>OY856412.1:341385456-343800456 GCA_963693085.1 Alisma plantago-aquatica
TCTAATACAATGATCCTTGTAAATCTCAATCGCCTCTACTTTATGTGCTCCTTTCTCAACTATTTAAATCTTAGCCTCTTCCCAATGTAACCACTTCATGTACTGCGTGCATCATGTAAACTCATGTCTTTTTAATGACCCAATATTAATACAAACCTCCTCACTTCTACTAAAGTGTGTGAGGCATTTATCAGTTTCACTTCCCAACTACTCTAAGATGGTTCAGAGCTTTGTTAACCTTAACCAACACTACCTCCTTCTATTCAATCTCTTTTGTCACCCTCGTTCTCCTCTCATTCATCCCTTACCTTCTCCCTTAACTGCTCAAATGAATTATAATCTATGGCTTTTGAGGCACCAGAAAATGACACTCCCATCTACTTGTATTCAGCTGGGTTGATCATCACAAACTTCCTCTCCATCAAACTTAACTCCAACATCATTATTATTCGGGAATCCCAAGTAAAAAACCTAGTTGAATCCTACTATATTGAAGGTTTTGTTGATGGTTTTGAAGCTCCACCAGCCTGTGGTTATTTCAGACACTGCTGGTCTTCTTGGTGCAAATCCCAGACACAAGGCATGTACTCGCACATATCTCCTGCTAAAAGGATGGATTTCAAGATCCCTAACTGAAGAAACAATGGGTGACATAATAGGATGCACCACTTCACATGAGATATGGTCTACCCTAATGAAGAAATTCTCTGAATCTTCCCAATTTGAGAGTTTGAGCTCAAATCTCAATTGTGGTCATTCACCAAAGGGTCTGACTCCTTCAATGACTACATACAAAAGTTCAAGAACTTGTGTGACCAGCTCATATCCATTGGTTACACTATATGTGACCTAGAGAAGGCTTTTGTGATTCTGAATGGTCTTGATGTCAACGAATATGAAAGCTTTGTTGTCTCAATGCCGAAGCCATCAATACCACACCTCACATATTTGATCCGACTTCTACAAGATTTTGACCGATGAAAGTCTAGACGATCACTTCCATCTGCCCCAGTAGTCTTCCACACCCATAAATCCTCACCTGACAACCAAATCACCTACAACCACCAATAGTTTTACAACCAGTCCCACAATGCAAGAAGTGGGAGGAGTTCTACACAAGGAAGAGGATGATCTTATCACCAAATGAACATCTACGTCTAAGGAATTCTTGGCAGAAAACTAGGAAACAACTCCGCTCAATTCAACCCACAAGGACAAGGACTTACTACCTCAACTCATTCCAACAATAACCACTATAACAACACTCTTCCTCTCTATCAAATATATGGCAAGTGAGGTCATACGAACATAAAATGTTGGCATAGGTTCGACAATAATTTCCAAAACTCATCCATACATCAAACTTTGATGGATGACACAAGTGTTGCTCTAGCTTCCCTTTGCCTCAATGAAATTGATCCTTCAGAATGGCACATTGATTCAGGTGCAATAGATCACATTTCACAGAAAACAAGTATACTTCGAAACCTTCACATTTACAGAGGCTCAAACTCAATAATGATGGGAAATGGTAATTTCTTACCCATCTCACACATTGGTGATACACTTGTGGACAATCTCTCATAAATTCCCCTTCATGATGTTCTTATTGTTCCTAAAATCAAATAGAACCTTCTATCTGTCTCAAACCTAAAAATTATGTTTCCTTGCTATGTTATATTCACTGATGATGTTTTCATTATCAAGGACACAATGACACACCACGTCCTAGCTCTAGGAAAATGTAGCAATGGTGTTTACTAAATCATGACATCTACTCCAACAACTAACTTTTCAAGTTGTTTTGTCAAAGCAACTAGAGACGCCTGTCACAGAAGGATGGGGCATATGAATAAGAACATCCTTCATTTCTTGCAAAAGATAATCTCATTACTAGTACTTCTTGTTTTGATAAGGTTTGTAAGAGAAGTGAACTCCGTAAAAGTAGGAAACTTTTTGTTCACCATGAACACTGCAAGCTCTACTTGAGCCATATCTCAGTCTTTCTTAGCCATATAAAGCTAGGCTTGTTGCCAAAGGGTTTCTTCAAGAACAAGGAATTGACTTCACTGAAATATTATCCATGTTGTGAAATCTCCAACCATCAAGATTGTCCTAACCATCACTGCTTCACACAAATGGGAGGTTTGTCAACTTGATGTTTGCAATGCATTTCTCAATGACATTCTTGACAGACCAGTGTATACGGAACAACCACCCAGTTTCACTGATTCATCCAAACCATCTCATGTTTGTCAGCTACACAAAGCTCTTTATGGTATAAAGGAGGCTCCTCAGACCTCGTACACTCGCATCCATCTATTTCTCATAAAGTTGGGATTTGCTTCTTGCACTAGTGAATCCTCTCTCTCCTTGTACTATCCATTCCAGATACCATAGTCTACCATCTTCTATATGTCGATGATATTCTCATTATAGAGAGTTCCTCAACTATTATTCACAACCTCATCACTCAACTTGAGAACAAGTTCTCCCTCTGCAACTTGGGTTCGATCCACTATTTCCTTGGAATACAAGTGGAGCGCAATCAACGTGATATGCTACTCTAGCAGACTAAATATGCTATTTACATTCTTGATCATGAAAATATGATCCATTGCAAGCTAGTTTCGACCCCAGTCTGCACTTCCTTCTTGTGAGAATCTCTTCAAGATCCAGACACTCCCCTCGCAAATTGTAGCTCTTATCGTCAGATTGTCGGGTCCTTACAATACCTCACACTTACCCCGCCTAACCTCACATCTGCTGTCAACCTCATGTGCCAATTTCTTCACTGCTCAATGACATCACATATGAGCCTAGTCAACCACATTCTTTGTTATGTCAAAAGATCTGTCTCCATGGGAATCCAAATCTACAATGATCCCACTTTACCTATCACCGGCTTCTGTACGCCGACTGGGCATGGTGCCCTTTTATTCAATGAAGCACCATTGGCTTCTACATCTTTTTAGGTCACACATGTGTGTCTTGGTCCTCCAATAAACAACCTACGATTTCCAAATCTTGAACTGAAGATGAATACATGTCCTTATCTCTCGTGGTTTCTGAACTCATGTTGTTCTCTCATCTTCTCAAAGACCTACGAATATCGCATGAACAACTGACTACTCTCTACTGTGACAATCTTAGTGCATTGCTCCTCACAACTAATCCAGTTTTTCTTGCTTGCAAGAAACATATTGAGCTCGACTATCAATTCATCTTAGAGAAGGTCCTCCTTGGATACATTATCACCAAGCATATTGCCTCCCGTGATCAATTGGCTGATCTATTCACAAAGGCACTCCACAAATCTTCCTTTTGGCACCTACTCTTCAAGATGAGTCTGCAATTCTCCCAGTCCCATCTTGGGGTTGGGGGGGGGGGGCTATCAGAATATGGCTAAGAAAGACCGAGATATGGCTCAAGCAAAGCCTACAACAAATCTAATACAATGATCCTTGTAAATCTCAATCACCTCTAGTTTTTGTGCTCCTTTCTTGACTACTTAAATCTTAGCCTCTTCCCAATGTAACCTCTTCATGTACTCCATGCATCTTGTAAACTCAGGTCTTCTAAATGACCTAGTATTAATACAAGCCTCCTCACTTCTACTGAAATGTGCGAGACATTTATCAATTTCACTTCCCAACTACTCTAAGACCGTACATTGGCGCCACATGACACAAGGGAGAGAGGTAGATCCTTACATTGCTCACTGCCTAGACTAAAATTGAATTGCACAAGCAAGAAGAGGCCTAAGGGATGGGACATTGTTCACCAACAACTGGGGCCCGCCCCCCAAGCCAATCGTGGTACTCAAAAAAACCTTCACCTTCTTTCGAAACGCCACACTACCCACTAAGGATCGTCAACACTTGATTAGTAATGTTCTTCCTAGTTTTCCGGTGAAGAGTGAGCAAAAATTGATAGAAATATTATTTTAGGTGTTAATCTAAGGAAAGCGTCAATCTAGGCCATGATTATGTTTGAACAAGTTTTATTCCTTGATATGGCGCTATACATTGGTCGTTAATATCCTACTTGTGTTGAGCTTTGTGGGATTCTTACGTTCTTATAGGAAAGTGATTTCAAGAACATGGTGACAAGCCTTTTTTCAGACAACTAAAACATATGGTAAGCATCCTTGTTGGTGAATTTGCCAATTGTTATCCAAGGGTTGCAAATGGTCATTGTTATCTAAGGGATTGCATGTAAAAGGGACCAGAAAGAAAACCAAAGAAGTTTACAAGTAAAAATATGACCATGTGTAATTTTGAACTATATGTATGACCATGTTTAGAAATGCCAAAATTAGACAATGGTTGCACAAATATATGTCTACCTCCCATTAACAGCAAATTGCAAAGGCAATACACCTTGAAAGTTAACGCCCTGTGGATTTGCCCAGTGAGACGCAACGACCCGGATGCAGTTGGTCAAAATGGGGAGCTTAGGGATACGTCAAGAATCGAACCATTAGCTATTAGAAAATATTTTAGTGCTTTGAGTTGGATATAGGAGCTAGAGACAATTCATTGTCAATTTGCGATCTTCACGTTGTAGTTAAGTGACACGACTTGTATGCAACCATTTACAGTGATGACCCTTTCTTTCGTGGCAACCACTGGCCACTTCCATTCTATATCCCCGCTAATGGGTATCTAGAAGTCGACATACACTTGCCTGTTGCTACTTCCACCATTGCATAGAACAGGAGTACCCTCGGGAGGCCAAATAAAGGTTTAATAAATGGGTACAGCATAAATCACGCAATGATTCTTTGATAGAGTCGTAGTCACGTTGGCAATTAGACACCACGGTGACAACTCAATATTTCGGAGTTAAGTAGAAAAAGATAGAAGACAATCAGATATGCGTAGAACAAAAATGAGATCATTGAAAAGATTTAACATGAATATATGATTGCAACATTATTATAAAAAAGAAAAGCCTTTGAGAGTTTGATTTGTATGGACATAGATTATGTGTCTTTCATTTAAGTCGACAATTACAATAAGGGTTTCTTTATTAAGCATAAATTGTTTTCCACCAGACAATACAACCAAAATGAGACATCAACCTTACTTTCTGTAAGAGTTATTTTTCCTGTTTGTAGATGCAGTTTAATTTATGAGTAATGATGATGATCCATTTTTTCTAAGAAAAAGACGTGGTTATTTGGTTAAACTGGTTTAAAATCCGCATATCTAACTGTTTGTGTCTGATACTTCAAAATATCTTAATGGATTTGGTAAAAGTGATGTGTTGAGCTCGTAATCTTGACGGAGCACATGTGAATGGCAAGTAACATAAGAAAGAAGAACCTAGAAGCTTATCCAATTTTGTACACCCTTCTTGGCATGTGAGGTTTAGAATTTTCAAAGTAATCCACGACCCTTACAATATCATGGAGTGATGGTTGTTGACTGCGTTCTCTGTCAGTAGGAGTCGCTTTTCAGCTGGAGTTCTTATTGAAGTGGTTTTACTTAACCGTCTCAACTTCCGGCCATTACCACCAATTAAACGCAGATCCGCTCGGCGTCAGACGGCTGCAAGCCTAGTCTGGTCTCGTTTCGACATCTTCACCGTAGCATTTGTTGTATTTAGTATTCCAAAATTACGATTTTTTTTCATAATATCATTTTTAATATTTTATTTCTTTTCTTTTTATAGAATGTCATTTGAATTTTAATTTTGTGTAGTTTGGAATTGTTAGTATATTTTAAGTAGGATGTCAAATTTTGTCCAAACTCGTGAATACAATCCCGTCCAATCCCAAAAATATTCGATTTTGGTTTTTGGATTTTCTCAACTCGGTTTGGTTCGGGTTTGGATATCGATGTCTGATTTGAAACGAAGTTGGTTTTGGGTGGTGATTTGTGTAACCTGAATAAAATTTGGGTTGACAAATTTTGAAAAAAAAACTTCCTTATTATGTACAAATTACTAAATATCATGCGTAATTAATAAAAAATATATGATCCGTACATGGCTCCGGGTTTATACATTATGAAATTGTGCCTGATTCTGGAGATACTATCCTGTAAAAATTTAAATCCGAGTTTGATTTTGGGTTGAGCGATTTTGTATCAATCCTGTAGTTGTCCGAATTAGAACTGACCTAAAATCGTGTTTTTTAACACTCCTAATTTTAAGCAACAATTATTGTCTTTCTAAATCATACTTTAAAATGACCTATTAATACTATAGTAAAAATGTAGATGGATTTTTTGGAGAAGATCAAAGATTGCAAGTCACAATGTGCGTACGGGTTGTTACCGCGAGTCGCTCCTTTTCTTTATAAGGCGACGTCTTTCACCTTGGGACATAGAATAAAGCGACTATCTTCCACACCCTCTCTTCCTCCTCTGTTGCTTTCTTGTTCATGTTTGCTGCTACCCTTGCACCGCTGATGCCTTCGTGGCGCCCTTTGTTTCTATGACTATGTAAGCCAACTTATGAGTTTGACAGAGACATCTGGTTTGTGCTGAGCGGCCACAACGCAGTCGGGTGGTTGAATCTTTGCGATTGGTTGTCCGCAAGGTTGCGGTAGAAGCGACGGAATCCATCTTTAAAAAAGTATTCAGACACCTTGACCACGTACTCTGAAGTTCGCATCTCTAAATTTGTCATCAGATTTTCTTGAATTCTACATTATTACTATTGCTTTATTAATTATGTGCCTAAAATCTAATTACTCGTTGTCTTATATTTATCAACATCAATATCACATTTATTTATTCGACCCAAGTCTTGGTTTTGTATATTTCCCTCAATTGTTGTCCATTTTATTCGTGAGTTGTGCTACTAACCTCCCATGTCATATGCAACCGTTTTATTTGAAATGCACAACCTATATGGTAGTAGATCTACATATACACAACAATGTTTGCATGCTACTTATTTGTATTTTACTAAATAAGTTAAGATATTACTTTATTAAATGGAAGTATACCAAATGACCAAAATCATGTATATGGTGAAAATACTTGATTTTTGCCCACAAAGTTCTTTGGGTTTAGCTTCAAAAGCCCATGCTATCCTGTCTAAACTAATATCAAAAAAATCTAGGGGATTCACACTTTTCTTTTCCGTTTAGCTTAGATTTCCTTCCACTTATAACATGGAACATGAGAGTAGAAAGGGCCACCCCCACCAAAAGACCTCAAACCACCATCAATTTTTGTTTTGTCCAACACCACTGGTTGGAAACCACATGGTTCCAGCCCAACCCTACCACATTTCAAACTAGCATGCATCAGGTAATTCATGAAGTCACATTGAAATAGGGAAATGTGATTCCGCAACCTTGCGACAATATAGGCAAGACAGATTGGGGTTCAAACCCCACTTCTGGAGTATTGCGAAGGTTGGTAGCTTCTCCATTAATGCCAATAACGTGTAAAAGCTCCATTTTGGGATGCAGATCTTATGCCAGAATAGATGGTCCTAGGGGACCAATGGGATGATAATATTTCTCACCTAAGGGGGAGGTTTGTCGTTCACCCAGAACCTCCCCAGTCAATCCATAGTCTAAGTTGAGCTCCTTCCAAGAAAAGATCATGGCTCTACTAGGATGAGAGATGTCAGTTCTCCTTGGGTCCATCTCCTGTAAAGTCGCACGACAATACTCCTCCATCTAGTTGCACTAGGTGGAGTTCACCTCCCAAGGAACTTTTCAACCCTTTTAGTAGTGGCAGCAACAACTATGCCTTTTGCATTTCTGATGTTAACACCTCCATCATAGAAAGGTTTAGCCTAGATGAACAAGATATGAGTTATCCTTTCCACCCCACAAGAAATCCAATCACAATCAATATGAATTTATCAAAAAATAAACTTGGACAAATCCACTTTCCTGCACAAAAATTGCACTTTGATATGAGAATTTCTCTAGAAAGGAATGGTCCTCCTACCATAGAAGGCACATGCCCAATCATCAGTCTTAGAATCACGTAAATTGTCCATGCACTCTAAATAATAGGCTCTTTTACCCCTCCCGCCTGAGAGGGTATTCCCAAGTATGTAGAAAGGGAGACCTTGTGATAACCCCAATTTTAGGGTATTGATATCCCATATAATATATGAGGGACGAAAATTTTAAATAGATAGCTTACACCAGATTGAGAAATTGGATATTCAATTTTGACTCCTATCCACATTAAATATTTTGATTAAAAATATGATTAGTGATTTATGATACTAATGGAGTTCAACTGTGATGAATTTTGTTAATTGTATTAGGTATTTATAAGGCTAAACATCCATAAACTTATACATGGATTCAAACGGATGAAATTTGATCCCAAGTTTGCATTATTATAGACGAATTTCATTGAAGTTGTGTGGTTGCTAATTGTGATCAGATGATAATTATATTTTGTCAAACCACCTATAAATATGATGTTATTTCAATAATTTTTTTGAATAAAAAATATTGGAATTATGGGCCTCAATCTTAATGAAAATATACTTTAGATTATTATAACCTATGAGAGGTTCCATAAATGAATGTGGTTCCTAAATGTGGTTGTGCAAGTTTGAAAGAATTGGACACTTGATAAAATGAGTAAGGTTTCAATTATTTTAGACCAAAGTGAATCTACTGCCAATGTATTTTCACGTGCCCAATTACATTAGCGGGTTGCGTTGCCACATACTCCGGAAGGATGAATAGGACTTAGGTCATGGCTAACCTTCGGAAATGGAGGAACAAAATTGAGGTTTCCTCTAGATATGATGAAGGTGGGGGCAGTTAAAGGAAATTTCACTAGAAAACCCATGACCTAGGCAATAGTCTGAACTAATTGAACATTCACTTGACATCGGATACCTATGGTACTGATAGAATAAAGTCCTCATCCCGACCTTCTCCATAAACTCTTACAGGCCTATCATCTCACACCATGGTGTCATCACAATTAAACAATGATGACAACCTTCTTATCATCTCACACCATGGTGTCAGCACAATTAAACAATGATGACAACCTTCTCCCATTATACCAAGCTTCATCACCATCTTCCTTGGTATGGAAGGATACACTGTTCTTTCCTTCTGGCTAGCCATAGTCATTGCGCATTCTACCATTACCCCTGCCATAAGTCTCTAGGCATCAAACAAAATGAGATCGAGCTCTTGTTTCCCTATCTCTCTCGATCCATCTCACAGAAGTGTGTCGAGGGAAAACCCTCATCATGTAAACATACCTCAAACATTATGTTTCCTTTTATGTTCTTAGATTCAAGCCTCACCATAGTCCTTAAAGAGGGTGACTAGAAGGGGTAAAGGAGGTTCTGAGGAAGATCTTTTGACATATCCCTACATAGCTTCGTGGACGTCTACAGATTTGTTGGGTGATGCAATTCTCTGAGTGCAAGTCCTTTGATTGACCAGGAGGGTCATATATGATGTTTCTTTCTTTCTTCATCCTCACGACGATGCCAGATCTAGAGAGCCTGACAATCTCGACATCCTTCCCTTTGTGAGGGGCATAGCACCACCAGTGATCTAAAAGTTATTTTTTCAAACCTTCCGATGATGCTAGCTTTCCCACATCTAGTAGGGAACAACCACACAAGATCAGTAAAGAGGATCAAGGAAGGCATAAACCTTGTTCCTGACTAGAAGCTCTGCCCGAGCAATGGAGCTTCCCGCATCACCAAACCTTAGGGCTCCCTACCTCCACAACAAAGGCAAATCACCATTGAGGATGAAGACACCAATCTACTAGGAATGGAGCTTACTATAGATGGTTCACATGATAATGCCTTATCACTCAGATGAGTCATAGAGTTTGCAACACAATGCAGGTGATCATGGGTGAGAAGGGGGATAAACAAATGGAATTCGACCTTGGTCAATACTCGTCCTAACACACTATTTTGACCACGACTAGAATGGTGAGGGTGTGACTAGGGAAGGAAAACCATACAACTTGGACCAATCCAAGACTGCCACAAGAGGCAGTGGGATCCATCCCAAAAGGTAAATATTAGTTTAATTCTTCTAAATTACTTGAAAATTTTGAAAATACTTAATAATTAGCTCCAATTCCTAATATACCCCTAGACTCAAGAGGATATCCGCTTTATTACTAGACCATTATATCAAAATCTTGATGCACATTCACTGATGGTATCTAATTTAGAGAGTAATGCTTCTTTTTAGGGTTGGTTTACTAGAATAGTTAGTAAACGATGGAGATAAAATATGATAAAATATTGTTCACCCCTAAAATGATATGGATACTAAATATGAATCTAATCTGAATATTGTTCTGAAATATTAGGTCCTTATTTAATGCATAATTAGATGGTTTAAATGCCATTCTCATTCTAGAAATAGTACAAGCATCACAAAATTATGAAAACCAAACCACACCTAAATAGTGACATATAAGGTTGTAGAAAAATACCAAAGTCTAGATTAATGGCAGTTTGACCCCAAGTTTGGCCAAAACCATAATTTGGAACTAAAATAACCAAGAATAAAGGTGTACCATTTAACAATGGTTAATTTCTATAAATCAAGTGATGGCCAGAGATGTAGATGATCAAGAATTATTAGGATCTATGAATCTAGGTATGTGGGTTATTTAATTATATGACTACAATTTTCTTGGTTGAATCATGATATCTATGTATGCCCTTTGTTTGCAAATATTAGATGAAGTATTACTATAAGTACTTGATGATTTGTCACTTGAAAACATAAACAATGAGTTGATGTCTTGTAGTTATTAAAGTGTTTATTATCCCACTTATGAGGAAATGGATTAATGTTGACTAGTACACCTCTCTAGAGTACAAGGTGTATAGGGAGTTCCCCAAAGTACTTGGTACATAGGAATAGGACCCAAATTTTTTGTTTTCGTACTAGTCCACCTTGATAATACAAATCATCTATAAAAATGATTAAAATCATATTTCTTTTATTAAAGAATTGTTTTCTATGATCTTTCTTTCTTTCTACAAATCTTTTATTGTTATGAAAATCATAAATATATGTATCTTTGTGCCCATGTACACAACACTTTGTGTATTGATTCGTTGTTTCACATATGTTTTAGGTTCAAAGCTAGCATGGGAGAAAAGAAAGTAGTGAGAAGTTGTACATGTTGTACCTATTGTGTTAGGATCCTAGTTAGCTTACATGTTCAGACTATGCAAATTCTCATTTCAATGGGTTATTTAAGTTGTAATAATATATATACATGTTGAATTTTGAGATTTTTTTGTTTATGTCTATGATTGTTTGTTCATGCAAGAGAATAACACCTCCACATCACACTCTGAAATGATTGTCTAATGTTTTCAGATTTCTTCCTCTCATCCTCATGGGGTTCTAAAAAGGTGAAATCTAGGGACATTATAGACATCCTCAAGTATACCCGTTGCCTCCTGAAGGCATCCCCTTCTGGCATCATTGGCCTCCAACTTCATTTGTGTATATCTTAGTGAGGTAGCCAAAACTTATGAGAATCTTCTCGATGCCTTTCATTTACTTTTCATTGCCAACAACTAAGATCAATATGTCATAAGAAAAAATCATGTGTTAATGCACCTTCACACCATGAGCCTTGTAGGTATAGTTATGCCAACATTTCACCCTCATTGATGATATGGGTCAATCCGTCCATAACAATGGTAAATAGTTGGGAGATAGTTGATCATCCTACTTAAGACTTTTTCTAGATTTAAACAGGCCACATGTACCCAATTAATAAAAATGGATAAGGTTTTAGTCTCCACGTATAAGTGAAGGATGGATACTCATATTTTTGTCAGCCCATCAATCTCATGTCCTGGCAAGATGACATGATCCTAAGCCTTTAACACATCATCTTGATGTAGCAATTCTTCCAATGCTCTTCACTTTTAAACCTTAAGGAATTCATATACAAGTAAGGCACTATTTGTACTTCTTTAGGCAAAAAGGTCGCACGAGAGTAAAAGATAATGTCGATAAGGACGAGTTTAGTAATTGATCATGTAAATTGGAAATGATCTTATAAATGATATAGCAAAAAACCATTGGGAGGAAATCAGAAATGTAGTAATATGGTTCTTCTTGCAAATTAAAATGTTAAAATCATGATTAGATTGGATAGACTTGTCAATGTGGGCTAAAATTTGTGGACACCCATGGATCGACTTATTGAAATAGGATTTGGCTGATGAAATTTTCCAACGGCAAAAAATCACCCAAACCTATACCCACTTGATTATATAAAAGTTTCACAGGTAACCCACAGGCACTCGCGGGTGACCCAGTTAACTGGGCTCAATATATTTATATACATATTTATACACATGCTCAAGATATGTTGGCCATTTCTCACAAGATAAATCTTTAATTTAAACTAAAATAATTGTATTCTCTTTATTTTGTGTTTACAATAAACAAAAAGTACTTATAATATTTAGAATATAGAATAATAAATGACAAACTTATTTGTTGATTTTTTAATATTTTATATATGAAAACTAAACAAACTTTTCCGATTTTACATCAAAAAATGAAAGCTAGCTGCTATTTTTTTGCTTTAATTTTGTTTAAACATAAGATCACTTGTAATCAATTGGTTTTACATCAAATATAGTAATTTGTTGATTTTGTGAAATATATTTGACATCAAAAATATAATTATGAGTTGCTATAATTATTATTTTTAGTGTTAAGGGAAGTAACTAGCAACTTATTATTGATTTAACACATCTTAAATGGGCACCACCGGTCAATCTGTAACCCCTTAGGTCAGGTTTGGGTGTGCTTTTCTTCCAGCCATTTCAAACTGTATCTTTTTGACTCACAACCACCACACTCACACCTATACTCACAACGACGCAACCCAAACCCAACCCACCCACCCATTTAATATGTATAGGTTTGGCATACCATGCATGCACCCACAAGGAACCAATAGACTCCACAACAAACATCATCTTGAACTATGCCCAATAACATTTCAAAAGCACTTTGCAATGAACCTGTCAAACGTTGGAACTTTAGAAGCACCATCACACAGATAGTCATGTTGATGTCAACCTTAATATCTATCTTGACTACACTTCTATTCATATTAGTTGTTACTCTTGTACCAAACATGAACTATAACATCCCATAATTTGAGGCCTTGAATAAAATGATATTAAATGGAATGATTCGACTACCCATATTACAAAGGTGCATCTTTTTTGGGAAGATAATCACTAATAACTATGTGGTTTAGTGTTCCTGACCTAGATAGTACCAACATTGATGACCTATCGAGATGTTAATCTTGGCAGAATTTGCAATTAAGGCTAGTGGTGGTATTTGGGACCATTAGTCATTCCTGAAATTGTACTAGAGACGGGTGAGGGCTCAAATTTAACAAATGGTATGATGGATAGATTCCCTCTAGTAGGTACAAATGGTATGATAGATATATTCCCTCTAGAAGGTAGGGGCCACATGGGCTTATGGAATGCAAGTCATTGAGCATTTCAGGATAGGCATGTTGGAAGGCTATCTATGGTGGAGTAGTTAGCCTTGTGCTGGTATCCATGATTTGGAGTTGGGTGTACGTAGGCCATCTGGGTCTGCACTGAAATGGGGAAAGATTATGAGACCATACACTTGATCCTTGATGAGGACGCACATATTCTATGCGGGGGTGATTGTAACATCTCAGCATTTTAGGCCTCAGATTAAAATTTTGAATGAAATGATTACATTACCCATTTCCCCAAAGTGGACCTCCTTTTTTCTAAGTTCATGACTAAGAATTCTATGTTTAAGTTTGTATAGGCCATAGTTGTACGAGGATGTGTGACTTGATTAGATGTTGATCTCAGGCAATGCGTGAGTGAGGGAAAAATAGACAGATGAGGCTATTGGTGGTCTATGGGACCAATCATCAATGTTGAAATTCTACTACAAACTTGGATGATTGACCCAAATGTTATAAAAACTATTGAGCTGATGGGAACTATGACCTCTAGTTGTATGACTCATTGATGAAGTCCACTACTTCTCGGCCACTTTAGTTGGCTTATCTATCAGCTCACTATAGTAACTAATTATAGTGTTTATATTTTTCATAGTAGCATGTAAAATTTAGTATTATAATCACAATGGCAAATCCAATTCATCCAAATTCTTTTCTATAGGTACAAGTCCTCAATTTTCTCTAGTTGAAAAAATCTTTCTCAAGCACTAGTCTCCCTACCCCATCTCGATTAAGCAGTCTAAATAAGCCTCAAATAAGTAGATACCTTATAAAACTCTTTCTTTCCCTATTTGATCAGGTTGGGTAAATCCACCAGTTCCTTGGATTTATTCAACTTAACCATAGTTCTATTTTACTTCCACTACTCTAAGCAACTAGTATCCTTCCATTCTACTCTTTGAATCTATTTGAACCATACTAGAAAATAGGAATATTCATTGATTGTATATAGTACCAAAATGACGAGTAGGTTGATTCGAAGAATGTATATCCAATATCATCAAAGCGTTTTCAATATTTGGGTGCACCCCAGATTTACAGACGTCAATGGAAAGACTTTCAACCACATTGCCTTAACTAGTCCTTGGTTGAGGTTCTCAAAAAAAAATTGTAGGACATATATTGCTATGCCAAGTAGTAATACCCCAATTCATGTTAAACTCCATTAGATTAGCATCATCAATGTCCTTGTTGCATCTTCCTAAAACAAACTCAGAAATCATCTACCCACCAATCATCTATTTCAGTTTATGTAGGATGTTGAAGTCACCTACAAAAAGTTGTGTATGTTTTTGTTGTGTATTTTTTTCTAGGAACTCATACATGCATCTTATACACATATTTTATTTAAGACAAATCATCATAGATAACTCATAGTGGAAACCACCAACATTGATGTAGCTCAAAGTTATCATCTAGTGCATGGATTAAATGTCATGAATAACCCATACCTCCATATTTGAAACCAACTCTATATGACCTTCTTCAACAAATTAATATTAGAAACAAACTCCCATCTAGGAGGCATAGGGATACCAGATTCTATAAGGAATAATGTCTAGTTCTGGTCTCAAGGCATATGGTAGTGAGTGTTTTCATTTAAATAATAGTTCCCCCCAACCTTCATCATTTGGAAGTCTCGAAAAACCCTCAAAAATTCCATGCATGTAGTTTCATTCAATAATTTTTTTTCCACCCTTTCTATGGGTGGAACCTGGACTCCCTCTACTTCCTCCTCCAGAGCTTGTGATACTTCCAATATAAGCCATGCATGCTTTTGGCATGCAAACATTCTCAGTATCCTTCTCATCAAGGACGAGAAGAAATTCTCAAAACTGACAGATAGATCCTTCTCATACACATATTCATCGGCTCATACTATGCCAATTATTCTTCCTCTTGGCTCATAGAAATAGATTCCTCAAGAAGCATATTTTGTTGGTCCACCTCCACAAACAATTCCGATGTCATCTATTATTGGTCCTCACCTTGATCTTTAGGCTACCATCATTCCACCTCTAGTGATTTCAAGACCTATTATTCATCTTTATCCTACCTAATAGTTTGATTCTTTCTTTGTACTCTTGTGCCTTTCTCTTATGGTATAGTATCTAGCTCCACTTGTTGACCTTTAGCTTGGATGTCACATATTCCCAAGCAATGACTAGGAAAATAATTTAATGTCTTTCAAGCATCACATCTATATGTTGTGCACCACAATCAACTTTGATTTCAATCTCTTCTCCAAATGGTATATTTATCATACCAAAGAAGGAGGCTTCATGACAACACTAATCTCAACACACATATGAGCAAGACCTGGATGCTTACCCCTAGTAGAAAAAATGAAAGCCTTGGGTGTACTAATGGCACAAACTATAATGAAACCATGCGAGACAAATTCTTCTAAGTCTCTGGGAGAATAGCATTTTTTAGGGATTCCCATATGATTTCCACCTTTGGCAACCATTTCCTGGTCAAAACTAATTGGGAAAAAATCATAACCCTTTGTCCAACAATACACTCATGCTAGACTCATTGGAAAAGTTGGATAGGAAGATCCCATCGTTGAAGGGATAAAGTTGGCGATCATCTTGTAGCTTCCATGTCCTCAACATCCACTGGTAGAATTACTCCATGAAGATTCACTTATCAAGTACCTAGATTATATTAGTTGATTGGTTAAAGTTATCCATTTCATCAACCAATAGATTGGAGAACTTTATCCATTGCCTTCCCTCACCAACTTTAAAAAGGCATCTTCGGGTCAGTGGCCACATTCACCGATCAACAACTTTGAAAAATGACCATCGACTTATGAAGAGTCTTCACACAAATCCTCCTCACTAGAAAATTGGCCCTATGTTCTTTCTAATTAGCATTTTAGATAGTAGGATGAGGAGGAATAATGGTGTAAGAAGATATATAGTGGATATTGGGTGAAGGAGAAGTGGTTGTCCCGTAGTAGATCTCATCAGCGATGAGGATGCTGAGTAGGATCCAAATTCCACTATGCTGACTTGGAGATCCCATTCCTAGAAACAAAGCAAAGAAGCCTCAGGAGATAGAATAAGAAGCAACATATTATCTATGATATGGTCTGTGTTGTAGAAATTATATACCATTATATATAGATGTTCGTCACGTACAAGCAAAACTTTCTTGCATGCCCAACAAAGATATCACCTGCTTGCTCTCAGGATATGTGGTACTCCCATTGAACCAATTATTTTTCTCTCTTATATTGGGATGCTTTGGTAGGTTAGTTGTAGTGCATTTGTTTTCAAAGACAAAATATTTCAAGATTAAATTGAAAACTTTTTGCTAGATAATATTGGGTATTTTTAGACTTTGATGAATGGGTAGGTTTTCGTTTCCTTGGTACTTCTTATATGGTGACACTGAACATACTAAAATGTGAAGGACTGAGAAATGTTGTACATGATTGTTTTGGGAACTAATACATGCTTTCTTTGAGCATGGTATCTTTTCTTGTAAATTTCTAGATAAGTGTTGTTTGTAGTATGTGTTGAGTTGGTGTCCACAATAGTCAACTAAATAATTATGATATATTTTAATGTGTATAGGGTGTCACATGCATCACATTGACATGGGCCAAGATAGTTTCCTAAGAGTTTTAAAAAGTTTTGGGGATATACTAGTGATCTTTAGAGTTTTTTGGTTTCGACTCATGTAGGCATATTTAGTGTGCTATAGAGTAAGGGTGGAAGGAGCAAAATGATTCTGTAACAATTTCAAGAACTTCGAGACAGTTTGTTTTGGTGTGGTAGTGTTTTGTAGTTTTCATATAATTTTTAGATCTTTTTGGCAACCTGTTAGTGGTTTTCATAAGTTTGGTGAGATGGGAATTGGCAAGGGAAATTGATCTCTTGTAGAATGTAGAAATCATGAGACTCTTGAACAATCTTTTAATAATGTGGAACGAGACAATGTGGTACTTCATTAGGGGAATTTAAAGTTGATGGGATACCTATGAACTAATTGAACATTCACTTGACATGGGATACCTATGGTACTGATAGAATGAAGTCCTCATCCCCACCTTCTCCATCATCTCTTATAGGCCTATTATCTCACACCACAGTGTCAGCACAATTCAACAATGATGACAACCTTCTCCCAGTATACCAAGCTTCATCACCATCTTCCCTGGTATGGAAGGATACATTGTTCTTTCCTTCTGGATAACCATAGTCATTACACACTCTATAATTACCCCTTCCATAAGTCTCTGGGCATCAAACAGAAGGAGATCAAGCTCCTGTTTCCCTATCACTCTCGAGCCATCTCACGAAAGTGTGTCAAGGGAAAAGCCTCATCATGTAAACATACCACAAATATTATGTTTCCTTCTATGTTATCATATTCAAGCCTCACCACGTTCCTTCAAGAGGGTGACTGGAAGGGATAGAGGAGGATCCGAGGAAGATCTTTAGACAAATCCCCACTTAGCTCAAAGGATGTCTATAGATTTATTGGTTGATGTGATTCTCTAAGTGCAAGTCCTTTGATCGACCAGTTAGGTCTTATATAATGTTTCTTCCTCCTCACAGAGGATCCAAATCTAGAGAGCACAACAATGTTGACACCCTTCCCTTTATGAGGGGTATATCACCACCGATGAACTAAAAGGTACTTTTTCAAACCTTCTGATCATGCTATCCTTCCCACATCTAGTGGGGATCAGCCACACAAGCTTAGTAAAGTGGATCAAGGAAGGCAGAAACCTTATTCCTGACCAGAAGCTATGGTCGAGCAATGGAGCTTCCCGCATCATCAAACCTCATGAATCCCTGCCTCCACAGTGATGGCAAATTGCCACTGAGGATGAAAACATTGATATATTATGAATGGAGCTCATACAATTTGCAACACAATGTAGGTGGTCATGGTGAGAAGGCGGATGCACTAATGGAATTCAACATGGGCCAATACCCATCCTAACACACAAATTTGACCATGACTAGAATGTCTAGGGGTGTGACTAGGGGAGGAAATCCATCCAACATGGACCAATCCACGTCTGCCACATCAGGTACTGGGATCCACCACAAAAGGTAAATATTAGTTTAATTCTTCTACATTACTTGGTAAATTAGAAATTACTTAATAATTAGATCCAATTCCCAATAAATTTCCCAAAAATAAACCTATACTCAAGAGGATATCCTCTTTATTACTAGACTAGTATATCAAAATTTTGATCCACTTTCAACGATGGTATCTAATTTACAAAGTAATTCTTCTTAATAGGGTTAGTTTACTAGAATAGTTAGTAAACAATGGAGATAAAATCTGATAAAAATATTATTAAACCCTAAAATCATATGAATACTAAATATGAATCTAATCTGAATACACCTTTGAAATATTAGGTCCTTATTTAATTCATAATTAGATGGTTTAAATGTCATTCACATTCTAGAGAATAGTACAAGCATCTTAAAATTATGAAAATCAAACCACACCTAAATAGTGACATACAAGTTAGTAGAAATATACCAAATTCTAGATTAAGGCCAATTTGAGCCTAGGTTTGGCCAAAACCATAATTCGGAACAAAAATAAGCAAGAATAATGGTGTATGTATTAATAATGGTTAATTTTTATTAATTAGGTGATGTCCAGAGATCTTGATGATCAAGAATTATTAGGATTTCTAAATCTAGGTATGTGGGTTATTTAATTATATGACTAATTTTTTCTAGGTTGAATCATGATATCTATGTATGCCCTCTTATTTGTGAATATTGGATGTATTATTACTATTAGTACTTGATGATTTGTCACTTGAAAACATAAACTGTGACTAGATGTCTTGTAGTTATTAAGGTGTTCATTATCCCCCTTATAAGGAAATGGATTAATGTTGACTAGTACACCTCCCTAGAGCACAAGGTATATAGGGAGTTCCCCATGTTACTTGGTACACGGGAATAGGACCCAACATATAAGTTTTGGTACTAGTCCTCCTTAATAATACAAATCATCTAGAAAAATGATTAAAATCATATTTCTATTATTAAAGAATTGTTTTCTTTGATCTTTCTTACATTCTATTTTTTTTTTCAATGTTATGAAAATCATAAATATATGTACCTTTCTTCCCTTGAGCACAACACTTCGTGTATTCATTGTTTGTTTCGTGTATGCTTCAGGTTCAAAGCTAGCATGGGAGAAAAGAAAGAAGTGAGTAGTTTTACATGTTGTACACATTGTGTTAAGATTCTAGTTAGCTTACATGTTCAGACTATGCAAATTCTCTTTTCGATGCGTTATTTAAGTTGTAATAATGAATATACATGTTGAATTTTGATATTTTTTTGTGTATGTCTATGGTTGTTTGTTCATGCAAGCGAATAAAACTTTCGCATCGCACTCTGAAATGAGTGTCTAATGTTTTTGGAGTTCTTCCTCTCATCCTCATGGGGTTCTGGGAAGGTAAAGTTTGGGGAAATTATAGACATCCTCAAATATACCCAATGCCTCCTTAAGGTGATCCCTTTTGGCATCATTGTAATTGAAGAAGAAAGCCTCATACTTCATTGATGTATATCCTAGTGAGGTAGCCAAAACTTATGAGAATCTTCTTGATGCCTCTCATTTACTTTTCATTGCCAACAACCAACATCAATATTTCATAAGAAAAAATCATTTGTGAATGAACCTTCACACCATGAGCCTCGTAGGTTTAGTTATTGCAACATTTATCCCTCATTGATGATATGGGTCAGTCCCTCCATACCAATGGTAAATAGTTGGGAGATAGTTGATCACCCTACTTAAGACTTTTTCTAGCTTTAAACAAGCCACTGGGTACCTAATTAATAAAATTGGAAAAGGTTTTAGTCTCCACATATCGGTGAAGGATGGAGACTCATATTTTTGTCAACCCATCAATCTCATAATGTCCTAAAGTCTTGGCAAGATGACATGATGATAAGCCTTTAACACATCATCTTGATGTATCACTTCTTCCAATGCTCCTCACTTTTAAAACCTTAAGGAATTCATATACAAGTAAGGCACTATATGTACTTCTTTAGGAAAAAAAGGTCATATGAGAGTAAAATATAATGTCAAGAAGGATGAGTTTAATCCATGATCGAGTAAGCTATAAATGATCTTATAAATGATATAGCAAAAATCCATAGGGAGGAAATTAGAAATGTAGTAATGCGGTTCTTCTTGCAAATTTGATTGTGAAAATCATGATAAGATTGGATAGACTTGTGAATCTGGGTCAAAATTTGTGGACACCATGGATTGAATCTTTTAAGTAGGATTTGGGTGATGAAATTTTCCATCCACCAAAAATCACCCAAACCTATACCCACTTGATTATATAGAAGTATCATAGGTAACCCGTAGGTCTCGCGGGTGACCCAGTTAACTAGGATCAATATATTTATATACTTATCATATACATGCACAAGAGTTTTTTTCCATTTCTCACGAGATAAATCTTTAATTTAAGCTAAAATAATTGTATTCTCTTTATTTTGTGTTTGCAATAAACAAAAAGTACTTATAAAATTCAGAATATAGAATAATAAATGACAAACTTATGTGGTGCTTTTTTAATATTTTATATATGAAAACTACATAAACTTTTCCTATTTTGGATCGAAATATGAAAACTAGATGCAATTTTTTTGCTTTAGTTTTGTTTAAACATAAGATCACAAGTAATCAGTTGGTTTGACATCAAATATAGTAGTTTGTTGATTTTTTGCACTATATTTGACATCAAAAATATAATTATGAGTTGCTTTAATTATTATTGTTAGTTTTAAGGGAAGTAACTGGAAACTTAGTTTTGATTTGACACATTTTAAATGGGCACCCGTAGGTCAATCTGCAACCTCTTGGGCTAGGTTTGGGTGTGCTTTTCTTCCAGCCATTTAGAATTGTATCTTTTTGACCTGCACCCACTAGACTCACACCTACATCCGCAACGATGCAACCCAAACCCAACCCACCCACCCATTTAATAGGTATAGGTTTGTCATACCATGCATGCACCCACCAAGAACCAGTACACACCACAGGAAACATCATCTTGAACTATGTCCAATAAAATTTCAAAAGCACATTGCAATGAACCCATCAAACATTGGAACTTTAGAAGCGCAAACACACATATAGCCATGTTGATCTCAGCCTCAACATTTGTCTTGACTACACTTCTATTTATATTAGTTGTTACTCATGTACCAAACATGAACTATAACATCCCATAATTTGAGGCCTTGGATAAAATGATCTTAAATGGAATTAATAGAGAACCCATAATACAAAGGTGCATCCTTCTTGGGAAGCTCATCACTAATAACTATGTGGTTTAGTGTTCCTGACCTAGGTAGTACCAGTAGCGATGACCTATCGAGATGTTAATCTTGGCCGAATGTGCAATTAAGGCTAGTGGTTGTATTTGGGACCATTAGTCATTCCTGAAACTGTACTGGAGACGGGTGAGGGCCCAAATTATACAAATGGTACGATAGATAGATTCCCTCTAGTAGGTAGGGGCCACATGGGCTTAATGAATGCAAGTCTTTGAGCATTTCAGTCCAGGCATGTTGGAAAGGGCTATCTATGGTGGGGTAGTTAGCCTTATGCTGGTATCAACGATTAGGAGTTGGGTGTACATAGGTCATCTGGGTCTGCACTAAAATGGGGAAAGATTATGATACCATATACTTGAGCCTTAATGAGGAACTACATATTCTATGTGGGGGTGATTATAACATTTCAGCATTTGAGGCCTCATATAAAAATCTTAAATGAAATGATTGGACTACCCATTTCACCAAAGTGCACCTCCTTTTTTCTAAGTTCATGACTCAAAACTCTTTGGTTAAGTCTGTATGGGCCACAATTATACTAGGCAGTGTGACTTGATTAGATGTTGATCTCATCCGGTGCGTGGGTGAGGAAAAAATAGACAGTTGCGGCTAGTGGTTGTTTATGGGACCAATCATCATTGATGAAATTCTAATATAAACTTGGATGATGGACCCAAATGTTACAAAAACAATTGAGCTAATGGGAACTGTGACCTCTAGTTGTATGACTCATTGATGAAGTCCACTACTTCTCGGCCACTTTAGTTGTCTTATCTATCAGCTCACTATTGTAACTAATTAGAGAGTTTATATTTTTCATAGTAGCATGAAATTTTTTGTATTATAATCACAATGACAAACCCAGTTCATCCAACTTGTTTTCTATATGTACTACTCCTTAGTTTTCTCTAGTTGAAAAAACCTTTCTCAAGCACTAGTCTCCCTACCCATCTCAACCAAGTAGTCTGAATAAGCTTCAAATAAGTAGATACCTTATCAAACTCTTTTTTGTCCTATTTGATCAGGTTGGGTAAATCCACCAGTTCCTTGGACCATTTATTCAAATCAACCGTAGTTTTTTTTTACTTCCACCACTCTAAGCAACTAGTTTGCTTCCATTCTACTCTTTGAATCTCTTTCAACCATACTAGAGAATAGGAAAATTCATTGATTGTATCAAGTACCAAAAATGACAAGTAGGTTGATTCAAAGAATGTATAACCAATATCATCCAAGCGTGGTCAATATTTGGGTGCGCCCTAGATTTACAGACGTCATTGGAAAGACTTTCACCCACATTGCCTTAACTAGTCCTTGGTTGAGGTTCTCAAAATTTTTTTGTAGGAAACATATTTCTATGCTAAGAAGTAATACCCTAATTCATGTTAACCTCCATTAGATTAGCATCATCAATGTCCTTATTGCATCTTCCCAAAACAAATTTAGAAATCATCTAGCCTCCAATCATCTATTTTAGTTTATGTAGGATGTTGAAGTCACCTAGATAAAGTTGTGTATGTTCTTGTTGTGTATTTTTTCCTAGGAACTCCTACATGCATCTTATACACATATTTTATTTAAGACCAATCATCATAGATAACTCATAGTGGAAACCACCGACATTGATGTAGCTCAAAGTTATCATCTAGTACATGGATTAAATGTCCTGAATAACCCATACCTACATATTCGAAACCAACTCTATATGACCCTATTCAATTAATTAATATTAGAAACAAACTCCCATCTAGGAGGCATAGGGCCACCGGCCTCTGTAAGGAATAATGTTTAGTTCTAGTCTCAAGGCATATTGCAGTGGATGCTTTCATTTCTAGAATAGTGTCCCCCAATCTTCTTCATTTGGAAGTCTAGAAAAACCCTCACAAATTCCAGGCTTGTAGGTTCATTCAATAAATTTTTTATTTCCACCCTTTCTATGGGTGGAACCTCCACTCCCTCTACTACCTCCTCTAGAGCTTGTGCTACTTCCAATAGAAGCCATGCCTACCTTTGGAATGCAAACATTCTCAGTATCCTTCTTGTCAAGGATAAGAAGCAATTCTCAAAACTGACATATACTTCATTCTCATACACATATTCATGGGCTCATACTATGAAAAATATCCTTCCTCTTGGCTCATAGAAATATATTCCTGAAGATGCAAATTTTTTTGGCCCACCTCCACAAACAATTCTGACGTCAAATATTATTGGTCCTCACCTTGATCTTTAGGCTCCCATCATTCCACCTCTAGTGATTTGATGACCTCTGGTTCATCTTTGTCTACCTAATAGGTTGAGTATTTCTTTGTACTCTTGTGTCGCTCTCTTATTGTATAGTATCTAGCTCCACTTCTTGACCTTTAGCTTGGATGTCACATATTCCCAAGCAATGACTAGGGTAATAACTTAACATCTTTCAAGCATCACATATATATTTTGTGCACCACAATCAATTTTAATTTCAGTCTCTTCCCCATATGGTATCTTTGTCGTACTAGAGAAGGAGGCTTAATGACAACACTAATCTAAACACACATATGAGCAAGACCAGGATGCTTACCGCTCGTAGAAAAATCAAAAGCCTTGGGTGTACTAATTGCATAAACTATAATGAAATCATGCGAGACAAATATTTCCAAGTCTCTAGAGCATAGAATTTTTAAGGGATTCCCATATGATTTTCACCTTTGGCAACCATTTCCTGGTCAAAACTAATTGGGAAAAAAGCCATAACCCTTTGTCCAACAGTACACCCATGTCAGACTCATTGAAAAAGTAGACTACGGAGATCCCATCATTGAAGGGATAAAGTTGGAGATCATCTTGTAACTTCCATGTCCTCAACATCCACCGATAGAATTACTCCATGAATCTTGGCTTACCAAGTACCTAGATTATATTAGTTGATTTGTTAAAGTTATCTATTTCATCAACCACTAGATTGGAGAACATTATCCATTGCCTTCCCTCACCAAATTTAAAATGGCATCTTGGGGTCAGTGGCCACATTTTCCAATCAACAACTATGAAAACTGACCATCCACTTATGAAGAGTCTTCACAGAAATCCTCCTCACTACAAAATGGGCCCTATGCTCTTTCTAATAAGCATTAGAGTCAGTAGGATGAGGAGGAAGAATGGTGGAAGAAGAAATATAGTGGATATTGGGTGGAGGAGAAGCGGTTGGCTCACAATAGATCTCATCATCAATGAGGATCCTGAGCAAGGGCCAAACTCCATTATGGTGACTTGGGGATCCCATTCCTAGAGAAAAAGCAAACAAGCCTCAAGAGATAGAATAAGAAGCAACATATTATCTATGATATGGTATGTGTTGTAGAAATCATATACCATTATATATAGATGTTGGTCACATACAAGAAAAACTCTCTTCCATGTCCTACAAAGATATCACCTACTTGCTCTTAGGAGATGTGGTACTCCCATTGAACCAATTATTTTTCTCTCTTATATTAGGATGCTTTGGTAGGATAGTTGCAGTGCATTTGATTTCAAAGACAAAATATTTCAAGATTAAATTAAAAACTTTTTTGTAGATAATATTAGGTATTTTTAGACTATGGTGAATGGTTAGATTTTTGTTTCTTGTACTTCTGATATGGTGACACTGAACATACTGAAATGTGAAGGAATGATAAAATTTTTATATGATTGATTTGACAACTGATACATGCTTTCTTTGAGCATGGTATCTTTTCTTGTAAGTTTCTAGATAAGTTTTGTTTGTAGTATGTGTGGAGTTGGTGTCAAAAGTAGTCGACTAAATAATTATGATATAGTTTAATGTGTAGAGGGTGTCACGTACATCACATTTACATGGGCCAAGATAGTTTCCTAATACTTTTAAAAAGTTTTGGCGATTTAGTAGTGATCTTTAGAGTTTGTTGGTTTTGACTCATGTAGGCATATTTCATGTGCAATAGAGTAAGGATGGAAGTTGTAGAATGATTCTATAAAGACTTCAAGAACTTTGAGACAGTTTGTTTTGGTGTGGTAGTGTTTTGTAGTTTTTGTACAATTTTTAGATCTTTTTAGCAACATGTTAGTGGGTTTCATAAGTTTGATGAGATGGGAATTGGCAAGGGAAATCGATCTCTTTTAGAAAGTAGAAAGAGTGATACTCTTGCACATTGTTTTAATAATGTGGAACGAGACAATGTAGTACTTCATTAGGGGAATTTCATGTTGATGGGAGTAATAATATAAAAAGTACTAAAGGAATAAAGTGGGTGCATTCTTATGGGGAAACTATGTTTTATCAATTGATGAATGACATGACAATCAACACAATCATTATATTACACATATGAATTCACTTATGCAATTAATATATTAATAAAAAATAAATTGAAAATTAATAAACAAACTTTTAAATCTTTATAATGAGGAATCGGGTGAGAAAATGTTGAATAGTGGTGATGAATTTATATCATCCTACTTTTAGTTACATTTTAGATTAGTTTGGTATTTGGATGTGGAAAGCTTGTGCTTAATCTATGCAAACGAACCTAGAACATTAATTCCACTGACGAGTTTGTGGGAATCGATAGGAGGCTTCCTTCGTCATTGGGTTGTCAAGTCTTTAAGATTCACTTATAGAAATACTACAAGAAGCATCACTTACTAAGATAGCCAATTTATCAAAAACGTCCATTTCTTCAACATTTAGATAGGACATCTTCATTCATCATCTAGCATCACCTCAAAATAAAAAAGGTACCTCAACGTTAACAACTTAAAAAATGACATGGAATCTAATATCATAATGATATTACAAATGAGTCACTAGTGCATGTAATATATTAATACAAATATTGGAATTTAACAAAATAAAACTTCTACATTTTTTAGCATGACGATCATGGTAAGAAAATGACACATGGTAATGATGAGTTTATACTTAACCTAGTTTTTGTTGTGTTTTTATCTTAGTTTTTCATTTTCATTTCATATATTTACTTTTATTATCTGAATTTATATATCTTAACTTGTTATAGTTTTATTAGATTTTGAAGTGATTTCTTGACTCCCATGGAAGACTTGATTTTAATCTATGCAAACCAACATAGGACGGTGGTCCCACTGACTACTTGTGGGTTGGTGTCAATAGGAGGTTTCCTTCCATTGTGGTTTAATGCCCCAACCTAAACTAAATTTTGATCAAGTTCAAAGAGCAAATAAAAATGATTAGGTGTCAACCAATGCCCCACATTAGCCCAATGCTACATCGACCGAAGGAAGTGAATTCCTCGAGGCCATGCATCGTTTGATGCCTCCATAGTGTTCCCAACCACACTATCCATGATTTATATAGGCCAAGCCACTACATCCCATGATGTCCTTGTCTAACCATAGTGTTGTACACTAAGGTGAATCAATTGATGCCTCTCATCACTCAGGATCTTGTAGTGCACCAATCTCTAATGCACCATGTCGACCATCTACCACAGTAGACATGCATCAATAGAAACAATGCCACACCTAATCAATGTTGGGTTCATCACCACAAAAATGCTTACCAAGGTATCATCCAATGTACACCTTCCACCAACATGACCATCCACTCATTTCCATGTTGGAGTGCCTCTCTCTTGATGTGTGGTTCTACTCTCCATCATCACTAATATCAACCCAAAACCTAGGTCCGCACATAAAAAATACCAACCTCCAACCTCGATGTTTAGTAATCTCTTGTTCCATGCTTGATGTGGAAGCACCACAAAGATCTCCTGTCAAATTACAAAGAAGGAGACAATCATCCAACTTGATTGATCCACTTCACCACTACCAAGCCAACCTTAAAAATACCTAATATTGAGTGGGTAGGATAAAGAAGTTGTGACGTCACCGAATTTTCTAAAACTTAATCTGATGTGTGACGTCCAAATTAAAACCCTCACCTCAGCGAGAATCCCAATTCAAACATCCCACACAAGGCTAAGAAGAAGAAAATCAAGGGAGTCAGAAGGAAACAATCAGTAGCACATGCACATGAACAATAAACATGCCACAACACATGTTCACCATTCAACATATAATTACAACATGAATTATTACAACATTTGATATTACATATTGAACAACAAACCTATACATATACATGTACTACCACTAAACTACAAGATCTTAAGACAACAGGTCCACCTGTACATCAACTCACTATACAACTCTCAACTATCCTTGATCTTCAAGATCATAAGCCACAACCTAAATAAAAGATTACATGCGGTACACATCAGCACAATATTCAAGAATATTGTACTGAGTACGCCTACGTGTCTTTTATATACCTCTCATCATATCTTGGCAATAAGATAAAACTAATACTTGGCAATAACAGAAGAATATAAGAGAAGTGTATACTTGAACAAGAAAGTTTATTAACAAAAGGGAACACATGTTTTAAGCTTATTTCCATCATATTTCTCGTACATCTGCCCCTAGGGATTTGATGTTTTTAGGCCTTATGATCTACCACCAAGTGGTTTGTGATCATTATACATGTGATCTACCCCGTAGGAGTTTGCGATCACTTTCTGAGCACCGTGTGCTTTCATATACATGATGGATCAAATATCTTATGTTCCATGTGTTCATAGCCATACGTACAGAAAATCAAGCAACATATCATGCAAGAACAATAATTTCATCCAATATCATATGCCAAGTATTTTACCACACATATAATACAAGCATATTGTATAATAAGCCAAGTAAGAGGTAATGGCGTACCTTCCAAAGAGATATTCTAATCACATATATCCATGCCATCTATATCTTTGCTAAACCTGGATTAAGACAAGACCACATACTATCATCAAATTTCCATCATCATAACCCTAGTTATATCCATTTTAGGGTTTACCTTATCTCTTTAGTATATTTCCATATCACTTGCTTTCTTGTCCTATATTTATCTTACTGATGTTATATTCCAAATTATGGTTCATTATCTTGATATACTCATGTGTCACATTATTATGTGAACATACTTAACATTATGTCACATTCATTAACCATATTAGGGTTACATCACATGTATTAAGGATTCTCTTCATATAACATGAATTTTGTGTATATAGCTTATCTCAGATTTACTTATTATCCTCCAGTTACTGATATGAGGGTTTTCTGTAAATTTCATCATTTATTGAGAATGTATGTATTTATTACATTTTACTTAGGGTTATAAGCCCTAGATAGACATTCTAAGAAAATTACATGATTGAGTGTATCAACATGATCATCATTGACATCAGGTGCATTATAAACATTATTATGGAGTTACTGACATTTTTCCATAATTTTATGTCATCATTTAATATTTATTACTGAAGAACAAGGTATTACACATCTTACATGATATCAATAAGATTTGAGGATAAAAATCCTGATATTATAGTTCCGTGATGTTCTACTCATTTTTCTGAACGTTTTGGTACCTTATTTGCATTTTCTGATAATCATACTATTTTCTAAGAATTATTGAAGATATGCTCATTTACTGAAACTGTTTACCTTTTGGCCAACTGCGTTCTGCCATGTGGCATCTAAGGGTGCACAACTCTCCTGGACCCGCCTGGTTCACCTTTGGTCCGGTCGGTCCTTAATTGGTTCGGCTAGGTTCGCTGGTTGGTTCAGGGCTTTCCCCTTTCTTTCTCACGCGAACTCCGCCCGTGAATCTCTGTGGTCGCCGCTGCGGTCAACCTTCCTGGGGTGCAATCGGCCGTCGAGCCTCTCCTCCTCGCCATGGATACGAGGCATGTTGTGTTGGACACGATGATCCCCCCTTTCTCTACCTCACGCATTCTCAATGCCATGGCCTCACCTTCGCGATCATCTATGGATGCAAGACCAGACATCCTGCCTGTGCAAGCACCGTTGTTGGGGGATAAACAGTGAGGGAAAATGACGACACCCTTTTTCGTCTGCATTACTTTAGGGAAGAACCCACAGTAGGCTCACCGCCTCCTACTATGCCTATGCCTTCCAGTCTCCCTCTTCACACCCATATGCACGCTGAGCATCTCCTCCTCGACGCCGACCTGCACGAAGTCGCATCTCTCTGTTTCGGGCATGAGCGAGCTTGCAGCCTCTTCTTGCTCCCAAGCGCCTCCATGGGGTTCAGATCTCCGACAAGAATCGTTGGTACATGAGACTCCTGATCACGACCTGCTACAACTAGGAGCTTTGGTGGACAGCATACTACGATGCCAGTTTCTCAGGATCACCATTGGTTCCTCTTCTTTGCATCTCAGTTCCCTATCTGTGAGGGTATGTGAGACTTCATCCCAGCGTGAGCCTCTACTGCTCTCATCTTTTGATCCAAAGATCCTCCACTTTCTCATCCTTACAGGCATGTGAACGGTGGTGGCAAAAGCTAATGGGTTGGCTACTGGTTCCCTCTTCATATCCTCCTCTTCGGCATGTGTGGGTCGGTAATGGAGAGGTAGCGGAAAGGGGGAACTGAAACTCCCTCATATGTTCTCCATATGCCTCAAATGAGGGGTCTTAGTGCTATTCTAGGTGAGTTGATATCACCTCCCTCTCACCCCATGATCCTGGAGGGTGGTGGCGGGGAACTTGATGCCTCAACGGGTCCTCAGCTGACTCTAACCGCCATGTCAGAGAAGACACAGTGGCCTTTGATCTCAAATCCAAGGGTCTAGGAGGACTTCTCCTGAAAGCCTGATCTGTTGTTATTGAAACACAGATACGATGCTCATTTAAATGATCCTACTGTGTGACATATACATGAATGTCACAGATAAGGCTTAAGAAAGCATTAAACCTTGTTCTACCATACATTAATAGACACATTATGCCACTATATTCAAACCTTCATAACTTCCTCTAGGATGCTCCAAATGCCACCAAAATTCAACCATAGTTTCCTCACCACTCAAACTACTTTGTACTCGAATTTGGTGTCAAAATTTTATTATTTGATTAGTGAATAAAATACCTCAAAAGACATGAACATAGGGATCCAAATTATGGTATGAGCATCACTCAACAAACGGACTTTATCAAAATACTTGAAACTCTCAAATCAACTCAATATGTAGGACTTCACTTGTGTCATTGGACATATTGGGATTCCAAAATTCCACTTCATCACATCCTACACACCTTAAAAGAAATTCCGTCGTCTGAATTAAACCAGAAATCCGGTCTTTCACATCATATAAATCTTAAAAGAACTTTTGTCCTCGAGAGTCAACCATACTCGTACTTCCAAGGAAAACCGTATCTTTACTTCATCCACATGTAGGCGCCATTATATGTACAACATAGCCAAAAGCCCCATAACTATATCCAAGCTACTAGGATGTTTTACAACATCTTGGGTGAACATCACTTCATAGAAGCTCAAACAAGGGTTTAAAAACTCTGATTAGGTCATGACGTATCTCATATGTTAGGGTTGCATCCTTATCTTTATCCATACATTAGGGTTTCTATATCATATTATCATGTTCTAAAGGAGTTAACTAAAGTTAACCCATTATGTCAAGGTGTCATTAACATTATGTTGTGCTAGCTGTCAAACTATATTTTTCATCTTTATTAAGTACTATGATTAACACCTCGTGTAACATGTTTCATTTATATAATCTTATTTCGTTGTTCATCATAAATTGCATCATTTACTAGTGATTTCATCAATAGATTAACCAAAATTTCATATTATCATCGTTATTCATAATTATGATTAACCATTTATGCATTGATATCTATTAAACCATCTCTAGGTTTCCATCATCTCGTATCCATATCTCAAGATTAGATCACATTATTACATATATTATATCATGGTTGTGCTAAAAAACTTATGTGAGTGGTTTATTAAACATATATCAAAGATTTATTTAGCCCAATTGAGGTTCTCCTAACCGTTAATCTGAGGGTGGTGTCATGCTCAATCTCTTTGAGCTCCCTCAACTCTATGAGTATCTCATAACACAACTTTATCTTTCCTTTATTAGCCTAGGGTTCTCGAATTACCTCATTGTAACTAGTGATAGCCGTACAAGATCTAGCCACATAAGCATAAACCAAAACATGTTATGACATACTCTTCATGGGTCTTCTACCCATGAAACATCTTACCCAAAGCTCTCTTATATACACCACTAGATTCCTATGTGGGAAACCACCAACCTGAGCATGAGGCTTCATAGAAACTAACATAGCTACCTCCTCTAGGGTCTTGGGCTCTCTCCCTCACCCAGATGGAAGGCACTCATATTGATGCTCACATATGTACATGTAACCAGCCTCTCTCTCTCTCTAGGGTTTGGTCCTCCCAAAAACATCTAGGGTTCAACAAACTATAAGAATCATGCATAGAGAAACTCAACTCGATCACTCAGGAGTATTCTAGTTTAGGACATATCATATCGCATAAATCTCATATTTCTCATATCTTGGAGTCTAGGTTCTCTGACCTTCTCCGTGTGGGTCTCACTCACTCTTGATCTAACCCCAAAACCGGTCCTAACACTAGAGGTCCTCCTTTATAAAAGAGCTTGAGGCTCATGCTGACTCACAACTTTGTCTTTACTTAACTTATCTCATCTCATAAAAGAACTCATACTTGCATCATTAAAATTATCTAAAATCCTCAAACTAAACTTAAGTCCTCAAAGACAAACATAAATCATCATATATTATCTTATGTAATCTATATAAGACCTACATCATATCATCAAAACTTATTTCATATATTTCATCTATCATATATTCCAACAAGGCTCTAGACATCTAATCTAGAACTACTCTCTCTTCTAGACTAATGTCATTCACTTTCACTTAGGTTGCATGACCACCTCCTACTCGTACATGTGTGGGGACGCATTTTTTTAATACATATACATAATAAAATATTATATAGTTTTTCTCTGATAAAATAAACGTCAGAGAAAACTGTCGAGGTTCGATCCGTTTGGAATCAAAAACCAAATCCTAAAAATGAGTGTCCCACACATAGTAGAGAGTACAGTGTCATGAAAACTAGTGAAAAGGGTGAGAACAAGGGGTAGACTAGTGCAGCTACTCTAGACAACGTGTGCAATATGTCTAGGGTTTCTCTTCCCATGATGCACATCATTACCAAGTAGTGCAATGTCCCATACCGCTGCACCACAAGGAAAAAATGACATCTAAGGACTTGCTACTCAACAAGCACCAGTCTAGACCTAGTTCTCAGACATCTAGGTGCTAACCTAGAGGCTAGGTCAGATCTAGTATTTAAAAGATGACTAATCTAACCCAAAAAGATTAGTAAATGCAAGGTTCTTTAGTTTTGAGTTGCACAGTGAGCAGATGTCAGGCTTTGCAATTGTTCGTGCTCTGATACCACCTGTGACGTCCCTGAATTTTCTAAAACTTAATATGATGTGTGACATCCAAATTGAAACCCTCACCTCAGCGAGAATCCCAATTCAAACATCCCACACAAGGCTAAGAAGAAGAAAATCAAGGGAGTCAGAAGGAAACAATCAGTAGCACATTCACATGAATAATAAACAGGCCACAACACATGTTCACCATTCAACATATAATTACAACATGAATTATTACAACTTTTGATATTACATATTGAACAACAAACCTATGCATATACATGTACTACCACTAAACTACAAGATCTTAAGACAACAGGTCCACCTATACATCAGCTCGCTATACAACTCTCAACTATCCTGGATCTTCAAGATCATAAGCCACAACCTAAACAAAAGATTACATGCGGTACACGTCATCACAATATTCAAGAATATTGTACTGAGTACGCCTATGTGTCTTTTATATACCTCTCATCATATCTTGGCAAGAAGATAAAACTAGTACTTGGCAGTAACAAAAGAATATAAGAAAAGCATATACTTGAACAAGAAAGTTTATTAACAAAAGAGAACACATGTGTCACACTATTATATTCCAGATAATGGTTCATTATCTTGATATACTCATGTGTCACATTATTATGTGAACATACTTAACATTATGTCACATTCATTAACCATATTAGGGTTACATCACATGTATTAAGGGTTCACTTCATATAACATGAATTTTGTTTATATAGCTTATCTCAGATTTACTTGTTATCTTCCAGTTACTGATATGAGGGTTTTCTGTAAATTTCATCATTTATTGAGCATGTATGTATTTATTACATTTTACTTAGGGTTATAAGCCCTAGATAGAGATTCTAAGCAAATTACTTGATTTAGTGCATCAACATGATCATCATTGACATCAGGTGCATTATAAACATTTTTATGGAGTTACTGACATTTTTCCATAATTTTATGTCATCATTTAATATTTATTACTGAAGAACAAGGCATTACGCATCTTACATGATATCACTAAGATTTGAGCATAAAAAGCCTGATATTATAGTTCTATGTTGTTCTACTCACTTTTCTGAACGTTTTAGTACCTTATTTGCATTTTTTTGATAATCAGACTATTTTCTATGAATTATTGAAGATATGTTCATTTACTGAAACTATTTACCTTTTGGCCAACTGCGTGCTGCCACGTGGCATCTAAGGGCGCACAACTCTCCTGGACCCTCCTGGTTCACCTTTGGTCTGGTCGGTCCTGAATTGGTTCGGCTAGGTTCGCTGGTTGGTTCAGGGCTTTCCCCTTTCTTTCTCACGCGAACTCCGCCGGTGAATCTTTGTGGCCGCCACTGCGGTCAACGTTCCTGGCGTGCAATCGGCCATCGAGCCTCTCCTCCTCACCATGGATGTGAGGCATGTTGTGTTGGACACGGCGATCCCCCCTTTCTCTTCCTTGCACGTTCTCAATGCCATGGCCTCACCTTCGCGATCGTCTATGGACGTAAGACCAGGCATCCTGCATGTGCAAGCACCGCCGTTGGGGGATAACCAGTGAGGGAAAATGACGGCACCCTTTTTCATCTGCATTGCTTTTGGGAATCACCCATAGTAGGCTCACCACCTCCCACTATGCCTATGCCTTCCAGTCTCCCTCTTCACACCCATATGCACGCTGAGCATCTCCTCCTCGACGCCGACATGCACGAAGTCGCATCTCTCTATTTTGGGCGTGAGCGAGCTTGCATCCTCTGCTTGCTCCCAAGTGCCTGCATAGGGTTCATATCTCTTGCAAGAATCGTTGGTACATGAGACTCCTCATCACGACCTGCTACAACTAGGAGCTTTGGTGGACAACATACTACGATGATAGTTTTTCAGGATCACCATTGATTCCTCTTCTTTGCATCTCAGTTCCCTATCTGCGAGGGTCTGTGAGACTTTATCCCAGTGTGAGCCTCCACTGCTCTCATCTTTTGCTCCAAAGATCCTCCACTTTCTCATCCTTACAGGCATGTGAACGGTGGTGGAAAAATCTAATGGGCTGGCTACTGGTTCCCTCTTCATATCCTCCTCTTCGGCATGCGTGGGTGGGTATTGGAGAGGTAGCGGAAAGGGGGAACTGAAACTCCCTCGTCTGTTCTCCGTATGCCTCAAATGAGGGGTCTTAGTGCTATTCTAGGTGAGCCGAGATCACCTCCCTATCTCCCCACGATCCTGGAGGGTGGTGGCGGGGAACTTGCTGCCTCAGCGGGTCCTCAACTGACTATAACCGCCAAGTCAGAGAAGACACAGTGGCCTTTGATCTCACATCCAAGGGTCTAGGAGGACTTCTCCTGAAAGCCTGATCTGTGGATACTGAAACATAGATATGATGCTCATTTAAATGAGTCGAATGTGTGACATATACATGAATGTCACGGATAAGGCTTAAGAAAGCATTAAACCTTGTTCTACCATACACTAATAGGCACATTATGCCACTATATTCAAACCTTCATAACGTCTTCTAGGATGCTCCAACTGCCACCAAAATTCAACCATATTTTCCTCACCACTCAAACTACTTTGTACTCGAATTTGGTGTCAAAATTCTATTATTTGATCAATGAATAAAATACCTCAAAAGACATGAATATAGGGATCCAAATTATGGTATGAGCATCACTCAACAAGCGGACTTTATCAAAATACTTGAAACTCTCAAATCAACTCAATATGTCTGACTTCACTTGTGTCATTGGACATATTGGGATTCCGAAATTCCACTTCATCACAGAAGTTCTTTGGCCTCTCCACGACTGATGACACATTCATCCTACACATGTTTCTCTATCAAAAAGTTAGATATGGTTCAAGGAAAAAGAGAAACACAAAAGCTTTTCTCCCAACAACTTCTATAGTGTTATGTCATTGTTGTGATAAACCACCCTCATCATCAAGAACGAAGATAAGTTGTTTTTGTTGGTATGTATGTCCTGAGAGCCAATCATGGGATGATTGGTTTGGCATATGTTCTGATTTATTTGATAAAAATCAAAGGCAAGCTTCCAATTTATTCTAGCTCAATCGATTATGAGATAAATGATGTAGCAGAATGAATGTCTAAAGAATGACAATACTCAATGATGTATGTCTTCAGGTTAAGGACTTGAACAATGAGATCATACAGATGCCAAGAGTATGTACATTCTTGTTATGTCCCTAGTCAGATTTCATTGTAGAAGGTTGATAGACAATAATGACAAATCAAGACTAGAGTGTGTGTCGGTTGATGACAGTGTCTCATTAGTCATGATATATGATATCAAACCAAGCACATAGATACATGATAGAGATCAATGTATCAGAAAGACCCACCATGAGAGTGATACATGGAACTACGACATGGTAGTTAGAATCATCTCTCATAGTGATGGTGGTGATTGTGATTCTTAGACCTAAAATCACTGCACTTGTCAAATGTGATTGGGTACACTTTGACATCATCAAACGTAGTCCTAAAACATGGGTTCTTATAAAGATGATGATTAGGTGGCTTTGATGCATGAGATAGACTGTGAGTGATAGATATGGGATTTGTCTATCCTAATGGAGTATGATGTCCAGGCCACTTGATAAGCGAGACTGAGAAAGGCATGTGCATGGACATGTGAATCAATATATGATATTCATGTCACACATATCTCATACAATCTTCTCTAGTATAAGAAACATGAATGAACATTGAAAGGATGACAAATCCATGCCTTGATTTCATTCAGGATATTAGAGACAAAGCTATTATACATCCACTAGAACACCAATCACAAATTGAAGGTTTGAAAGTTGTTCTCCAACTTTCCTTTTCACTTGTGTATCACTGATGTGTGACTAGGTATTTCTCTTTGCTTGTGATGCCATAAGCTAGTTATGGACATTCACTGCCAACATTAAATGGGACCTATAGGGTCACACACAAAGGATTAACCTGGACAAGGAGTTTATCCATGAATGATGTTTGCATTGATTACAAAAGTGTTTAGGTACTCAAAAAAATATTCAACAAATTGACTTGACTTAGAATCATCAAGTTCAAGTGTTGAACCAAGTGATTAGAGTGCCGGATTGATTGAGAACCGAATTGATTGGATTTTGCACAATTAGGACCACCAACCGACCGGTTCACTAGGTGAACCAATCGACTCAAGGGTAGTGAGATGACTGATACTCTGGTGAACCGATCGGTTCACTTGTCCAAATGAGTAGTGTTGATTTGTCCTAATTTGTGAGATTTTTTTTTGTTTCACTTGTTCAATTCAATTGGGACAAGAATTAATATTTGCATTAAAGTCAAATGCAGGCATGTCTGGGAAGTGAAATGACTGGTTCACTGGTTGAACTGACCAATTCACACACCCAACTGATCGGTTCGCTAGTGAATCAATCGGCTCACCTTGACAAATGAATGTTTCAGTTATGAAACGACCGTTTCTCCTGCCACAGTGCAAATTGTTCATGGAAATTTTAGACCCTTCTACTCCCATACAGACTGAGAACCCTGACACTACCCTATACTATAAATAGAGGGGTACCAGGGGCTTCTCCAGAGACACATATCATAACATTAGTTGCTATGTAAAGTTGTTGTTCTCTCTAGTTTTGGTAACTGAGACAGCCCAAGCAAGTTCTACCCGTATAGGGAGGAACAATGAGAGAAAGACAACTGTAGAAAAGTAATTGTTGGTGGGAGAGTGTGTTAGTGACTAGTACATTGATAGAAGGGGACAACTCCTTCTAGTCCATTCTTTAGGATGACTAGAGTTCCTGGTGGTCTGTGTGGACTATCTATAGAGGCGGGAGACGTCTTCCACTCAGGAGGATTAAAGTCAACCACAGTCTGGGTTAAAACTAGGAGCTATTCAGACTCCATCAAAGACATGTGGTTGAAGACCATAGTAGCTATGAAGTATTGTCATTGAGCAAGCCATCTGAGAATAGTAATCATTCCAAAAGAATTCAATTTACCATATCCTAAATAGTTGTATGTCAATGCTTTCTTCTAATGCGGTAAGAGAGAGAATATACGTAGTGTTCACAAATTACGTCCACCCTAGTGTCTCCGTTCATTTGATAAATTAGATCTTTATTTTTTATTTTATTCTTGCACTTCAATTTAACTAACAACATGTGTTTTTGTTAAATACTCTTCCCAGTTTAGTTAAATCAATCAATATAATTCTCAAAAGTGTTGTATTGTGGGTTAATTTGATCCTAACCTTAGTGCAATAAAGACATGTCCTATAGTAGGTGATCTTTTGTACCATTAATTTATGATACAATTAGGGTTTCTACCATAGTACATTTGATGTACAGTAAAATCATGGCAAGTATCCAACATATAAAAAATTATTGGCGAGATAACGAGTCACACTATCATTTAAACAAGGAATCAAAGTGATAAAATGAGGCACCATAGTGTAAAAATGTCTTGTTTAATCACAACTATGCCTCATTTTCTAGTATAAATGCCTTGTTTATACTCTACATGCATCATTTTCATTCTCAATGATCTATTTTTTAGCTATTATGACCCACTATCTCCACGCCATCATCTCTTAGTTTTATCCAACCTTTCCATATTTTTAAGTCTTAGCGTGTACAATGTCTATTGTTCTGCTTCATTCTTTCAATCCAGTGCATAATTTTCCATACCTACACATCGTTCACCCAATTGTATGCCTTATATTGGTGTTCTATGCATCATTTCTATGCTACCACATCTCATTTTCTAGTCCTACCACCCTCTCTCTCCACCACAACTCATTCAATGGTAAATTTCTACTCAACCATGGATTGTTTTCTAGTATGAAAGCTTTGTTTTACAATACCAATGCCTTATTTTCTAGTTTTAACACATAGTTTCTATGTTTCTACACCTTCTTCACACACAACAAAATCTTCTTACCCATCACTTTCACTTCCTCCCCCATCCATTCTCCTCATTTTGGTGTTTAAGACTATGGTACCTCATTTGTGTTCTAGGAAACTCATGTATATGTTGTTGCACCTCTTTCATTGACCAAAATGACTTATTCTCCTATCTATCATGCACAATTTTTTATTACCAACATCTCATTTCTAAGTTGGTGTTCTTGTTTTTTATTCCAACACCTAGTTTCAATGCTACAATGCCTCCTTTTATAATATCAATGTCTATTTCTACAACACCTAGTTTCTATGCCATAAACCTGATGGTCTCACCCCAATGCCTCCTACCTCCTGCATCCACATTGTCCTCTGTTTGATACCCAATGTTAGGGTTAAATAACACCCAATATCTAGTATATCATTTGCTTCTTGTTAAACCTTTAACGAGATTGTGGAAAGGTGTTTTCCGAAATGATATCTATGTGATATCTAGGTAAGGAAACAAGAACCCAATGTTGATATCTATTTGAGTTATTACAAAAGGATTAGATTTATCCATCCCAAATGGTTGTATGTCCAGTATTTATTTTTATCTGGTGAGAGAGAAACTTTAGTTATTGGTGGTGAAACGCATCCACCCTAGTGTCTCCATCCATTCAATAAATTAGATCTTTATTCATTTATTTTACTCTCACACTTAAGTCTAATAAACAACCAACAATTTGAGAAAAATAATCTATTTGATTTATTTAAATAATTTATTTTAATTATTAAAAGGGTTGTAATTTGGTTTTGATCGTAACCATATTGCAATAAAGTTATGTTTTTTGCTAGGTGATCTTATATACCATTAATTTAAGGTAAAAATTACTGAATTTGACGTAAAATAAAAGTCATTTCCACTTTCCTAGATACAAAAACATCTAATGAGAGAATGAGTCACAATATCATTTAAATAAGTAACTATAGTGATAATATGATTTGTGACAATCTAGATATGTCTTATTAAATCACAAAATTGCCTCATTTTTTAGCCTAAGTGCCCCGTTTGTAATCTATACGCCTGCTTTATTAGTCTAAAAAATTCTTTTATGATCTATAGTACTCCAATATCTGAACCCCACCACATCTTAGCTCTATCCAACCCTATTGTATTTTTAAGTCCCATCACCTACTATCCATGTTGTTCTGCCTCATTCTATTAATCCAATGTGTTATTTTCCATCCATACACCTCGTTCTCCTGCCTTATGTTGTTGTTCTATGCCTTATTTCTAATATATCAAATCTTATTTCTAGTCCTACCACCCTTTCACTCTATAACACTTCATTCTATGTTACATTTCTACTCGATCATGCCTTTTTTTCCAGTACCAATGCTTTATTTCTAATATCAATGTCTCATTTTCAAGTACCAACACCCTATTTCTATTCACTCAATGCTATATCATCTCAAACACTTGTAGCTTATTTTTAATTTTAAATAATATTTTCATGGTGTTAAACCTTCTTCCCTTGGCTTAAAGTCTTGTTTCCCCATCCCTTGTGCCTCCCCCTGTCCATGGACCTCATTTTGATGTTCTAGAATATTGCCCCTCATTTTTTGGTTCAGGAAACACATATATATGTTGCAGCACCTCATTCACTCATAAGAATACATTCACCACATATTTAATCCCATCCTATTTTGTATTACCATCACTTTATTTCTAAGCTGGATTGCATATGTTTTATTCCAATACCCTTTTTCAATGCTATGATGCCTCCTTTTGTAATTCAATGTCTACTTCATATTCTACCACACCTAGTTTTTATGCACAAAACCTTGTTGCCTCACCCTAATGCCTCCCCCCTCCCAATGACTTGTTCCTATGTCCGTACACCTTGTTTTAACATTCCATATATCATCCCTATGCTACCATGCCTCATTTTTAGTCCAAGTATTTCATTTCCATGCTACCATGTCCTATTGCGCTTCTTATAGTCCCAATGCCTCATTTTTGTGATATAAAACCTCATTTTTAAGTTTTGACACTTCAATTATATGGTGTTGTGCCTCGTTCTCTTACCCAATGTCATGTTCTCCCCACTTATAGTGACTAAACAAGCATTTTTCCCACTAAATATAGAGTTTTTAAGAGAAAAAGGTATTTTTTCAAACAAAATGATTTATATATCCACTAAATGGGTGTTTGTGCCACTAAACAAGGTTTCTATGACAAAAGAAACCATTTTATTTCCTATATTGGATGTTCTTTACTAAATAAGTTCTTCCTAATTTTGGTGTCATTGAAGGAAAAAACACATGAAAAGGAGGAAATTGGGTGCAACAAATAGGTGACAAGGTATATCGATAAAAGAGGGATTGAAGCTTGAAAAAGTAGGAGAGTAGATGTTGAAAAAAAAATAGAGTGTAAGATGACAAAGGGGTGGGTCCTACTGCAAGCATAGAGGATGCAACTAGCTTGAAATCCAAATTGTTTGGTATTGAAAATGAGTCGAGAAAACATGTAGATATATAGAGGAAGAAGTCATGTCGGTAGTTTGGAACAACGTGAAACATACCTTCCTCTAGTTTGTTCATGCTAAAAAATTAACCAATGAAATAACAAACAATCCAAAACAAGTCTTTTGGTTTTCTTGGATTGTATCTACCTCCATCAAAACCATCCCTTACTCTAATTATATATTAATTGGATTTAGTAAACAATATCAAGCTGAAAGTAGTCTAGATCCCCATAAGGTTGTTCCTAGTTGTTCTCCAGGTAAGATAGTTAAGGGATATTTTTCTAAGGTGTAGTTGGTAAGTAAAATGTAAATTTACACTATGAGAATAAACATATAAATTACAGTTCATAACTTACAATTTTGTTGTAGGACTGCACCCTATCATGTTTGATCCAACTAAAAAGGAACTTTTATTGGTTAGTAATTAGTTAAATATTAAAATTCTTCTATTTAATTGGTCCTTTCCATTTAGAAAAACGTTCAGATGTTGGGTATTTCCAATCTCATTTACATTCTAACTACATGCCAATGAAGTGGCACCGTAGTGGTAAAAGTAATGATGTAATACTGAGAGGTCATGAGTCGAACCCAGGCGACGGGATGAATGAATTGCCATTTAAAAAAAACCACACGTTTGACAAGGTATTTACCAAGAATAAATAATCTATATTGCACATGAATTTATTATGTATGAAAAAAATATTACTATAATGACTTCCTTGTAATTTTCACAAAAACAAATGGTCATAGTTTTGGTTACATATTGTTAAAGGTCACATTAGGCACAGTTGCCATAGATCCACTGGCCCACTTTTAGGATCACATTAGATTATAGCATGGACCCAAAGTTTCCTTTGGTCATATATTTTGTTTTAGAAAAAAAACACTATGTTCCATCATTAATAAGCAACATTTCCCTTCTAATAGCCATGGGTATATTTTCATAAGTCATAGTTATGTTCTAAATAACAAGTTATAGGATATGGTAACAAGAAATCAAATACCTAGTTCCATAAACTTCTTAACTAAACCACACATGACACATGCTACATCGCCTTTGGAAATTAAATATGTTGTTAATAATCATTCAACTTCATCATTCACTTAGGACATAAGTTACTTTTCCAATACTTTTGGAAAATCAAATGTCTGCCAAAAGTTACACACCCTACTTTGTCCTATAGGAGCAAGAAAAAAATTGGTAGTATAAAATGGAATAAAATAAGGTTTCATGATCCTTATATATGTATACTAATATACAACCCTTGGAGAAGACAAAAAGTATCTTCTTTTATTGTAGTTTGACCTTGATGAATTTGGGCACGCTTCTAGGCATTATCTCCTATGAAATGATATAGATTTTGATACAACACTTATTATACAATATTTATTTTATCTTGATGATATTCTTAGAGTGTAATTTAAAGTCCTTTTTGATCACATAATTTGACATACATGGTTAGAGCACAATGGCGTTATTTTAAAAATAAAAGCTAAATAATAAATATAATAATGGATGTCATTTATACTTGTCATATCATTTGGATCAATATTTGTTTTTAGGTGATGCTTTATCATCTCTTAAAGTGAAATAGCCTCTGGTGCTTTCTACATCATGGAAATCAGTTGTTATGGCCCAATACCATTGAGTCTCATCAACTTTTATGAGAAGGAATACCATATCATCCCTAGGGATGATGTCTTGGCTCCTTAACATGATGATAGCCACCATTGAATTGTTGGCTCAGAGATGGTGCCCCATTTTATGAACAATTATCCCATTTCTTATTAAGATTTCATATATAATTTTTTATGGGAACTCACCCTCCCTCTAATATTACTTGTTATCATGCTTGTGTCCTAGTCTATTGACGGTAACCTCCTTTGATTATATAATGTGTTCATTCGCCTTTTTATTTTTTTTCTTTAGTAGAGTGCCCAATCTTCTTAATTTTGGTTGTATATCAGGGTCCCCTACAATCTGGGTCATCGTAAACTTCTATAAGCACCTCTAGCATCGGTTTTTTCCAAATAACCGACCCTAGAAGTCCCTTTGGTCGACAATATTGTCGACCGAGATAAATCTTGGATCCAGTTAAGTTCATGCATGTATAAGCACCTCTAGCGTCAGTGTTTTCCAAATAACCGACCCTAGAAGTCCCTTCGGTCGACAATATTGTCGACCGAGATCAATCTTGAATCCAGTTTGCCTTCACGCATGTATAAACACCTCTAGCGTCATTTTTTTTTCAAATAACCGACCCTAGAAGTCCCTTCGGTCGACAATATTGTCAATCGAGATAAATATTGAATCTAGTTTGCCTTCACGCATGTATAAGTACCTCTAGCGTCAGTTTTTTCCAAATAACCAACCCTAGAAGTCCCTTCGGTTGAAAATATTGTCGACTGAGATAAATCTTGGATCTAGTTAAGTTCACGCACGTATAAGCACCTCTAGCGTCGATTTTTTCCAAATAACCGACCCTAGAAGTCCCTTCGGTCGACAATATTGTCATCCGAGATAAATCTTGGATCTAGTTTACCTTCATGCATGTATAAGCACCTCTAGCGTAAGTTTTTTCCAAATAACCGACCCTAGAAGTCCCTTCGGTCGACAATATTGTCGACCAAGATAAATCTTCCAGTTTGCCTTCACGCATGTATAAGCACCTCTAGCGTCGATTTTTTCCAAATAACCGACCCTAGAAGTCCCTTCGGTCGACAATATTCTTGACTGAGATAAATCTTGAATCCAGTTTGCCTTCACGCATGTATAAGCACCACTAGCGTCGGTTTTTTCCAAATAACTGACCCTAGAAGTCCCTTCGGTCGACAATATTGTCGACCAAGATAAATCTTGAATCCAGTTTGCCTTCACGCATGTATAAGCACCTCTAGCATCAGTTTTTTCCAAATAACCGACCCTAAAAGTCCCTTCGATCGACAATATTGTCAACTGAGATAAATCTTGGATCCTGTTAAGTTCACGCATGTATAAGCACCTATAGCGTCGATTTTTTCCAAATAACCAAACCTAGAAGTCCCTTCAGTCGACAATATTGTCGACCGAGATAAATCTTGACTCCAGTTTGCCTTCACGCAAGTATAAGCACCTCTAGGGTCGGTTTTTTCCAAATAACTGACCCTAGAAGTCCCTTCGGTCGACAATATTGTCGACCGAGATAAATCTTGGATCCAATTAAGTTCACGCATGTATAAGCACCTCTAGCGTCAGTTTTTTCCAAATAACCGACCCTAGAAGTCCCTTCAGTCGAAAATATTGTCGACCGAGATAAATCTTAGATCCAGTTAAGTTCACGCATGTATAAGCACCTCTAGCATCGGTTTTTTCGAAATAAGTGACCCTAGAAGTCCCTCAGTCGATGAATTTGTCGACCAAAAACCTCTCAGTCAACAAATTCGTCGATCGAGAAAGAGCTAGATTTCACCTCTAGGGTCGGTTTTTTCTTATAACCGACCCTAAAGGGCTCCTCGGTCGACAATATTATCGACCGACATGAATTTTGGATCCAAATTTAGTACTTTTCAAAACTTTATAAAGCATTGGGATCTCAATCCCTTGTCTCATTTTTGGGAATTCACATCCCTCAATACCACCATCATCACATTTGTTGGATATGGGTATTCAAACCCTTAGTTCATCACTAAACATGGTTATCACTTATCAGGTAACTATTACCTTCAGGTCATCTGACCAAGGTATTCAGGATATTTGTTACACAAGCATCTCACATGGTTAGTATACTTGATAACAACCATATCCATTTCATATCAACATCATGCAATACAAAGATAACATAACTATTCCCTCATTATGGTTAGAGTTTCCCATCTTTATCAATTAGGGTTTCACATCACATCATCCCATATTAAGGTTACACATAACATTATCATATTATGGTTTTACTCAACATCACCCTATATTAGGGTTTCACATAACATTATCCCATATTAGGGTTTCACATAACATTATCCCATATTAGGGTTTCACACGACATCACCCTATATTAGAGTTTCACATAACATCATCTCATATTAGTGTTCTATAAGCACCTTAGAGCTCCCTCGGTCGACGAATTTGTCGACCGAAAAGAGCCAGATTTTACGTGTATAAGCACCTCTAGGGTCGGGTTTTTCCTTATAACTGACCCTAAAGTGCTCTTTGGTTGACAATATTGTCGACCGACATGAATTTTGGATCCAATTTAGTTCACGCATGTATAAGCACCTTTATAGCTCTCCTCGGTCGACAAATTTGTAGACCGTTAACCTCTCGGTCGAAAAATTCATCGACTGAGAAGGAGCCAGATTTCACATGTATAAGCACCTCTAGGGTCGGTTTTTTCTTATAACTGACCCTAAAGGACTTCTCGATCGACGAATTTGTCGACCGACATGAATTTTGGATCCAGTTTAGTTCACACATGTACAAGCACCTCTAGCATCGGTTTTTTACTTTTAACCGACCCTAGAGCTCCCCTCGGTCGACAAATTTGTCGACCAAAAATGAGTTTGAGTGTTTTTAAATAACCAAACACAGGCACCACTTGTCTTTAGCGTCGGTTAGTTTCTTCTAACCGACACTACATTTCGAGTCTCTCCTTTAAAATGGACAAAACCTAGTCTTTCTCCCCTGTGAAACAAAATTTTCATTCTCTTTTTCTCTCCCGCAGTGCGGATACCTTTTCCGCCGTGAAGCCCTTGCCACCTCTTCGCGCCGCCAAAGCCCTTGCCTCCTCTCCGTGAAAAGAGCTCGTCGTCGCCGCCTCTCCACATTTCCACGAAGGTCGCCGCCTCTCCGTGAAGGTCGTCTCATCCTCTACGATGGTCGCCACTATTTCCAAGTAAGGTCGCCGCCGTTTCCAAGGAAGGTCGTCGCCGTTTCAAAGTATGGTTCCCGAGTTCGTTTCTGGGTTCGGATCCACCTTTCTTAGTCTTGGTAAGTGAGATCTTTCTCTTTTTCTTTGTTTTTCTTGTTGTTCTATCTTCCCCTCTCTTCTTCTTGGCTGAATCCATGACGTTCCATGGTGGAGCTTGAGATAATGCTTGAAAACATCTTCCACTCTATTTTTCTTACCTTTTCAACATAGGGTTTGCTTCCTTTTTGGAGAAGGAACCAGCTTGGTGAAGAGGAGTGCCCAAGCTAGGGTTTCTTCCCCGTGTTTCTTCAATCTACCTTGTTGTTTGGAGTTTCTACATCATCTCTAAGGTGAGTTATATAACTTTATCCATGATTATTGTTCACTCTTACGTTACATGTACATGATTTTTCCTTAAAAATATTGATCCAAGTATAAAGATGTACCTTTACCTAGGGTGTGAGGTTGTATGATAGTTTTTTGTATCATCTTAGATGAACCCTACATATTGTGCATGATTTTTTTGAAGGAAGTGGTAATCATAGACTTTGTTTGCATATGGATAGCTTTTAATCTCTTAAAAGATGTATATTTCTAGGATTTCAAACTAATTTTTCCTCCTTATATTTCAAGCAATCTATCATTTTGTAAATTATGATGTGATTATGAATCATTTTTTTCATGAATGTGTGGTTTTGAATGATGACGGTTGAGCATCAATGCTCCCCTCTCCCAGAATATATGAATATTCATTTCTATTTCAGTTTGAACGTTTCAGTGTACCCCTCGGTCGAAAATTTTGTCGACTGAAATATTTTCAGTCGACAATTTTTCGACCGAGGGGTACACTGAAATGTTTATTTAAATTTTTAGCATCAGTTATTCCAAAAAACTGACCCTGTAAACTCTCTCGGTCGACGAATTTGTCGACCGATATCTAGTTAAGTTCACACATGTATACGCACCTCTAGCGTCGGGTTTTTCCAAATAACCGACCCTAGAAGTCCCTTCGGTCGACAATATTGTCGACCGAGATAAATCTTGGATCCAGTTAAGTTCACACATGTATAAGAACCTCTAGCGTCGGTTTTTTCCAAATAACCGACCCTAGAAGTCCCTTTGGTCGATAATATTGTCGACTGAGATAAAGTTGGGATCCAGTTAAGTTCCCGCATGTATAAGCACCTCTAGCCTCAGTTTTTTCCAAATAACCGACCCTAGAAGTCTCTCGGTCGACAAATTCGTCGACCGAGAAGGAGCACTGAAGTGGTTATTCAATATTTAGCGTGGGTTATTAAAAAAAAACTGACGTTGTAAACTCTCTCGGTCGAGAAAATTGTCGACCGAAAATGTGTTCGGTCGACAATATTCTCGACCGAGAGTGTTTACAGGGTCTTTTTTTTGGAATAACCGACCTTACAGGCTCCTTTTTTCTCGCCTGGGTCAGATTTTTTACAAACTTTTGCATCGGTGTTTAATCTGTAAGGTCGGTTTTTTTCCGGTCAAATAACCCGACGCTACAGAGCAAAGTCTATAGCGACGACCACTTAGGCGTAGGTTAAAAAGTGACGCTGCAGGCTTAAAAAAACCGACGCTATAGACCATTCCTATACTAGTGTTTGATCCTAACCTTAGTGCAATAAATACATGTCCTATAGTAGGTGATTTTTGTACCATTAAATTAGGATACAATAAGGGTTTCTACCATAGTACATTTGATGTATAGTAAAATCATGGCAAGTATCCAACATATAAAAAATTATTGGCGAGATAATGAGTCACACTATCATTTAAAAAAGGAATCAAAGTGATAAAATGAGGCACCATAGTGTAAAAATGTCTTGTTTAATCACAACTATGCCTCATTTTCTAGTCCAAATGCCTTGTTCATACTCTACATGCATCATTTTCATTCTCAATGATCTATTTTTTAGCTATTATGACTCACTATCTCCACGCTATCATCTCTTAGTTTTGTCCAACCTTTCCATATTTTTAAGTCTTAGCGTGTACAATGTCTATTGTTCTGCTTCATTCTTTCAATCCAGTGCATAATTTTTCATACCTACACGTCGTTCACCCAATTGTATGCCTTATATTGGTGTTCTATGCATCATTTCTATGCTACTACATCTCATTTTCTAGTCCTACCACCCTCTCTCTCAACCACAACTCATTCAATGGTACATTTCTACTCAACCATGGATTGTTTTCTAGTACGAAAGCTTTGTTTTACAATACCAATGTCTTATTTTCTAGTTTTAACACATAGTTTCTATGTTTCTACACCTTCTTCACACACCCCAAAATCTTTTTACCCATCACTTGCACATCCTCCCCCATCCATTCTCCTCATTTTGGTGTTTAAGACTATGGTACCTCATTTGTGTTCTAGGAAACTCATGTATATGTTGTTGCACATGTTTCATTGACCAAAATGACTTATTCTCCTATCTATCATGCATAATTTTTTATTACCAACATCTCATTTCTAAGTTGGTGTTCTTTTTTTTATTCCAACACCTGGTTTCAATGCTACAATGCCTCCTTTTATAATATCAATGTCTATTTCTACAACACCTAGTTTCTATGCCATAAACCTGATGGTCTCACCCCAATGCCTCCTACCTCCTGCATCCACATTGTCCTCTCTTTGATACCCTATGTTAGGGTTAAATAAAACCCAATATCTAGTATATCATTTGCTTCTTGTTAAACCTTTAATGAGATTTTGGAAAGGTGTTTTCCAAAATGATATTTATGTGATATCTAGGTAAGGAAACAAGGACCCAATGTTGATATCTATTTGAGTTATTATGAAAGGTTAGATTTATCCAACCCAAATGGTTGTATGTCCAGTATTTATTTTTATCTGGTGAGAGAGATACTTTAGTTATTGTTGGTGAAACGCATCCACCCTAGTGTCTCGATCCATTCAATAAATTAGATCTTCATTCATTTATTTTACTCTCACACTTAAGTCTAATAAACAACCAATAATTTGAGAAAAATAATCTTCTTGATTTATTTAAATAATTGATTTTAATTATTAAAAGGGTTGTAATTTGGTTTTGATCATAACCATATTGCAATAAAGTTATGTTTTCTTCTAGGTGATCTTATATGCCATTAATTTAAGGTAAAAATTACTGAATTTGACGTACAATAAAAGTAATTTCCACTTTCCTAGATACAAAAACATCTAATGAGAGAATGAGTCACAATATCATATAAATAAGTAACTATAGTGATAAGATGATGTGTGACAGTCTAGATATGTCTTATTAAATCACAAAATTGCCTCATTTTTTAGCCTAAGTGCCCCGTTTGTAATCTATACGCCTGCTTTATTAGTCTACAAAATTCTTTTATGAGCTATAGTACCCCAATATCTGAACCCCACCACATCTTCTCTCTATCCAACCGTATTGTATTTTTAAGTCCCATCACCTAATATCCATGTTGTTTTGCCTCATTCTATTAATCCAATGTGTTATTTTCCATCCATACACCTCGTTCTCCTGCCTTATGTTGGTGTTCTATGCCTTATTTCTAATATATCAAATCTTATTTCTAGTCCTACCACCCTTTCACTCTAGAACACTTCATTCTATGTTACATTTCTACTCGATCGTGCCTTTTTTTTCCAGTACCAATGCTTTGTTTCTAATATCAATGTCTCATTTTCAAGTACCAACACCCTATTTCTATTCACCCAATGCTATATCATCTCAAACACTTGTACCTTATTTTTTTAATTTTATTGAATATTTTCATGGTGTTAAACCTTCTTCCCTCGTCTTAAAGTCTTGTTTCCCCATCCCTTGTGCCTCCCCCTATCCATGGACCTCATTTTGATGTTCTAGAATATTGCCCCTCATTTTTTGGTTCAGGAAACACATATATATGTTGCAGCACCTCATTCACTCACAAGAATAGATTCACTACATATTTAATCCCATCCTATTTTGTATTACCATCACTTTATTTCTAAGTTGTCTTGCATATATTTTATTCCAGTACCCTTTTTCAATGCTATGATGCCTCCTTTTGTAATTCAATGTCTACTTCATATTCTACCACACCTAGTTTTTATGCAAAAAACCTTGTTGCCTCACCCTAATGCCTCCCCCTCCTCCCTATGACTTGTTCCTATGTTCGTACACCTTGTTTTAACATTCCATATATCATCCCTATGCTACCATGCCTCATTTTTACTCCAAGTATTTCATTTCCATGCTACCATGTCCTATTGCTCTTCATATAGTCCCAATGCCTCATTTTTGTGATATAAAACCTCATTTTTAAGTTTTGATGCTTTAGTTATATGGTGTTGTGCCTCGTACTCTTACCCAATGTCATGTTCTCCCCACTTATATTGACTAAACAAGCATTTTTCCCACTGAATATAGAGTTTTTAAGAGAAAAAGGTATTTTTTCAGACAAAATGATTTATATATCCACTAAATGGGTGTTTGTGCCACTAAACAAAGTTTCTATGACAAAATAAACCATTTTATTTCCTATATTGGATGTTCTTTACTAAATAAGTTCTTCCTAATTTTGGTGTCATTGAAGGAAAAAACACACGAAAAGGAGGAAATTGGGTGCAACAAATAGGTGACAAGGTATATCGATAAAAGAGGGATTGAAGCTTGAAAAAAGTAGGAGAGTAGATGTTGAAAAAAAAAATAGAGTGTAAGATGACAAATGGGTGGGTCCTACTGCAAGCATAGAGGATGCAACTAGCTTGAAATCCAAATTGTTTGGTAATGAAAATGAGTCGAGAAAACATGCATATATATAGAGGAAGAAGTCATGTAGGTGGTTTGGAACAATGTGAAACATACCTTCCTCTAGTTTGTTCATGCTAAAAATTAAACCAATGAAATAAAAAACAATCCAAAACAAGTCTTTAGGTTTTCATGGATTGTATCTACATCCATCAAAACCCTCCCTTACTCTAGTTATATATTAATTGGATTTAGTAAACAATATCAAGCTAAAAGTAGTCTAGAGCCCCATAATGTTGTTCCTAGTTGTTCTCCTAGTAAGATAGCTAAGGGATATTTTGCTAAGGTGTAGTTGGTAAGTAAAATGTAAATTTACAGTATGAAAATAAACATATAACTTACAATTCATAACTTACAATTTTGTTGTAGGACTGCACCCTATCATGTTTGATGAATGAATTTCCATTTAAAAAAAACCACACGTTTGACAAGGTATTTACCAAGCATAAATAATATATATTTCACATGGATTTATTATGTATGAAAAAAATATTACTATAATGACTTCCTTGTAATTTTCACAAAAACAAATGGTCATAGTTTTGGTTACATATTGTTAAAGGTCACATTAGGCACAGTTGCCATAGATCCACTGGCCCACTTTTAGGATCACATTAGATTATAGCATGGACCCATAGTTTCCTTTGGTCATATATTTTGTTTTAGAAAAAAAACACTATGTTCCATCATTAATAAGCAACATTTCCCTTCTAATAGCCATGGGTATATTTTCATAAGTCATAGTTATGTTCTAAAGAACAAGTTATAGGATATGGTACCAAGAAATCAAATACCTAGTTACATAAACTTCTTAACTAAACCACACATGACACATGCTACATCACCTTTGGAAATTAAATATGTTGTTAATAATCATTCAACTTCATCATTCACTTAGGACATAAGTTACTTTTCCAATACTTTTGGAAAATCAAATGTTTGCCAAAAGTTACACATCCTACTTTGTCCTATAGGATCAAGAAAAAATTTGTTAGTATAAAATGGAATAAAATAAGGTTTCATGATCCTTATATATGTATACTAATGTACAACCCTTGGAGAAGACAAAAAGTATATTCTTTTATTGTAGTTTGACCATGATGAATTTGGGTACACTTCTAGGCATTATCTCCTATGAAATGATATAGATTTTGATACAACACTTTTTATACAATATTTATTTTATCTTGATGATATTCTTAGAGTGTAATTTAAAGTCCTTTTTGATCACATAATTTGACATACATGGTTAGAGCACAATGGTGTTATTTTAAAAATAAAAGCTAAATAATAAATATAATAATGGATGGCATTTATACTTGTCTTATCATTTGGATCAATACTTGTTTTTTGGTGATGCTTTATGATCTCTTAAAGTGAAATAGCCTCTGGTGCTTTCTACATCATGGAAATCAGTTCTTATGGCCCAATACCATTGAGTCTCATCAACTTTTATGAGAAGGAATAGCGTGTCTTCCCTAGGGATGATGTCTTGGCTCCTTAACATGATGATAGCCACCATTGAATCGTTGGCTCAGATATGGTGCCCCATTTTATGAACAGTTATCCCATTTCTTATTAAGATTTCATATATAATTTTTTTATGGGAACTAACCCTCCCTCTAATATTACTTGTTATCATGCTTGTGTCCTAGTTTATTGACGGTAACCTCCTTTGATTATATAATGTGGTCATTCTCCTTTTTATTTTTTTTGCTCTAGTAGAATGCCCAATCTTCTTAATTTTGGTTGTATATCAGGGTCCCTTACAATCTGGGTCATGGTAAACTTATATATTTTTTTGAACACTTGACGATGAACTTTCATCCTAGCAGAAAGTATGGATGTTATTCATATGTTTTGAATAACACTTTAAAAAAGGTATGATGACTATTTTCTTATAACTATGTATTAAATTGAAAAGGTGGCAAACATTATTCCATTACTTTAAGAAACAAATCAAGCAATCACTTGATAATATTGTGAACTCATTTTCTATAGATACGTGGAACCATAAGTAGTAATCTAAGAATGTCAATAGTTGGGATTTCTTTAAAGAATAGGATACTTTAATCAAATTTATTCACATGGTATAAAAAGAAATTGTAACTTCATAATTTTCTTGAGTATAATTTACAATGAAAATTGAAAAAAATCCCCATCCATAATGGTACCATCAAGACAAAAAGATGATACAACTTACATATCAATTAATTTTAAGCAGCAACCACTTGCAATGGTTGAATAATTTGAAGTATATTGCTCTCAATTGCTAATATGACCTATCACAATTCAAATGTTAGTTTGATTAGTTTAGTAAATTCCTATGGTGTGTCTTCTACAAATGATATTCATTAGAAAATGGATGAATATTTTGATTTAATAGAAGATAGTAATTCATATATTACGTCAGACGATCAAATAGAGTTTGACCATGTCAGTGTTAGTTTCTACGCCTTAACTATATAAGAGAGGTTCTCTCTTATATCCAAAAAAATGTACATTATGAATATATTGTCCATATTTTCTTCACATTATCATTCTTGGTATAGTATTTAGTAATATTGAAGTTCAATTAGGAGACTAACAATGAATCATTGAAGTATACTTAAAAATAAGTGATGGAAGAAAATAAATTAATACGCATGAAAATAAATATCAAAATTATTGTGGATTATTTAAATGCTTGTTAATAATAGTTTTGATCAAAATAATAGTTTATAAATATTAAAAATTAAGTATGAAGTACGATAAATACAAATAATGGTTTATTTGATTAAATGGGTTGTCTCACATCAAGGACAATCACCATCCACATAGGAGGTTATAACTATTCAACATTAGGACATTAATTGGTAACACATTTGATGGCTGAAAAAAATTATTTAGTTTCACACTTTCACATCCATATCGTCCATAATCCAGCTCTCACCCTTTGGAACCAACATGGGTTCTAGGTACCTCTACATTGGTTATTCATAAAAAACTAAACAACACATGGTACGGCTGACACTACCTATTGTGGATTTACAATATTCATCCTCCTCTATCATAATGGCTTGTGAAGCTAAGTTATACCATTTTAATTGTATAGGCAACCCATAAAAGATATCAGTTAAGGTACTTACTATGTACTAGTAGTTCATGGAATGTAGTCTATAAAAGAATACACAAGTATATTCAGTTCATCCAACTAATTAATCACAAAAAGAAACCTTAAATTGTATATTCTCAATGGAAGAGAAGTGTACTTTTTTAATTAAAATTGACCTTAAAATAATATTCAACAAAGAAGTATTAACTATTCCATTAACTTGTGATTGTATAACGCTTACGATCATTATATGATAGAAATATGTTTCCTTCTTGAAATTTCAAGACACATAGGCGATCGAGTTAAGGGGAGGGTGCCTATCAATATAATATAAAAATTATTTGGTTCAGAAGAAGATGATGCACAAAGTCTAAGTACTATAACAATGATAATATGATGTTTAGCTATTTAGTTGTATTGATATTTCTAGTATTTCTAAAGTAGGAATGCATATCATTTTTAACTAGTTAAAATAGATATATCAAATGAGAATTGATTTCTTAATAATAAGAGAAGGCTCAAGGTCTAAATACTCAAAATAGTGACTATACGATTTTTAAATGTCATGTTGTTATCATGTTGTTCCAATATTACTAGTACTTTGTAGTATAATGATACTTTAGCACTAACTCGTTAAAATGAAGGACTTTTAGACTAATGTTAGGAAAAAATGGATATCATTCATGCAGTCAAGAGAAGTGTATAATACCCACATATTTATACATGATACTTGGTGACCCTACATGTTCTCCACATCTCATGATCTTCAAACCTCAAGTGACTAAGGTTCTTCTATTAATACCTATCTAGAATCCTCCATATCAGATTCCTATATTGGATATTGATGCACAAGGACTAGGATAGACATAAGGATGAGCTTAAGGTTGGCACAATGTCGAAAAGTCTGATTGCTTTTTTACAAGAAAAAATATTTAGTTTCAAATGGTTATGCATCTTTAACTTACTCGTGTAAGTTCTTCTAAATCAATTTCATTCAATGCTTAAATATTGGAATAATTATAAAGAAACATGCGTACACTATAATAAAAAAAACTTTTCTTTATATATATTTCCAAGAAATCTCTCAAAATTATGAACAAATTAATCATGTTTAAAAATATTTAAACATTACGTGGATGTCATTCGTTTTTGTATACTAGAATGTACTAAATTTGGTCGTTAAGTGGTCAAGGATAGATGGTATAACCATTTCTTTATTTAGTCCTAAAGTCCTATCCTTGACCAATTGTATTACAAGCCCTGACTAATCTAATTTCCCACTCCAAAATATACCCCATCCATTTAATTTAGCACAATTTTACCAAATAAAGGAATTCTCCCCCTCCCCCCATCCTACCAATCCCAATTTAACTTACCTATATACACTCAAGCATGGGTCACCATAACTTAGATGTGTCCATTGCCACTTGTTGTTGAAATTAAGTTCTCCAACCCCCCATCTGCACACTTGTAAATGATATGGATCGAAATTTCTCATTCTCTCTCTAGGTTCCACTCCCTCATTCATTATTGTAATGTCATATGTTTTCCCTTGTTCTATCTTCATTCATAGTTCATAGTCCTCTACCCAATCCTTGATGTTTATTATTCCCCATTTTCTCTATTTTATAGTAGCAACTTTTATTGTAATTATTTTTCATGTTCCTATATTGTGTCCATGTCACTAGCATGTACTCCTTCTCCTCCTCCCTTATTCTTTTACCTCCTCATCCTTGTTTTATTTTTCCTTTCTTTGTTGACTATAACCACACAAACCATAATCTAGACATTGATACATCTACACTTTATTTTAATTAATTATCATATTAAAGACTTTTATCAGTCTAAGGAATAAAAAAGGACTAGTTTGCACTGCATTAACTCCTATTCCTCAATGCATGATCTTACTTCACTTGATTATTCTTAAAATAATAAGGAATCTCTCCAACTAGATTCAAGTGTTTTCATCATCAGTACTTCTCTCTCATTCCGCCAAATATGTACTAGTTTATTCTCCTCCTTGTCTTCTACATTCATATCTCTACATTCTGGTTTGTGGCTAACGTGCATTGATTATTAATAGAATGGATGTTAGTTTTTCATTAGAAGAGTCGACCAAAGCGGAAGGATGAAAAAAGTGTCCATAGAAAAGGATTCAGATACCAAGCATAGGAAGTCATACAAAAAAGACATATATTGGGGAGGAGAAAGAAAAGCAATGGAATTATTAAAGTGCACCAATTAAATCCAGTGAGATTTTTATGTTTTGACGTCGTTGTCGAATTTTACACATCTAATAAGTTCTATTGGTATTGATTTTGTTGTGTCCTATTCATTTATTGTATTATTAATGACAATGCATGATTCAATAGAACTCCAGATGTGGATCCAAAGAGTACATCACTACAAGAAAAACTAGTCATTCTTCACTACAAAATATAGTGGCAAACACTTCTATGCAGACCCTCACAAATGGGAACGGTTGTGGGCCTTACCCTCACAAATGAGTAATGAAGAGAACTCCTATGAGAAATACAAATGACCCTAAAAAATATTTTTATCATGACTAAGTGACCCTAAAAAATGTTATAGCTTTTTATATTAGAGGATCAATTCATCCCTGTCTCCATGGGGTATTGAACCAAAGACTTTTCACTTACAATAAACACTCTTAACCACTCAGGTGCCATAACTTTGTCTCAAAAATGTTATATCGAGGGATCATTTATCTTTCATAAATACATTTTTAGGACTCTTTAAACTCACACAAGTACATGCATGAGGGACTTAATGGTCCTAGGAAACATATTTTTAGGGGTTGACACCTTCATTACTATTATACTTGAGTGGATTTTTGGTCCACTTCAATACAATTTTGATGATCAATTTGATCTTTTTCACTACATTTTTTAGGGATTAAACATCGTCATCAACGTATTAATGAGGAACTAATAGACATTATTTATTTATTTATTTATTTCAATGTAGATGTTACTCACATCAAATTTTAGACAAGAAATAAATATAAGATCCCAAGTCTATTTGAATTATATTCACATGAAACCATAAGAACCACAAAATGAAGTTTCACACAAGAATGCCAAATCACTACAAATCAGTATATATATATGTATATATATATATATATATATATATATATATATATATATATATATATAATTCAACCGAAATATTATTCATACATTCTGCAGTCAATGTTAATAGAGTTAACAAAAATGTGATAACTTGGAACTTCACACATTGAATCTGACTTCTCATTTGGACCTCTCTCTTGTTTACACTATACATTATATGTAAATATATGTTTTGTTACACAACTGGACCATCTACTACGCTTTTATCATCTTATACTCAGGTTGATAAAAATCAAGTTTAAATTCATATCACACATCATCACCATTCCCTTGAACTTTGATCATATCCATGTGCTCTTTTTTACCTTATTATTATGCTCATCTTTGACAGAGATCTCTCAACTTTCCAAAACAAAAAATTTCTCTCAATTCTGAGCTGATATGAGAGAGATATGCCCTATTGAAATCACTTGATAATTACCTAGATACATACGATAGATGGAGACCTTGGCACTGAGATCCACCTACTACCCCCCTTCCCTCCATATTTGACACAAGTTAACCCTATATTCTCCTATAAATCTCCTCATCCATTCTCTTTCCCTCTTTTTCTTGGATGTCTAGGTGCCCTAGCACCCTAATTCCATTTTCTTTCTACCTTCTTCTTGTGTGTTGCCGCCTCCCTTTTTTTGGGCTTACACACCCTTGACCCCACTGGTCCTATTTGGGACCTCCCTTGGGTTTGATGTGGATGATTGAAGATGGACGACATGGTACAATATCTTTTGGATGCCCCAACCTCCCCTTCCTCTATCACTCTAGTGAGTAGGGAGTAACTGCGGGTCTCTGGTCATGCCCAACATAACGCTTCTCAAGGCAGTGATGGGCAGAAACCATCTGCACTCTCCACACTCCACCACACGCTTACAAGTCTTTTACCCCATCACCTGGTCACGACAAGTAGTGACCAGACAAAAAATAGTCTGAGTCATGGGCTCCATGTCGGGAGCCCAAGGTCATGATGGCAGGGTGCAGCTGGAGCCGCTCAAGTGCCAATTTCGGCCCAACAGAGGTAAATGTCCTCATTTAAACCCCAATCAAGGGTTAATATTCAAACTCTTGTTCCCACATCTATTGACCAAACAATATGGTGTTATATACCATTTTCATAAGCAAATCGACACCTTCCTAATGATATTGTTACTTTATATTAGTTTTTTATGTTTCACCACTATTTTATGGAAATATGATGGCTGTAATCTTTTCATTAGTAATCAACTTCAACCATGTACTTTTCATATCATGTATCATCCCTAGCTACTCTAATCCTCTAAATTAGTATTCTTAATTCTATTTTCTTGTGTTTTACATCTTCAACCTTCTAAATGTACCCAAGTGTCCATTTTGACCTATCATGACTAGCTTTGTTTTCTAAAAATAGCTCTTTGTGTGTTTAAATTATGAAGCTTAATCATATATGGATTCTTGGACATAATTTCTCATCATGTAATGGTTGAACTCCAAAATTAGTAACCTAACATATGATTTGTACTCTTATAAACTAATACTTCATGCTTATACAATATGTTTACCATGTACAACATCTAGTACTTACTTTATTTTGTAATAGGTGATGTCTATTTACCTATGTAATGGAATCTTTAAACATTTATTCAAAAGTGATCCTAAATTTTTAACCATGTACTATGTCTTGTGGCACTACGTTCCATGTAATACACTCATGTACTCTCTCAACTACTTGTGAGATATGTATGGCACCTAACAAGTTCTAGATGCTTATGTTGATTGTCAGACTCTAACCTTACTAGATCATAATCTAAAGATATGCATGATATCTTAATGACTTTAAATCAGTAGAATTATCATGCTACAACTTTACATCCAAACATGATCTACTTAATGCTTATATGACTTGGAAATATTACCCTATTGCATAAAATGGATCTTATGTGACTAATTGTGATCTTGTTCTATTAAATCTTGAAGAAAATACAAATCTCATGCTCCCCCAGTTTCTAAATAAGATATTATCAGTAAATTGCATTAATCATAATGTCGATGTTTCACCTAGACCTAGGCCTAAATAGTGATACTTGGACTGTGTTGAATAATGACATGCATGTTTAGAATGTTGGAGCTATGTTTGAATTAAGTGAAAACTATATCTAGAGGAATATCATCATGACAAATATGATTTTTATCTTATCAAAACCCTATTGATCTGAGACCCACTATTCTTCCTATTTATATCTTAGGTTCACTTCATGTTGGACCTTCTCTAGAATCTTACATGGTTATTGACAGCTCTCTAGTCATAAGGTACACTTTATCTCTTGACTCTAGTATGTTATTGGCTTATTTGTCTGTATGCTCATATGAATGTTTGGATAGGTAATTAGTTTTTTGAGCCATTGTTCCTATAATTACCACTTTCATGCTTGTCTATACTACGTTGACAAACCTTGAACACAATTTAGAGAAATCCATTATATAACATTGGGGACATGCCTGAAATCTAATCGTAAGAGCACAAGGCATGGATTAAATAAGGTTAGCTCATTGAATTTTATCTTGAGTTCGCTCGTATAGGAATAGGGATGATATATGTTTGGAGCCGCAATTTACCCTCAGGGACCCTTCCTTGAGAAGTGGTCAAACTGCTATGTTGATATAATGGATAAAAAAACCTAAAACATGCTTTGTCAAGTGGTCTCGCCTTATTTCTACTTCTGTCTTATTATGATGTTTCTAGCCAAGCAACTTTTATTTTACTCTTAGACTATTCTCATATTTTTTAATAGCGTACTCAATGCACTCACATGGATATATTTTGTGTATCGAGTATGTAGTTGTCAAATGAAGATTTGTTGCACTCAAGACTCTAATATCAAAATGAATCATCAATGGGTGAGTACATGTCTTTTATCTCTATGTTTAGTATCTTTTTATCTCTTAAGTTTTGTGATTTTCTTTTCATATATATTGCTTGTGTAAAACTATGTGCCATTCTAGGTACAGACACCCAAGTGCATTCCCCTTTGGCAATGTAGTCATTAGGAGTCTGGTCTTAGGGAATTAAATGGTTCTATTATAGAAAAATTATAAAATTTAATATGCATAACAATCAACATATCATGTATGGAAATCCTAAGACCTATAATGTCTTCAGATTCCTTAAAATGATGCGATGCTCTTCATCAATGTATGCCCTCATACAACTAGCTCAGTTATATTCCTAACATGACACAAATCATCATACGCATAGAATTTAAAAGGCTGATAAATACATTAATGTACAAAAATGAAATTATCCTTTTAATTCTATTATGTTTAATCGAAGGTGCACTTAGGATCTAAATTCATTATTGGAAGAAAATCTACCATACCAATATAAATAGAAAAAATATGGTAACCATTCATGTGTTTCTAAAGGATGATGAACACAATGAAATAGAAATTCTGGATACATTTATAAAGTACATTGTCTTCATAATATGATTATCCAAATTCATAACTAGTGTGTCAACCAAATGAGGAGACACTCTCTTATGATTTGTTTTATAATTCCCGTTCCAATCTGTATACATCGTCCGTGGCTCTGATACGATTTCATGGTATATGGCCCTTCCACATCTTCTATCATGTTATGAAACATTTTTTTCAACTAATAACTAAAGGAAGAGAAACATCTTTACCACTTGGTGACTGAGTTTTATATGTATCCAAATCTAAATCAAGAATAGGGTTGTTGTAGATGGTAACCTATGGAGACTAGAAGCTTCCTCGATAGATGTTGTTCCCATTACAAGCTTTTCCAAATGGGTAGAATAATGATTATGCAAACCTACCCCTTCTTCAACCACCTTATCATTACAAGGAATTTCTATCAATCATCACGTACATAAGAATAATATAGAGGTACATTAGGAAGATCATTCAATTGATGTTGATTTCTATCATTTTTATTAAGCATATACATTTCATTTCCCAATTAATATCTAAAAGTCTCCTTGTTCACTAACTTAAGTTCCATTGAGAATTAAATGGAACACAATGCCGAAATAGTTTGAAACCAACTCATATATTAGGTTTGACAACAAATTCTATTTTCAAATTTATTAGTACACCTTCATTCCAATCTACTCCAAATTGCATAAATGTAAATACACTTGCATATCCACAAAGGTGTTTTCATGAATGAGACACCCTACATAAAAATATAAATCTTTAAAGATAAGGGGGTGACAAGTGGTTCTCTCTACTCATGCTAGGCTATCTAGACTTAAAGGAACCCTTATATTCTCCATCTTGACCAAACATATGAAATAGAAAAGAAATGTGAGGAGATAAATTTGATAGGTGACCATTTTGTATTATTTAGAATGGATCTTCACTCTAAGACTATCAACTCCTTGAACAAATTATTCACCACCACGTTTTTAGATATCAAAGCAAGTGAATTAGTAAAATTCATAGTCTAAGAGTTCCAAGCCTAACTACCCAACACCAAACATAGTTTCCCATAGCCTACTGATTATTAAACTTGAAAACTCAAACAAGAATTTCTCTTGAAAGGATTATGCAATGACAGTAAAAAACCTCTTAGGGTTTCATATATGAAATTATAGAATCCACAAACCACAAGAAGCCCCACAATCAAGAACAATGTTATTTTTAACCCCTCCAACCAACCCCCACTAAACTCAACCATCTTTTGAGAAGGACGGTCTATTTTGGTCGTTATGTGCAGCTTGGAAAAGATTGAGCTCATCCCATACATTTTCTCCATACATGTGCAACAACTGTAGTTGCAGTTTCCAATTTGTAGTGTATATTTGAATAAACATTGACAAAATGCAATACCGAGTTGAGATCAACAATGTTGCAAAATAAATGTATAAAATCAACATGTCAAAGCTATAATGATTTAGATTTCACAAATTTAAGTATAGTATAATAAATGTCATGAATCCAAGAATCAATAGTCATAGCCTCTTTCTTAGCCACTATTAGGAGTGAAAATTGACAAACAATTATCCACATTCTTCTAGTTGCTTTGCTATTTATATGTAGTGTTGTAGTTTTTACAACCTTTTAATATGAAAATAAGAATGTCTTGACCTTTCTTGGTATCTACATTATTACACAGGAAACCATTTATTGGGTCCAACCATTGAAATATACATATTTCTAGTCCATGTAATAGAACATTTGTTGTCTAGGAGCTAGAATATGGACAAAAGAATCGGATGTTTAAGTTTGAATATGTACCAAAATATCAATCCTTAAGTGAATTAATCTTCCTATTTCACATAAGTACAAAGTAAAATGCACAACCCCAAGAATGTGTACATATGCAGATGCAATAGAAGATACCTCAAACTACACCCCATCTTTTGAAAATTCCTTGGTGTTTATAGGCTTTGTTGCTTAGCTTTATATCTAATATAAATATATCTTTCATTTATGTTCATATGCATAAGAATGTGTGTTTTGACTAGTATATATAAAAGACGAAACATGATGTAGGAGGAGTTGTACCAATAATACCTCTCAACTATGTTTTCCCATCATAGATACACCTACCACATTTAAATGGCATGAGATCAACTAAAGCAAGCCATTTAGATTGGTTGAAGAAAGAAGGAACCCATTTCAACGTTTGCTTTGTAGCATACTTTACTAATGAGGAGAAATTACTAGAAGGAACATATGAATGCTCATAAGTTTTTACTCTTATCTTATAGAGACACTAAACATTATATTGGAATCTAACACTTAGCACATGTTCTAACCCAATGCACATAGCCTCAATAATAATGTGTACAACATTGATAACGAATAAAACATAGCTGAAAAAGGTAAGCACAAATTACTTGAGGACAAGGGAAGAAAGCGAGAGTGTGACATTGAAATTAAACTCTGACACTGCATAAATAAAATATTATAGTTAGTTTTAAGTATATAGTTGTCCTTGTATATAGATAGTGAAATTTGTCAAAAAGCTCATTTTAGGCATTTTTATAGCAAAAGGGACAAGTAACTTCATAGGAAGTTGTAACTATAGTGTGATAACAAATATAATAGATCTTATAAAGTAAGCAATAATGACCTAAAATACAAGAGTAGAAAGGGGAAGCGTGACATAGGTACGCATAGCAATGGTAAGAAACACATTGTAAAAACTAAAATCAACATGGTGCCACTAACAAGATTATATTATTAAGTGAAATACATTTTCCCACATATATCACTAATTTTAGCCATGAAATTAGCACAATCCATTCATTATCCCCAACCCAAAGCATTGGATCAATTTTTCTTGCTTTTTTTTCTTTTTTCTACAACCTGTATAGATTTCTTGTTAATGCATTACTTACATAAAAAACAACACACTATAACGTCTCTAAAAAAAGAAATCAACACTACCATGTGAATTTAAAAAATAGAGAACTTCTTCATGTTGTAGGATTGACTATATGATGAATAGTTGATGACCCAAGGCATAGTTGATGACTCAATCTCATGTACCTTAGGAATTTGTAACATTTTAAGAAAGGATAACCAAGAGACTCTTTAAACAAACTAGTACCAACCGTTGTGCCAAGTCATTGCAATGAACTTGTCCTTTATCAGATTTATATAAGATAGTTACCTCATAATTAGAAATTCTAAACCAATTTTCAGTCAAAATATGTTAACAATGTATTGGGAATCAACACTATTGAACATAGATTAATATAGTAGCATAAACATTTTACACTCTACTTTATCTTTAACATCAGTGGAAACACATTAACATTGATTTAATAAATTCATGTTCAGATATACTATCAATTTAACAATGGTTAAGGAAACCAATAGTTGTGATTGCTTGTTCTCATTATTTCTTAGTATTATTTGACCTCTAAATTGCTTGTTGCTTGGACATTGGACTAACTTACTCACTAACACATTGAATTAAATACTTGTATATGGAACAATATTATGTGAAACCTTTTAGGAAGTCGACTTTTAGAAATTGATAGCTTATAAAAAATAGTAAAAAAGATGCATTTGAAATCAGTTTGGAATGTATGGTCCTGAAATAGACAACTTATAAGTTGTGCTGGATTTACATCAAAATAACAAACATAAACATAGAATATGGGCATTTAATATATGTTAAATACATTGTAAATGTGAATGCAAAATTCCATGTATGTGGCGTCCCATATATTGATCATTGATGGATCCCCATGGTTTCCAAATTTGTTGTTTCCCTAGAAAGCTAGTATAAGTGCACCTAAGAAGTTGTTGCTCACAGTTCCAGATGATATCCCAACCCCATTTCATTTGGAATTTGATATCCATTGCAACTAAAATTAGGTCCCTCAAAACCACCATAGGTGCTAATCGTGCTATTCTTAGATGAACAATGAGCCATTTGGGCATCAAATTAATCTATAAAGGATGGTGGAGATTTAATGCTTTCACATAAGATGCCCGATGACTTATTTGACAAAAGAGAGAGAGAGAGAGAGAACATCTAGAGTTGAAGACCCAATGACATAGGCTCAGATGAACTTTTTGGTTATCTATAATGCTTCATACAGAACTAGGTGCACTAGTTAACTATTTGCACCCCCATACCATTACTTGGAGGGCCATTCATAGGCGTTGACCAATGGTTGGATGTCACTAGATGATAATCTTGAACAATTGTTTGGTATCCAATGGAAGCATAATAAGCCCTCAGATGAGCAAAGTTGGAAAAAGCCTTCATATGTAGTGCAATTCCATGGAATGATGACCTCACCCAAAACATGATGACAATAACACATGTGGTCTCTTCCTCGATGTCTCATTATGCCTTCCAATACACCTATGACACCTACACTTTCCTTGGTCAAACTTAGTTAACTTATGAAACATGCTACACTGATGACAAATCCTCTACTCCAAACCAACCAAAATCACCTTAGATGACTTGGGGTATGAAGTCCACACCCTTTTTCAGAAGTAGTTGGCTTTGATCTGATCAGATCCTGGCCACACCCTTCCACCTAGAACTTGGGAGGCAGAGGCTTCCATCATGCACCATCAGACGTCAAATCCTTACTTTTCTTGTGCAACACCACCACCACCATAGGGGCATGAGGCACATATACCTTGTGCTCAAAAGACGATGAACAACCACCGCCCATGACATCAAAGTAGAGTTTTTCTCCAAATTTGGGCAATGTAATGTGGAGTCACCAAAGTCGTATGACACCCAAAGTTATACCCACATCCCACAATTGCGACTAATTATGAGATTAGGGCATAAGTTGAGGATTTATCATAATACAAAACTTTTTTCTTCTAATTTCAAACTCTTGTTTACATACATTTAAACACATAAATAACTTTACAAGGGAAACTAAAACTTGATTACTCTTTTCTGAAGACAACAATAAAGATACATGTCTCACATTGATTCCATTTCTCACACTTCCATATACGTATAACATGGTAATCAGATACATTCTCTATTACAAAGGAACCATAGTTACACATCATCATTTAGAACTCTCTCACTAATGTATAGGGACCGAGTGGACTATACTAATTTTATACTTAACTCTTGTGACAGATCCCCTTTGATGCACTTGCATCATTTTTCCACATGGTTTTCCTAAAAACTAGTGAGCACAGGGTGAGCCTACTCGTTCAGTGAATGGGTACTTGAAAGAAATAGTTAAAAGAACTTATATAATTACAAATATGTTTTTGAGAAAATGATATCAATTAAAACAATAGAAAGATAAAAAGGGACTAATCATTCACAAACATAAATATGGAAGGATACTATAGATTTCTACAAGAGTGAATCAATCTTTGAGCATTCTGAAACAATCACAAGGTAAACTTGTAATTCACAAACATACAAGAAGAAATGAATAACTTCAACACACTTGATCAATCTCTCATTCATCTTGTTATGCCTAGAACCCACATGAAGTGTATCATGACATGTGAAAGTATTGTATAAATATACAATCTCACTATTAAAGGCTTAGAAGCATGTCGATGTTTCTAATCCCATAGTCTCATTTGCCCCATCTGCAATGAGGAATCACCACGTCTGGCTCTCAACGGCTAATGGGATCGGCCAAATACTTGGACTCCTCCTCTAAACCTAGATACCCAGGCAGAGATTCAAATCATTCTAGATTATTGTGCATTAGTGGACCTACAGGCCATTAATCACTACAACTTGTAACATAAGTACCACCAACATCCCTAGTTGGTGTTGGATACCACACAATTCATAAGGATTTTCCCTATCGATCAATACCCTTGAACCCTACTGGTACGTTCTAGGTTTCCTCAATCTGGACTGCCTCCAGTCAAGAAGTCATTTCCTTATCATAGTGATGGCCTCAACTTGTAAGGATTCTATAGTATTCAGGGCACCTAATATCTAATTCACTCTTTAGATTCATAGTTCAATCATCAAATTAACATAACCTTATAATAGTTCCTTTTGTATATTATATGTAACATGTACCACAAACTGAGATGTTGAAAAAAACCACATCTAATACTATGAAATAGTCAAATAGAATACTTGATTCACTTGAATTCGCTATCCTTAGGGTTTCATTTCTCCATTCACATAGCACATGACTCCCATAAGAGTTCAATGCAACCTAAACTTTTACCAAATAATGACTAATTTCAACACTTCATATATAAGCAAACTTATATATGCAAACCATGTAACGAACTGAACTAGGGTACTAAAAAATCATGCATTAAGAATAAATTTGAATAAATGAAATTGAAATGATAAACATATCACATTAGTTGAATTTCATGATGTCTAATCGCAAACATCCAACTTTCCATTCATCTAGGGATTCCCCTTCTTTACTGAGATATCAAGCTACCACTTATAACATGAAATGAAATACAAGATAGTATGTCACATATCAACACTATTGATTTAGAATTAACAATCATTCATAAGCAATGAGTTTCAAATAGGCAGAATTCCTTATTTAATACTACATCAAATTTGAGACATAACTGAAAACCCTAGATTTCATTATATGTTTATAACATCTATAATTACTTCAAGAATTCTCTTTTGGATGATATTTATGCATTAGTAATATGATTTTCATTATCTGAAATTCATCACAGAGTAAGAATTCATTTCATATCAGCTTGCACAAGCTAGAACTGAAAATCAGTTCAGGGTTTGCAGTCATAAATACAAAAATTGAAGATTCATGATGATTTAGCTCATTTTGTGCAATATACTATTTAAAGGAAGTACCCACTCTTACTAAGGTGTGAAAATACCTTAAAAACGAAGCCCACATATGAAATTCTCGAACTCATATCAAAACCCTAGCAAATCACTACTTTCTCCTTCCTTTCAACTCGGGAACCCTAGGAATGGAGATTTATGCGGAAAGAGTGAGAAAAGTGAAGATGTAATATGATTTAGAATCAAATAAGAGGAGGGTTATAATTATTACATGTGAGAGTAGATTCACCATGAAAGGTTATGCAAAGAAGCTAAACTTACTTGAATCATCATACCTCGAATAGTCAAACCCTAGGTCAACATCTCCACCACTTTCTCCTCTCAAAATCCTAGCTCTCCTCTCTCTCTAGAATTTTGATTCTCTGGAATGAATCATGAAATATGAGAGCTCCTTGGGTGCTAGTTTTCTCATATAGAGAAATCGAGGTGCTTGGGTAATTTACAAATTGACCCCTCACTATATTTTATTTCAATAGAATTTTCTGTCATTAAAATGTTATTGTAAATCATTTACTTTAGAGGTCAAACCTCATTCAAAAATTTTGACAATTTAACAATTTGTCTAAAAAATAATCTCAGAACTCTAGAAAAAATTTCATATCATTATGAGATACGAATAAATAATTACAAATCAAATACTATATTGTTGAACAATAGTTTGCAACATGGCCGGTCGAAATATTGTTCAATCGAGAAACACATTCAAAGAACATCCAAATATTATGATATTTTTTACTAACATGCATGTTTAAGTTATCTGTAATATATTCAAATTTTGAGTAAATCCATGTTAAACAGAAAATACTAAAAATCATTTCCCATACTGTTATACCTATCCAAATTTGTATTTATATACATTAAAAATCCTAATTTTGGTAATTAGGATTCAAAGTTCTTAAACCCTAATCCATCATAATAAAATTAGGATTAGAGTTACTTATTTGATTTGAAACATCACATTTGATGTACCATCAGTAATCAAGTTTAAGTGATAATTGATCTAATTAAGCATGTAATCATTTAGGTAGATCCTAGTTTACCAATTAAGCTCAAATCAGGTCATAAAACCCACACAACACCTGAAGGGTTTGAATTGGAGTCCATTAAAAAGTCCCACCACTAAAAGAAGATAACTAAACTAAGGGAAAAGGACAAAGAATAATGTTATGGGAGTTTTTGAGGGAAGATTCATCCTTATGTAGAGGGGTAATCATGTTCATGGCGTCCAATCATGGGAGGGTAGCATAATTGACTGAGAAAATTAGGGATATTCGTGTAAGGGAATTTTCTAGTAGGTTTAAAAGACACAACATTGGACACTAACATGAAAACTTTTAGAGGGAGACCCATATTTTGGTGGGTATTATTTTTTTTTTGCAAAAATTTATGAAGGACCATTATCTTTAGTGAAGGACAAAGATAATAATGAACGGTTGATTTTTTGTAAACTCCATTCAGGGATTTGAGACCATCTTTTACAGCTAAAACCCAAAAAATAGTATATTATTGTTAATGCTAAGAGTCCTTCACAAGTATATTTCATCAAAAAACTCATCTTTTTGAAGTGTATGTCTCATTTTTTCCTCGTCTATAACATGCACACACTAATTAATTTAGATTTGACAAGATGGGCCCCATGAGAATGGAACACACTTGGGTATCTTTCAAAATTTATATAGGACCTACACAAGCACACAAAAAAAACTATCACACTACACCCACAAGCGCACGGGGTCGTGTCGTAGTATAGGAAGGAGATAAGTATAGGAAAGATGCATAGCGAGAAAAGGGGGCACTAGAGCTACACTAGTTTTGGCTAGGTTCCTATAGTGGAGTCTAGGGTTGAATGGTTTGATGGTTGTTTTGATTGATTACAGTAATGGTGAACATGCAAGCAAATGAAGGAAAATAAACAATATCAAAACTTAAGTTATCCCTAGATAGTTAATTCTATTGAACAAGAAAAGACAAGGCAAGCAAGAAAAAGAGCCAACTATGCTAAGGAAAGAAAGAAGAAGACTACACTTCACTAACATATCAAATAGGGAAATATAATAATTAAAGACCTAAACTCGCAAGACCAAATCAAGAACAAGGCAAGAAAATAACTAATCAAGTAAAGAGCTAAATAAGCTAATAGTAGTTAAGTGAGAAGGAAAATATGGTTTTAAAGCAATAATGGGATGTGTGGGATGTTTGGGGGATGCACTTATCAAGTAGGCTGCAGGTGACATGAGAACATTATTCTTTCATTTAGATTATGTGACGATCCAACAACAAATCAGACCATCACTGTGTAATTAATTGTGGAATTAACCATAATCAACATAATAACAAAAAAAATCACTAAAAATTAAAACCTTTTTGCAAAGAAATCCAATTCCAAGAAACTCTTATAAAGAGGAACAAAGTATTGTATACATTATAGTTCACATTGTACATACCATGTACCATCTCTTCTCGAGGAATATATTTACAACAATTGCTTTTCCAAAACTATACATAAGAATAAACCTCAAGGAATTCAAGCCAAAATCTCAGATCGATCGTGAAAACACTGAGTACTGACTCCAAGGACCTGAGAGTACAGAGACGACACATAGGACTCATATCTACAAGACATAACAGTCAGTATCTCCACCTGAGATGTTACTATTGTCCCTGATGTTGTTGTCCTTCCCTTTCTGTATGGTCTCTACCTGCTCGTTCGCGTCAACCTAAAAATGTTGGTGACCAACAGGGTGATACCCATGTCCCAGCAAGAGATATAACTCTCCACCAACAATATTATCATTGCAGATAAACAATAATAAACTAAGAAGAGGATTCTTTATTATTAACAAGTAGGATAAATCACTATTTGAGAAGAATAGAGCAATATCATCTTTTAAAGCATTATAGCTATATATGATAAAGTAGTAAATCATCTATTTAATAAGGAATATGAACAACATGTATATCATTTATCCATTTTAGGCTAATTAAGCAATGTAACATCAACCAATGATTTATGTATTTCATCCTTAAACAAATATGCTACACGGCTAATCACATTTTACAATCACACTTATGCCCTGAGAAGATGAGGTATACCATTCATACTCCAACCAACCACGACAGCGTAAAGCATTGGTTCCATACCTAGGTCAGTGGAAGAGTTTGACTCAATGACCTCATCCATCTCAGTCAGTGCGAGACCACATGCTGGACATCTAGTGTCACTGCTAAATAGCTTTCCAGGGTATACTAGCAACTTCGCTATAGACCTACAACAGCGGCTACACTCTCTTCGCAATCGAGAGATTTCATGTTTATCTCACATCGATTCATCATTAATCATCATCGTGAGATTCGTGATACATCCATCATGACACATATAATGAAGGATTGAGAGATCTCGTGTTTATCTCATATCAATCCCACATTAGGTTGTAAGGATATTCGTGCCCATTACCCCCATATATTCAAAAATATGCCCTCCAGGAGATCCCGTGGGAAAACCTATTTCACCATCACCATCTACTGACAATGATGGATCTATGGCCATGGCTCTACATGATAAGATTTCACTTGATTAATTAAGTGCATTACCATATTCTTTTAGCATCAACCAAGTTTTCAAACATGTATTATTATTATGACAAATGCTATAAAGAGAAGTGTAATACATCTATCAAGTACTTTTCAAAACTTTATAAAACATTGAGATATCAATCCCTTATCTCATTACCGAGAATTCTCATCCCTCAACAATATCATCATCATGTTTACTGGATTTGGGTATTCAAACCCTTAGTTCATCACTAAACATTGTTATCACTTATCAGGTAACTATTACCTCCAGGTCATATGACCAAGGTATACTTGATACTTGTTACACAAGCATCTCAAATGGCTCACAAGGTCCATTAAACATCATAGCTCATACCTGGCTATGCTCATCAACTTATGATACCTGCATGGTTAGTATACTTGATAACAACCATATCAATTACATATTAACACTATGCAATACAAGGATAACACCACTATTCCCTCATTAGGGTTAGGGTTTCCCATTCTTTATCAATTAGGGTTTTCTCATAACATTTCCTAAAATTAGGGTTAGGGTTTCCCATTCTTTATCAATTAGGGTTTCTCATACCATTAACCAAAATTAGGGTTAGGGTTTCCCATTCTTTATTAATTAGGGTTTCATGATCACATTATCAAAGATCAAACCCTAATTCATACTTTACACTTATTAAAAGTATCAATGTATGCACATTACATGTTTATTACACAAGTATGAGTTCCTCTATAATCCTCTCCAGGATGTTGATTACTGCATACTTTATTAAGTTGGCTCAACCTTTCACTAAAGTATATGCACCTATGCTTATCACAGTGTATTGAGATTATTACTTTCATAGGCATTAAATGATAATCACTCTAAGTGTACTATTCAGCTAAGTACTTTAGAGGTACTTCCATTGTAATCAACCTTGAGATACTTTACAAACACTCATAGGGTTGTTTGACCTTACATGGTTTTGAGACTATTTGGTCTCTAAATAGTTTGAGATTATTTAATCTTCAAATGATCATGGAAACCCCTTTTAACCTTTAAACGGTCTTGAGACCCCTTTGACCTTCAAACGGTCTTGAGACCCCTTTGACCTTCAAACGGTCTTGAGACCCCTTTGACCTTCAAACGATCTTGAACCACTAAATGGTTTGGGACTTTTTTGATCTCTAAACGGTTTGAAACCGTTTGGACTAAATTAGGTTGAAACCATTTGGACTCTAAATGGTTTGAAACTGTTTGATCATCCAATGTTGAAACCGTTTGATCTCTAAACAATTTGAAACCATTTTGCCATCCAATGTTGAAACTGTTTGACCTCTAAATGGTTTGAAACTGTTTCACCTAGATTAGACTGAAACTGTTTGAACATGAAACGGTTTGAAACCATTTGAACTAAGTTTAGATGAAACTGTTGGATCACTAAATGGTTTGAAAACATTTGAGCATGAAACAGTTTAAAACCGTTTGGCCTAGGTTCTACTGAAACTGTTTGAAACAGTTTAGCCATACATAATTGAAACTATTTGATATTGTTGATCTAGAGGTGTGTGCTAAGATTATTTCATCATCATCAAGCTTCAGACCTCCATTTATACTATCCATACAACTGATGGATTCATTAATTACTTCAAAAAAAATTCGAGAAGAAGGAAAGATCAACATATATTGCAAGATTGAAATCAAATAATAATATCAATGGGTTCAAGTTATATAACCTGCCTTCAAAGAAACTTCAAATCTCTAAGATTTTCATCTTTAATGGTGAAGATAGCTCCTCCAATTATCCAAGGATGTTCTCAACCCTCTTGATGTAAAAGATTGCCAAAGTTAAGCATTGGATGGAAGAGAGAAGAAAAGAAGAATTATAACTTGATTTTAGCCTTCAACACAAGGTTGAAGATGACTATGGATCTTACCTTAAGCTTGGGAAACAATCTCCTCCTTCTCCTTTTCTTCCTTGGTCATCGGCCTAAGTGGGGAGTGAATGTGTATTGCGAAAATAGCCTTTCAAGTAGTGGATATTTGAGTATATATAATTGAATTCTTAGGAGAGAGAAAGTAGGAGGGAAGTCATCAACTTTCCTTGCCACATGCCCCCTCCACTTCCTTGTCTCCGAATCTATCCTTCTTATCTTCAAATTCCTTTGAATTATCCTTGAATTATAGTCAGCCATTAAGCTCCTTAATGAATACAATACTATTATCCATTAGCACCTTTACTTTAGTGGACATTACTTTTCAATTAAAAATTATAGGTAGATATTTTCACCTACTTAGGAATATCGGTGCCTCTCAAGGTATTTTGGCTGCCATTCCATTATAGGATTTCACACATAGATTTTTAGTTGATGGGAACTTCATTTAATTTATATATTTTTGCTACAAAATAACTTAGGGTTTCAATTATGCTTATTTCTTGATTATTTTATTATCAAGAGTATCATTTCTCAAATATGGTTCAAACAAGACGCCCCTTTCTTTTAATTTTATATAAATGATACCAAGAGACAGTAGGGACACTCTTGAGGTGGTATTTTACATGTTCAGCCCTAGGTTTTGGGTAAATTGCAAATTACACAAAAACTAGTATTCAATGTACACGTATTATTCAAACAAGCCCCTTCTTGGAATTTAGCATTATTCTCATTATTATGATGCTAAAGTACTTGAGGAACATTTATCATATAAAATTTTGCAAGGTAACCCCTTATATTGGGTAAATTGCACTTTAGTCCAAAATAAGCAAATATTGCTTCAACATTATTCAAATAGGACCAGAATTGAAACATAAACTCTCCTTTAGTCTTAATTAATTTTTAAAAGATAAAGACAAGAATATAAATAACTTACTTAATCAAAACTCCTAGGGTTAAGACGTAACCCAGGTCAGGGATGTTACAGATTACCAAACCAAACAACATGTTAGAGTCTTATGAATTGCCCTAGACTACAAACTGGCCATGGATAGGAAAGTTTGTGTATAGGGAAACTAGTCCCTAACACCTCATACTACTCTTACGAGGCACAACTGGGTTAGGATCTAGGTGTAATTCAATTAGAGTCTAAATAAACCTAGCGTTATTAGGGGTTGAGGTTAGTAATGGGAGTGGAAGTGTGGTTTTTGGCCACACATCACCCACATTCTAGCCTTGACAAAGATCCATGCTAAGCACACTAGATTCATCTAAACTACCCATTTATATATCTCAACTAGGGTTAGAAGAATTGGTTATCATGTGGGAAGATGGGTGGCTATATATGGATCCATGAATGGACCTAGGAGTAAATCCGAAAATTCCCACATATAAGCAATTTTCATGAATTCTAATGTGATTTCATGCACAAACTAACAACCAATTAATGAATAATGAGATAGAAATAGAACATAATCATTAGAAAATGAAATTAGAATGTTAACATATCATTTTCCCCCAACATTGTAGCAAAGTAACATTTTTGGCCCCAAGCATCCCACCAAAAGGGGCCTAGATATTGATGGAAATGCAAAATACAAAATGAAAGCAGAAAGAGGTAGAAGTATCCATGGAACTCGGTGTAGATGGAGTGATCATCCTCTCCACCTTCTACAAGGTCGACCTCCTACTTCCCCCAAGGTGCAACGACATGGCATGATGGTGGAATAGGGCCAAAACACCATGAAATTAGGGTTTTGGTGGTGGAAATGGTGAGATGGAGTGGAATGGAGGTGGAGATGAAGTGGAATGTATGGATTGCAAAAATGGGGAACTAGGACGGGGTAGAAGGTATCTAACTTGGGCCTATAGACTCAACCAACATGTGTATAGGTGGGGAGGAAGCAATAGGTCAAGTAGGGGTAAAATGGGATATCCTGTGGAAACATAGCTAGGTTTTTGTGAGTAGCTCGCCATGCTGGGAAGAACAGCTGTGGTGGGTTGGGGTTAGAATGGTCTTAGTGGAGTGTTATGATCGAAGTGAAAAGTGGAGAAAATGATCATGGAAGTTGGTGGTTTTTAACTAAAAGTGGCACAACCGTGGTGGAGAATCATTAGCACGGCCATGGTGGGTACCACAACTGTGGTGGCTTGGGAATGTACTTTTCATTGATGGTAATATGGATGTTCTACACTAAAAGTCACACGGTTGTGCAAGATGACACAACCATTCCAGATCCTTGAAGCATGACTATTCTTTATCGCCCAAATGTGGTGATCTTTGCAATCTTCAATGCTACGAGTTTGTTGATTTGGGTGAGCCAGTTCGGTCATTTTGGTGTATCACAGTTGTGCTTCCCTCTATAGTAGCACTTTGAACTTATACTTTAAGGATCCTTGGACATTCTTGATTCAATTGATCTTTATCTGCTAGGGGTAGGCTGAGGGAGTTCAGAATTCACTTTGGGCCTATCCAAGGGTACATTAACCCTAGGATCACTCACTCTCTCTCTCTCTCTTCCATGCAAATAATGTCTGTAAGTGTGTTTTACACAAATATGCAGATTAGATGAAATAAGATGTAGTATAACAAGTATAGATGTTATTGACATGCAATATGACACTATATGATGTCTAAAATAGGTCTGTGTCACCATCCCAAACTTAAAAGATACTTCTCCGCAAGTATGCTCCAACTCTATCTCTTTACAATTTTTCTACAATACATTCCACCTCTCACCTCTCGTCCTTAACAAATGGATAATGATCAGAGAACTAATCATGCAAACATCAAATATGGACCATACAAAACACAATCAATCCATTTGGTTGTCATATCACTCTGGGTAAATTGTTTCATGGAAGCAAAGGTCAGAAATGACTATTTTTGTTGTTTGAAATTCATGCATTCAATATCATATGATCCTCTACACTAAGTAACCCATGTGGCTATTAAAAAGGTAAAAATGAGATAGGTTTGATATTTACTAGCTCTATAGGAATGCAAAAGGAAGAAAGGGTTGCAATAAGACTTTAGAGTGCTTTTACACACTCATCTTTTATTTATTTAGATGGTCTTAAACAGGAGCATATTTTATTTTTTATTTGTTTCTTTTCCCTTGGTGTGGATAGGGCATATGACGATGAAAGTGAAGCGGGGGGCATGGATATGGCCACCCCAAACTTTTAGAGGTGGCCAAGGCTGAATGTGTGCACTTTGGCATCCTTTCATGAGGCAGAGAGGTAAGAAGATGGTAGAAGAAAAGTGAATTAAAGATGGGTTACTAATGTGGACTTCAACATGAGATCCCCTACATGAAAGTTACTACAAAAATTTCTTCAAGAAATGACACACCACATGAATGAGAAATATTAAAACCACATTTCTATCATGAGATTCTATAAAACTTTAAGCATTTGCGGCTTTCTTAAATCACAATTCAACCAAACATTTCACAAGCATAAAAGAGGTGATTCACATGTAAAAAGTCAATATTGAGTCCATTTAGTAATAAACCATGATAATTCACTTGCATTTGTCAAAGGTCATTATTTTCAATCCAAAAAGTAGAGATTGGGTCAAAACACATTTTTAGGCAAGAAATTCTAAATTTGGGGAAAATTAGCCAAAATGTTGCCAAATCACCTTTGATCATATCTAAGCCTCCATTATGGAAAATAAAGCACAAAATAAGAAAATCCTAGTTAGAACATGCAAAAATTACATATATCTACATGATATGCAATGCGTGAAAAAAAGAGCAAAATTTTGAAAATTATGCAAAAATTGACAGATTGTAAACTACATGACATGCAAAGAAGGTAAATCTAACCTAGATATCAAAAGCATAAAAAAAAGCAAGAAAACAACTTAAATGGTAGGTGAAATGCAAAATGAGTGAAATGAAAAAGAGGGCATACCACCCTACCACCCCAAACTTTTGAATCATATTGTCCTCAGCATGACACTAAAGTCTAGGGGTGATAGGGTAGATGATCACTGTGGTGGATCTGGTGGTTCTCCTCCCTATGGTGGAGGATGTTGGAAGTAGCTTCCCCAGTAGTCTGCCTATGGAGGCGGGTAGAAATTCTGATATATAGATAATGCACTCCACCAATCTTCCCCCCATTGGGGGTTTCTCTAGGCCTAGGCATGCTGAAATCGATACATTTGGTTGATCTGGTAGTGCATTTGTAGATGATCAAACCATAGTGCATCATGTGTGTTCTGATATCCCTCCTATGCCCTCAAAATCCTATCATGTCTGTTATGAATACCCTACACTATGTGTGTATGATAGACATGTCATATGTGTTCATAGAAGGTTGTTGTGGCTATTATGACATCTCTGTCTCCTATCTCTTGATGATGTTTGCCTCTCTCTCCTCAGTTGTCCTCCTCCTCTAGGCAGCTTCCTGAGATGCTCCTAATCCCTTAGGGATGATCTATGGCTGCTAGAATGTATCATGAGGGTTCTCCTCCTCCCATCTCCTTACTGAATCCAAGAACTATGGAGTGGGGTCATATTCCTCTAAGAGAGGTGTTGTGTGGTATGGGAGCTCCAGTGCAATGCCTGGGTATGAGGGGTTGACCTGATATAAAAATTTCTAATCCACAATTACAATCATAGAGGAACAAACAAGATATTATAGGTTTACCAATTTCCCCCCTTCTGCGTTGGTGTATCCTAAAATTTCATGACCTAAGGAAATGGGAATCGATGTCACAAACCCTCTCAGAATGAATGGTTTCTTTCTCATGTATGGGACTATCCTTAGATGATCAATCATTAATGCACTTAGATTTACATGCATTCCCATCATCATCCACACTAGGACACACAAGTCCTTTTTTGTCCAACTCCCCTGATTCTCATATCGTCCAAAAATAGTGTTCACGAGAACCTTATGAACATATTGTAGGAAGGAGTTATGAAGCAAACTTGTCTTTGACTTCCCCACTACAAATTTGTTGTGAGCGGTGAATGCCTTCTACATGGAAGTGAAATTGACACTGTCCCTTTTATTAGTCTTATCATTATCTAAGACAATTTCCATTTCTTGACTTTTATTAAAAAAGTTGTTTAGCATGGATGAAGCGATGACCCGATGTCTGTCTCCAATCATGACTCTAATGGCATTTTCACCGTCCTCAGAGACCTTCTACAAAGTGGAAAAGAACTACTATGTGAGCTCAACATAGTTCTCTAGGACTATAGTCAAACCTCACACAATCCCATCACTTCCATCACAACTTGAAAATACTCAAACAAGCCTAGGGTCCATTGTTTCCTGGCATGCATGGTGGGTGGCAATCACCCTATGAGTCAAACACTTTGGGTGCTTTGGCTTCTTCATGTTCTTGCTTCTCACTTCAGGCATTTCTTCTTGTTTCCAATTAGGTGCATTCTCTTATGGTACATCCTGCATAACATCATATTCCTCATCTAAAAATAGTCATCTCCATGCTCAAGGATGAGGCTATCATTGCAGTTGTGGCCGTGACATCATGGATATTGAAGGACGTGTCACTGAAATTGACGGTCGAGTTGAGGAAACTCAGGGCTAAGCTCAAATGGCGGTGGTAATGCTCTGGAGGAATCAAATTTTCAAGCTTCTATCACTTATCCTCTAGGTAATCTAGAGGATCCCTCCATTATGGGATCCATTTACGCCGCCATATGGGGCGATTCTCCATGTGAACCGAAGGCTACAGATGGTGGTGTAGGGGACAGGGATGTCGACATGGCTAAATAAGACACATTCTTAGGTCGACAACTATAGGAAATGACCTCTTTGGTCCTAGATACCACTTGATTGGTGATTTTCTTCATTGTGGATGGATTTGGGTGGAGAAATGTGGGGTTTTAGGGATTTTCATAGTTCTACCTACATGGGGCAGAATGGAGAGAAAGTGAGGAATTGATTGTGGAAAATGTGTGGATGTAATGGATGGAAGTAGGGAAAATGTTAGGGAACTGACTTGGGGTAGATTGGAGGTGATTTTATGGAGAAATTAGAGTTTGGAAGGTGTTGGATGGCATTTCATGACCGCTGGTTTGCACCCAGGATTGTGTAGTTCGTGTAGTTGAAATAAGCAAGTGAAAAACACATTGATGGAATGACTGACTTAACCCACTAGATTGGACAGTAGCACGGCCGTGCTACACGACACGAGTGTATGGTGTATCATATCACACGTCTGTTCAGCGTGGCATGGCTGTTCTATCTCTATTCATTACACAACCATGGTTGACTGACATGCTCGTTATTTGTGGATTGTAACATGGTTGTGCTGCCTTGCACAACTGTTCTAATTTTTTTTTTCAGTTCTTTGATTTTATTCGACTTTCTTCAATTTTCCTGTTCATTTGAGCATACCACCATTGCCATTCCATTGTACCATTATAGTGGTGTGTACTATAGTAGGATATTTCAACTTGAACTTCATCAAAACACCAAATCCTTGATATGAAGTGATTTTTCATGAATTCTTTGTCTATATTAATTTTCCTAATTTTAACCATTTTCACACGAACATCTTAAAACTAAAAAAAACTAATAAAAACTTTTGTGTGTTTTCTTAAAAAGTTAAAATATAAACCAAAAGTATCAAAATTTAAGGTTGGGTGAAAAATTCCCCAAACCTAGGTGGGTTGCCTCCCACAAGTGTTGAGTCTCGTGCCTTCAGTTGGGCTTCTTAAAGATCCTTCAATCATTCATCTATTTGGAATTCTGATGTGCCCATTCTTGCCATGAATGTATCTCTCATTAGCACTCAGTCTATGTTCCTCATGCCTTTGATCACTAAAGCTATCATGGAATCTTTCATCCATATCTCCTTGTCTCAAATGACCAGTCAGACTCTTGAGGTAGCCATGTCCTATATCCTCATCTCAAACTCATCGGGTTGAGTATATGTTGATCTTTATATTCATGTTCATGAAAGTGATTGTTATTATGCCATTGTGGACATGTATCTCAGTGTCAGATGTAGAAACGAATGGTCTTCCAAAGATGATGGGAATCTTACTATCGTTCGACTCCATGTTAACAACAATGACATCCTCCAAGAATATTGTGCCTCTTTCCTTGTCTATCATCTTCTTCCTCTTGGGAATTTGATGGACCAGTCCACCAACTGGAGAGTGCAATGTGCCAGTTTCAACTTGCCTAAGCCCAACTCAATATAGACACTATATGGCACCTAATTCACACTAGATCCAAAATCAAGTAGGGATTTGTCTATGCAATGTCCCCTAATGTAGCTAGGTATGAGTGGGGATCCTGGGTCATTCCTCTTCACAGGAAGTGAGTGTTGGTGGATTTATCTCACTTTTTCAATCAACTTGACTGTCTTTGGTATTCTCCCCATTGACCTTCTCTTCATAATTCAAAAGTTCTTAAGAAACATGGCGTATGATGGGATCTGCTTGGTAGCATCCAAGAATGGAATGTTGACCTTCACTTGGAGAAACACCTCATGAATGTCAACATTGTACTTTTGTTTCCTCCTTACTTCCGGTGTCTCATCAGATGCCTCAATGAATGGTGGCTCACTAGCTTTGGCCTTACTTGAATCAACATGAGGTGGAATACTAGGGATAGTGGGACCTACAAATGGAGTGTGAGGTGGAGCACATGGTATCCCAAACTCAACATGTGGTGTCTCAGAATCAATGCATGATATCACAACATCTTCAATAATCTCAACCAAAGTATCATGCTTGTGCTGCCTTGGACTATCAACCTTTTTTGAATTGCGGGCTGCTCAAGAGATTTCCCACTACTTAGAACTGTCACAAAACTTCCTTACTCATGGTGGACATGGGAATCTTGTTGGGTCTATGGAGGAGATGGGGGTGAAACGTGGTATTGATATTGAGGTGGATGGGAGAATTGAGGTTGGAAGCAGATTTGATTGGAAGGTTGTGGTGATGGAGGGGGAGGAGGACTGTAAGGCATGGGATTGCCTTGGAAGTGGTATATGGGTTGCACTTGTATGGGAGGTGGACTATAGAAAATTTAAGTGGATTTCATAGGTCCACTTGCTTCATCGAAACACATTATGGGATTTGAAGACAATTTCTCTTCTTATAGAGAAAGTATGGAAGATAGCTTCTCTATCCTCTACTCAAACTTTGTAACATTCTTTTGCACATCATCAAAGCTTTTCAATCTAGAGAAAACTTCCTCCTCAAACCTTGATCTATATCTTTGACTTTATTGTTCCAAATAGCTATAGGAGTGAGGTGCCTTCATTTCATCATCATAGAACTCAATAGAATTGATCGAGTGACAAGTGACACTTCTCACTTGGTTCTTTATGAAACTCACCATCTCACCAAGAATCTTCATCACTTGGGGGATTTAATCACTATGAACTGGATATGTCACACCAAAGGGGCGGTCACCATCATTCATCAAGCTAAAAGCTTGGATTCTTGAACTTTCTACCAGCTACTCAGACAAGGGCCATGTCTCCTCAGGTGGTCTAGCCATAAAAACTCTTCCACAAGAAGAATGTGTTGTAGCATGACCCTTTGGAGACAGACCAAAGCAAAAGGACTAAACTAGCTTCTACAAATAGATCTCATGGTGCAGGCACTCTCTCAACATCTTTTATAATCTCTCCCAAGCATTGTTAAACTGCTCATTGCAAATTTGACTAAAACTCACTACACCATGCCACATTTTTGTTAACCTTGCAATGGTGTATAATTTTATCAAGAAGGCATTTTTCAACTTTTCCCAACTCATGATGACCCTCCTTGAATCATACCCATCTTTATCTTTGTCTTTGAGGGAGAATGAGAACAAAATCAACCAGATTGTGTCATCACAGGTTGTCTGTGTCTTGAAGGTAGATCATACTTCACGAAATGAGTCCAAGTGATTGTAGGGGTTCTCATCCTCTAAGATGTTGAAGATGGGTAGGATCCCAAGAAGATCTAGAGGGATGGATAATTGCTCCCCTAGCATTTGATCAACTCTTCTAGAAATTGGTGATTTGTAGTGGCTAGGCATGATGTAATCTTGAAGTGGCTTGTGAGGTCCATTTTGGCCTTCCATATTGTCTTCCCTGAGTGGCTTGTCACATGCATAGGACACAAACAAACAAAAGAGAACAATCTAGCAAACCAATATGCACAAAGAATGCAAATATATAAGAATAAAGAATAAAGAATAGCAATAATGAGAGTAGTAGGAAAAGATCAAAGAAAAACTAACTAGCTAGGCCGAGCGCATTTTTTCCTGGCAACAACGTCAAAAAGCTTGGTGTGTTTCTCAAATGTAACAAAACAAACTAGAAAAAGATTGTGTCAAAGGGGAGAGTCAACACCACAACTACAAGGTAAATATGGAACTTTCTATCCCCAATAATGGTGCTTGACAGCTTGGTGCGTCTCGCCAGAGGTGCACACACTAATCAATTTAGATTTGACTAGATGCACCCCACGAGATCAGAATTCAATTGGGTATCTTTCAAAATTTATAAAAGACCTACACAAGTACACTCACAAAAACTACCACACTACACCCGTAAGCACACGGGGTCGTGAAATAGTATAGGCAGGAGGAAAGTATAGGGTCGATCCATAGGGAGAAAAGGGGGCACTAGAGATAGCTTAGTTTTGGCTAGGTTCCTACTGCGGAGTCTAGGGTTGAAAGGATTGATGGTTGTTTTGATTGATGACACTAATGGTGAACAAGAAAGCAAATGAAGGAAAACAAACAAGATCAAAACCTAAGTTAACCCTAGATAGTTACTTCTATCAAATAAGAAAAGACAAGGCAAGCAAGGAAATAAGTCAGCTATGCTAAGGAAAGTAAGAAGAAGTCTACACTACACTAAGTTGGAAAATAGGACAACAAAGCAATTAAAGACCAAACTCATAAGAGAAAATAAAGAACAAGGCAAGAAGCTAACTAAGCAAGTAAAGAGCTAACTAAGCTAACATTAGCTAAGCAAGAAGGCAATTAGGGTTTTATAGAAATAAAGGGATATGTGGGTTGTTTAGGGGATGTACTTATCAACCAGGTTGGGGTGACATGAGAACATTATGCTTTCATTTAGATTACCAAACTAAACAACAAGCTAGAGTCTAATGAATTGCCCTAGACTACTAACTGGCCATTGATAGGATTGTTTTTGTATAGGGGAATTAGTCCCTAAAAAATCCTCTTAGCCTTACGAGGCTCAATTAGGTTAGGGTTTTGGTGTAATTCCATTAGAGTCTAAAAAAGCCTAGGTTTCTTGGTTAGATGAACTTAGGGTGATTAGGGGCTGAGGTTAGTAATGGGAGTGGAAGTGAGGTTTTAGGCCTCACATCAACCACATTCTAGCCTTGAGAAAGCTCCATGCTAAGCAAACTAAATTCATTTAAACTACCTACTTAGATCTCTCAACTAGGGTTAGGAGAATTGTTTAACATGCAGGAATATGGGGGGCTAGCTAGGGATCCATGAATTGGACCTAGGAGAAAATCCCAAAGTTCACATACATAAGAAATTCACCTAAATTCCTAGGTGATTTCAAGCAGAAACCAACAAGTAATTCATGAAGAATGAGATAGAAATAGAACATAATCACTAGCAAATGAAATTACAATGTTAACATGTCATTTTCCCCCAACATGGTATCAAAGTAAAACTTTGTCCCAAACGGACCACCAAAAGGGGCCTAGCTACTCATGGAAATGCAAAATACAAAAAGAAAGGAGAAAGAGGTAGAAGTTGTTGGGTTTTAAGGGAGACAGAGATGGCAGCGGAAAAAAATTTCTTCTCCCAAACCCAGAATAAAGGAATCGCGTCAACGTCTATACAATAGGAAGGATAGTTAGTAGAGGCATTCCTTGTCCCAAGGCTTTCTCGGCGACGTTACCTCACAGCTTGAGCAGTCTTCACCTCCTGTCTTTGACGGTGTCTGTGCATCTCTTGGTCTCACCAGGACTGTCAGGATTGATAGTTGTCCTCTGAGTGACAGAAGTCTCCCACCTCTGAAGTAGTCCACACGGACCACCTATAACTCAGATTGCCTTATCCCACAAGGAAGTGGAAGGAGTTACACCCTCATATCAGTGTACTAGTCACCGACACACTCTCTTTCCACCATTCACTTTTCTGCAGTTGTCTTTCCCTTGTTGTGCCTCCCTTATCGGGTAGCACTTGCTCAGTCTCTCCTGGTTACCAAAACTAGAGAGAACGACAACTTTGCAGAGCAACTGGTGTTCTGAGTTGTTGTTGTTCCTGAGAAGCCCCCAATACCCCTGTATATATAGGAAGGTCATGGGACAGGGTACTCTACCCTGGGAAACGCGGGATTAAAGCATGCGTAGAAGGGTTCAAGATTTTTTCACAAAACAACCAATTGTGCCAGCTGAATCAATCGTTTCAAGCATGAACTGATTGGTTGAGGACCTGAGTCGATCAGTTCAGACCTGAACTGATCGGTTGGGATACCTGAGTTGATCGTTTCAAGCATGAGCCGATTGGTTCGTGGTCCTGGTCCAACTCGAATTGACTTTCATGTTTGTTTCCAACTAATCAAATATTAGTCCTTGTCCAAATCAAATTGTACAAGTGAAACAAATAGGTATTTGCAAAACGAGTCTTCTGACTTTCAAACGATCTCGGTTGGTCACACGAATTGACCGATTCAAAAATTGAGCCGATCGTTTCATTGACACATGAGCCAATTGACTCACTACTTCAGTCGATCGGTTCATCAACCTGAGTCGATCAGTTCAATTGTGTGAGCCGGTCGGTTGGGACAGTAGACTGTGCAAATCAGTCAATTGCAGTTTCAATCAATCTGATACTCTAATCAATTGGTTTAACACCTTGAACACTATGATATAGAGCTATCAATTGATTGAGTGTTTTGATTGAACTACTAAACTCTTTTAGTAATCAATATAAACATCATGTGTGGATAAACTCCTCTTCCAGGTTAAATCCTATGTGTGTGACCCTGCAGGTCCATTTCACGTTGGCAGTGAAAGTCTATAACACTTATGACTTCACAAGTAAAGAGCGGTGTCTAGTGACACACCAATGCTACCCAAGTGAAAAGGAAAGTTGGAGAACAACTTTCAATCCTTCAATCCGTGAATGGTGTTACAGTGAATGTATAATTCCTTTGTCACTGATATCTCGAATGAACTCCAGGCATGGAATAGTCATCCTTTCAACATTCATTCTCTTTCTTGATCTCAGAGTAGATTGGAGGAGATATGTATGACACCAATATCACATACTTATTCACATATGCATGCATGCCTATCTCAATCCTACTCATCAAGTGGCCATAGATATCAAACTCCCTTGGGAGAGGCAAATCACATATCTATCGCTCACCCCTCAAAAGCCCCATGTGTCAAAGTCACCCAATCATCACCTTTATAACAACCCATGTTTCTGGGCTGCGTTTGATGATGTCAAAGTATACCCAACGACATGTGTTGAGTGTAGTGATTTTAGGTCAAAGAATCACACTCACCACCATCACTCTGAGAACTGACTGTGACTACCATGTCATGGTTCCATGTGTCAAACTTACAGTGGGTTTGTCCGACATACTTGTTCTCTAACAAGTACCTATGTGTTTGGTTTGATATCTCCATATCATGACTAATGAGATTTTGTCATCAACCAACACCACAATCTAGTCTTATGTTTCATTGTTGTCTATATACCTTCCACAATGACATCCAACTAGGGACATAATAAGAATGTACAAACTCTTAGCATCTGTATGATCTCATCGTTCAGGTCCTGAACCTGAAAGCATATGTCATTGAGTATTGTCATTCATTAGACATTCAATCTATTCTATCATTATCTCATATGATTGAACCAGAAAGAATTGGAAGCTTTCCTTTGATGCTTATCAAATCAATCTTAATGTATCCCACCAATCATCCCATGATTGGTTCTCAGGGCATACATACCAACATACTCCCACTTGCACTGCGAGTCAATCACCGGTGATCTTCAAACATGTCCCACATGTTACTATGCACTAGTGCTAACATAGTGAGTTATGGCAACACTTTGCCAAAGTCGGTATTAACTGCATGTCTCTCATCTATTCAATGTACGTCACATGTATGAGATGGAGTTTCCGTAATATGAGATCTAGTATTCGTTTGCTAACCTTTAGCCACATTGCATGACCAAGTACTTTGTCATCAAAGATCGAAATATCTATAAGTTCATCTCATTAATTTCCATATCCATATAGTATCCAATGTTTTTCTCTAACACATGGATACTCAACATTTCCTTTTAAAACGGCTTTATTGGAATTTTTCCATTAACAAACATTCACTTTTATATATATCTCATATATAATTTGCGATTAATTTTCTGTACTTTTCGGAAGTTCGCATCAATGTAACTCTTTACAGTGAACCATTCCTTATTCCATAGAACTAGTACTTCTCAAGTACTTATCAAGTTCTTATGGTATTCCAGTAAACCTTACTGGAACTAGACATACATCCACTCGTCATGTCCCACATACGAGTTATCATGATGAGGATATCATATTGACATGTCCTACATACAAGATGATGAATGCATTTTATTCTTGCTATGTCCATACATGCAAGATAATGGGATCATTACACACATGATAGATCCATATCTATTCTTAGTGTTCTCATTCTTCATAAGAATTGGACACTTGGCCTTGGGATATTAACTCCATGTATCATGGACAAGTTTTCTCCCACTGAATTTGTGCACACTGAGCCCTTCAGTATAGATTGCCAATGTATGATTTCTCTTTTTAGGTCAAGAGGTTTTCGAGAAATATCTCTATATATCTCTATTCCTATTACATAGGAAACGTCTCTATCTTCCCTAAAGATAGTTTCCACAAAGTATTTCCATTCTAGAACATTTCATTCCTCATCAACATGTGGAATACAAATACACTCCCACTAAATCACAGATCCATTCTTTATCTTTGTCATATCAGTCAAACCCTTTCACTATATTATCAAAATAAAGATCCATGTTCTAAGTTGCTTGTACTCAATCAATCACATTGATTAGTCCATTATAACTTATAGACTTCATTTGCATTAATGGATTCATAAACCTTATAGGTTGTTTCATGTACACAACCTTGTTTTATTCCTTATAGGAATGTGGTTTTAGTATCTGTATGCCAAATGTCTTAGTCATTAAGTTGCAATCAACAAGCATCATCCTTCTCAAAATTTTATCCATGTGTCTTCATGCTTAAGACTTATTTGCACTCATGGATTTTATCCCAATGGGTACTACCATCAAGGTCATAACTTATGGTTCACAAGGAAGCCATTTAGGATGTAATGGTCATAAACCATAACTCAAAATCATGTTCCTCATATTCATCTAGATAGTTGACTCATCACATGATCAAATCGTCACATAGACAATCGTGGTGTATCAGTCAAGGATATAAGAACTCACAATCCTTTGTGATTCTTAATGTCCTTTATCAATGTGGGGTATTCTTTAGGAAGAATTTAGATATTTGATAATCATCCTCTAACTCCTTACGACATGACTTCTTGTTGATTTAGACATCACCATGCCTTAATCATGAGCTCACTATGATTCACTATCATAATCACTCACAAGGTTCTCAAACATTTGGTCTAAGTATTTCATTCCTTGATCTCATCAAGAATTAACACTTTACTAAATTCGTACTTCATCTATGATATTGTTGAACACTTCAAGATATTCATATTGGTATTTCTCTAAAAACTGTTCGAAGTGCTAGCATTAACTCTAATAGGTATGTAAATACATCATATGTATTATACCTAATAGGATAATCAATCTCCCACTACTACTAGTGAAGACTGATTAATCATGTCTAAGAGATTCATGTCTCTTACTAGTTCTCTAACCAAAACAGTCTAGATTTATCCATCATATGGAAACTAGAAATGATTTCTCATAATTTATGCTAATTTGATTGTTTGAGTTATCAATAACTTTTAGGTATCATTTTATCTTATGCATACCAAGTACCACAAGATAAACAAGGCATTGCCATAAGGAAACATCAACTTTATTAATTTCCATTATTGTCATACAATATGCAAAAATAAGGTGTTTCTATCCATTGGCAAATATGAAATAGCAGTTCATAACTCTATTACATGCCTTTAAGGCTGAAAATAAACTAAATTACTCCAATCTATGGCGGCAACATTTGTCCCATTTATTGGGTTCTTTACACTTTATATCTTGGTATCATATACCTCAAAAAGTGTTACAAGTTTATTTCATGACACCTTCAGGTGGAGACGTCTGTCGCCTCCTTCTTCTTTAGTTCTTCCAGATAGAGTGGACATTTCCTTTTCCCATGTACTGGCTTTTGACAATGGCGGCAATTTCCTCTCTTGGTCACGCCTCCCTTGGCCTTGAGAGTTGAAGATGACTTGGGTTGCTGGCTAGCATCAGAACCTTTCTTACACTTGCCTTTGCCCTTGCACTTGGACTTGCCTTTCTTGTTGCTTATCATCATCATAGACTTAGGCTTGTCCTTCTTCATCTGTGTCTGAACTGTCCTCAACATGCCTAACAACTCTGTCAACGGCTTGTTAAAGTTGTTCATGTTGTAGTTCATCACAAACTGACTGTAGGATTCTTGCAATGATTGCAGTATCATGTCAGTAGCAAACTCTGGGCTCAGGGGAAATCCCAGTCTCTTCAGGTTCTCCACATAACCAATCATCTTGAGTGTGTGAGGACCAATTGGATCTCCTTCTATCACGACACACTTGAATAGTGCCCTAGAGACATCATATCTCTCTTGTCGTGCTTGATCTTCATACATGTTCTTGAGATGTTGAATCATTTCAATGACACCCATGTTCTCATGTTGTCTCTACAACTCATAGTTCATGGAGCACAACACCAAGCACTTTGCAACAATGTCATCTTCAGAATGCTTCTTGTAAGCATCCCTTTCTTCCTTTACTTCTGTAGGAGCAGGTTCCTCTGGAATTGGACTATCTAAGACATAGAGCTTTCGCTCTTGAGTGAGAACAATTCTCAATGTCCTAAACCAGTCGTGGAAGTTAGTCCCATTCAGCTTGTCCTTTTCAAAGACCGATCGCAATGAAAAGTAATTGTTGTTTGTTGTCATTTGCACTACAAAAGGAAATATATGCAATTTAGTCCAAAACTCAATTTTGACTTATTTGATTGATTTGAAAGGTTGACGATATAATTAGGACTTTAATTAATTATCGCTCCCACTATTTTTGTTCAAATTGATAGCCCTCACCATCAATTCGGAAGATTGCATCATACAACCTTCTAGTGGGTCAAGATCCTAAAATCCTCTGAGTCATGGACCATCTAGGGCTGTCACCCACAAATTAGATCTTCCAGGTAGGCAACTTTTGCCAATTGCATCATATGCAACTCCTTGCCATGATCACGTCCATGCCTCAAGGTGCTAGATCCTATCTAGGTCACCTTGGTAAGTCCAACCCAAAGCCAACATAATGAATATGCACAGTACTAGGGCAGACCCACATATCCATCCTGCACGCTTGCACGAGTTAGACGGTGCACCACGCTAGGGCATGCCCACACTTGGCCGATCAAGCTTTTCACATGTGTCGCATTTGGCAGGCATCTAAAACTTTAATATTTAATGAGGGATTTGGTTTTTATATATACATATACATATCCAATCACCACAATACATAGTATGTATCATATACATGCTATATCCCATAGTAAACATGCGAAATGATAAAAGCAATGATTATGGTCGTCCTAATGTAATTCCTCGAGCCAAGAGGAATCACGGTCATCTAGGTCCACATCACATGCAACATGTACAAGATGAACTCTATGCTTTGTCGTTCTGGGTTTGATCAACTCATCTCCATGATTGATCGACTCACCATCAGGCCGGTCGGTTGGGTGCCACCAGTCATTTGGTTGGCTCCTACAACTGATTGGTTCGCCTGGTCATTGTGCATCTCCTCATGGACACCACTCGCTCATCTCACTCCTCAAACTGGTCGTCTGGAATGCTAACCGATTGGTTCACGCCAATCATCTCAGTCGTCGTCAGGATGTCTGCCATTCTTTGACATAATAGGAAATAAATGATCTATCCTATTTTACATTTTATATGAGAAACTCTAAGTTACATTGGGGGGGGAGCAAAGGTAGGAAAGAAATCTTGAGTTATGTTGAGTTACATGAAGAAAAAGAAGTAGGGAATCAGTGCATAGACCGAGATGCAAGCAACCACATTCAACCAAGAAGACATATAGAGGGGTTTATTGACCATAACCATGATATACATCCACAACAAAACTCATTTAAGGGCGAGCGTATCGAGTGCATTCATATTACATATCATATATGTATATTGGGATTTGTGGATTTAGCATTAGACATGCAAAAAGGCAATTTTATTTGCATCGTATGCAATAAATAAAGGCAACAAACCAAAATCAATCATATCGATAATCCTAAAGTATAGAGTAGTTAACCTGGCTCTGATACCACTGTTGGGTTTTAAGGGAGACATAGATGGCAGCGGAAAAAAATGCTTCTCCCAAATCCAGAATAAAGGAATCACGTCAACGTCTATACAATAGAAAGGATGGTTTGTAGAGGCATGCCTTGTCCCGAGGCTTGCTCAGTGACATTACCTCCCGGCTTGCACGGTCTTCATCTCCTATCTTTGACGGTGTCTGTGCAGCTCCTAGTCTCACCAGGACTATCAGGATTGACAGCTGTCCTCTGAGCGGCAGAAGTCTCCTATCTCTGAAGTAGTCCACATGGACCACCTGGAACTCTGATATCCTTGTCCCACAAGGAATCAGAAGGAGTCGCACCCTGTTGTTAGCGTACTAGTCACTGACACACTCTCCTACCAATATTCGCTTTTCTGTAGTTATCTTTCCCTTGTTGTGCATCCCTTATCGGGTAGCACTTGCTCAGACTCTCCTGGTTACCACAACCAGAGAGAACGACAACTTTGCAGAGCAACTGGTGTTTTGAGTTGTTGTTGTTCCGGAGAAGCTCCCAATACCCCTATATATATAGAAAGATCATGGGACAAGGTTCTCTACCCCAGGAAATGCAAGATTAAAGTAGGAGTAGAAGGCTTCGAGATTTTTCCACAAAACAACCAACTGTGTCAGCTGAACTGATCGTTTCAAGCATGAACTGATTGTTTCAAGCATGAACCGATCGGTTGGGGACCTAAGCCAGTTTAGACCTAAACCGATCGGTTGGGACACCTGAGCTGATCGGTTCAAGCATGAGCCGATCGGTTCATGGTCCTAGTTCAACTTGAATTGACATTCATGTTTGTTTCCAACTAATCAAATATTAGTCCTTGTCCAAATCAAATTGTACAAGTTAAACAAATATGTCTTTGCAGAAAAAGTCTTTTGACTTTCAAACAATCTTGGTTGGTCACACGAATCGATCGGTTCAACAATTGAGCCAATCCTTTCATTGAGACATGTGTCAATTGACTTACCACTTGAGCCAATCAGTTCATCAACTTGATTCGATCGATTCAACCCTGCGAGCCGATCTGTTGGGACTGTAGAGTGTGAAAATCAGTCAATTGTAGTTTTAATCAATCAGATAGTCTAATCAATTGGTCCAACACCTTAAACACTATGATATTGAGCTATCAATGGATTGAGTGTTTAATTAAACTACTAAACTATTTTAGTAATCAATCTAAACATCGTTTGTGGATAAACTACTCTTCCAGGTTAAATCCTATGTGTGTGACCCTATAGGTCCATTTCACATTGGTAGTGAAAGTCTACAACACTTTTGACTTCATAAGCAATGAGTGGTGCCTAGTCACACATCAGTGCTACCCAAGTGAAAAGGAAAGTTGGAGAACAACTTTCAATCCTACAATCTATGAATGGTGTTACAATGAATGTATAATTCCTTTGTCACTGATATCCCGAATGAACTCAAGGCATGGAACAATCATCCTTTCAATTTTCATTCACTTTCTTGATCTTAGAGTAGATGGGAGGAGGTATGTATGACATCAATATCACATACTAATTCACATATGCATGCACGCCTATCTCAATCCTACTCATCAACTGGACATGGATATCAAACTACCTCGGGAGATACAAATCCCATATCTATCACTCACCCCTCAAAAGCCCCATGTGTTAAAGTCACCCAATCATCACCTTTATAACAATCCATGTTTAAGGGCTGTGTTTGATGATGTCAAAGTGTACCCAAGGACATGTGTTGAGTGTAGTGATTTCAGGTCAAAGCATCACACTCATCACCATCACTGTGAGAACTGACTGTGACTACCATGTCATGGTTCTATGTGTCAAACTTACGGTGGGTCTGTCTGATACACTTGTTCTCTAACAAGTATGTATGTGTTTGGTTTGATATCTCCATATCATGACTAATGATATTCTGTCATCAACCAACACCACAATCTAGTCTTGTGTGTCATTGTTGTCTGTCTACCTTCCACAATGACATCCGACTTGGGACATAATAAGAATGTACAAACTCTTAGCATCCGTATGATCTCATCATTCAGGTCCTGAACCTGAAAGCATACGTCATTGAGTACTGTCATTCTCTAGACATTCAATTTGTTGTATCATTATCTCATATGATTGAACCAGAAAGAATTGGAAGCTTGCCTTTGATGCTTATCAAATCAATCTTAATGTATCCCACCAATCATCCCATGATTGGCTCTCAGGGAATACATACCAACAGACTCCCACTTGCACTGCCAGCCAATCACCCTTGAATCATATTCATAGTGATCTTCAAACATGTCCCACATGTTACTATGCTCTAGTGCTAACATAGTGAGTTATGGAAACACTTTGCCAAAGTCAGTATTAACTGCATGTCTCTCATCTCTTCGTTGTACGTCACACGTATGAGATGGAGTTGTCATAATATGTAATCTAGTATTCCTTTTCTAACCTTTAGCCACATTGCATGACCAAGTACTTTTTCATCAAAGATCGGAACATCTATAAGTTCATCTCATGAACTTCTAGATCCATTTAGTATCCACTATTGTTCTCTAATACATGGATACTTGGCATTTATTTTTAAAACGGCTTTATTGGAATGTTTCCATTAACAAACACTCACTTTTATATATATATATATATATATCTCATATATATTTTGCGATTAATTTTCTATCCTTTTCGAAAGTTCGCATCAATGTAACTCTTTATAGTGAACCCTTCCTTATTTCCATAGAACTAGTACTTCTCAAGTACTTATCAAGTTCTTATGGTATTCCAGTAACCCTTACTGGAACAAGACACACATCCACTCGTCATGTCCCACATACGAGTTATCAGGATGAGCATATCATATTGTCATGTCCTACATACAAGATGATGAATGCATTTTATTCTTGCTATGTCCATACATGCAAAATAATGGGATGATTACACACATGATAGATCCATATCTATTCTTAGTATTCTCATTCTTCATAAGAATTGGACAATTAGCCTTGGGATACTAACTCCATGTATCATGGACAAGTTTTCTCCCACTGAATCTGTGCACACTAAACCCTTCAGTATAGATTTCCAATGTATGCTTTCTCTTTTCAAGTCAAGAGGTTTTCGAGAACTATCTCTATATATCTCTATTCGTATTACATAGGAAACGTCTCTATCTTCCCTAAAGATAATTTCCAGAAAGAATTTCCATTCTAGAACATTTCATTCCTCATCAACATGTGGAATAAAAATATGCTCCCACTAAATCACAGATCCCTTCTTTTTCTTTCTCATATCAGTCAAACTGTTTGACTAAATTATCAAAATAAAGATCCCAGTTCTGAGTTTCTTGTACTCAATCAATCACATTGATTAGTCCATTGTAGCTTATGGACTTCATTTGCATTAATGGATTCATAAACCTTATAGGTTGTGTCATGTACACATCCTTGTTTTATTCCTCATAGGAATGTTGTTTTAGTATCCGTATGCAAAAAGTCTTAGTCATTAAGTTGCAATCAACAAGCATCATCCTTCTCAAAATGTTATCCATGTGTCTTAACGCTTAACACTTATTTGCACTCATGGATTTCATCCCAATGGGTGCTACCATCAAGGTCATACCTTATGGTTCACATGGAAGTCAATTAGGATGTAATGGTCATAAACCATAGCTCAAAATCATGTTCCTCATATTCATCTAGATAGTTGACTCATCACATGATCAACTCATCTCATAGATAATCAAGGTGTATCTGTCAAGGATATAAGAACTCACAACCCTTTGTGATTCTTAATGTCCTTTATCAGTGTGGGGTATTCTTTAAGAAGAATTTAGATATTTGATAATCATCCTCTAACTCCTTAGAGAATGACTCCTTGTTGATTTAGACATCACCATGCCTTTATCACGAGCTCACTATGATACACTATTATAATCACTCATAAGGTTCTCAAACATTTGGTTTAAGTATTTCATTCCTTGATCTCATCAAGAATTAACACTTTACCAAATTCGTACTTCATCTATGATATTCTTGAACACTTCAAGATATTCATATTAGTATTTCTCTAAAAATTGTTTGAAGTACTAGCATTAACTCTAATAGGTATCTAAATACATCATATGTATCATACCTAATAGGATAATCATTCTGCCACTACTACTAGTGAAGATTGATTAATCATGTCTAAGAGATGCATGTCTCTTACTGGTTCTCTAACCAAAAGAGTCTAGATTTATCCATCATACGGAAACTAGAAATTAATTTCTCATAATTTATGCTAATTTGATTGTTTGAGTTATCAATACCTTCTAGGTATCATTTTATCTAATGCATACCAAGTACTACAAGATAAACAAGGCATTTCCATAAGGAAACATCAACTTTATTAATTACCATTATTGTCATACAATATGCAAAAATAAGGTGTTTCTATCCATTAGAAAATATGAAATAGCAGTTCATAACTCTATTACATGCCTTTAAGTCTGAAAATAAACTAAAGTACTCCTATCTATAGTGACAACATTTGCCCCATTTATTGGGTGCTTTACACTTTATATCTTGGTATCATATACCTCAAAAAGTGTTACAAGTTTATTTCATGACACCTTCAGGTGGAGACGTCTGTCTCCTCCTTCTTCTTTAGTTCTTCCAGATAGAGTGGACAGTTCCTTTTCCAATGTCCTGACTTTTGACAATGGTGGCAATTACCTATCTTGGGCATGCCTCCCTTGGCTTTGAGAGTTGAAGACGACTTGGGCTGCTGGCTAGCATCAGAACCTTTCTAAGCCTTGCCTTTGCCCTAGCGCTTGGACTTGCCTTTTTTGTTGCTGATCATCATCACAGACTTAGGCTTGTCCTTCTTCATCTGTGCCTTGGCTGTCCTCAACATGCCTAACAACTCTGTCAACGGCTTGTCACAGTTGTTCATGTTGTAGTTCATCACAAACTGACTGTAGGATTCTGGAAATGATTGCAGTATCACGTCAGTACCCAACTCTTGGATCAGTGGAAATCCCAGTCTCGTTAGGTTCTCCACATACCCAATCATCTTGAGCATGTGAGGACCAACTAGATCTCCTTCTATCATGACACACTTGAACAACACCCTGGAGACATCATATCTCTCTTGTTGTGCTTGATCTTCATACATGTTCCTGAGATGCTGAATCATCTCAATGACACCCATGTTCTCATGTTGTCTCTGTAACTCATGGTTCATGGAGCACAACATCAAGCACTTTTCATCAATGGCATCTTCACAATGCTTCTTGTAAGCATCCCTTTCTGCCTTTGTTGTCGTAGGAGAAGGTTCCTCTGGAATTGGAGTATCCAAGACATTGAGCTTTCGCTCTTGAGTGAGAACAATTCTCAATGTCCTAACTAGTGGTGGAAGTTAGTCCCATTCAGCTTGTCCTTTTCAAGGACCGATCACAACAAAAAGTGATTGTTGTTTGTTGTCATTTGCACTACAAAAGGAAATATATGCAATTTAGTCCAAAACTCAATTTTGACTTATTTGATTGATTTGAAAGGTTGACGATATAATTAGGACTTTAATTAATTATTGTTCCCACTATTTTTTTCAATTTGATAGCCCTCGCCATCAATTCCGAAGATTGTAGCGTAAAACCTTCTAGTGGGTCAAGATCCTGAAATCCTGTGAGTCATGGACCAACTAGGGCTGTCACCCACAACTTAGATCTTCCAGGTAGGCAACTTTTACCAATTTCATCATATGCAACTCTTCAATGATGTCATATGCAACTCCTTGACATGATCACCTCCATGCCTCAAGGTGATAGATCCTATCTAGGTCACCTTGTTAAGTCTGACCCAAAGACAACATGATGAATATGCACCCTGCTAGGGCATACCCACATATCCATCCTTCACGCTTCCACGAGATAGACGGTGCACCACACTAGGGCGTGCCCACACTTGGTCGATCAAGCTTTTCATGTGTGTCGCATTTGGCAGACATCTAAAACTTTAATATTTAATGAGGGATTTAGTTCTTATAGATACATATACATATCCAATCACCACAATACATAGTACGTATCATACACATGCTATATTCCATAGAAAACATGTGAAATGATAAAAGCAATGATTATGGCCATCCTAATGTAATTCCTCAAGCCAAGAGGAATCATGGTCATCTAGGTCCACATCACATGCGACATGTACAAGATGAACTCCGTGTTTTGCCATTCTGGGTTTGATCAACTCATCTCCATGATTGATCGGCTTGCCATCAGGCCGGTCGGTTGGGTGCCACCAACAGATCGGTTGGATTCTCCAACTGATCGGTTTGCTTGGTCATCATGCATCTCCTCATGGCCACCACCTACTCATCTTGCTCCTCGAACCGGTCATCTAGAACACCAACCGATCGGTCACGCCTTGAATTGACCGTCTTAGTCGTCGTTAGGATGTTTGCCATTATTTGACATAATAGGAAATAAAAGATCTATCCTATTATACATTTTATATGAGAAACCCCGAGTTACATTCGGGGGGAGCAAAGGTAGAAAAGAAATCTTGAGTTATCTCGAGTTACATCAAGAAAAAGAGGTAGGGAATCGGTGCACAGACTGAGATGCAAGCAACCACATTCAACCAAGCACACATACAAAAGGGTTTATTGACCATAAACATGCTACACATCCACCACAAAACTCATTTAAGGGCGACGCATATCGAGTGCATTCATAATACATATCATATATGTATATTGGGATTTGTGGATTTAGGATTGGACATGAAAAAGCCAATTTTATTCGCATCAAACGCAAAAAATAAAGGTGATAAAACAAAATTGATCATATCAATAATCCTAAAGTATATAGCAGTTAACCTGGCTCTGATACCACTATTGGGTTTTAAGGGAGACAGAGATGGCAGCGGAAACAAAAATTTTCTTCTCCCAAACCCCAAATAAAGGAATCACATCAACGTCTATATAATAGGAAGGATGATTTGTAGAGGCATACCTTGTCCTGAGGCTTGCTCAGCGACGTTACCTCGCGGCTTGCGCGGTCTTCACCTCCTGTCTTGGACGATGTCTGTGTAGCTCCTAGTCTCACCGGGACTGTTGGGATTGATAGTTGTCCTCTATGCGGAAGAAGTCTCCCACCTCTGAAGTAGTCCACACAGACCACCTAGTACTCCGATCTCCTTGTCCCATAAGGAATCGGAAGGAGTCACATCCTCCTGTCGGCGTACTAGTCACCGACAAACTCTCCTGGTTACCACAACCAGAGAGAATGATAACTTTGTAGAGAAACTAGTAGTCTGAGTTGTTGTTGTTCTGGAGAAGCCCTCAATACCCCTATATATAGGAAGATCATGGGACATGGTTCTCTACCCCGAGCAATGTGGGATTAAAGCAATAGTAGAAGGGTTCGAGATTTTTCCACAAAACAACCAACTGCGCCAGCTGAACCGATCGTTTCAAGCATGAACCGATCGATTGGGGACCTGAGCCGATTGGTTCAGACCTGAACCGATCGGTTGGGACACCTGAGATGATCAGTTCAAGCATGAGCCGATCAGTTCGTGGTCCTAGTCCAACTCGGATTGACTTTCATGTTTGTTTCCAACTAATCAAATATTAGTCCTTGTCCAAATCAAATTGTATAACTTTAACAAATATGTATTTTCAAAAAGAGTCTTCTGACCTTCAAACAACCTCGTTTGGTCACCCAAATTGATCGGTTCAACAATTGAGCTGATCATTTCATTGACACATGAGCCGATCGACTTACCACTTGAGCCGATCGGTTCATCAACCTGAGTCGATCGGTTCAACCATGTGAGCCGATCGGTTGGGACACTAGACTGTTCAAATCAGTCAATTGTTGTTTCAATCAATCTGATACTCTAATCAATTGGTCCAACACCTTGAACACTATGATACTGAGCTATCAATGGATTGAGTGTTTAATTGAACTACTAAAATCTTTTAGTAATCAATCTAAATATCGTTTGTGGGTAAACTACTCTTCCAGGTTAAATCCTATGTGTGTGACCCTGCAAGTCCATTTCACATTGGCAGTGAAAGTTTATCACACTTATGACTTCACAAGCAATGAGCGGTGCCTAGTCACACATGAGTGCTACCCAAGTGAAAAGGAAAGTTGGAGAACAACTTTCAATCCTACAATGTGTGAATGGTGTTATTGTGAATGTATAATTCCTTTGTCACAGATATCCCGAATGAACTCAGGGCATGGAACAGTCGTCCTTTCAACGTTCATTCACTTTCTTGATCTCAGAGTACATTGGAGCAGATATGTATGACATCAATATCACATAGTGATTCACATATGCATGCACGCCTATCTCAATCCTACTCTTCAACTGGCCATGGATATCAAACTCCCTCGGGAGAGACAAATCCCATATCTATCACTCACCCCTCAAAATCCCCATGTGTCAAAGTCACCCAATCATCACCTTTATAACAACCCATGTTTCAGGGCTGTGTTTGATGATGTCAAAGTGTACCCAACAACATGTGTTGAGTGTAGTGATTTCAGGTCAAAGAATCACACTCACCACCATCACTGTAAGAACTGATTGTGACTACCATGTCATGGTTCCATGTGTCAAACTTACGGTGGGTCTATCTGGTACACTTGTTCTCTAACAAGAATGTATGTGTTCGGTTTAATATCTCCATATCATGACTAATGAGATTCTATCATCAACCAACACCACAATCTAGTCTTATGTGTCATTGTTGTCTATCTACCTTCCACAATGACATCCGACTTGGGACATAATAAGAATGTACAAACTCTTAGCATCTGTATGATCTCATCATTCAGGTCCTGAACCTGAAAGCATATGTCATTGAGTATTGTCATTCTCTAGACATTCAATATGTTCTATCATTATCTCATATGATTGAATAAGAAAGAATTGGAAGCTTGCCTTTGATGCTTATCAAATCAATCTTAATGTATCCCACCAATCAACCCATGATTGGCTCTCAGGGAATACATACCAACAGACTCCCACATGCACTGCGAGCCAATCACCCTTGAATCATATTCATAGTGATCTTCAAACATGTCCCACATGTTGCTATGCTCTAGTGCTAACATAGTGAGTTATGGCAACACTTTTCCAAAGTCGGTATTAACTGCATGTCTCTTATCTCTACGTTGTACGTTACACGTATGAGGTGGAGTTGTCATAATATGCAATCTAGTATTCCTTTGCTAACCTTTAGCCACATTGCATGACCAAGTACTTTGTCATCAAAGATCGAAATATCTATAAGTTCATCTCATGAACTTCCAGATCCATATAGTATCCACTGTTGTTCTCTAACACACGGGTACTTGGCATTTCCTTTTAAAACAACTTTATTGGAATGTTTCCATTAACAAACATTCACTTTTATATATATCTCATATATATTTTGCGATTAGTTTTCTTTCCTTTTCGAAAGTTCGCATCAATGTAACTCTTTACAGTGAAACCTACCTTATTTCCATAGAACTAGTACTTCTCAAGTACTTATCAAGTTATTATGGTATTCCAGTAACCCTTACTGGAACTAGACAGACATCCACTCATGTCCCACATATGAGTTATCAGGATGAGCATATCATATTATCATGTCCTACATACAAGATGATGAATGCATTTGATTCTTGCTATGTCCATACATGCAAGATAATGGGATGATTACACACATGATAGATCCATATCTATTCTTAGTGTTCTCATTCTTCATAAGAATTGGACACTTGGCCTTGGGATACTAACTCCATGTATCATGGACAAATTTTCTCCCACTGAATCTGTGCACACTGAACCCTTCAGTACAGATTGCCAATGTATGCTTTCTCTTTTCAGGTCAAGAGGTTTTCGAGAACTATCTCTATAGATCTCTATTCCTATTACATAGTAAACGTCTCTATCTTCCCTAAAGATAATTTCCACCAAGGATTTCCATTCTAGAACATTTCATTCCTCATCAATATGTGGAAGACAAATATGCTCCCACTAAATCACAGATCCCTTCTTTGTCTTTGTTATATCAGTCAAACCCTTTGACTATATTATCAAAATAAAGATCCCAAATCTGAGTTTCTTGTACTCAATCAATCACATTGATTAGTCCATTATAACTTATAGACTTCATTTGCATTAATGGATTCATAAACCTTATAGGTGTGTCATGTACACATCCTTGTTTTATTCGTCATAGGAATGTGGTTTTAGTATTTGTATGCCAAATGTCTTTGTCATTAAGTTGGAATCAACAAGAATCATCCTTCTCAAAATGTTATCCATGTGTCTTAACACTTAAGACTTATTTTCACTCATGGATTTCATCCCAATGGGTGCTACCATAAAGCTTATACCTTATGGTTCACATGGAAGTCATTTAGGATGTAATGGTCATAAACCATAGCTCAAAATCATGTTCCTCATATTCATCTAGATAGTTGACGCATCACATGATCAACTCGTCACATAGACAATCAAGGTGTATCGGTCAAGGATATAAGAACTCACAACCCTTTGTGATTCTTAATGTCCTTTATCAATGTGGGGTATTCTTTAAGAAGAATGTCGATATTTGATAATCATCCTCTAACTCCTTAGAGCATGACTCCTTGTTGATTTAGACATCACCATGCCTTAATCACGAGCTCACTATGATACACTATCATAATCACACACAAGGTTCTCAAACATTTGGTTTAAGTATTTCATTCCTTGATCTCATCAAGAATTAACACTTTACCAAATTCGTACTTGATGTATGATATTCTTGAACACTTCAAGATATTCATATTGGTATTTCTCTAAAAATTGTTTGAAGTACTAGAATTAACTCTAATAGGTATGTAAATACATCATATGTATTATACCTAATAGGATAATCATTCTTCCACTACTACTAGTGAAGATTGATTAATCATGCCTAAGAGATTCATGTCTCTTACTTGTTCTCTAACCAAAAGAGTAGATTTATCCATCATATGGAAACTAGAAATGAATTTCTCATAATTTATGCTAATTTGATTGTTTGAGTTATCAATAACTTCTAGGTATCATTTTATCTTACACATACCAAGTACCACAAGATAAACAAGGCATTGCCATAAGGAAACATCAACTTTATTGATTGCCATTATTGTCATATAATATGCAAAAATAAGGCATTTCTATCCATTGCCAAATATGAAATAGCAGTTCATAACTCAATTACATGCCTTTAAGGCTGAAAATAAACTAAAGTACTCCTATCTATAGCGGCAACATTTGCCCCATTTATTGGGTGTTTTACACTTTATATCTTGGTATCATATACCTCAAAAAGTGTTACAAGTTTATTTCATGACACCTTCAGGTGGAGACGTCTATCGCCTCCTTCTTCATGAATTCTTCCAGATAGAGTGGATAGTTCCTTTTCCAATGTCTTGGCTTTTGAAAATGGTGGAAATTGCCTATCTTGGTCACGCCTCACTTGGCCTTGAGAGTTGAAGACAACTTCGGCTGCTGGCTAGCATCAGAACCTTTCTAAGCCTTGCCTTTTCCCTTGCGCTTGGACTTGCATTTCTTGTTGTTGAGCATCATCACAGACTTCGGCTTGTCCTTCTTCATTTGTGCCTCGACTGTCCTCAACATGCCTAACAACTCTGTAAACGGCTTGTCAAAGTTGTTCATGTTGTAGTTCATCACAAACTGACTGTAGGATCCTGGAAATGATTGTAGTATCACGTCAGTAGCCAACTCTTGGCGCAGGGGAAATCCCAGTCTCGTCAGGTTCTCTACATGTCTAATCATCTTGAGCGTGTGAGGACCAACTAGATCTCCTTTTATCGTGACACACTTGAACAATGCCCTGGAGACATCATATCTCTCTTTTCGTGCTTGATCTTCATACATGTTCTTGAGATGCTGAATCATCTCAATGACACCCATGTTCTCATGTTGTATCTATAACTCGTGGTTCATGGAACACAACATCAAGCACTTTTCCTCAATGGCATCTTCAGAATGCTTCTTGTAAGAATCCATTTCTTCCTTTGTTGCAGTAGGAGCAGGTTCCTCTGGATTTGGAGTATCCAGGACATAGAGCTTTCACTCTTGAGTGAGAACAATTCTTAATGTCCTAAACTAGTCTTGGAAGTTAGTCCCATTCAGCTTGTCCTTTTCAAGGACTGATTGCAATGAAAATTGATTGTTTTTTGTTGTTATTTTCACTACAAAAGGAAATATATGCAATTTAGTCCAAAACTCAATTTTGACTTATTTGATTGATTTGAAAGGTTGACAATATAATTAGGACTTTAATTAATTATCGCTCCCACTATTTTTGTTCAAATTGATTACCCTCACCATCAATTTGGAAGATTGTAGCATACAACCTTCTAGTGGGTCAAGATTCTGAAATCCTCTGAGTCATGGACCAACTAGGGTTGTCACCCACAACTTAAATCTTCCAGGTAGGTAACTTTTTCCAATTGCATCATATGCAACTCTTGAAAGATGTCATATGAAACACCTTGACATGATCACCTCCATGCCTCAAGGTGTTAGATCCTATCTAGGTCACCTTGTTAAGTGAGACCCAAAGCCAACACGATGAATATGCACCCTGCTAGGGCAGAACCACATATCAATCCTTCACGCTTCCACAAAATAGATGGTGCACAACGCTTGGGTGTGCCCACACTTGGCCGATCAAGATTTGCACGTGTGTCGCATTTGGCAGGCATTTAAAACTTTAATACTTAATGAGGGATTTGGTTTTTATAGATACATATACATATCCAATCACCACAATATATAATATGTATCATATACATGCTATATTCCACAAAAAACATGTGAAAGATAAACGCGATGATTATGGCCATCCTTATGTAATTCCTCGAGCCAAGAGGAATCATGGTCATCTAGGTCCTCATTACATGCAACCTTTACAAGATGAACTCTCTGCTTTGTCATTCTGGGTTTGATCAACTCATCTCCATGATTGATCGGCTCACCACCAGGTCAGTCGGTTGGGTGCCACCAACAGATCGGTTGGCTCCTCCAACTGATTGGTTCGCTTGGTCATCGTGCATCTCCTCATGGCCACCGCCCGCTCATCTTGCAACTCGAACCGGTCGTCTGGAACACCAACCAATCAGTTCAGGCCTTGAACTGATTGTCTCAGTCGTCGTCAGGATGTTCGCCATTCTTTGACATAACAAGAAATAAAAGATCTATCCTATTATACATTTTATATGAGAAACCCCAAGTTACATTTGGGGGGAGCAAAGGTAGGAACAAAATCTTGAGTTTTCTCGAGTTACATCAAGAAAAAGAGGTATGGAATCGGTGCACAAACTCAGATGCAAGCAACCACATTCAACCAAGCACACATACAAAAGGGTTTATTGACCATAACCACACTACACATCTACTACAAAACTCGTTTAAGGGCGACGCGTATCAAGTGCATTCTTATTACATATCATATATGTATATTGGGATTTGTGGATTTAGGATTGGACTAGCAAAAGGCCAATTTTATTCACATCGTATGCAATAAATAAAGGCGACAAACCAAAATTAATCATATCGATAATCCTAAAGTATAGAACAGTTAACCTAGCTCTGATACTACTGTTGGGTTTTAAGCGAGACATAGATGGCAGCAGAAACAAAAAATTTCTTCTCCCAAACCCATAATAAAGGAATCACATCAAGGTCTATACAATAGCAAGAAGGTTTGTAGAGGCATACCTTGTCCCGAGGATTGCTTAGCAACGTTACCTCACGGATTGCGCAGTCTTCACCTCCTATCTTAGACGATGTTTGTGCAGCTCCTGGTCTCACAGGGACTATCGGGATTGACAGTTGTCCTCCAAGCGGCAGAAGTCTCCCACCTCTGAAGTAGTTCACACGGACCACCTGGAACTCCGATCTCTTTGTCCCATAAGGAATCGGAAGGAGTCGCACCCTCCTGTCGGCGTACTAGTCACCGACACACTCTCTTGTGACCAGTTGCTTTTCTGTAGTTGTCTTTCCATTGTTGTGCCTCCCTTATCGAGTAGCACTTGCTCGGGCTCTCCTAGTTACCACAACCAGAGAGAGCGACAACTTTGCAAAGCAACTGGTGTTCTGAGTTGTTGTTGTTCCTGAGAAGCCCCCAATACCCCTATATATATAGGAAGGTCATGGGACATGGTTCTCTACCCTAGGAAATGTAGGATTAAAATAGGAGTAGAAGGGTTCGAGATTTTTCCACAAAAAAACCAACTGCGCCAGCTAAACCGTTAATTTCAAGCATGAACCGATCGGTTGGGGACCTGAGCGATTGGTTCAGACCTGAACCAATCGGTTGGGACACCTGAGTCGATCAGTTCAAGCATGAGCTGATCGGTTCATGGTCCTGGTCCAACTCGAATTGACTTTCATGTTTGTTTCCAACTAATCAAATATTATTCCTTGTCCAAATCAAATTGTATAAGTGAAACAAATATGTATTTGCAAAAATAGTCTTCTGACTTTCAAACAAACTCGGTTGGTCACGTGAATCGACCGGTTCAACAATTGAGTCGATCGTTTCATTGACACATGAGCCGATCTACTCACCACTTGATTCGATCGGTTCATCAACCGGTGTCGATCAGTTCAACCCAGTGAGCCGATCGGTTGGGATAGTAGACTATGCAAATCATTCAATTGTAGTTTCAATCAATATGATACTCTAATCAATTGGTCCAACACCTTGAACACTATGATACCGAGCTATCAATTGATTGAGTGTTTAATGGAACTACTAAACTCTTTTAGTAAACAATCTAAACATCATTTGTGGATAAACTCCTATTCCAGGTTAAATCCTATGTATGTGACCATGCAAGTCCATTTCACGTTGGCAGTGAAAGTCTATAACACTTATGACTTCACAAGAAAGAGCGGTGCCTAGTCACACATCAGTGCCACCCAAGTGAAAAGGAAAGTTGGAGAACAACTTTCAATCCTATAATTCATAAATGGTGTTATAGTGAATGTATAATTCCTTTATCACTGATATCCTAAATGAACTCAAGGCATGGAACAGTCATCCTTTCAACATTCATTCACTTTCTTAATCTCAGAGTAGATTGGAGGATATATGTATGACATCAATATCACATACTGATTCACATGTGTGCACTCGCCAATCTCAATCCTACTCATCAAGTGGCCATGGATATCAAACCACCTCAGAAGAGAAAAATCCCATATCTATCACTCACCCCTCAAAAGCCCCATGTGTCAAAGTCACCCAATCATCACCTTTATAACAAACCATGTTTCAGGGCAGCGTTTGAGGATATCAAATTGTACCCAACGACATGTGTTGATTGTAGTGATTTCAGGTGAAAGAATCACACTCACCACTACAACAAAATATGCTATAGGTTAAGGCTAACTGGTCAGGAATAGTAGTCCTGACCAAACTAGGACTTGTCCTCAAGACTTGTCCCTGGTCGATGGAATTTGAATCCCTAACCAAACATATTATTTTTTTTCTAATATTTCTCTACCACTCTATGACCTAGCGGTCCGTTTAACACAACAAACCAACACGACAGTTGGTATACGTTGCCTGGCGCCCGCTCTCCCGAACCCTCGTTCCCCCATTCTCGCGTGGCTGCTGCGTGCGCAGACGCCGCTCCTTGCACCGAAGTCACTTTGTGCACCGCCAACACTGCTTCTCATCGCCCATCGACCTCTCGTCGCTCATCTGCCATTCTTGTAGCACAGACGGCTATGTCTTCTGCCCACCATCATTACCACGACTATGTATGGTTCTAGCTTCTCATTCTCTATTGGTCATTCTTGAGCACAAACGGCTACGTTTTCTGCCCGCGGTCACTGTCAACACGGCTACGTCTGATTCCAACCATCAACTATTAGCCATCAAAAGGTTCTTGTCCATTCTGTTTTTGTTGTTTTAGGTTTTCTTTCTTCTTCTTTCACCCTTATTTCCTCTTCTGCAATCACCCACATCACTTGACACCGGCCATTTCTCTCGTTGTACATTGTCAGGCGTAAAAGTGGTGAACTACTACTGCAAATAGCATATTTAACAGTTTCTGTCTAGAAATTTCGAGTATCATTTGCTTCTGTTGGGTGGTTTGAGTCTGGATCGTGGTATAAGTGCAAAGAAAAAATTATTTCTTTTTTGATTTGCTATTCTAAGAAAAGAACTACATCTACAAGTGCATCTAGGCATTACTCTTTCACTACCAAGGTAGAACAACTTTTTATCATTTTTATTAGAAATGTAGCATTTATTTTTCTGATCCACGATCACTATATTAGAAAATATAGAATCTTGGTGACCATACTTGTAGCCCAAACAGGTCCCTTCTCGATTGTTTACATTATTGAATGAATATATATGGCATACTTTTTCCTTTATAAGATTTACTTTTAATTTCTCACGACTGGTTACTCTTGACATGGGAGATGTGGAAATGATGTTTAAATCTATCTTGTGTTCAGATAAATATCTGATGTTTTTATGCATGCCTTAAATTTTCCAAGTATTGTTTCATGTATCTAAGGTAGATTAGTTGGAGTATTAACTTATTTCATTCTTTATTCATGTATCTAGTGATGACATTATCCAATATTATATATTTGTATCTCATGTTGAATTTATTGAAGGATGGACATTGGGTTGCTCTTTTTTTAAAATCTGTATACCTTGTCGTCTAGTTAAGGTACATACAAATAAAAAAAAGACATATCAAGGTGTGTCATATAGGTTTCCTATAGGATCTATGTTGTTGTTTTATGTGTTATTTCAAAATATATCTACTTATTTCTACTTGAATCATTTTTCTTTGTTAAAATTATCTTGAATGATTTTTTATATTCTATATAATAATTAGATGTTGAGGAAATCAGCAAGGTTGGCACAAAGAATTGAAGTTGAAGAAGAGGATACTACTATTACTCCTACAACCTCACCTCCAACTATAAGGACATATGTTGAAGAAGAAAATGATCAAAGAAGAAACATTGAACTCCAGCCAATTGAAAAGCTTGGAAGGGCCCCTACAATCATCTCAAAGCTTAAGCCACCCCCTGATGAGAGGCACCATATAGTTTTTTATGACAATGGTTTTGAAATTGGAGAAGTCGGAAAACAATTAAAAGCCTATTGTGCGGGATTTTAGCTAGAAGGCCATCTTTGTGGCATGTTGATAAGTATTGGCCACAAATGCCAATATCATCAATGAACGACACAAGAGACGTTGTAAAGGTAATAATACATTTTCATGGTTACTCTGGCATGCTATATATATTTATTTTAATTCATATACTATTTTATATGAAGTAGGCTTATTTTGACTTGGATGATCATCCAAGTGGTTGGGAGAGGGTATGGACGCATATAAGTTCTAGTCTAACTGATTGGAGGGCTGAACTAAAAGTTAAATATTGGTTGAAGTATCAAGATGACATGGATGCAATGTTAGAAGTAATTTCAAATGATTCTCTAACTTATCGTGAGCAATTTTTAAGATTGGTTGAAAAATGAAAAACACCTAAAACACAGGTAAGACTACGTTAGTATTTTATATGCATTGATATTATGTAATTAAAGGCAATACATGGTATCGTAAGAATGTCATAACTATTTTCTTGAAATGCTACAATCCAAAAATACCCTCCTGCAATCTCGCAACAAGCGGCCTTCTTATTTTTTATGGGTAGAAACCTTTATTTGAAGTATAAAATTATATTTTATATTCGTTGTTGCAACTTATGTGCAGTTATTAAATATAAAAAATGAAGGAAACATATACACATTTCATAGAGATTGCTACTATGTAATTGAATTTTATTGTGTATCATTTGTCTTTGTCAATTTAGGCAATTGCAGAGAAGAATAAGATTAATAGATCCAAGAAGTAGATGAATTATTGTACTGGGGCTATAATGTTTGTAAGAAAATGTCATGAGTTGGTAAGAACCTCCAAACTTTGTATTGTTGTTATATAATGACATGTGCTCTAAGTGTAATATTTTGAAGTCTATGTGTGGTATGCAATAACAAATTTTATTCTATATAGGAAAAGAAACTTGGACATGCTCTAAGTAAAATGGATTTGTTAGTAGTTGTTTCACAAAAGACAAGGATATAGTGGTGAACATTTAATGTTATATCTTTATTTCCTCATTAAATTAGATCATGTCATAAATTCATATATTATTTTTTAGGAAAAAATTGTGGAACACCACAAGTTCCAACAAAGTGTATTATTATGTGATAATTCTAATCAAAGTAACGAAGATCAAAAAGATGAAGCCATCTTCCAAATCATTAAACTTGTGAAATCTAACCAGAAAAGATTAGTTGTTAGTGGTAATGATAAGATGGGTGCACGTGGAGCTTCTTTATGAGCAACCAATATTATTTTACTGGATGAAAATAAGAAATACAAGGTGATTAACTTATCATCATATTTTTTTATTATAATAGTGAAATAGTAACTTAAAGCGTGTAAATTTTAATATTGTGTATTTATAGGAAACTATTGAAGTACTACAAAGCAAAATGGATGAATATAACAAAAATATGGCTGAAGTAAAAAATACATAGAGTGGAATATCTTCTTTGGCTACTCTAATACATGTTTTTATACAATATGTTATATGTTTAGTTATACTTATAGACATTTTTATGATTCTCTTCAAACAAATAATTTTTGAAATATAATTGTATACTTACACAGGGTTAACAGTCATATGGTAGTATTTTCTTTCCTGGATATCAATTTCTAGGACCATGACAACCACCCACACATCAACACGTAAGAAATATATATAGCATCAATTCTGAATTTTTGAAATAAATCAGTTACATACTACTTTTCTTAATGCATTATCATTCTTCAGAATAGAAATAATATACAAAGTGCTCAAGTTTCATTTCAATATTCGTACAATGGATATCCATTCTCGCAAGTGGGATACAGACCTCCTTTAAATCAGATATGGTAACATCATATTGCAGACATATGTTGTAGTAAAACATATTTATAATGTTACGACATGTACATGGTATCAAAATGATATAATGAAAAATTTTCTGGGCGGCTGCAACACAAGAAGCCGGCGTGATGTACCCATCCTCGACAACAAGAGACTATATATTGTTTATAGAAAGAAACATCTATCTAGAACAAAACATGGCTGTTATATATACTTTTTATGCTGTCTATATGTGAACATTCAAAAGTATATACATGACTACTATTTATGATGATGAAAACATGTGTTGTGTGTCATGTATATATAAATGAGAATTATATGTGATTACTTTTGTTACATAAATTTTATGAATTGTGTTAGTATCACTTATGAGCTTGTATATTGTTATGAAAAGTTGATATATATGTAATGCAGGATATCGGAAACACTTCACAAAGTAGAAGGACTGAAGCAAATCCTAGAGCAAGCCCGCATGGTGGAAGTTGTGGAAGTAATTCTAGCGAAAATGAATGAAGTAATCAGACCCGAGTGGCAATATGCAAGATTATTTTTATTTGAAACAATGTAATGTGTCATGTGATGCATATGAATGCTATATGGGTGTGATATTTGAGGATATGAGTTATCTTTATGAAAAAATGTATGATGCTTCAATCATGCTTTTTGGATGTAAACATTACAATTACAAATTTAATACAATGTTCTTTTTTGTTATATTCAAGGTGTTGTCATTTGATGCGTGATGATTTACTTCTCATGTGTAATATTTTGGTTGTTATATATGTTCATATATGGACATATGAAAGTTATGACATACATTCCTATTGGTCAAGGATATGCCTTGGATACAAAGAATTGTCCCAAGAGATTCTTTTTTATTCCTGTAATGGTTGCCCAGGGATTTCTTCCCTATTGGTCAGGGATAGGTCCTAGCCAACCACTATTGGTCACCAAGCTTTTGGTGAGGGTACGTTGGTCAGGGATTGGCCTTGACCAAGCCTTATTGGTCAAGGATTCACATATATTGGTCAGGGATTTTGCCTTCAACTTTGACAAGATCTGTAGTAGTGCCACCGTCATTGTGAGAACTGACTGTGACTACCATGTCATGGTTCCATGTGTCAAACATACGGTGGGTCTATCTGGTACACTTGTTCTCTAACAAGTACCTATGTGTTTGGTTTGATATCTCCATATCATGACTACTGAGATTTTGTCATCAACCAACACCACAATCTAGTCTTGTGTGTCATTGTTGTCTATCTACCTTCCAAAATGACATCCGACTAGGGACATAATAAGAATGTACAAACTCTTAGCCTCTGTATGATCTCATTGTTCTGGTCCTGAACCTGAAAGCATACGTCATTGAGTACTGTCATTCTTTAGACATTCAAGTTGTTCTATCATAATCTCATATGATTGAACTAGAATGAATTGGAAGCTTGCATTTGATCCTTATCAAATCAATCTTAATGTATCCCACTAATCATCCCATGATTGGCTCTCAGGGCGTACATACCAAAAAAAGTAGCCATGGACCTTAGTGTGGAGTGATCCTCCTCTCAATCTACTACAAGGTCTATCTCCTCCTTCATCCAAGATTCAAGGGCATGGAATGATGGTGGAAAAGCGCCAAAACAGAAGGAAACTAGGGTTTTAGTGGTGGAAATGGTGAGATGGAGTGGAATGGAGGTGGAGACAAAGTGGAATTGATTGATTGTGAAAATGGAGAGCTATGAGGGGGTAGAAAGTAGCTAACTTCAGCCTCTAGTTTCCACCCCCATATATATAGGTGGGGAGGAAGCAATAGGTCATGTAGGGGTAAAGTGGAAAATGCAGTGGAAAAGTAGCTAGATTTTTGTGAGTATCAAGGTCGTGGTGGGGTCAAAATGGTCATGGTAGAGTGGAACGACCTGAGGTGAAAAGTGGACAAAATGACCAGGTAAGTTGGTGGTGTTGAACTGAAAGTGGAACGGCCATGGTGGTGCATGGTTGGCACAATGATGGTATGTACAATGTCCATAGTGGCTTGGGAATGCTCTACCTGTTCTTGGTAATATGGTCATTTTGCATTGACAATCACAAGGCCCTGCAAGAAAGCACAACCATTCTGGATCCTTGAGGCATGATCATTCTTTGTGCTATGGCCTTGCTGATCTATACAATCTTCAATGCTTCGACTCCATTGGTTTGGGTGAGTCAACACGACCATTCTGGTGTACCACGGTCATGTTGGACTTTGTAGCAACACTTTGAACTTATTCTTTAAGGATCCTTAGATATTCTTGCTTCGATTGATCTTTAGACACTTGTGGTAGGTTCAGGGAGTCTCAAACATCACTTTGGGCCTATCTAAGGGTAGATAAACCCTAGGATCACTCATTTTTTCTCTCTTCCATCCAAGCATGGTCCAAATGCTTAAAAAACATACAAATAATGTCCATAAGTACATTTTACACAAATATGCATAGTAGGAGAAATAGTGTGTAATCTAACAGGTATAGATGTGATTGACATGCAATATGACACAAGATGAGGTCTTAAAATAGGACTCCATTAGACATCCCAAACAAGATTGAATGAGATGATCAATAAATAATTATGAGAGGTGGGTGGCATGACCATACATACGGATACACCTTTGCTTTCCTAAATAAGGTTTGTGCACGTTCTCTACACCTTCTTTAAGGTGTCTTATTAAATTTTTAATTGGATATTATCAAACTCCCATCATCCATTGAGTGCCTTAAATATTATCTTCCAAATGTCGATGACAATAAGAAAAGTTTGTATGTAATTATTTTATTGACTAGACATTCCAAATTCTTGTACCATTATATGGATGAACATGATGGTAATATAGAAGTCACTAAACATCTCAAAAGGTATTACAACAAAACTATAAGTTGTTACTTTTAAAAATATACATACAAACATAAATTAATTTGATGTTTTAATTTATTAAGTACTATGCAGGATGATTTTGATTTAAGTATCAAGCCAAGGGTTGGGTATGGGTGTGCGCAAACATTAATTCTAGTAGAATCGACTAGAGCGTTGGGAACGGGTGTGGATACACCTATACAATTCAAGAGTTTAGGGCTTCTTGAAATCATGTAAGTTAATTGAAACCCATTAATTATGCTCGTTCCAACAAGTATTGTTTGATGGACTCATTTCCATATTGTATCTATTAACTATTATATATTTCTTCCAACTAGTTTTATGATTAAGTAATTATGTGTATATCTTTTGTGAATGTTATGTTGAACAAGAAGAAAATAATATCATTTTTTTACAAGTCCCTTCCAACTAGAAACATATGATGAACAAACTTACTTGTTTTACTTTTCAAAATTCTTCTTGAACAAGAAAACTTTAAATTTATTTTTGTAAAGAATCACTCTCAAGAGGTTGAAGTTTAATAAATTAATTTCAAGAAGAAAATAATATCATTTTTTTACAAGTCCCTTCCAACTAGAAACATATGATGAACAAACTTACTTGTTTTACTTTTCAAAATTCTCCTTGAACAAGAAAACTTTAAATTTATTTTTGTAAAGAATCACTCTCAAGAGGTTGAAGTTTAATAAATTAATTCCTGTGTTCGCCCCTTATAAATGTAAGTTTGAATTAGCAATATCAATTATATTATAGATCTACAACTTGATTATAAATTATGTAGTATGACTAACACTTTATTTATATGCATGTTCATTTAGGTTAATCAAGGTAGTCCTCATGATGCAAACCATGAAGGAAATAGAGACAACCTTCATAATGGAAGCAACAAAAGCAATAAGAGACCAACTCATCAACTATAAAGTCTATGAGAAGACGTATATAAGAGGGTGTCGTAAACTTATTAATTGTTATTCATTGTAATGTTTATCAAGAAAAAGGATTTTGAAGGAACATCAATCATTTGTGTTCATTTTGAATTGTGTGTTAAAAACTTTGTATGTATTTTGGATATCTATATATATATATATATATATATATATATATATATATATATATATATATATATATATATATATATATATATATACATATGCAACATGGTTTTCATTATTGATGTGTACCTTTGAATAAATGTATTTATTGGACATCCAAGATATCGAACATATTGAAATTAGGGATATATCTATAGAAAAATAAATACTATCGCAAAGGCTTCAGTCTATAGTAAAGACTTATCCCCAGAGTCATATCATGTATCAATTGGGTGAAAGGCTCAAGGCTTTTCAATTAGTTGGCTCAGAGATGGCCTGAATTGAACTTTCTGCTCACAACAAACCTCCACCTAGGGAACACAGGCCAGGGCCAAGCCCTAACTATCAAGTTGATGTCAGGGATTTAAGCATATATTGTCAAAAATCAAAGATTTAGTCATGGTCCTTACCATGTTTTATTGTAACTATGTCCTGCACCTCATATATGATAAGATAAAAAAAAACATAATTAGCATCCTTTATAATAGTATCAACAATTAAAATTGGACCATTTTGTGAGACATGAGGGGCTATGGTGAGGGGTTAGTATCATGAGATTTGGTCCCTAAACGTGTTGTGTTAATGAATAAATCGAGAAGTTTAATCAACCAATAAATAATTCAGACAAACTGAGTTATTTCGATTTTGTTTATAAGCATCAACGTGTAGCACTCTCAATGATTAACTATTGGAGTTGGGGAACGGGAAACAAAGTCTTGCAAGCATGAGATAACTACCTTCTTTAATAAAGTAGAGAAAATATCTACGCTAGTAGTGTTTATTAGTAAGTTGTCCTTCTGGCGTATGCTGCATTATTCATCGATTGGACGCTACTTCCCGCTTCTTGCGGGTCAAGATCCACGATCATACGGTATTTGACGACGGGGGGATAAGCATTATCGTCTAGAGAGAAACCACAAAGGAAATTCATAATCAATATTTGCATGGACTAATCATCGTCGACCTTCACTATAAAATGGGAGTTGGAGCTAGTATCGAAAGACAAGCAATTTGGAACCAGAGATAGTATTCATCTTCTAAGGCCAGATAGTGCATGATGTGCAATATGGCTCGACTACTCCCGTCTCTGCTCTTCTTAACAGAAATAAGTCTTCTTTTGGTGTCTGCCACCGCTGACTCTTTTCCACCATTACCGGTTGTCAAGGTGCTGGAGTTCGAGCAAGGAGTTGGCGCTGCGACGCAGCGGATCTCGCCATTGCCGGTGTATGGAGGAGGTTCTATTCCCGGGAAGCTGCAATCATACATCGTTCATGTGCAGCCACCGGATGCCACCATTTTCACAAACGCTGCCGAGAAGGAGAGCTGGTACAGATCCTTCGTACCAGCTGAGAGCGGCACCTCCAGGCTTCTTTACGCTTTCCACGAGGTCATGAGCGGGTTCGTAGCCCGGTTGACAGAAGAGGAGCTACAAGTGTTGCAGCAGAAGGAAGGGTTTGTCAATGCTTACCCTGACAGCGTCGTGCAGCTCCACACCACCCGAACCCCAACTTACCTCGGGCTCGGCGTCGATATCTTCAAGGGATTATGGAGAGACACCAACTACGGTTCCGGGGTTATAGTTGGTGTACTGGACACCGGCATAACTCCCCGCCACCCTTCTTTCGCAGACGATGGGATGACGCCTCCACCATCAACATGGAAGGGCAGTTGCCAGACCCCTGTTGTGTGCAATAACAAACTCATCGGCGCCAAGTCCTTTGGCATTGGGATACAAGCTCTCTATGGAAGAGAAGGATCTGAAACATTGGTTTCAGTAGACGAGGAAGAGAAATCATCTCTCACTGCTGATCCTATCGACGCCGAAGGCCACGGCACCCACACTGCTTCAACCATAGCCGGAAGGTTCGTTGCCAATGCAAGTGAGTACGGCCAAGCTTCCGGCACGGCCTCCGGTATCGCCCCAAAAGCATGGCTGGCCACTTACAGAGTCTGCTACCCTAACAAGGGTTGTGCCAACTCCGACATACTCGCGGCCTATGATGCCGCCTTAGCCGACGGCGTCAACATCTTGTCCCTCTCCCTAGGCGGGAACCCAATCCCGTTGTACCAAGACAGTATTGCTATTGGCTCTTTTAGTGCCATTCAAAAGGGAGTATTTGTAAGCTGTTCTGCTGGAAACAGTGGTCCTGGTGCGAGCACTGTGTCCAACGCCGCACCGTGGATCCTGACCGTCGCCGCCGGAACCTCGGACAGGACCATAAAGGCACGCGTGGTGCTCGACAACGGGGTGGTGTTTGATGGCCAATCGCTGGTCCAGCCTGCACAGAGCACCAGCTTCTCCAACCTGCCGATCGTGTACCCAGGAGCTGACGGCACCGTCAATTCCCAGTACTGCTCATCCTTGAGCAGTGCTGTTGTGGCAGGTAAGATTGTGGTGTGTGATGCAGGGGGTACAGTCGACCCTGCCACTGTCGTCAAAAACGCCGGCGGAATAGCCATGATATTGGTGTACTATCAAGTAGCGGCGTATAACACATTTGTGCAGGCCAATGTTCTTCCAACTTCTATCGTGAACTACCCCGACGGATCGATAATCAAGGCGTACGCCACACAGACTGTAGGAGCTAAGGCATCCATCCGATTCATGGGAACCACCATCGGTCTCTCTCCACCTGCTTCCATGGTTGCTTACTTCTCCTCTCGTGGTCCAAGCCTGATCAACACGGACCTCATCAAGCCTGACATCCTTGGTCCAGGCGTTGACATCCTAGCAGCGTGGCCAACCCAAGTCGGACCTGCCCTCGCTTCAGCACCATTTCACATCATCTCCGGCACATCCATGTCCGCACCGCATCTCAGCGGCGTTGCAGCACTCATCAAGAGCGCACACCCGACCTGGTCCCCTGCTGCTATCCGATCTGCTATGATGACAACATCCACTATCATGAACAACGTAGGTCAGTTCATCAACGATCAAAACCGTAACTCGGCTGACTTCTTTGCTACCGGATCCGGCCAGGTTAACCCACAGAAAGCCACAACTCCAGGTCTCGTGTACGACATCACCCCACAGAACTACATACAATATCTCTGTGGGATCAAGTACACAGATGCCCAAGTCAGCGCCATTGCCCGCACTCAAGTCACCTGTGCCACCGCGGGAGCAATCAAGCCCGCTAACCTAAACTACCCTTCCATTGGAATAACTATAGGTCGGGCAATTGGCAGCGTTGTTACGGTCACAAGAACAGTTACCAACGTCGGCGATCCAACCTCTACTTATACATACAATCTCTTCCCGTCTGTTGGAACCACCGGATGGGTGCAGCCAAGCACGCTTCAGTTCACGGCGGCCAACCAGAAGATACAGTTTAACGTTACTATGACCACTAACGCCGATTCCGGTGGCATTCCGTTCGCTGAGGCTCTTCTTGTATGGACTTCTTCTGCAACTGGTATCACGGTGCAGAGCCCCATCATGGTCAAATTCGTCTGAGCGTCACTTGCATTTATTCGTATGTTTGTACCGCATGTGCTTCATCTGTACTCTGTAGTTGTTTTGGTTGTGTGATGTCATGGAGACGAGGCTCAACGGGTCTCCGGGTCATTCTGTTGTCGTGAATAAGATATCAGATGAATTGTATGACATATTACAATTCATGGAGGTGTCTGTAACGCTCAATGAAGTTTTATTTCTAACCAAGTTGTTTAAATTTTAAAATGAAGAACTAATAAAGAAAGAGTGATACTGCACACAACTCGTTTACATCCCCAATAGCCTTACTTGGTCGCACCTTAGTCTACAAACAACATGCAGAAGTGGCACGTACGTGCAATTATGAAAAGACAAAGAAAACAAGAATGAGGGAAGTAGAAGAAATGACACTAAAAAAAGAGAGGTTAGTAGAAAAAGAAGACAAAATCTATACTATATAAAACATGTCGTTTTGGATTAGTCATGCAATTTTTTTCAACATTTGTATAAATACAAATGTGTTCTTTGTAACTAAGAAAGTCTCTTTGTGTTTATAACAAACCTTTGTCGTTAATTTTTTAAATTATTTATTATATTAGGGGACTCAAATATACAAATATGTGGATGCTATTTGGTTCATTATTTTTTGAAATTATATATTGGTGCCTATTTGTGCACACACCACACTTTTATCTTTAAATTTTTATATTATATATTGTATTAAGAGTCTCATGTATACTATATAAAAAAATCATATCATGTAATTCAAACTCATTGCAACTAGTTGTTATTAGTGATAAAACTCATAAAGAATAGTATCAACTTTAAATTAAAATCATACCAATATAAATATTAGATATTGTTGGATATATATAAAAATATATATGATTTTTTATATAAGTCATATAATTATTTTTATATAATACTAATGTGTTACGTATTTATACATCCTATAATGAGTATTTTTAAATCAAATAATACTTATAAACAAGTATTATAAATACAATACACATTTTAAAATTAAACAATTTTGATCAATATGTATTACAATACTTATTTTATATGTGTACAATGCTAACAGTGCATCTACAAATTATTATATCATCCTCTCCCTCTCCATCAACTTCTTCTCTCTTTGTATTTAGTAATCACTTTCTCTCCGTCCACTTCTTCTTTTTATTTATTGCACTTTTTCTCTCCATCCACTCTCATAATTCTATTTATTACACCCTCTCTCCATCCACTATCTCCCTCTTTTTTCTATTCCACTCTCTCTCCATCCACAAGTAATTACTACTAATCTCTTTCCAGCCACAAGCCAATTATACCACTTTCAAAATCGAGATGCATAGTGCTAATTTTTCTCTACCCGTGTTCTCGAGGTAAGGATGTAAATTAATTTTGATAGATGAGGTATTGAATTAATAATTTTCCTATTTTGAACTTACTTTTTTTTCTCTCCCATTATTAAAAACAAACTTTTATAATGCTCAAGGCATGTGGGGTGTTGTTCTTGTGATATTTATTCAAGTTCATGTTCGTCTAAGTCTTAATTCTTGCAAACAAGTGTCAAATTGTACATGTTTGGATCTGGTCGAGTTTGATCAACCATATCCCGACCTACTTTCATGCCTAAATAAAATTACAGATTAAAATAATAGAATGTTGGTCTGATAAGCATCCAACTTAATGCAAAGCATGTCCTACTTGAAGCACAATCTTTTTTTATAAAATATTAAACTCATAGCTTGATTTATTTTATAATGTACAACGATAGGTTATACGTCACAAATCTCTTTTATTAAAGTTCAATATTTTAAAACACTTTTAGTTGCTGAGGGGCTTAGATAGATATATAAATGGATATTCAAAATTTCAACATTTAAGTTCAAGACAAATATATGTCAATAAATCTAACTATAGATAAAAAATTATGGTCTGATAATGAGTTCAAGGTTTTCCACACAATTATGATTCTAATAGGCCAGGTTGGTCATGAACTCTATCGCTAGATGCAACCAAAAGTCATCCCAATCGACCATAGATGACCCATGTTTTATAAAATATATTTACTACAAGTATTTGAAAAAGAAATTGACAAATTTGAAATCCCACCCAAACATTTACATCCGACCCGACTTGAGATAGCATGTGCATCATAGAAATTATTTTAATATTACTATTAGAAATAATAAAATCTTAAATGCCAAATCCCAAATTCAACCAGAGCTTGTACCGGCCAGACCGGACTTGAAGAAAGAAATGTGTGGAACAAACTAAAAATGTGAAACACAATTTATTGGATCCTAGATGAGTGATTGGATGTTCTATAGGGGGAGTGAATAGAGATTAATGCACTTAAATAAAATTCATTAAACCTTCAAGTTATATCATAAGATAAGGTTGCTAAATAGAAAATTTGAGTACAATTAAAACATGCATAGCAAGGGAGAGAGATTGAACATACACTAATCTGACAAGCTGTGTAGATTGGTTCCACTCTCCAAACTAGGAGAGAGTTAATCCACTACTTAGAGATGTCAACCTCTAGGATTTCTTAACCAATGCACTCTTATATTCATTCATATGACTTACAATATATGACCCGTCAAAGGACTTACCTATCCAATACAAAGAGTCTTCAACCTTATCAAGGACTTACCCACTTTGCAAAGAGTCTTCCGCCTTCGTCCAAGGACTTACCTACTCTTCCACAAGTCTTTAGTATTCTAGTAATTACCCACTCTTTTTGGATCATCAACCTTTGACTTCACCTTGATTCAAAGAAGGTTCCACCAAGGTCTTACCCACTTGAGTAATGAGTCTGTTGTCCTCACCAAGATCTTACCCACTCTTGCGCTAAGTCTTCAGCCTTGATCTTCATCAAGGGACTCCTTCCCTTGTTCTTTTTCACCTCTTTTAGCCAACAGAGAGAGAGAGTCTTCATCTTCATTGTTGAAATGAGAGATAAGGAGGTGGTGGAAGTGATAGACTCACAAGATATACATGTAGGACTAGCTCTCTTACAGATATCCTACTCACTCTAACCAATGTAGTAAGTGATTAAGCTTAGAGAGAGAGGAGGCTGTAGGATACACTCAACTATAGAATAGGAACCTCATATATAGTTTTGAATAGAATGATCAACCTTGGAATGTAGCCCAAGGGGTCCTCTTTATAGCTGGGGATGCCTCTTAGCCTTGAGAAACACTTAAGAATAAAAACTAGCGGTTTTTTGGCTTGTAACAGATATATTTTCAATTATTGCAACTCCAAAATGGCTAGAAATACTTTTATGCACTTTTCCATACAGTGCAATTGGTCGAGTTTCTATAAAGATAACTCGACCGATCCCACTAAGAGACAAGACCAATTTAAGCCATCGGTCGAGTTTGCCTTGGGATAACTCGACCGATTCACTTAAACTAGTTTTGTTATACACAGGGATCGGTCGAGTTCTACGAAATGAAAACTCGACCAATCAAAAGTAATTTTCAAGATCCAATCAAGATCGGTCGAGTTTGCAACTCGAACGACGAACAACCTGATGTGAATTTTGAAAAATGTCTTTTGGGTGCTTAAATATTTGATCTAAGTGCTCCTGATTTTTTCTAAGCTTAATTACAACTCAGACAATCATTACAAATGATTTGCAACATGATTCTAATGGATTTACATCATATTCCAAAAACATGCTCTTATATTGTCTTTGACTTGTCTTTCTATTTGCAAGTTAGGGCATTGGGAGTGTGTCTATACCTAATCTGAAATCTCTCAAGTAGAAGCATTAGACACAAATAAGTGGAATGGTTTCATTATCATCTAAACAAGGGTTTAGTCAATTTAGACCTTGAGTCAACACAATTTGCGTTGATGCTTTAGTAAGTTCAACAATAGCCACATCAAAAGTTATCGATAGTTCAAATCCATGTCATAAGCACGACCAGGCTTTATACTACTTATTTGTTTGTGAGCAAGAATGGTAGAAACTTGGTTCCCATTATCAGGTGGAACCAGCCAACTAGATAGTTAGTAGTGCTAGAATCCGTTGTTAGGGCCCATTTGGTTTCATGCGGCTGCAACCCAATGTGCAATTTTAAAACATGAAATTAAAAACATGAAATAGAGTTGCAAATCAGCTACTTTGGTTGCATGTCCTTGTCACTTGGTGCGTTGGTTTTCAAGCATTTGGTTGCATTTTGTTCAGGGTCGTAGCCCCCCGGTGAAGTTACCTTCCAGAAATATATGCTAGCAGTTTCATTCATTTCACATATGTAATTGACTAGTGACAACAAATTAATACATAAGTTGCTTGTGATCATAAGACAAACACAACTTCCATTGACCAATGACATTTCATGTAAGTATCAAAACTAACGAAATTATGCCATTTATCAATGAAATTTAATGTGATTACAAAACCAAAATGTGATGATCAATGAGTTGCACATTCAACAGATACAAAGTACTGAGTGTTCAATTTACTTGGACTATAGTATAAATATAAAAATCAAGTTGACACAGACTCCCCATCATATTTCCCACATCATGTTTGTGATAGACACAATCTTAGTTACTCAATCCCAGAAATGAGCTCATACATATCTTGGTGTCCGGTCACCAAGTTATAGACTCCATAATATTATTATAAAACATATGATCAGTAAGTCACCAGTCACCAATAAATTTTCAATTTTGAACTACTATGTTCCTATATTCTACCATTATCACGTCACCAAATCAACAACATTTGTAAAAGAAAAGAGACAGAACAAAGTACCATTAAAAATACTTTCTCAGTTTTACTAAGAGTGGAGAAACCAACATGCTTCAATCATGGTAGGTTGGTTATGTAAGAGATTATAGTAGAGGACACATAGAAGTGTTAAGAACCATATATTATAGTAGAAGCCCTATTATCATATCCATGAATTAACCCAGTACTTACTATCTTATCAAAAATCAAGATACAAGTAGAACCTTACAAATAAAAATGGATGAGCAAGCAAGTCAAAACAAACCTATGGGAATATTAGAATGTAAAATACATTGCGTAACCTTTACTTGATGTCCTGGTCTATTAAATCTAATGGAATTACAAATAAAATAAGAAAATTCATACATTGCTACAAAATTTTAGATCTTCACACACTACTACAGAAACCCCATTTGGCGTCGGTCTTTTAACCCCATTTGGCGTCGGTTTCCGACCGACGCCTATGTGGGCGCCGCTAAAGGTCGAACATTTCGGCGTCGGTTTTTTAACCGACGCCTATTTAACCTATAGGCGTCGGTCTTTTAGTAGACAACCGACGCCAAAATAGTTCGTGCCACAGAAAACGGCGTCATCTAGGGCACTTTCTGCGTCGGTGATTTACTAAAAAACCAACGCCTATATTCAATGTAGCGTCGGTCTTTTAGTTGATAACCGACACATAAAGTGTCCTAGATGACGCCGTTTTCTGTGGCGCGAACCCTTTTGGCGTCGGTTATATACCAAACGACCGACGCTTTGTTGTTTAAATAGGCGTCGGTTCGATACGAATATCCGACGCCATTTCCAGGACTGCTTTGGCCACATCAGGCGTCGGTTATCAATAAATAACTGACGATGTATGTCTTTGCTGACGGTTTTCATTAAATAACCGACGCCTATTTATATATTTTTTTTCATATCAGTTTGCAGGCCTGCTGTGGCTGGTCAGCAGGATGAGAACCTGCAGTTCAGTTTTCTAAACTGCAGGTTTACGACATCCATTGATATCAGCCTACAAAGAGGCCGCAAACCTGCAAAAGTCACAAAGAAAATTTCACACAAGTACATACATGTACATACATTCAGACATCAATTCAATTCTCACATTCACATATAAAGAAACATTCAAATACATGTATTAACATTCAGAAATATTCATTTACAAAGTATCATTCATTATCGCTATCAACATCCCAATTATATCTTACAGTTGCCACTGCTTGTATGGCTTTTGCCCATTCTTCTCTTACTTCATTTAATGCTTCCATCGTATATGGAGCATGTATATTTTTTAAGCGTTTACCTGTAGTGTTATCAGTTTTAAACACCTGCAAAGAGAATGATGTATATATATAAGTAATAATATAAAAATAAGATAAGATTGATATATTGCATACTAACTAATGAGACTATATATAATACCTCATGTATGGTATCGATGTCCAATGCGGCATATTTGATAATCATCTGCATAAATCACATCACATAGTATGCGCATGCCCAGCCATTGTCTTGTGTAGCACACTATAAATTGAAACATACAAAATAATACAACTAAGCACAATTCACATCAATAATATATATATTCGAGTCGGAAACTTACTTGTACGTTCTGCCAATTTATTGGCTGGTTCTTTTTCCTTGGGACCGTTCCTCCAGCCTTTTTGAATGCATCTAAACCCCTACATGTTAATATAACACAATAAATTGCATAAGTAAATAGTAATGTAATAAAAGATGTTAACGGATATAAAATTGAAATATTTCTCACCAGAATAATGGCATTCTCATTACGTGTCCAATTTTAGGGTTCAATGTACTCCCCGCAGGATCTAGATAATAAACAGTGAATGTCCCGGGGACAATAACTAGTAACTCCCAATGTCTACCGCTAGAGGTAAGAAGTTAACAATTAATAACTCAAAATGCAAAATAAAAATGGAATTTTCTTAAGTCCAAATTATAAATAAAGTAAACTTACTTGACATTGAATGGAGCTATTATTATCGTCTTCTTTTGCTGACCAAAAATTGTAAAAGCATCTATACAGTATTGTTGAACATTATCAGGGTCTTTAGCTACCAAACTAATCAATGATGGAATCCAAAATCCCAAATGATCAAATGCAAATTGTTTGCAATGATCTTCGACTAAGTAGCTGCAAAACATATAGGCGTATGCATTAATATATAAGAAACCAGATCACCGGATCTTACACAAGGTATATGGATGTATAAACAAGATCTCACCTTATCCATGTCTCTATCATTGATGTATTTAGCCAATCATACATAAACAACTCAATAATATCTTGTATAAATAAAGAGCTATCATATGATTGACCTGCATAATCTGCATCTAAAGAAATAATTATAGGGCAATGTACATTATGTGCCCGTAGCCAACATGCCATTCCCCTACAAGCAGGACCTAACGGGTATGTTAGGTCAGTTGGAACCCAATCGGGTAATGCGGGAAGTGGAAGTGGAGGCCTAGGTGCTCCTGGTGTCTTCTTTTTAACCTGTACATATAATTTCAGATCAGTTGACATCATATATACACATTAACAGTCTAAATCAATGTAAATTTATCTTACAATTTCAGTCGTGTAGACGACATCTGCTTTGGGCCACAATATCACCCCGCCTTCTGCATCAGCAAGTCTATCACTATCCGGGTGGGGATATGGCAATGTAGCTTCTCTCCAATCAGGTAACACACGTATCGGGCTCACACGAACGTAGCCCTGTGGCATTGGAGTCCCGTGAAACATTGCCCCAGGAAGGGACGGGTAAGCCTGCGCCTCTGCAACAACGTAGTCTTGCATTCTTAAGCGGCATGGCTTCAATGCCTACAAATTTACGTAAAGAATATTATACATATATACATATCATCTTGAAAACATAACAACTTGAAAAGACTAACTACAATGTCATAAACAATACTTACAGCAGACGTGCTAGGCGATGGGTCTCCAGGATTACTCGCAGTCTGTGCATCAGGAGAAGAGTGGGTCGCCATAGGCGTATTGGAAGCCTGAGATGCCTGCCACCGCAGCAATTCTTCCTTGACCTTCTCAGCAACTACATCGTTGACCTTCTTAGCAACTAAATCCTCAACTCTCTTATTCTCCTATACATGGATAAAAGAAACATTAGCTTCTTATTAATGAATTTCCTTTTGTAGTAACATTCTAAAAAAAGAATAGGTTACCTCTTCTTGAGAAAGTCCCGCTCTGGGTTAGCGCTGGGATGGCCCAAAGAATGCTTTGATGCCAACACCAGCGCCGACACCTCTAACACGTCCAGGATGCTCTGGGTTACCCAGAGCAACTGTCAATTCATCCCTTGTGCCCTGAGGGATGAACGTGCCTTGTTTCCTCTGCTCGTGCAGCTCCCGCTAATCACCATAAACAGAAATTGGTAAGTTAACACCACAAATAATCAATATTCAAACGATTTCTCTAAGAGTGTTATTTTACCATTTTTGCAGCCGCCTCAGCAGTTACAGGCTTCTTTATTTCACCCTTCGTGTTTTGCCTGCCAGCTATCCAGATATCATGGCGAGGCATGGGTGTGGCAGACTCCTGAGTAGGAGCAGACTCCTGAGTAGGAGCAGACTCCTGAGTAGCCGCAGACTCCACCTGTAGTCTTTGGCGAACGCTTGCATAGCCTTTTGGACCCATAGTGTGGTCATGCACATTCAGTGCACGTCTTGCTTTTTGTGTGTCACTGAGTGCCTAGTTAGTATGCACATTAATGATTTGGTTAGTAGCACTAAATGCTAATCTTGAATAGGTGAATACAATATATATTAATTAAATTAGGAGAGACGCCTAATACCTTGAATTCTTCAGATTTTCTTGAAGCAACAAAATTGTCCCAATCTTCTTTGTCCAAGAAGTTCCATTGTTCAAGGGCTGACTTCTTCTTCTTATCACCCTCTTTTATGTATTCTCTGTTCAGATTTGTCCTATAATTCCTAAGCATCTTTCCAGCGCGTTGCATCACATTTTTACGATGCAACTTCTCATCCAATGCAAACAGATTCTGTAAAATAGAAATGTTATTAACTAGTATCCAAAATAGAATTGCAAATAATAGAATTTGTAATCTACAAAATAGAATTGCAAATAATAATAACTCACGCATAAATCCTTCCATATCAAGTCTTTTTTCCCTTGAGGAACTTTATGCCAATTGTCATACTTAACACCACAATGGCTCCGAGTGGTACACCCAAGATAGTTCACAAAATTATTGCGGTTCACTCCAATTGGATTTCCTCCATTATCAAACTCCACCACCAATTTGGATCCACTACCACTTAGCGCTAATAACTTCTTCAACAGAGTGATGCCCCTTTTCTTGTTAAGTGTTTGGTGTTGCGCATCAAGTTGCTCCAGTGCTTCAGTGGGTACAGGTGCATCAACCTAAAATTTGACAAAAATAAAACACACTAAATTAGCCCAATATAGAAATATAGGATATATGACATAACTAGAAGATAATGAATTTTATAGAAATACAGGATATGTTTTTAGAACTTACATTAGTATCCTTGCCATGCTCGTCATGGACAACATGCTCATCATGGACTTCATGCTCATCATGGACATCATGCTCATCATGGTCAGCCATCTGAAAATGTCATTAAAAAGGCAAACATTTAGCATTTCTATTAACTAGAAAAAGGAAAACATTAGCATTTGTATTAACTAGAAAAAGGCAAACATTTAGCATTTGTATTAACTAGAAAAAGGCAAACATTTAGCATTTGTATAAACATACATGTCTCTAAAATTGTGATCTTTTATCAATTACCAATCCTTCATTGTGATCTCCGCACACATATAAGTCATCATTAGCTTCAATATTTTGTGGAGTTGGCAACCCAACTGAGAATGGACTGGAGTCATCATACTTATCATAGTACTCTTCTTCATCTATAGGATCTTCAATGAACTGTCTTTTACCATGAAGAACAACCGACCATTTATCATTTGCAGGATCATCGATATAGAATATTTGTTTCGCCTGTGATGCCAATATGAATGGTTGACCCTTCTCGCCAATCTTTTCAAAGTTCACCAAAGTGAAACCCAATTCATCCACTATAACTCCTTTGGTGTTATCAACCCAATTACATTTAAAGAGCGGAATTTTGAAATCTATGTAGTCAAACTCCCAAATGTCCTCAATGACACCATAATATGACATTTTAGCTTCACGTGGACTCTTATCCTTTGCACTTGCAAAGTACATAGTCGACGCTTGAAGAGTGACCCCACTATTTTGGACGACACTCTTATCATCTTGGCGCTTTGTGTAATATGTGAATCCATTAATGTGGCACCTTAACATTTACCAAGCATTCACAAAAAGTTTTCTTCTCCTTTCTAGACAACGTGTAACAAGCGGGAGGTAAGTATGTTCTTTTATTACCCATTTCACGTAATTCTATTAATTCTGACCTTATTCCCATTTCACGTAGGTCCAGTCTGGATTTTATCCCATCTTTAGTCTTACCTGGTATATTTAATAGAGTACCAATGATGCTATCACAGACATTTTTCTCAACGTGCATTACATCGATACAATGCCTGACTGTCAAATAACTCCAATAAGGAAGATCCCAAAATAATGACTTCTTCTTGAATGAAGAATTGTCACTCCGTGTGGCCATACTACATTGTGATTTCTTACCAAATTCATTGACAATGTCTTTTACTCTTTCATAAACAACATCCCCTAGTATAGGTTTAGGTGCACTCCGTTCATCATTCCATCCATTGAATGCTTTGCGCTTCCTACGATACGGATGGAATTTTGAAAGAAACCTTCGATGACCAAGATATACAGTCTTGCCGCCATGTTTTAGTCTTATTGAATCAGTGTTTTCTTCACATATAGGACACGCTTTAGCTCCTTTGACACTATATCCAGACAAATTCCCATATGCTGGAAAGTCATTAATAGTGCAAAACAACATAGCGTGCAAACGAAATGTCTCTCTTGCTGAAGCATCATAGGTCATCACACCTTCAGTCCAAAGTTTCTTTAAGTCATCAATCAAAGGTTCAAGATAAACATCGATATCATTTCCGGGTTGTTTAGGGCCCGATATCAACAATGACAACATAACGTACTTATTTTTCATACACATCCAGGGAGGAAGATTGTATATAACAAGCATGACTGGCCAAGTGCTATGTTGGCTGTTCAATGTCCCGTACGGATTCATCCCATCTGTACAAAGCCCAAGTCTTAGATTCCTATCTTCTTCACCAAATTTAGGGTACAATAGATCAATCTTCTTCCACTGTGGGGAATCAGACGCATGTCGTAGGATCCCATCATTATTTTTCTTAACATCTGCATGCCACCTCAAATTCTTCGCATCTTTCGGATTTGCAAACAAGCGTTGAAACCGTGATATTATAGGTAGATACCACAACACCTTGGCAGGAGAACCAGTTTTGGACTCCCCCGAAGTCGTCAATTTATACCGTGACGCACCACATTTTGGACAATCTTTCAAATCTACAAAGTCCTTTTGAAATAATACACAATCATTCGGGCATGCGTGTATCTTCTTGGCCTCCATTCCCATTGGGCACAACATTTTCTTTACCTGGTATGTTGAGATTGGAAGCTCGTTTCCTTCAGGAAGCATTTCTTTCAACAAAGTCAACAATGAAGTGAAGCTTTTGTCGCTCCATCTATTGTTAGCTTTCAACTTATACAATCTCAACACAGCGCTAAGCTTTGTAAACTTAGCAGAGCCTGTGTATAACGGTATCTCAGCATCATGCACAATGTTTGTAAAGATAGGAGGTGGATCGGTGTGCTCTACCCTACAACTATCCAGCATCGCATCAACGATGTCTGCTGGAACTGGTTCGTTCACATTTACGTCATCGGAGGCAATTTCTTCTTCCACCCAAGCACTGCTATCGACATCTACTGGTTTCGATTTTGAAATCTCTCCATGCCAGTGCCATTCTGTATAGCCTTGTACAATCCCGTTGCACATGACATGACTTTTGATTTCCTCACCAGTATTGACTTTCAAGTTGTTACCGCAATGCCTACAAGGACAGTAGAACCTATCTGTAGGTTTTTTCCTATGTTCCTCGGCAAATCTAATAAACTGATCAAGACCAGATATAAACTCTGGGGTGCAACGATTATGAATGGACATCCATGATCTATCCATTCTATGATCAGAGAAAACAAGTATATATTAGGAAACAAGTATATATTAGGAAAAGATTAGGCAACATTTCCCCGTTGTTCTCTAAGTACATATGTACTTAGAGAACAAACGGGGAAATGCCAACAAACACATGTGATGTAATTCTTATATATAATAAATGTGTACCACCTATCCCATCCTTGAACACCTATTCTCACTAGTAAGTGTATAATGTGTATTGGGTTTTCAAGAAAATTTCGGCAGCATTTCCCCGATGTTCTCTAAGTACATATGTACTTAGAGAACAAACGGGGAAATGCTACCAAAATTTTCTCGAAAACTCAATACACATTATACACTTACATCCTAAGTGAGATTAGGTGTTCAAGAACAGTCCCAAACCGGGGACTATCCAAGATTTACTCCTAATCAGTAAATCTTGGATGGGTTTCTAGGCCAACAAACACAATAATAGATATCTACAATGAAGCCGGACTCCATACAAACAGTATATAATTTAGTGATTGTTCATTCTAATTTATATCAATGTACAAGTAATATAAAAAACAATGATTGTTCACATTCTAGGCCAACAAATACATGTGATGTCATTCTTATATATAATAAATGTGTACCACCTATCCCATCCTTAAACACCTAATCTCACTAGTAAGTGTATAATGTGTATTGGGTTTTCAAGAAAATTTCGGCAGCATTTCCCCGCTGTTCTCTAAGTACATATGTACTTAGAGAACAAACGGGGAAATGCTACCAAAATTTTCTCGAAAACTCAATACACATTATACACTTACATCCTAAGTGAGATTAGGTGTTCAAGAACAGTCCCAAACCGGGGACTATCCAAGATTTACTCCTAATGAGTAAATCTTGGATGGGTTTCTAGGCCAACAAACACAATAATAGATATCTACAATGAAGCCGGACTCTATATACAAACAGTATATAATTTAGTGATTGTTCATTCTAATTTATATCAATGTACAAGTAATATAAAAAACAATGATTGTTCACATTCTAGGCCAACAAATACATGTGATGTCATTCTTATATATAATAAATGTGTACCACCTATCCCATCCTTGAACACCTAATCTCACTAGTAAGTGTATAATGTGTATTGGGTTTTCAAGAAAATTTCGGCAGCATTTCCCCGCTGTTCTCTAAGTACATATGTACTTAGAGAACAAACGGGGAAATTCTACCAAAATTTTCTCGAAAACTCAATACACATTATACACTTACATCCTAAGTGGGTGTTCAAGAACAGTCCCAAACCGGGGACTATCCAATATTTACTCCTAATGAGTAAATCTTGGACGGGTTTCTAGGCCAACAAATAATGTGTTGTCATTCTTATACCTAAAATCCTAGTTCTTCAAATTAGGGTGATTATTGATGTCTTTAAAAGCATGATTGGCAATTTAGGGAAAAGTTCATCATTTAAATTCCAAGCATTCACATATGTGCATTACAGTTCATCATTAAGCAAGAAGGGTGATTAGGATTCTCAATATACTCAACAATAAAATAAGTTAAACATGTGTGCATTACAGTTCATCATTTACATTCCAAACATGTCACATGTGTGCATTACAGTTCATCATCAAGATATCTATAACTTACTTAAACATTCAATTATGAAGTAAATATACACTTAATTAAGAATAGCATGACACACAAAGTTGCAGTCAACATCATTATGTTTTGTTCTATCATGGACTATCAGATTGGTATATCACATATGTATCAGTACATTATTAAATAAACACAATCAGTAAATAACTTTTAAAAAAAAAATCCACTAGACGTGCAGCCTAGACGTGCCCTGGCGCCGCCCAAGCATCCGCCCAGAGGCCTATCTAGGTAGGGCACCTGGGCTTGGGACCCTAGGTGTGCCCTGGCACCTACTTAGGCGCTGCCTGGGTGAGTTCTAGGTCAGCGGCGGCAGAGAAAAGCAAGGCAGAGGACAAAAAAGGTGGTGAAGGTTTGTGGGTTACCTTGCACGAGGACAGCACGAGTAAAGCTGCTTCTACCGGTGGGGGCGGAGGTGACGACGACAGCACCGTAGCTGCTTCTACTGGCGGCGATGACTAGAGGAGAGCAGGGGCGGTGGGCAACAACCGGCGGCGACGAGCGGACAGCAGCAGTAGCAGGGGCGGCGGAGAAGAAGGGCGCCGGAGAAGAAGGACGCCGGAGATGGGGCGCCAGAGAGAAGCGCCGGAGAGCAGCAGCAGCAGAGAAGCGCCGGAAAGTCGCCGCAACAGGGAAAATCGTCACAATAGGGTAGCAATGAAACAGAAGAAAGGGGAAGAGTCGGGCGATCGCGGGGGGTTATAAGTTCCCAAATAGCGTCGTTTGTTTACAACAACCGACGCCTAAACATCTTTAGCGTCGGTTGGTTGAAACAACCGACGTCCAATTGGACGATATTTTCATGGAAATTTTTGGCGGGAACCACCTTCAACGTGGGTTAGACAAGGATAACCGACGCTGAAAGTGACATTGTCCGCGCAAATTTTCATCGCAAATAGGCGTCGGTTTTCTAGGTATATAACCGACGCTGAAAATGACACTATTTTTTTTATCGAAAAATGGATTTCGCGGGCGACTTTAAGCGTCGGTTTTTTATAAACAACCGACGCTTAATACAAAGCGGTACCCGTGTCTGGCTGGTCTTCGAATATAGACGTCGGTTTTATTAAACAACCGACGCCTTATATGTTAGGCGTCGGTTTTCCTTAATAACCGACGCCCAGAAAAGCGACACTGAATGCTATTTCTGTAGTAGTGACAGTGCCAAAGTCAACAAAGTTTGCAATCAGTTACCTAGTTCATGAAAATATTGAGCAAGTCGTGAGGCATGCGAAAATCATGGGTGAGAATTAACAATTGAATGGGTCTAGATTGACACCAAATAGAGTAAAACTTGATAATGTGTTGTGTATCATTTCTTTCCACCCCTCCAACTTCAAACACCAACAAATATACACTTCTTATATATGTATCAAATTTAAGAGCTAGGAAGTTATAGGAACAAGGTTTATTGACCCTAATGAGAGGAGGTCTTGGTAAGTTAAATAAAGTATGACCAGTCGATGAGTGTACAATAGTCAATAGAAATCCCATTCCAATGATTCACCAAATCAACAAATGAAGTGAAAAAACAATCATAAGGATATGGTAATTTCACATGTTCCAGTGAATGCATTACAAAAGTAGATGAATCAAATCAAATGATCAGGAAAATTTTGGAACTAATGAAAGGAAAAGATATTACCTTAAAAGTTAAATGCCATCCTCAACCAGTCTCCTCTGAGATCATCATCTAAAGCCAAAAAGAATTCTCCATCTTTAATGTTGTTTGTTAGAGACTTTGAGATTAATAAATGTTTATCCCTTTCCAACCCATTCTCCTTACCCCATTTCATAACTTCATTAATTATATGCCTTTTCATCTCAATCTTTCTCATACTTGATGAGCTCTTCATAGAATTTGCTAGAGAACCTAAATGGGTTGCAATAGCAATTTGTGTGTCATTGTCATCTACAACCATATTTTTGGAGTTTTTCTTATATTTAGAACTAGAAGTCCCCTCGCCTCTAGAATTGGAATCATCTCTAAGCATGGAATCCCTCTCCTCATCATCATTTGATTCATCAATATTTGTGGAAGACTCCTTCCTATTGTACATAGCATCAATAGATCTCATTTGAAACTCTCATGTAGCCTTTTCATCAGAAAACATCACCATTATATCAGAAAAATGATCAATGTGCTTATTGATGAATGCATCTATTTTAGGATGAGCCTTAATTGTGAAGTAAAAATGATAAAAGTTCATTTATTTATTAAAGAAATAAAGTAACCAATCAAAAATCATAAAAGAAGGAAATGACATGAAATATTTTACCTTCACAAAATCCATTGTAGTAATCTCATCCATTTCAATTAGGCCCTTATCATAATCAATATTTATGCCACTTGAATTCTTAATGATCTTGTTTATCTCCTCCCATTGTTCTTTTAAAGTCCTAAGACAGTTTTTGACATTAGACACCTACACATCTTCTCCAAACTCCTTACTAATCATCTTTGTTGCTTATTTTAGGCAAGTGGGTTTGATTGTCTTTTCAATTTTTGCTCCATTTTTGACTTGTTATGTCAAAAATTTGAACAAAACTTTAGTTCTTGAAGTATCCCATCTCAAATGTTTGGTATCTTTCCACTTTTCCTCCCTCCCCTTCACTTTTGCGTCAACCAAATGTTGTATGAAAAATCACACAATAAGATTAAGCTATTTTTTCATAAGAACAAATGTATAATTTAATCATAGTCTTAAATTATAAAAACTTACATTTTGTTATGTATCCATAAACAAATCTTCACTTGAAGACCTCACTTTAGTTGCAATTTCAGTGCTACTAACACATTTTGACAAGTCATTTGGGCCAACATTTTCTTTCGGGGCAGACAACTACAACATAAATTATATTTATAAACCAATACACATAAAGCAATATTAGTCATACTCATCTGAGATAAGAAAACTAACATATGATTCTGTACCAAAAGATAGCCCCCATTATTGCACTTTTCTTTTCTATGAATCCTGATAATATTGTCTCATATCATCAAAGTCGATATTATCTGTTGGGATAGGATACTATAGATCGAAAACACTATGCACTAAGTAAATAATCACATACGTACATAATAGATAATACATTATAAGTTGACTAGTCACCTCTGAGTTTGAACTTAAAATTAGACGCTCAAGTTCTATCCTATCAATACAATTCATCAAGTCCACAAGTATTCCATAAAATTGAACATTTTTGTTTTGTTCTACCTGCATTAAATTCATATAGTAGTATAAGAAAAGAATAGTTTACCAAGCTATCTCGCTTTAGATTTGAGTCAATAAATAACAATGAATAAAGGATAGCAGTATAGGAACATGAATGTGTTTCCTCATCAGTAACAAACTTACCACCTCTAACTAGTAGCAAGGTTCAAAGTGCATGGATGATGGAAAATCATGGGGCAGTGATCCGACACATTAGAATAAAAAATCTACCAATTAGATAGATGATGATCTCTCTCCCTCATATGTTACAAGTCAAGCATATAGGAGATACAACTCAATAATATTTGTGAATAAAGTCACGCATACAAGAGATACAACTCGATCGATGAGATATAACTCATTTTCTTCATTTAGACATTCTCTCCAAATAATCTCCCGACATGGATCTAGCTATCTATTCCTTTTTACAAATGCATAAAGCATTTAAGCACTTCCTCTCTTTAGGAGTTATCTCGGAGACAAATCTTTCATATGTAGGATCCTCTATAATTTGCCTATCAAGCCCTAGATCATCCTTAAAAAAATGAATCTCCAAGAGGGTGTTGATGAATAATGTAATTATGTAAGACACAACAAATAATCATATGTGTAACTTGACATCCATAAGGATATGATGACCTTGTTTGTAAAATCCTCTAACGCATTTTCAACACTTTAAAGGAACACTCAGCTTTGTTGCGCTATTGTGCACGTCGGAGATTAAAAAACTCTTGTTCATTTCGTGGTCCATTAATTTGACTAAAATCTTTCAAGTGATATCAAGTTCCACGGAAGGAGATATGAAGCCAACCATTTTTGTGTATCCCACATCACAAAGAGACTACGTACCTATAAAAATAATTAAGAAACCAAAATAATCATATCAAAATCCTTTCTTTTCCTATCTATATTACTTGTTCAATCATCCTAAAATTTACCTTGTAGAATCGTGAAATCTTTCGCACATATCTTTAGCAGATACTTTCCAACCACATAATATATATAAAATTTTAAGATTGAAATCAACAGTTGCCAAAATATTCTAAGTTGGTCCCATTCTACCACGACACTTTCCTACTATATCACTACTCATAGTTGTTACAATGTGTGTGCGTCATCAACAACTCCTACGAAATCCTATGTATTACAACAAATTATTAGCCTCCAATATGATATTGTAGAATAAAAAAATCTCAAACTCCAAAACAATATTGATTGGCTTAAACTGTGGGTAATATCTTGAACCATTCAAAATTTTCTATGGTGTGTTAATTGAAGGCAACCTGATGAATCTTGGGGCCAAACCACACACAATAGTAAGAAGATGATGAAAATATATGTGTTTGATTTCACTCGATCTTCCAAATGTAGCTACTAAGTTGACCACTCTTGTATGATGTCCAAGTATATAAAGACTCCTCACCACTTGTTTTTCCACATCAATGTTAATTGAATCTCTTCGAAACACGTCTTGTTTAAGTATATCACAAAAGGTAAAAAAGGTTCGTTTCTCCATGCGAGTAATATGTCGACACGTGTCATTTGAACCTTGTAGAACCACTTTCATAAACCCATCTGCTCTCTTACGATAAGGAGCTCGTTGAATATGGATGGTCTTTCTACATCGATGAGTGAATTTGCTTATTGTTATCATGGCATCCAAAACAACTATTTGGCTTATTATTTGGTCTTGGCTCATTTCATCACTACACATCTATAAACAATACACAAAAAAATTGATAAACATGACAAATTATCTTTTTATAACACAATAGTTGCTAGGACCCAACTCCTATTCAAAGCTATTTAAGGTTTATATATTTTCAAGCAATTGTAATAGAATGAATAATAGAGAAACATAAATTACATGATTAGATTATAGTACCTTTTCCATGGTTTTCCTCTTTTTATCTACAACCATTTTCCTACCTGCATCTTAACATTGAGAAAATTATGCTCCATATCTAAAATTAGAAAGAAGACAAAGAATAAATATGAAGTAAGACAAGTGAAAATATTAAATGCAGAATAAGAATACTGAATTGGAGTGAAATTGAGCTAGTAGGACAGTAACCTAGTGAATGTTATAAAGGATAGGGAATTTTTTTTGATGAAATTGTCCAACTTTCATCTGTTGAGGTAAGATAGTGTAGATAAATTGTCAACCTAAAAATAGTAAGAAACACACACATATAGAGAGAGAGAGACTTGTAGAAAAGCTCAGGTAAGTAATAAAACATTTGTCTTCTGACACCTAGTATATATTTTACAAATCCAGAAGAAAAATATACACATTTATCAGAATAAAACCAAACCTAGAACTATGACAGTACACTAACAACTAGTAGACCGCCTCCAACATGTCAATTAAAGGCAATATAATCGAGAAACAACATGTTTAGTCTTGGTATGTAAAGTTGAGAAGTAGAAAAGTGATCTACGACTACGAGCCCGTTATTGTAGAAAGTGACTATTGTAGAATTTTTTATTAGATCAGAGATTCTACAGGTGTTGCAATAACATTTCATTTTTATTGCTCTGGTTTCATACTCATTTATCTTAGAGGCAAGTTGTAGTTTAGAATCCGGGATGAAGATATATTCATCCAGGGTTGACTTTTTTTACTCAGACGTTTACAAGGCTCCGAGATACATCATTCACCTTGTTGTTACAATATCTTCTTATTTATATTTAGTAATGTGCTCTAGAATATTCTCTATTAATACGTCAATAAAAAAAATCTTTTTTTATCATGCGGGAAAGTTTTCATTTTAAAAAGGTTGAAGATGCTTACAATACAGATGTTGGTCTTCTTGCTAACTCGACGGTCATGCTTATGTAGATACATATACACTCTATGAACTTTCGTGTTATAACATCATTTTGTCTATTATATTGAGCACTAAAATTCATGATGACTAATTTTGAGCAAGTAAGCCAGCAGAATCAAAGAGAGAAGCAGTGTAGAAGGAAAGGGTGTGGGGAAAGAATCAGTTCAAAATGATGTTACTTTGGGAAAACTACAGAAGATAGAAATAAAGTCAAAGCGAAATTAGGATCAATGTTCGTCAGGTTGCCGAGAAATGTTGTGATGGAGGAAACCCATCTGAAAAGTGTTCATTGGAAGCACAACAACTTCGACGTTGCTCGAGCAAAGCACATTGGCTGAACAACCACAAGGTGGGTGAACGTTTAGCAGGGTGAAAGGGTGCCGCCGTGGATGAACGAGTATTTTCGTCGAGCGAACGATCGGAACCGCCTAGTGAACGAGTGATGTTGTCAGGTGAATAAGTGTTGTTGTCTGATGAACGAGCACAACTGTTGCCACCGAGGAACAAGGGATGGAATAACAGTGGAGGATGAAGGAGAGAGGGCGAAGTCGGAGGGCAGCGGTAGTCCTAGCAAGCTCCTCGCGTGGAAAATGAACCGCGCCTGAATTGGAGGCAGTTTGTTTTCCTCAAATTCGTATTGAGCTGAAATGTAAGTGTGAGTTTGCTTTCCATGTGTGGGTTGGACCAACACCCAACCAAACACCGGAATTAAGAAACACCGTGTACTTGGAGCCGCGTACAAATTAATGCAGCCCAACTAAACGGGCGCATAAACTAAAGCTAAGGTTGCAGTTATGGAGCTTAAAGAGTGCTAGATTTTATTTATCCTTGATTTTGCATGGTAGTTGATGATGTTCTCCCATTAAAGGTGACAACTGTTGAATCTTTGTATTGATATATAGCTATAGGCGCATTCTTTTCAAAACGCATTACAAGAATGTGGCAAGTGTTCGACCTTCTTGAAGATAGCTTACCCAAACAACTTAAATAATTGCCAGAATCGGTCCAGGGTGACGGGGAAGGCTGGCGTCTTTGTGGTTCATAGAATAGCTAAAAAATACTGCACAAGTTCAAACGAAAATTATGTCCCGGATAGGGCAAACAATGATAACTCTCTCCTATTCATTGTAGATTACGTTCACGGTTTTAATGTCAGATGCATTATTTCACGGTAAGTTGCCAATTCCCCGCCTGCAACGGGTCAAATTCTTTAAGCATTTGGTTTGGAAGAATGATCTGTCCCTTGGTTCATTATAAATTGGGGTCGTCGGGTGTGTGATTCAAACGGAACCATTCGCGACTTTGCGACCTTCAACAAATGGTTCTTTACAGCGATAAGCCTCCTTTTTGTTACCAAGCGTGAAGTTTTAGAAGTTGAGCATGAACGTACTACTGCCCGGCAGCGGATTTAGCCGTTGCCGCTGGTGGACGGCGAGCTGAAGTCCTACATAGTCCATGTCCATCTTCTGGAAGCAACCACTTTCTCCACCGCTGCTGAGAGAGAGAGGTGGTACAGGCCTTTCCTGCCAGACGCCGGCGTGGAGTCCGACGGACCCATCTCCTCCAGGCTTCTATATGCTTACCACCAAGTGATAAGCGGGTTCATCTGGACTCTTGAATTTACTCCTATTTTCCAAAATAGAGAAAAGTTAATGTTGTTATTCTAGCAAATTATCCAACTACATTTCCTACTATCTTTGTTAGGGCTGGCAAAACCTGACCCGACCCGACTAAAGCGGGTTCGGGTCTTGATTTTTTCGACCCGACCCGAATGACCCGAACCCGAAAAACCCAAAATTATTTGCGGGTCGGGTCCGGGTTTGCAATTCTCGACCCGCAAAACCCGCTTGACCTGAAATTTTATCTTTGTATGTATATATATATTTCTATATTCTAGCCATATAAATTTTTAACACATACAAACATAAATTTGTGATAGTTTATATAAGTCTTTGCTTGCAAAACAATAATTATTTAGCAAATTCTGCAGTAATTTCGGGTCTAGCGGGTTTGAATTTTTGGGTTTTTTGGGTTTTTCGGGTTTACATTTTTGAGTTTTTCGGGATTGCATATTATATAATATTTATGGGTCCATCGGGTTCATCGGGTCAGACCCACAAATATGAATTTCGGGTTCGGGTCAAGCAGGTATGACCCGTAATTATTTTCGGGATCTGACCCGAAATGACCCGAAATAGGACCCGCTCAACCCGGACCCGATTGCCAGCCCTAATCTTTGTCAATTATTCATGTGTGCTCTCCCCATTGTGCGTCCCTTCCTATTCTAATGGATCAATGAACGATGGAGCCCAACTTCTCCAACCTTACGCGCCAATAGGCTCCTTTCAGCCACTCAAGAAACTTGTCGGTCTATGTCGCCACCTCTCCGTCATCATGCCCTCGACCCTTCACCGTGATACCCCTCCTTTCCCTATCCCTCTAGAGGATGTAGTCTGTGCATGACTATGATTCTTCCTTAGATCCAGAGACCTTCAAAACCCCTTGCCACTGGTTGGCCGAGCTATTTCTCTAACTAATGTTGCATCCCATAGTGCATCCATCAAAGCAATACGGAGGTTACATGTTCATCTTCTTTATTTGTAGATTTATAATGTTCAGATAAAATTAAAATTTGCCACCCCAATGAATTTACAAACTACACATGTATGAGTATTGAAGAAACATGAAATAAATTCTATGTGTGACAACTTCCTCTGGGGAAAGTTCATCATTTTCTTTTACTCATCTTTTTCTTGTCACTGGTGAGCTTCTGCCTCACCTAACATTATATGTCTTTTGCCTTTTTCAGAAAAGGTTCTAGATACATGAGAAACTACCCAATCACCTATGTAACGACCCATAAGAATGTTGCACGGGAGGACACAAAAATTTGAATGAGACAAGATATATGTGTTCATTTTGAGATATAATTTGATAGTGTTGAATAATGATGAGAGGATACATATGATATAAGATATAGAAATTTCCTTGCTATGCTTAATTATGTTTTTGTATCTAATGTTTGGCTAATACATGATTATAAAGATATAAGTATGAGTAAACACTAGAATCCATAATTATGATGTCAAATAAACATACTCATGTAATATATCCTAAATATGTTGGATATGGATGAGAATCCAAGTCATTAATACAATTTGGATAATTATGGTCATGGTTAAGGTTTTGAGTCATAAATATGATAATTAGGGTTAAGAACCTAATATACTTTGTCATTATGATCTTGAGTTGCATAATCAAATATATTTTCCATTAATAACATAAAATTCTTAACTTGATAATTAGGGTTTTATCTCATGTAAAGTTAGAATTTGTAACCCTTATGACCCATGACAACATAATATTAGGGTTTGGAGCCTATCCCTAATATACAACACCAAGATAATGCTAGACCCTTATCTAAGCAACATTTGTTGTAGTTAGAAGTGACTTGAATGCATTGTGACACCTTAGGATTTAAGTAAATGCAGGTTGAATGTTGGTTCATAGCTTGGATATACCCTTTCCTATTTGAATCTACATATAGATGAAGTAGAAATGCATGATTTATTTATGATGAAGGTACGTCGCTATTTGTGAGTACTCACAATTATAGAATTATGATTGCTTGTCAAAAGTTTCTCAAAGTTCTTTGAAATAAATTATTCACGATTTATTTAATTTTGTTTTACTATAGTCTAATTCTGGTTATAGCATAAAATAAATATGATGCTATGAACCCTAGGTGACCTGCATCAAGGGGTAATGCACATAAGTCCAATGATGGATAATGCTTACACTTGAGATAGAATACCAAGAACGGGTTAGAATATATGATGAAAACACAAGTTCATATGTTGCATTAAATTTTATTGAACACATATGTGCATTTGATGTATGAATCCATATACCAATATAGAAATGTATTAATTGTGTTTTATTTTTTTGCATTTTAGGTAGTTGATACACATGATGCAAGGACATGAAGATATTGATGAAAGCTACTCAAGATATTGAAGCTATGCTATGGAGGATTAGTTAGATGATATATATATTTTGCTCAACTTTGTACAAAGCTAGATCTTGAAATATTTATGTAACACCTATGAGGAAATTATTTTGTACTATTGTTATTTTTTAAATCTTCCTAGAAAATTAAGGATCAATCTTAATAACTAGGTCTTTCTTAGTTGGGGGATGCTCAAAATTGGGGTTCACTACATTTGGTGTTAGAGTTTGAATTTATCAAATAATATTTAATAGTTTATAATTTCAAACAATCTATACATATAAGGAAAATTACTAGGTCATAATCTAATGGTAATTGTGTCTAAAAAGGATCATAATTTCTAGGGTTGGCAATATTTTCCAGCATTAAGTTGGTATATGTGGACTCCCTTAACCAATGTGATTATTCCTAGTTAGAACCTAGGGTTTTCTTGAACTAATGTTTCCTCTTGGTTTCTCATCTAAAAGTTCTTCCTCTCCTCATATCTTTTCTTAATAAACACTAAAAATGTACTTCCTTTGTTAGTTCAAGTTGGGGATTCAAGAAGGCGTAGGTTTGTATTCATCCTCCTCCAACAAATAAAGGGTTATTAGAGGGATACATGGGGAAAATGTGACATATATTATATATCCCCAAGTGAGGGTAAAACCCTATATGTCGTAAGTGTGGGTGGAGAAAACCCAATCGTCCATAATGGTCCTGAATGGATAACCCACTAGGGTATGAGAGCCTTAGTGTGTCAAGGGAATCACAAACCCCAAATATGTAGGGTGTAGTTTATAACCCTAACATTAAACCCTAGTCCTAGGTAATGGGAGAAACTAGGGTGAAATAATGACCTTACACAAAAAAACCTAAGTAGGGGTGAAATAAAGAGTAGACTCAAATGGGTTTGGGTAATTCGATTTTGGGTATCCCAAATTAGATACTCTAGTTTCCCATGCATGCAACTATGTCCACCAATGTAAGCATGATAGTGTTATAGGTTTTGAATATGTATATGAATAAAAAAATAGTATTTAACAATGAAATAAGAAAACCCTAAACTCACTTTTAAGGGTGGTGTTTGCACCTGGGGTTGTGTCAACTTAAGAATGGGAAAAGGCTTATAGGGGAGGCATAACACTAAACGCATGGGGTCAAGTTGTGGATAGCTAGCTTAACCTCCTCCTTCAAGTCAAGAAGACACCCGAGGTTAGGATCATTACTTAAAGGATGAGATTAACCACCCTTTATTAGGTTTTGAATAAGTAACCTTGGACGTCCTTAAATGAGCAAACCCTATAAGATGAGATATGATGTGATGGTATGGGTATAACGAATGGAAGCACTTACCCCTACCTTTTGATAATGTTTTGTCCTTGAAATTGGAGTATGTAACTCCAATTGATATTAAATGTGAAAACCTTGGTTATATAATAATACCAAGGTAAAGATGTAATGGCATGTGAAGTGCATTGAAGAAATGTAATGATCATGCACCTAAGGTCTATAAGCCTTATAGCCACCAAGTCTGGAAATGAAAGGTGTGTGTTTGTTAATACCATAGATGGGTAAGGATGCAAATTTTGGTTTGAGAATTGTTAATGTAAATGTGTAATGGAAGTTAACACATTTAAAGAAATATTATGGAAGGAATACAAGGTTTAGACTATCCTTAAGATGAGTGACAGGATATAGAAACATAATTATATTGAAGACCCTTATCTTGGAACAAGTGATATTAATAAGATTAACAAAATAAAGTTATGGCATATTAGAAATCCCTTGGTAGGGTAGAGCCTTAAGTCAATAATAAGCTCAATCACAAATGCCTAAAGGTGCATAAGACCTTAGGTGTCAGGAGGTGATAATTCCCAAAGTACATAAGTCTCGTGGGATCAAGAGAGAGATATCCATTTGTACACAAGGCCCATGATTAGTAACTTTGAGACCTAGGTTAAAGTATAATCACAAGTGGAAGTGAAATTACATTGTGAAAGTGTAGCACAAAGTGACTATATCATGTGATGAATGAGTATATGAAAATTAACTTGGAATTAAATTTGGGTTCCAACCTCCTAACTTTGATAATTTCACCATGATATAGCTATTAAAGATGACCTAGATAAAACCTTTTCAATAAGGGTTTCTATCCTTAGAGTTTGAGGCTAATATGTGTTATCATTCATGATATCTTGATTGGGTTGGAATTTTTGGCAAATATCCTTTTAAGGAGGGTTAATTGTAAGATCCTAAAATTTTGTAAATTTAGATTTGATGATTATGCATTCATCAATAATGGGTGGAATACACTTCAAGACAACTAGAGTAATGAGATTAATACTAAAACCTTAATTGTATCGGAATTATGATGTTAAGCCTTAGACTTCGATTAAGTTTTAATTTCATTATTAATAAGTAGCATTGAGTAAATATGCCCATATGATACTCCAATTTAAAAACTATGATATCTGAAATTCATAGATAAGAATACAGATAAGCCAGTGGATCCTTTGGAAAGCTTATCTGAAGACTTGGGAAAAAAGTATCCAATCTATAGATTAACGTAAAGCACTTTGGGTTTACACATAGGTCCTTAAAATTGATAAATCAATGTTTCGGGGTAATAAAAAGTATCAATGATACTTTTAGTTGATAGATAAAGTGACTACAAGATTGTGGAAGAAAATCTAGAAGGTTCCAAGATGCCTTGTGGCCAAGGATTGAATTAATGCATTATCAATCTATTAATTGAATTAAAGTTTTATATATATAGTGAGTGATTTATGTCCTTAACTTCTACCAACTGATGTATAATAGAAACATGAGTATTATCTTTAAATTTGAGATAAATAAGTGTAATGATGTTGTCAACATTAATATTCATCTACAAGGGGGTATATCAAAAGAACAAACTCATGTTATGAGCAAAAAGTGTTGGTTATATGCCTTGATAGTCAATCATATGATGATTTTAATATCACATCTTGTCATTGATTTGATGATTAATAATGGGAATTCTAATTTGTATGTTTGTTTCAATATGAGATAATGAATAAATTTAATAATTTCTTAATTTTGTATGACCCAATGACATATGGATTCATGTTAACGACCTCAACATGGGGTTATGTGTCTTTTAAGAGTATTCATTCTTGTCTTAGTCCATAGTCAGATATTATTGTAGACATTAGAACAACAATGATACATCAAGATTAGTATGTGTGTCGATTGATGACTATATCTCACTAGTCATCATATTAGATATCAAATCAAACACATAGGCACTTGTTATGAACAAGTGTACTGTATAGATCCACTTTTAGTGTGATACATTGAAGCCAATAATGGTGGTCAAAAACACATTTCAATGTGACAATGGTGATTGTGGTCCTTAGACATGAATTCACTACAATGATTGCCTAATGTTCAATGTGCTTTAACACTACTCAATGTGACCTTAAAAAGGGCTTCTATACAAGTAGTGCTTAGGTGCAGTATGACATGTGGATTATTGTGAGTGACGTAGATTAGATCTGCCCCTCCCATTGGGATGATATCCTAACCACTTGATGAGTGAGTCTATGAAATGCAAGGACATTATTATGTGAGTCAATATATGATATTCATCTCATGTGATTCTTGATGTTCTTCTCAAAATCAAGAAACAAAGATTCAACATTAAGAGGATGATGTTTCGAAGCCTCCGATTAAATTTGGATGTCAAAGAAAAAGAATTTATACAAATACTATAACACTGGTCATGATACTAGGTTAAAGTTGTTCTCTAACTTCTAGAATTACTTGGATGGAAATAAAGTCTTTCTAGATACCAATCATTGATTGGTAAGACAAAATTTGATTTTGAATATCACTTCCAATGTAATTTGGAAACTATAGTGTCATGCTCATTGGATGTATTGGAATAGGAGTATAATTTTTAGACATGATTGGAAATGTTCAAAGTCAAACTGATAACAAAAAAATTTAGGTAATCAAGTGGAATAATATTGTAATATAATCTAACTTAATTGGGTAAAAGATTTAAGACAAATAATAAAATTCAAATTATTGATCATATGAGAAGTTGACTGGCTAACCATGTGTGATCAACTACAGTTTTCAAAGCCAAGTGATAGAAAATTAACAAATTGATTAATTAAATAGTGAAATAATTTTAAAATGTTTTATTTGCCTATTTCATAATCCACTTTTTAAACACATACTTAGCCGTTCATTTCCTAGAGTTTTTGGGAAACCCTTCTTGCTTTCCTCTCCTATTTGCAGGGGCATGTCGGTTGTATCATGTGACACGCTCTTGTATGTCAACTCTAGTTGTCATCATCCCTGAGATAGAGAGAGAAAGAAAGTGAACGCTATGCTAGCACATCACCAAGTGAATGATGCTCCTTCCCCACAGGCTCAATTTCTTGTAATAGGGTCAACTTCACTTTAACCCCTATATAACATTGTTAGACTAATTAGGGTTATATTTGATAAAATTGAATTACCATTAATATGATAATGTAAAATTATCTTTGATATTAGTGGAAACATAGTTTTAGTATTATTTTTTAGTCCCATTAGAATACTATGGTTTAGTTGAAGCATCAAATTTCGAAACATGAAAATTAGGGTTTTTAGCTAGTTATTATATTTAGAAAATCTATTTTTTAAGGGTTTAGAATTTTATCCACCTTATATGAATTCCTTCCTCGAATTTCTACTACTCTACCCACCTTAGGGTTTTCCTTATCATTAATATCAAAGTTCTAACTTCTCAACATTATCATGTATATGTACACACACCCATCTCATAACTATATTCTATATGTGCAAGGTATATAAAGGGGCTTCATAATCAAACCATATTGTTTGCATTCTTATCCTTTTCATCATCATCCACCATGGTGAAGATCTGAGATTGTAGTTTCTCATTAGGTGAACAATTAACCTAGAGATATTTCTTTGACAGGAGCTTGGGATAGTTGGTTCTTATATGGTCAGTCCCTCTATAGTAGTAACAAATTCCAGTTCCATATCTGCATTCACCTACATGGTATCTATGATTCTTGGTGCATTGAGTCCTTGTAGGAGTATTTAGAGCATTATCAATTTGAGCCTTCCTCTTCCTATCATAATGGTTATTGGAGTTTCTCTAAGACTAGTTTTGCTTGTCATTCTTCCATGACCTACTTGGGTGGTCTTCTAACACCAAGGCATCCTTGAGTTCCTCTGGCATTATCTTGATGTTGTGTCTAGATAGTGCATATCCTAGATCAAACTTCATACCATGTATGAACTTCTTTGTCAAATGTTTCTAGTGTAATCCATATCCATATTTCTAGAAATTACATTGCTTCATCTCATAGTGGCTGATTGTGGTATCACAAAACTACTTCAAGTTTTGAACCCTACTTCTTTTCTATCATTTTCTCTTAGATGTAATGGTTATATAAGGAAGTGGTGAGCTTATATAGGATTATCATCTTAGCATCGGGTGCTAGGGCATTGGTGATGTTCTACCAACAGTTATGGGTAGTACTCCTCAACATCTGTGTTGCAAAGCAAACTTTGGAATTCTTAGGTCATACAAAATCACAAAAACTTACCTCAACATTTAGTATCTACTCTTCAGCATGATTAGCTACATTTGTCTCAACTTTTCTATGGAAGGTATCTGGTTTGATCTTTAGAAAATCATGTTGAACCTAACCTCAACCTAAAGTTATAGGGTACTAAGGTATGCTCAAGTTTTGATTATCTTTGGCTTTATATTTAGTCAGGTAAATTCTAATCGGGTCATGTTAGGAAGTTCTAGTTTAGTTGTGTTGTGTCTAATTCAAAATGGGTCTGTTTCATTTTCAAATTTATTTCTTTTTCATAATATATATCTAAGAAAATAGTTTTTCTAATGTTCCAGTCAAGTTGATTAGGGTCAAATGGTTCTGATCTTTGGGGTTTCATATTTGTATGGGTTCAAATTTCACCATTCTTGTTGTGGTGATGTAAGGTTGTACATGTTTGGGTCATGTCGAGTCTAGTGAAGCAAATCTTGGCCGACTAACATGCCGAGATAACATAAAATAATAAAACACCAAAATCTGGCAGATAACCATCTACGTTTATTCATAGTTTTACAACTCAAATAGTATTGAGCACAACACGACAACAACAATAGATCCTCACTTTACAAACCATCAAGATCAATTTTTTGTAAAAAAAGTTGATCAAAATTGAGTATGTTTGGCTCAATCAGAGTCAGTAAGTCCAAACTCAGGATGGTCAATGGAAGGAGGAACAACAACCTTTTTCGCCATGACTGGATGAGGTATTAAGGTTCAAGATAAAAATGGAGCCAAAATTGGTGAAAATGATGATGAAAAAGTGTTCAGGATCAATTGAAGGATTCAATTAAGATAGATTTTTAGGATATTGGGGTTGCAAACATGTGAAGTTCGAGGGTAACTCGAGCATTGACAAATGATGAAAATATGAGAGCATTTATTATCTTTGTTTCATCGGATTGGTTTCAATAAAACCTTCTCTCTAGATTATGTAGGAAAAATGATGCCTTGGAGGCAACCTTGGTGGTCGCCACTATTGTGGCAGATTTTCGGAAGGGTAGAAGAAGAGATAGATTCTACAGGTGGGATTGAAGGAAAAACCATGTTCTATGGTTTGTTTGAGAAATTTTGTGGTCTTCCTCTAATCACTCTTGGAGTCAGGTTATATAAGTTGTAGGAAAAAGGAGCTTGGGTCTTCTCCAAAAGTTGAAACAGGGGTAAGACAAGTTTCATGACACCTTCTGAGGTGTCTAGGGCATGAGACCCCAATAATTGGGTATCTTTGGATTTGTCTTAGGGCGGCAAATATAGTGTTGAATTCAGTTGTGATAGGGATTATATGGAGAGAGGGAGGGGAGGTTTAGATGCTCGTGGAAATAAGGACTTGTGTCTCTCTCAACACAAAATCCTATGTGATCTAGGAGACAAGAGATCATCCCTGAGATTTAACTCTAATGGATCAAAGTGAATATGAGTCCTATGAAAGAAAGGAAGTGTTTGTGTCACACTTACTTAAATGAAAACTCAATTTAAGGCCAAAGTCTAATATAATCAGCATAAGGAAATCAATTGATTTTCTTTCAAAATAAATTTAGAACCTCTAGCACAATTCCAATCTAACCAAGTATGATGTGTTACAAAAAATCAACTATGCAAATCCAAAAATCTAATAATTTTTTTTTACTATGGAAAACACAACAATCTTTATTTTTCTATTCTAAGAAAAACATGTACTGATCATATATGATTATTTAAAAATAGTTTAGGGCTGATATTTTGGGGAAATCCTGATATACATGGTTTACATTCATATAAAATTATTTGGTTAAATTATTCTTATTAATCGGGTAAATTTCAATTTAACCCCCTATGTGTAAGTGATTGCCTAATTATGGTTATATTTCACGAAATTGAATTACATTGAGATTGATAATGTGTAATTATCTCTGAACTTAGTGGAAACATAGTTCTAGTATTATCTTTCAGTCTCATACAGAAGGGTTTAGTTGAATAATTGAAGTAGGAAACTTCAAAATTAGGGTTTTTAATTAGGGATTATTAATAAGATTCAAATTATAGTGTGTCACATATCTCTATATGTTATTTGATTATTTTCATCCTCAAAACTACCATATAGTGCTTGGAATAAACATGATTGAAGTCAACATTCTATTACTTTTCTAAGAGATATGCACCAAAAATGATGAATGTATCTTCATTAAGTATATTTGGATGTTCTACTTTCTATAAAGTTGTAAAGATGTATCCTTCAACAAAAAAATGAATGTGAAGATTTTTAAGATAGAATAATTTTTATGATTAGGTTGATTATCTATTTTTCAAAATGATTTACCATCACTATATATTGTCGTGGGTGAACTGATCTGTTCTTTTATCTAATATTAAAATTAACATGTTGCTTTTATCTTGTATGTCCAATATTATATCTTACAATATTTATATTTGTACTCTGATATAATGTTCTTTTAGTCTACCAAACGAATATACATAGATGCTTTTGAATCTTTACATTTTACATGGGTTGTTGTGATAGATTTCATTGAGGGAGCTACCTTTGATTGACTGTTCTAGTTACTTGTTTGGTACCTATTTTTGGTATCTACATATTCTAAGCATTATCCTGACCCATAGATATGGTACTTATTGGATCTTAATTCATATATATCTAAAACAAAAAAGAGCTTTGGATCCAAAGTAAGCCTAAATTCTTGACTATCCATTATCTTTAGCTTCAATATCATAAATTAAAGGTTGTTTTCTAGAAACCTCCTCCCTTTGTGAGATAATACTAGAACCCTCCTCCGCAAGATTAAAAAATCATAAAACCCATCAACTCATTCAACCATCATGCAACCTGATCACTTAATGAACTTATATTTTATTCTTTTTGTTTTGTATTTTCTATTGTGTTCCACCACAAAATTCTTTTTCATTTCTTATTTAACTCATAGTATGTTTTATTTTACATTATTTATATAATGATCTTATAAAATAACTAGGGATGTCAAATAAAATGTAACCCAACCCTATCGAACCCGACCCCAACAAAATATTCTAGGGTTTTAAAGTATGATCAAGTTTTAGTTATTATGAGGTTCAATTTAGTCGGGTCAATTCAATTTGGACCAAGTTAGGTACAAGTCAAATTATTTCTTATTCAAATGGAATCTATTGATTTTAAAGTATATTTATTTTCTAAAAATATTTATAAGAGAATAGTTTTGTAACGATTTCATCCATGTCGGGAAGGGTCGAATGGATCAAATCAATGGGATTTCTTATTTGTTTGGGTTTAACTTTTCACAACGTTTGCACAATTCATGTAAGGTTGTATAATTTGTTTCATGTCTAGTCTAGTTAAGCAAATACTGACCCACTAACATGTCTAAAAAACAACGTAATAAAACACCGAAGTTGGGCATCTAAGTTTATTCAAAGTATTACAACCTTAAAAAAATTTGTTCCAGAAATATCAAACTTGTAACTGGACCATGTTTTATTATGTATAACTCTAGGCTATATATTATAAATTTAGTTAAATATCTAGAGGCTCACGTAAATATGTAATGGTTACTTATAAGTCACAAATTTTAATTCAATATATAAAAAATGTTATATACAATTAAATATTGTTACTTATAATAAAATTTGGTCCTACCACGAGCTTAAGATTTGCATACAATTTAGGTTAAAAAATGCCCCACTAGTCCTGAACCCTCATAGACAAGACCAGAAGCCAACCCTACCCATCAAGACCTTGTTATAAAAAATTACTTGATTAATAATATGAAAACTTAGTTAAGTAAGAAAAAATATATGTGGAGTTACATAATAGGAAGGAGAAAGAAAAAAAACAATGAAGTTATTTAAGGTGGCGTGACCCTTGGGATCGATGAATGCATGGGAGATTTGAACATTTTCAAAACATCAAGGAATTTTTTGGAATTCTTGAAAGGGAGCGGGGGTTTATGATATCCAAATTTTAAGGAATTTTCTGGGACTTCATTAAAAGGGAGGGGGTGTTATAATATTTTCTAAACTTCAATGGATTTTCTGGACTTCCACAAAAGATCCCCATCCAAAACCTATAGACCTTCTTCTGGAGGTATGAATTTTTTATCTTTATCAAGGTCAAACCTTTCATGTCTTCTATATTTGTATAGAGTTGTATCTTCTCTACTTCTATATGGAACTTACTAACAATAATAGGAAAAGTCAATGCATGAGTGCTCAACTAGCAACTCTATGATGTTAAGCTAAGGATTATATTACTAAGCATGACATCTATAATTTTTATGATTCTTTTTTGATATAATAGGATAACTATCATAAATTTGGGGTGTATGTGTCATTTGATAGGGGACATAATGCTTGGATCATTACAGACATGAAGAAAATAATAAATGGCAAACAAAATTTGCATCCTATATTACTATGTGCTCAATTTGCCATTCCAACTATCATATGTAATCCAAATACATGACATAAGAACCATACATCATATTATGTATTTGTTTGTGATTAAGAATGCTACAACCTTGGTTCTAGTATTCAGTGGAACCAACCAACTAGCTCGTTGGTAATGCAATAAGTGGTTGTATGAGAAAAGCTAAAGCTGCAATAAGGAGCTCAATAACAATGCTAGATTTTCTTTTCTTGGTTTTGCATAGTATTCAAGATGAGAATTGGTGAATATATACTAACTATCTTATTTGTTGTGTAATTGTCAAAAAATAATTATAGAAGGAAATGCCCTACTAATTTCATGTAAAATAAAGATATATTATATTGTATGTGTCATATTTAAACGGGTGTATGGTAATATAAATAAAAATACTTGTTAATATTATGAGTGAAGAGATGTATGTTATGTAATCTATACAAAGAGAATTGTGTTCAATAATGTGAAAGGGTGTTTTTTAAAGGGCATGGCAATTATTTTATTGATTTTGGAGTAATTGCTGTGAAAAAAACATGCAATTGTAGTTTTGTTTTATATCATTATTTTAGTCGCATAACATTACATCCACCTCATTTACATGTTATTCTTACCTCATCAAAAAAGGGAAAAATAATATTTTTTCCATCATTAAAACATAATTATTCATTGCTGACATGGTTATATCATAGATATTATCTATAATTTGGATATTACGTAGGTTAATTACTTTCAAACCAATCTCAAAGAAGTTGTAGCATTATCTATCGAACACAATACTTGGGGTTTCAATATGGGACACTAAGATTGTTCGATCATTATTTTGACCAAGCTATTATTGTCCAAACGATACTTACCTAACGATAAGTATCTTCTTTGTCTAAGTTGTCATTTTCCCAATTACATCTTCAATGACTTGGTTTTGGCCAAGAGGCTTAATCAACTACTCATGAATTTTGATTAACACACCAATTGTAACGCCCCCTCCCCATGTTATCCCCAGTTAAGAGTGACTGAGCAGGTGAGGGCCATTATCAACTTCCTCAAATCTAGGTTTAGCAAATAACCAATAATAATTTGTATTTTTATTTATTGGAAAAGTGTTTGATAACATTATGAAGATATACCTATTTTAAGGAGTTACATGATAACTCAAAGGGAAACCATGCTTGAAAAGAAAATAAAGCTAATTATCTAATCCTATAGTAGACTTTAGCCATATGTTCTTTTACTGCTATCTTGTAGATGTCCATGTATTCTGGTAAGTATGTAATTTAACCTAAAATATCGACAATCAAGTACGTGGATCAATATATCACTATATTTTGTATGTGGTGCAACCAAAATGTATGAAAGTAGGTGTAATAACATAATTCAGCATAATCATCAATCATTATCAATTTTCAAACTTGCTTTTTTTGTATAACTTCCTAACACATAGTTTCCCTATCTCATTGGGTGCATTTTTCCCATACTCCATCACTAGATATCTAGGGTTTGATCGAACATTGGACCCATTGTGTCTATCCATCATTGAACTTAGTCACATGTACACACACCACAACAAATCGTGTTTAATCCGGCATACATTTTTGGCATTTATATACACAATGACGTAAATATATGAGTTAACACCCAATAAATTGGGCCTAGTTTGACCGTTGCTTTAAAAAATTCTAATAATTAACATAATAGTTGATATCTCATTACGTTGTAAGTGGAATTTATAACCATTGTCCTATAGTTGTGGTAACAACAACATATGACATTTTCGTGTCACGCCAAAATGGTTGATATTGGAAATGCTAGCCTTCAGGCTAATTTGCTACCTTGTTTTAACTTTCCACCCCATGAATTAATCATGAAATGTGCAATAAGTGTGCGTCTTACCTCATACATATATTGAAAAGTAAGGACACCATGCATCAAACTACTGGATTAAAAAGGTAGTTGACCAATCTAGGCCTTACAATGCTAAAAAATGCCGAATGGTCGTAAGAGACGTGCCAAAATTGATTACTCACCTAATAGAAAGAAGTAGGTCATCTAGACTCATGAATTTACTCCTATTATCCAAAATAGAGAAAATTTAATCTTGTTATTCTAGCAAACCATCTAACTACATTTCCCACTATCTTTGTCAATTATTCATGTGTGCTCTCCCCATCGTGTGTCCCTTTCTATTCTAATGGATCAATGAACGGTGGAGCCCAACTTCCCTAACCTTACACATCAATACGCTCCTTTCAACCACTCAATATACTTGTATGTCTATGTTTGCCACCTCTCCTCCATCATGCCCTCGACGCTTCACCCTGATACCCCTCCTTTCCCTATCACTCTATAGGATGTAGTCTACGCACAACTATGATTCTTCCTTAGATCCAGAGACCTACAGAACCCCTTGCCACCAGCTGGACGATCTATTTTTCCAGCTAATATTGCATCCCTTAGTGAGTCCATGTTAAAACCCCAACTTTTGGGTTCATTTGGTGAGAAATGTAATTTCTCATATTAAAGATATTGGAACAAGTAATGATATAATTGTCTTGAATAAATGAGTTTCGTTTACAACAACCTTATTGGCTGCTTTGCGGACTTTATTGGCTATTAGGCCCAATAACAAGGAAAAGACAAAAGGGACACCATTATTAATAAGAAATGGAGAAAAGAAAGATGTAGAAACCTCTAGAAGGCAAAAGAATATAATCCAAAGTTGGATTTCGTGCCTCTTGGGTTCCTTGGGTTCCAAGGAGTCCAAAGTTGCAAAGAGAAAGTAATAAGAAAAGAAAAGAACAATTAAATATTTCTTTATTAAGAAAGAAATTTAAAACAATGATAAAATATGGGAAATAAGTGAAAAGAGGTATAATTGAGTTATCCTTCCTGGATTTTCATATCCCAAGGATTCTTAATGATAAAAGGAGTACCAATGAGGAAAATAAAAAGAAAGATAAAGAGAAATCCTCAAAAAGAGATATTTTAAAAAGAAATAAACAAGATAATGTGAAATAAGGAATATAAATGCATCTAGAAGGATAATAAGTATCCTTAAAAAGGAATTTCGAAATCTTTGAGTTTCTTGGGGTCCAAGGAGCCCCAATGGAGAAGAAAGAAAGAGAAAAATACCAAAAATGCAAAATAAGAGGATAATGTGATACATTATTAATGATTTTGGTGGCATTGCTAAAAAGAAAGTATGTTCTACTAAATGAAAATAGAATTTCGTGCCAATGGGTTAAAAGTCAAGCAATAAAGAGAATAAGTGAGAGGAATTTTGAATTCCTAATAACTAAAGAGCAAAGTATATTTAAAGGGATAATGAAGACAAAGAAGTTGCTTCTTAGCTAAGGAAAATATGTTTCCTTTTGGGAAAAAGACTTGAGTCCTCGTGGATGCACATCTTGGGGTGCGAATACCCACCCTTATATAAAGGGTAGAGCCCTGCTTCGAACCCAAGAGAGAGAGAGAGATGCCACGCTCTCCTCCTTGTGCAAACCCTAGTCAAGAGTAGGGATCTATCCCTGGAGCAATGGAGGTCCGTTTGGTGCTCTTAATGGAGGAAGGAAGCCTGTACGACAACCTAGGAGGGATCATATATCAAACTCGCACTCCTATCTTCAAGCAACTCCATCCTCAGGTCTCCAATTACTGCAAACGTAGCAGCAACTGCGGCCTGTTTTCACTTGAGAATGGCCATATTGGTCGTGACGTGGGGGTGCCTTCTGTGCGCCAAGGTGCTGCGAGGCTGGGGCGGCCATGGGCGGCGACCCTCGAGCCATAGGGGAGGGGAGGAGCGGATCGCGGACAACTGTAGTGGGCGATCCAACAAGGGTCGCAAGGAAGAAGATGAACCACACCCTTATGATGCTTTTACCCCTCCATGCTACATAGCGCCGACAACTTAACGAAGGGCAGATAGGTCTTTTCGAAATGTTTCCAAATCTACAAACAATGTTGCATGCCATGAGTGATGTGGCACATACTAATTAGCTCAAGTAAGTTATTCTTGCAAAATTCATATTTAAATAATGGTAACTTGGATGGGTACATATAATATATGAATTTTGCTCAGATAAATGAGAGGAATTCATTAAAAATTGTTTGAGAGGCTAATTTCTCTTGCAATTGGAAAAGTAGTTTAAGTTATCAACTTTAATGAATTAAAGATTAAGAAACCCTATTTTGAGATGATTAATGTATTTAGTTGGGTTTAACTGATGATTAAAGTTGATATTAACCTATTTACTGTAAAAAGGTGCATTAAGAATAAAAAGGATGAACTTTGCACATAATTAAAATTCATGTGCATAAATATGCTTTAATGGGTCTTGAAACCCTAATATAAGTAAATGTGACTCATAATGTTGTAATTATTCAAAGTCATGAATAAAGTTGAGATATGATAATACAAAGCTATTTTAAGTATAAAAGTTCCTATTTGTGGATAAATAACCTTAATGTAGTAATTAGGGTTTTTTAATGGATAAAGGTAGAATAAATGACAAAAAGAATTCATGAGTGTTTTAGACCATAATGAACTATGAATTGATGATAAATGAGCATAATGAATCTTTTCATGGATTAAAAGATAAAAATGGTAGCTTTAATGTAAAAGAGGCTTAATGGGCTTAATTGATCGTCAATTGTGCTTTTTCTGAAATTGGGTTTTAAAATAGTAAAAAGATGAAGGAAACCCTAATTGCAATGGAAACGCTAAAAGTGGACTAGAAACCCTAGGAAGCGAGCTATGTTTAATGGATCTTGATGGCATGATCAATGACAGGAAAATTGGATGCCTATTTCAGGATCAACTTAATTGGTTGAATTAATTTTGCAATCAAGTCATCTTGACATGTATGTGGTTAATTATGTCTAATCGCATTAGTTTCCAGAAGAATTTCTCAGATGATTCATCGCATTGAATGCAACTTATCAGTTAGATGTTCATAATCGCAAATTATAAAGTCATTATGATTATCACAATTGTAAAATAAGTGTGTATTATCGCATCTACATGCCACCCTGATGGATGATGCTAAAAGGTCAAGCCCATGAGGGAAGACGAATGGGCACCAAGCTCAGGATTGAGAAGGTGGCCTATGATATTGCATGACTATAGGGCACCATGAAGGGTGACCCCAGGCACCAAGCTTGGGATTGAGAAGGTGGCCTTAAGTCAATGGAAAAAGTGAAACCTGAAAGGTGGTATGCCAGGGTTAGGGCAAAACTGGTGGAGAATGTCACATTGAAAGCGTAATTTGGCTTGTTAATTAACTTGATTGTGATATTTAAATTGTTAGCCATACTTGCAAATTTTGGTTGTTCCCACATACCGACATATTTTTATATGCTAACCAACATTTTGTTTGTCAGCATTTTAGGTACATGATTGAAAAGGACAAACAATAATGTGGCATATGTGGAATTAAATAAGAGTTAAAGTACAAAGGAGGATTAGTTAGAATATACTCCAGATGTGGATAGAAGTAGATATCCAAGTTTTTGAAAAAAGGTATGCAAAGTTTTATTTTATTACAGCCTTTCAGTTTAGTCTGTAGAATTTGATAATTGTTATTGATTATTTGTCAAACCTTTGATCCTATTAATTGGGATAATGACTCTGATCTCTTGGTCTCCCTTATTTGGGGGTTATTGGGAGGTGGGGTCGTTACATTTGGTATTAGAGAATATGTTACTAATTTAATCTATAATAATTAATAAAATTTACAAACTCTATAGAACCCAAGGGAGTTATTAGAGGATTTTCCAAAAGACAAAGGTGTTTAGAAAAGGATCACATTCGGGGGCTGGAAAGATTTTCCTCTGCACCACTAGTCGGAATACGAGCACTCCCAGATTAGTGTGACTTCTTGGCCGATGTCTTAGGATCTGACTCAAAATAATATACCTTTAGGACTCTCTCATCTTGTTCATCCCTTCTCAACTCAAATGCTATTAAGGACCTTAAGGAATAAGGTTTTCTCTCTTTTCCTCACCCTCTTGAGATATGGGTAAGGTTGATAAGGTTTAAGGAATCCTCCATCAAATTAACGAAAAGCATGTAAATCAGATGTCATGGACATAAGCTTAATAGTTAAGCACAAACTAAAGAATAGATACATGCTTAGGTCGTATGACATATGTTGTCATGCCCTCAGGAGAGACCTGAGGCTAGACCTTCTTGTCAGGAGGATGAGTAGAGAAAGTTAGTCTTGGAGGTAGAGACCTCCATCATAAGTAGAGAACTGGAACATCCTTTGAGGATGATGCTAACCCTAACCCTAAGAAGTGGTTAGAGAGAGAGATGGCATGATGACATGATACACTAGATGGGTGAACATGCTTTTGGATGCCTGTATGAGCCATGAGAGGGTAGATGACCTAGCACCTTTGGAAACCCAACCCTGGGAAAGGGTCGTGCATGTTAGAGAGAAGGATAGTTCCTTCATTGATGAGGTTAGAGAAGAACCTATAGAAACCCTACGGGCTTATGCAAGTAGGGAATAGAATACACCCAGAATACGTCAGTGGTATGAGCAGTAGGCTAAAACCCTGCCCGGGAGAGTATGATGGATAGCTTACAAGATAAGAAATAATCTTAAGAAAAAATAAGTTCAACATAGGCTTCACCCAGGTAGGGGTATGCTTTTGAGCTTGATCCATATTCATGGAGAGAGGACCCCTAATAGTGAGGCTGATTCTAGGATTAGCTCTATAGAGAGAGAGTGGGACCAAGCAAGAAGGTTGGAAGCTTACACTCCGACATATGAGGAATAGTGGGAGTTGAGGATGATGTGACCTAAGTGAATGGTTGCTCTTGCCCCATGCATAATACCTGGGGGATAATGGTATCTTGGTTGCCTTTAGAGGAACAAAACCCTGAAGAGAGGATGAGGTTGCTAGTACCTACGTGCCTATGGTATAGGCATTTACCTTCGAAGTTAAGCAGAAGAGTGCCTTAGACCTTGAGGAGGCTTTATATCTAGTTGGTTGCCCTTGAGGAGGACTCCACTCTGAAGTGTTGTTCAAATAAAAGGATCATGGGAAGCGCATGACATACCTTGGACATTCTTGGTTCATGGTCAAAGGTTGAGCATGCAGTGGGACACCCAAAAAGTGAACCTAGGGTCCCTAGTTATAAGAAGGGAAGTGGTGTACCTGATGCTCATGATGAGATTTGAGTTGTATAGATTTGAGCATGGTACTCCTCATGTTTAGAAGAAATGGAAACCCCCTTAAGTCGAAGGAATGTTTGATGAACCCTTTACAGCTATGTAGGTGACATGGAAGGTATGTTCTTGGTCCAATGTTGAGGAATGAGAATAAGTATGACCTAGAATGGTTTAGCAGGTGGTTTTCTTGTGCCTTAGTGGCTTGCTAGGGTTAAGAATGCTCATGTGGATGTAAACCATAGACATAAGGACATTTGTGACCTTTGTTATCAAGAGGTGTAGTTTCCTCCCATCCTGGGAGAGGAACCCTTGTGTAGGGTGTATACCAGTTTTGAGGTAACCTAAGGAGGTCTCATAGAATCTTGAGAAGCTAAGTGAAGAGTACATGATAAGAGAATGAACATGTAGACCCATAGATAACCATCTCTATGTGCACATGGATGTGTTACCATAGAGGTAATCGATATGGGGCCTGACCAAGGTAGGCAGGTTGCCATGACCCCTATGTAAGGATGAAAGTCAGCCCATGAATGCAAAGAGAGAGATGATGAAGGCTTGGGTAAGGTTCTAAGTTGGAAATGTACTATAATAGAATCCTAAGAATATCATAGGGTCAGGTGGGGATTAGATCGTTGAAAGTGGGAGTTGCCTAATTTTCTAGTTGCACATGACCATAGGGTCGGGAGGTAACAACTATCATTGTCTGAGGGCCATGGGTTAGGAGACTGATCACCTTCATAAACTCATGGGACCCAAAGGGAAGATGAGTAGGGCACTCTCTATATGCATAAGGGAAGAGGGATGACCCCAAAAGTACCGGCACCCTATAGACCTGGAGGAGATGACCAAGGATTGTGTGTTGACCCAAGTAGGTTCGAAACCAGTTTTCCATGGAAGTAATTTCAAGGTGGGATGTACTATCTCTACTTAGGAAGAACTTTGTGCTTGGACGGCCGCCAAATGCTTATTTCCTCTTATTATGTTAGTGAGAGATAGGGTAGTACGCATGCCATACACCAAGGATAAAGATTATGTGAGTTGGAATGTTGCTATGAGGTATGAGGACATATATGATAACATACTCGTGAGGAGTAAATCGTGTTTAGATGGTTTATAAACCTTAAGAGAATTAAGGTAATCATCTTATGAGAATGTTTTAACAAGAGAAATGTGGAATTTGCAAGTTATGCAAGGTTGAGTTTGATCACCATGAGAATAATCTCAGAGTTTCTTGATGAAGATCGAATTAGAGTTGAGATGAGATGATAAGTGGAATACATGGAGGTGTACGCCTTCAACATTACCTAATACCTAAGGATGTGAAGTGGTTATGGCTTCTTTGGTTGAGATATAGTTGTCTAGTCTAGCTAGAGGCTAGAAGAGGTTGTTAGGCTAACCCTAAGTTTGAAAAGAGATAAGTTTGGCTAACACCTATATGTAGCATGATCTATTTAAACAAGTTAATAGATGTTTGGTTAGCCCGTCTAGACCTTGATGCAATGAAAGGATGGTTGTAGAACCTCAGATGTACTTCCTTGGAAAAGGAGGTGATGAAACCCCGACTAGAGTAGTTTAGTGTTTCCGAGGAATCGATCTTGAGGAATCATGATATACAGGAGATCATGATACACCGTACTGTGAAGATAGTAAGTGACAGTAGTACTTTGGATGCCTAAGATAATGTTGCATGTGGCATGTTGCCATGCATGACATGAGGTGAAGGACGAACACCAATGACCCAATGAGTTGATATAAAGGATGAAGAGTCCTTGAGAGAGAACAAGAGTTCATCACTATGGATGTGTAGTAAGTTTCCCATGGACCAGAGAAGGTCATAATGCAATTTGGGTTCTGGTAGATCGACTTACCTAGATGACATGAGAAAGAGAGAATATTGTCAAGGGACATATCCGGTTGAACTACATATGAGATGGTTCAACTACACCATGATGCAAGTTTAATCTAAAGATTCACTCCCATGAGGTGGAAGTAGGTGCATGAAGAACTCGATGTTAGTATTTCTTATCACCCCTAACTGATGGTTAGAATGATCCAGACTAGAGTGTCTGATGAGAGCATGTGTGCTCGTTTAGGGTGATATCTAGGGATAGATCTTGTCCTCTATAAGATGTGATGATAACCACCAAAGCCAGTATCAGGATGTAAAGAAGCTCTGTAAGAGAGGTTGTGCCGGTCACCACTTCATTAAGATGATGTTGGTGAAGGGACCTCGCGAAGGTCAAAGGACCATAGTGTGTGCAAATGAAGTCACTTTGATCGTGCAATGGCTGAAAGTAGCCCAGAGACGACATGAGTTGTAAGCTGCTCCAAAGTAGAGTGACATGCAGTTCACTGTGGGAGAGTATGTGATGAGAAAATATGACCCCTCTAAGCGACATCTGAGAAAGCTGAGTCCCCAATATATGGGTCCATTTGAGATGGATTGGTGGAGATGGTTGTGTTTAGCTTTAACCCTAGGGATAACATGATGTATAATGTGTTCCATGAGTCTGATCTAGAGCACTATGTGAGGTACCCAAGCCATGTGTTGAGCCCTGAACCTATTTATCTTTTGAGAGGCTGAAATGTCCTGATTCACCTATGACGGTATGTTATACCAAGGTAAGAAAGAACTCAAATGGAAGAGTATGAGACGATGAAGGTTCTTGGGAGGCACCATGGAAAGGGTGAAGCCACATGGGAGCCCTGATGGACATAAGTAAGGCTTATCCTGTTTGTTTGGTTGCTTGAGGGAATTTTGAGGGCAAAATTCCTATAAGAGAGGAAGGATGTTACAACCCCAACTTTTGGGTTCATTTGGTGAGAAATGTAATTTCTCATATTAAAGATATTAGAACAAGTAATGATATAATTGTCTTGAATAAATGAGTTTCATTTACAATAGCCTTGTTGGCTATTTTGTGGGCTTTATTGGCTATTGGGCCCAATAACAAGGAAAAGACAAAAGGGACACCATTATTAATAAGAAATGGAGAAAAGAAAGATGTAGAAACCTCTAGAAGGCAAAAGAATATAATCCAAAGTTGGATTTCATGCCTCTCGGGTTCCTTGGGTTACAAGGAGTCCAAAGTTGCAAAGAGAAAGCAATAAGAAAAGAAAAGAACAATTAAATATTTCTTTATTAAGAAAGAAATTGAAAATAATGATAAAATGTGGGAAATAAGTGAAAATAGGTATAATTGAGTTATCCTTTGTGGATTTTCGTATCCCAAGGATTCCTAATGATAAAAGGAGTACCAATGAGGAAAATAAAAAGAAAGATAAAAAGAAATCCTCAAAAAGAGATATTTTAATAAGAAATAAACAAGATAATGTGAAATAAGGAATATAAATGCATCTAAAAGGATAATAAGTATCCTTAAAAAGGAATTTCGAAATCTTAGAGTTTCTTGGGGTCTAAGGAGTCCAAATGGAGAAGAAAGAAAGAGAAAATACCAAAAATGCAAAATAAGAGGATAATGTGATACATTATTAATTATTTTGGTGGCATTGCTAAAAAGGAAGTATTTTATACTAAATGAAAATAGAATTTCATGCCAATGGGTTAAAAGTCAAGCAATAATGAGAATAAGTGAGAGGAATTTCGAATTCCTAATAACTAAAGAACAAATTATATTTAAAGGGATAATGAAGAGAGAAAAGTTGCTTCTTAGCTAAGGAAAATATGTTTCCTTTTGGGAAAAGGACTTGATTCCTCGTGGATGCACATCTTGGGGTGGGAATACCCACCCTTATATAAAGGGTAGAGCCCTGGTTTGAGCCCAAGAGAGAGAGATCCCATGCCCTCCTGCTTGTGCAAACCCTGGTCGAGAGTAGGGATCTATCCCTGGAGCAACAGAGGTTCGTTTGGTGGTCTTAATGGAGGAAGGAAGCGTCCATGTCAACCTAGGAGGGATCAGATATGAAACCTATGCTCATATCTTCAAGAAACTCCATCCATAGGTCTGCAAACTGCTACAAACGCAACAACAACCTGGGCCTGTTTTCACTTGAGAATGGCCATATTGGTCGTGACCTGGGGGCGCCTTGCGTGCGCCAAGGTGCTGCGAGGCTGGGGCGGCCATGGGCGGCGACCCTCGACCCATAGGGGAGGGGAGGAGCGGATCGCGAATAGTTGTAGTGGGCGATCCTACAAGGGTCACGAGGAAGAAGATGAACCAGGCCCTTGTGATGCTTTTGCCCCTCCATGCTACACAGTTCCGACCACTTAACCAAGGGCAGATAGGTCTTTTCGAAATGTTTCCAAATCTGCAAACAACATTGCATGCCATGAGTGACGTGGCACACACTGATTGGCTCAAGTAAGTTATTCTTGCAAAATTCGTATTTAAATAATGGTAACTCGGATAGTTACATATAATATATGTATTTTTCTTAGAAAAGTGAGATGAATTAATTCAAATGGTTTTAGAGGCTAATTTCTCTTGGAATTTGAAAAGTAGTGTAAGTTATCAACTTTAATGAATTTTTTTTTGGTCGGCTAAAAATCCTGTTGCTATATTACCAAAAAACTTTAGGTACAGTTTGCACCCCATATCAAGAAACCAGAAAATCTTGATACTCAACCAACAAGTAAACAAGATACACAAAAAACAAAAACTCTGACATGTGTAGAATACGACTAAGCCCTATCTAACAAACAAACTGAAGGCCTGAACCTATACAAACCCTACGTTCAGCCTGAAGACCACCCACAAATAAAGAACACAGAGCATTGCATTCAGATCAAACCCTATCGGATGAATTCAGACAGATATCAGACCCATTGCACACAATCAGAGTACTTCGGATGACTAGGACTTATGGGAAAAGAACCCAAGTCAGCAAGATTTGTCAAATATCCAACCAGCATACCAGATTCATAACCAGGCTGAATGAGTCAAAGCATCAGGAATTTGACATTAGATGCGCACTGAGGCCATTCTCCACTTGCTATATGCTCACCTAGAATATGTGGAAAGATGGAAACAGATAGCAACCAACATCTCCTTCAAAACTCATTGACTGGCTTCAGAGCAGCAACTAGCTAATATGAAATGGATCAGATAGGATACATGGAGGAATAAACATCTTCCAACAGACCTGCAACTCCCCAGGACAACTAGATAGAATTGCCAAGGTTGTTAAACACAATCCTTTTGATCTCTCCAGTTTTTGTCTTAGGCTTTTTCTTCTTTTCCCTTGCTTGGGACTGTCGCTCACCTTGAAATCATCTGTTAAGTCTGGTTCAAGGTCGCAGGAGCAGCAAGAGTCCTCATCAGAATCCGGGGTCTGCACATTCTTGTACTCCAGGAAGATTCCAGTAGTTTGTACCAGCTGTTTTGCTCCTTGCGGGGTGACATCTAACCTGGACAGAGACAGTTCCCAGTCGAGGTTGAGAGCCTCCCCTACCACGAAGGGTGAGGTGTAAAACATCTCTGGTTCAAATGCAGGAGATATATTGCTAGAAACGAATTCATCCTGTTTAGGATCCCGAGCAGCTCTAGTGCTGTCAGCTTTAGCGGTAGATGACTCCTTAGCCAAATGTCGAGCATTTGGAGTTCAACTGGGTTTCCCAGACCGGAGTTGGAGTTCATTTGGCATTGGCTTCCGCCTGACATTCATGGGGCACGACGAATGTCTATGCCCAAAGTAGGAGCATTTGGTACACAACAGAGGCTTGGAGATGAACTCGATGCTAAGCTTCTTTGGTACATCGTCGATTTCCACCGTAACATCTTTAGGGAATCCTGCTCCTGCATTTAGATCCACACAAACTAGGGCTTCCTTCAAGCAATTAGCTACAAGCACAGCGTCGTCGAAGTCGACTGGTCTTCCGATCAAACTAGCAACGCCGCCTAGCCGATCCAAGGTCCAGGGAAAACCTGGATTCTCAAGTCTAAGCCAGACGGGGAGCTTCTGGAAGGACAACAGACAGAGAGCACTACCTGGCTCCCACGGATGAACGATGACCAGACCGCCGTCCATCATCCAGGGGGCCTCGTCTAGGACCCTCTTCCTTTCCGCAGTTGTCGGGAGCTTGATAATGAAGCCTTCGACTTCTTCTGCGATGATTTGGAAGTCGCAGCTCGGCCTCCATTGTCGCTTCACCCAACCATGGAGTTGACTCCGGAATGGTTTCCTCCCAGTTACTAGATCGAGACGTAATCCTCCCAGGTTGGGAGGGTCTCCTTCTTACTGGACATCGTGAAGTATTTAGCTTTGTTCTTCACCAGCGGCTCTACGAATTTGATGACTGCAGAGGCATCGCAAGCCCTGCTAGGCCGGCTAAGCTGTAGCCAGTCACTCACCGGTAGATTTGGCCATGGTGTCGCAATTCCTTCTTGCGATTGCAATGAAGAAGGGGAAAGGGGTTGAGATGTGGAGGCCGACGGGTCCTTTTAGGCAGCGTGAACTGGTGACGAGGTGGAGGTCGCTACTCTGTTGGCCGCTCTTGAGCCCTCTGGAGGAGTCGTTGAAAACTCAGACACACTACCACCATCTCTGGTATCGGCGCCGCCACCAGGGATTCGCCCTCCCCCTCGCTCCCTTCTGCCTATTCTCGCTCTCGCATTTCCTTCTTGCGATTGCAACGAGGATGACGAAAGGGGTTGGGATGTGGAGGCCGACTGGTCCTTTTGGGCAGCGTGAACTGGTGACGAGGTGGAGGTCGCTACTCCGTCGGCCGCTCTTGAGCCCTCCGGAGGAGTCGTTGGAAACTCAGACACACTACCACCATCACTAGCATCGGTGCCGCCGCCAGGGATTCGCCCTCCCCCTCGCCCCTTTCCGCCCCTTCTCGCTCTCGCCATCCACCATCACTAGCATCAATTTTAATGAATTAAAGATTAAGAAACCCTATTTTGAGATCATTAATGTGTGTAGTATGGTTTAATGGATGATTAAAGTTGATATTAACCTGTTTACTATAAAAAGGCGCATTAAGAATAAAAAGGATGAACTTTGCACGTAATTAAGAAATTCATGTGCATAAATATGCTTTTATGGGCCTTGAAACCCTAATATTAGTAAATGTGACTCATAATGGCTGTAATTATTCAAAGTCATGAATAAAGTTGAGATATGATAATTCCAAGCTATTTCAAGTATAAAAGTTCCTATTTGTGGATAAATAACCTTAATGTAGTAATTAGGGTTTTCTAATGGATAAAGGTAGAATTAATGACAAATAGAGTTCATGTGTGTTTTAGACCATAATGAACTATGAATTGATGTTAAATGTGCATAATGAATCTTTTCATGGATTAAAAGATAAAAATGGTAGCTTTAATGTAAAAGAGGCTTAATGGGCTTAATTGATGGTCAATTGTGCTTTTTTGAAAATAAGGGTTAAAAATAGTAAAAAGATGAAGGAAACCCTAATTGCAATGGAAACCCTAAAAGTGGACTGGAAACCCTAGGAAGCGAGCTAAGTTTAATAGATCTTGATGGCATGATCAATGATAGGAAAATTGGATGCCTATTTCAGGATCACTTGATGTGTGCTTGCTTAGTTTCTTAATTGGTTGAATTATTTCTACAATTAAGTCATCTTGTCAGGTATGTGGTTAATTATTGTTAATCGCATTAGTTTCTCGAAGAATTTATCGAATCATTCATCACATTGAATGCAACTTATCAGTTGGATGTTCATACTTGCAAATTATAAAGTCACTATGATTATCACAATTGTGTATTCTCACAGCTACACGCCACCCTGATAGATGATGCAAAAAGGTCAAGCCCAGGAGGGAAGACCAATGGGCACCATGAGTGGTGACCCCAGACACCAAGCTCGGGATTGAGAAGGTGGCCTTAAGTCAATGGCAAAAGTGAAACCCGAAAGGGGGTATGCCAGGGTTAGGGAAAAAGCGGTGGAGAATGTCACATTGAAAGCATAATTTGGGTTGTTAATTAACTCAGTTGTGATATTTAGATTATTAGCCATACTTGCAAAATTTTGGTTGTTCCCACATACCGACATATTTTTATATGCTGAACGATGTTTTGTTTGTTAGTGTTTTAGGTACAAGATTGAAAAGGACAAACAGTAAAGTGGTATATGTGGAATTAAATAAGAGTTAAAGTACAAAGGAGGATTAGTTAGAATAGACTCCATATGTGGATAGAAGTAGATATCAAAGTTTTTGGAAAAAGGTATGCAAACTTTTATTTTATTACAACCTTTCAGTTTAGTTAGTAGAATTTGATAATTGTTATTGATTATTTGTCGAACCTTTGATCCTATTTATTGGGATAATGACTCTGACCTCTTGGTCTCCCTTAATTGGGGGTTACCGGGAGGCGGGGTCGTTACAGTCCATCAAAGCAATAAGGAGGTTACATGTTCATCTTCTTTATTTCTATATTTTAAATGTTGAGATAAAATCAAAAATTTCCACCCCTATGAATTTACAAACTACACATGTGTGAGTATTGAAGCAATAAATTCTATGTGTGACAGCTTGCTCTGGGGAAAGTTCATCCTTTTCTTGTACCTATCTTTTTCCTATCATTTGTGAGATTCTGTCTCACCTAACATTATACATCTTTTGCCTTTATCTAAAAAGGTTCTAGATCCATGGGAAACTACCCAATCCCCTATGTAAAGACCCATAATAATCTTGCAAAGGAGGACACAAAAATGTAGCACCCCTAACACACAAGATTGTCCTCTTATCACCCTATCTTACCCTCATCTTCCCTGTGTGCAATGAAAGGTGCTAGTAGGAGTCCCAGGAGGTCTCGATCCATGGAAGGAAGTTCCCAAACAACCAGAGTGATAAGCAAACCTTTTGATAAGTGTCATGACAATTGTGCTTTTATTCGAAGATGGAAATGTAAGCAATTCAAGTTATGTACTTGTCTCCAATACCACAATTGTGGCAACACATCCCATTATCATATTGATAATGAGGTGTTACGCGAAAACGTGCGGAAATCACCATAACCACAGATTATCAAAACACGGGTTAATTAAAACCGATTATGGAAAACTGATAAAATATGAAGCTATTGCATTCCGGTCCTCATCCTGCAAGGAAAACATGTCATATATATATACATATACCAGATCTGATACGTGTCCACAACTTACAGAAGCCGCCTTCTATCCATCACATGAGTTCACCACTTGTTCATATACATAAAGGCCTACATCTGGCCAACCCCAGGATATACAAAACATCAATGATCGTACATCGTGAAACAACGCCAAAACATTGCCAAGGACCTGAGAGTACAGGGATGACTCTAAACTCTAAAACTCCCAAAACAGCAACATATCCATTGCTTGCCTTCTACTGCTCGTCTAACTGCTCCGCCGCAACACCGCGACCACCACCACGTCTAGCACGACCACCTGAAAACTAGCGAAGTGAGAAAATTGAACATTGTCCCAACGGGAGGCATAACTCCCCGCCAAAACTACAAAACCTCAGATATATGTAAGCAGCTAAAGTATAACAAGAGCATACTATCAAGCTTACCAAAGTTACTCATTTATTCATCCCACTACTGCGTATGAAACAAGGTCAAAAAGATAAGATGTATAAAGCTTACCACCTATGAGAAATGTATAAACAACTACAAGATACAAATCAAGTTAACTACACAAACAAGGCCTCAACCAATGTTTTGTATTGTCCTAAGCAATAAATACTATTCGGCTGATTTACAAATTATTATGCCCTGAGGAAGTGAACCATACCGTTCAAATCCAACCTTCGGTTGCGAAGCCCAAGCCGGTGCCATACAAGGTCAATGGAAGAGTCGGACTCCACAACCTTCCCCCTCGTAGTCAGTGTACGAGAACAACACAAGTAGGACCGCAGTCTCATGCTCAAGTGGCCTCAGCCATAGGGTCAGCTCCTCATGCTACCCTTCCTCTAGCCCGCCTCGGTACAGGTCATGGCACTAGTGTATCTGAGCCACAGGCCTGATCACCGTGCTCTGAGCCATGAACGCATTCATGCTCGTCATATCTCATATCAGGAGCCATGGGCCTGTTCACCATGCTCATCACATATCCGGGTCTACAACCAAAGTTGCACTCTTACCTCCTCAGTTTAGGCTAGGAGAAACCTCGCATATTCAACAATATGTGCTCCGGGTTAACCCGCAAGAGAACCCGTTTTACCATCACCAAATCATGACGATGATGGATCTATGGCCAGGGCAAACTACATGATATAATTCCACTGTGATTATTTAGTATCTTTTAGATGGATTGCAAGATTCAACCAAGTTGTATAACATGCAAGATGTAACAGAAAGTAAACAGTATAACTCAACATTATGTTATTATTGTAATCGCATCAACCTGATCCATCTCAAGGATCATCACATACCATGGGATCTCAATCCCTCATCATGCACTGCCAATGCCTCTTCAAGGCTCACATCAATATCAAAGTGATGTTACTCACCACATATGTCTCATAGCCTTTTCATGGCTAATCATCACCTGCATAGTTAGGGAATACAATAATCATAGTTTCAACATAAGGACTATACTTACTATCACAAGATGATATTTGAGATGCTATACTTATTATTCTTACACTATTTGGTGATCAAGTGTAATAAGCACATCATTAACAAACCATATCCATGCTTATCCTCATCTCAGACTTATACTAATAATCAAGGTGTTCACTTCATACAAGAAGTCATGATGAGTATACAGAACAAGCACTATTATTACCATTAGCATTACTGTCACCATTCGTTATGTAAACCACTTACCACTATCATTACAATTATCATTATTATTATCATTAAACAAACCATTAGTGTAACTACCACTATTCTTCTTAATAGATAAGCATGATGATCTCTTAATGCATATCATTACCACTGCCTTTCTCATTATCATTACTTATACCATTAACATTATTATTTCTACTAGCAAAAGGGTCACCATCATTTGGAAGCAAGGATATATGTTTGTGCATAATCATTTCCATAATACAAGGAACCATCACTGAAGGATTACAAGGTTCTCACTATTACTCACCACAACCCTCACTAGAAGATGGATACAACAGCCACCTACCCTCACCCATACTTAAGAATAGCGGTTGGTGTACATAGAAGCAACGATGCATTTCCACAAAGGCAACCAGCGCACGCGACGCAACGTCATAGGGAGGAGTAACACGCGTCAAAGGGGGTGTGTCAGGCACTTTCTATCGGGCAACGCCCGTCTCGCCCAGCATATCGCACGACACAAACCCAAGAGGGTGTCGCCCGTCACCAAACCATCTTGCCCAACACAAACCTATCGGCCAACACTCACCATACTTAGCCTATCGCCCAACAAAAGAGAAAGGATGTCGTCCAGCAAGGCAAGAACATGGTATGTGATGCCCAACACAACAACGAAGGATAACACCCAACGCACTAGCCTATCTCCCAACAAGCTAGGTCAGGAGGGTTGTCAGGCAGCACCTTCCCACTCTCAAAATGACCCAAAAGCATCACTCACAAAGCCATCTTCTTCCTCATGCACAAAGGCACTCAAAACCCTAGGAAAGAGTCACCACTAACTGAGATCACCTTCTAGCCCATGGTGAGAAGAGGGTCTTGCTCAAGAAATTAGGACACAAGCTCACCTCAATCGACTAAGAAGGAGGGGTTTTGCTCATGGCACTAGAAGCTCAAGCTCACTCTTCTAGACCAAGGGGAGAAAGGAGTGTTTCTCCCTACAAACCCTAGATCACAAAGAACACTAGACCACATGGTGATCGGCCAACAAGGGTACTAAGCAAGAAACTAAGCTACTATCACATGAACAAGATCATATCAAGAGATAAAGGAGTTAGGGTTAGAAGTTATGCAACCCTCCTTAGGCTCCAAGCTCCAAGGAAGAAGAAGAACCACTTCTATAGAAATAGCATTCAGTGTCGCTTTTCTGGGCGTCGGTTATTAAGGAAAACCGACACCTATCATATAAGGCGTCGGTTGTTTAAGCAAACCGACGTCTATATTTGAAGACCAGCCAGACACGGGTACCTCTTTGTATTCATCGTCGGTTGACTATAACAAACAGACGCCTAAAAGCTCCCGCGAAATCTAATTTTCGAGCGAAAAGAAAAAGTGTCACATACAGCGTCGGTTATTTAAATAGCCACTGACGCCTATGTGGGATGAAACTTTGCGCGAAAAGTGTCACTTTCAGCGTCGGTTATCTGTTGATAACCGACGCTGAAAGTGGTTCCCGCCAAACAATTTTGTGAAAATATCGTCCACTTTAGGGTCAGTTGTTTGTCACAACCGACGCTAAAGTGGTTTAGACGTCGGTTGGGACAAACAACCGACGCTATTGGTGAACTTTATATCCTGCGATCACCCAACTCTTCCCCTTTCTTCTGTTTCATCGCCTAAACTACTCCCACCGCAACCACCCCTCTGCTGTCGCCCGACCCTCCACTCCGCCGCACCCCTCCACGACAGTGCCGCCGCGCCTCCTTCTCCGGCGCCGCCTTCTCCTCTGGTGCCTCCACGCTGCCTTCTCCTCCGGTGCCTCCACGCCGCCGCCAGTGCCTCCAAGCCGCCGCCGCCAGGCCGACAGAAGCTGCTTCTCCACCGCCGTCGCACCGCCGCCAGGGTTTAGGGTTGCTAGCTGCTTCTCCGCCGCGCCGCCGGCTCGACCACAACTCCTCTCCACCGCCGTCGCCACTCTGTGCCGCCGTCTACAGACCACAGCTCCTCTCCAGACCGGTATGCCCTCTTCTTTGTCCATTTTTCTTGTTTAGCATTTTCCTTATTTATTGTAGTTATGAAATGTGACAACAAATTGTCTAAGAAAGGTGTTTGTGATGTTTTGGAATTTGCTCATAAAATTCTTCCTCCTAACAACACCCTTCCGAAAAATTTCCATGAGTGGAAGAAGAGAATGACCAACATAGGGCTGAAATGTCAAAAGATTGTTTGTTGTATTATGAACATATTGTATAGGGTTTTAAAGTTGATAAACATGTACATGCGAAAATAGGGTTATTAAACCAATATTGGTTATAACATAGTATGATCTTAATCTGATCTGGATGTTCATAATAATGTAGTATGTTAAATATGATGATTAGGGATACATATAATGTCTAGTACACAAATATTAGATGATATTGAAGAAAACCCTAGTTTGATGAGCATGTTGTTAATCATGTTAATTATGTTTCTTCTATATATTCTGATGTCATTATATAATTATGTGATCCCAACATATTAAATTGAATTAGAATGATTTCATGAATTATAGGGTTTTAAAGTTGATAAACATGTACATGCGGAAATAGGGTTATTAAACCAATGGTTATAACATATAATGTCTAGTAAAGATTCCTAGACCTTTTGTTTGAAACTATTGATTTCTTGATTTATTATTTAATAATGCTCTGTTGATTAGGATTAACCAAGTTGCTTGTAGTTTATAGACATTTATTATATATAAGAATGACAACACATGTATTTGTTGGCCTAGAAACCCGTCCAAGATTTACTCATTAGGAGTAAATCTTGGATAGTCCCCGGTTTGGGACTGTTCTTGAACACCTAATCTCACTTAGGATGTAAGTGTATAATGTGTATTGGGTTTTCGAGAAAATTTTGGCAGCATTTCCCCGTTTGTTCTCTAAGTATATATGTACTTAGAGAACAACGGGGAAATGCTGCCAAAATTTTCTTGAAAACCCAATACACATTATACACTTACTAGTGAGATTAGGTGTTCAAGGATGGGATAGGTGGTACATATTTATTATATATAAGAATGACATCAAATGTGTTTGTTGGCCTAGAAACCCGTCCAAGATTGACTCATTAGGAGTAAATCTTGGAGAGTCCCCGGTTTGGGATTGTTCTTGAACACCTAATCTCACTTAGGATGTAAGTGTATAATGTGTATTGGGTTTTCGAGAAAATTTCGGTAGCATTTCCCCGTTTGTTGTCTAAGTATATATGTACTTAGAGAACAACGGGGAAATGCTGCCGAAATTTTCTTGAAAACCAAATACACATTATACACTTACTAGTGAGATTAGGTGTTCAAGGATGGGATAGGTGGTACACATTTATTATATATAAAAATGACATCACATTATACACTTAGGTAGGATGTAAGTGTATACCCTAATCTTTTCCTAATATATACTTGTTTCCTAATATATACTTGTTTTCTCTGATCATAGAATGGATAGATCATGGATGTCCATTCGTAATCGTTGCACCCCAGAGTTTATATCTGGTCTTGATCAGTTTATTAGATTTGCCGAGGAACATAGGAAAAACCTACATATAGGTTCTACTGTCCATGTAGGCATTGCGGTAACAACTTGAAAGTCAACACTGGTGAGGAAATCAAAAGTCATGTCATGTGCAACGGGATTGTACAAGGCTATACAGAATGGCACTGGCATGGAGAGATTTCAAAATCGAAACCAGTAGATGTCGATAGCAGTGCTTGGGTGGAAGAAGAAATTGCCTCCGATGACGTAAATGTGAACGAACCAGTTCCAACAGACATCGTTGATGCGATGCTAGATAGTTGTAGGGTAGAGCACACCGATCCACCTCCTATCTTTAGAAACATTGTGCATGATGCTGAGATACCGTTATACACAGGGTGTGCTAAGTTTACAAAGCTTAGAGCTGTGTTGAGATTGTATACGTTGAAAGCTAACAATAGATGGAGCGACAAAAGCTTCACTTCATTGTTGACTTTGTTGAAAGAAATGCTTCTTGAAGGAAACAAGCTGCCAATCTCAACATACCAGGTAAAGAAAATGTTGTGCCCAATGGGAATGGAGGCCAAGAAGATACACGCATGCCCGAATGAATGTGTATTATTTCAAAAGGACTATGTAGATTTGAAAGATTGTCCAAAATGTGGTGCGTCACGGTATAAATTGATGAGTTCGGGGGAGTCCAAAACTGGTTCTCCTGCCAAGGTGTTGTGGTATCTACCTATAATATCACGGTTTCAACGCTTGTTTGCAAATCCGAAAGATGCAAAGAATTTGAGGTGGCATGCAGATGTTAAGAAAAATAATGATGGGATCCTGCAACATGCGTCTGATTCCCCACAGTGGAAGAAGATTGATCTATTGTACCCCAAATTTGGTGAAGAAGATAGGAATCTAAGACTTGGGCTTTGTACAGATGGGATGAATCCGTACGGGACATTGAGCAGCCAACATAGCACTTGGCCAGTCATGCTTGTTATATACAATCTTCCTCCCTGGATGTGTATGAAAAATAAGTACGTTATGTTGTCATTGTTGATATCAGGCCCTAAACAACCTAGAAATGATATCGATGTTTATCTTGAACCTTTGATTGATGACTTAAAGAAACTTTGGGCTGAAGGTGTGATGACCTATGATGCTTCAGCAAGAGAGACATTTCGTTTGCACGCTATGTTGTTTTGCACTATTAATGACTTTCCAGCATATGGGAATTTGTCTGGATATAGTGTCAAAGGAGCTAAAGTGTGTCCTATATGTGAAGCAAACACTGATTCAATAAGACTAAAACATGGCAGCAAGATTGTATATCTTGGTCATCGAAGGTTTCTTTCAAAATTCCATCCATATCGTAGGAAGCGCAAAGCATTCAATGGATGGAATGATGAACGGAGTGCACCTAAACCTATACCAGGGGATGTTATTTATGAAAGAGTAAAAGACATTGTCAATGAATTTGGTAAGAAATCACAATGTAGTATGGCCACACGGAGTGACAATTCTTCATTCGAGAAGAAGTCAATATTTTGGGATCTTCCTTATTGGAGTTCTTTGACAGTCAGGCATTGTATCGATGTAATGCACGTTGAGAAAAATGTTTGTGATAGCATCATTGGTACTCTATTAAATATACCAGGTAAGACTAAAGATGGGATAAAATCCAGACTGGACCTACGTGAAATGGGAATAAGGTCAGAATTAACAGAATTACGTGAAATGGGTAGTAAAAGAACATACTTACCTCCCGCTTGTTACACGTTGTCTAGAAAGGAGAAGAAAACTTTTTGTGAATGCTTGGTAAATGTTAAGGTGCCACATGGTTACTCATCCAACATCCATAGATTGGTATCAATGAAAGATCTGAAGTTGATAGGTCTTAAATCTCATGATTGTCACACTCTAATGCAAAAAATATTGCCCGTGGCAATTCGATCTATATTGCCGAAGCATGTAAGGTTTGCAATTACCAGACTTTGTTTCTTTTTCAACAGTCTATGCAGCAAAGTTATTGACCCTGATACTCTCGATAATTTGCAAAGAGAAGTGGTTGTTACCCTATGTCAGCTTGAGATGTATTTCCCTCCTTCGTTCTTTGATATCATGGTACATCGTGTTGTCCACTTGACTAGGGAAGTGAAAATGTTGGGACCAGTTTTCTTGCATTGGATGTATCCCTTTGAATGATACATGAGCGTTTTTAAAGGTGATGTTCGAAACCGTTATCGGCCTGAAGGGAGTATTATTGAAGGTTATGTGGCGAGAGAGGTTATGGATTTTTGCAATGACTTTCTTAGTGGTAATGACACTCCTGATAATGACAAGAATATTGAGGAGGGCAAAGGAATTTTGGGATCACGGGTGAAAGTAATCAGCCGTGAGCAGTTGGAACAAGCTCACTTGTATATTTACACAATATGGACGAAGTGAGTGTTTATATCGAGGAACATACCAATTTCATAAAGAGACAACATCCTCGAGCAAGTTCAATGTGGCTTGCTAGAGAGCATAATAAGACTTTTACTAAGTGGTTTGAAGATAAAGTCTTACATCAACTATCTCAAACACCAAATGATATTACAGAAACTATCAAATGCCTCGCCTTTAAACCAAAACCGAATGTTATGTCTTATGAAGGGTTTGACATTAATGGATTCACATATTACACAAAGCGCCAAGATGATAAGAGTGTCGTCCAAAATAGTGGGGTCACTCTTCAAGCGTCGACTATGTACTTTGCAAGTGCAAAGGATAAGAGTCCACGTGAAGCTAAAATGTCATATTATGGTGTCATTGAGGACATTTGGGAGTTTGACTACATAGATTTCAAAATTCCGCTCTTTAAATGTAATTGGGTTGATAACACCAAAGGAGTTATAGTGGATGAATTGGGTTTCACTTTGGTGAACTTTGAAAAGATTGGCGAGAAGGGTGAACCGTTCATATTGGCATCACAGGCGAAACAAATATTCTATATCGATGATCCTACGAATGATAAATGGTCGGTTGTTCTTCATGGTAAAAGACAATTCATTGAAGATCCTATAGATGAAGAAGAGTACTATGATAAGTATGATGACTCCAGTCCATTCTCAGTTGGGTTGCCAACTCCACAAAATATTGAAGCTAATGATGACTTATATGTGCGCGGAGATCACAATGAAGGATTGTTAATTGATAAAAGATCACAATTTTAGAGACATGTATGTTTATACAAATGCTAAATGTTTGCCTTTTTCTGGTTAATACAAATGCTAAATGTTTGCCTTTTTCTAGTTAATACAAATGCTAAATGTTTGCCTTTTTAATGACATTTTCAGATGGCTGACCATGATGAGCATGATGTCCATGATGAGCATGAAGTCCATGATGAGCATGCTGTCCATGACGAGCATGGCGAGGATACCAATTTAAGTTCTAAAAACATATCCTGTATTTCTATAAAATTCATTATCTTCTAGTTATGTCATATATCCTATATTTCTATACTGGGCTAATTCAATGTGTTTATTTTTGTCAAACTTTAGGTTGATGATGCACATGTACCCACTGAAGCACTGGAGCAACTTGATGCGTAGCACCAAACACTTAACAAGAAAAGGGGCATCACTCTGTTGAAGAAGTTAATAGTGCTAAGTGGCAGTGGATCCAAATTGGTTGTGGAGTTTGATAATGGAGGAAATGCAATTGGAGTGAACCGCAATAATTTTATAAACTATCTTGGGTGTACCACTCGGAGCCATTGTGGTGTTAAGTATGATAATTGGCATAAAGTTCCTCAGGGGAAAAAAGACTTGATATGGAAGGATTTATGTGTGAGTTATTATTATTTGCAATTCTATTTTGTAGATTACAAATTCTATTATTTGCAATTCTATTTTGGATACTAGTTAATAACATTTCTATTTTACAGAATCTGTTTGCATTGGATGAGAAGTTGCATCGTAAAAGTGTGATGCAATGCGCTGGAAAGATGCTTAGGAATTATAGGACAAATCTGAACAGAGAATACATAAAAGAGGGTGATAAGAAGAAGAAGTCAGCCCCTGAACAATGGAACTCCTTGGACAAAGAAGATTGGGACAATTTTGTTGCTTCAAGAAAATCTGAAGAATTCAAGGTATTAGGCATCACTCCCAATTTAATTAATATACATTGTATTCACCTATTCAAGATTAACATTTAGTGCTACTAACCAAATCATTAATGTGAATACTAACTAGGCCCTCAGTGACGCACAAAAAGCAAGGCGTGCACTGAATGTGCATGACCACACTATGGGTCCAAAAGGCTATGCAATCGTTCGCCAAAGACTACAGGCAGAGTCTGCGGCTACTCAGGAGTCTGCTGCTACTGAGGAGTCTGCCACACCCATGCCTCGCCATGATATTTGGATAGCTGGGACGCAAAACAGGAAGGGTGAAATAAAGAAGCCTGTAACTGCTGAGGCAGCTGCGAAAATGGTAAAATACAACTCTTAGAGCAATCGTTTGAATATTGATTATTTGTTAAACTTACCAATTTCTGTTGATGGTGATTAGCGGGAGCTGCACGAGAAGAGGAAACAAGGCACGTTCATCCCTCAGGGCACACAGGATGAATTGACAGTTGCTCTGGGTAACCCAGAGCATCATGGACGTGTTAGGGGTGCATGCGCTGGTGTGGGCATCAAAGCATTCTTTGGGCCATCCCAGCGCAAACCCAGAGCGGGACTTTCACAAGAAGAGGTAACCTATACTTTTTTTAGAATGTTGCTGCAAAAGGAAATTCAATAATAAGAAGCTAATGTTTCTTTTATCCATGTATAGGAGAATAAGAGAGTCGAGGATATAGTTGCTAAGAAGGTCAACGATGTAGTTGCTGAGAAGGTCAAGGAAGAATTGCTGCGGTGGCAGGCATCTCAGGCTTCCAATCAGCCTATGGCGACCCACTCTTCTCCTGATGTACAGACTACAAGTAATCCTGTAGACCCACCGCCTAACACGTCTGCTGTAAGTATTGTTTATGACATTGTAGTTAGTCTTTTCAAGTTGTTATGTTTTCAAGATGATATGTATATATGTATAATATTCTTTACGTAAATTTGTAGGCATTGAAGCCATGCCGCTTAAGAATGCAAGACTACATTGTTGCAGAGGCGCAGGCTTACCGTCCCTTCCTGGGGCAATGTTTCACGGGACTCCAATGCCACAGGGCTACGTTCGTGTGAGCCCGATACGTGTGTTACCCGATTGGAGAGAAGCTACATTGCCATATCCCCACCTGGATATTGATACACTTGTTGATGCAGAAGGCGGGGTCATATTGTGGCCCAAAGCAGATGTCGTCTACACTACTGAAATTGTAAGATAAATTTACATTGATTTAGACTGTTAATGTGTATATATGATGTCAACTGATCTGAAATTATATATACAGGTTAAAAAGAAGACACCAGGAGCACCTAGGCCTCCACCTCCACTTCCTGCATTACCAACTTGGGTTCCAACTGACCTAACATACCCGTTAGGTCCTGCTTGTAGGGGAATGGCATGTTGGCTACGGGCACATAATATACATTGCCCGATAATTGTTTCTTTAGATGCAGATTATGCAGGTCAATCATACGATAGCTCTTTATTTATACAAGATATTATTGAGCTGTTTATGTATGATTGGTTGAATACATCAATGATAGAGACATGGATAAGGTGAGATCTTGTTTATACATCCATATACCTTGTGTAAGATCCGGTGATATGGTTTCTTATATATTAATGCATACGTAATACATGTTTTGCAGCTACTTAGTCGAAGATCATTGCAAACAATTTGCATTTGATCATGTGGGATTTTTGATTCCATCATTGATTAGTATGGTAGCTAAAGACCCTGATACTGTTCAACAATACTGTATAGATGCTTTTACAATTTTTGGTCAGCAAAAGAAGACGATAATAATAGCTCCATTCAATGTCAAGTAAGTTTACTTTATTTATAATTTGGACTTAAGAAAATTCCATTTTTATTGTGCATTTTGAGTTATTAATTGTTAACTTCTTACCTCTAGCGGTAAACATTGGGAGTTACTAGTTATTGTCCCCGGGACGTTCACTGTTTATTATCTAGATCCCGCGGGAAGTACATTAAACACTAAAATTGGACACGTAATGAGAATGCCATTATTCTGGTGAGAAATATTTCATTTTTGTATATGTTAACATCTCTTATTACATTACTATTTACTTATGCAATTTACTGTGTTATATTAACATATAGGGGTTTAGATGCATTCAAAAAGGCTGGAGGAACGGTCCCAAGGAAAAAGAACCAGCCGATAAATTGGCAGAACGTACAAGTAAGTTCCCGACTCCAATGTATATATTATTGATGTGAATTGTGCTTAGTTGTATTATTTTGTATGTTTCAATTTATAGTGCGCTACACAAGACAATGGCTGGGCATGCATATACTATGTGATGCGATTTATGCAGATGATTATCCGATATGCCGCATTGGACATCGATACCATACATGAGGTATTATATATAGTCTCATTAGTTAGTATGAAATATATCAATCTTATTTTTATATTATTACTTATATATATACATCATTCTCTTTGCAGGTGTTTAAAACTGACAACACTACAGGTAAACGCTTAAAAAATATACATGCTCCATATACGATGGAAGCATTAAATGAACTAAGAGAAGAATGGGCAAAAGCCATACAAGCAGTGGCAACTGTAAGATATAATTGGGATGTTGATAGCGATAATGAATGATACTTTGTAAATGAATATTTATGAATGTTAATACATGTATTTGAATGTTTCTATATGTGTGAATGTGAGAATTGAATTGATGTCTGAATGTATCTACTTGTGTGAATTATTTTTTGTGAATTTTGCAGGTTTGTGGCTTGTTTGTAGGCTGATATCAATGGATGTCGTAATCCTGCAGTTCAGAAAACTGAACTGCAGGTTCTCATCCTGCTGACCAGCCACAGCAGGCCTGCAAACTGATATAAAAAAAATAGATATAGGCGTCGGTTATTTACAGAAAACCGTCAGCAAAGACATACAGCGTCGGGTTTTTGCAAAACACCGACGCCTAATGTGGCCACAACCGTACTGGAAATGGCGTCGACTGTTCGTTTCAAACTGACGCCAAAAGGGTCCGCGCCATAGAAAACGGCGTCATCTAGGACACTTTCTGCGTCGGTCATTTAGTAGATAACCGACGCCGAATGTGTCCTAGATGACGCCGTTTCCTGTGGCGCGAACCCTTTTGGTGTCGGTTATCTACTAAAAGACCGACGCCTATATGTTAAATAGGCGTCGGTTAAAAAACCGACGCCGAAGTGTTCGACCTTTAGCGGCGCCCACATAGGCGTCGCTCAGAAACCGATGCCAAAGGGGGTTAAACAACCGACGCCAAAGGCTGTTTTTGTAGTAGTGAACTCCAAGCTTCAAGGGATGTCGACCACCACTTGCTCCTCTAGGGTGTGCCGGCAACCAAACTGCTCTTCTTCAAGGGTGTATCGGCCACCACTAGCAAGGCAGGAGGGTTGTGTCGTGCACAAGATGGAGAGAAACCAAAGAGACCTTAAGCTAGGGAAAGACCACATCTATATAGAAGGTAAGGGAGGAGAAAACAAGGTTGGTCCACGCAAGGTGTCACTTTCCTAGGGACACTTGTCCTAGAGCACAAGCCATCACTCTAGAAAGCTCCATCCACATGGCCAAGATATGCACCAAGTGTCCACTTAAGCAAGGTCAAGGCTAGGTCAAAGAGCATGGGCGACACACATGTTGCTCCATGGGCGACACACTCAACTTGGCCGACACAAACACCATCTTGGGCGACACAAGCATCACTTGGGCGACACAAGGCTCAACCAAGCCCAAACAAGGCACCTCAAGGCCCAAACAAGCTCAACCAAGGCCCAAAGAACTCAAGCAACAAGCCCAAGCCTTCCTCTCAACCCTAGAGGAAGCAAAGAGAGGAAAACACCTCACAAGATGGCAAAATTGCACACAAAACCCTAAACTTGGGTTATTTGCAAGTACCCCCCAACTCTCAACAAAGCACAACCAAACCTTAATCACTACTAAAGGTGATTAGAAAGCATCAAACCACCAAGGTTAAGCAAAACAAACTGGGTAGACCCTAAACGAAGGTCAGGGTCCTTACAAGCTAACCCCCTTTAAGGGATTTCGACCCCGAAATCTGAAGAGAAAAGCGAGGGATACTTCCTCCTCATCTCTTCCTCAAGCTCCCACGTAGATTCCTCAACGCCACGACGCTGCCAAAGAACCTTCACAAGAGCCAGGTCCTTCCTCTTCAGCTTCTTGATCCTTCTGTCAAGGATCGCCAAAGGACCTTCCTCGTAGGTCACATCTGTATCAAGATCAACCTCAACTGGCTGTATCACTGTACCTGAATCCATATGACTTTTCTTCAGCATACTGACATGAAACACTGGATGCAACCTGTGCAACTTTGGAGGCAACTCTAACTCGTAAGCTACCTTGCCAACTCGTGCTATGACTGAGTAAGGCCCCATATACCTGGGTGCTAATTTACCCTTCCGTCCAAACCTTAGCACACCCTTCCATGGTGAGACCTTAAGATATACTTTGTCTCCTACCTGGAACTCCAAAGGTCGTCGGCGATTATCTGCATAAGACTTCTGCCTGTCCTGTGCCACTTTCAATTGTTGTTGCATTACTTTGATCTTATCTGTTGTCTACTGTACTAACTCAGGACCCAAAAGCTGATACTCACCAGACTCATACCAACACAAAGGAGATTTACACTTCCTTCCATACAAAGCCTCATAAGGAGCCATGTCAATGCTCTGCTGATAACTATTGTTGTAGGAAAACTCTATCAAACTTATATGTACATTCCAGTTGCTTAGAAACTGCAAAACACAAGCTCGAAGGAGATCTTCCAAAATCTGAATAGTCCTTTCAGACTATCCATCTGTCTGTGGGTGAAAGGTTGTACTGAACCTCAACTGCGTTCCCAACGCTTTGTGCAAATGTTCCCAAAAATGACTCGTAAACTGAGGACCTCTGTCAGAAACTATTGTTGCTGGCACACCATTCAGACGTACTATCTCATCAACATATACTCGAGCGAGTTTCTCGGCTGTATACGTCATCTTCACTGGTAGGAAATGGGAAGACTTAGTCAATCTGTCCACTATCACCCAAATGGAATCATGATTCCTAGTTGTCTGGGGTAGACCAACTACGAAATTCATGGTTATATGATCCCATTTCCACTGCAGTATCGACAAAGGTTGCAACGTACCTACCGGCTTCTGATGCTCAGCCTTCACCTGCTGACAAACTGCACATCTCGCCATGAACTCAGCTACATCTCTCTTCAAACCGGGCCACCAATACAAGTCCTTCAGACTATGATACATCTTGGTGACACCTGGATGCATAGCATACATCGACTTGTGTGCTTCCTCAAGCACCAACTTCCTCAGATCATCGAGATCTGGAACCATCATCCTATCATGATAGCAAACTAGTCCATCCTCAGACTCATGAAACCCATCACGCTTGTCACTACCGAACTCTGATCTGATCAACTGTACCGTATTATCTATCTGCTATGCATCCTTGATCTGCTGCCTCAATGTAGGCTTAACTTGCATTTGTGCGAAAAGACCAAACAACAAAGAAACTTCCATATGCACATTCATCTGTCGCAGGGAAACAAACATATCTCGCTTATGGCATACCAGAGAACTCAACTGTGCCTTCTTTGAAGAAAGAGAAGAAGACTTTCTGCTAAGCGCATCAGCTACCACATTTGCCTTACCAGGATGATACTCGATAGTGTAGTCGTAATCATTGATCAACTCCATCCATCGTCGATGTCGCATGTTCAACTCTTGCTGTGTAAAGATATACTTCATATTCTTATGATCTGTAAAGATTTGACACACTTCCCCATACAGATAGTGTCTCCAAATCTTTAACGTTTGAACTACTACTGCCAGCTCCAAGTCATGAGTCAGATAGTTCTCCTCATGTTTCTTGAGCTGTCGTGAGGAAAAGGAAACCACATGATCTTCCTGCATCAACACACAACCTAAACCCTTCTTGGAAGCATCACAGAAAACAACATAACCTTTCCCAGGCTCTGGCAAGATCAACACTGGAGCACTGGTCAGCTTCTTCTTCAACTCTGGAAAGCTTGCTGACATCGATCATCCCAAACAAAAGGTACATCCTTCCTGGTCAACTTCGTCATCGGTAACACGATCACACTGAAGTCCTTGATAAACCTCCAGTAGTATCCTGCCAAACCAAGGAAACTACGAACTTCTGTCGGCGTCTTTGGTTGTTCCCAATCTCCAACGGATTCCACCTTCTTCGGATCTACTTTGACTCCTTCGGCAGATATCACGTGACCTAAGAAAGTCACTTCCTCCAACTAGAACTCACACTTACTGAACTTGGCCTACAACTGATGTTGACGAAGAACAGTCAACGCTCGACGAAGATGTTGCTCATGTTCTAGCTTGTCCCGACTATAGATCAAGATGTCATCTATAAAGACTACAACAAACTGATCTAAGAACGGACGGAACACTCTGTTTATCAGATCCATGAAAGTTGTAGGTGCATTGGTTAGCCCAAACGGCATAACCACAAACTCGAAATGACCATACCTCATCCTGAAAGCTAACTTTGGTATGTCATCCGCCTTAATCCTCAACTGATGATATCCAGACCGTAGATCGATCTTCAAAAACACTGTAGCACCATACAACTGATCAAATAGATCATCAATCCTCGACAAAGGGTACTTATTCTTGATCATGACCTTATTCAACTGCCGGTAATTTCTTGACAAACAACACTAGAGCACCCCAAGGCGACGTACTCGGTCTGATAAAACCTTTCTCCAAAAACTCTTGCAAATGTTTCTTCAACTCTGCCATCTCTACTGGAGCCATCCTGTATGGTGTCTGTGCAACTGGCTGCGTTCCTGGGACCAGATTGATCTCGAAATCAATCTCTCGGGGTGGAGGAACACCAAGAAACTCATCAGGGAACACATCCACAAACTCTTAGACAACTGTCACCTCCTCAATACTATGACCTTTCACCTTGGTAACCACAACGGTATCCACCATGTGAGCTAAGAACGCCTCACATCCTTGTTGTAACAACCTATCTGCCACCATAGCTGATACTAGACATGTCGGAAGAATCTTCCTATCTCCCTGGAAGATCCACTTCTCTCCATCGCCATCGAACATTGCCTACTTGGAACCACAGTCTAAAACAACCTTATACTTCTCTAAGGTATCCATCCCAAGGATAACATCAAAACCATGCATATCAAGTGGTATAAGATCCACTTGGATGCGATGTCCCAAGAAAGACAAGACACAAGGTGGACACTCTTCTCGAAGCAAAGAGGAACCATCAAGAGGGGTTTGTAACAACAAGCTATCCTTCTTACAGCTAACAAGTAAACGACAGTTTTCAAGCATACTATAGGAGATAAAAGAGTGTGTAGCACCCGGGTCAACCAGAACAAATATAAAGCAAGAAGAAGACATATCAGAATGAAATAACTCCATCTGACTTGTCACTACTCGCGGGTTGACTATCGCCTCCGGCTGACTCATAGCATAGAATCGAGTCGTTGCTTGCTGTCCACGACCTCTGCTTCCTTGAGCAGACGATCCAACATGAGATGCTTGACCACGTCCACGTCCTCTTCTACCACTAGGTTGTGGTCTCTCTGACCCCTGAAGGTTCTATCTCGGCTGCTGTGTCACTTCATCATCTCTGTAGGGACAACCCGACTTGACATGCCCTATCTGACCGCAGGCATAGCATGTCCTAATATCAACTCGTGGTCTGATTGGCCCTGTCACTACCACAGAAGCTTTACTATGCGCCTTGGACGGCGAAGAAACATAACCTTTCCCCTTACTCAGAGACCACTGAGATGGTACACCAGAACTTCTCATCACTGCCGGCGATGAAAACCTAGGCTTCTTAAAGCCACCAAACCTCCGTCCCTGAAATTGAGCTGGTCTTTTGTGAGACATGGATTCTCTTTTCTCCCTTACTGACCTTTCAATCCTTCGAAAAGATTCCACGAACGTAGCAAACCGTTCTTGGTTCTCCAACGCAGACACAGGGGTTGTCAACTCAGCACTCAAACCCTTCTCGAAACGTCTGATCTGTTCCTCATCTATTGCCGCCATGTGAGGAAAAAACCTCAACAGATCCATAAAATTGGCCTCGTACTCGGTGATGTTCATAGTTCCTTGTCGCAGCTTCTCAAACTGACTGATCTTCTCATCCAGGTATGTCCTAGGAAAGTATCTGGTGACAAACTCATGTCGAAACACTTCCCAACAGATCACCTCACCAGGCCGCTTCTCTTCTTCGATGGTCCACCAGTGACCAGCACTACCTTTTCAGAAGGTAGACAACATGCTTTACCTTGTCTGCTTCGGGGATGTCAAGGATCCGGAAAGCCTTCTCGAGACTTGTCAGCCACATATATGCATCCGCTGGGTCAGCCGTTCCAGCATACTCTAAAGCTCCAACTCGACGAAGCCGCTCGAAGGTCTTCCCAATACCTGATGCTTCTCCATGGGGAACCTGTGCTCGTGGAGGAGGCACTGGTAATCGCTCGACCATGAGATTCATCGTAGCATTTAACTGCCCCATAAGCTGTTGGAAAGCAGGATGTTCAAGAATGGCTGGGTCGGGTTGGGGGACCTCAGGCACCCAATCTCCATGTGCCTGTCCAACTGCTCCATCAACCGATGTAGCATCACTGTACTCAGCAGAGTGTTCTTGATGGTTTCCAGACATCTTGACTTTTCTTCCGCTGAGGGCAGAAGATATTGTAAGAAAACCTGAAACACTCATAAGAACAAACACAACCTAGTCCTAGATCCTTGTAGACTCGGCGAACCTAAAGCTCTGATACCAAAACTTGTGGCAACACATCCCATTATCATATAGATAACGAGGTGTTACGCGAAAACGTGCGGAAATCTCCATAACCACAGATTATCAAAACACGGGTTAATTAAAACCGATTGCAGAAAACTGATAAACTATGAAGCTATTGCATTCCGGTCCTCATCCTGCAAGGAAAACAGATCATATATATATATACATATACTAGATCTGATTCATGTCCACAGCTTACAGAAGCCGCCGTCTATCCATCACATGAGTTCACCACCTGTTCATATACATAAAGGCCAACATCCGGCCAATCGTAGGATATACAAAACATCAACGATCGTACATCGTGAAACAATGCCAAAACATTGCCAAGGACCTGAGAGTACAGGGATGACTCTAAACTCTAAAACTCCCAAAACAGTAGCATATCCATCGCTTGCCTTCTACTGCTCGTCTAGCTGCTCGGCCGCCACACCGTGACCACCACCACGTCTAGCTCGACCACCTAAAAACCAACGGAGTGAGACAATTGAACATTGTCCCAGCGGGAGGCATAACTCCCCGCCAAAACTACAAAACCTTAGATATATGTAAGCAGCTAAAAGTATAAGAAGAGCATACTATCAAGATTACCAAAGGTACTCATTTATTCATCCCACTACTCCTTATGAAACAAGGTCGACAAGATAAGATGTATAAATCTTACCACCTATGAGAAATGTATAAACAACTTCAAGATACAAATAAAGTTAACTACACAAACAAGGCCTCAACGAATGTTTCGTATTTGTCCCAAGCAATAAATACTATTCGCCTGATTTACGAATTATTATGCCCTGAGGAAGTGAAGCGTACCGTTCAAATCCAACCTTCGGCTGCGAAGCCCAAGCCGGTGCCATACAAGGTCAATGGAAGAGCCGGACTCCACAACCTTCCCCCTCGTAGTCAGTGTACGAGAACAACACAAGCAGGACCGCAGTCTCATGCTCAAGTGGCCTCAGCCATAGGGTCAGCTCCTCAGGCTACCCTTCCTCTAGCCCGCCTCAGTACAGGTCATGGCGCTAGTGTATCTGAGCCACATGCCTGATCACCGTGCTCTGAGCCATGAACGCATTCATGCTCGTCATATCTCATATCCGGAGCCATGGGCCTATTCACCATGCTCATCACATATCCGAGTCTACAACCGAAGTTGCACTCTTACGTCCTCACTTTAGGCAAGGAGAAACCTCACATATTCAATAATATGCGCTCCGGGTTAACCCGCAGGAGAACCCATTTTACCATCACCAAATCCTGACGATGATGGATCTATGGCCAGGGAAAACTACATGATATAATTCCACTGTGATTATTTAGTATCTTTTAGATGGATTGCAAGATTCAACCAAGTTGTATAACATGCAAGATGTAACAGAAAGTAAACAGTATAACTCAACATTATGTTATTATTGTAATCGCATCAACCTAATCCATCTCAAGGATCATCACATACAATGGGATCTCAATCCCTCATCATGTACTGCCAATGCCTCTTCAAGGCTCACATCAATATCAAAGTGATGTTACTCACCACATATGTCTCATAGCCTTTTCATGGCTAATCATCACCTGCATGGTTAGGGAATACAATGATCATAGTTTCAACATAAAGACTATACTTACTATCACAAGATGATATTCGAGATGCTATACTTATTATTCTTACACTATTTGGTGATCAAGTGTAATAAGCACATCATTAACAAACCATATCCATGCTTATCCTCATCTCAGACTTGTACTAATAATCAAGGTGTTCACTTCATACAAGAAGTCATGATGAGTATACAGAACAAGCACTATTATTACCATTAGCATTACTGTCACCATTCATTATGTAAACCACTTACCACTATCATTACTGTTATCATTATTATCATTAAACAAACCATTAGTGTAACTACCACTATTCTTCTTAACAGATAATCATGATGATCTCTTAATGCATATCATTACCACTGCCTTTCTCATTATCATTACTTCTACCATTAACATTATTGTTTCTACTAGCAAAAGGGTCACCATCGTTTGGAAGCAAGGATATATGTTTGTGCATAATCATTTCCATAATACAAGGAACCGTCACTGAAGGATTACAAGGCTCTCACTATTGCTCACCACAACCCTCACTAGAAGATGGATACAACAACCACCAACCCTCACCCATACTTTAGCATAGCGGCTGGTGTACATAGCAACAACGCTGTGTTGCCACAAAGGCAACCAGCGCGCGCGACGCAGCATCACAGGGAGGAGTAACGCACGTCAAAGGGGGTGTGTCGGGCACTTTCTATCGGGCAACGCCCGTCTCACCCAGCATATCATCTGACACAAACCCAAGAGGGTGTCGCCCGTCACCAAACCATCTTGCCCAACACAAACCTATCGGCCAACACTCACCATACTTAGCCTATCGCCCAACACAAGAGCAAGGATGTCGTCCAGCAAGGCAAGAACATGGTATGTGATGCCCAACACAACAACAAAGGATAACGCCCAACACACTAGCCTATCACCCAACAAGCTAGGTCAGGAGGGCTGTCGGGAAGCACCTTCCCACTCTCAAAATGACCCAAAAGCATCACTCACAAAGCCATCTTCTTCCTCATGCACAAAGGCACTCGAAACCCTAGGAAAGAGTCACCACTAACCAAGCTCACCTTCTAGCCCATGGTGAGAAGAGGGTCTTGCTCAAGCAATTAGGACACAAGCTCACCTCAATCGACTAAGAAGGAGGGGTGTTGCTCATGGCACTAGAAGCTCAAGCTCACTCTTCTAGACCAAGGGGAGAAATGAGTGTTCCTCCCTACAAACCCTAGATCACAAAGAACACTAGACCACATGGTGATCGGCCAACAAGGGTACTAAGCAAGAAACTAAGCTACTATCACATGAACAAGATCATATCAAGAGATAAAGGAGTTAGGGTTAGAAGTTATGCAACCTGCCTTAGGCTCCAGCTCCAAGGAAGAAGAAGAACTCCAAGCTTTAAGGGATGTCGACCACCACTTGCTCCTCTAGGGTGTGTCGTCCATCAAGCTGCTCTTCTTGAAGGGTGTATCGGCCACCACTAGCAAGGAGGGAGGGTTGTGTTGTGCACAAGATGGAGAGGAACCAAAGAGACCTTAAGCTAGGGAAAGACCACGCCTATATAGAAGGAAAGGGAGGAGAAAACAAGGCTAGTCCACGCAAGGTGTCACTTGCCTAGGGACACTTGTCCTAGAGCACAATCCATCACTCTAGCAAGATCCATCCACATGGCCAAGATATGCACCAAGTGTCCACTTAAGCAAGGTCAAGGCTAGGTCAAAGAGCATGGTTGACACACATGTTGCTCCATGGGCGACACACTCAACTTGGCCGACACAAACACCATCTTGGGCGACACAAGCATCACTTGGGTGACACAAGGCTCAACCAAGCCCAAACAAGGCACCTCAAGACCCAAACAAGCTCAACCAAGGCCCAAAGAACTCAAGCAACAAGCCCAAGCCTTCCTATCAACCCTAGAGGAAGCAAAGAGAGGAAAACACCTCACAAGATGGCAAACTTGCACACAAAACCCTAAACTTGGGTTATTTGCAAGTAGCCCCCCCCCAACTCTCAACAAAGCACAACCAAACCTTAATCACCACTCAAGGTGATTAGCAAGCATCAAACCACCAAGGTTAAGCAAAACAAACAGGGTAGACTCTAAACGAAGGTTAGGGTCCTTACAACAATCATATGTAGATAGAACATGACTTCCATCCTTCCTTCTTAGACCACCTCTTGTCATACCTAGTGCTTGTCCATGTCCACCGAGGACTTGTAGAGCCTCTTTACCTACACCAGGACTTCATAGCCCAGTAAATTGGAAGTCAACCTCATGAGGGACTCACCTAGGGCTCGGATTGGGATCCTTTGTGAGGAAGGAGATGAGCCAGGGATAAAAGACCCTGAATCCCCTAAGGCTATGAATTAAACATGAGGGCACTAAGGTCCTTTGACCTATTTCTTAGTCGGTCTTGGACATAAATAAGATAGGTGTTATTTTTCTGATTTGACATGTTGTAATTGGTCAAGTGATGTTTAATTTATATTAAACATAGGAAGTTATTGTAGACTTGATAGTACTAAACACACACAAACACAAACACACACACACACACACACACACACACATATATATATATATATATATATATATATATATATATATATATATATATATATATATATGTATGTATATATACATATTTATATATGAATGTAATAAAAAAAGTTGTACATCAGAAATAAAATAATTCCTAGGTCTAACTATGCTTCATGTTCCAAAAAGATATCTAATACATGGTTATAAGTTAATTAATGCATACAAACCTACATTTTTGTAATTTAATGAGACAAGATATATGTGCTCACTTTGAGAAATAATTGGATAGTGTTTAAAAATGTTGATAGGATACAATGCTTAATTATGTTTTTGTATCCAATGTGTGGGTAATACATGATTATAAAGAGATAAATATGAGTAAACACTGGAATCCATAATTATGATGTCAAATATACATACACATGTAGTATATCCTAAATATGTTGGATATGGATTAGAATCCAAGTCCTTAATACAATTTGGATAATGATGGCCATGGTTAAGGTTTTGAGTCATAAATATGATAATTAGGGCTAAGAGCCTAATATACTTTGTTGATTTGCATAATCAAATATAGTTTCCATTAATGACATAAATTTCTTAACTTGATAATTAGGGTTTGATCTCATGTCAAGTTAAGGTTTGTAACCCTTATAACCCATGATAATGTGATATCAGGGTTTGGAGCCTATCCCTAATATACACCACTAATATAATTATAGACCCTTATCTAAGCAACATTTGTTGTAGTTAGAAGTGACTTGAATGCATTGTGACACCTTAGGGTTTAAGTAAATGCAGGTTGGATGTTGGTTGATAGCTTGGATATACCTTTTCATATTTGAATCTACATATAGATGAAGTAGAAATGCATAATTTATGAATGAAGAAGGTACGTCATCATTTGTGAGTACTCACAATTATAGAATTGTGATTTCTTGTCAAAAGTTTTTCAAAGTTCTATGAAATAAATTTTTCAAGAATTATTTATTTTGTTTTACTATAATCAAATTATGGTTATAACATAAGATAAAAATGATGTTATGAACCCTAGGTGACCTGCGTCAAGGGGTAGTGCACATAAGTTCAATGATGGATAGTGATTACACTTGAGATAAAATACCAAGAATGGGTTAGAATATATGACAAAAATACAAGTTCATATGTTCCATTAAATTTTATTGAACACATATGTGCATGTGATGTATGAATCCATGTACCTATATAGAAATATGTTGATTGGGTTTTGTTTTTGGAATTTTAGGTAGTTGATACACATGATCCAAGGACATGGAGATAATGATGAAAGCTACTCAAGATATTGAATCTATGCCAGGAAGGATTAGCTAGATGATGTATCTCTTTTGCTCAGCTTTGTACAAGTTAGATTTTTAAATATTTATGTGACACCTAAGAGGAAATTATTTTGTACTATTGTTGTTTGTTAAATATTCCTAGAAAATTTAGGTATCGATCTTGATAACTAGGTCTTTCTCAGTTGGGGGATGCTCAGAATTGGGGTTCACTACATTTGGTGTCAGAGTTTGAATTTATCAAATAATATTTGATAGCTTATAATTTCAAATAATCTATACATATAAGGAAAATTACTAGGTCATATTCTAATGGTAATGGTGTCTAAAAATGATCATAGTTTTGGGGATTGGAAATATTTTCCAACATTACGTTGATATATGTGGACTCCCTTTACTAATGTGATTCTTTCCTAGTTAGAACCTAGGGTTTTATTGAAATAATGTTTCCTCTAGGTTTCTCATCTCAATGTTCTTCCTCTCCTCATATCTTCTCTTGATAAACACTAAAAAATGCACTTCCTTCGTTAGTTCTAGTTAGGGATTGAAGAAGGCGTAGGTTTAAGGCATCTGCCTCCAACAAAAAAATGTTGATTAGAGGGATACATGGGGTAAATGTGACATATATATATACATATATATATATCCTGAAGTGAGGGTAAAACCCTATATGACCTAAGTATGGGTGGGGAAAACTGAATCGTCCATAAAGATCTTGAATGGATAACCCACTACGGAATGAGAGCCTTAGTGTGTCAAGGGAAGCATAAAACCCTAATATGCAGGGTGTAGCTTCTAACCCTAACCTTAAACCCTAATCCTAGGAAATGGGAGAAACTAGGGTGAAATAATAACCCTACACAAAAATAACCTATGTTGGGGTAAAATAAAGAGCACACTCAAATGGGTTTGGGTAAATAAATTTTGGGTTTCCCAAATTACATACTCTAGTTTCCCATGCATGCAAGTATGTACAAAAATGTATGCATGATACACATAAAGGTTTCAAATATGTATATCAATCATAGAAAAATAGTATTTAACATTGAGAATAAGAAGGGATGGCAATAAGGAAGAGAAGGGGGCATGGGAGGAGACTAGTCGGGCGACCAATAATGTGACCAATGAAGACTTGCGCCGCTGTCGGAAAACCTTGGCTAAATCTAATCAGATCTGGAAGAAGAGAGATGATCTTGGTCCTTCTCACGATAATCTTGAAATGTGTCATTCTCAATTCCTATTAGATCCAGTCCTCTCTACTTCTCTAAAACACTAGACATAGGTTTCCAGATGCGATGTCAACAATAAAAGCTTTTCACTGCTTCATTGCAAAGATATTCAGATTATCAATGGTAAGTTTGTCTATCCAAAAGTTGAAGCCAATGTAAACACTGCTAAATGGAGTAACAGTCGTTATGTGATGGATTTTAATCCCCATATTCCTATGCTTGAGCGACATCTCAAATGGTTACAGAAGCTAGAAGGTTATTTGAAATTGCTTCTCAGCAGAAACTGATTTGAAAATGGTGTTGGCTAGTGTTTGGAAAGTGAATAATCATCTGATGTTCCTTTCTAGATGGTAACCAGGTGATGACATTCTCAAACACATTCTAATTGATGCCCATGTATGGGTTAGACTCTATGATTTTCCATTGGATCTATGGGATACTACAATGTTGGAAAGAATTGGTTCATACTTGGGGTCGCCTATATGTTCTAATATGGCTACTCATCAATTCTCCAGACTTGAGTATGCTCACTTACAAGATCTAATGTCATCTGATTCTTGTTTTCATGAGACTATTACTCTTCAAAGTGATGAAGGATATTCCCATGTTATTGATGTCTTTTATGAATGGGTGCCTTATATCTATAAAAACTGCAATTATTGTGGTCATGAGGAGTTCTTTTTCTATAAGAATAATGAACCCTTTGGTCCAACTGGTTCGATTCCACATCAAAAATGTGTTAAAAAACCTAAAGATCTCACGAAGGTTACATCTACTATTCCATTAGATGTCGAACAACTTTCTACTACTATTGATAATGATTCTGTTGGAACTAGTTTGGTTAATCCTTTATTGGTTGAACATAATTCTAACATGGTCTGTGGCTTATCTGTTATAAGTTCAAATAGATCTATTCCTTCCACTCTGATCCTTGTGTTCTCTCTTGATTCTTCAATCTCTTTAAAGGTTCAAATGGTTGGTGATGGTTTCCAATAGGTCTCTAGAAATAAGAAGAAAAGCAAGTCCCCTCATGTTTCCCAAGCCAAACTGAGTACGGGTATCTACCACTGGGCATCTAACTCACTTTTCTCTCATATGCCAAAACATTTCAGTGGCTTGGAGATATAAACAAGGATCCGGTTGCTGAGGCTATCAGCTCAACAACTCCTATTATTAAATGAACACCTCTTTAACCATCTCTTCTTGGAATGTTAGAGGCATCAACAACACATTTGATGTTGTTGAAGAAGAGATGAGTAGAGATAGGTTTGATATCTTCATCCTTGTGGAAACTAAAATCAGAGGTAGAAAATGGATGGTTTCATGTCTAAATTCTTCCCTGGCTATAGATGGCTTTCTAATCATTCTTCTCATGCTTTGGGTAGAGTGCTTGTTTTATGGAAAGAAGATATCTACAATGTTACTAAGATTTGTGAAATGGAACAAGTTGTTCATGCCCGTGTTGATATTAATGATGCTTTCTTCTTTTTATCTATTGTCTATGGTCATAATATAGATGCAAACAGAGCCAACCTTTGATCATCTATTGAATCCTTTCACTCTTCTATTAATGGCCCCTGGATTCTTATGGGTGATTTTAATTGGGTCAGAAAAACTTGTGAAATAATTGTGAAACAGCCTACTACCAGGAAATCTATGGATGACTTTAATTCTTATATTCTGAGTGTGGTCTCCTTGACTTTGACATGCAAGGATCTTTCTTCACTTGGGATCATTGGCATGAAGGCTTGAATTTATTGCTTCTAAAATAGACATGATTCTATATAATTCTAACCTTCTCTCTTCTAATGTTGATTTTTCTGGTGAGGTGATATCTAACATTATAAGTGATCATAGAATAATCCTTATTTCTATTGGTCATTCTAAGCACTTCAAAATTCCTTTTAGACTCATCAATTCCTAGTTTCATCACTTTATTTTTCTTTCAGTTATGAGGGATGCTTGGAATGTTGAGGTTTCAGGTTATGCTATGTTTTGTCTATATAAGAAACTTAACATTTTGAAAGCTAAAATCATTTGGTGTAATAAGAATCATTTTGGCAATATTCATGAAAATGCAAAAGTATCAAGGTTTCTAGATGTTAAGGATCAAGAGGAATCTGATCTTTATCCATCTAATGAGGATCTTTGTCTGATAGTGAAAATCCTTAGTCTCTGGTTTGAAAGATGATGTTGCTGAGGAGTCTCTCTTCAGAAAAACATCAAGAATTACATAGCTTAAGGAAGGGGATTCTAATACTACTTATTTCTAGTCATCAATTAAGATGAGAATACACACAAACTCTATTAGGAATATTCTGATTGATTATGATCTATCTTACTTCCATATTAAGATTAAAAGCTCTATTCTTAATTACTACTCAAATCTTTTCAATAATTGATACCTCAAATGGTTTCTGGCCTGGTGTTTGGGAAGGTCATGTTCTCTCCTCTGATCAGAAATTCTCACTCATTCCTCCTGTCTCTAGAAAAGAGGTCAAGGATACTATTCATGATCTTAAATCTGATAAGGCCCTTGGGCCTGATGGTTTCAATAATTTCTTTTTCAAATATACTTGCTCTATCATAGGTGATGATGTTACTCTTGATTTGATGGAATTATTTCAAAATAGCAGACTTTTTAGAGAGGCTAATAGAACCTTCATAACTCTTATGTCTAAAGGTTTAGATTCATCTGATATTAAGAACATGAGGCTCATTGTGTTGTGTAATGTCTTTTACAAGGTTATATCTAATATTCTTGCCACTAGGTTATAGATAATCTTGCATACTGTTATTGACCCTTCTCAGTGTGCTTTCATTAAAGGTACAAGCATAAAGGATGCCACCTTGCTAACTAATGAGATTCTAAGCAATTTTAAGAAATCCAATGTAGCTAGCAAGATGTGTATCCAAGCAGACATCTCGAAAGCCTATGATTATATGAAATGCAGTTATCTCTATTCTATTATGTACAAAATGGATTTCCCTAGCATCTGGATCAAGTGGATAGAGGAAATTTTCTATTCTACCTCCTATCAGGTGTTAGTGAATGGGGAGCCTACTGATTTCTTCCAACCGTCGAATGGGGTTAGGCAGGGGGACCCTATTGCTCCTTATCTTTTTATTCTCATTATACAAGGTCTTTCTGAACTGATCAAGAAGGTAGTCTCTAAACTATCTATTTCTCATGTTTCTACATCAAAAGATTTTAGTGTATCTCATTTGATTTTTGCGGATAATCTCATGCTTTTCCCTAAAGCTAGTACCAAGGATGCTCATGCCATCAATGATACCTTGAATACTTTTGGTAAAGCTTCTAGCCTTAAAGTTAATGTAGATAAAAGCTCCAATATCTTTAGTAAGGGGGTTGATAAAGCTTTGATTGTTGATATTATGAATTTTAAAGAAGCCTCTTATCCTTTGAAATATCTTGGACTACCTCTCTTTACTGGAACTATTCTTAGATTATTGATAATATAAAAAGCAAACTTGATTGCTGGAAATTGAAAACTGTATCTATGGCTGCTACACTTGAATTAGTCAAATCAAATCTTGGTAACATGCACATGTATTGGATTTTCTCCTTCCCTGTTCCCAGCTCTGTCTTGGATCAGGTCGACAAACTCTGTTGGGATTTCTTAGGTGGGGGGGTTCTGACTCTAAGAAGAATTTGCATTTGATTAAATGGAATAAGACTACTAAACCTAAGAAGGAGGGAGGGTTAGGTATCAATAAATCTAAAGATGTCTCTAATGCCTGTCTTCTCATGAACGCTTGGGACATTGCAAACAAGAAAGTCTCTCTCTACATTAAGTGGGTTTTTGAAAAAATATTTAAAGAAGAAGTCTTTTTGGCTTATTTCTTAATCTCCCAATTATTCATGGCTTTTTAACCACATTATCAAAATTCATAGTATTCTGCTATCACATATCATATTTCATATTAGAAATGGTAGCTCTTTCTTTCTTTGGCAAGACCTATGAACTCATTCTAAATTTTTGTTTGATCTCACTGGTAAAGAAGCAATTCTTAAGTATGGCCTAGCTTGGGATTGTAAATTCAGTTCCATTATTGCATATCATAATTGGTGCATCCCTAAAAGTAATAACAGATGTCAACTTGATATTCTTTCTTTCTTTCTCAAGTATGATTTGCATTTGGGTTCAGATGATTACCTTTCTCTCTGTGACTGTAAATCCATCTATTTCAAGTTGATCTAGAACATGGTTAGATCAAAAAATCTGAATAATGATTCCTTTATTTGGATTTAGAAATGCAAAGTTCATCAAAGAGGTCGTCTTCATCTTTGGAAAGATAGGCATAATAAGCTTCCCACATTTGACTATTCTAGAAGAAGGGGAATCAAATTAGCTTCGATTTGTTTTCTCTATTTTAGTGACTATGAAGATACTAATCACCTCATGTTCCATTGTGAGTATACTTCAAATATCTGGATGGCTGCTGGTAGTTTTGTTCCCAATTTCATCATGCCCTGTAGTTGGGATTCTCTCATTCAAGGATCACATAGAAAAAACACAATCAGTAGACTTATCTAGTATCACTCTTGGTGCGAAAGAAATCAAAGAGTCCATGATAATAAGTATAGATATGTTGATGTTTTATGGAAGCATATAGCTGAAGATAACAAAGCCTTCTACTAATTCCTCATGTTGTTTCTTGGATCCTCTTTTCTGATCTGTCTGTTTCAAAGATTACCATGGCTTATGCATGGTTTTTCTATATTTGACCTTTGTATATTCTTTTCTATTGTTGATATTGATAGCTGCATCTTCATTTTCTCCGTATGTATCTTCTATACCGATAGTGGGATCTCCTAGTTGAAATACAATTAGTTGTTGCTGGTGTGAGAGATTTCAAGAAGTCTTGATATTAAGTATAGTTCTGTTGATGCTTTTAGTGGATGTTTCCAACTGATGATTACGAAAAATTATATTAGTTCCTCTTGGTGACTTTTGGATCTTCTTTTTCTGATCTAATTATTCTGAAGATTACCAAGGCTAATGCATGGTTATGATTTTGACTTTGCATATTCTTATCTACTACTGTTGTTGATAGTTTTCTCTTCATCTGTACTGCATATATCGTTCTATACCGATACTGTTTATTGCCTCTACATATAACTTGAGTTCTTATCTGCCATGAAGTTTTGTTAATCCTTTTGCCTTGAGAAGGTTGTGCCTCCTTGGGATCTAGAGCCCGTGGTTTAGATTGTTTTCCATTTTCTTCTCTCTATGCCTTGATGTATTTTTTCATTTTTTCATTGTTTTTATGCCTGTGTACAATTGTGCTTCATTTTCCCTTTTTACTTTTGCATTGTATAGCATTCTCATTTTAAAATACAAAAAAAGTGGAAGGGGTTTTGCTGACCAAAAAAACATTGAGAATAACAAAACCCTAAACTCACTTTTAGGGGGGGTGTTTGCACCTGGGGATGTGCAAACTCAAGAATGGGAAAAGGCTTATAGGGGAGACATAGCACCAAACCGGTGGGATCAAGTTGTGTCTAGCTAGCTTAACCTCCTCCTTCAAGTCAAGAAGACACCCTAGGTTAGGATTATTACTTAAAGGATGAGATGAACCACCTTTTATTACATTTTGAACAAGTAACCTTGGACGTCCTTAAATGAGTTAAACCCTATAAGATGAGATATGATGTGATGGTACGTGTATAAGGCATGGAAGCACTAACCCCTACCTTTTGATAATGTTTTGTCCTTGAAATTGGAATATGTAACTCCAATTGATATTAAATGTGAAAACCATGGTTAGATAATAATTCCAGGGTAAATACGTAATGGGATGTGAAGTCTATTTATGAAAAGTAATGATCATGCCACTAAGGTATATAAGCCTTATAGCCACCAAGTCTAGTAATGCAGGGTATGTGTTTGTTTTAATACCCTAGATGGATAAGGATGCAAATTTGGGTTTGAGAATTGTAAATGTCAATGTGTAATGGAAGTTAACAAATTGAAAGAAATCCTATGGAAGTCATATAAGGTTTAGACTATCCTTGAGATGAGTGACATGATATAGAAACATAATTATATTGGAAACCCTTATCTTGGAACAAGTGATATTAATAAGAATAATGAAATAAAGTTCAGGCATCTTAGAAATCCCTTGGTTGGGTAGAGCCTTAAGTCAAATTAAGGTCATGTAGGGATGCCTAAAGGTACATAAGACCTTAAGGGTCAGGAGGTGACCATTCCCAAAGTACATAAGGCTCGTGGGATCAAGAGAGAGCTATCCACCTGTACACAAGACCCATGATTAGTAGTTCTGAGACCTAGGTGAAAGTGTAATCACAAGCGAAAGTGAAATTACAAGGGGGAAGTGCGGCACAAAGTGATAATATCATGTGATGAATGAGTATATGAAAATAACTTGGAATCAAATTTGGGTTCCAACCTCATAACTTTGATAATTTCACCATGATATAACTATTAAAGATGACCTAGATAAAACCTATTAAAGAAGGGTTTCTATCCCTAGTGTTTTAGGCTAATATGTGCTATCATTCATGGTATACTGATTAGGTTTGAATTTTTGGGCAAATTTCCTTTTAAGGATGGCTAATTGTAAGATCCTAAAATTTTGTAAATTTAGATTTGATGATTACACATTCATCAATAATGTGTTGAATTCACTTTAATAAAACTAGAGTAATGACATTAATACTAAAGCCTTGATTGTATCAGAATGATGATGTTAAGCCCTAGACTTTGATTCAATCTTGATTTCAATATTAATAAGTAACATTGAGTTAATATTCCCATATTTTACTCCAATTTAAAAAGGTATGTTATCTCAAACTAAAATTCATAGATAAGAATAAATATAAGCTAGTGGATCCTTTGGAAGGCCTATCTGGAGACTTGGGCAAAAGGATCTGATCTAAAGATCAACGTAAAACACTTTGGGTTTATACATAGGTCCTTAAAAATTGATAAATCAATGTTTTAGGGTAATAAAAAGTATCAATGATACTTTTAGTTGAAAGATAAAGTGACTATAAGATTGTGTAAGAAAATTTAGAAGGTTCCAAAATGCCTTGGGCCAAGGATTGAATTAATGAATTATCAATCTATTAATTGAATTAAAGTTTAATATATTTAGTGATTGATTCAGGTCTTTAGCTTCTACGAACTGATGTATCATAGAAAAATGAGTATTATCTTTAAATTTGAGATAAACAAGTGTAATGACGTTGTCTACATGAATATTTATCTACAAGGGGGTTTTATCTAAAGAAAAATTCATATTTTGAGCAAAGAGAGTTGGTTATATGCCTTGATAGTCAATCATATGTGGATTTTAATATCACATCTTGTCATTGATTTGATGATTAATAATGGGAATTCTATTTTTTATGTTTGTTTCAATATGAGATAATGAATACATAAATAATATCTTAAGAATATATGACCGAATGGCATATGGATTCATGTTGACAACCTCAACATGAGATCATGTGTATTTTAAGAGTATTAATTCTTATCTTAGTCCATAGTCAGATATTATTGTGGACATTAGGATAACAATGATACATTAAGACTACTATGTGTGTTGATTGATGACTATATCTCACTAGTCATCATATTAGATATCAAATCAAACACATAGGAACTTGTTATGAAAAAGTGTATTGGATAGATCCACTTTGAGTATAATACATTGAAGATAATAATTCTGATAAAAAACACATTTCAATGTGACAATGGTGATTGCGGTCCTTAGACGTGAAGTCACTACAATGATTGCTTATTGTTCAATGTGCTTTAACACTACTCAATGTGACCTTAAAAAGGATTTCTATACAAGTAGTGCTTAGGTGCAATATGACACATGTGGATTATTGTGAGTGATGTAATAAATGGAATTTGTCCCTCCCATTGGGGTGACATCCTAACAACTTGATGAGTGAGACTATGAAATGCAAGGACATGCTTATGTGAGTCAATATATGATATTCAATTCATGTATATCTTGATGTTCTACTTGAAATCAAGAAACATAGATTCAAAATTAAGAGGATGATGTTTCCATACCTCATATTCAATCTAGATGTCAAAGAAAAAGAAATTATACAATTACTATAATACTGGTCATGATACTAGGTTAAAGTTGTTCCCTAACTTCTGGAATTACGTGGATGGAATAAAGTCTTTCTATATACCAATCAATGCTTGGTAAGCCAAAATTTGATTATGAACATCACTTCCAATGTAATTTCGAGACTATAGTGTCACGCTCATAGGATGCATTGGAATAGGAGTATAATTTTTGGACGTGATTGGAAATGTTCAAAGTCTAATTGATAACTAAAATGGTTAGGTAATTAATTAGACTACTATTGGAATATAATCTAAATTAATTGGGTAAAAGATTTAAGACAAATAATTAAATGCAAATTTTTGATCATATAATAAGTTGACCGGCTAACCCCGTGTGATCAGCTAGAGTTTTCATAGCCAAGTGATATAAAATTACTTAATTGATTAATTAATTAATGAAATGATTTAAAATATTCTATTTGCCTATTTCATAGTCCACTAGTGGATCATTTTAAATGCATACCTAGCCTTTCATTTCCTAGAGTTTTTGGGAAACCCTTCATACTTTCCTCCCCTATTTAGAGGGGCATGTCATCTGGATCATGTTGTGAGACACTCTTGTATGTGAATGCTAGTTGTCATCATCCCTGAGATAGAGAGAGAAAGAGAGTGACCACAATGCTAGCACGTCACCAAGCAAAGGATACTCCTTCCCCACAGGCTCAATTTCTTATTAATAGGGTCAACTTCACTTTAACCCCTATATAATATTGTTTGACTAATTAGGGTTATATTTGATGAAATTCAATTACCATTGGATTGAGAATGTAAAATTATCTTTGATATTAGTGGAAATGTAGTTTGAGTATTATTTTTTAGTCCCACTAGAATACTATGGTTTTGTTGAAGAATCAAAGTTTGAAACATGAAAATTAGGGTTTTTAGCTAATTATTATATTTGAAAATCTAACTTTAAAGGGTTTAGAATTTTATCCACCTTATATGAATTTCTTCCTCAAATTTCTACTACTCTACTGACCCTAGGGTTTTCCTTATCATTATTTATATTTACACACACCCATCTCATAACTATATTCTATATGTGCAAGGTATATAAAGGGGCTTCATAACCAAACCATATTATTTGCATTCTTATCCTTTTCATCATTGTCCACCATGGTGAAGATGTGAGATTGTAGTTTCTCATTAGGTGAATAGTTAACCTAGAGATATTTCTTTAGAAGGAGCTTGGGATAGTTGGTTCTTATATGGTTAGTCCCTCTACAGTAGTGATAAACTCCAGTTCCATATCTACATTCACCTACATGGTATCTATGATGCTTGGTGCATTCGGTCCTTATAGGAGTATTTGGAGGATTATCATCATGAGCCTTCCTCTTCCTATCATAATGGTTATTGGAGTTTCTATAAGACTGATTTTGTTTGTCATTTTTCCATAACCTACTTGGGTGGTCTTCTAACTCCAAGGAAGCCTTAAGTGCCTCTTGCATTTTCTTGATGTTGTGTCTAGTTAGTGCATATCCCATATCAGACTTCACATCGTGTATGAACTTCTTTATCAAATGTTTCCTGTGTAATCCATATCCATATTTCTAGAAATTACATAACTTTATCTCATATTGGCTGATTGTGGTATCACAAAACTACGTCAAATTTTGAACCCTACTTCTTTTCTATCATTGCCTCTTAGATGTAATTGTTATATAAGAAAGTGGTGAATGTATACCGGATTTGTAGCTTAGCATCAGGTGCTAGGGCATTGGTGACGTTCTCCCAAAGTTGTGGGTAGCACTCCTCAACATCTATGTCGCAAAGCAAACTTTGTAATTCTTAGGGGATACAAAATCACAAAAACTTACCTTGTAACGACCCCATCTCCCGGTAACCCCCAATTAAGGGAGACCCGATGGTCAGAGCCGTTATTCAACTAACAAGATCAAAGGTTCGACAAATAATCAATAACAATTAATAAACTTTACCAACTAAACTGAAAATTGGTATAAATTAAAACTTTGTTTACCTTTTAAAATCTGGAATTTCTAAACTTCTATCCATGACGATACTAGTCTAACTAATCCTCCTGTGCATGTTACTTCTCATTTAATTCCACATATGCCACTTTACTGTTTGTTCTTTTCATTGTACCTAAAATGCCGACAAACAAGACGTCAGTCAACAAGAAGCTGGTATGTGGGGGAAACAATAATCATGCAAATATGTTAACAATGTAATCCTTCAATTAATCATTTAACCATCAAGATTACGTTTTAAGCCACACTACTCAATCCTTACATGTCCCCTAACTCTGTGCTATCCCTGCAGTGGACTTGTATGCTACCTCTCTTTAGGTAGATTCTTACCCCCATGGACCTACCTTACAGGTAGCCAGTACCTAGGGTAATAGAGTTGCATGGCACTACCCGAACATAGCCAATATCTAACTCATGATGACTTGATGGTCCTACCCCATTGGTAGCCATTTACTAAGTCATTTAATGACCTGATGGACCTACCCCATTGGTAGCCATTTACTAGTTCAACTATTAAGCCACAGAGGGGACCAGGATCTGAGCTAGTAGGCACATATCATAGGTGATAGTCATATCCACATTTTACTTTGCATGAATTAAATACATCCAATAGTTTAATTCAAGACACGATGGAAACATCGATAAAAATCCTGGAAAACTAATTCGGGTAGTCATAAGCGTAACCACATACATGTACATGTAGATTCAGGTGCAAGAATAATCCAAACAACAATGAGCAAGCAAGCATTCAATAAGATCCTGAAACAATTATACAATTTCCTTTTATTACTCATGTCATTAAGATCTATCAAATCTAGCTCGCTTCTTAGGATTTCTAGTCCACTTTTAGGGTTTCCATTGCAATTAGGGTTTCCCTTCGTCTTTTACTATTTTAAACCCTATATAACGCAATTGATCACAAACCCCAATTATCTCGTCTATTCTTCAACATTAAGGTTATCTTAACAACATATAACCCTATTTTCATATTACATGCACATTAATCATCAATTAAGCTTCTCTTTCATTAAAGCTACCATTTTTATCCCTTTAATCTATGACAAGATCATTATATGCATTTATCATCAATTCATAGTTTATCGTGGTCCAATTCACATATGAACTTGATTTTCCATTAATTCTATTCTTTATTCAAGAGAAAACCCTAATTACTACATTTAGGGTGTTTATACACAAATTAGGAACTTTAATGCTTGAAATAGCTTATAACCTTGAATACTCAGTTCGATACATGAAATCGAATAATTAAAGCCATTAGTAGTCCTAGTTACCAACATTAGGGTCTCAAGGCCCATTAAGGAATTATTCATGCACATTAAACTCGAAATTAAACTAATTATATGCGAAGTTCATCCTTTTTCTTCCTAATGTTCCTTTTCATCATTAACAGGCTAATATCAACTTTAATCATAAATTAAACCCTATTAATCACATTAATCATATGAAAGTAGGGTTTCTTAATCATCTTTACATTAAAGTTAATAACTTTCATTACCTTTCGAATTGAAATTAGAATTGAGCTTCAACTATATTTTTAATAGATTCCTCCAATTTTTCTGAGGGAAATGCATATATTGTGCATGCTAATCCGAGCTACGGTTATTTAATTATGAATTTAATAAGAATCACTTACTTGGGACCAATCACAGAGCGCCACGTCGCCCTGGTCCATGCAAAGCGGATTGTTGGAAATTATAACCAAGTTACCATTATGCCCTTGGTGTGGCAACTCGCTGTTTGTATCTTGGAGGGGTAGCTTGGTCCATCTGACCTCCGGGTCATCTTCTACCCAGCGCAACCCTGCGTTGCCACGAACTACAGAGTTCCGCGATCATCTCCCTCCGCCTACAAGCCCAAAACCAACCGGAATTCATCCCTGTGACTCCGCCGCTCCCATCTGCATCCACCAAGGTCTTCTTGTCTAGAGCGTAACGGCCAAGGGAAGGAGCTTTAAGGCTGCAAACTGCAGTTCTCCACAGACGAGCTGCTGGTGACTAAGGCGTTGGTTTCACACGAAAAAGGTCAACGTAATCATGCGGATTGAAGGGGAGACATTTGGACTTCCTTCAACCACCCTCTATGGCACCAAGGATGGAGTTAAGCTTAAGGTTAGGGTTTGCACGATGAAGAACAAGAAGAAGATGTGAAAGAGAGTTGGAGACGTGGAATCTCTTTGGAACTTGAACCAGAGGGGATACCCTTTATATAGAGGTGAGGAAAGAAGCCTTAGGTCATATATACATGAATCAAGAAGCCTCTTTCCAAGTAGGAAAACAATTCCTTCAATGAGAAGTATATTTTCTCTCTCCTCTCTATCCTTTGGATATTTCTTATTACTTGGTTATATAGGAATACAAAGATTCCTTCCCTTATTCTCTTTAGTCTTTCCTTTTAATCTATGGATCACGAAATTCTCCTCAAGTAGGAAAATACTTCTTCTTACTAAAACCACATAATTCCATTAATTATGTATTCCCATTATCCTTATTTTGCAATTTTTTGGTATTTTCTCTTTCTTTCCTCTTCATTGGGAATCCTTGGATCCCAAGAGACTCTATTATTTCGAAATCCTTTTTATTGGATACTCATCACCCTTCTAGATGCATCTAAATGCATTATTCTTCATTATCTTGTTTTATTTCTTATTAAAATATTTCCTTTTGTGGATTTCTCTTTATTTCTCTTTTATTTTCTTCATTGGTATTCCTTTTATCATTAGGAATCTTTTGGATACGAAAATCCATCAAGGATAACTTAATTACACCTCTCTCCACTTGTTTTCCACATATTACTATTATTTTCAATTTATTTATTGATAAGGAAATATTTAATTGATCCTTTCTTTTATTATTGCATTTTCTATGCAACTTTGGACTCCTTGGAACCCAAGGAATCCAAGAGGCACGAAATCCCTCTTTGGATTTTCCTTCTAGAGATTTCCATACTTTTCTTTCCTCCATTCCTCAATAATAGAAATTCTTTTGTCCATTTCTTTATTATTGGGCCTAATAGCCAATAAAGCCCACAAAACAATAATCAAGGCTATTACAAATGAAATCTTTTTATTCAAAACAAATTATATCATTTTTTTGTCCAAATATCTTTAATAGGAGAAATCACATTTCTCACAAAAAGAATTCCAAAATTTGGGGTTGTAACATTCTTCCCCTCTTATAAGAATTTTTCCCTCAAAATTCCATCAAGCAAGCAAACAAATAGGATAAACCTTTCATATGTCCATCACGGCTCCCATGTGGCTTCACCCTTTCCATGGTGCTTCCCAAGAACCTTTATTATCTCATATTCTTCCATATGAGTTCTTTCTTACCTCGGTATATCATACCCTCCTAGGTGACTCGGGACATTTCAGCCTCTCAAAAGCTGAATAGGTTCAGGGCTCAACACATGGCTTGTGTACCTCACATAGTGCTCCAGATCGGACTCATGCAATACATCATTTTGTCCTGAGGGTAAGGTTCAACACAACCATCTCCACCAATCCATCTCAAATGTACCCATATATCGGGGACTCAGCTTTCTAAGTTGTAGCTTAGAGGGGTCAGATTTTCTCATCACATATTCCCCCACAGTGAACTGCATGTCAGTATACTGTGCATCAGCTCGTGACCCATGTCGCCCCTGGACTCTCTCTCTCAGCCATTGCATGATCAAGCGACTTCATTTGCACACACGGTGGTTCTTTCATGACCTTCGTGAGGCCTCCTTCACCAACATCATCTTAATGAAGTGGTGACCGACACAACCTCCATATAGAACTTCTTGCATCCCGATAAAGGCTATGGTGGTTAACATCACATCTTTAGAATTGTCTCTTGGTATTACCCTGAACAAGCACACTTACTCTCATCAGACCCTCTAGTCTGGATCATACTAACCATTACTTAGGGGTGATAAACTATACTATCATCAAGCATGTCATGTATCTACTTCCACTTCATGGAAGTGCACCTTGGTCATATCCAAGAACTTTTGAACTCACATCTTGGTGTGGTTGAACCATCTTCTCCCTTAAGTAGTTCAACCGAATCTATCTCGTGAAAACACTCTTCCTTTCTCATGTCATCTAGGTAAGGCGATCTACCATAACCCATATTGCACCTCGACCATCCTTGGTCTAGGGGAGTCTTACCACAACATCCATAGTAATGAACTCCCATTCTCTCTTGGGGACTCTTTTATCCTCTATATTGATACACTGGGTTACTGGTGTTCGTCCTTCACCTCCTGGCTTGCATGGCCGCATGCTACATGCAACTTTGTTTTAAGCATCCAGAATGCTACCATCACTTACTATCTTTGTAGTACCAAGGTATATCATGTCCTCCTGTATTGTTATGATTCCTCAATCTTGATACCTCAGAAACCCTAAACCACTCTCAAAAGGGTTTTATTACCTTCCTATCCAAAGAAGTGTATCTGAGGTTCTATCACCATCCTTTTACTACATCAAGGACTAAACTGGCTACCCAAACAACCATTAACTTGTTCCACATATCTTATTACATTCGAGTGTTAGCCAAAACACATCTTTGTCCCAAACATAGGGTTAGTAGAACAACCTCAACTCCTTCAAGCTTCCAGCTAAACTAGGTAGCTATATCTCAACCAGAGCATTCATTACCACTCCTTATCCTTAGGTGTTAGGTAACATACACCTCCATGTATTATACTTATCGTCTCATCTCAAACACTATGTTTTTCTTCAATAAGAAACTCTGAGCCCATCCTCATGGTGATCAAACTCAACTTTGCATAACTTGCAAATTCCACATAGCTCATGATAAAACATCCTCACAAGATGATCTCCTTAATACTCTTAGTGTTTGTAAACCATCCATGTATCATTCACTTTACCAGGGTATGTTATCTTCTCTGTCCCCATATCTCTTGGCAACGTTCTAAACCACCTTATCATTTATCTATGGTGTATGGCATGCGTACTGCCCCATCTCTCACTCCCATAACAAGAGGAAATAAGCATTTAGCTGCAGTCCAAATACAGAGTTCTTCCTATTCCAAAAGTAGAGATGGTACATCCCACCTTGCCAGTACACCTTCAATTCTAGGTTGAAACGTGCAACTTATGTCTCTACAACTTCCATGGTAAACCGGTCTCGAACCTATCTGGTCCAAACACAATCCTTAGTCATCACTTCTAGGTCTATAGGGTGCCGGTACTTTTCGGGTCATCCCTCTTCCCTCATGCATCAGAGAGTGCCCTACTCATCTGCCCTTGGGGTCCCATGAGTTCATGAAGGTGATCAATCTCCTAACCCATGGCCCTTAGGCAATTATAGATGTTACCTCCCGACCCTATGGTCTTGTGCAACTAGGGAATTAGGCAACTCCTACTTCCATCGGTCTTACCCCTACCTGACCCTAGGATAGACTTAGGATTATATCATAGTACATGTCCAACACAGAACCTTACCCAAGCATTCATCATCTCTCTTTCTGCATTCGTGCGATGACTTTCATCCTTCCATAGGGGTCATGGAAACCTACCTACCTTGGTCAAGCCCCATACCGGTTACCTCCATGGTAACACATCCACGTGCACATAGAGATGGTTATCTATGGGTCTGTAGGTTCATTCTCATGCCATGTACTCTTGACTTAGTTTCTCAAGATCCTATGAAACCTTCTTAGGTTACCTCAAAACCAACCAAACTGGTAAACCCCTACCAAAGGGCCCCTCTCCCAGGATGGGAGGAAACTACACCTTGATAACAAAGGTCACAAGCATACTTAGGGTTTACATTCACATGAGCATGCTTACACCAGCAACTACTAAGGCACAAGCGTACCTACTAAACCATGCTAGATCACACTTGTTCTCATCCTCAACATTGGATGAACTTAGTCATGAGGGGTTCATCAAACATACCCTTACCTTAAGGGGTTTCCTTTACCTCTACACCTTAAGAGTAACATGCTCAAAAGTATAGACTCAAATCTCACCATGAGCATTGGATACACTGCTTCCCCTCTTAGACCTAGGAACCCTAGGTTCACTTTTGGGTATCCAACTACATGCTCAACCTCTTAACCACGAATCAAGCATGTCCAAGGTATGTCATGTACTTCCATGAACCTTTTATACGAGCAACACCTTAGAGTTGAGTCCTCTTCCAGGACAACCAACTAGGTACAAGGCTTCACAACTTGCTACTTCATCCTCTTCAAGGTCTAAAGCACTCTTTATTTCATCCAGCATGTAATTACCTTTATCATAGGTACTAGAAGCATCCCCACTATTCCTCATGTCTTAGAATCTAAGCTTCCAACCTTCTTTCTTGGGTCATGCTTTCTCTCTCTAGATCAATCCTTACTTAATGAAGTTGGATCAAGCTTACCAGCATATCCCTACCTAGGTGAAGCCTTTAGCTCTCATAAGACATCCACCATGATTCCTTGTCCAGGGTTTCATCCTACTGTCAGCACCACTGACGTATCCTGGGTGCAAGCTACACCCTACTTGCACAGCCAAAAATGTTTCTATAGGTTTTTCTCTAACCTCATCCATGAAGGAGCTATCCTTCGCTCAAACATGCACGACTCTTCCCAGGGTTGGGTTGCCAAAGGTACTCAGTCATCTACCCTCTTATGGCATCCCAAAGGCATGACAAACCAAACACTCAGTCAATCATGACATCTAACTCATCATGTCATCTCTCTCTTTAACCTTCACTTAGGGTTAGGGTTACCATCATCCTCAAAGGATGTGCTAGGTATCTACCTTTAGTGGAGGTTTGTACCTCCAAAACTAACTCTCTCTACTCATCCTCCTACCAAGGAGATCTATCCTCAGGTCTCTCCTGAGGGCAATGACAACTCGTGTCATACGACCTAATCATGTATATATTCCTTTTACACTTACTCTATTAAGCTTATGTCCATGACATCATATTTGCATGCTTTTTATTAATTTCGTGGAGGATTACTTAATCCTTATCAACCTTACCCATACCTCAAGAGGGTGAGGAGAAGAGAGAAAACCCTAATCCTTAAGGTCCTTAATAGAATTTGAGTTGAGAAGGGATGAACAAGATGCGAGAGTCCTAAAGGTATCTTATTTCGATTCATACCCTAAGACTTTGGCCAGGCAGTCACACGGATCCTGGTGTCCTCGTATTCCGACTAGCGGTGCGGAGGAAAATATTGCCAGGCCTCGGTCGTGATCCTTTTCTAGACACCTCTGTCTTTCAGAAAATCCTCTAATAACTCCCTTGGGTTCTATAGAATTTGTAAAATTTAATAATTATTAAAGATTACTTGAGGAACATATGCTCTGATACCAATTGTAACGACCCCATCTCCCGGTAATCCCCAATTAAGGGAGACCCGAAGGTCAGTCGTTATTCAACTAACAAGATCAAAGGTTCGACAAATAATCAATAACAATTAATAAACTTTACCAACTAAATTGAAAATTGGTATAAATTAAAAAAAAATTTAACTTTTAAAATCTGGGATTTCTAAACTTCTATCCATGACGATACTAATCTAACTAATCCTCCTATGAATGTTATTTCTCATTTAATTCCACATATTAATCATTTAACAATCAAGATTACGTTTTAAGCCACACTACTCAATCCTTACCTATCCCCTAACTCTGTGCTATCCCTGCAGTGGACTTGTATGCTACCTCTCATTAGGTAGATTCTTACCCCCATGGACCTACCTTATAGGTAGCCAGTACCTAGGGTAATAGAGTCGCATGGCACTACCCGAAGGTAGCCAATATCTAACTCATGATGACTTGATGGTCCTGCCCCATTGGTAGCCATTTACTAAGTCATTTAATGACCTGATGGACCTACCCCATTGGTAGCCATTTACTAGGACAACTATTAAGCCATAGAGGGGACCAGGATCTGAGCTAGTAGGAACATATCTTAGGTGATAGTCATATCCACATTATACTTTGCACGAATTAAATACATCCAATAGTTTAATTCAAGACACGATGGAAACATCGATAAAAATCCCAAGAAACTAATTCGAGTAGTCATAAGCGTAACCACATACATGTACATGTAGATTCAGGTGCAAGAATAATCCAAACAACAATGAGCAAGTAAGCATTCAATAAGATCCTGAAACAATTATACAATTTCCTTTTATTACTCATGTCATTAAGATCTATCAAATCTAGCTCGCTTCTTAGGATTTCTAGTCCACTTTTAGGGTTTCCATTGCAATTAGGGTTTCCCTTTGTGTTTTACTATTTTAAACCCTATTTAATGCAATTGATCACAAACCCCAATTATCTCGTCTATTCTTCAACATTAAGGTTATCTTAACAACATATAACCCTATTTTCATATTACAGGCACATTAATCATCAATTAAGCTTCTTTTTCATTAAAGCTACCATTTTTATCCCTTTAATCTATGACAAGATCATTATACGCATTTATCATCAATTCATAGTTTATTGTGGTCCAATTCACATATGAACTTGATTTTCCATTAATTCTATTCTTTTTTTTTTGAAGGAATGAATCCTTTATTAATCAAACAATGACATACATAGAGTTTTCTCTATTCAAATTCGGCCGATTACCAGGCAGGCCCGCCTCCGAAATATCCGACATACATTCTTTGAGTACAAGGCTTCGAATCCAGCTTGGCGGCCCGCTGAAAGCCTGGTCTGGTAACGCACAGCGCAGTTGACGTTTGGCCATTGTGTCTACAACACCATTGCATTCGCGACTCACGTGATCTATTCTCACGGTCTCCGTCATCATCTTCTTCACTCGTCTTATCCAGTACGCAAACCTAGGGTGCCGATCAATGTCCTCCCCGCATAACTGCATCGCCAATTTGCAATCAGTTTCCACAGAGCAATCGTTCCAGCCGTTCGCTCGAGTCAGCTCCAGGGCGAAGGCGACCCCAGCTAGCTCCGCCGCAGTGAATGACGAACTTGTTATCTTCTTCAACCATCCTCCGAGCCACCCTCCTTGCGCATCTCTAGCTACCACAGCAATCGCTGCTCTGTCTCCCTTAACAGCTGCGTCGACATTCAGCTTCACCCTTCCCGACTCCGGTTTCCTCCATTTGTTATCTCTACCCGGACGATGGCTAGCGCTCTGTTTTGCCCACGCCGTCGTTGTGACCGTAATGGCCTTCTGAATAGCTCGAACTTGATGGTCTATCGGGCTCACTTCTCCCTCAAAGACTTCAGCATTCCTGAATCCCCACACATAGCAACAGATAGTCCAAAAAACCTCCTTCGAGAGAGTTGTGATCCCGTAGGCATTCTTCACCCAAAGTTCAATATTGTTCGGACCGAAAAACTCTATCGGATTGCCACACCCGATGAAATGGTTCCATAACATATCAACTTTCTCGCAATCCCTCAGGGCATGGAGCACAGACTCCTCAGTCTTCTTGCATCTGGGACACAAACCATCGGTAGCCATATGCCTTGCCATCCTACGGCGATTAGTCAGGAGGGCTCCGTGAGTGACCAACCAGGCAAACATTCAAACCCTGGCTGGAACCTGCAGCTTCCAAACAGACTCCCAATCGCCCGGGCATGCCCTTTCCTTCCCCTCCCTTAAAATCCGGTAGGCCGATTTCGACGAGAAATTTCCATCCGCCGTGTGAATCCACGCCCTATAATCCCGAGGCTCAGTAGTGTCTGGGGCATCTAAGGCCATTATCGATTTAACTGTGGCTTCATCAAACCAATAGTCCAGAAACTCTTTATCCCATTCACCCGTATCCAACACCAGGCTGCTGACCATTAAATCCTGTAGATCGTCGGGAATACTATGCTTACACCGGTTTTTTAGTATGACACCCTCGTCCACCCAGATATCGTTCCATACATTGATCATTCCTCCTCCCACCGGGATCATAATAGAGTTGTCCATGATGAATCACTTCCCCATCATCGTCACCTGGCCAAGCCTAGAAGCCGAGCTCTTCTTTCCCGCTACTGCAGAAGTGAAACGAGGTTGTACAACCTTGCACCAAATAGACTTCCTCCCAATAGCAACCTCCCAGGCATTCTTCATGAGCAAAGCCTCATTCCATTCCCTCATAGACTTGATACCCAAACCCCCATTGGATATGTCGCTCGTGACCTTGTTCCAAGCCACCAGGGATACATGTCTCGTCTTATGACTGCCTCCCCAAATGAACCTCCTAATAGTGCCGTCGATACGATCGCACAGACTGAGAGGGAGAGCCGCAGTCTGCATCGTGTAGGTTGGAATGGCAGTTAGTGTAGCCTTCGCCAAACAAACTCGCCCTGCCAAAGACAAAGTTTTAGATGCTCAGGCCTGGACCTTCCCTTCCACTTTGTCAAGAACATCCGAGTACGTCTGTTTATTAACCTTGGAATGCAGAATCGGGACTCCAAGATACTTGCCCAAGTTTCCAGTAGCAACGAACCTGCTCAGAGTTGTAATGAACCTTTGTACATCTCTGGGGACACTCCTTGAGAAGAAAATATGAGACTTTTCAGCTGATATCATCTGCCCCGACACATCGCCAAAGACCTTGAAGCATTGCATGATTGTTCTTATCTGTGCACGGCTCGCCTGAGCAAAAAGAATTAGATCATCCGCAAAACAAACATGAGCAATAGCCGATCCGGTTCGACCCAGTTTAATGGGTTTCCATCTCCCGTCTGCGACCCTCTCCTGAATCAACTGGGACAGGCGTTCAAGGCATAGAACAAATAAGTAAGGGGACAAAGGATCCCCTTGCCGTAATCCGCGGCTAGCCTGGAACTCCCTGGACTGTTTACCTTCCAAACAATGGTAGATGATCCCTCTGTAATGGATGACATAATGAATTTTCGGATGTTAACTGGGATCCCCACCTGCAACAAAGTATCCTCAATGAATCTCCAAGACATTCTGTCGTAAGCTTTGGACAGGTCAATTTTGATAGCCATTGTCTTCGCTCCCCTTGGATTGTGCATGCCATGGATGATTTCCTGGACCAAAGCAATATTGTCCGTGATTCTCCTTCCCGGAACAAAACTACTCTGCTCCACAGAAATCCAAGAAGGTATAAACTGTTTCAATCTCTCAACCACTAGCTTGGAGGCTATCTTTAGAATGATGTTGTTCAGCGAAATAGGCCTCAGCTGCTCACATTTCTCCGGCCGTGCAACCTTAGGAATCAGGACTATCGTGGCATCACACAAGCCTTCATCCGGTTTACCACCAGCTATTAGATTTTTAACTGTGGTTGTGACTGAACTGCTCACCGCCTCCCAGTTACCTTGTAGGAATTCCACCGTGACCCCGTCAGGACCAGCTGCCTTGAAAGGCTTCATCCGCTTCACAGTGTCACAGACCTCCTCCGGAGTGGGTACCATTGCCAAGGACTCCACCTCAATCCTCGACAACTGTTGGAACCTCCCCGGAACGCTCGCAAAGTTCAAACAGTTCTCTCGTGTAGGTTCGGTCAGGATGTTCTGAAAATGATTGACCACCATCTCCATTACCTCCGCCTCACTAGATACCCAATTACCTTCGCCATTCTTGAGTGTAGTAATATTGTTCTGCCTCCTTCTTTGATTCACCCATGCCTGGTAGAATCTGGTATTGTTATCACCATTCTGGAGCCAATGAATATGAGCCTTCTGTTTCCAATCCTCCTCCTCCTTGTTAATAAGGATTTGGAGGTCAGCCTGCATATTAACACACAGTTGGTCAGAAATAGGATCATATTGTTCTGCTAACAAATGCTGTAGAGCAGTTATATTGCGTTGCAGCCTTTGTTTCTCCTTGTACTGGCTTTTTCTCTCTTGTTCGTCAAGCTTGAGCAGATCATGCCTAGCAATCAGGAGGTTATCGTAAAAACCTCGCGAGTTCGCCCATTTCTCTCTGACCAGCGCTCGGAACGCATCGTTAGCAGACCAGGAAGCTTTTGTTACGAAGCATTTCATCCTCGCCTCCTTCCGGAGCGGTATGAGGAGCAGCGGACAGTGATCGGATGAGACCCTCGGCAGATGTTCGACGAACCACCTTGGGTACTCTCTGATAAACTCTTCATTCACGAGCACGCGATCCAGTCTCTCCTGTAATCGTCCGTGTTTATAAGTGTATCGTGGTCCATTGAAGCCGAGATCCGAGAGTCCTGCCTCCATGATAGTCTCCTTGAAAGTCCTGGCTTCAGCAAAGTCATAGCGATCGCTACCCGATTTCTCCACCGGAGATAGGGTGGTGTTGAAATCCCCCATAACTATCCATGGGCCATCGATGCTCTCACTAGTATCAATGATGTGCTTCCACAGGAGATTCCTCACTGTTTTATGTGGATTCGCATAGACGAACATGACTACTACTTTGTTCTCCAGCCTACATGTTACAAATTGTCTATGGCTGCAGATGATTTGGACTAAATCCTCTCCACCTTTCCAACATATCCAGATACCACCAGAATAACCCCGGGCTTCCACTCTGAACGAGCAATTGAAACCGAGCTTTTTGATAGTGTTAATGGCTTTTCCACCGCTAATCCGAGGTTCTAAAAGTGCCATTACATCTGGTTTGTACTGCCGTATGTAATTTGAAACCATCGCACATCGGTCCTTGTTACCAATCCCACGAACATTCCAACAAAAAATACGCATCAAAGCTTGAACGAGAGCGGGATCGGGGAAAGGAAAGGGTCGACACCTAGCACTCCTCCTCGCAGTTCTTGCCTTCTGAATCGTCCACCGAAACCTTCGTATGCTCCTCATCTGTCACAGCCTGACAATCTGTAGGGATGTCCTGGATTGGACTGCTCTCTTCACAGGCCTCCATTTGAACAATTCTGCTGCTCCTTCTTCTTGGGAATGGATCAGGGGCTTTCGTCTTCCCCTTTCTCTTCATTTGATACCCATTACTTAGGCTAGCTTTCCGGGTAAGAAGAGGTTTTTCTTTTTCGCGTTCTCCTTTCTTATTCTTCTTCTTCTTTAGTCGAGAGGTTACTGTTATATCCCTCTCAGGTGGTTGGACGCCGATTTCCTCCATAACGATTTCCGTGACTACATTCTCCTCATCCTCCTCTACCATTATCACCTGGTCTACCTCAGGGTTCACGACTTTATGCATGTCCTTCGATTTCTGCTTGTCACTCCGGTTTTTCCCCGGTATAACACTCGCAGCCTTATGAGTATTGGTCACATCTTTAAGAATGCCTTCTTCGTTCGTCGATCTACCATCTCCGTTCAACGATTTCTTCTTGCGCCACATTTTCCGCGGTATAGCTGTTGCTTCAGTGCCATTCCTCCTGCTCGTTTCCTCACTGGCCTCCCCCACGTTTCCTTCTATTTCTTCCTGCTGTAATCCCGCGAATCGGTTCCTCCCTGCTGTGGTATGTTCAGTAGGGATCTTCTCCTTCGTAACCTGTCTTTTCCTTTGCGCCTTCTTCGATCTCTGTTGTTGCCAATCGTTTGCTGTCCCAGCCTCAGTGGTAACTTGTTCAGTCTGCAATTGCTCTTCGCCATTGCCGTCAATCGTCCCCTCCTGCACACTGGAATCCTTGCAATTCTTGGATATGTGGCCCTCTTTGCCACAGCTCGCACATGCCCATGGCAGACCCTCGTAAACTACCTCATACTCGACCCCATTGATCAGGATTGAGGGCGCCAGGTCTTTGGATGTGTCGATTTCTACCGCCAGTCTTGCAAAACGGCTACGCGACCTGTTTTCCGTGTGGACGTCTACTTTCATCAAGCACCCCAAGGCCATACCCAGGTACTCGAACATTGTTGGAACATATAGGTGCAGCGGTAGATTCATGATTCGTACCCACGTAACCATGTAATCCGGCAAATTCTCCGACGATTTGAAGTTGGGGTACCATTCCCACACGATCACGTTGCAACCGAAAATCTTCCACGGTCCCCCTACCAGAGCCTCGTCGAAATCTTCCTTGCATGAGAGTTGCACCACAAAGTGTCCATATTCAAGCTCAAACATGTTAAAGCGACCCTTGATTCTCCACAAGAGTTTAAGCTTGTCCCTCAACGTCATATATCCGATCTCCGTCCCTAGCATCCTTACCACCACCGCGTATCTCCACGGTCTGACGAGATCTTCCTCCACGTCGGGGTCGATCTCCAGCGCCGGGGTACCATCCATATCTTCTAGAGAGACTGCGGCCCTCGGTAGGTTTCCTTCATACAACTTATCCAGGAAGAAGACCCCCGTCTGTTCTCCAGCGCCCATCTTCCCTGTTTCCGCTTCTTTCCTTTTCGTCACACATGCATACGAGACTCCATCCACCCTACCGGCCGCCTGTGCCACTACCTGAGGCTCTTCCAGTCTCGACTCCATGGCTTGCGCCTCCGGGCCCGACTGATCCTCCCGGTTGGTATCACTCCCTCCTTGCCCCCGCATACCAGCCACCGTGAAGTTGAGGCTGATCTCGGGAATTGACAGGGCCATGGCGCCTGTGCGTTTCCCCGATCGTCTCCCCCGTTTCTGTGTATCCCTCCCACCGCTATCATCGAACATGGTTTCCATCACCTGAGCTGCACTGCCTGTCCCTTCTCCCGGATCGAACACACGATCATCTCCGCCCCCCTCGGGATCGCCTCCCCGATCGCCCTCACGATCGCCCCCGCATTCCCCCAGAAACCCTAGCGCCGCCATCCTTCTAAGTCTGAGAAAACCCTAATTACTACATTTAGGGTATTTATCCACAAATTAGGAAATTTAATGCTTGAAATAGCTTATTACCTTGAATACTCAGTTCTATATATGAAATTGAATAATTAAAGCCATCAGTAGTACTAATTACCAACATTAGGGTTTCAAGGCCCATTAAGGAATTATTCATGCACATTAAACTCGAAATTAAACTAATTATATGCAAAGTTCATCCTTTTTCTTCCTAATGTTCCTTTTCATCATTAACAGGCTAATATCAACTTTTATCATCAATTAAACCCTATTAATCACATTAATCATATCAAAGTAGGGTTTCTTAATCATCTTTACATTAAAGTTAATAACTTTCATTACTTTTAGAATTGCAATTAGAATTAAGCTTCCAATATATTTTTAATAGATTCCTCTCGTTTTTCTGAGGAAAATGCATATATTGTGCATGCTAATCCGAGCTACGGTTATTTAATTACGAATTTAACAAGAATCACTTACTTGGGACCAATCACAGAGCGCCACGTCGCCCTGGTCCATGCAAAGCGGATTGTTGGAAATTATAACCAAGTTACCATTATGCCCTTGGTGTGGCAACTCGTTGTTTGTATCTTAGAGGGGTAGCTTGGTCCATCTGACCTCTGGGTCGTCTTCTACCCAGGGCAACCCTGCGTTGCCGCGAACTGCAGAGTTCCGCGGTCATCTCCCTCCGCCTACAAGCCCAAAATCAATCGGAATTCATCCATGTGACTCTATCGCTCCCATCTGCATCCACCAAGGTCTTCTTGTCCAGAGCGTAACGGCCAAGGGAAGGAGCTTTAAGGATGCAAACTGCAGTTCTCCACAGACGAGTTGCTGGTGACCAAGGCGTTGGTTTCACATGAAAAAGGTCAACGTAATCGTGTGGATTGAAGGGGAGACGTTTGGACTTCCTTCAACCGCCCTCTATGGCACCAAGGATGGAGTTAAGCTCAAGGTTAGGGTTTGCACGATGAAGAACAAGAAGAAGATGGGAAAGAGAGTTGGAGATGTGGAATCTCTTTGGAACTTGAACCAGAGGGGATACCCTTTATATAGAGGTGAGGAAAGAAGCCTTAGGTCGGATATACATGAATCAAGAAGCCCCTTTCCAAGTAGGAAAACAATTCCTTCAATGAGAAGTATATTTTCTCTCTCCTCTCTATCCTTTGGATATTTCTTATTACTTGGTTATATAGGAATACGAAGATTCCTTCCCTTATTCTCTTTAGTCTTTCCTTTTAATCCATTGATCACGAAATTCTCCTCAAGTAGGAAAATACTTCTTCTTACTAAAACCACATAATTCCATTAATTATGTATTCCCATTATCCTTATTCTACAAATTTTTGGTATTTTCTCTTTCTTTACTCTTCATTGGGACTCCTTGGATCCCAAGAGACTCTATTATTTCGAAATCCTTTTTATTGGATACTGATCACCCTTCTAGATGCATCTAAATGCATTATTCTTCATTATCTTGTTTTATTTCTTATTAAAACATTTGCTTTTGTGGATTTCTCTTTATTTCTCTTTTATTTTCTTCATTGGTATTCCTTTTATCATTAGGAATCCTTTGGATATGAAAATCCATCAAGGATAACTTAATTACACCTCTCTCCACTTGTTTTCCACATATTACTATTATTTTCAATTTATTTTTTGATAAGGAAATATTTAATTGATCCTTTCTTTTATTATTGCATTTTCTATGCAACTTTGGACTCCTTGGAACCCAAGGAATCCAAGAGGCACGAAATCCTTCTTTGTATTTGCCTTCTAGAGATTTCCATACACTACTACAGAAACGGCCTTTGGCGTCGGTCTTTTAACCCCATTTGGCGTCGGTTTCCGACCGACGCCTATGTGGGCGCCGCTAAAGGTCGAACACTTCGGCGTCGATTTTTTAACCGACGCCTATTTAACCTATAGGCGTCGGTCTTTTAGTAGATAACCGACGCCAAAAGGGTTCGCGCCACAGAAAACGGCGTCATCTAGGGCACTTTCTGCGTCGGTGATTTACTAAAAGACCGACGCCTATATTCCATGTAGAGTCGGTCTTTTAGTAGATAACCGACGCATAAAGTGTCCTAGATGACGCCGTTTTCTATGGTGCGAACCCTTTTGGCATCGTTTATATACCAAAAGATCGACGCCTGGTTGTTTAAATAGGCGTCGGTTCGATACGAATATCCGACGCCATTTCCAGGACTGCTTTGGCCACATCAGGCGTCGGTTATCTATACATAACCGACGCTGTAGGTCTTTGCTGACGGTTTTCTATAAATAACCGACGCCTATTTATATTTTTTTTTTCATATCAGTTTGCAGGCCTGCTGTGGCTGGTCAGCAGGATGAGAACCTGCAGTTCAATTTTCTGAACTGCAGGTTTACGACATCCATTGATATCAGCCTACAAACAGGCCGCAAACCTGCAAAAGTCACAAGGAAAATTTCACACAAGTACATACATTCAGACATCAATTCAATTCTCACATTCACACATATAGAAACATTCAAATAAATGTATTAACATTCAGAAATATTCATTTACAAAGTATCATTCATTATCGCTATCAACATCCCAATTATATCTTACAGTTGCCACTGCTTGTATGGTTTTTGCCCATTCTTCTCTTACTTCATTTAATGCTTCCATCGTATATGGAGCATGTATATTTTTTAAGCGTTTACCTATAGTGTGGTCAGTTTTAAACACCTGCAAAGAGAATGATGTATATATATAAGTAATAATATAAAAATAAGATTGATATATTTCATACTAACTAATGAGACTATATATAATACCTCATGTATGCTATCGATGTCCAATGCGGCATGTTTGATAATCATCTGCATAAATCGCATCACATAGTATGCGCATGCCCAGCCATTGTCTTGTGTAGGACACTATAAATTGAAACATACAAAATAATACAACTAAGCACAATTCACATCAATGATATATACATTGGAGTCGGGGAGTCGGGAACTTACTTGTACGTTCTTCCAATTTATTGGCTGGTTCTTTTTCCTTGGGACCTTTCCTCCAGCCTTTTTGAATGCATCTAAACCCCTACATGTTAATATAACACAGTAAATTGCATAAGTAAATAGTAATGTAATAAAATATGTTAACGGATATCAGAATGAAATATTTCTCACCAGAATAATGGCATTCTCATTACGTGTCCAATTTTAGGGTTCAATGTACTCCCCGCAGGATCTAGATAATAAACAGTGAATGTCTCGGGGACAATAACTAGTAACTCCCAATGTCTACCGCTAGAGGTAAGAAGTTAACAATTAATAACTCAAAATGCAAAATAAAAATGGAATTTTCTTAAGTCCAAATTATAAATAAAGTAAACTTACTTGACATTGAATGGAGCTATTATTATCATCTTCTTTTGCTGATCAAAAATTGTAAAAGCATCTATACAGTATTGTTGAACATTATCAGGGTCTTTAGCTACCAAACTAATCAATGATGGAATCAAAAATCCCAAATGATCAAATGCAAATTGTTTGCAATGATCTTCGACTAAGTAGCTACAAAACATATAGGCGTATGCATTAATATATAAGAAACCAGATCACCGGATCTTACACAAGGTATATGGATGTATAAACAAGATCTCACCTTATCCATGTCTCTATCATTGATGTATTCAGCCAATCATACATAAACAGCTCAATAATATCTTGTATAAATAAAGAGCTATCGTATGATCGACCTGCATAATCTGCATCTAAAGAAATAATTATAGGGCAATGTATATTATGTGCCCGTAGCCAACATGTCATTCCCCTACAAGAAGGACCTAACGGGTATGTTAGGTCATTTGGAACCCAATCGGGTAATGCGGGAAGTGGAAGTGGAGGCCTAGGTGCTCCTGGTGTCTTCTTTTTAACTTGTACATATAATTTCAGATCAGTTGACATCATATATACACATTAACAGTCTAAATCAATGTAAATTTATCTTACAATTTCAGTCGTGTAGACGACATCTGCTTTGGCCCACAATATCACCCCGCCTTCTGCATCAGCAAGTCTATCAATATCCGGGTTGGGATATGGCAATGTAGCTTCTCTCCAATCGGGTAACACACGTATCAGGCTCACACGAACGTAGCCCTGTGGCATTGGAGTCCCGTGAAACATTGCCCCAGGAAGGGACGGGTAAGCTTGCGCCTCTGCAACAACGTAGTCTTGCATTCTTAAGCGGCATGGCTTCAATGCCTACAAATTTACGTAAAGAATATGATACATATATACATATCATCTTGAAAACATAACAACTTGAAAAGACTAACTACAATGTCATAAACAATACTTACAGCAGACGTGCTAGGCGATGGGTCTCCAGGATTACTCGCAGTCTGTGCATCAGGAGAAGAGTGGGTCGCCATAGGCGTATTGGAAGCCTGAGATGCCTGCCACCGCAGCAATTCTTCCTTGACCTTCTCAGCAACTACATCGTTGAACTTCTTAGCAACTAAATCCTCAACTCTCTTATTCTCCTATACATGGATAAAAGAAACATTAGCTTCTTATTAATGAATTTCCTTTTGCAGTAACATTCTAAAAAAAGAATAGGTTACCTCTTCTTGAGAAAGTCCCGCTCTGGGTTTGCGCTGGGATGGCCCAAAGAATGCTTTGATGCCAACACCAGCGTCGGCACCTCTAACACGTCCAGGATGCTCTGGGTTACCCAGAGCAACTGTCAATTCATCCCTTGTGCCCTGAGGGATGAACGTGCCTTGTTTCCTCTGCTCGTGCAGCTCCCGCTAATCACCATAAATAGAAATTGGTAAGTTAACACCACAAATAATCAATATTCAAACGATTTCTCTAAGAGTTGTATTTTACCATTTTTGCAGCCGCCTCAGCAGTTACAGGCTTCTTTATTTCACCCTTCTTGTTTTGCCTGCCAGCTATCCAGATATCATGGTGAGGCATGGGTGTGGCAGACTCCTGAGTAGGAGCAGACTCCTGAGTAGCCGCAGACTCCGCCTGTAGTCTTTGGTGAACGCTTGCATAGCCTTTTGGACCCATAGTGTGGTCATGCACATTCAGTGCACGCCTTTCTTTTTGTGCGTCACTGGGGGCCTAGTTAGTATGCACATTAATGATTTGGTTAGTAGCACTAAATGTTAATCTTGAATAGGTGAATACAATGTATATTAATTAAATTGGGAGTGACGCCTAATACCTTGAATTCTTCAGATTTTCTTGACGCAACAAAATTGTCCCAATCTTCTTTGTCCAAGAAGTTCCATTGTTCAACGGCTGACTTCTTCTTCTTATCACCCTCTTTTATGTATTCTCTGTTCAGATTTGTCCTATAATTCCTAAGCATCTTTCCAACGCGTTGCATCACATTTTTACGATGCAACTTCTCATCCAATGCAAACAGATTCTGTAAAATAGAAATGTTATTAACTAGTATCCAAAATAGAATTGCAAATAATAGAATTTGTAATCTACAAAATAGAATTGCAAATAATAATAACTCACGCATAAATCCTTCCATATCAAGTCTTTTTTCCCTTGAGGAACTTTATGCCAATTATCATACTTAACACCATAATGGCTCCGAGTGGTACACCCAAGATAGTTTACAAAATTATTGCGGTTCACTCCAATTGGATTTCCTCCATTATCAAACTCCACCACCAATTTGGATCCACTACCACTTAGCGCTAATAACTTCTTCAACAGAGTGATGCCCCTTTTCTTGTTAAGTGTTTGGTGCTGCGCATCAAGTTGCTCCAGTGCTTCAGTGGGTACAGGTGCATCAACCTAAAATTTGACAAAAATAAACACACTAAATTAGCCCAATATAGAAATATAGGATATATGACATAACTAGAAGATAATGAATTTTATAGAAATACAGGATATGTTTTGAGAACTTACATTAGTATCCTCGCCATGCTTGTCATGGACAGCATGCTCATCATGGACTTCATGCTCATCATGGTCAGCCATCTGAAAATGTCATTTAAAAGGAAAACATTTAGCATTTGTATTAACTAGAAAAAGGCAGACATTTAGCATTTGTATTAACTAGAAAAAGGCAAACATTTAGCATTTGTATTAACTAGAAAAAGGCAAACATTTAGCATTTGTATTAACATACATGTCTCTAAAATTGTGATCTTTTATCAATTAACAATCCTTCATTGTGATCTCCGCGCACATATAAGTCATCATTAGCTTCAATATTTTGTTGAGTGGGCAACCCAACTGAGAATGGACTGGAGTCATCATACTTAGCATAGTACTCTTCTTCATCTATAGGATCTTCAATGAACTGTCTTTTACCATGAAGAACAACTGACCATTTATCATTCGCAGGATCATCGATATAGAATATTTGTTTCGCCTGTGATGCCAATATGAATGGTTCGCCCTTCTCGCCAATCTTTTCAAAGTTCACCAAAGTGAAACCCAATTCATCCACTATAACTCCTTTGGTGTTATCAACCCAATTACATTTAAAGAGCGGAATTTTGAAATCTATGTAGTCAAACTCCCAAATGTCCTCAATGACACCGTAATATGACATTTTAGCTTCACGTGGACTCTTATCCTTTGCACTTGCAAAGTACATAGTCGACGCTTGAAGAGTGACCCCACTATTTTGGACGACACTCTTATCATCTTGGCGCTTTGTGTAATATGTGAATCCATTAATTTCAAACCCTTCATAAGACATAACATTCGGTTTTGGTTTAAAGGCGAGGCATTTGATAGTTTCTGTAATATCATTTGGTGTTTGAGATAGTTGATGTAAGACTTTATCTTCAAACCACTTAGTAAAAGTCTTATTATGCTCTCTAGCAAGCCACATTGAACTTGCTCGAGGATGTTGTCTCTTTATGAAATTGGTATGTTCCTCGATATAAACACTCACTTCGTCCATATTGTGTAAAATATACAAGTGAGCTTGTTCCAACTGCTCACGACTGATTACTTTCACCCGTGATCCCAAAATTCCTTTGCCCTCCTCAATATTCTTGTCATTATCAGGAGTGCCATTACCACTGAGAAAGTCATTGCAAAAATCCATAACCTCTCTCGCCACATAACCTTCAATAATACTCCCTTCAGGCCGATAACGGTTTCGAACATCACCTTTAAAAATGCTCATGTATCGTTCAAAGGGATACATCCAATGCAAGAAAACTGGTCCCAACATTTTCACTTCCCTAGTCAAGTGGACAACAAGATGTACCATGATATCAAAGAACAAAGGAGGGAAATACATCTCAAGCTGACATAGGGTAACAACCACTTCTCTTTGCAAATTATCGAGAGTATCAAGGTCAATAACTTTGCTGCATAGACTGTTGAAAAAGAAACAAAGTCTGGTAATTGCAAACCTTACATGCTTCGGCAATATAGATCGAATTGCCACGGGCAATATTTGTTGCATTAGAGTGTGACAATCATGAGATTTAAGACCTATCAACTTCAGATCTTTCATTGATACCAATCTACGGATGTTGGATGAGTAACCATGTGGCCCCTTAACATTTACCAAGCATTCACAAAAAGTTTTCTTCTCCTTTCTAGACAACGTGTAACAAGTGGGAGGTAAGTATGTTCTTTTATTACCCATTTCACATAATTCTGTTAATTCTGATGTTATTCCCATTTCATGTAGGTCCAGTCTGGATTTTATCCCATCTTTAGTCTTACCTGGTATATTTAATAGAGTACCAATGATGCTATCACAGACATTTTTCTCAACGTGCATTACATCGATACAATGCCTGACTGTCAAAGAACTCCAATAAGGAAGATCCCAAAATATTGACTTCTTCTTGAATGAAGAATTGTCACTCCGTGTGGCCATACTACAATGTGATTTCTTACCAAATTCATTGACAATGTCTTTTACTCTTTCATAAACAACATCCCCTGGTATAGGTTTAGGTGCACTCCGTTCATCATTCCATCCATTGCATGCTTTGCGCTTCCTACGATACGGATGGAATTTTGAAAGAAACCTTCGATGACCAAGATATACAGTCTTGCCGCCATGTTTTAGTCTTATTGAATCAGTGTTTTATTCACATATAGGACACACTTTAGCTCCTTTGACACTATATCCATACAAATTCCCATATGCTGGAAAGTCATTAATAGTGCAAAACAACATAGCGTGCAAACGAAATGTCTCTCTTACTGAAGCATCATAGGTCATCACACCTTCACCCCAAAGTTTCTTTAAGTCATCAATCAAAGGTTCAAGATAAACATCGATATCATTTTCGGGTTGTTTAGGGCCCGATATCAACAATGACAACATAATGTACTTATTTTTCATACACATCCAGGGAGGAAGATTGTATATAACAAGCATGACTGGCCAAGTGCTATGTTGGCTGCTCAATGTCCCGTACGGATTCATCCCATTTGTACAAAGCCCAAGTCTTAGATTCCTATCTTCTTCACCAAATTTAGGGTACAATAGATCAATCTTCTTCCACTGTAGGGAATCAGACGCATGTTGTAGGATCCCATCATTATTTTTCTTAACATCTGCATGCCACCTCAAATTCTTCGCATCTTTCGGATTTGCAAACAAGCGTTGAAACCGTGATATTATAGGTAGATACCACAACACCTTGGCAGGAGAACCAGTTTTGGACTCCCCCGAAGTCGTAAATTTATACCGTGACGCACCACATTTTGGACAATCTTTCAAATCTACATAGTCCTTTTGAAATAATACACAATCATTCGGGCATGTGTGTATCTTCTTGGCCTCCATTCCCATTAGGCACAACATTTTCTTTACCTGGTATGTTGAGATTGGAAGCTCGTTTCCTTCAGGAAGCATTTCTTTCAACAAAGTCAACAATGAAGTGAAGCTTTTGTCGCTCCATCTATTGTTAGCTTTCAACTTATACAATCTCAACACAGCGCTAAGCTTCATAAACTTAGCACAACCTGTGTATAACGGTATCTCATCATCATGCACAATGTTTGTAAAGATAGGAGGTGGATCGGTGTGCTCTACCCTACAACTATCCAGCATCGCATCAACGATGTCTGCTGGAACTAGTTCGTTCACATTTACGTCATCGGAGGCAATTTCTTCTTCCACCCAAGCACTGCTATCGACATCTACTGGTTTCAATTTTGAAATCTCTCCATGCCAGTGCCATTCTGTATAGCCTTGTACAATCCCGTTGCACATGACATGACTTTTGATTTCCTCACCAGTGTTGACTTTCAAGTTGTTACCGCAATGCCTACATGGACAGTAGAACCTATCTGTAGGTTTTTTCCTATGTTCCTCGGCAAATCTAATAAACTGATCAAGACCAGATATAAACTCTGGGGTGCAACGATTACGAATGGACATCCATGATCTATCCATTCTATGATCAGAGAAAACAAGTATATATTAGGAAACAAGTATATATTAGGAAAAGATTAGGCAGCATTTCCCCGCTGTTCTCTAAGTACATATGTACTTAGAGAACAAACGGGGAAATGCCAACAAACACATTTGATGTCATTCTTATATATAATAAATGTGTACCACCTATCCCATCCTTGAACACCTAATCTCACTAGTAAGTGTATAATGTGTATTGGGTTTTCAAGAAAATTTTGGCAGCATTTCCCCGCTGTTCTCTAAGTACATATGTACTTAGAGAACAAACGGGGAAATGCTACCAAAATTTTCTCGAAAACCCAATAAACATTATACACTTACATCCTAAGTGAGATTAGGTGTTCAAGAATAGTCCCAAACCGGGGACTATCCAAGATTTACTCCTAATGAGTCAATCTTGGACGGGTTTCTAGGCCAACAAACACAATAATAGATATCTACAATGAAGCCGGACTCCATACAAATAGTATATAATTTAGTGATTGTTCATTCTAATTTATACCAATGTACAAGTAATATAAAGAACAATGATTGTTCACTTTCTAGGCCAACAAACACATGTGATGTCATTCTTATATAATAAATGTGTACCACCTATAACAAACACATTGTCCAACATTAGGTTCAACACTTGAAACATACATTCGTTTTCAACATAAAAAATTTGTATCATTAGGGTCCAACATGTGGATTATATGGGACATACACATCAAGGTGGTCATAAGGGAGGATATTTCCTTATTTATGAGTAAGCGATATAAGATTAAGATCCATATAAAAATTAGGGCAGAAGGAAGAAATAAATATTCTTTAGGATACAATAGACCCTTATGGATGTATTTAGGGTCATAGGTACCATCATAGAACAAAAGGGGTACACTCTAGGATTTAAGATCACACTACATCATGTATTTTATACAAAATTACATGTATGTGTATATAAAAAATATATTTATAAGGAACTTCTATACATATCTAATTAACAAATCAGTAATTAACTAAGTATTCATCAATACTTACTATCAATCAGTATCTCTAATCATTAAAATCGGCAAGCAGATCAGTAATTGTAAATAACAAACTATGAATTGTTGAATTAAAGTAATCACTAAAGTAATACTAACCAGTAGTACCAATCATTAATCACTTAAAGCAGCAAGGAAATCAGTAAAACTAATCATGCATTACTAGTATATAAGAGCAATAGGATATTTACTTCGATGCATTACAGCAGTACCCAATTATTTCAGCTTACATACCTTTCGTTAGCGGCGGCGGACAAATAGGTGAGCTCCCAGCAGTGGTGGTCGAAGCAGGAAGAAGGGGGTGGCACCGGGCGTGAGCAGGAAGAAAGGAGCTAGGGTGGCGGGTGACGCTGGACGAAGCTGGCAGGTGGGCAGGCAGGTGGGCAGGCAGCGGCACACTGGGCAGGCACGCGGAGCGACGGCACCAGGCGTGGCGGCGGTGCCGGTTCTCAGGCGTGGCGGTGGCGCAGGGCGATTGGAGCAGCAGGGTGGGCAGCAGGGGCGGGCAGCAGGGGCGGCGGAGAAGAAACTAGCCGGAGAGGGGCGCCGGAGAGGGGGCGCCGGAGATGGGGCGCCGGAGAGGGGGTGCCGGAGAAGAAACTAGCCGGAGAAATGGCGCTAGAGAAGAAATCGCCGGAGAGAAATCACCGCAGCAGAGAAATCGCTCGCAATGAAATAGAAGAAAGGGGAAGAGTCGGGCGATCGAAGGTTATGAAGTTCCCAAATAGTGTCGGTTGTTTACAACAACCGACGCCTAAATATCTTTAGCGTCGGTTGTTTGCAACAACCGACGTCCAATTGGACGATATTTTCATGAAAATGTTTGGCGGGAACCACCTTCAGCGTCGGTTATACAAGGATAACCGACGCTGAAAGTGACATTTTCGGCGCAAATTTTCATCGCACATAGGCGTCGGTTTTCTAGGTATATAACCGACGCTGACAATGACACTGTTTTTTTATCGAAAAATGGATTTCGCGGGCGACATTAAGCGTCGGTTTTTTATAAACAACCGACGCTTAATACAAAGCGGTACCCGTGTCTGGATGGTCTTCGAATATAGACGTCGGTTTGCTTAAAAAACCGACGCCTTATATGATAGGCGTCGGTTTTCCTTAATAACTGACGCCCAGAAAAGCAACACTGAATGCTATTTCTGTAGTAGTGATACTTTTCTTTCCTCCATTCCTCAATAATAGAAATTCTTTTGTCCATTTCTTTATTATTGGGCCTAATAGCCAATAAAGCCCACAAAACAATAATCAAGGCTATTACAAACGAAATCTTTTTATTCAAAACAAATTATATCATTTTTTTGTCCAAATATATTTAATAGGAGAAATCACATTTCTCACAAAAAGAATTCCAAAATTTGGGGTTGTAACATTCTTCCCCTCTTATAAGAATTTTGCCCTCAAAATTCCATCAAGCAAGCAAACAAATATGATAAACCTTTCATATGTCTATCACGGCTCCCATGTGGCTTCACCCTTTCCATGGTGCTTCCCAAGAACCTTTATTATCTCATATTCTTCCATCTGAGTTCTTTCTTACCTCGGTATATCATACCCTCCTAGGTGACTCAGGACATTTCAGCCTCTCAAAAGTTGAATAGGTTCAGGGCTCAACACATGGCTTGGGTACCTCACATAGTGCTCTAGATCGGACTCATGCAATACATCATTTTGTCCTGAGGGTAAGGTTCAACACAACCACCTCCACCAATCCATCTCAAATGTACCCATATATCGGGGACTCAGCTTTCTCAGTTGTAGCTTAAAGGGGTCGGATTTTCTCATCACATATTCCCCCACAGTGAACTGCATGTCAGTCTACTTTGCATCAGCTCGTGACCCATGTCGCCCCTGGGCTCTCTCTCTCAACCATCGCATGATCAAGCGACTTCATCTACACACACTGTGGTTCTTTCATGACCTTCGTGAGGCCTCCTTCACCAACATCATCTTAATGAAGTGGTGACCGACACAACCTCCCTATAGAACTTCTTACATCCCGATAAAGGCTATGGTGGTTAACATCACATCTTTCGAACTGTCTCTTGGTATCACCCTGAACAAGCACACTTACTCTCATCAGACCCTCTAGTCTGGATCATACTAACCATTAGTTAGGGGTGATAAACTATACTATCATCAAGCTTGTCATGTATCTACTTCCACTTCATGGAAGTGAACCTTGGTCATATCCAAGAACTTTTGAACGCACATCTTGGTGTGGTTGAACCATCTTCTCCCTTAAGTAGTTCAACTGAATCTATCTCGTGAAAACACTCTTCCTTTCTCATGTCATCTAGGTAAGGCGATCTACCATAACCCATATTGCACCTCGACCATCCTTGGTCTAGGGGAGTCTTACCACAACATCCATAGTAATGAACTCCCATTCTCTCTAGGGGACTCTTTTATCCTCTATATTGATACACTGGGTTACTGGTGTTCGTCCTTCACCTCCTGGATTGCATGGCCACATGCTACATGCAACTTTGTTTTAAGCATCCAGAATGATACCATCACTTACTATCTTTGTAGTACCAAGGTATATCATGTCCTCCTGTATTTTTATGATTCCTCATTCTTGATTCCTCAGAAACCCTAAACCACTCTCAAAAGGGTTTTATTACCTTCCTATCCAAATAAGTGTATCTGAGGTTCTATCACCATCCTTTTACTACATCAAGGACTAAACTGGCTACCCAAACAACCATTAACTTGTTCCACATATCTTATTACATTCGAGTGTTAGCCAAAACACATCTTTGTCCCAAACATAGGGTTAGTTGAACAACCTCAACTCCTTCTAGCTTCCAGCTAAACTAGGTAGCTATATCTCAACCAGAGCATTCATTACCATTTCTTATCCTTAGGTGTTAGGTAACATACACCTCCATGTATTATACTTATCGTCTCATCTCAAACACTAACTTTTTCTTCAATAAGAAACTCTAAGCCCATCCTCATGGTGATCAAACTCAACTTTGCATAACTTGCAAATTCCACATAGCTCATGATAAAACATCCTCACAATATGATCTCCTTAATACTCTTAGTGTTTGTAAACCATCCATGTATCATTCACTTTACCAGGGTATGTTATCTTCTTTGTCCCCATATCTCTTGGCAACGTTCTAAACCACCTTATCGTTTATCCTTGGTGTATGGCATGCGTACTGCCCCATCTCTCACTCCCATAACAAGAGGAAATAAGCATTTGGCTGCAGTCCAAACACAGAGTTCTTCCTATTCCAAAAGTAGAGATGGTACATCCCACCTTGCCAGTACACCTTCAATTCTAGGTTGAAACGTGCAACTTATGTCTCTACAACTTCCATGGTAAACCGGTCTCGAACCTATCTGGTCCAAACACAATCCTTAGTCATCACTTCTAGGTCTATAGGGTGCCGCCACTTTTGGGGTCATCCCTCTTCCCTCATGCATCAGAGAGTGCCCTACTCATCTGCCCTTAGGGTCCCATGAGTTCATGAAGGTGATCAATCTCCTAACCCATGGCCCTTAGGCAATGATAGTTGTTACCTCCCGACCCTATGGTCTTTTGCAACTAGGGAATTAGGCAACTCCTACTTCCATCGGTCTTACCCCTACCCGACCCTAGGATAGACTTAGGATTATATCATAGTACATGTCCAACACAAAACCTTACCCAAGCATTCATCATCTCTCTTTCTGGATTCGTGGGCTGACTTTCATCCTTCCATAGGGGTCATGGAAACCTACCTACCTTGGTCAAGCCCCATACCGGTTACCTCCATGGTAACACATCCACATGCACATAGATATGGTTATCTATGGGTCTGTAGGTTCATTCTCATGCCATGTACTCTTCACTTAGTTTCTCAATATCCTATGAAACCTTCTTAGGTTACCTCAAAACCAACCAAACTGGTAAACCCCTACCAAAGGGCCCCTCTCCCAGGATGGGAGGAAACTACACCTTGATAACAAAGGTCACAAGCATACTTAGGGTTTACATTCACATGAGCATGCTTACACCAGCAACTACTAAGTCACAAGCATACCTACTAAACCATGCTAGATCACACTTGTTCTCATCCTCAACATTGGATCAACTTAGTCATGAGGGGTTCATCAAACATACCCTTACCTTAAGGGGTTTCCTTTACCTCTACACCTTAAGAGTAACATGCTCAAAACTATAGACTCAAATCTCACCATGAGCATTGGATACACTGCTTCCCCTCTTAGGCCTAGGAACCCTAGGTTCACTTTTGGGTATCCAACTACATGCTCAACCTCTTAACCACGAATCAAGAATGTCCAAGGTATGTCATGTACTTCCATGAACCTTTTATACGAGCCACACCTTAGAGTTGAGTCCTCTTCCAGGACAACCAACTAGGTACAAGGCTTCACAACTTGCTACTTCATCCTCTTCAAGGTCTAAAGCACTCTTTATTTCATCCAGCAGGTAATTACCTTTATAATAGGTACTAGAAGCATCCCCACTATTCCTCATGTCTCAGAATCTAAGCTTCCAACCTTCTTTTTTGGGTCATGCTTTCTCTCTCTAGATCAATCCTTACTTCATGAAGTTGGATCAAGCTTACCAGCATATCCCTACCTGGGTGAAGCCTTTAGCTCTCATAAGACATCCACCATGATCCCTTGTCCAGGGTTTCATCCTACTGTCAGCACCATTGACGTATCCTGGGTGCAAGCTACACCCTACTTGCACAGCCAAAAATGTTTCTATAGGTTCTTCTCTAACCTCATCCATGAAGGATCTATCCTTCGCTCAAACATGCACGACTCTTCCCAGGGTTGGGTTGCCAAAGGTACTCGGTCATCTACCCTCTTATGGCATCCCAAAGGCATGACCAACCAAACACTCAGTCAATCATGACATCTAACTCATCATGTCATCTCTCTCTTTAACCTTCACTTAGGGTTAGGGTTACCATCATCCTCAAAGGATGTGCTAGGTCTCTACCTTTAATGGAGGTTTGTACCTCCAAGACTAACTCTCTCTACTCATCCTCCTACCAAGGAGATCTATCCTCAGGTCTCTCATGAGGGCAATGACAACTCGTGTCATACGACCTAATCATGTATCTATTCCTTTTACGCTTACTCTATTAAGCTTATGTCCATGACATCATATTCACATGCTTTTTATTAATTTCGTGGAGGATTCCTTAATCCTTATCAACCTTACCCATACCTCAAGAGGGTGAGGAGAAGAGAGAAAACCCTAATCCTTAAGGTCCTTAATAGAATTTGAGTTGAGAAGGGATGAACAAGATGAGAGAGTCCTAAAGGTATCTTATTTCGATTCATACCCTAAGACTATGGCCAAGTAGTCACACGGATCCTGGAGTCCTCGTATTCCGACTAGCGGTGCGGAGGAAAATATTGCCAGCCCCCGATCTTGATCCTTTTCTAGACACCTCTGTCTTTCGGATAATCCTCTAATAACTCCCTTGGGTTCTACATAATTTGTAAAATTTAATAATTATTAAAGATTACTTGAGGAACATATGCTCTGATACCAATTGTACCGACCCCATCTCTCGGTAACCCCCAATTAAGGGAGACCCGAAGGTCAGAGCCGTTATTCAACTAACAAGTTCAAAGGTTCGACAAATAATCAATAACAATTAATAAACTTTACCAACTAAACTGAATATTGGTATAAATTAAAACTTTATTTACATTTTAAAATATGGGATTTCTAAACTTCTATCCATGATGATACTAATCTAACTAATCCTCCTGTGCATGTTACTTCTCCTTTAATTCCACATATGCCACTTAACTGTTTGTTCTTTTCATTGTACCTAAAACGCCGACAAATAAGACGTCGGTCAGCAAGAAGCTGGTATGTGGGGGAAACAATAATCATGCAAATATGTTAACAATGTAATCCTTCAATTAATCATTTACCAATCAAGATTAGGTTTTAATCCACACTACTCAATCCTTACCTGTCCCCTAACTCTGTGCTATCCCTGCAGTGGACTTGTATGCTACCTCTCTTTAGGTAGATTCTTACCCCCATGGACCTACCTTACAGGTAGCCAGTACCTAGGGTAATAGAGTCGCATGGCACTACCCGAAGGTAGCCAATATCTAACTCATGATGACTTGATGGTCCTACCCCATTGGTAGCCATTTACTAAGTCATTTAATGACCTGATGGACCTACCCCATTGGTAGCCATTTACTAGGTCAACTATTAAGCCACATAGGGGACCCGGATATGAGCTAGTAGGCACATATCTTAGGTGATATTCATATCCACATTGTACTTTGCATGAATTAAATACATCTAATAGTTTAATTCAAGACACGATGGAAACATCGATAAAAAACCCGAAAAACTAATTCGGGTAGTCATAAGCGTAACCACATACCTGTACATGTAGATTCAGGTTAAAGAATAATCCAAACAATAATGAGCAAGCAAGCATTCAATAAGATCTTGAAACAATTATACAATTTCCTTTTATTACTCATGTCATTAAGATCTATCAAATCTAGCTCGCTTCTTAGGATTTCTAGTCCACTTTTAGGGTTTCCATTGCAATTAGGGTTTCCCTTCGTCTTTTACTATTTTAAACCCTATTTAACGCAATTGATCACAAACCCCAATTATCTCATCTATTCTTCAACATTAAGGTTATCTTAACAACATATAACCCTATTTTCATATTACAGGCACATTAATCATCAATTAAGCTTCTTTTTCATTAAAGCTACCATTTTTACCCCTTTAATCTATGACAAGATCATTATACGCATTTATCATCAATTCATAGTTTATTGTGGTCCAATTCACATATGAACTAGATTTTCCATTAATTCTATTCTTTATTCATGAGAAAACCCTAATTACTACATTTAGGGTATTTATCCACAAAGTAGGAACTTTAATGCTTGAAATAGCTTATAACCTTGAATACTCAGTTCTATACATGAAATTGAATAATTAAAGCCATTAGTAGTCCTAAATACCAACATTAGGGTTTCAAGGCCCATTAAGGAATTATTCATGCACATTAAACTCGAAATTAAACTAATTATATGCAAAGTTCATCCTTTTTCTTCCTAATGTTCCTTTTCATCATTAACAGGCTAATATCAACTTTAATCATCAATTAAACCCAATTAATCACATTAATCATATCAAAGTAGGGTTTCTTAATCATCTTTACATTAAAGTTAATAACTTTCATTACTTTTCGAATTGCAATTAGAATTAAGCTTCAACTATATTTTTAATAGATTCCTCTCATTTTTCTGAGGCAAATGCATATATTGTGCATGCTAATCCGAGCTACGGTTATTTAATTACGAATTTAACAAGAATCACTTACTTGGGACCAATCACAGAGCGCCACGTCGCCCTGGTCCATGCAAAGCGGATTGTTGGAAATTATAACCAAGTTACCATTATGCCCTTGGTGCGGCAACTCGTTGTTTGTATCTTGGAGGGGTAGCTTGGTCCGTCTGACCTCCGGGTCGTCTTCTACCCAGCGCAACCCTATGTTGCCGCGAACTGCAGAGTTCCGCGGTCATCTCCCTCCGCCTACAAGCCCAAAACCAATCGGAATTCATCCCTGTGACTCCGCCGCTCCTATCTGCATCCACCAAGGTCTTCTTGTCCAGAGCGTAAAGGCCAAGGGAAGGAGCTTTAAGGCTGCAAACTGCAGTTCTCCGCAGACGAGCTGCTGGTGACCAAGGTGTTGGTTTCACACGAAAAAGGTCAACATAATCGTGTGGATTGAAGGGGAGACGTTTGGACTTCCTTCAACCGCCCTCTATGGCACCAAGGATGGAGTTAAGCTCAAGGTTAGGGTTTGCATGATGAAGAACAAGAAAAAGATGGGAAAGAGAGTTGGAGACGTGGAATCTCTTTGGAACTTGAACCAGAGGGGATACCCTTTATATAGAGGTGAGGAAAGAAGCCTTAGGTCGGATATACATGAATCAAGAAGCCCCTTTCCAAGTAGGAAAACAATTCTTTCAATGAGAAGTATATTTTCTCTCTCCTCTCTGTCCTTTGGATATTTCTTATTACTTGGTTATATAGGAATACGAAAATTCCTTCCCTTATTATCTTTAGTCTTTTCTTTTAATCCATTGATCACGAAATTCTCCTAAAGTAGGAAAATACTTCTTCTTACTAAAACCACATAATTCCATTAATTATGTATTCCCATTATCCTTATTTTGCAAATTTTTGGTATTTTCTCTTTCTTTCCTCTTCATTGGGACTCCTTGGATCCCAAGAGATGCTATTATTTCGAAATCTTTTTATTGGATACTCATCACCCTTCTAGATGCATCTAAATGCATTATTCTTCATTATCTTGTTTTATTTCTTATTAAAATATTTCCTTTTGTGGATTTCTCATTATTTATCTTTTATTTTCTTCATTGGTATTCCTTTTATCATTAGGAATCCTTTCGATACAAAAATCCATCAAGGATAACTTAATTACACCTCTCTCCACTTGTTTTCCACATATTACTATTATTTTCAATTTATTTATTGATAAGGAAATATTTAATTGATCCTTTCTTTTATTATTGCATTTTCTATGCAAATTTGGACTCCTTGGAACCCAAGGAATCCAAGAGGCACGAAATCCCTCTTTGGATTTTCCTTGTAGAGATTTCCATAATTTTCTTCCCTCCATTCCTCAATAATATAAATTCTTTTGTCCATTTCTTTATTATTGGGCCTAATAGCCAATAAAGCCCACAAAAAAATAATCAAGGCTATTACAAACGAAATCTTTTTATTCAAAACAAATTATATCATTTTTGTCCAAATATCTTTAATAGGAGAAATCACATTTCTCACAAAAAGAATTCCAAAATTTGGGGTTGTAACATACCTCAACATTTAGCAGCTAATCTTTAGCATGACTAGCTATATTTGTCTCAACTTTTCTAGAGAAGGTCTCTAGTTTGATCTTTATAAATCCAATTAGGCCACCTCTTGGTTTCTTGGATGATGTTGCCTTCCATTTTAAGTGGCATTGCATCAGTAAAAGGCTTGACATGTACAACTAGGGGCATAGTAGGGTTACCATTAGGGTTCCCACTCCAAAGGCATCATGTTCTCTCCCCACACTATAGTAGCTTTTCCCTCCATCTATGTGTTCTTTGCCCTTATCATATCTCCTCTTAGAATCCATGTATAAAAGGGAACATAAACTATATGATATAATGGGAAATGCTTGGTGGCCAACTATACTTTTTGCTCTAATACCATATTGTAGCATCCCAAATTCTAAAATATATACATTATTGAGAGGAAGCACTATTCTCATTTGGAATTTCAAAAAATGATATTTATTGAGTAGAAAAAAATACCATTTCTCACATATCAAACTCATAACATGAAATTCACCCCCCTAAACCAAAACGCATGTCTCAAAAACATAAAGGAAATCTAATATATGGATAGTTGTCACCCCATCGTATTTAGCCTCACAAGACCTTGATCTCTTCATTAAATTTGGTCCTTAGATTTCTCTATCATTGACATTTCTCCTTTTACATGGGCATCATGCCCCCAACCATGCATAAAAGACTTTGAAATTGGCATTGAACATGTGTAATTTAGAAATAAGAGATAATTTGGGTCTCCCTTAGTCACTCCCCCTATCTCTGACCATGTATATATTGTGTTAGCAGTTATCTTTTGTATCACCCTGATGAAGCATGAGGTGATCAGGGTAGCCTTGGAGTTCTTGGAGTGATGTTCATCTTCTCCCGTCAGGTCTTCCCACATCTTGTGGCTATCATATCTGATGGTCTCCTTCTCTCCCGAGGCGGCGGAGTAGGCTTGGGCTTCTGCTGTTGTCGTGGAAACCATTTAACGTCATGTAACTAAAACTTTGGATTTTGACATTATCTTTTATAAGGATTATATAAGAATCCTCACTTTTTGCAATTAAGTTCCTATTCTCTTTTCACTTAAGTACCTCTTGAATTGTACCTAATTTCTCTATATGATAGAAAGCCCATGAATTTCCCTAGAGTGCATTATAGGCTAGGAATCCCATGAAGACAATCTTATATATGGTGCATTCATTATCTTTACTCTTACTGTTAAAGGCCCTTTTATATTTCTCCATATCATGAATATGATGTAACATGATGACTTTGAAAATAATCAGTCCAAAGGATTCAATTCATTTAATAGCATTTATCTTTAATCAACAAATCTATATCATGAATAATACATTCACATCACAAAGTGTACGTTGTATACAATAAAATATACACATCTAATAATTATATTCAAAGTGCATGGACCAATAAAATAGATAGGAAAAATTCCTAATTGGTCTCTTAATGTTGAAAAAATCCTAATTAACCTATTAGAACAATTAGAATTCATTTATGATTAATAATTTACTTACTTTTTGGGGTTTTGGTGTTATCTGAGGATTGATGGGAAAATGAAATAAAAACAAGATTTTGGACTGATTTAGGATTGATTGTTTCTTAGATTTTTATGTTTCCAACGAAGATATACATGTATTTTTCTGAAAATAAATGAATTTATTATGATATTCCAAACTGTTGACCAATAAGAAAGCCTAGTAAAGCTACATCATCAAAATCACTTCCAATAGGAACAAATGACATTGGCCTTGCCCATGTTAGATGGCCCAATCATGGTTGTTGACATGGCCTAGGTGCCCATCCAAACAATCAAACTATGGTAAAATTAAGAGGGAAGAATGGAAGGTACTTCCAAATATGAATCTTGTAAAAATACCATTGATCTAAAGGCAAAATAAGGAAAGCACTGCATAGTTACTTCTTCTCATATCAGCAACATGAATAGAACAATAGCTACTAGATATTGTCACTTCCTAAACCATTTTGATGGATTCTTTGCAAGAAAAGAAGATTGAAATTGAGTTACTTTTGCTCTTTTGGAGTTGGTAAACCCAGACTCGGGCTAGTTGGTGGTTGGGGGACCAAGTAACTCCTTCCGTAATAGTTGGAAGAGGTATCAAGGTCAGAGGTCAAACAAGACCTTAAACCTATGAAAGAATATGATACAAAAGTGTTTGGGATTGACGGGAGGTTCAATTGAGGAAAAACTCAAGGAAAGTGGAGTTGTAATGAGTTTTACAGTCCTTGCAAGATAAACAAAGGGGGAATTTGGGAAGGGATTAATTACCTTGATTTCAATCAAATAAGTTTGGTCAAAAAAATTCTCTCACAATGTGTAGGGGAAATGACTCCTTGATGATGACCTTGGTGGTCACAGGTGATGTGGTAAACTGCCAGGGTGGTAGCAGGAGATCTAGAGTGCATACATGGGGTCGTAGGGAAAACTGATGTATGTGTGTGCTTTGAGAAGCTTCATGGTCTTCTCTTAGCATGCCTAGAGTCTAGTTATGTAGGTTGTAGAATAGAGGAGCTTGAGTCCTCTGTGAAGGTTTGAAAACGGGAGAGGGTAGAGAAATGAAACTGTTCAAGGTCTCTATGGCATGAGACCCCTAGAATTAGGTCTCTTTTAATTTCACTCAGGGAGGTGACGGTAGTTTTTAGTTCTATTATGATTGGGATTACTTGGATAGAGGGTGGTTGTTGGTTTAGGTGTCAACGGTAATAAGGACTCTAATTACTGCCAATACAGAATCATGCATGTGCTAGGAGACCAGGGAGTGTCCCTTAGATCTAAATCTAATGGCTCAAAGTGAGCCTTCATCCTGTGAAAGAAAGGCAGGGTCCACGTGACAGTTATTTTACATGAAAAATCAACTATAAGCCTCAGTCTAATATCATCAGGAATAGGATAATTAATTGATTTTCTTTTGAAGTAAAATTCAAACCTCTAGAACAATCCAAATCTTATAAAAATTTATGTTCTACCTAAATTAACTATGAGGAGTCCGAAAATATAGTTATTTTCCTTATTTGGCAAACACAACCATCGCTACTTTTCCTTCTAATGATAAACACATATCAATCATATATGATTCCTCAAAAACAATTAAAGGATCATTTTGTGAAGACATCCTAATATACATGATTTAAGTTCATATTAAAATTACATGATCGAAACATTCTTATTAGTAGGTTACAGTTTCACTTCAACTCCTTATGTATCATTCATTGACTAATTTGAGCTATAGTTGATATAATTGCATTACCATTGGATTGATAAATTAAAATGTCTCTAAACATTGTTGAAACATATTTCTAGTATTATTTTTTATTCCCATTAAAACACCAGGGTTTAGCAGTAGCATCAAAGTTTGAAAATTGAAAATTAGTTCTTTTTTCGTGAAGGATTATTCATGAAAATCAAGTTTTTAGCATGTTACACACTTTTTTATGTTGTTAGATTATTTGTATCCTTGAAACTACCATGTTGTGTATGGGATAAACCTGATTGAAGCCAACATTTTGACACTACTCTTAGAGATATGCACCAAAAATGATGCATATATCTTCATTAAGTATATTTCGACATTCTACTTTATTTTAAAATTGTAAAAATTATATCCTTCATCAAAATAAATGAATATGAAGATTTTTAAGATGGAATTAGATCGACTAAGTTTTTATGTATTATTGTGTAGGTTATTCATTGTTCAACAAGATTTTCCATAACCATATATTATTGTTTGTGAACCAATGCATTATTTTATCTAATATAAAAATTTACTTGTTATCTTTTATCATTTATGTTTAATGTTTTGTCTTACAATATTTATATCCTTACCCCAATATGATGTTTGACTAGTTTCCCAAAATAACCTACAAAAAGGTATTTGAACCTTTCCATCTTACTATGGTTTTTGTGACAAATTTCATTAAGGGGACTTCTTTTGAATGTTTTAATTACTAGTTTGGTACCTAATCTAGTATCTACACTCCCTAACAATTATCATGATCTATAGATATACTTCTTATTGGATCTCACTTTATATATTTAAAAGAAACTATGGCTCTAAAGCAAGCCTAAATGACCAATTGTCCATTATCTTCAGTTTGATATATATTTACAATTTTTTTGAAAACCTCCCTCCTTTTTGAGGTAATACAACAAAGCCCATTCAACATTCCAAAATCTTGAAACCCTCTCCACTCATTCAACCATCATGCAAGCTTGCCACTTGACAATCTTCTTTTTTTCATTCATCCATTCAACTTTCTATTGTGCTCCACCACACAATTCTTTTTCATTTCTTGTTTAACTCAGAATAAGTTTTTGTTTACAATATTTACATACTTATCATATAAAAATAACCAAAATGCCAAATAAAATGTGACCCAACCCTATTGAACATGACCTCAAGCTAAAGTTATAGTGTACTAAGTTATGCTCAAGTTTTGATTATCTTCATCTTTATGTTTAGTCAGGTAAATTCTAGTCGGGTCATGTTAGGAAGTTATAGTTTAGGTTGTGTTGTGTCTAATTTAAAATGGGTATGTTGAATTTTAAAATTTATTTCTTATTCTTAATATATATATAAGAAAATAGTTTTTCTAATGTTCCAATCAAGTGGGTTAGGGTCAGACGGTTCTAATCTATGGGGGTTCATATTTGTTTGGGTTCAAATTTTTACCATTCTTGTTGTGGTAATGTAAGGTTATACATATTTGGGTCAAATCGAGTCTAGTGAAGCAAATCTTGGCCCGCTAACATGCTAAGATAGCATAAAATAATAAAACACCAAAATAGGGTTAGATAACCATGTAGGTTTATTCATAGTTTTACAACTAAAACAATAATGTGCAAAACATGACAACAACAATAGATCCTCACTTTACAAACCATCAAGATCATTTCTTTGAAAAAAAAGTAGATCAAAACTGAGAATGTTTTACTCTATCAGAGTCTGTAAGTTCAAACTCATGATGGTCAATGGTAGGAGTAACAACAACCTTTTCTCCATGACTGGAATAGGTATGAAGGTTCAAGATCAAAAAGGAACAAAAATCAGTGAAAAATGATGATGAAACAGTGTTCAGGATCAATAAGAGGATTCAATTAAGGTATATTTTTAGGACATTGGGGTTGTAAAAATGTGAAATTCAAGGGTAACTCGAGCATCAACAAATGGTGAAAATATCATAGCATTTATTATATTTGTTTCGTCGAATTGGTTGGATCAAAACCTTCTCTATAGATTATGTAGGGAAAATGATACCTTGGAGGCAACCTTGGTGGTCACCACTATTGTGGCAGATTGTCAGAAGGGTAGAAGAAGAGATAGAGTCTAGAGGTGGGATTGAAGGAAAAACCATGTTCTATGGTTTGTTTGAGAAATTTTGTGGTCTACCTCTAATCACTCTTGGAGTCATCTTATATAAGTTGTGGGACAGAGGAGCTTGGGTCTTCTCCAGAAGTTGAAACAGAGGCAAGAGTAGTTCATGGCACTGTCTGAGGTGTCTTGGGCATGAGAACCCAATAATTGGGTATCTTTGGATTTATCTTACAGTGAGAAATATAGTGTTGAGTTTAGTTGTGATAGGGCTTATACGGAGAGAGGGAGGGGAGGTTGAGATGCCTATGGAAATAAGGACTTGTGTCTCTCTCGACACGGAATCCTATGTGATTTAGGAGACAAAAGATCATCCCTGAGATCTAACACCAATGGATCAAAGTGAATCTAAATCCTATGAAAGAAAGGAAGTGTTTGTGTGACACTTATATGAAAACTTGATTTAAGGCCAAAGTTAAATATAATCAAGATAGGAAAATTTCAAAATAAATTTAGAACCTCTAGCACAATTCCATTTTAACCAAGTCAGATGTGTTATCAAAAATCAACTAGAGAAGTCCAAAAATCTAGTAATTTTATTTTGTAAAAAAAACAATCTTTATTTTTCTATTATAGGATAAACATGTACTGATCATATATGATTACTTAAAAATAGTTCAGGGCTGATATTTTGGGGAAATCCTGATATACACGGTTTACATTCATATAAAATTATTAGGTTAAATTATTCTTATTAATCGGGTCAATTTCAATTTAACCACCTATTTGTAAATTATTGTCTAATTATAGTTATATTTCATGAAATTGAATTACATTCAGATTGATAATGTGTAATTATTTGTGAACTTAGTGAAAACATAGTTCTAGTATTATCTTTTAGTCACAAACACTAGGGTTTAGTTGAAGAATTGAAGTAGGAAACTTCAAAATTAGGGTTTTTAATTGGGGATTATTAATAAGATTCAAATTATAGTGTGTTACATACCTCTATAGGTAGTTAGATTATTTTCATCCTCAAAACTACCACATAGTGCTTGGAATAATCATGATTGAAGTCAACATTCTAACACTTTTCCTAGAGATATACACCAAAAATGATGAATGTATCTTCATTAAGTATATTTGGATGTTCTACTTTCTATAACTTTGTAAACAAGTATCCTTTACCAAAAAATGATTGTGAAGATTTTTAAGACAAAATAATTGTGATGGTTAGGTTGATTATCTGTTGTTCAAAATGATTTGCCATCACTAAATATTGTTGTGGGTGAACTGATGTGTTATTTTATCTAATATTAAAATTAACTTATTGCTTTTATCCTATATGTCCAGTATTATATCTTACAATATTTAGATTTGTACTCCAATATGATGTTCTTTTAGTCTACGAAAATAATATACATAGATGCTTTTGAATCTTTCCATTTTACATTGATTGTTGTGACAGATTACAATGAGGGAGATTCCTTTGAATGTTCTAGTTACTTGTCTGGTACCTATTTTTGGTATATACATACTCTAAGAATTATCATGACCTATAGATATGGTACTTATTGGATCGCACTTGATATATATGCTTTTGAATCTTTCCATTATACATAGATGCTTTTGAATCTTTCCATTTTACATTGATTGTTGTGACAGATTACAATGAGGGAGATTCCTTTGAATGTTCTAGTTACTTGTCTGGTACCTATTTTTGGTATATACATACTCTAAGAATTATCATGACCTATAGATATGGTACTTATTGGATCGCACTTGATATATATCCAAAACAATAAAAAGCTTTGGATCTAAAACAAGCCTAAATGCTTGACTGTCCATTATCTTCAACTTCAATATCATAAATTGAAGGTTGTTTTCTAGAAACATCCTCCCTTTTTGAGATAATACTAGAACCCAACCCCCACAAGATTCAAAAATCATAAAACCCCTCAACTCATTCATCCATCACCCAACCTTATCAGTTAACGGTCTTCTATTTTATTCTTTTTGCTTTGTACTTTCTATTGCCTTCCACCACAAAATTCTTTTTCATTTCTTGTTTAACTCACAATATGTTTTATTTTACATTATTTATATATTGATCTTAAAAAATAACTAGGGATATCAAATAAAATGGAACCCAACCCTGACAAAAAGTTCTAGGGTTTTAAAGTATGATTAAGTTTCGAATATTGTGAGGTTCAATTTAGTCGGATCAATTCAATTTGAACCAAGTTAGGTACAAGTTGAATTGTGTCTTATTCTAATCGAATCTTTTGTATTTTAAAGTATATTTTTTAACTTTTCATAATTTTTACTCAAGTCAAGTAAGGTTGTACAAATTTGTTTCATGTCTAGTCTAGTTAAGCAAATCTTGGCCCACTAACATGTCTATATAAAACAACGTAATAAAACACTGAATTTGGGCATCTAAGTTTATTCAAAGTATTACAAATTAAAAAAAAATTCCAGAAATATCAAACTTGGACCATGTTTTATAATGTATAACTCTAGGCTATATATTATAAATCTAGTTCAATATTTAGAGGCTCACGTAAATATGTAATGGTTACATATAAGTCACACATTTGAATTCAATATATAAAATAGGTTATATACAATAAAATCTGGTTACATATAATAAAATTTGGTCCTACCACAAGCTTAAGATTTGCATACAATCCAGGTTCAAAAATGTCCCGTTAGTCCTGAACCCACATAGACAAGACCAGAAGCCAACCCTATCGATCAAGACCTAAAGTTATAAAAAATATATTTTATTAATAATATTAAAGCTTAGTTAAGTAAGAAACAAAAAAAATATGTGGAGTTACATAATAGGAAGGAGAAGAAAAAAAAAACAATGAAGTGTTAAAGGTGGCGTGATTCTTGGGACCGATGAATACATGGAGGATTTGAAGATTTTCAAAACACCAATGTATTTTTTGGAATTCTTTAAAGGGAGCGGGGGTTTATTATATCCAAACTTCAAGGAATTTTCTGGGACTTCATCAAAAGGGAGGGGTGCTATAAGATTTTCTAAACTTCATTGGATTTTCTGGACTTCCACAAAAGGGAGCGGTCCAAAACCTCTGGCACTTCTTCAGGAAGTCTGAATTTTTTTATCTTTAACTAGGTCAGGCCTCTCCTGTCTTCTAAATTTGTATATAATTGTATCTTATCTACTTCTACATGGAACTTACTAACAAGAATAGGAAAAGTCAAGGCACGAGCGCTCAACTAGTAACAATATGATGTGAAGCTAAGGATTATATTACTAAGCATGACATCTAGAATTTTTATGATACTTTTTATTGATCTAATAACTATCATAAATTTGGGGTGTATGCGTCATATGATAGGGGACATAATGCGTGGACCGTTACAGACATGAAGGTTCAAAATAAAATGATGACGGGGGAGGGCTGGCGTCTTCGTATATGCGCACTGTTCGACCGGACGCCTATCCTATAGGAAGCCTCCTATAAAAAGATGGTAGGAGACCAATCAGAATTTTGTATAATATTAAAAATTCGTTTTAATGCTGAAAAAATAATTTCTCTATCCACTATTTTTTTTATGGATTGAGTTTTTAGTGTTCTCATTGGTTGTCCTATACAATAAGTATAGGAGGCCTCCTATACTACCAGTTGCCCTGTTCGACCTCCTTAATGGTAGCTTATCAAAACAGCTAAAATAATCGCCAGAATCGGTCCATGGTGACGGAGGTGGGCTGGCGTCTTCACGGTTCAGAAATCCGCTAAAAAATGTTGATCGTACACAAGTTTAAAATAAAACGATGTCCGGCAAAGGGTAAAGTATGGATAAGTCTATCCTCTTCGTGGTTGATAACGTACACGGTGTTAGTGCCAGTGATGTAATTCCGAAAGTTGCATTATTTCACGGTAGGTTGCCAACATCCCGGCCGGCATTGATTTGGAAGAATAATCGGCCCTTGGTTCATTATAAATTGGGGTCGTCGGGTGTGTGATCCAAACACAATCAATCACGACTTTGCGACCTTCATCAAATGGCTCGAGAGCGTCCCACTCTTCTGTTCTTTACAGCGATAAGCCTCCTTTTTGTTGCTACCACCGCTGACTTTCTTAAACGGTTGCCGGTCCTGAATCAAAAACATACCGCCGCCCGGCAGCAGATTTCGCCGTTGCCGCTGGTCGTGAACCTGCATGAAGGCCGTTCCACTGATGGCGAGCTGAAGTCGTATATAGTGCATGTCCAGACACCCGAAGCGACGACTTTCTCCACAGCTGCAGACAGAGAGAGGTGGTACATGTCCTTCCTGCCCGACGGCGGCGTGGAGTCTGACGGACCCATCACCTCCAGGCTGCTATATGCTTACCACGACGTGATAAGCGGGTTCGCGGCAAGGCTGACGGAGGAGGAGCTCCAGGTGGTACAACAGAAGGACGGTTTTGTCCATGCTTACCCTGACAGGGTGGTGCAACTCCATACCACCAGGACCCCAGCTTACCTCGGGCTCGGCCTTGATAAATTCAATGGGTTATGGCCGGATACCAACTACGGGTCTGGGGTTATTGTTGGTGTGCTCGACACCGGTATAACTCCCGGGCACCCTTCTTTTGCAGATAACGGCATGCCCCCTCCACCGTCAAAATGGAAGGGAAGCTGTCAGGGCCCGGTGAAGTGCAACAACAAGCTCATCGGTGCAAAGGCCTTTGGCACGGGCATCCAAGCTATTTACGGCGGAAGAAGAGATGAAACACTGCTTTCATCGGATGAGGAAGAGAAGCTGACCTTAATGGCTAGCCCTATCGACCAGGAAGGCCATGGCACCCACACGGCGTCGACGGCTGCCGGGAGATTCGTTTCCAATGCAGGTGTATATGGACAAGCAACCGGAACAGCTTCCGGGATGGCTCCTAATGCATGGCTAGCCACCTACAGGGTCTGCTACCCTAACACGGGCTGTGCAGACTCCGACATACTCGCAGGCTATGATGCAGCCTTGTCCGACGGCGTCGACATCGTGTCCCTCTCCCTAGGTGGAGGTCCGACCCCGTTCTATCAGGATAATATTGCTATTGGAGCATTCAGTGCTATTCAGAAAGGAGTTTTCGTCAGTTGTTCCGCTGGAAACGATGGTCCGACTGAGAGCACGGTGACCAACGACGCACCTTGGATCCTGACCGTGGCCGCCGGAACCTTGGACAGGACTATCAAAGCCCGAGTTGTGCTTGGCGATGGCAAGGTGTTTGATGGCCAATCGTTGGCTCAGCCGGCCGCCAACAGCAGTAACCTGCGCATCGTGTACCCAGGTGCCGACGGCAAGAGCAAATCCAGATTCTGCTCCTCGTTGAGCAGAGCTGCTGTTGCAGGTAAGATTGTGGTGTGTAATGCTGGCGGTTCAGTAGATCCCGCCACTGTCGTCAAAAACGCCGGTGGAGTAGCCATGATATTGGTGTACTATCAAGTAGCGGCGTATAACACGTTTGTGCAGGCGGATGTCCTTCCGACCTCTGTTGTCAGCTACCCAGACGGATCAATCATCAAAGCCTATGCCTCACAGTCTCCATCAGCTACGGCATCGATCCAATTCTTGGGTACCACGATTGGGCTCGACCCACCTGCTTCCATGGTGGCTTACTTCTCCTCTCGAGGACCAAGCGTGACCAACACGGATCTAATCAAGCCTGACATCCTTGGTCCGGGGGTTGACATCCTAGCAGCTTGGCCTTCCCAAGTCGGCCCTGCCCTTGCTTCAGCACCATTCTACATCATCTCCGGCACGTCTATGTCTGCCCCACATCTTACTGGCATTGCTGCCCTCATCAAAAGCGCACACCCTGACTGGTCTCCAGCGGCTATCCGATCAGCCATGATGACAACCTCCACGATAATGAACAACGTAGGTCAGTTCATCAGCGATGAAAACCGTAATTCCGCATCCTTTTTCCTCACCGGCTCCGGTCAGGTTAACCCACAGAAAGCCACTACTCCCGGCCTGGTGTACGACCTAACTACACAAGACTACATACTATATCTCTGCAGCATCAAGTACACAGATGCACAGGTCAGCCTGATAGCTCGTCGCAAAATCGTTTGCGCCAACGAGAGAGCCATTAAACCAGCAGACTTAAACTATCCCTCCATGTCTATCACTATTGGTAAGGCAATAGGAAGCACTGTCACAGTCAGTAGAACAGTCACTAACGTTGGTGATCCCACCTCTGTTTATGTTGCCGACATCTTCCCGTCTTCAGGCACTTCGGCAACAGTTCAGCCTAGCACGCTTCAGTTTACGGCAACGAATGAGAAGAAACAATTTCAAATTACCTTCACGTCTAACAAGGACGCGTCGGGCAATACTTCGGCAGAGGCTCTTCTTATTTGGTCCTCTCCGACAACGCGCATCACTGTACAGAGCCCCATCATGGTTAAATTTGTGTAGTTTCGTATATGCATCATTTCCTTTTGACAGCCTTCGTTTGTTGTGTAATTGTCAATAAGAAATAAAGAAGGGACCGTCCAACTAAATTGATGTAAAGTAAATATATATTATGTTGCAAGTGTCATATTCAAACGGGTGTATGGTAATTTATATGAAAATATATGTCAAGGTTACAAGTGATGAGATGTATGGTACTTAGTTGAAAACAAGAGATCTGTGGTAAAATGGTGTTTTTCAAACAGTGTGGTAGTTATTTTGTTGGTTTTGACAATATTGTTGTGAAAACAGCATGCAAGTACACTTTTATTTCATATAATTGTTTTAATGGCATAACATTAAACCCACCATGTTTACCTATTATTCTTCCCTACGTCATATAGACGGGAAAAGAACAGTTTGTTCCAGAATTAAAACATAATTATTCACTGTTGATATGGTTACATCCTAGCTATTATCAATAAATTGGGTATCACAACAGTTAATTACTTTTGAGTTGTTCTCAAAGAAGTTGTAGCATCATACATCGAACATAATACTTGAGGTTTGTCAATATGGGACAAATGGTTGGATCATTGTTTTGATCAAGCTATCATTGTCCCAACGATACTTATCTAAAGACAAGTATCTTCTTTGTCCAAGCTATCAATGTCCTTGTAGCATCTTCAATGACTTTGTTTTGGCCAAAATGCTTGATTAACTACTCATAAGGTTTTATCGATATACACCTATAATGACACCCTCATCTGTTATCCACAATGAAGGGCGACTGAGAGGGCAAGAGATAACTACCTAGAATCTAGGTTTAACATATAATCAATAATTATTTATAATTTTATTGAATAGTTTGATAGATTTTCCCGAGCAGCTTCCTGTCACGTACTTGGAAGTGGTGCAACTAGAGTCTGAGGCACCTACTGCAGGTAGAAAAAGATTCAACCTTCATCAGATTTTACATATGTGGTTTCTCACTGTGGGGAAAAAAGTATACATATAGTAGCAGCAGTAAATATTGGCCCACTCAGAGATTCAGATTGAAAGTCAGAGTCAACCAACCTCAACAAAATTTTAATTATGCTGGAATCGTTAATTGCTTGTTGCTATGTTCTTCTGGTCAGACCCAATAGAGTAGAAAGCAAAGCCAGTGTTGAAGTTGGAGAAGGCAAGTGTCGGGATCTTAAGCATTTAATTTAATAGAGAAATGACACTATAACATAGGGGCGGCGACTCTTTCTCTGGAAAATACATAATAAAGGGTGACTGAGAGGGAAAGAACTATTAACAACTTCCTAGAGTCTAGGTTTAACAACATAGGTTAGTTCATCAGTGATGAAAATCATAATTTCACATCCTTCTTCCTCACCGGCTCCGGTCCGATTAACCCATAGAAAGCAACCACTCCTGGCCTAGTGTTCGACCTCACCACACAAGACTACATAAAGTATCTCTGCAACATCAACTACACAGATGCACAAGTCATCCTGATAGCTCGTTGCCAAATTGTTTGCGCCAACAAGAGGGCCATCATGCCAACTGACCTAAACTATCCCTCCGTGTTTATCACTATTGGTAAGGCAATAGGAAGTACATCCACAGTCACCAAAACAGTCACTAACGTTGGTGATCCCACCTCTATTTATGTGGCCAACATTTTCCTGTCTTCAGGCACTTCGGCGACAGTTCAGCCTAGCACACTTCAACTTACAACAACCAATGAAAAGACATAGTTTCAAATTACCTTCACGTCTAACAAGGACGCATCGGCCATTACTTCCGCAGAGGTTTCTTCGTATTTGTTCCTCTCTGACAACGGGCATTATTGTGTAGAGCCCCATCATGGTTAAATTTGTGTAGTTTCGTATATGCATCATTTCCTTTCGACAACCTTTGTTTGTTGTGTAATTGTCAATAAGAAACAAAGAAGGGAACGTCCAATGAAATTGATGTAAAGTAAAGATATATTATGTTGCAAGTGTCATATTCAAACTGGTGTATGGTAATTTATATCAGAATATATGTCAAGGTTACAAGTGATGAGATGTATGCTACGTAGTTGAAAACAAGAGATTTGTGGTAAAATGGTGTTTTTCAAAAGGTGTGGTAGTTATTTTGTTGGTTTTGGTAAAATTATTGTGAAAAAAGCATGCAAGTACACTTTTGTTTCATATAATTGTTTTAATTGCATAACATTATACGCACCCCATTTACCTATTATTCTTCCCTAAGTCATATAGACCGGAAAAGAATATTTCGTTCCAGAATTTAAACATAATTATTCATTGTTGATATGGTTACATCCTAGCTATTATCGATAGATTGGGTATCACAACAGTTAATTACTTTTGAGTTGTTTTCAAAGAAGTTGTAGCATCATACATCACACAGAATACTTGAGGTTTGTCAATATGGGACACTCAAATGGTTGAATCATTGTTTTGACCAAGATATCACTATTCCAACAATACTTATCTAAAGAAAAGTATCTTCTTTGTCCAAGCTATCAATTTCCTCGTAGCATCTTCAATGACTTTGTGTTGGACAAAAGGCTTGTTTAACTACTCATAAGGTTTGATTGATACACACCTATAATGATCCCCTCCTCTGTTATCCACAATGAAGGGTGACTGAGAGGGTAAGGCATATTAACAACTTCCTAGAATCTAGGTTTAACATATAATCAATAATTATTTATAATTTTATGGAATAGTTTGGTGGATTTTCTCAAGCAGCTTCCTGTCGCGTACTTGGAAGCAGTGCAACTGGAGAAAGAGGCACCTACTATAGGTAGAAAAAGATTCAACCTTCGTCAGAGTTTACATATGTGGTTTCTCACTGTGGGAAAAAAAGTATATGTATAGCAGGAGCAGTAAATATTGACCCACTTAGAGATTCAATTGAAAGTTAGAGTCAACCATCCTCAGTGAAATTTTAATTATGCAGGAATTGTTAATTGCTTGTTGCTATGTTCTTCTGGTCAGACCCAGTGGAGAAGAAAGCAAAGTCAGTGTTGAAGTTGGAGAAGGCATGTGTCAGGATCTTAAGCATTTAATTTAATGGAGAAATGACACAATAACAGAGGGTCGACAACTCTTTCTCGAGAAAATCCACAATGAAGGGTGACTGAGAGGGCAAGGGAAATTAACAACTTCATAGAGTCTAGGTTTAACAACGTAGGTCAGTTCATCAGCGATGAAAATCATAATTTCGCATACTTCTTTCTCACCGGCTCCAGTCAGGTTAACCCATAGAAAGCCACCACTCCTGGCCTAGTGTACCACCTCACCACAAAAGACTACATACAACATCTCTACAGCATCAAGTACATAGATGCACGGGTCATCCTGATAGCATGTCGCCAAACTGTTTGAGCCAATGACAGATCCATTAAGCCATCAAACCTAAACTACCCCTCCATGTCTATCACAATTGGTAAGGCAACAAGAAGCACAGTCACAGTCACCAGAATAGTCACTAACATTGGTGATCCCACCTCTGTTTATGTGGCCAACGTCTTCCCATCTTCAGGCACTTCGAAGACAGTTCAGCCTAGCACGCTTCAGTTTACAACAACCAATGAAAAGAAATAGTTTCAAATTACCTTAACGTCTTACAAGGATGTGTCGGCCATTACTTCCGTAGAGGCTCTTCTTATGTGGTCCTCTTTGACAACAGGAATTATTGTACAAAGCCCTATCATGGTTAAATTTGTGTAATTTCATAAATGCATCATTTCCTTTTGATAGCCTTTGTTTGTTCTGTAATTGTCAATAAGAAATAAAGAAGGTACCATCCTACTAAATTGATGTAAAATAAAGATATATTATGTTGCAAGTTTAATATTCAAATGGGTGTATGGTAATTTATATGAAAATATATGTTAAGGTTACAAGTGATGAGATGTTTGATACGTAGTTGAAATGAGGAGATTTGTAGTAAAATGGTGTTTTTCAATAGGTGTGGTAGTTATTTTGTTAGGTTTGGTAAAATTGTTATGAAAATAGCATGCAAGTACACTTTTGTTTCATATAATTGTTTTAATCTCATAACATTATACTCACCCCGTTTACCTATTATTCTGCCCTACATCATATAGACCGAAAAAGAACAGTTTCTTCTCTAATTAAAACATAATTATTCATTGTTGATATGGTTACATCCTAGCTATTATTGATAAATTGGGTATCACAACAGTTAATTACTTTTGAGATGTTCTCAAAGAAGTTGTAGCATCATACATGGAACATAATACTTGAGGTTTGTCAATATGGGACACTCAAATGGTTGGATCATTGTTTTGACCAAGCTATCATTGTACCAACGATACTTATCTAAAGACAAGTATCTTGTTTGTCCAAGCTATCAATGTCCCCATAGCATCTTCAATGACTTTGTTTTGGCCAAAAGGCTTGATTAACTACCCATAAGGTTTGATTGATACACACCTATTATAATGACCCCCTCCTCAATTATCCACAATGAAGGGCGACTGGGAGGGTAAGGGCTATTAACAACTTTCTAGAATCTAGGTTTAACATATAATCAATAATTATTTATAATTTTTTTGAATGGAAAAGAGTTTGATAGAAAAATGAAGATAAACCTCCTCGAAGGAATTGCATGATAGTTTGAAGGGAAACTATGCTTGAAAATAAAATAAAGCTATATATCTAATCCTCTGGAAGTCCTTAGACATACGCTCATTTAGTTCCATTTTTTGGATGCCTATGTTTTTTGATAAATGTGCAATTTAACCTAAAATGTCAAAAATCAAATATGTGGATCAATATATCACTCACTATATTGTGTATGTGGTGCTACCAATATATAAGGAAGCAGGTGTAACAATATAATCAAGCATAATCATCAATTATTATCAATAATCAAACTTGCTTTTTCTATATAGATTACTACCTATCTTAGTGGGTACATTCTTCAATTAATCCATCATTGGATTTCCAGTGTTTGGTCCATCATTGGACTCAAGGTGTCAATCTATCATCGAACTTTATCAAATGTACACAAATAATCTTAGTCACTTTATTAATGACATACCACTAGTAATATGGAAGCACTACCTCCTTCAAATACCTCTCAGAGATTGTATAATAGGTTCAAGAAATTATTCTTATTATAGATGATACACATAGTGCTTTATATTGTGTAGGAAATAAATAAGTATCCAAAAATTTTGTTTCAAATACATAAGAAAAACATCGAAAAACTTCAAATTTTGATATGAGAGGGTAATCATAAATAACTGAAAACATTTCTTCATGTATGTCCTTGATCCAAAAAAATAGGTTCAACTAATCAACTAATCAACATATAATTTAAATTAAACACAAATTATTAATTTAACATTCTCAAAGAAATAATTAGATTTGACTTGGGCTCTAGCTTGGGGTTTTGGGTCATATTAGGGTCACATTAGGGTTAGATATATTAAACCCAAATTATCACATACTACGGCTCTAAAGTTTAGAAAATCCTAATATAACACTATATGAAGCCCTATGTTACACTCCCATCTCACAATTACCACAAATCATGAGATTATGGCATAAATTGAGGATTTAATGTAATACAAAGATCACCCTTAACTTTTTCTTCTTTTTCAAACTCTTTGTTTCCTCGCATTGAACCACATAAACTAACTTTACAAGGGAATGTAAACATTGATTTCTTTAATATGATCTCAACATAAACGAAACACATCCATACATTTATTCTCAGGTACATACGACATGATAATCAGATACATTCTCTCTTATTAAGGAAACAAAGATATAAAACATTACTTTCAACACTCTCACATCTATACTAGGACCTATAGTGACAGGAACCGACTGAACTTAACTATACTCAGACTTAACTCTTGTGGCAGATATACTCTAATGCAATGATATCTTTAAGTCCACGTGGTTTCCCTAAAAATTGTGAGTAGAGGGGTGAGCCTACTCGCTCAGTAAATGAGTACTTCAAAGAAATAGTCTAAAGCACTGATATAATTATAGATATACTTTTGAGAAACTAATATCAATTATAACAACAGTAAGCTTTAAAGAGATTGATCATTGCCAATCATAAATATGGCAGGATACTCTAGATATCAACAAGAGTAAATCAATATATGAGCATGCTTGATTAATTTCAACGAGAACTAATAATTCAGAAACATACAAAGAATAATTGTTGGGAAATTGTACTCAAATCTTTCTTAGCCTTTCTTACTTATAAGAAACTCTTTAAACGTATATGAACATATTTTAGCTTATGCCCTAATCATATGAAGTGAACTCTACATATGAAGACTCATAGCAAACTACGATCTCACCGTACAAGACTTAGCTGACACCCCGGTATAGCTAAGTCTGACTACTCTCCTAGACTGTAATAGGGAAACCGGCTCTCTGGCCTCGACACTCCTATTGTGCCATAAACTGGACTCCTCCTCTAACCTAAGCACACAGGTGGAGAGTCAAACCACCTATTGGCTTTTTTGTACTCTAGTGCCACCAGGACTTGTGGTTGATGTTGGACACGCTTTTCTATTCTCTAGTGCTACTAGGACCTCTGGTTGATGTTGGACACTGCAAAATATAATTTAAGGAGACTTCCACTAGGGCTTTGTCCCCCCCCGTGCCACCTGATAGCACGTTCCGAACCCCATATACTAGATTCTACTAGGGTTAGGTCATTTCACCCCTAAGGCACATACCTCAAATTGGGGTTCTATGGTGTCAGGGCCCTTAAATCTATAATTTTATTATTTCCTAGAAAACTCTTACTATGTTGAACCTTTTTCTTACTTATACTCAACTCTGGTAATTCTATGGCATCTCATTTATTTATTTGAAGTTATAATACAACATGGATATCATTCTAAACTTGGCTGAGTAGTATACTCAAAACACTGTAATATACTGAGTAATCAACATATTATACACACAAGAAAACTGAAATACTTAAATAAACAGAATACATGTCCACTTGGCACTTATACACTAGAATCACGCAATTAAACATCTTAATATACTGATGAGAGCTAATTACTTGGCATACGAGTAATCATCATTTGCACCCATAAATTATTTGTACTTTCTTGGAAAATGTGCACATCAACCCAAATCCTGGGTTGTGCATTTCATACTGAGAACATGGTAATCAAAATGCTTAATTCATTGAACACTCTATCCTTATGGTTTCATTTACCTCATTCACTTATCACATGGGTCTCATAAGAAATTAATATGTCATAAACATCCACTAAATACAGATTGCTTTAAACTAGTCATATACAATCAACATATGTATGAAATCCTCAAATTGAGCTAAATTAGGGTTTTCCATGCCATTCATTGAGATATTATGAATCAATAATAACATTGCATAAATAGAGTCTATGATGCAAAGAAAAACACTTCAAATGGATTTCACCATATTTATTCACAAATTTCAAACTTTCCACTCATATATGGCTTCACCCTCTTTATGAGGATATCAAACAAACACTATTCACATCACATGAAATCCAAAATAGTATCTAACATATGTGTACAATGCATTCATATAAACAATCATCCATAACCAAGGGGATACAAATAAACAAATTTCTCTATTTAATTACATAGCAATTTCAATCACAGACAAATTCCCTATATTTTAGTTTACTCCTATAACCTTTGTGAATACTTAGGGAATTCTCATTAGGATGTATTGTATACATTTATAATATGAATTTTCCATCTAAAATTCAAACAAACAGAGGAATAATCCATTTCATATCATTTTGCAACAACTTAGATCAAACAAGCAATTCAAAATTTGTAGTCACATACTAAGCAATTAAAGATTATAGGTGATTTAACCAATTTTCGTGCAATATACTGTTTAAAGGAAGTTCCCACTCACCCTAAGGTGTGAAAACACCTTTAAAATGTAGTTCATCCCTGAAAATCTTGATCTCATATTAAATCCCTAGCAATTCGCCTGATTCTTCTTCCATTCGACTTGGATTCCCTAAAAATGAGGGAGTATGAAGAAAGAGTGAGAAAAGTAGAAGTTTTGATACCATTTTGGATCAAATCAGAGGAGGGACGGAATTTTTACATGTGAGAGAAGATTCACCATGAAACTATAACCAAAGAAGCTAAACTTACATGATTTCATCATTCCTCAGACCGCAAAACCCGAGGTCAGCATCTCCATCAATTTCTTCTCTCAAACCCTAACTCTCCCTCTCTCTCTCTCTCTAGGATTTCATTTCTCTGGATTGAATCACAAATTATGAGATCTCCTTATGTTTTAGGTTGACCATATAGAGCAATTGAGTTGCTTGGGTCAATTGCACATTGACCCCTCACTATACTTTCTTTTATTTCAGCTGAATTTGCTGTCATAAAAATATTACTGTAATTCATCTAATGATAAGGTCTAAATGCATCCAAAAGTTATGAAAATTTTACATGATTTTTATGATTAAGGTTCAGACCATAAAGAAAAATTTAAGATCATTTGGTGTTACCAATAAATAACTAAAAATAAAACACTACACTGCTGAAAAGCACTCAGTCAGCATTTTGGTCGAAGTATAGTTCGACCGAGAACCACATTCAAATAACACTGAAATATTCTAAATTTTTTTCCAATATGAATGATTGAGTTATCCATATCATATCCAAAATTCAATAAAATACAAATTTTTAGAAAATACGAAAAATTATTTACCACACTACTATTGTAACATCCTCAATTTCATAGCTAAAGTAAGTATTTAATGTGGGGGTTTTTAGTAAAGGCATGCCAAGGGATGTAATGATTGTGACCATGGCCAGGTATGTAATTAAGTTCACAAAATGTGTAATCCAAGCCATCTGATCAACCAATACACACATAATGACTTTAATGTGTATGATTGTAGTCGGTTGTATATGAATATAAATGAATTATTCCTATGGACAATAAGGTGACGAATATATAATATGATGAGTCCAGTTCATGACTTGAGAGCCTTAGACCTAACTTAGGTCTTCCTGTTATGTAACTAAGAAATATTAATCACATATGTCATACATGAGCTTCAATTGAGAAATTATAATTGATTGAAGACATATTTTCATAATTTAGAATACAATCAAGCTCATGGACCCTTTGAAACACTAAGGGATGGGCCATGTCCCCTAGATCCCAATTCCAACCCTATTGGACCAATTAAGTTTCACACATGGGTCCTTGGAATTCAAATTCGGGGATTTAGCATTTTGTGTTCATAATAAATACTCAATGTAATTTTGATAGATGGATATTTGATATACAAGATCAAGGGAGAAAATTCAGATGTTTTTGATGTATATGGTGACCTAGGTAATTAAATTAATAATTATAATACTTTTATTTAAAAGACAAGTTTGAAGTGTTTATCCAGTAAGTTTTGACTTGATATCTTGTTCATATATAAGTGACAAACATGGAGTGTTTCTCCCAAAATTTGAGGTCAAACTGAGCTATAGGATAGGCTATATAAATATTTCTGATATATGGACTTTTAGCAAATAGAAAAATAAAAATAAAATATAAAAAGGGGGGGGCGAACCCCCGTCCGCGACCCTATTTTCTGGGTCCAAACGGCGCCCGCGATGGGCAGTCGTATCCCAAGATAGGGTCAGAGTGGGGGTATAAAACCCCTGGATCTTGGATGCTTGGTGGCGGTCGGACCCTACGCTTGGCCTTCGACGCGAATCGAGAGGGGTAGAGAGCAAGACAGAAGAACAAAGAAGGTGAAGGGGAGCACGATGGCGGCGGCATGATGTCTTCTTACAGCTTTGATCGCGACCCCTTCATTGGCATCTACGGCGCCGCCCATCCAGGCGAGCCAATCCGTGGTCAAGGACGACTCGCCTCGCACGAGGATGGCCTACTCACCGGCCGCCGAATCCTCCAGGCTGTTGCTCTGTTCTTATGGAAAAACAGGGGAGAAGAACCCGCTTTCTCAGTGGGTGAAGAAGACACGAATCCCGCCCGATCCGTCTGGGATGAGGATGGAACGCTGATCCTTCTCAGCAGTTAGATCAAGTTTGAACGGTTAGCATCACTTTGGTAAAGTAGTTCTTCCAAAATTCATATCTTAAGATGTAGAGCTCATTTTGGGACAAACAAGATACGTACAGAAAGCTCATGATGAGTACTATCACATAAAAATACTTCCAGACTATGATTTTGATATTTGTTATTTATTAAAAACAGTGTATTCAAAAGTATATGATTTTGATGTTTGGTCAATTAAAAATAGTAAACACCTTTAGAAATTCATATAAATTATATGGAATGTATATTTTGATATGTTTAACATTACTTCAGATCCTGATCTTTCATATATGAAGTTTTAATGAGATTTTTAATGTAAACCCAAATAAGGGTATTTTGGGTATTTCACCCATGATTTGATTTTTAAATGACATGATATTTTAATACCTGATCTTACTACATTGTATGATTACTGTTCTAAAAGTTTTGATGGAGTTTCATATATAATTGGATTCATATTTAGTTTTTGGCCTTAGTGGCCATTATGTAAGATGATTCATGAGTATTTGTGAGGCAACATGTATTTTATGTGCCTATTTAGTATGGAAAATTATTATAATTATATTTTCATCTGATTTTTATAAATGAGTCAGTAAGAGTAGTATTTGTAAGTATGTATGGAGATTACTCTTGGTATATGAGGCATATACTTATATATTAGTGTATATGCTATTTTTGGTATAATGAATATATCAGTATGTGTATGCTGTGTAATGTGTGAATCAAGTTTAATTCAATATTTAAACATGAAACATGCTTTAAATCAGAGTCAGTCTTAGTTAAATATGATTCCTAATTCATTGCAGGAGATTTGGATGATGGGGTTTGAGATTTAGAAATGAAGAGAGGAGATTACACAGGGACTTATAAAATTTTGTTGATGACTAGGTATTTATGATTGTAAATCAAGGAAACAAGGCTACATCAAGAACATCTTCAATATAAAGGTAAGTGGTTCATGCCCATGAGTATTTATGTTTGCCAAACCAAGTATATTTATATGCTTCTTAAGTAAGACATTCATGTCCTACACTCTATGTTAAATATGTAAGAATGATTTTATGTGCTTATGATTGTAGAAATTCATATGCGCAATACCTTAAGTAGTGATGTGTCATGGAATGATTCTAGATCATGAAGTTAAGTTCATAAGAAGGATAAGAAAATATAGTTCTATCATATCTCTTAAATATAGATGTAACCATGTATTGAGATTTCAAATAGGAACATGTCATCAAGGTTTCTTATATATGTAGCGATCTAAGAAATTAAGAAGTAAAATAGATTCCTTAATAAGGTTGATGTTTAAAAGTTAAGTATTATGTGAGAATATGGGTGTTGCACATGGTAGACCATGGCCCAATTTCTAGGATAAATGTACTAGTGGCATTAAAGATGTTGTAACATGAGTTTGTGATGATATTATCAAATTATGAGATATTAAGCCTTGATTGAGTTGCACGAAGAGAATCTATATGATTTCTACCTTAAGGTTTAAGATTTAAGTTCATACAAATGTTTTGAGATCAGACTTAATGAGATTAAATTGAGTATGATTAAGATGCAAGTTAAGATTTTCTAAGGTTTCTATTCTATGGTTATGATTTTAAGACTTAAGTCCATTAAGATCAGATTTTGATGAGGTTTTAACAGAGAATGAGTTAACTTGCCAAGAATCAGAAATCATACTTTAGCTATACACATTACTTAATTTACTTTTGCATATTTAGTATTTCTATACTCATTTCAGGTCTTGTCTCATAAGACATTAGACTCATGTATGATATAATTGGTATAATGAAGTAATCTTACCAAATCAGAGTTTTAGAATAAAGTTTACCTAGATAAAGAGATACATGATTAAATCCAATAATGGATTTAGTTTAGAACTCAAGAATAAGAGATTTAGATTCAGTCTTAGACTACTCACTGTGTGAGTAGCCAGATGTTGAATAAAGGTACATGATATGTGTTATAGAACCAATCTCAAATATGTTGTAATTTGAGATACATATCCAAATTCTATAATAGATTATGTTCAGATTTTAAAGAGCAGAGATTCAGATTCAGATTTTAGATTCAGAATTCAGTACATGTTTAGTACTCAGTTTCAGATAAGTTCAGATTTAATATTTAGTAAAGATAGACGTAAGATAATTAATTTGAAACATTCACATAATGCATTATATAATAAGTCCTCACCAGAGAGTCCCGGGACGATTCAGAGGGCGCATTGCGCCAGACACTGCGGGTGTCACAGAGGGCATGTTATGCCAACAGAGGGTGTGTTGACCATAGAGGACACTTCGGTGTCAACAGAGGGCACGTTGTGCCAACAGAGGGTGTGTTGCACCATAGAGGACACTTCGGTGTCACAGAGGAGGACTTATTGTATAATGGTGGCCACAGTCAGATAAAAATCATAAGTAAAAGATACCATAGATTAGAGATGTCCATATTCTCATCCATGAGTAATGATGAGAGGGTATTAGATAAGATAAGTAATACCTAGGCGCTTTGGCGTAGGTCATGAGATCCATGTACCAGGGTACATGTCTCTAGAGAAATATAAGATAGAAAGATATAAATTTCAGATTAAGAAATAAGAGATTTTATGTTTTAGATTTTATTCAGAGCTTGATAGTAACTTGTCGTTTATAATGTCAATTTCAGATTATTAGTCATGTATATTTTTGGAATACTCATGCCACTTACTCTAACGACTGTTTTTCCCAATGCATGGCTGGGGACGCGATGTCCGCAGGGTTTGGAGCAGCGAAAGATTTAAAGAATAAGAAAAGATGTAGCAGGTTTTCAAGCTTGCCTAGTGGGGTGCCATCTACCGAGACGATCCAGAGTTTAGACAGATCTTTTTATGCTTAGTCTTGTTTAAAGAGTAGGTTAAATGAGTTGTAGTTTTCTTTTTATCAATGACTATGTATGAATCAATTTTACCTAATGCAAAGTGTTTCATTTGCTTTAATTGCAATGACTATCATGTTTGTGACACTCCCAGATGAAAAAAAATGTATTGCTTCCGCTCATGTGTTATGAAAATCTGGGTGTTACAACTATCCTGATCAAATTCCATATTCATGTATTGTCAAAACCCTAATTTTTGCCGATTAGGGTTTACATTTCTCAAACCCCAATTCTTCAAACTAAAATCATAGATAGAGTTTCTTATTAGGTTCGAAACATCATAATTGATCTACTATCATTAATCAAGTCTAAATAATGTTCAATCTAATCAAGCATGTAATCATTTAGGTAATCCCTAGTTTGCCAATTAAGAACAAATGTGGTCATTACACCCTAAATCTTGGATTACATCTAATTATATGTCATTGTCAACTTAGATAAGATTTAATATATCAAGATTAACTATGAAATATATACACATTGATTTCTTAAACCTAGGGTTTACATTTATTCAATATCATTAAAGTATGCATTATAATATATTTTTGTATTTGAGATAGAATGAGGCCTAGAAACCTATTTTATTGAATTCTACATATTTTCAAATTATTTCAATATATATATATATATATATATATATATATATATATATATATATATATATATATATATATACACATATATATACATATATACTTGCTTGGAATTACCCTCTAATTTTAAGATTTATTATAAATAATGTTTAATCATCCAATTAAGGACTGGCATGTTAGTTGGATAAATAATTATCTATGTGTGATATAGCTCGGTTTAAACCATGGGGTGATGACTTATTTTCCCATTATGTTGTAATATTTATGTCACTCCGATTGTGGCAATCATTTAAATCCCCTCCAAGATTGTTTCTCCTGAGCCTGGACAAGGTCGAAAATGACCACGGGGTCAACCCATGATTGAGTTTGTTACTAAGGGGTTGCAACCTCAGTTGAGGGTTTTGTTACATTCACCAGGTCTTGCCAAACCCAACTAACCATGGCACAATTATGAAGGTGTTCAAGTGGGGGTTCTAAAGGTTAAGGATAGTGGAGAATAAACAAAAAAAGAATGTGATAGCATACCCCAATTCATTGCAACGTAAATCTTATGGAAGTTTGTTGGAGGCCTATCAAAGATATTTTGTCACTTGTGATGTCTTCTACTGGTCTGGTGCATTATCTCAGTTAAGTTCTATAAGATCTAGATGTTGTGTTTGACAAGAGATGATTTAGCCTTTCTCATGGCTTTAAAATAAGCTTATCAATTTTTGGACCCTCCCTTGGTGTTCTTGACCAAATTAATTGGCCATAAATTCTTTGGACCACTAAGGCAATGGTGGAGTTTACCACAGATGGTTAAAGATCTAAGAAGGGGTATCAGGCTGCTTGATGGACAATTGAAGGAGGTTCTGAGTTTTAAAGGGTGTGAGGAAACTAGGGGCTCCTTATTTATATAATACGGTCAAGGCTAGAAGTTTTTGGGATCTAACCCTAAATCCTTGGTTGGCTGATGATTTGGGGTTATCATATTAAGTGGTTATAATGCCTAAGATATATCTTGTTGTCTTTATTATCATCTATTGATCCCAATGGGATAATTTTGAAGGGAAAAGGTTGAGGAATGAGTGTGATTGATTGAATCTGAGTCAGGTGGGACTGTCATCAAGATGTAAACAATGATAGGCTATCATTAGATATTCATCTTACAACTCCTCAAAATATCCACATCCTTTGTGACATGGATAAGTCTTATGTTACACAGACTCAGGCCATGTGACGATTGTGTAGATTTTATTTTGATTCTAGTTATTCTGGGATAACCTCCACTTAATCTAATTCTTTAGAAAATTGTAAAGGCTTATTGAAAAGAACAAATGATCCTAGATTTTTAAAAACTTGTGTCCTGGAATTATCTAAGCTTGTGTAAAATTTGATAATAAAATTTGGGAGATGTAATCTTTTCCTTATCTTTTAAGAAGTTTGTTAATTTAATTACCTAGGTGACATATGTGCTTTTTATTCCATCAAACATGGCAATTTCCCTTATTTAGGTATTATTCCATGCTGGATTAAAGTTGGGACCTAGGTAGGCTTGTTGGTTGTCCTGAACTTTCTATCAAGGAAATTAGGATATTATGATGGGTTAATTATTGATAATCTTGGAATCTTATAGATTATTGGGATTAATTTCATATTCTCAATCGCCAACTATTAATGTATTATTGGCATCAGATAATAGCATGCAATCCCATCAATTTAAAGAATTTACTTTCATAAACAAAATCTGCTAAACAAATACATATAAAACTAGGGTTTCTGGTGTTTATAAATTCATGATATAACATCATTACTCATTAGGAACTATCCCCTAAAAATTAGCCTAGCTATCAAAGAGGTTTGGTTATGTTTTATGCATGTCTATCTTCAACTCTTATGTGGCTTCATCCTTTTTGTTGTGTTATTAAAGAACTTTAACCCCCTTTTTTGTTTTGATTCTGGGCTCCTTCTCCCATGTGGCTTCATCCTTGTCACGGTGTTTCCAAAGAACTCCAACCATATTTTTTCTTTTTATTCTAGGATCCTTCACCTTTGAATCTATGATTCTCATAGTTGACTCAGGGTAGGACAACCATATGTGGGGCTCTATTGGCTCAATGTTTAACATGTAGGCATGATTCTTCACATAGAGCTTCAGGTTGGACACATGGAACACATCATGCATCATGATATACTTAGGTGGTAGTAAAATATGATAAGTAGACTCGCCAATCCATTCTAGAATCTCAAATGGACACACGTAAGAGGGACTCACTTTTCCTCTACTTATTTATGGTCTTGAGGGTTCATATCATCAAAAAGACATGATTTCATACCAAAAAGTATGAATCCATCTGCTTTGCATCCACATATGACTTCTATAAATCATCTACATAAGAATTCTATAAATCTTGGGCCATCTTTAGTCATTTCTTGATCAAAGCGAGTTAATTAGCATATAAATGTAATTATTCAAACCTAAGTCACAAAACCCAAATTTAGGCATTTATGTTCAATATCTATCTATCGTCTCGTGCCGTTATAGCCTTAACGTGCTCAAAATAACTCTAGATTCTTATGTTTTTATAATCTATGTCTTTATGAATATAATGTTTCTCAACTAGCCAAACTTTAGGACATGCATCAAAATCAAGAAGGCATTATCTCTCCAAAGTCATGCTTGTGAACCAGGTCAGATTCACTTGAACTGGGTCAGGTTCACTTGAATCCCGTCAGGTTCAACCCTTGATTTTAGTAGTAGTTAACCTCAGCAATTGTTGAACCTCTTCACCCCAAAGACTGTTGAACCTACATCTCAACAATCCATGAACCTCCTTGGCCACTAGTGACCGCCAAAAATAGAGCAGTCTCTGAAGTTCCACAACCAACGATTGTTGAAGCCAAATATAGTCTTTGAAGTTCCACACCCAATGATCATTGAAGCAAAAGATCCATTGATCTCTTAAGAAACATGATGATCACTAAATTTGAAGACCTGAATGTGATTGGGTTGGCCTTGACATAGTCGGGTTCACCATTGAATGTTGAGAATGTAATCTTAGTGATCATTGAGAAGTCAAGAATCCCCCAACATCAATGTTCAACAAGCAATAAATGAATGTTTAAACATCAGTGACTACCGAAGATAGAAACATCAATGATCGCTACAACCCTACGTCATCAATGACCACTGGGTATGACCATGTTCTGGTTCACCAAAACCCAGTTCAATTCACCGATGAAAGGTCAATGATCGCTAGAACTCCAAATCATCAGTGACCGTTGAGAACCCAGAGACCACCTTCCCTATACACTCCACCTATTCCTATAATTAACCCCCCCCATGCTACCTAGAAAAGTGTTTTGTTCCGTCCCATCATTTAGTCTCGGCGACCATCAGTTCCAAAAGCCACGTGGGAGAGCTCCAATGTTTGAAAGGTCTGAATAGCACAATCCTACATCCACCCCATCGGTTGGCTTCTAACCTCCATCATTTTCCACCATCATACATCCACTTCCAAACATTCTCAGTCACCTTCTACATCCATACATCCACCAAAGTTTTTCTTTGGGACAAAATGAAGGAGAAGTGAGGCCAATGAGTCTAGAATATCAAGGAGGAGGACCCCAAGAGTGAAATTTAGCTTTCCTTGAGGCTAATTAGTTAGAGAAACCTCTCTTCTGCAGGCTAAATATCTTCTTTGATCTCTTTATTCTACTTTTCTGTTTTGTTTCTATACAAATGATGTTCTTCCATCTTTGTTCAGTGCCAACCATGCTTGTCCATGGCTAGTTGAGCTCCTTCTTAGCTATCTAGCATGTTTTTAGGCATGTTTTTGTACTTTTACTTAAGCAAATAGTTTCATTCTAGATTTTTATGTTTCCTTTACTATCTTATGTTTTCAGTTATGATTTTTGGTTTGGTTTATCTTTTTCTTGATTGAACTTACACTACCAAGATCGAGAGATTAGTTGTAGAAATGGGTAAGAGAAGGTATTTTGGATGGAAATCAAAGAAGTGAGCATCCAAGGGAGAACTAGCACATAACACATGTCAGAGAGATCTAACATGAACCTTGAACCCGATCGAGTTTATCTCAACCTGCTCAAGTTCACAATCTATGCTCTATGCATATCTTGTACTACTTCCTAACATCATTGAATAGTTTGGAACTGAGAAGGTATCTAGAATATTTAGAGGTGTTGACCCATTACCCTTAAGAGAATTATCAGATCATTGATGGGGTTTTAGTCACGCTGTGCGAGAACAAGTGGGATGATGTCCTAAGAACCTCCAATTTGGTGGATATTTGAGTGCCTATTTTATCTTTACATTAGTATCTTAACGATCTTTTACTTAGTTAAATTAAATAGTTTTGGGAAGTTTTGATATTACCACCTAATTTCATCTCTTTTTCTTTGACTTACACAGAGTACTACCATAAGTGGACTTGAATCTAGGCAATCATTGATAACACCACCTGTAGATGGTCATTAGGCCTAAGGTAAGCTGGTCACACAAAATTGCATCGACCTTGATAATCGATGAGCATTACATCACATCAATGGTTGATGGTCTTGGTCTCTCAATGACTACCTAAATACCTTATATATAGGCTAATGATTGAAACTCCACTTCGACAGTCACTTGAATCAGTCATATTTAATGACCACCAAACTAGACAACCACTGAGCTCAAAAACTCGACAACCGATGAAGACTCATGACCCCAACGACCATCGCAGATAAACAATCATTGATGCCATGACCTCAGTGATCGATGAGCTAGGACACTCAACAACCTCCAAAAGTTAAGTCAGTTACCTTGAGTCCCACACCTATAAATATTCATCCACTCCATCCGTGAAGGGGGTTGTGACGTTTGAGAGATGATAAAGTGTTGTCACGTTGTAGAGTCTCCATCAGTCATTTCATCAGTCATAGATCTCCAAAGGCAAAAGTAAAGAGGAAAGAGAGGATCACACTACCATTAAAATCATTGGCTTATAATTTGAAATAATGACTAGCCGCACCTCCAAGCTCATTCTAGATCCAAATCCAAAAGAGTTGCCATCATCCTTGGTCATTTTTTTGTCATAGTTGTTGTAAGGCCCCTAAACTTGCTTAATGTGTTGAATAAGCTTAATTACCATACTTTAATTATTATAACCCTAATATAAACTTGTGCTATGCTTTGAAATCATAATACAAGATTAAGTTTCAAATTTGGTCCAATTTGGACACTGTTTAAGCAAGTTATGCAATTTTATGCACATTTTGGACTTTTCTGCAATTTACTCAATTGAGAGGTTTTACCTGCAATTTATCACTTGAATTATGTTCCTTGGATATTCTCTCATCATTTTTGATCTTTTTGAGCCATGGGGTACCTATTTAAACCTTGGTTTGAAGGTGTTTTCTCCAAGGGTATTTTAGGGTTTTCCTCGTCACGGATGAGCTACCTTTAGTAGCTATCAACTAATGAATTATTTGATTGGCTGGGAAATTCGACAAAGGAAAGCTAAGCAGGTCTATACACATGATGGGGGAGTTTCTTGTGTGTGTGCTTGTATATTCTTAATAAATTAAGGTCATGGACACTTGGATAGATACTAGAATTTCAACTTTTTTTTATTATCTTAAAGTGTCATATACTTATCCCCAAGCACCAAAACGAGCCATTTTCTCTCCACCACATCCCTCCTTCTCCCAACCTCGTTCTATTTCTGTTCAGCTGCGAATTTTGCTGCCCAAGGAAGAAGAAAGTGGGGATCTTCTTGGAGAAAGGCTCTAAGGTTGAAATTGACTTCATTTTAGGGTTTCCAAGGTCATCTTCTAGGGATTCCGACCAAGGCAAGTTATTTTATTATCTAATTCTCTGTTTATCTTGCTCTTCTCCTTCCTTAGACCTTCCTCCCAGTTGGAACTTCTCTGTTCCATGGTAGAATTTTCTTTATAGCTCTAAAATCCTACCTTTCTTGTTCCTTATGCTTAGGGTTTGCTCATTTGATGAAGAAAGGTGCTAGATGGATAGATTCATAGCTTTGAATTTTATACCCTACCTTTTCGAGATTTCTTCTTTGTGGAGTTTCATATTCTCATAATAGGCAAGTTTTATAACTTTCTCCACGTTTATTGCTTACCATAAGTTTCTAGATCATGTTCTTGCTTGAAAATGATGATCCATGCACTAGAAAGCTATGCTTGACTTGGATTTCAATTTTTATAATGTTCCCTATTCTGATATCAGTTATATACGAACCTGTGATCATGTGTATGTTATTCCTAAGGTATAATATGACTTGGATGAGGTTGGTTTGACAACCTATGGTGCTAAGCACCTATCAACCAATGGTCAATTTTAGGGTTTTAAGCTGATTTCTTCTATAAACAATGACCCGATGATGGTACCATTGCAACAACCCTATTGTGTTGTCTTCATTACAACTGATGGTCGTGATCAAAGGTTTAATATGATGGTGAAAACCTATGGTCACCCCCTTAGGTCAGGTTTTGGATCAATTAGAAGTTAATGATCAATGATTAAGTACCCTATTGATGTTATCAATCAATGTTGACATTAGCTTAATATTTGATGTTGATTAATGAATATAGTGTTGATGTAACAATTTGTGGTGACTTAATGGTCACTAATGATAGTGTATCAGGTCTCTACAATATATGATGAGTTAATAATTATAGTTGTTGCATCAATTAAGCCTTATACCAATGGTTTCTTGGGTCACTTAATGCAACGGTCTGAACTATATTGTAATTGATGGTTTTAACATATGAACTTGACCCAATGGTCGAGATCTAATGTTTATTCCTCCATTAAGGTGGAATGATGGCTAATTTAATATGGTAGTCCTAATAATGTGATTTAGATTGTTTCCTTTATATGATCAACTTAAGCATCTTACTTGTTGACAATGCATGGCTTGTTTTAACTGAACAATCGATTGTGGGTTTTACCCTACTCTCAATTGAACTTTTTGTGTTTATTATCAAGGGATGTCTAGGGCTAGATGGTTACTCTTTCTAGAGCACAAATCAAGGATTTCATAGGTGGTTTATCCAAGGTGTTTACTTATGTAAACAACCAATAGTGTTACCTTTTAAACATCCAATGGTTCTGGGTGACATTGTGGTATGGTGATATGGGTTGAATGATGATGGAACAAATGGAGGGTTACCCTTAATAAGTTAGTTTTACCTATTCCCTCATATGAATAGAAGGGATGACATCCATATTGTGTTGATATGTAACCCTAATGAGGTATAGCTTGTTATACCTAGCTTTAATATAACTAAATGATGGTAATTGTGGGTATGAATAGTCCTTGAATGACTAATACAATCATGGAGTACTCTATTATTGTTGAAATCCTAGTATGATATAACCTTATGGTTACACCTTGATTTATGTGTGGGTTCATATGTGAGAATAGTATGGAATGTGATGGTGATGCTTCACCTTATGCATCCATGATCCAATGGGGATGTCGTGAGTTAGGGTTTGGGTATGAGTGTTGATTAGTAACATTGATATAATTTATCATGTTGAACCTAACTCTAATGCAATTAGATAAAGATTAGTATTCATGTTTAACATTATTATATGATGGAATGATGGTGGAATAACCTCCTTAACATGATCATAACCTTAATGTGTTAATTGGTGGTTATCATAGCCACATGGTTGATACTTTCTTATGCTGAACATGTGCACTGTGAATATGATGAGTGTTAATCATATCTTGATTCCTTGCATATTGATGTAATAAAGGAATGTTCTTAATGTTAATATAACCATGATATGATTGTTTATGAATATCTCCTAGCTCATTAAAGCAAGATTGTGTTGATCTGGTATATTATATGTAAGTGATGTTGTTGAGCCTTGTTATAAGGCATGGAAAGATAATGATGATCTTGCACGAAATAGTATGATGGTCTTAATGACCTTTGGGCATGGTTGAGCCCTGAATGAGGTGTAATCCTCTTATGTTGATAAGGGTTCATACCCTATGATATTGTGAAAATGATTTATATCTTGTGATAGTATGATGACTAGTGTGGTCTCATGAATGGCAAGTGAATAGTACCATGTGATGATGAGATGAGAAATTATGTTTCACACGTTTTATATATTTTCAGAGTTGTGATATTTATATGCTTTCTAGAAGTGAATTAGGGTTTGTATGTCCACTTGTTTGATGAAGCCTTATTTCACCTAATTGACATAACTAACCAAGTGCAACTCTAATCGTGTAGTACCCTATGCTGTAGAGCCATCTTCAGTGTCAGAACTTGTTGGATGGTGAAATGAGTATTCCTAAGGGAAACTCGGAGTGCATACTGTTGAGTATGTGGGGGTGGTAGGTTGAGGATATATCCTTGTCATCCACAATGAAGATTGTGGAGGTTGGTTATGGTCACGTCTCATATATCTAATGTGATTGAGAATGGTTGTGGTCGTGTCTCGGTGATTATAACATGATGTGATTAGAGGACAACTTGTGTTGTACCTCTGTGATTGGGTTTGAATACCATGGTTTCTAGTGACATGACCTGTACCAAGGTCGGACTAGTGGTTATCGGCTTGACTATATGTCGATGTGGTGGCATCTTTGACTGATATGTCACTGCCTTTTACTCATACTAATCGAGGGGAAGAGATCTTAGGATACCGACACTCCTTGATATTGCACGGAGCTGAATAGTCCTTCACAGGGGTCAATTGGACTTTGAATGGTACGATTCAAATTTCCCAGGGTGTAATAAAAGATGTTAGACAATAGTGTAGCATATTTGTTTAGGTTTATACACAACGTTTCACATTGGATGTTAACCCTTATTTGTTATCTTTCATAAAGATGATGCTTAGTGTAATTAAGAGATAGTAGATACACTTAGGTTGTGGATATTCTTAAGATTGTAGATGCATACATATAGTATCTATGCTTGATTTGATAACTATACTACTACTACTGATTATAATCATAATGCTAGCTATCTCATGCTGTTAGTTATGTTTAGCATGCTAGCCATGCCTTTGTAATTAGAGATGCATATACTACTAATCATGCTTATCTAGATAGTTGTGCTTATGTTTTTAGCTCTTCTTATGATGTTGATATGTTCAACCAATTAGACATGCTCATGTTGTTAGCTATGCTATGTTAGTAGACTTGCTAATGATGCTAGATATGCATATGCTACTAAATTGCTTATATTGTCAATAAGATAAAGGATGATAGACTGGCTAATGATAATAGTTATTATCTGCTCCTTATGTATTTTGTTAATCATCAGTACTACTGATCTTATTTGTTATATATAATTAAACTGCTTAACTATTTAATTACTTAAAAATGTTGTAATCAATAAACATTTTTGGAGGTTATATCTCTTGGTGGGACATGGGTCTCACCCTTGTGCTTCGCCACATCTTTTTAGGTAATCAGAAGTGACGGAAACAAACATGTGGCAGAAAAGAGGAGATATAGTAATGAATCTTTGATAAAGTTGATTCGATGTCTAGTGTGTCCTAGAGTCGTCCCTATACTCTTAGGTCCGGGCAGGAAAAGTTTGTATATGTTGTTTCAAATAAATCAGACTTTTGTTAGCATATTAATGTTTATTTGTGTGGAAGATATGATTATTGTTTTCCTGTATATATGTATGTTGTGGCTAAGATGATAGAACAATTTGTATCAAATTCTTGGCATAGTATGGATACAAGAAAGATGTTGAACTCCTATGAAAATGTTTTTGAGTGGGTGTTGATGTTGAAATCGGTTTTAATTTACCCATATTTTTGGGTATGTGATTAATTAGTGATTGATTGTATTTTATGTTTTGAGTAATCTTGTTTAGTGTAACGGGTTCTCATAGGTTGGTATCAGTGCTTTAGGTTCACTGAGTCTACAGGGACACTAGGTCTTAGGACTACGATGATGTCTAAATTAGGAATATTACATAAAAATATGGTGCATACTGACTAATCTCAGTATTTGGGTACCCTGGCCAGGTATTCCATTATTGAAGAAAGGTAAGTATGTAATTCTTAGATTGTTATCTTTCTGATTACTCTGATCAAGTAGTCAATTTGAGACAATCTAAAGAGCATAACGAATAATAAATCATGGTGCGAATATCTCAATCTTACCTTAGAGAAGATAAAAATTGCATCATTATCTATCAAAACTTGAATGTTTGGTAACTATAAGAGAAAGATACAACACTATGAAATCTAAATCTGAATCAAAATAAGGGAAAGAGGAGTTCTTGAAGATGAAATTCAATAAGATAATAAAGTAAAAGACAGATATGTTTGTTCTTATAAAGTGATTCAAGGTATGAAACTCACATAAGATGGAGAGAATTCCTATGATAAGTATAAAATGAGAAGATAAATGAGAACAATGATAAAGGAATAAGTTGGAACTTGAGTTAATCTCATACCAACCTATGTGTGTAAGAAAGTGTTAATGAAAAATCAGCATGGCATGTGAAAGAAATTAAGGGAGATGTCCTGATTTAATGAATCAAATGTGGAATATGAGTATTTACCTATTGATAAGTGGTTGAACAATATAATAAAATAAGAGAACATACCCAAGTGTGATAAATAGTAATCAAGGAAGGAGTAATGATATATGTTAATTATGATGATTCCAATGCTAGTGGCAATGAACCAAAAATGAAAATGGTAAAATGATACATAAGAAGTTGTAATATGCATAATGAAAATAGAATTGGTTACCTTTTTGCTAGTGACCCCTGAACAATGTTGCTATGATGTGGGAAGTATGTTTCCCTTTATGTCTTTCCTTTCTAGGGCACAACTTTCAAGTGGATCATTGCCACTTGGTACATGTGGATTCGCTGCAAACATGAGGGTGGATAGTTTATTATAGTATAAGGTTGCTTGGACTATGGTTCCAAGATCATAAAGCTTGTGATGAGTTTTCTTTTGTGCCTTCCAATAATTAGGAAGACCTCTCTTATATTTCTTGAGATTTGATTATGTCGGTAAAAGTAGATGAGATAAGGATGTGAGTTCCTTATAGCATATGTGGTGGATACCATGGTAATTAATCCTAGTATCCAAGATGTGTCAATAGTATGGGAAGTATGTGAAGGTTGGGGATGTTTATTAAATGAACATTCCAAGTATTCCTCTCCCTTAGAGAGATAGAGAGAGAGTTGATGATGACCTTCTAAATGTTTAAAAAAAGTGATTCTATAATGTTGTGTATGGTTCAGTGATAGTTGGACAAGACCACTCTCAAGGATAGATGGCTTGTTGGTCATTAGATATGAAATACCATGTTCCTTTAAGATAAACCTATGACCAAATATAAATGCATAAGATTTAGATTGGATGACATAATTTACATGACCATGATGAGTTTAGAGTTATGTCTTATCGACTAACCAATGTATAAATTCAATTTATGAATAGGAGGAACAGAGTGTTCCAATCATGTCATACAAGTCATACCAAGCTTTAAATGATGACATGTCAAAGTATTTCAAATATGGTAAAAAATATGATCAATATTTATTCAAAAACCTTAGGGTTGCCAAAGAAGCAATAGCTATGAGACAAGTTGAACAAGAGTGAGATGGGGTTTATTAAGTGTCTTTGTGGGATCATGATATGTCTTCTAAGTAGGTTGTGTAAATCCTAGTAAGGTCAAGATATGTTGTTGTTTCACCCCTAACAAGGTTGACTAGGAATGATTTTTCCTAGTATAGAATGACAGTGGCAAGCGTCAACATTTCTTTTGATGCCAAAAAAAAGAACCGACAAGAGTTCTAGTATTAGTGTAAAAAAAGGATGGGTACATTGCCTTTTTTATATATATGCTTCAAGGAATGGTATGGGACACATGGCATGATTGGTAAAAATCTAGCAAGTATGACTTTTGGGTAATGTGCTGATACAATAGATATAATTTTTGGATGATGGCTAGAATTTAAAGTTGAACATTACTACTAGAGTTATACAGATGACACAACAAGTTTCTACATTCCATATTGAGAATCTCTTCTTAGGTGGGGGGTTTTTGTGTTGACCCAAGATGAGATATGTATGAATTATGTGAAATAACCATGATATGAAAGTAACCATATAAAGGTAATAGGATGAGGTGCAAAGGAACTACCCATCTTTGTTTACCTTGGATTTCGGGGGTGAAATCCCTATTAGGGGTTTATAGTTGTAAGGCCCCTAAACTTGCTTAATGAGTTGAATAAGATTAATTACCATAATTTAATGCTTATAACCTTAATATAACCTTGTTATATGCTTTGAAATCATAAGACAAGCTTAAGTTTCAAATTTGGTCCAATTTGGACACTGTTTGAGCAAGTTATGCAATTTTATGCACATTTTGGACTTTTCTACAATTTACCCAATTTAGAGGTTTTCTTTGCAATTTATCACTTGCATTATGTTCCTTGGATATTTTCTCATCATTCTTGAGCTTTTTGAGCCATGGGGTGCCTATTTAAACCTTGGTTTGAAGGTGTTTTCTCCAAGGGTATTTTAGGGTTTTCCCCTTCACGGATGAGCTACCTTTAGTAGCTATCAACTAATGAATTCTTTGATTGGTTGGGAAATTTGATAAAGTAAAGCTAAGAATGTTACACCCCAATCTCACAATTACCATTAATCATGATATTAGGGCATAAATTGAGGATTTAACGTAATACAAAGATCACCCTTAACTTTTTTTCTTTTTCAAAATCGTTGTTTTCTCACATTCAATCACATAAACAACTTTACAAGAGAATTAAACCTTGATTACTCTAATATGATGTCAACATTTATGATACACATACAGACATTCATTTTGTTTCTCACACTTCCATGTACATACTACATGATAACCAGATATGTACTATGTTATTAAAGAAGAAAAGTTACACTTTATCATTTACAACTCTCTCTCAACTCTATACAAGGATCTAGAGTGACCGGAACCAAATAAACTTAAGTAATCTCATACTTAACTCATGTGGTAGATCTACTATGATGCTTTGACCTTCTTCAAGTCTACGTGGTTTCCCTAAAAATTGGGAGTAGAGGGGTGAGCCTACTAGCTCAGTGAATGAGTACTTCAAAGAAATGGTCTAAAGCACTGATATAATTACATATATACTTTTGAGCAACTGATATCAATTATAACAGTAGTAAGCTTTAAAGAGATTGATCATTGACAACCATAAATATGGCAGGATACTCTAGATATCAACAAGAGTAAATCAATATATGAGCATGCTTGATTAATTTCAACAAGAACTAAGAATTCAGAAACATACAAAGAATAATTGCTAAGAAATTGTACTTTAATCTTTCTTAGCCTTTCTTACTTATAAGAAATTCTTTAAACCTATATGAACATATTTTATCTTATGCCCTGATCATATGCAATGTACTCTACATATGAAGACTCATAGCGAACTACGATCTCACCGTACGAGACTTAGCTGGCACACCCGGGAATGCTAAGCCTGACTATGTCACTGATATGCAACAGGAAAATGGCTCTCTGGCCTCGACACACCTATTATGCTATAAAAATTAGACTCCTCCTCTAACCTAAGAACACAGGAGGAGAGTCAAGCCACCTATTGGCTTTTCTGTACTCAAGTGCCACCAAGACCTCTAGTTGATGTTGGATACTACATGTTGTATATTAAGGAGACTTCCACTAGGGCTTCGTCCCTCATACCACCTGTTATTACGTTCCAACCCCTGTATACTAGACACTGCTAGGGTTAGGTCATTTCATCCCTACGGTGCATACCTCTCATAAGGAATCTACGGTGTTCGGGGCTCTTAAGTCTATTATTTTATTTTTCTTGGAAAGCTCTTACTATATTGTATCTTTCCCTTACTTATACTTGACTCTGGTATCTCTACGGTACTGTGTCTATTTATTTGAAGTTTATAACACAACATGTATATCATCCTTAACTTGGTAGAGCAGTATATTCAAACACTATAATATACTGAGAAATCAACATACTATACATGTAGGCAGACTAAAATGTTTAAATAAACATAATGCATGTCCATTTGGCACTTATACACTAGAATCATGCAATTGAACATCTTAATATACTGATAAGAGCTAATTACTTGGCATACGGGTAATCATCATTTGCACCCATAAATTATTTGCACTTTCTTGGAAAGCATGCACATCGACCCAAATCCTGGGTTGTGCATCTCATACCAAGAACATGGTAATCAAAATGCTTAATTTATTGAACACCCTATTCTTAGGGTTTCATTTACGTCATTCACTTATCACATGGCTCTCAAAAGGATTTAATATGTCATAAACATCCACTAAATTCAGGTTTCTTTAAACAAGTCATATACAATCAACATATGTATGAAATCCTCGAATTGAGCTAAATTAGGGTTTTCCATGCCATTCATTAAGATAGCATGCATCAATAATAAAATTGAATAAATAAAGTCTATCATGTCAAGAAAATCCGTTCAAATGGATTTCACGATACCTATTAGCAAATTTCCAACTTTCCATTCATATAGGGCTTCACCCTCTTTATGAAGATATCAAGCAAACACTATTCACATCACATGAAATCCAAAATAGTATCTGACATATATGTACTATGCATTCAGATAAACAATCATTCATAACCAAGGGGATCCAGATAAACAAATTTCTCTATTAAATTATACAGGAATTTCAGTCACAGACAAATTCCCTATATTTCAGTTTACTCTTATAACCTTTTTGAATACTTAGGGAATTCTCATTAGTTTGTATTGTATACATTTCTAATATGAATTTATCATCTGAAATTCAAACAAATAAAGAAAGAATCCATTTCATATCATTTTGAAACAACTTAGATCAAACAGACAATTCAGGGTTTGTAGTCGCATACTAAGCAATTAAAGATTATGGATGATTTAACCAATTTTCGTGCAATATATTGTTTAAAGGAAGTTCCCACTAACCCTAAGGTGTGAAAACACCTTAAAAACGTAGCTCATCCCTGAAAATCTCGATCTCATATCAAATCCCTAGCAATTCAACCGATTCTTCTTCCTTTCAACTGGGAAACCCTAAAAATGAGTGATTATGAAGAAAGAGTGAGAAAAGGGGAAGTTTTGATACCATTTTGGATCAAATCAGAGGAGGTATGGAATCTTGACATATGACAGAAGATTTACGATTAAATTCTATGCAAAGAAGCTAAATTTACATGATTTCATCATTCCTCAGACCGCAAAACCCTAGGTTAGAATCTCCATCACTTTCTCCTATCAAACCCTAACTCTCCCTCTCTCTCTCTAGGATTTCATTTTCTCTGGATTGAATCACGAATTATGATAGCTCCTTGTATGTTAGGTTGACCATATAGAGCAATTGAGCTGCTTGGGTTAATTGCACATTGACCACTCACTATACTTTCTCTTATTTCAGCTGAATTTTATGTCATAAAAATATTACTATAATTCGTCTACTGATAAGGTCTAAATTCATCCAAAAATTATGAAAATTTTAGATATTTTTTATTATTGAGTTTTAGATCTCCATTTAAAATTTAAAATCACTTGGAGACCAATAAATAATTAAAAATAAAAAACTACACTGTTGAAAAGCACTCTATCAACATTTTGGTTGAAGTATAGTTCGACCAATAACCACATTCAAAGAACACTCAAATATTCTGAAATTTTTCTCCAATATGCATGACTGAGTTGTACATATCATATACAAAATTAAAGTAAATACAAAATTTGTAGAAAATATGAAAAGTAATTTACCACACTACTATCCTGATCAAATTCCATATTCATGTACTATCAAAACCCTAATTTTTGCCTATTAGGGTTTACATTTCTCAAACCCTAATTCTTCAAACTAAAATCATAGTTAGAGTTTCTTATTATGTTTGAAACATCACAATTGATGTACTATCATTAATCAAGTCTAAACGATGTTCAATATAATCAAGCATGTAATCATTCAGGTAAACCCTAGTTTACCAATTAAGTACAAATGTGGTCATTACAAAGCAGGTCTATACACATGATGGGGGAGATTCTTATGTGTGTGCTTGTATATTCTTAATAAATTAAGGCCATGGACACTTAGATAGATACTAGAATTTCAACTTTTTCTTTATCTTTATCTTAAAGTGTCATATACTTATCCCCAAGCACCAAAATGAGCCATTTTCTCTCCACCACTTCCCTCCTTCTCCCAACCTCATTCTCCCTCTGTTCAGCTATGAATGTTTCTGCCCAGGTAAGAAGAAAGTGGGGATCTTCTTGGAGAAAGGCTCTAAGGTTGAAATTGACTTCATTTTAGGGTTTCCAAGGTCATCTTCTAGGGATTCCGACCAAGACAAGTTATTTTATTCTTTCCTTCTCTATTTCTCTTACTCTTCTCCTTCCTCAGACCTTCCTCCAGGTTGGAACCTTGTTGTTCCATGGTAGAATTTTCTTTAAAGCTCTAAAATCCTACCTTTCTTGCTCCTTATGCTTAGGGTTTGATCATTTGATGAAGAAAGGTTCTAGATGGACGAATTCATAGCTTATTCTTGGATTTTCTACCCTACATGCTCGAGATTTCTTTTTTGTGGATTTTGTATCCTCATTAGTGGCAAGTTTTATAACTTTCTCCACATTTATTGCTTACGATATGCTTTCTAGATCATGTTCTTTCTTGAAAATGATGATCCATGCACTAAAAAGCTATGCTTGACATGGATTTCGATTTTTATAATGTTCTCTGTTCTAATTTCAGTTATATATGGACATGTGATCATGTGTATGTTATTCCTAAGGTATAATATGACTTGGATCAGGTTGGTTTGACAACCTATGGTGCGAAGTACTTATCAACCAATGGTCCATTTTTGGGTTTTAAGCTGATTTCATCTATAAACCATGACCTGATGATGGTACCTTTACAACAACCCTATGGTGCTGTCTTCATGACAACTGATGGTCATGATCAAAGGTGTCATATGATGGTGACAACTTATGGTCACCCGCTTAGGTCAGGTTTTGGATCAATTAGAAGTTTAATGATCAATGATTATGTACCGTATTGATGTTATCAATCAATGTTGACATTAGATTAATATTTGATGTTGATTAATGAATATAGTGTTGATGTAACAACCTATGGTGACTTAATGGTCACTAATGATGGTGGATCAGGTCTCTACAATCTATGGTGAGTTAAGAATTATAGTTGTAGAATCAATTAAGCATTAGACCAATGCTTTTGTAGGTCACTCGATGCAATGGTCAGATCTATACTGTAATTGATGGTTTTAACATATGAACTTGACCCAATGGTCGAGATCTAATGTTTATTTCTCCATTAAGGTGGAATTATGGCTAATGTAATATGTTAGTCCTAATAATGTGATTTATATTGTTTCCTTTATATGATCAACTTAAGCATCTTACTTGTTGATAAGGGATGGCTTGTTTTAACTGAACAAACGATTGTTGGTTTTACCCTACTCTTAATGGAACTTTTTATGTTGATTATCAAGGGATGTATAGGGTTAGATTGTTACTCTTTCTAGAGAACAAATCAAGGACTTCATTGGTGGTTTATCCAAGGTGTTTACTTATGTAAACAACCATAGTGTTACCTTTTAAACATCCAATGGTTTTGGGTGACATTGGGGTATGGCGATATGGGTTGAATGATGATGGAACAAATGGAGGGTTACCCTTAATAAGTTAGTTTTACCTATTCCCTCAAATGAATAGAAAGTATGACATCCATATTGTGTTGATATGTAACCCTAATGAGGTATAGCTTGTTATACCTAGCTTTAATATAACTAAATGATGGTAATTGTGGGTATGAATAGTCCTTGAATGACTAATACAATCATGGAGTACTGTATTATTGTTGAAACCCTAGTATGCTATAACCTGATGGTTACACCTTGATTTATGTGTGGGTTCATACTTGAGAATAGTATGGAATGTGATGGTGATGCTTCACCTTATGCATCCATGATCCAATGGGGATGTCGTGACTTAGGGTTTGGGTATGAGTGTTGATTAGTAACATTGATATAATTTATCATGTTGAACCTAACTCTAATGCAATTAGATAAAGATGAGTATTCATGTTTAACATTCTTATATGATGGAATGATGGTGGAATAAACTCCTTAACATGATCATAACCTTAATGTGTTAATTGGTGGTTATCATAGCCACATGGTCGATAGTTTCTTATGCAGAACATGTGCCTTGTGAATATGTTGAGTGTTAATCATATCTAGATTACTTGCATGTTGATGTAATAAAGGAATGCTCTTAATGTTAATATAACCCTGATAAGATTGTTTATAAATATATCCTAGCTCATTAATGCAAGATTATGCTGATATGATGTATTATATGTAAGTGATGTTGTTTAGCCTTGTTATAAGGCATGGAAAGATAATAATGATCCTGCACGAAATAGTATGATGGTCTTAATGTCCTTTGGGCATGGTTGAGCCCTGAATGAGGTGTAATCCTCATATGTTGATAAGGGTTCATAACCTGTGATATTGTGAAAATGATTTATATCTTGTGATAGTATGATGACTAGTGTGGTCTCATGAATGGAAAGTGAATAGTACCATGTGATGATAAGATGAGAAATCAAGTTTCAAATTTTTTATATCTTTCCAAAGTTGTGATATTTATATGCTTTCTAGAAGTGAATTAGGGTATGTATGTCCACTTGTTTGATGCAACCTTAATTCACCTAATTGGCATAACTAATCAAGTGCAACTATAATCATGTAGTGCCCTATGTTGTGGAGCCATCTTTAGTGTCAGAACTTGCTGGATGGTGAAATGATTATTCCTAAAGGAAACTCATAGTGCATATTGTTGAGTATGTGGGGGTGGCAGGTTGAGGATATATCCTTATCATCCACAATGCAGATTGTGGAGGTTGGCAATGGTCATGCCTCATACATCTGATGTGATTGAGAATGGCTATGGTCGTGTCTTCGTGATTATTACATGATGTGATTAAATGACAATTGCGGTTGTACCTTAGTGATTTGGTTTGAATACAATGGTTTCTAGTGACGTGACTGATAACACCCAAATCTCCACATATTGTCTATGCATTTTATCTATAGTTCCATATCACCTTGGCCTTAATATGCCCCTCTTTACTCATGTTTTAGTCCTTTTCTTATTTACTTAGATAAAGTAACTAATTATCCAATAATGTAGCTAATTGGCCAATGTCAGACTTGCATGCACCGAACATAGATGAACAACCTCTTATCCATGCTCTCTCTGCTAAACCCTAGCCCAGTGAATTGTATTATTTGATATATCATCTAATGATGAACACAAGTTCATCATTAATAACTATCTTGGCCCAGTTTATCTCTACTTACTTACTTTCATTGCCTAATTCTTTTCGCACATCCATGTTCAATCTAATTGATTTAACCTCTATTCTAATTGCATTTGTATCCTTGATATGCAGGTCGAATTCCAACTTTTGGGCCCAAGCGAGCACCAAAGCCCATTTACATGGGGTCAGCTCTTTGTTTCATTGCACCAGCAGGTCCCGGTCCCTCTCTACCTTACTCACGCGGGCATCTCCTTCTACCCTAATCTTTCTCCTTGTCGTGACCCTCTCTCTCCTCCCCTAAACAAAATGTGACCGTGATTCATAGAAATCGTGACCGCGATTTCTATTTATCGCGACTGCGGTTCTGTGTCCACCATCGCGACCCCCAGGCTCCCTCATCGTGACCTACGGGCCTGTCTGCAGCCGCGACCTTCCCTCCAAAGACCGCAATCACCTGCCACGCTCCAAGATTGCGACATGCATCATAAGCATCTGCCATCATCTTCTACCCTAAACTACGCAGCAACTGCCGCTAAGGCAATCACGACTCACCCTTCCTTTACCCGCACCGCGAACTCTGCTGCCTGCTTGCTAGGATCGCAATTGTGATTCTTCACAGCAGCGTCGACAACCTCACTTCCACCTACTCATCAGCAGCGCAACCATCTCCATCACCATCATAGCACCACCGGCGCCTGAGGTCCACACCTTCATCCAAGCATCCCACGACAGCAAATGGCAGGAACCACGATTACGATTCCAAAAGATTGCGACTGCATCCAGCTGCCCGTGACTCTGAGAATCGCGACCGCCATTCCAATTAATCGCGACCTCCTCTTGGTCAAACCTCGCCATCCTCTTCTACATCGCATCCTCCACGTCTTCCATCATCACAACAACGACAACAACCCTCTCCTCGAATGATCACTACACCCCATCATGTAACCACAGTGTCATCGTATCATCTCACCTCGAAGCTCACCCCTCCACTGCCTGTTGCCTCACCGTCCATCACCTTCCCACCGCGGTCGCAACCTTACCCCTGTCGCAGTCGCAGTTTCTATCCCTTCCATGATCATAGTTTCTATCCGTCTGCCCGCGATCCTCCCTTCTTAGCCTCTCACAACTTGTGATCACGATTCACAAAGATCGCGACTCCCTTCAGCACACAAGATCGCGACCACAGTTTTGATTTACCGTGACCTCACAGGGCCGCGACCCATGCAATTGAATGAAAAGGGGCTCGCGGTCAGTTTTATAAGAAAACCTCGACCGAGGTCTTTTAAAGGGGAGCCAACAACCCAACTCTATAAATACCTCCCCCATAAGTCCAAAAAGAGGGGGATCCAGACCTAGAGTCCAGAGAAGGGGTCAAGGAAGGGTCCAGACCCCGGGATCCAGTCCAGACATCGGAAGGTTTTCGGGTTGGAGCCAGAGCCTCAGGGAAGCATCCCAAGGTCTGAGAGGACCAAGGCAGCCAGTCTATGTGTTCCAGCAGACACCAACCTTCACTCCCTCTCCTCCATCCCCATCTCAGATCTACTCTCTTCAAGGACAAAAGTCAAGGAGTGAGGAGATATGTGCTACATTCAATTTCAACACCAAGGAGAGAGAAAATCGGCATCACCACCCTCCTCCACTGCTGGTCTACGATCTCCACAAGTGGAAGCTGAGGAGAGAGAAGATCAATCTACACCAACATTCTCTCACATCCATCGTGCTGCTGTTCGGAGTAGATCTAGAGAGAGAGAGAACCAAGGAGTCCAGAAGGACGAAGAGGAGGACCAAGGAACGAGATCCGGCCTGCACGGAGACCGAGGAGTGAGAGCCACCTTTCCTCTATGGGCTATATCTCTTTCTTCTTATCTTTCATTCTACTGCATTCCTTTGTTTCTTGTACAAACGATGTTCATCCGTCTTTGTTCGGTGCTAGCCATGCTTGTCTATGGCTAGTTAGCTCCTTCTTGGCTATGTAGCCCGATCTGGGCATGTTTATGTACTTTTGCCTTAAGCAAGTAGATTCATATCAGATCTAGTATGTTGCATGTTCTATTTTCTCTCTCCAAGTTATGATTGCTTGTTTGGTTCATCTCTTACTAGTTTGAACTGCTATTTCTTCCTGTATCACGAGATCCGTGTAGGAGTGGTGAAGAGAAGATAGTTTGGATCTGAAACTTAGAGGTGGACGATCCAAGGTATTCTGTTCCTAACATCTGTGAATATCCTCAGACCCGAGAGGGAACTTATCATATTCCGAGGTGTTGATATGTCATTCCTCGAGAGAGGTTAGATGACATATCATTGATGGTTTTAGTCACGTAGTGCGAGAGCGAGTGGGACGACCCACAGAACAGATGCCACTGTGCGTACTATATGTTTTCTTAGGTGTTTGAGGGTTGTCTATGCCCGAGAACGAGTGCATAGACTGCCTTGTTTGTGGTTACATAGCCAGGAACTCTCTTTCTCTGATTAGTGTAACCACGAGATCTGTTTTGTTCTTTTATTTTCTTTGTTTTGTTTTAAATCGTGACAACCTGCTAGACTAGTTCTAGCACATATATTTTCATCGCATATCATTTTGGCTTATCTGACTCAAGAACAGAAATCGGTGGCGTCCTAAATGTCACCACGTCCCTGTGTTCGACCCCGTTTATCTACTTAGACCCCGTAATAAAAGTTGTGGGGGCCTAGAAGATTTCGGGGTATAAATTTAAGAGTTCAATTCCTTCTGAATCCGTCTCCATATTCTAGACGTGTGATTCAGGCTGATCAACTTTTTGGCACTGTTATCGGGGACGTGGTTTTCCACGTTTACATGCCTAGAAGATTTTGTTCTGTCACTTTAAGCTTGTATATATATGCATACTTTTTCTTTTATTTTAAACATACCTTTTCATATATACTGAATACCTTTTCTTTTTCTTATACCTTTTTCAGCCATGGATCTCGCTTCGGCAAGACAAGTAATCTTATCCACCTGTCCTCCTGAGGTTTTCTACAGTTCCGACTACTGGCAAATAATTGAAGGTCATGCTCTACAACTAGTCGAGTTATACTTACCTCCACCGTCATCATATGTCGAGATTCCAACAACGGAGACTGCCAGTCAGCCCTCGACGCTCGTGCTATCATGGGAGCAAGAACTGATCAAGGTAGTGGAGCAGATCCGAGAAAGTACGAACACACTCATCCGCTCAGCCTCTCATCTCCAAAAAGATGTTGATCCAATGCAACAACTACTAGAAGAGAAGGATCGTCATCTCAAAGTAGCCACTGAGGCTTTAGACCGTAGTATAAGTCTACTTCAAACTTTTCAACAAGGATTCATCCTAAAGCATCAGTTTGATAGAGTGGATTCCCCTTATATGTGCATGGCAGAATCGACGGGTCTCGAAAGCATTGCTGCTCAAGTACAACAACTTCATGATAGAGATGTTGAACAAGGTAGGATCCTCTAAGAGCTCATCGATTTGGTTACAATCCAATTACAACTACCATCACAAGACAATGAAGATGTTAGTCGTCAAGACCATTCCATTGGGTCTGAAGTGGATTATGCATCACCATCCTATTCAGACCATCAACTGGATTCACCGGGATTTTTCTGTGATGACCAACCCACTCCGAGAAACCCTTCATTCTATCCAGATGATTCATCTGATGAACCAATGCAAGATATGAATCATAGAAACGAATGGGTTTATGATGACAATGATGAAGACTCGAAAATCCAATCAACCTCACAGTCAGAAGGTTGGTTTGAGGAAACAGAGTTAGATATTGAACCAGACCAGAGTGACGTCTCTCATATTGAGACTTGTCACTTCGCTTTGAGCAGTACGCCAACCATGGTCTGGAACAACTTGTTCGATGGCGATGACGACGAAATCTGCTCGACATGGAGCACTTAGTATACTGACGATGATGAGTTGGAGAAGCATGAGCCGCCATTTACACCCTCACCTTTACAAGGTAGGGTGTACGTCAAGGGGGAAGGATGGACGGTTCAATACAAAATGGCTGCTAAGCATGAAGACACCCCTGACTCCATGCTAGGTGATAAGCTTGGGGTGGTAGAACCACAAACAGATTCTTCTAGGGGTACTTCTTCTTCAGAAGATGATTGGATGACTCGGACTATATATAGTAGTTTATCTAAGCTTCCAACCTCAAGTGTAGAGATGGAGAGAGAAGATATGAGTCCTCAAGATGACGTCCAACCTCTCTCATCCATCTCATCTTATGTCAACATCCTAGAACCTTCATTTTTAGATTCATATAATGAAAGGTACCCTGAGGATGATATACTGAAGAATTCATCCCAGTGCAGTTCAAGCCACTTCCAACATAAAGATGACTTCACCGAGTCGGCGGATTTCACTTCTCTTCTTTAGACTCGGCAGGGCCAACACATCCGCCTATTCTACTCATATTATGTGGCGGAACCTGTCGGCAAGACACAGGTAACACTGGTCCCAAAACTTAGGATTTGGGATCCCAGTGTCGGTATCGTGGGGCAACCACCCCTTTTTCTCTTACCCACCCTCCCACCATTTTATTACAATAAATTTTGCTTTCTTTCCTCTAACTATTTTTATATCCTTGCATCCATCCATCATCTTTAGAACTTCAATAACTGCCGTTAAAAATCATGCATTCCTGCCTCACTATTTCAAGTTGAAGTCTTGCTCGAGGATGAGCAAAATTTTAAGCTTGGGGTGGTGGGCTTCACCCTTCTTTCTCTTCACCCTTTTTGCATGCATGTTTATTTTCTGCATTTAGTTTTAAATTTTCAATTTTTTTTAGCTTTTTAGCTTTGCAATTATGGCTATTTGGTGTGAATCTAATAGATAAATGCTTTACTTTATGCCTAGATGCACAGTTTTTATCTTAAAAATTGCTCGACCTTTTTCTTGACTTACTCTTTAACTCTTTCCTTGAGTTTGGTAATAAATCTAAGGTTATGTTCCTTTTTCATAGCTTAAAGGTAAATTCCCTTGATCTATGTTGTGAATGTCAAATCCATGGTAAATGACCGTTGGAATGAGCTAAAACACGATTAAAGACTCCTAGCTGTGAAATCACAAGCTTGCCTCTATTCTATGGATTCTTGAATCATAATTGCAATTTCTCACGCAGGTATCAAGCGGATCATGATGAGCTTTGAGATATGATCATGATGAAGTGTTTATCCTTGATGGACTACATGCCTTCTCACATTAGATCGAGTCAAAAAGATGAAAAATATAAAAATGTGCAAAAGAGGCTTGACAGCCCACAATATCCCAAAAATATCTATATAGTTCTCACCCAAGTCTACAAATAGAACGCAGATGATAAAATCCTGAGTGTGAACAATAAATGAGCACTTGTTTTCTCTTTTAGGAGAGTTGAGGATGGTGCCCAGCCGATTTATGACTCCGCTCTCGAATGTGGGTATGTCGTGCATGGTAGTATCATTCCAAAAGCTCATTAGAGAGTCATTAGGAACCCCTAGGTGACCTATGAGATCATCTCAGTAGTAGGGTTGGTTCGAGCACAGTATGAGGAGTTTGTCTCACTACTTTGGACCAACTAGTTCGGACTGCAGGGAGTGTTGCTCATTACATGGACCAACCTGACACGGATTGAGATCCTCAGAAGTCATTAGAGTCTTCTGTTTTTTTTCTTAGGACATGAATAAGTGAGAGGCATGTTGTTCCGGTTTGGTATGCAGGGATTCATGGTGATAGCTCATTGCTCATCACCCGTGTGATCAACTATGTGAAAACTCTTTCATGTTTAAATAATTATGATTCAAACCCTCATGAGTATCGACAGGCTGTAGTGAATTTTCTTAATCTTTCCTGGACAATCTTTGATCTTGCTTTGGCAGGACTGTGGTTAATTGGTGGGGGTTTGTTCTGAAACAACATGGATCAGCAGAATTGATGTTTTAAACTATTTTTCTCAACCTTAGCATCTATTTTCGAGCTTAATTTGGATGTTATCTTTTTGTTCTTTGAGCACAGTCTTGCTTGAGGACAAGCAAGTTTTAAGATTGGGGGTAGTTGATAACACCCAAATCTACACATATTGTCTATGCATTTTATCTATAATTCCATATCACCTTGGCCTTAATATGCCCCTCTTTGCTCATGTTTTAGTCCTTTTCTTATTTACTTAGATAAAGTAACTAATTATCCAATAATGTAGATAATTGGCCAATGTTAGACTTGCATGCACCGAACATAGATGAACAACCTCTTATCCATGCTCTCTCTGCTAAACCATGGCCCAGTGAATTTTATTATTTGATATATCGTCTAATGATGAACACATGTTCATCATTAATAACTATCTTGGTCCCAGTTTATCTCTACTTACTTACTTGCATTGCCTAATTCTCTTCGCACATCCATGTTCAATCTAATTGATTTAACCTCTATGCTAGTTGCATTTGTATCCTTGATATGCAGGTCGAATTCCAACTTTTGGGCCCAAGCGAGCACCAAAGCCCATTTACATGGGGTCAACTCTTTGTTCCATTGCACTGCCAGCAGATCCTGGTCCCTCTCTACCTTACTCACACGGGCATCTCCTTCTACCCTAATCTTTCTCCTTGTCGTGACCCTCTCTCTCCTCCCCTCAACAAATCGCGACCGCGATTCACAGAAATCACGACTTCAATTTTTGTTTACCGTGACCGCGGTTCTATGTCCACCACCGCGACCCCCATGCTCCCTCATCGCATCCTACGGGCCTGTCTGCAGCTGTGACCTGCCCTCCAAAGACTGCGATCACCTGCCACGCTCCAAGATCGCGACCTACATCCTAAGCATCTGCCATCATCTTCTGCCCTAAACCATGCAACAATTGTCGCTAAGGCAATCACGACTCACCCTTCCTTTACCCGCATCGCGACCTCCGCTTCCTTCTTGCTAGGATCACGACCACAATTCCAAGATCGCGACCGCGATTCTTCGTAGCAGCACCGGCAACCTCGCTTCCACCTACTCATCAACAGTGCAACCCTCTCCATCACCATCATAGCACCACCGGTGCCCGAGGTCCACGCCTTCATCCAAGCATCCCACAACAGCAAACGACAGGAACCACGATCACGATTCCAAAAGATTGCGACTGCATCCACCTGCCTGTGACTCTGAGAATCGCGATCGCGATTCCAATTAATCGCGACCTCCTCTTGGTCAAACCTCACCATCCTCTTCCGCAGCGCATCCTCCACGTCTTCCATCATCACAGCAATGACAGCAACCCTCTCCTCTCACGATCATTGTACCGCATCAAGTAACCACAATGCCGTCATCTCATCTCACCTTGAAGCTCACCCCTCCACTGCCTACTGCCTCGCCATCCATCACATTCCCACCGCGGTCACACCCTTACCCCTGCCGCGGTCGCGGTTTATATCCCTACAGCGGTTGCAGTTTCTATTCGTCTGCCCAGGATCCTCCCTTCTCAGCCTCTCACAACCTGTGATCGCGATTCACAAAGATCACGACTCCCCTCATCACATAAGATCGTGACCACAGTTTTGATTTACCGTGACCTCACAGGGCCGCTACCCATGCAATTGAAAGAAAAGGGGTCCACGGTCAATTTTATAAGAAAACCTCAACCGAGGTCTTTTAAATGGGAGCCAACAACCCAGCTCTATAAATACCTCCCCCATCAGTTCGAAAAGAGGGGGATCCAGACCTGGAGTCCAGAGAAGGGGTCAAGGAAGGGTCCAGACCCCGGGATCCAGTCTAGACACCAGAAGGATTCCGGGTTGGAGCTAGAGCCTCGGGGAAGCATCCCAAGGTCCGAGAGGACCAAGGCAGCCAGTCTACATGTTCCAGCAGACACCAGACTTCACTCTATATCTCCTCCATCTCCATCTCAGATATACTATCTTCAAGGACGGAAGTGGAGGAGAGAGGAGATATGTGCTACGTTCATCTTCACCACCAAAGAGAGAGAAAATCTGCATCATCACCCTCCTCCACTACTGGTCTATGATCTCTACAGGCGGAAGCTGAGGAGAGAGAATATCAGTCTACACCAACATCCTCTCATATCCACTGGGCTACTGTTCAGAGTAGATCTAGAGAGAGAGAGAAGCAAGGAGTCCATAAGGATGAAGAGGAGGACCAAGGAACGAGATCCGGCCTGCATGGAGACCGAGGAGAAAGAGCCACCTTTCCTCTACAGGCTATATTTCTTTCTTCTTCTCTTTCATTCTACTGCATTCCTTTTTTTCTTGTACAAATGATGTTCATACGTCTTTGTTCGGTGCTAACCATGCTTGTCTGTGGCTACTTTGCTCCTTCTTGGCTATGTAGCCCGATCTGGGCATGTTTATGTACTTTTTCCTTAAGCAAGTAGATTCATATCAGATCTAGTATGTTGTATGTTCTATTTTCTCTTTCCAAGTTATGATTGCTAGTTTGGTTGATCTCTTACTAGTTTGAACTGCTATTTCTGCCTGTATCGTGAGATCCGTGTAGGAGTGGTGAAGAGAAGATAGTTTGGATCTGAACCTAAGAGGAGGACGATCCAAGGTATTCTGTTCCTAACATCTCGGAATATCCTAAGACCCGAGAGGGAACTTAGCATATTCTGAGGTGTTGATATGTCATTCCTCGAGAGAGGTTAGATGACATATCGTTGATGGTTTTAGTCACGTAGCGTGAGAGAGAGTGGGATGACCCACATGACAGATGTCATTGTGCGTACTAGATGCTTGCTTAGGTGTTCGACAGTTGTCTACGCCCGAGAACGAGTGCATAGACTGCCTTGTTTGTGGTTACATAGCCAGGAACTCTCTTTCTCCGATTAGTAGAACCACGAGCTATATTTTGTTCTTTTATTTTCTTTGTTTTGTTTTAAATCGTGACAACCCGCTAGACTAGTTCTAGCACATATATTTTCATCGCATATCATTTTGGCTTATCTGACTCAAGAACATAAATCTGTGGCGTCCTAAACGTCACCACGTCCCTGTGTTCGACCCCATATATCTACTTCCACCCCGTAATAAAAGTTGTGGGGGCCTAGAAGGTTTCAAGTTATAAATTTAAGAGTTCGATTCCTTCTGAATTCGTCTCCGTATTCTAGATGCGTGATTCCTAGAAGTGACATGTACCAAGGTCGGACTAGTGGTTATCAGTTTGACTATATGTCGATGTGGTGGCAGTTTTGACTGATATGTCATTGCTTTTTTACTCGTACTGACTGAGGGGAAGAGATCTTAGGATACCGACACTCCTAGATCTTGTACGGAACTGAATATCCCTTCACATGCGTCGGTTGGAATTTGAATGGTATGATTCAAATTTTCCAGGGAGTAATAAAAGATGTAATACAATAGTGTAGCATATTTGTTTAGGGTTATACACAACGTTTCACATTGGATGATAACCCTTGTTTGTTATCTTTTATAAAGATGATGCTTAGTACAGTTAAGAGATAATAGATACACTTAGGTTGTGGATATTCTTAAGATTGTAGATGCGTACATACAATAACTATGCTTGTGTTGATAACTATACTACTACTGATTATAATCATGATGTTAGCTATCTCATGTTGTTAGTTATGTTTAGCATTCTAGCCATGCACTACTACAGAAGTGCCTTTTAGTGTCGGTTGTTTAACCCCCTTTGGCGTCGGTTTCGGAACGACGCCTATGTGGGCGCCGCTAAAAGGTTGGACACTTCAGCGTCGGTTAAAAAACTGATGCCTATTTAATATAAAGGCGTCGGTGTTTTATAAAAAACCGACGCCAAAAGGGTTCGCGCCACAGAAAACGGCGTCATCTAGGACGCTTTCTGCGTCAGTTATATACTAAAAAACCAACGCAGAAAAGTGTCCTAGATGACTCCCATTTCCTGTAGCGCGAACACTTTTGGCGTCGGTGTTTTATAAAAAACCGACGCTGTAAGTCTGTGCTGACGGTTATCGGTAAATAACCGACGCCTATATCTATTTTTTTTTTATAAATCTGTTTGCAGGCCTGCTGTGGCTGGTCAGCAGGATGAGAACCTGCAGTTCAGTTTTCTGAACTGCAGGTTTACGACATCCATGGATATCAGCCTACAAACAGGCCACAAACCTGCAAAATTAACATAAAAAGATTCACACAAGTAGATACATTCAGACATCAATTCAATTGTCACGTTCACACATATAGAATCATTCAAATACATGTTTTAACATTCAGAAACATTCATTTACAAAGTATCATTCATCATCACTATCAACATCCCAATTATATCTTACAGTTGCCACTGTTTGTACAACTATTGCCCATTCTTCTCTTACTTCATCTAATGCTTCCCTCGTATATGGAGCATGTACATTTTTTAAGTGTTTGCCTATAGTGTGGTCAGTTTTAAACACCTGCAAAGAGAATGATGTATATAAGTAATAATATAAAAATAAGATTGATATATTTTATACTAATTAATGAGACTATATATAATACCTCATGTATGGTATCGATGTCTTTCTTCGCCTGTGTATGGTATAGAACTCTCCTCCAGTATCTCCCTCACAGACTCCTGTGCGGAGAGGGACATTCCAACTCGAGATATCATCTTCCGTTGCCTCCTCCGCAGCAATATCCTTATCTCTGAACGTTTCTCGTAGGATTCTAAACCCCTCCTTCCCTCTACTACATAGAAGCCATGCCACAGTTGAACCCTTTCACCGAGCCCTACCCGGCCAAACAGACGTCGCCTGAAGTACCACCGTCGTCGTCGTCTCCACCTCCATCGCAACTTGCTGTGCTAGTCCTGGCAGTTTATCACCCCACATGCTTTCCTCACCAGTTCCTGCCGCTAGACGACCACACAATGGAATCCAAGAGGATATGCAGGCATTCGCCACAGACTATAGGATGAGTATACTCAGCTTATAGTCTTTGGCGAACTCCTGTATATCCTCTTGGATCCATTGTGTGGTCGTCTAGCGGCAGGAACTGGGGAGGAAGGCATGTGGGGTGATAAACTGCCAGGACTAGCACAGCAAGTTGCGATGGAGGTGGAGACGACGACGACAGTGGTGCTTCAGGCGACGCCTACTTGGCCGGGTAGGGCTCGGCGAAAGGGTTCAACTACAGCATGGCTTCGATGCAGTAGAGGGAAGGAAGGGGTTCAGAATCCTATGAGAAACGTTTAGAGATGAGGATATTACTGCGGAGGAGGAGGAAACGGTAGACGATATCTTGAGTTGGAATGTCCCTCTCCGCACATCAAGTTGCTCCAGTGCTTCAGTGGGTACATGTGCATCATCAACCTAAAATTTGACAAAAATAAACACACTAAATTAGCATTTGTATTAAAAAAGCAAACATTACTCTAAACGTTTGTATTTTACCATTTTTGCAGCCGCCTCCGCGCATCTGAAAATGTCATTAAAAAGGCAAACATTTAGCATTTGTATTAACTAGAAAAAGGAAAACATTTAGCATTTGTATAAACTAGAAAAAGGAAAACATTTACCATTTGTATAAACATACATGTCTCTAAAATTGTGATCTTTTATCAATTAACAATCCTTCATTGTGATCTCCGGGCACATATAAGTCATCATTAGCTTCAATATTTTGTGGAGTTGGCAACCCAACTGAGAATGGACTGGAGTCATCATACTTATCATAGTACTCTTCTTCATCTATAGGATCTTCAATGAACTGTCTTTTACCATGAAGAACAACCGACCATTTATCATTTGCAGGATCATCGATATAGAATATTTGTTTTGCCTGTGATGCCAATATGAATGGTTCAGCCTTCTCGCCAATCATTTCAAAGTTCACCAAAGTGAAACCCAATTCATCCACTATAACTCCTTTGGTGTTATCAACCCAATTACATTTAAAGAGCGGAATATTGAAATCTATGTAGTCAAACTCCCAAATGTCTTCAATGACACCGTAATATGACATTTTAGCTTCACGTGGACTCTTATCCTTTGCACTTGCAAAGTACATAGTTGACGCTTGAAGAGTGACCCCACTATTTTGGACGACACTCTTATCATCTTGGCGCTTTGTGTAATATGTGAATCCATTAATGTCAAACCCTTCATAAGACGTAACATTCGGTTTTGGTTTAAAGGCGAGACATTTGATAGTTTCTGTAATATCATTTGGTGTTTGAGATAGTTGATGTAAGACTTTATCTTCAAACCACTTAGTAAAAGTCTTATTATGCTCTCTAGCAAGCCACATTGAACTTGCTCGAGGATGTTGTCTCTTTATGAAATTGGTATGTTCCTCGATATAAACACTCACTTCGTCCATATTATGTAAAATATACAAGTGAGCTTGTTCCAACTGCTCACGGCTGATTACTTTCACCCGTAATCCCAAAATTCCTTTGCCCTCCTCAATATTCGTGACATTATCAGGAGTGTCATTACCACTGAGAAAGTCATTGCAGAAATCCATAACCTCTCTCGCCACATAACCTTCAATAATACTCCCTTCAGGACGATAACGGTTTCGAACATCACCTTTAAAAATGCTCATGTATCGTTCAAAGGGATACATCCAATGCAAGAAAACCGGTCCCAAGATTTTCACTTCCCTAGTCAAGTGGACAACAAGATGTACCATGATATCAAAGAACGAAGGAGGGAAATACATCTCAAGCTGACATAGGGTAACAACCACTTCTCTTTGCAAATTATCGAGAGTATCAGGGTCAATAACTTTACTGCATAGACTGTTGAAAAAGAAACAAAGTCTGGTAATTGCAAACCTTACATGCTTCGGCAATATAGATCGAATTGCCACGGGCAATATTTGTTGCATTAGAGTGTGACAATCATGAGATTTAAGACCTATCAACTTCAGATCTTTCATTGATACCAATCTACGGATGTTGGATGAGTAACCATGTGGCACCTTAACATTTACCAAGCATTCACAAAAAGTTTTCTTCTCCTTTCTAGACAACGTGTAACAAGCGGGAGGTAAGTATGTTCTTTTATTACCCATTTCACGTAATTCTGTTAATTCTGACCTTATTCCCATTTCACGTAGGTCCAGTCTGGATTTTATCCCATCTTTAGTCTTACCTGGTATATTTAATAGAGTACCAATGATGCTATCACAGATATTTTTCTCAACGTGCATTACATCGATACAATGCCTGACTGACAAAGAACTCCAATAAGGAAGATCCCAAAATATTGACTTCTTTTTGAATGAAGAATTGTCACTCCGTGTGGCCATACTACATTGTGATTTCTTACCAAATTCATTGACAATGTCTTTTACTCTTTCATAAACAACATCCCCTGGTATAGGTTTAGGTGCACTCCGTTCATCATTCCATCCATTGAATGCTTTGCGCTTCCTACGATACGGATGGAATTTTGAAAGAAACCTTCGATGACCAAGATATAAAGTCTTGCCGCCATATTTTAGTCTTATTGAATCAGTGTTTTCTTCACATATAGGACACGCTTTAGCTCCTTTGACACTATATCCAGACAAATTCCCATATGCCGGAAAGTCATTAATAGTGCAAAACAACATAGCATGCAAATGAAATGTCTCTCTTGCAGAAGCATCATAGGTCATCACACCTTCAGCCCAAAGTTTCTTTAAGTCATCAATCAAAGGTTCAAGATAAACATCGATATCATTTCCGGGTTGTTTAGGGCCCGATATCAACAATGACAACATAACGTACTTATTTTTCATACACAGCCAGGGAGGAAGATTGTATATAACAAGCATGACTGGCCAAGTGCTATGTTGGCTGCTCAATGTCCCGTACGGATTCATCCCGTCTGTACAAAGCCCAAGTCTTAGATTCCTGACTTCTTCACCAAATTCAGGGAACAATACATCAATCTTCTTCCACTGTGGGGAATCATACGCATGTCGTAGGATCCCATCATTATTTTTCTTAACATCTGCATGCCACCTCAAATTCTTCGCATCTTTCGGATTTGCAAACAAGCGTTGAAACCGTGATGTTATAGGTAGATACCACAACACCTTGGCAGGAGAACCAGTTTTGGACTCCCCCGAAGTCGTCAATTTATATCGTGACGCACCACATTTTGGACAATCTTTCAAATCTACATAGTCCTTTTGAAAAAATACACAATCATTCGGGCATGCGTGTATCTTTTTGGCCTCCATTCCCATTGGGCACAACATTTTCTTTACCTGGTATGTTGAGATTGGCAGCTCGTTTCCTTCAGGAAGAATTTCTTTCAACAAAGTCAACAATTCAGTGAAGCTTTTGTCGCTCCATCTATTGTTAGCTTTCAACTTATACAATCTCAGCACAGCGCTAAGCTTCGTAAACTTAGCACAGCCTGTGTATAACGGTATCTCAGCATCATGCACAATGTTTGTAAAGATAGGAGGTGGATCGGTGTGCTCTACCCTACAACTATCCAGCATCGCATCAACAATGTCTGCTGGAACTGGTTCGTTCACATTTACGTCATCGGAGGCAATTTATTCTTCCACCCAAGCACTGCTATTGACATCTACTGGATTCGATTTTGAAATCTCTCCATGCCAGTGCCATTCTGTATAGCCTTGTACAATCCCGTTGCACATGACATGACTTTTGATTTCCTCACCAGTGTTGAGTTTCAATTTGTTACCGCAATGCCTACATGGACAGTAGAACCTATCTGTAGGTTTTTTCCTATGTTCCTCGGAAAATCTAATAAACTGATCAAGACCAGATATAAACTCTGGGGTGCAATGATTACGAATGGACATCCATGATCTATCCATTCTATGATCAGAGAAAGCAAGTATATATTAGGAAAGCAAGTATATATTAGGAAACAAGTATATAAGCAAGTATGTCGTATTACAGTTCATCATTAAGAAAGATATAAGCAAGTATGTCGTATTAAAATAGACTAAACAATAAAAGAATTTTTTTTTGAGGCAAGACAATATGAGAAAATAGTAGTGTAATCATGTAAATGGGAACATTCATGGGAACACACACTTCAGTTATAAGCATTCATGTAGCAACTTACAGTTCCATTCATGGGAACACACACTTTAGTTATAACAATAACTAAACAAAGGGGTTGGTGTACCCCTAAACATGCACATAATTAAAAAAACTATTACTACAGACAAGTCTAGATAGATAGACAACTAAATACTACACCAACATGGTCCCGCATGCATCAGTAACTTCTTTTTGATGATGAAGCTGTGTCACGAAGCTCCTCACTGTATTTAGATGAATCTGAACTGATAGGGGCCTCAGATTCAGATTTGTCTGAGCTGATATGCGACGCCGTGCGCTCATACCGCAGAAGATGATCGAGGGTCTCGCAGTTGTTGTTGGTTATCCAAACTTTGATGGAATTATCGCCAACTGGACGGAGAAAAAGCCTATTCCAACGGACCACATGCAGCTCTCCAATCCAATCACGCCAACCGGATTTTGATACAAGATTTCCCGCCAAATCATACTCAACCTCGATTACATGTGAATAATTTCCAAAAGTTAGGGTCACTTTACCAGGCATGTAGTGTCTTCCTTTTAGAAAACGCCAATGTTTGGGTATGACCAATTGGTTTAAGGAACGATCATCTAGGATGATGTCCAATTGTTCTTCAATAGGGAACGTTAACATTGACATAGAGGCCCAATTCATAGTCATTGTTATGCGAAGACAGAGACTGCACAATATTAGTATTAACAAAGTGTAAGTACATATAACGATGTTATATATTTTCAGAAAAAGTTGTATAACATCATTTAACCTTTTAAACAAGTATATATTAGGAAACAAGTATATATTAGTCAATCTTGGACGGGTTTCTAGGCCAACAAACACATTTGATGTCAATCTTATATATAATAAATGTGTACCACCTATCCCATCCTTGAACACCTAATCTCACTTAGGATGTAAGTGTATAATGTGTATTTGGTTTTCAAGAAAATTTCGGCAGCATTTCCCCGTTGTTCTCTAAGTACATATGTACTTAGAGAACAAACGGGGAAATGCTGCCGAAATTTTCTCGAAAACCCAATACACATTATACACTTACATCCTAAGTGAGATTAGGTGTTCAAGAACAGTCCCAAACTGGGGACTATCCAAGATTTACTCCTACTGAGTAAATCTTGGACGGGTTTCTAGGCCAACAAATACATGTGTTGTCATTCTTATATAAACCCTATAATTCATGAAATCATTCTAATTCAATTTAATATGTTGGGATCACATAATTATATAATGACATCAGAATATATAGAAGAATCATAATTAACATGATTAACAACATGCTCATCAAACTAGGGTTTTCTTGAATATCATCTAATAAATCAAGAATTTCATAGTTTCAAACATGCAATAATTCACAATGCAATGTTATAAACTATAGGCAACATGGATAGATGAAATAAATAAACATCCAGCATCTATCACTTATTCAATCTTCAAAAAACCTTGACAAACATCCAACATCTATCACTTATATAATTTGCATGTATATACACCCTAAAGTGCCACAAATCATATAATAAAACTATCATGTTATGATATTAGGACCACTTAAAGCAGATTAGGCACATTAAGCAAGCAGAGTAGGGAGCCAATTTCGTGCAAACAGATTAGGCAACAGATTAGGTCAGCACATAAAGAACCAATTTCGCGCCTGGGTAGGTCTGTAGGTACCTGGGCAAGAAGAGTAGGGTGAGGTCGAGCTGGTTGAGTACGTGGGTGGCGGCCGACGAGCTCCAGAACCAGCGGCAGTGACTCCGACGAGCAGGAGCGTCAGCCGCAGCAGGCAGGCAGGCGGCCAGGCGGCGGCAGGCAGGCAGCGGCCAGGCGGAGGAGAAGGAGAAGGGGGTACGGCGGCGCCGGTTCTCAGGCGTGGCAGGCAGGTGGGCACCAGGCGTTGCGGCGGCGCCGGTTGTCAGGCGTGGCGGCGGCGCAGGCGGTTGGAGCAGGGGCGCCGGTTGTCAGGCGTGGCGGCGGCGCAGGGGTGCCAGAGAAGAAACGCGTCGGAGAGGGGCGCCGGAGAGGGGACGCCGGAGATGGGGCACCGGAGAGAAGCGCCGGAGAAAAACTACAGAGAAATCGCCGGAGAAATCGCCGCAATAGGGAAATAGGGTAGCAATGAGGGGAAGAGTCGGGCGATCGAAGGTTATGAAGTTCCCCAATAGCGTCGGTTGTTTACAACAACCGACGCCTAAACATATTTACCGTCGGTCATTCGCAACATCCGACGTCCATTTGGACGATATTTTCGTGAAAATGTTTGGCGGGAACCACATTCAGCGTCGGTTATTAAAGGACGACCGACGCGGAAAAGGACACTTTTCGCGCAAATTTCCATCGCACATAAGCGTTGGTGTTTTAACTACAGACGCGACGCCGAAAGTGACATTATTTTTTTCGCTCAAAAATTGGATGAAATAATGCGTCGGTTTTGTATAAACAACCGACGCTGTATACAAAGCGGTACCCGTGTTTGGCTGGTCTTTGAATATAGACGTCGGTTCTTCTAAATAACCGACGCCTTTAATATAAGGCGTCCGTGTTCCTTAAAAACCGACGCCCAGAAAAGCGACACTGAATGCTATTTCTGTAGTAGTGATGCCTTTGTAATTAGAGATGCATATACAGCTAATCATGCTTATCCAGATAGTTGTGCTTATGTTTTTAGCACTTCTTATGATGCTGATATGTTCAACCAATTAGACATGCTCATGTTGTTAGCTATGCTATGTTACTAGACTTGCTCATGATGCTAGATATGCATATGCTACTGAATTACTTATATTGTCAATAAGATAAAGGTTGATAGTCTGGCTAATGATGATAGTTATTATCTGCTCCTCATGTATTTTGTTAATCATCAATATTGTTGATCTTATTTGATATATCTGATTAAGTTGCTTAACTGTTTAATTACTTAAAAATGTTGTAATCAATAAACGTTGTTGGATGTTATATCTCTTACTGGGACATGGGTCTCACCCTTGTGGTTCTCCACATTTTTTTAAGTAATCAGAAGTGATAGAAACAAACATGTGGCAGAAAAGAGGAGCTATAGTAATTAATCTTTGATAAAGTTGATTAGATGTCTAGTGTGTCCTAGAGTTGTCCCTATACTCTCAGCTCTGGATAGGAAAAGTTTATATTTGGTGTTTCAAATAAATTGGAGTTTTGTTAGCAAGTTAATGCTTGTTTGTGTGGCATATATGATTTTCGTTCTTATATATATATATATATATATATATATATATATATATATATATATATATATATATATATATATATATATATATATATATATATATATATATATATATATATATATATATATACTATCTTACTCTACTAAGCACAGTCATATGTACCACTCATTTCCGTCCCTTTTCTATAACTTTGGGTACACGATCATATGTACCACTCGTTTCCGTCCCTTTCCTATACCTTTCGGTACTCTTTAAAAATTAAATTTTGTCAGACACATGAAATACGAATATTTCCTTTCGGTATTCTTTGCTACCATCTGTCCGTCCTACTTCCTCTACGCAATCTCCTCAATCCCATCCTCCTACACAATCTCCCCAATCATGTCCTCCTCTACCTTCCCAACATCTTGAATCCGTCAGCCACTGGTTTAATTTTCCTTACATTCTCACTAGATCCTCCCATCCACCTCCTTTCCTTTCACCTGCCATTGCCCTCCCCAAATCCCACCCGTTGTTGTCCGCTACCCCCGAGCGGAGCCTCCTCGCAGCTGATCACGAACCCCTCGCGGTCTTTCTCACGGGTTCGGGAAGTTCCAGGCCGTCGGCTACACAGACGATTCAGGCACCCGGCTGGCTACCGACAAGCTTCTTGGCCTCCTCCTCGGACACATTGAGCATGAAGCCTGCAATCAGTAACAACGATAATCACGATGGTTAAGAGGTGGAAGACGATCTAGTTGGGTGGAAGCTGCTCGCTATATTTTATTTCGCATGAAGCACTGGTATTTATAACAGACCAACAGACCCGGGACTCTAAGGAATTAGATCCTAATTATGCGCTAACACTACTGGGTTGAACAACACGTTCACCCGAACTGGACTCCTACTACTTCCACCATTTTCTAACGATTACTTGATCCCTACTCAATGCCGTTAGCACCTGACTTATCCAGCTGGCACGCCCAGTTTATCTCCAACAGTCTCCTCCCTAAGCGGGGCTTGCTTCGTTGAGGTCTTCTACTCCCAGAAGCTCGAGCATGTCAGTAAACTTCACCCTGCCAAGGGGCTTTGTGAAGAGGTCTGCCTTCTGTCTGTCGGTGTTGATGTAGTCGACTGAAATCAGCTCCTGCTCCACACTTTCTCGAATAAAGTGGAATCTTGCATCGATGTGCTTGCTTCTCCCATGGAAGACCGGATTCCTCATCAACGCAATAGCCGACTTGTTATCTACCAGTAGTTGTACTGGTTTTAGGCTTTGATTCAGGATCTCACCCAGCAGGTTTCTGAGCCAAATGGCCTGGCATGCCGCAGCAGTGGCGGCCATGAACTCCGCCTCGCACGAGGAGAGTGCCACACTCTTCTGCTTCTGCGAGTTCCAAGTAATCAAGCTTCGATTCAGGTAGAACACCATGCCGCTGGTGCTTCTTCGATCGTTGACATCACCCGCCAGATCACTGTCAGAGTACCCGAGCACCCTTTCTTCTTTGTCAGTGCGTCTGTATACAAGACCATGATGAAGAGTCCCCTTCAGATACCTGAGAACTTGCTTTACCGCTTGTTGGTGTAGAGTGGTTGGCCGCTCAACATGACGACTTATGACCCCAACGGAGAAGGATAAGTCCGGTCTTGTGTGCAGCAGGTATCGCAGACTCCCTATGAGACTCCGAAACTTGGTATTATCCACTGACTCCCCATCTGGATCCTTGCTCAGTTTCAGCTTTGGTTCCATGGGAATCTTCGTCGGGTTGCAGTCGAGCAATCCCTCCGACTCAAGAATTCGTCTGGCGTAGGCTGTCTGCTTCAGTGTGATCTGCTCCTCCTGCTGTGATACTTCTATTCCCAAATAGTGAGATAACAGCCCCAGATCACTCATTTCGAATTCCATCTGCATTTGAGTCTTAAACGAAGATATCTCATCCAAGCTGGATCCTGTGACGATCAAATCGTCTACATACACACCAACGATCAGTATGTCCTCCTCCCTTCGACGAATGTATACTGCTTGTTCGTGGGTGCATTTGTGGAACTGAAGCTGTCGTAGACTTGAAACGAGCTTGGTGTTCCAAGCTCTTGGAGCCTGTCGGAGTCCATACAGTGCTTTCTGCAGCTTGAACACCTGTCTTTCTTGTCCTTGCTTGACGAAACCTTCTGGCTGGGTGACATACACTTCCTCCTTCAAATCACCATTGAGAAAAGCTGATTTAACATCCAGGTGGTGAACCTTCCACCCGCGCTGTGATGCTAGTGCGAGAACTAGTCGAATCGTCTCCATTCGAGCTACGGGGGCAAAGACTTCATCAAAGTCGATGCCATGCTGCTGCACATATCCTTTCGCCACCAGTCTGGCTTTGTGTTTCAGAATATGCCCCTGCAAATCTCTCTTTGTTTTGAACACCCATTTCAAGCCGATGGGTTTGTGACCTGCGGGGAGGTCAGTAAGGAGCCATGTGCCATTCTTCTCTATCGCCTCAATTTCCTTGGTCATGGCTTGCTGCCATGCTTCCTCTCTCACAGCTTGTGAGTAATGGGTGGGATCTTGATCGTCCAGAAGAAGCAATTGTCCTCCTTCCTCCATTGTTTCCGTGTCTTGGTAGATCTCGTCCAGTGATCGAAATTTAAGTGGTCCCGTCTCACTTGACGAGCTGCTGACACTCGTTGGTGATCCCTGATCCTCCACCTGATGACCATGGTGCGACGACCCTGAGGAAGATGCTCTTGTCGATGAGGCAAGTGATGGCTGTGGTGTCCATGCTCCCAGTTCAGGACCCTCATCTTCTTCGAGGTGGTTGTCATTAATGACCAGAGGTGCGTCCACGCGAAGGTAGTCTGGTGTGGATGGCTCTTGCAGGTGTTCGCTCCATGCCCATCCACTGCTTTCGTCGAAGACCACATCTCTGCTCACGCATACCTTCCGATTGACAGGATCGAATAGGCGATGAGCTTTGCTACCTGGTTCCACACCAAGGTAGACTGTCTTCATGCTCCGATCGGCGAGTTTCTTCAGGTGAATCCCAGGTGTCTTCATGTACGCCGTACACCCGAACACCCTGAGGTGCGCAAGGTACGGCTTTCTTCCCGTCCAGGCCTCGTAGGGAGTAACTCCTTGCAGTGCTTTGGTCGCTGATCGGTTTAGGAGATACACCGCATGTCGGACCGCTTCGCCCCACAGGTATGACGGAACGAGCATGCTCTTCATTAGACTCCGAGCAGTGCCCATGATGGTGCGATTCCGACGTTCCACAACCCCGTTCTGCTGCGGAGTGTAGGGGGCTGTAAGTTGTCGTCGGATTCCCTCGTCTTCGCAGTACCTGGAGAAACGATGCGAAAGAAACTCGCCGCCTCGATCGGTTTGCAAGGTCTGAACCTTGAGACCGGTCTCCTTCTCAATCTCAGCTTTGAAAGACTTGAAACCTTCCAGCGCCCCGTCCTTGGTCTTGAGCATCCGGATCCACATAAAACGGGTGCAATCGTCAACAAGTAAGAGGAAATACCTATTGTGAGATGGTGTCTCCGGCGATATAGGTCCGCAGAGATCTGCGTGGATCAACTCGAGGTGAGCGGAGGCTCTGTGGAGCGCCTCAGTGGGAAACGGCATCCGTGCTTGTTTGGCTGTGAGGCAGGCCTCACACACTTGGTTCGGGTGATTGATTCTTGGAAGCCCGGTCACCATATCCTTGTCCACCATTGTCTTCAGAGATTGAAAGTTGATGTGCCCCATTCGAGCATGCCACAACCACGCTGGATCGGTGATGCTCATCGCCAAGCACACCGGTTCTCCTGATTCAATCTCGACCTTGTACAACCGATTTGACGATCGTTGTACCTTCATCAGTAGCTTTCCGGATCTGTCATAGAACCAGAGGTGCGCTCCTTGCAGCATGATTGTGTTCCCTTGTTCCGTCAGCTGGCCTATACTGATAATGTTGCTCTCCAAGCTCGGGATGTAGTACACATCCGTGAGCAATCTCTGTTCTCCATTGTCAAATTGGAACATGATTGTTCCTTTTCCTTTTATCTCCACGGTGGATCCATCTCCGAATTTGACCCTACCGCGGATGCTCTGACTAAGCTCCCTGAACTTCTCCTTCCTTCCCGACATGTGGTTACTGGCTCCATTGTCTAGGTACCACACGTTCGGCTGAGAGTCCCCTTCTCTGCTAGCATAGGTGTTTGGGAGAAGATTACCTTCGTTTAGTAGGATTTCTTCGCTAACTTCTTTGGCCATGAGCAGGGTTGGTTCATCATCTTGTGTCCTCAGAAGATTCACTTCCTCCTCCTTCTTCTTTCCCCGACACTCAGAGGCGTAGTGACCGAGTGTGTTGCAATGGAAGCAACGTACCTGACTTTTGTCCCTCGCAGGTTCGCGTGACGAGTCTCCTTGCTTGGAGTTGCTGGAATCACCTCGACCGCCTCGGCCCCGTCCGCGACCTCTTCCCCGGCCCCGAGGGTTGCCATGACCTCGTCCACGAGTGCTGGAGAACGGCTGCTCCTCCCCACGGGTAATCTTTTGCTCTGACTTGGAGTCCTTCTTTACAAGCAAGAGTTGTTCATGGCGACCATCGTAGTCGCGGTACCTCTCTTCATGCGCCTTGAGCGCTCCGATGACTTCATTCGTTTGCATTTTCTTCAAGTCCCCGAACTGTTCCATGGTCGCGGCGATCTGAAGATATTTCGGAGGTACGCTGCGCAAGAGTTTCTTGACGACGTAGCTCTCCTCCATGGATTCCCCGAGTGATCGGATCTGATTGACAATCCCCGACAGCTTGCCAGCGTATTCATCAACCGGCTGGGCATCTCCCATGCAGAGGTTCTCGAATTCCCACCGCAAGGCTTGGAGCTTCACCTCCTTCACTCTTTCTACGCCCACATGGACGGTCTTGAGCGCTTCCCAAGCTTCTCGTGCCGTCTCCTTTCCCGATAGTTGAAGCATAGTCTCTTCCGGTATCGCTTGGTAGATCACGGCAAGCGCCATCTGATCGATCTTCTCCTCAACGGGGGCTGCTCCAGCCGCCGGCTCGATTGCCGCCCAGACCCCCTGGGCGCGCATGTTCGCCTTCATTTTCATCACCCACACGGGGTAATTGGACTTGGTGAGCATAGGATACTTGAGGGTAACCGAGCTCTCACGATTCCCATCGGAGCTGTTCTCACCAGAAGGCGCCATCGTGATTCAAGACTCCCAGGTATTGCTCTGATACCACCTGAAGCCTGCAATCAGTAACAACGATAATCACGATGATTAAGAGGTGGAAGACGATCTAGTTGGGTGGAAGCTGCTCGCTATATTTTATTTCGCATGAAGCGCTGGTATTTATAACAGACCAACAGACCCGGGACTCTAAGGAATTAGATCCTAATTATGCGCTAACACTACTGGGTTGAACAACACGTTCACCCGAACTGGACTCCTACTACTTCCACCATTTTCTAACGATTACTTGATCCCTACTCAATGCCGTTAGCACCTGACTTATCCAGCTGGCACGCCCAGTTTATCTCCAACAGAGCAAAGCGGCAACCTAAGGTTATCATGAAAACTTTCTGCTCATCCATTGATGTTTTGATGGTTTCAAACTATTTCTATCGACATTGGGCGTCTGACAGTTTACCATCTCCCAGACGTTCGTCCTCAAGCGGTTGCCCTCTATTCTCTCTGGCGGTGAAATACTTGACAGATAGGTATACTTAGCCCACACTGGCGCTTGCAACCCTTTCTGAAATACTTGACGGATAGGTACACCTTGCGTTTTAGTTCATCATGTTTGTTTCCTTTGAAAATTCCAAATTTTTTCTCCCAACTCAGTTCATCTGAAGCCGTATTTCCCCCTCTATAACTCTGCCCCTCTCGCATACAGCCAGTGGACATTTATTTCTCGCCAGGAGGTGGAAATATCTCCTTTGCCCAGATAGACATGCCTATTTGTCTGGTAGGGAAATACTTGACGGTACAAGCACTCGTGTCGCATCTGGATACAAAATTCATTCTTCATATTCGTAGAATCACCTTATCCAAGACACTCGAGAGGTAAACAATCCTATCGTCTTAATCAAAGGCACATCGTGATAACTGATAAGAGCACACGACAATATCTACATAATACAAATCTATTGCACACGTTGATTCATTAAGCACCATAATTTCTTTTGATTGTTTATATTCTTTATTTTTTTCATCCAAGCGGAGCTTTCTACTTCCACAATACCACCGTATTTTAGTAAAACATAGACGGCAAGCATCAAAATCTCCTAAGCTCATAGCAACAGGCAGTAGTTTCTGAGTTTCTAAGGGCACGGCCTCTAGAAAAAATAGCCTTCTTGGTCTGGGAAAGATCGGCGTCTTTCTCAATATAATCCGTGTGCCAGTCGTATATCCTTTGTTGCAAACCAACTACACACGAAATCATAGAGAAGAATGTTCTTTATTGCAGTGGTCCTGGAGTATACAGTAGTGTAGTCTGGTACAGTTGCAAAGAAGCAGTCTTGGTTAATAGGTAATCTATTTATGTCCTTTTGATTACACTCAGACCATGACGTTGATTAATAACTTCGTATGTAAATGAGAGGATCTTGGTTTATATCTTAGTGTCAACCATCTTTGAAATGTCATATTTTCTAATTTGATTCAACAATTTTTATGTATTTAGTTTTACCGATTTGTAGTATTGGATTATTATTTTTTAGGTTATATCCTTTTCAGATCAATATTTCTGAAGGTAAAGCACAAGAACATTGTAATGGACGATAATTATTTTTTAGGTTATATCCTTTTCGCATCAATACAAAAAATTTTAAATGTACACAGAAAGTGTACCTATGTTGACTATATATTTCTCTATTCTACCAACTTTCTTGAGACAAACCAATTTTAATTTTTTTATATACATACATTTTTCTTATTTAGCGATGATAATATGTCATTCGAGAAACTTGGTTTTTATGTATTTTGTCATCCATTGACATTTTATCGACTATAAATTGAATAACATTATGTGTTCAAGATGATACAAACTTATTTCAATATAGATAAGATATCCCAATAAATTTATTATGGTATGCCATTCATTATTGGGAGCATCAGTTTACATAGGTGGGGTGGACCCAAAAGTAGATGATCTAAAACTTATAGAAATTATGTAGTGCTTTAAAACGAAGAGCATTATTTTCTATGTGCATTTCATAGATATTTACCATGATTTTCCTTTGGTATGAATTGTAAAAACAGAGTTGGTTTTAGAAAATATGGTATAAAATATCATAACTCAATTTATGTATGGAATAATATTTGATCTATGTTCATTTGCTATCAACTCACCATGATACATTGTTACTACATTAGAAACAATTGTACAGTACTTAAACATTTATATATAAAAAGATATACATACATATGTGTGTATATATATGTATGCATATACATAAAAGTATGTATGCGTCCATCCCTATGTATATATAGGCTTTTTAATAGAAACTTTGCATGAGATGATGACATATCTTTTGTGTATACATGACTTTTATTACATCATTGGTGAGTTTTTATCCCTCAAGAATTATTAACAATACAGTTTTTTCATGTTAAAAAGTATTAGTCATGAGTTATAACTTCTTGTGCTTTACCTTTAGTATACATACATTGAAAGAATTTTCTTTTAAAATTTGAAACTTCTATTTTAATATTTGGTACATGATTGTCATGTTTTAACCTACTAATGGTTGCATCAATGAGTACTTACGAGTAGTATACGATACATAAGAAATATAACTTCCCTTTTGGTGATGGTTTTAGATGAACAATGCTATAAATAATGTAAATTACATATAAAAATATGGATATTTTGTATTGTCAATAAAACTAATTGGTGAAACAATACATATATCGAGGCATTAAATGATTTTTTTATTGTATATGCTTTTGTAAATCCATTCATTTATTCATGTAGATTTATTTTATTTTTAAAACATGTGTGCAAATGCGGATCACTTTGTTAAGAACATTGTAATGGACGATAATTATTTTTTGTATTTACTTTAATTGATGTCTATTTTGTTCAAAGGAAACATAAGGTGCATGACCTGAACACCTAAAATACAATTATTATTTTCTCCTTTTTTTCTTGTCCCCTATCAATGTGACGCAGTCAATCCTCTTTGATCAGTCTCCTCCATTCAATTGTTGTAGTTAAGGTAACATAGAACATCGACAATACTACCATTTTAGAATATCAGATTTAATGGTACAGAAAGTTGAGTTTTTATGTTATTAGGTTTGGTAAACATTGAAATGATAAATAAATTCACCGATCTTTTTGTTACCTTATGAACATCTTATTTAGATGAGAGTAGAAGAATGGACATATAAACTCCTTAAAAGAACGCTAATATATATTGTGGATTGTATTTAAACTCATTCACGAAAACACGACAGACACATGGAAAAATCTTTGATTGATTTTTTATACTCAAATTCCAACACAGTAATCTAAGGACATGTTCACAAGTGATGTAAAGCCTTCCATGTTCAACGTCAAAGAAAGTCATGTTTGAAATGCCCATGATAACAAAATCCATAGAAAGTTTGTCCTGAATGCATTAAGCTTTTGAAAAGGTAGTGGTCATAAATGAGGAATGAATACTATAAGTTGTTCTACAATAACATATAGTTAAATAGTGAGAGAATTTTATGTACATACTTCATGTGGGTATTTTTGTTTTTGTAGATAAATTTATGTCAAGTGGATAAAATAGCGAAAGAAGATATGAACATTCACAATATTAATTTAAGTATGGTATAATTAATGATATAAAAAATTATTGTAATTAATCTCCTTTTAGATTGTCTATTTTGAGACAGAGAGAAAATCAACATGATATTTTTAGAATAAATATATATGCTATAGTATTTTTGTTTCATGTTTATGGTATAGGTCTCATGAACTATGATGGATTCTATTGTGTGTATCATTTATGTGGTTTATCTATTATTGATTATAGATTTTTCTACTTGATATCAATAATGAACGTTGAGGAAATGGACAAGACACATGAAGAGGTAATTATTAACTATTATTAGATATATCATCTAATTTTAGTATATCATGGTTAATATGCTATTTATGTTATTTTTTCTATAGAGGAATCACAAATGAAGACAACGATATGCTGATATGCCAACCCCATTGAAGGAAATGTTGCTATCAAAGAAGAAAGAAGCGTATAAGAAAAATAAAAGAGACACTCGTCATCAAGGTAATTCTATTAGTACAATGGCAGTAATTTTATTAGTAGTTATGTTTTATATTTTATTTGATATTAGGTCATCCTTGAACATATAATTAACTTATACATCAATATACTTCTAAATGGTTAGAAAAGAAATGTGAAAGAGAAACAATATTGGAATGTCTGCAAATCTAAGACATCAAGTGCCTCTAAAGAGAGTGACACATATAAAGTTTCTACTATTGTTGATTGTATGTATTGCAATGCTAAGTATTTCAAGTTTGAGCCACCAACTTTTTGTTGTCATAAGGGGGAAGTTGTTATAAAAAGCAATCCAAAACATGATGATCTCTTCACATTATATACATCGGATTCCGAGGAATATAAAGATTTTAGAGACCTCATATGTGGGTATAATAATGCATTTTCATTTACTTCTTTTGGCATTGGAAGGGTGGATAAAGAATTAGCTAATATGAAAGATGGGACATATACATTTTGAGTGCAAGGGAGAGCATACCATGTGATACGGTCATTGTTTCCATCTGATAACATTGCAAGATTGCTACAACTATATTTTTTTGACACAGATCATGAAGTAGAGAATAGACCGAAGCATATTTCTAAGTTAAATCCTAAAACAGTTGAAAATTTGATATCAATCTTGCATATAAATCCATATTCTAAGTTTCTTAGAAGTCTGAGGAATTATGGCTCTTTGGAAAATCATAATATTGCAATTTTAAGAAAAAGTGGACTAGATCAGAGAGTATATAAACTCCAAATGTGAAAAACTCCAAATGTGATAGAAGACATCACAGAGCACAGACGAGTCGACATGGACAAAGCATGGACAAGCCAAAGAGTGTTGCAACAGAGTAGTAGAAGACGTAGCCGGATAGAAGACATCAACTAAATAGGCAGCATAAATAAACTCTAAATGTGAAAAACTCCAAGAAGCAGGTAGTAGTATCAATGACGTCCAAGTATGTAACTTCATAGAAGTCGAGATAGATGATGAATAGGCAACAATAGCAGCAAAATGCATGAAGATCCATATACACAACAACATATATATCTTCCAGTCTTCCTCATCTCTCCTCCATCTCATCTCTTCCTCTACTCTTCATCCTCAATTCTCCCCCTCACGCCAACCACGAAAAAGATGAAGAGAGTAGTTGGCGTGAAGAGTCAAAAAAAATAATTGTAGAGGAAATACTACAAGATGAAAAAGTATGTTGCAACACTTAATAATGGCGTTACTTGACTGATTTCAGAATCAATAAAAAAAACAGCAATGGAGTCTTGACATTTGAACGCAGGTGTCGTCGGTAAACTCAGTGAATAGGATAGTTTGAATAGTCAGCAACATAAAAGGAAGTCAGGCTACGTAAAGTGATTGAGATAATAATTGCCCAGAAAAGGACAAATTTTTTAGATAAAAAAAAGAATTAGGTAGCCTAGATAGAGGACAGAAAGTAGCAAGCATCGGCTGTTAGAACAGGAGGTAGTACAGAACATATCGCAAAGACCAGAGGATGATTTTTAAAATAAAAAAATTCTAAACAGCAGCACTGTTATGATAGGCTTGAGAATAAAAAAATAATAGAATTGCTCCACTTGACGCATATATTTGTCTACAGCTGTATTCCATTCAAGGTCAGAAAAATACTACTTTTTTTATTCAACTGTTGACCGGTAGCACTCTCCTTCCTTGTATTTTTGTATTCCCTTTATACTTCCGCAATAGAATAAGCAACAGAGATGATGACATTTGTTAAGGCGGTGTACCCAAAAAAATTGGCCGCAAGTATTAAAAAGTGTCATAACGACGCATAAGGAATCGATAGCATTGAATGGGCAATCAGAAACTAAATATAGAGAGAATCGATCGTACTGGGCATCCACATGATGACAAGCGGTAGATTTTCAATAGTAATTTCATCTCCTTGGGAGAGAAGCAACAACAATACAAGAAATCTTATAGATAGTGAGGCATAAACGGAGGCACATCTGTAGGGATAGCAGTGCGTATAGACTAATTGAGTGGTGGATGACAACAAGGCTTATGGAATAGAGGTGACAACGCAGCAGGTGGCAGTTCTTTGTAGCAGCCAACGGAGGCAGGGGAGATGCCCAACGGGCAGCCAAAGCCAAGAAGTGGCTACAGCCGCCTGCACGCGGAAATTCTTCTGTCTTCCTTTTGTTTGTGTTAGGGTTGGATCACTGCTCTGATACCATGTTAAACAATAAAAGACGGCTCGTCAATATTATAGATAGGAGAAACCCTGGTCCTATAAATAGGAGAACAGGGAAGCGTATAGGACATAAGACAACCCTAATGGGCCAAGACACTTAGGCCCATATTATAAACTAATAATAAAATACTAATTAAATAACTCTGAACAATAATATTGCAATTTTAAGAAAAAGTGGACTAGATCAAAGAGTATATAATGAGCCCACAACATCTCAAGTAGTAGCAATATGGGTTGAGGGAAACAACCCAGATGGAAGATACTCATTGGATGTTGTTGTTCATGGTAATGCTGGAAGAACTTATAATGTTAAATCATATTTTGGTTGCTATGATCCTTTACAATATCCACTAATATTTCCTCTAGGTGAAAGTGGTTGGCATCAAGATATACTGCGAGGGAAGAATGGAAAGTCAAATTCTCACAACAACTTTGATTTACACAAGCAAACATTGACTAATGAAAATTTTGAGCAGATGTTAAATGAAGAGAGAGGTAAGTAAATAATTATATAGTTTCAACTAAAATTTAAAAATCAATAATAATGTACTTCTTTATCAATCATAATATGTATTTTTTGTTTTCTTAATTGTTATGATTGTTTTTATTTTATAGGTTTTGAAAATAATAGGAAACTTTATGTGTCCACACGTGAATACTATTGTTATATGTTTCAAATTCGTGAATCATTGAAGACATCTTTGTTGTATAGTGGAAGATTGCTTCAACAATATGTGGTAGATATGTATATCAAAATCGAAACTACAAGGTTGGATTACTTCTATAAACATCAAGATGATATAAGGGGTGATTTATATGCTGGTATTGTTGATGTAGTACATAATGGTGAAACTAGAGCTTCTAAAGTTGGTCAGAAGATTATTTTACCAGCAACTTTCATTGGAGGACCGCGTGTATGAGAAATAGATATCTAAATGCAATGGCTTTAGTACATAAATTTTGAAAACCAGACATATTCCTTACTATTATGTGTAACTCAGAATGGGATGAGATAAAATATTTAATGAAATCGTGGGAGCATTCATTCAACAGACCTGACTTAATTGTTCGTATATTTCATGTTAAACTTGAAGATTTGAAAAATAAACTATTCAAGGAGCAAATATTTGGAAAAGTAGCAGCTCATGTTCATGTAATAGAATTCCAAAAGAGTGGTTTGCCTCACGCCCATTTTCTTATCATTCTGAACAAAGAAGACAAAATAGTTAGCCCTGATGCGTATGATGGCATTGTTTCTGCTGAGATTCCAAATAATGAAGAAGATCCTATATTGTATGAATTGGTTTTGAAACATATGATCCATGGTCCATGTGGAAGTCTAAGAAAGAACTCACCTTGCATGATAAACAACTCATGTAAATCACACTATCCAAAGCCTTATTATCAACATTCTATGGAAGGAATAAATTCATATTCCATATATAGGAGAAGAAATAATGGTGTGTCAGCTCAAGTTAGAAAATGTATTATTGATAATCGGTGGGTTGTACCATACAATCCTTATCTTTTAAAGAAATATAATTGTCATATCAATGTGGAGATTTGTTCATGTATAAAAGCAGTTAAGTATTTATATAAATACATATACAAAGGACATGAACGAGTAACTGTTCATTTACATCCTGAAGAAGTAGATGAAATAAAAAAATTTCAAGATGCAAGATGGGTTTCACCTCCTGAGGCAATGTGGAGGATATATCAGTTCAATCTCAATGAAATTTATCCATATGTTATCCCTCTACAGGTTCATTTACCAAAAAAACATTTTATATCTTTCTCACAATCAAAAAACTTAAACCATGTTCTATCGGAAGGTCAAGTTGCAAGGACAATGCTAACAGAATTTTTTAGATCAAATGTTGATAATATTGGAGAAAAAAAATATCTTTACAGAGAATTCCATGAACACTTCGTGTGGAATAAATCTTCTTCAACTTGGACAAAGTGAAAAAAATGTACAAGCAATTGGTCGTGTTAGTGCTGCTAATCCAGCTGAAGGGGGAAGATATTATCTAAGATTACTCTTGAACCATGTCTGTGGACCTACTTCTTTTACTTACCTATGCATGAATAAGGGTGTGACATATGCCACATTTAGAGAAGCTACTCAAATTCAGGGTCTTCTTGAATGTGATAATGCTTCATACTTGTGTTTACAAGAGGCAGCGACATATGAGATGCCAAAATCATTACGGAGGTTGTTTGCTATTATTTTGGTTTTTTGTGAACCTGATGATGCCAAAATGTTATGGAAAGAATTTTTGAAATATATGATGGAGGATTTTTCTAGAGACTATCAATTAACAGTTGCAGCAAAAGTCCAAATGACAGTGGAAGATATTCATATTATGCTAGAAAGTATGGGGAAAAATATGAAAGATTTTGATTTTCCTATAACATCCTTTAAAAGAGATTTACATCATAGTACATCAAGAGAGATATTAGATGAGTTAGCAATACCAACTCATGTGGGTGATACTCATGCTGTAAGACATTTGAATGATGAACAGAAACATGCTTCTGATAAAATTTTGGAAAGAATAGATAAACTTGGAAATTGAGTTTTCTTTTTTGATGGTCCAGGAGGAACAGGAAAAACATTTCTCTATCGTGCAATTCTAGCTAAATTAAGAACTGATAATTCAATAGTGATTGCTACAACAACATGTGGTGTTGCAGCATCCATACTACCAGGGGGGCATACTGCACACTTCAGATTCAAAATTCCACTTGATGTTAATAACACATCAACTTGTGGTATTAAAAAGCAAAGTGGTCTAGCTGATTTAATTCGTCAAGCGAAAGTCATAATTTGGGATGAAGCTCCGATGGCAAAGAAACTTACAATTGAGGCTTTAGATTGTTCCATGAAAGATATATTAGAAAATGATGAATTACCTTTTGGAGGTAAAGTAGTTGTATTTGGTGGAGATTTTAGGCAAGCACTATCTGTGGTTCCTAAAGCTACTCGCTCGAAAACAATTGAAGAATCTTTGGTTAAATCATATTTGTGGCCTCTAATGGAAAAATTGCACTTGACTAAAAATATGAGGGCTAAGTCAGATCTCAAGTTTTTAGAATTATTAATGAAGATTGGGGAAGGGACTAAACCATACAAAGAAAAGGATATGATTCAAATTCCAAAGGATATGATATTTGAACCATACAAAGAAGGGACTGAACCATCCTAACAGAGACTAATTGACTCTATTTTTCCCGATTTAATTGAAAAGAGTGGTTGTTCAAATTATATGACTGAGAGAGCTATATTAACAACTAAGAATGAGTATGTGGATGATATAAATGACTTGATAATAAAGAAATTTCCAGGTGAACAATATGTTTACCATAGTTTTGATACTGCAATGGACGAGACAAATCATAATTATCAAGTGGAGTTCTTAAATAGTGAAACTCCTCCCGGACTTCCACCACAAAAGTTAATATTAAAACGAAATTTTCCATTCATGTTGTTAAGAAATCTAGATCCTGCCAATGGTCTATGCAATGGAACAAGACTCATATGTTTGGATTTTCAACAAAATGTGATTCAGGCAAAGATAGTTGTTGGTCAATATGTTGGAAGAGAAGTACTCTTACCAAGAATTCCTATGCTCCCAAAATAGAATGTCGCATACCCTTTCTCATTCAAAAGAAAACATTTTCGTGTGTGTTTGTCTTTCTCTATGACTATAAATAAAGCACAGGGCCAAACAATCCCCTGTGTTGGTATATATTTGTCAGAGCCTGTATTTTCTCATGGGCAACTTTATGTTGCAATGTCAAGAGGAATTTCAAAATCCACGACAAAATTTTGATTAGGCCATCCACTACAAACAACTACAAAGATTGCACAGAAAACATTGAATATACTAAGATATTTAATTATTAAATTACCAAAGGTATGGTTTATATCTATAGTTGCTTGTACATTATTACTATTATTTTAAATTAATGTCCAGTTCTACTACTTTGGGTATTCAAGTGATTATTGGCATGTTTCAAATTGCAGGTTGTTAAATATATAACTATTGCACATTAATTTCTGATCAAAGGAAGCAATTTGAAAAGTGGAGTGTCTCTTCAACGTTTACATGATCACAAATTTCTTCTTTAGATTTTAAACCTTCACAATAAGAGCATGAGGTTTTCAAGCCTTTTATTTTTTTACTAAATTACTCTTAACTAATTATACTTGATATTCAATATGTTATTTGCATTTTTTAAAATTTGAGTTTTCTTTAGTGGGACATATTCTTGATATTCAATATGTTATTTGCATTTTTTACATCATAGCAATGCTAATAGTTTCATCATATTTTTGTGGTGACATCCTGTTCAGGCTATGATTATGAAAATTTCACCATACATAGGCATTACAAATGCACTAAATATTACAACCAACTATGTTGTGCATCATAAGAGACCATTGACAAACATTTTTCTCATGTTGTTATTATGTATTTGTTGGTCCAATATTTACTGACTTCATATTTGGACAATTATGCATCATAACTCATTGTTTGATGTTTTTAATCTAATGACAAACATATCGGTTGGAGGATGCTACAAACAATAATATACAAATATTCAAACAAGAATCATATATTTGAATCAAATTATATATTATTATTTTCAAAATATAATTTTATTAAAATAAGTATTTACATTTTTGTTCATGGTATTCGTACTTGTGTATCTGCGATTTTGTTTTTTTGTTTTACAAATTAGAATGTAATTGAGAAATTTACTGATAAACTGTAAGAAAATAATGTGATTAGCATAAAAGGTTGGATAATATTGAAATATTGTTATTCTATAGCTAATAAGTGAGGGAGTTAGATCTATTCAACAAGATTCTACTAAACACTCTGAGGGATGTATTCCATGAGATACTTATGCTTGTTTCTTTGTGCAATGGGACTGTATAGTTTTTATATACTCTAAAATACATTGTTCAAATTTTAGAACATTCATACACTCATTGTTGTAATACTCATTTCCCTCCAACCCTACCGTACCATCCGATTATTTCCAAAACCCGTACTACTTCTAAAACTTCATTTAGCTAACCCTACTCCATCCAAACTCGGGGCCGCAATACAATGATGCGGTGATGCAAGACCGTTCCATTTCCTGGAGCCTCGTCTGACTTGTGGAGGCACAGGGGTGGTGCACAATGATGCCATTGTTAGGAATCTCGTCTGACTTGCGGCGGAATTTCTACCATTGTCAGGAATCTCATCTGACTTGTGGCAGAATTTCTACTTCTTTCATCTGCCTCAATGCAGTATTTGGATGATGCAATGTGATATTCAGTATCGAATCGGTCTCTCTTACTCACGCCCCTTTCTTATAAGATAAGCAATCTGTGGTTTCTAATTGAACGGTTGCCATGCAGGTGCCATGTTTGTTAGTGTTTCTTTCCTTGAATTGTTTTTTTAAGAATCGTGAGGAGGCTGTGGCGCACAAGTGCCCGATGGTTCTACTTAGGTACTATGTGATGCTTATGGCATGGCGACGCGAGCCAATTCGGTGCTTCCTATGTTGCTAGCTTTTGCCCAGTGGATTTGAGGATCTCAATGAAGACACATGAGCAATGAATTGCTAGAAGTGAGTGCAAGGTCATTGCTTTACGATTCTTGGTATGTCAAGTTGTTCTTCAGAAAGTGTCATAAAAACAGATTGTTAGTTATACATATTTTGATATTATACCAAACCAATGATTTTTGCCGGCAACCAATATTAGACACTTCTATACTGATAATGTAAAGTGTTTTATTTCATATTGTGTTGATTGCTATGCAGCAGAACAAGTATAGCTAATGATGCATAAATTCAACCCGCTGTCTATGCAATATTTGAAACTAATTGTCTGGTCCCAAATACGTAGTCTAGGAATAGACAACTAACTTTATCAACTGTTTTGTTGCAGGTTATGGTTTTCTAAGTTGAAGTTCCTGTGTTCGATTCATACAACATATACTACAATCTTTAATTAGTTTGAAATTCTATAACAACACTAACCATTGCAGACTCTATCTTCCACGACTCCTTTATCTTGATGCTAACATATGCATGAAAAGGTAATTATGGAACTTGAATACATTATTTTTTTGGGTTACTAAATTTGAATATATTAATACATACGGTCAAACTCAAATATTGAACGCATACAACTCTTTTGGGTTGCATTATCAGTACAAAATTTGTTCACTTCACTGCATATGAGAACACATTTGGAGCTTTTATCATTTGAATTTCTGAGTTCCTATATGTTTTGGATGTGGTTCCTGTTTATAGATAATAATACTACAAATTGGATATAATTCCTATTGATCCCATGTGCATTCCTAATTGAATTATTTTGTCCCTGTCGAGAAGTACAAGGTGTTTTAGTTCAGCGACATGATAGAGAACCAATGCTCTCTTGTCATGTGAGTCAAGAATCTCAAGTATCACTTCTTATATATGAGTTGATCAACTTGCTTAATATAAACCAATCTTAATATGAACCATTTCATGCTACACATGGATGTTGAGCATGTAATCAATGTGTAGAGGTCCAATGTACAACCCACCAACTACAAGAAAAACAAATTACTGAGTAAGATAGACATTTTTCAGGAGTCTCATTGTATTAAGAGACTAGGTCCATACAATGGGGTGGAAAAAACATCCTTGGAAATCTATCATTGAATACAAGTTTTGTATTGCTCCCCAAACCTAGGGCAGTGATATTATAGGTTGTCGTGTTCCCTTCTCTACAGATATGCACCAAGTGGAAAGTAGAAAATATTGGTATCAAACTCGCAATCTCATCGAAGATCTTCATGGTAGGGCTGCAACCTCTCTTCTTATCTTCCACCAGCTTAATGACCATAGCAGCGTCTGTTTCGACCTCCATCAACACAACATAGCCCTCCACCGCGGTTGAAGGCCAGCAATAGGGGAGGGTCCTAGATACAACTTTAATCACTCGCCCTGTATGGTTGCAGAACACAACAGCCAAGCAGGTTCTGGCTTTGTCAATACAGGCGTTGTCCGTGTTGACTTTAATAATCCCTTTAGCAGTGGTGACCATATGCAGTTTTTTCTATTAAGTTTGGGACTGGAGGTGTGCTTGTTGTATCTAACTTGCCGTCTGGACAATGAAAGAACCACTGGTAGATATTCTTGTATTTTATTTTATACACTTTGATCTAATGAGTTTTCACCTCTTGAATTTTGTCTACACATGTCAGGACCCTAATTTCCATGCTAAAATGCTCTTATGATTATCAAATCAGTAATGTATACAACAAGGTAACATTTCCAACATGTTTGTATGAATTTGAAAATGAATCATTTAAAGTGAGTGGCTACATTAGATTCTTCATGCCTGATGCTAGATCTAGACATGATATTGGCACACACTTTGTGTACCTTGATATTGGCACACACTTTGTGTGATATTGGCACGCAATCTAATGGCTTGGTACCTTGATATTGGCACACACTTTGTGTGATATGCACACTTTTATATCCACTTGTTAGTTAATATTTTATTTCTATATTGTATTCTTATCTAGACTTAATATTTAGAAGTTTAAGTTTATCAACATTGTTCTATAGGAGTACGAGTTTATCTATAATAAGGAAGCATTATTTATAGATGAGAGTGAATGTTACACAACCAATTGTTTGCTGCTATAATGTTACATGAAGGCACATGTGCTCCCTAATGTTGTAATTCATCACGTGAAAGTTGCATGCGAATTGAATGTTACGTAAGTGTTGTATTAGATTTCATGTACTATTATTTAAAGATATAAATACCATGTGTGCTAAAATGCAAACGATTTGTACAATTTGAGTATTCATCACATAATTATTTTCTATATGGATCTTTATTCATGGTGTTATTGAAACATATTATTGTTGAATGTATCAATTTATTATACAAACTCTAGACTGGTACGGAATCTTTGAGTCACCAGAAACACGATTTCCAAGTAAGTAATTAGACAATTAAACGGACTCTAGACTGGGCCCGATGATTCTAAAATTGATACAATTTAATATCATGAGAGTTGAATATTACGTAAGTGTTGTATTGGATTTGAGAATGTACTATTATTTAAAGATATAAATACCATATGTGCTAAAATGCAAATGATTGCACATAATATTTGAGTATTCATCATATAATTATTTTCTATATGCATCTTTATTCATGGTACATAAAGTTATTAAAAACATATTACGTTGAATGTATCAATCTCGGATACAAACTCTAGACTGGTACAGACTCTTTCAGTCGCCAGAAACACAGTTTCAAACTGAGTAATTAGGCCACAAACTATTTATCGTTAATTCTAAATGAATTATACATATAAATTAGGACATATACTATAATTTGGAACAGACGGAGTCAACAAAAACAAGATTGCAACTGAATTCCTAGATATACAAACGGAAAAGGACTTCTCACATGCCATAACTATATATATACACATGTTCCCACATGTCATGTCCACCGCCTTCTTTCACCAAACTAAATCAAGTCATTGTTGTGATCGTATCTTATAGCTTGCAAGACAGACGCGACGAAAGACGAACACAAATGTATACATCACCGTTCTACCTACGAGTTCATCTGCCAAGTTCCATCAACAACCATGACGACAAAGTACAACCAAAAGAAACAAACAAATAATCACGGTAAGTACATTCGTTTATATAAAAAAATAGTATAAAACTATCATCCATTCCAACCACTATTGTTGACTACAACCAGCCAATCATTGCAATTATCTGGCGTTAGTCAAGAATACCATTGTGTTAAGATAGCAAACATGTTTGCCTAATTTATTGTTGCATCGTTTGCCTTAATCAAAGATTATTTTGTTTGGGTTATATTCCTCATTATCCTATTGGATAATTGGTGTCCACGATCTACTTCTATTTACAAAAAGGTTATATGGAAATTGCTATATCAGTTTTGTTTTCCAATGAGAATGTAGGTGAACGTGTGCAAAGGGAATCCATAACGATAAAATCTTTAATTCCTGGACTATCAAATTGGGAGTTAAATTGTAAGCTTGTGTATAAAGATGAAGTCAGAACTTATCGGAATACAACTACATCAGGAACCTACTTAAAATTGAGGTTTATGGATATCGAGGTAAGTGCCATGTTTAAGATGATAAATTCTATGAGCAAACTGAAATCTTCATATCTGTCAAATTTATGGTCAATATATACGAGCGGTAATGTTCAACGATGTGATAGAAAAGTTCGGCTCAATTTTGCATCAACAATCTTTCTACAAAATATCAAATGCTTTCATTAAGGAAGTCAACGAACAATACCGAATCAACAAAACCAAATTGGAGTATGAGATTACAATTGATACTTCAACAGAATTGGAGACAATTGATATTTCAAATTGGAAGATACGTGATCTCAAGGATGAACGCACACAAGATTTCCGATCAATTAAATCATTACTTGATAGCAAAGCAAACGACATATATGTTGGTATGAATTTTTATTCACCATATATTTTGCATTTATAGATTGTCAAAATAATCACAAATTTTATGTTTAGATATAGTCGTTATACTAATAAATGTTGATTCAAGAACACATGTGATCAAAAGGATTGACAAAACCCTTTTACCATGTCAACATTTCTTACTCGCAGATAACACATAAGAATTTAATGCATTTTATATGATTTTGTTTTAAATTGGTTATAGATATTTATTAACTCATAACAAAATTCAATGTCTTCACAATTCTTCTAAAATATCATGTAGCTGCTCAGAACAAATTATACTTACCTTATGGAATGGTTTTGCATCGTACGATGATGTTACTATGAGGGAGATGATTGAAAACAAAGTTACAGTTGTAGCAAGTTGTGGTAAAACAAATACATACAGAGGTAATTGTGATTTATTTTCTAAAAAAATCTTATAACATCTCACTTTTTAAAAAATAATTTAATAGATATCTTTGGGCTAACAACTAAAAGTGACACAATCATTAACATTGGTTCTTCACACAAAGTGGCAGAAGATCTCAAAAGATGGTTATTTACTTGATCTAATTTCTATAAAATTTGTTCATTACATATTATTTCTCCTTTTAATTAGATGTCTTGCAAAAATGATATAGGTTTGCTGATAAAGATGATGAACTCAATGAAAGAAGAGACATGTTCACATCATTTGTGTTCTCAAACTTGAAGGTAAACAAAACAAAGTTATGTTCACTGATTGAAATTGGTTGTTACAAAATAAAATATGTAAGTTAATACTTCATGTTATGTACAATCATGTATACATATATTTTTTTATAATATAATTTTTAAATCATGCAGAATAGTATTTACAAAATTGAAGCAAGAATTATTGATATTGAGAGAACGTAAGACCTGTGATATTTATCATGTTCAGATTGTAAGAAGAAAATCAAGATTGAAAACAATGAAAAATATTGCCCTAAGTGTGAACATTCAGTAGATAATGTTGAGTTCAGGTGACATTATAATAATATTTTCAATCAATGACAACTATTTGAGTTCATTTCTAATACAATATCTATATTTTATCATAGATATTGTCTACGAGCAAAGATGGTTGATGATACTGGGTCAATTTGGGTGACATTCTTTGGAAAAGAAGCAGAGAAATTAGTCATTATTCCTGCTGATGACCTACTAAAACAAAAGGTACTTCATATTTGTTTCCTTTTATGACATATTATGTCATTTCTAATGGTTATGTTCAATTACAGGATGCTAACTACTTTGTTTACGAGAGCACTCTAAATGACATTCTTGTAAAGAGAAGTACATGTACAATAAAAGTGAATGTTGTACCTGAAACAAACAAAAAAGATTATAAATGCATTAGAGTAGAAAGTGTTGAAGGCATTATCAAAGAAGAATGTAGTGATCAAACAGACACAAAAGACACTCAACGAAATAAAGAGAAGATAATTACCTCAAAAGAGAATCAAGCCCAAGTCAAATTGGATGATCAATATAAGAATAACGTGGAAAACATGAGAGGAAAATTACCAAGTTCGACTCTAGAGAATAATGCTAAAAAGGAGATATTACAAGACACCAAGAAGACAAGGAAGAGGAGAAAACATACAACTAAATGAAATAATCAAATACATTGAAGTTTTTCATTTACTATTATGCAGTCGTCATACATTAAGTCGTCATACATTAAGTCGTCATACTATTATGCAGTCGTCATACATTAAGTTTGAACTATGTAATAATTTTCTCTACATTTTTTTTCTATTTATTAATACACTCATTGTTAGAAGCCACATGCATCGCACATGCATTTACTAGTATATATATATATATATATATATATATATATATATATATATATATATATGTTGTGGCTAAAATGATAGAACAATTTGTATCAAATTCTTGGCATAGTATGGATACAAGAAAGATATTGAGATCTTATGCAAATGTTTTTGAGTGGGTTTTGATGTTGAAATCGATTTTAATTTACCCATATTTTTGGGTATGTGATTAATTAGTGATTGATTGTGTTTTATGTTTTGAGTAATCTCGTTTAGTGTAACGAGTTCTCACAGTTGTGGTATCCCCCTCCTTCCTCTCTAGATTTGTTCATTCACCTCCATCTACTTCATATGTTTCGTCATTCTCTCTCATGTCTCATCATGTTTGTAAATCTATAATGCTTCTCTTGAACTTGAATCATTAAACATGTAGCTTGGTTTGGGAGTATCCACCTACACAATCCCATCATGTAAATACTTATATCCATTTAAAATATGCTCTTAGCAATGATTTCTCCATACTCTTGGCCTTAAATGCTTCACTAGTATGATTAGCTTCCATCTTATGATGTTTTATTATTTGCACCTCAGAAGAGTAGTATTAGCCATATCTAAGTATTATGGAGTTGCATGAATGCATGAGAATGTTGGAATTTCTAAGCTAATGGTCATATGGTTATATTTTTGATTGTGTGCTTTCCAACCTGAGAGAGAGACAACCTTATAATCTAGATCTATCCTAAGCTCAAGAGTGGAGGCAATAGACCTATAGGATGATTTCTTGTAATCTTACTAAGGGTATACAATGGGTGAGAGTATTCATTGTTAGTGAGAGACCTTAGTTGGTGGAACCCAATACATGTTTCCATCCATATTTGTTATATCACTCTTTGTTTCTACATGCTCTTTTGTCTTACTTCCTTCTTTGGTTTACTCATTTTTTTACTCTATTGGTTGAAGTATCAATGTTCCCTAAGGAACACCACACTAAAGCTACCCCTTTGATTGGTGTAACTAAGACAAGATTCTACGTTATTTGCACTTACTACTATTTTTCACTTACCAATCTTTGTTTCTATGTATCGACCCCAATTTACTACAATGAACCCCATATAATAGTTGTGGGGGTCTAAGTGTCAGATTATAAATTTAGGAGTTTGATTACTCTAGATCTGATCCTTTTTGGATGTGTGGTTTAGGTCGGTCAACTTTTTGGCACCGTTGTCGGGGACAAGGAAAACTATACTGTTAAGAACTCGAACCTACTCACCATACACGCATGTCTCAAGTCTAGCAGTAGACTTGGTTGCCATTGATCTAATCCACTATATCTAACAACCTAAAATACTTCATTTCACACATCCAATTTATAACTCAACCGTGCAATCTATTTTAGGTAGCTTGGAAAGAAGTGAATGATAATACAAACTCTACTTGCATCAACATGCCTCCTCGTAGGGGTGGATGGTAAGAAGGTGGAAACCACAACCTAAGGGTTGAACAACCTCAACCTGAGCGTGAGTCTGATTATGAGGAATGCCACTCTGATGAGGCAAGACATGAAAACCCACCCCAGGGCATCCTACTACCACATGACTATGTGGAACCTGAAGAGTGACGTCACGATGAAGGTTGTCATCCTAGACCAATGAGGAATGGGAGGAAGAACCACAACAAGAAGACAACAATGAAAATCATAAAAACAACAACAACAATAATGATGAAGATGATGATGATAGAGGCCCTTCTCTTTGTGAGTTGGATGCTACTAGTGTTAATGAATGAAGGTGCCCAATCATCATCCTAAGATTTGATGCTTTGAATTTCAAAATGAAGACCACGATAACTGCCATGATTCAGAAAAAAAACATGTGGATGAAATTCTAGTGATGAGAATCCCTACCACCTTAATATAGGTTAGGGCTACTTAGTTAGGGAAACATGCCATGGGCAATCTGGTAGAATTTGTCAAGGTTTGTCCCTGACCAGTACACAAATAATCCCTAACCAGTTAGAAAATAAAACTAAGAATCCTTTTTTAAACACCTACACCAGGAATACCCTAGAAATCTATCCAAGTGCTACACGACAGGTTTTCATCGGCCGCCCCCATCCTTTTGTGCTTTCTCTGGTCTACCGTCCCTGTCATTTTTACTCTATGAAGTGAAGCAGGTCTAACCTTTGAAGATCCAGCGTGCCCCTCTGGTCACGTTTGTGTCACCGACTCTATTGTTCGGTTCTACTCTAGCCACACCACACTCCAACCATCATTTTTTATATCCTACTATTTAGCCTCTAGATCCATTGACATGGTGAATCTGACAATAAGGAACTACTTTTCCATGACCGGTCAGTGCACTTATCTTATTTGTGCTTGCATAGCTTTTCATCGGCAAGGTTGGTCTTGGTTAGATTTTTTATTGATTTAAATTTAGGATGAATGTATGTATGTTAATCAAATCCCTCTCCATCGTTATCTTTTTCAAGGTTCAGTATAGTGGCTACCTGCTATTTGAGACATGATACAAAGATATATGTTATTGTTTATCTTAATCCCTATTTTATAGATTTCAAAAATTGTATTGGGCTTTAATGTTATATATTGTGTGAATAGTTTACATTTTTTAATATGCAGTGAGGGATATGTTTAAAATTATTCATTTGTATGTTATATGGATTTCTAAATAGTGTTGATTTTTTAGAATGGAATCACATGTCATTAACATTTTTGGGAAGCTTATGATGTGTCATAGATCTCATCATGCCATATATATGACTTTGAGAATTACATTTATAGTTTGTGTTATAGCCTTTGTTCTGCTAACAGTTATAAATTTATAAATGTGAAGTATAACAAGATTACAATTTTTTTATTATGTAGGATTTTGGCAACATTTCACAAGGTAGAAAAGTTGATGAAAATACAAGAAAAAGTGTCACACTAGAAATAATGCTATAGAAAACACATGAAGTAAACTTATTTGGGAAGTCACAAGTTTAGTGTTAGTTCAACTCATATGTATACAATATCATACAACATGTAATGCATATGATTGTCATTATGAGAGTGATTTAGAGGATATGACTTTATTGGTGGATGATGTCTTCTAATCATGTGTTTGGAATGTAAACACTACAATTGAAAATCAAATAAAATATTCCTACGTGTTATACTTTGTGTTATTCTCATGTGATGAATGATGTGTAATATATCATTGTATACTTACTATTGAAGTTACATGTATTGACATATAAATGTTTGCAAAAATGACGAAACTCAAATCTTGTAGTTTTAGATAGAACTTTAATTAAGGTATTGACTAGGGGCACAATTTCATTTACTTGTGGTGGACTGGTCAAGGCTTCTATTTCTATTGGTCAGGGATAGGACCTAACCAACCACTATTAGTCACCAAACATTTTCCAAGAGTACGTTGGTCAGGGATTAACCCTAACCAATGCCTTTTTGTTAGGGTATTGCATGTATTGGTTAGGGATTTGTCCCTCAGATTTAACATGTTTTGTAGGCCACTTGGATGCCTTTAAGAACATATGAGACACAATCAATATGAAAAGGGTACCACAGGAGGTGATATACTGCAAGGGGTTTAACTTCTCCTTGAGGAATAAGGCATTCATTGTACTTTGATCTACCTAATGGATGGCACCATCGATAAATGCTTTTGTCATGAAATTTTACCCATCTGAGAAGACTCTAAGGAACAGACATAAGATTATGAGGTTTATGCAGAAGGCTTGAGAGAATCTATATATAGTATGGGAAAGTTTCCAAGAATACAATAGATATTGTCCTCATCACAACTATGACAAGGGATTTTTGGTGATGACATTTTATAATGGTATGGCATCTGCAAAAAGGACATCGTTGAATGCCACTATAGGAAGCGACTTCCTTGGCCAAAATCCAAAGAAAACCACAAAAATCATTGATAATATAGCTTCTTTACAAGAAGGTCTGGACTATGAAAGAGGTGACAAGGGTTCAGGCAAGAAGGCAACATCCAAAGGACCTACAACTGAATCTAAAGTCCTGGAGACTATAACAACTTGGATCCAGAAGATTGCAATGGATGTTAAGCAATTGAAGGACACACGAGGCAAGGGAAAAGGAAAAACAAAGAAAGTTATGGAGTGTGTTGCCTACAGAGAGGGAGGTCATGACACCGACAACTATATATACACTCAGACTGAGGAGGATAGTAATGAAGAGGGTACTAAAAATATTTCTTTTGCAAACTTCAAGAGACCATACCACCCTAGTTCCAACTATGGAAACAAAGATGATGCTCATAATGTCAACAACTAAAAAAATCCTTGGACCACATATATTTTAAAGAGGCGGTGGAGAAATTATGTTCACCAGTACTATAAATTACCAACAAAATTGAAGAAATTATCAAGTTCAAGAACAAAGCAAAAATTAGAATAGAAATTTGAATACACTAGGCCAAGATAGAATCAAAGTAAAAGCAACAACCAACCAAAGATGGTGTATGAGATCTTTGAATTCACAAAAAGACAAGCCATGGTAAATGAAGAATTGATATAGAGTGCTATCACCAATATCAATGTCTTATGCTCGATGCAAACTCATATGGATCACATGCATACACAACAGAAAAAGATTGATCAGCAATAAGCACAGTTATCAGAACTCATCAAAAATCCACAAGGAAAGATTTTATCCAATAGAGAAAGTAAAAAAATGGCTACTCTTAGTTTTAGAAAAGTCATGGAGGATCTAAATGACAAGACTAACCAAGAAGGAAACTCAAACATTGAATCACAACCAGAAACAAAGATAATAGAGGAAGTAGCGAAAGAGGAGGTAGTTATTGAGAAAGTAAAGCCAAAAAAAGATAAGGGAAAGAATATTGCCAAAGTAAAGAAATCTAACCCCGCTAAAGAGGCCTTTGCAGATAGGTACATGTAGTCCCCAAAGATTCTTTTACCTTATAAGATGATCAAGGCCATTTTGAAGATGAGATATGAGAATTTTATGGAATCTGTAAAGAGATTACAGTTTGATGTGCCATTCTTAGACTCTATTGAGGAGATTCCAATCTATGTCAAGTTCTTCAAATATTTTACCTCGAGGAGAAGGTGGGGTGACCATATAGAAATAGTGAGGCTAGTCAATATGTCCAGTGCCTTTGTACAAGCCTAGATGTTCATGAAGAAGAAAGATTCAGGAACATTCACAATTTTTTCAGTGTTAGAAATAACAAGGTACAACAGGGACTCACAGACCTGGGAGAAAGTATCAATCTCATGTCCCTAACTCTTTCCCAGATACTGGGACTCACAAATATGATAAAAACTGAAATGAGGATTCAACTAGCCGACCATACATTCAAAAAGCTTGTAGGGATCTTGGAAGATGTCCATATCCATATGGGACAATTATTTATCCCAGATGACATTGTTGTATTAGATACAATAGAAGACATGACATGCCCAATGATCTTTAAGAGACTATTCCTATAATGACAACATTTGTACTTAATTGGTAAACTAGGGTTTACCTGTATGATTACATACTTGATTAGATTGAACATCATTTAGACTTGATTAATGATAGTAGCTCAATTGTGATGTTTCAATCATAAGAAGAAACTATAATTATGATTTTAGTTTGAAGAATTAGGGTTTCAAAAATGTAAACCCTAATTGGAAAAAAATAGGGTTTTGATAGTACATGAATATTGAATTTGATCAGGATAGTAGTGTGGTAAATAATTTTTCCTATTTTCTTCGAATTTTATATTTAATTTAATTTTGTATATGATATGTATAACTCAATTATTCATATTGTAGGAAAATTTTAGAATGTTTGGGTGTTCTTTGAATGTGGTTCTCGGTCGAACTATACTTCGACTGAAATATTGACAGAGTGTTGTTTAATAGTATGGTGTTTGATTTTTATTTATTTATTGGTAACTCCAAATGATATAAAATGTATACTGGAGCTCTTAAATTACATTTTAGACATCATACTCAATTTTCAAATTTTTGGAGGATGTTTTACCTCTGAAATAAACGAATTATAGTAACTTTTTCTAATAGAAAAATCTATTGAAATAAGAAAAAGTATAGTGAGGGGTTAATGTGTAAATTAACCAAGCACCTAAATTTCCCTATATGAGAAAGAAGGCACCCAAGGATCTCTAATATTTCATGATCCATTCCAGAGAAATGAAATACTAGAGAGAGAGGGAGAGTTAGGGTTTGAGAGAAGAAAGTGGTGGAATTGTTGATCTAGGGTTTCTCTATTCGAGATATGATGAAATCAAGTAAGTTTAGCTTCTTTGCATAGCCTTTCATGGTGAATTGATGCGATGATTTCGAGTCGCATTTATAGACTTTTTTCATATGTGTTTTATGCTCTAATTAGTCATTTTTATGGATAATATTGCATAATTCACTCATTTCGGTCTTTGCCATCATTTTATGTCAAATTCCTTTAGTTGTATCATTTTGAGCATTATTTATCATATTATCATAATTTGTGTGGATTTATTTGGTCTTGTTTTGGAATTTCAGGAAAAACAAGTATCGGCTTCCGTCGATACCATCGACGGAAGTCGATACCATCGACGGAAGTCGATACCATCAACCAAGCCACAAGTTGACAGCCGAGAAGAGCAGCGCATAGTCGATACCATCGACACACAAGTCGATGGCATCGAGATCCCTTCAGGTTGCTGGCAAGGAATCCGTCGATACCATCGACCCAAGTCGATGCCATCGACGCATGGAGGCTACAGCATCGCTAAACGACAACAACTGATGCTAAAGAGAGTCGATACCATCGACCCAAGTCGATGGTATCGAGACGATCACAAGCACTCAGACGAAAAGAAAAGAAGGTTGCCGCTAATACGCTGGGTCGATACCATCGACCCGCGTCGATGGTATCGACGCCGGCAGATATGCGTTGGATTCGTTTTGATCTCAATCGAACGGTTGGAGTTATTTGACTACCTAATTAGGGACTTATACCTAATGACGGCTGCCGGGAGGAAGGATCATCTCATTTTTGCATTGCACGAGTGCCGAGGAAGGAGAAAAAGGAGAACGGAGACCAGATGCTCATCCTTGTTGATCCAGACGCTGCCGAAGATGAATTCCACCACCGACAGGCGGGGAAGCTCGTGTTCTACGCAAAGGATCCACTGGTTCTTCCCCGTTCAGGGGTTTTCCCACTTGTTTCACGTTTTTCTTATGAATTCCCCTATTTCTACCATGTATTCGTGTGAGATGAACATGAGAGGCTAAAACCCTCTATCTTTAGGATCGGGAGTAGCCCAGGAATGCATTGTATGACAGTTTTATATTAATAATTCATATGTTCTCTCTTAAATCCGTGGTATAGTTTCGTTTTCTCTATATATTGTTATGCTTGATCACCATAATAATAACTTAATGCCCTTAATCACTTCGACAGAAGGATTAACGGTTGAAAAGAGACGAAACCTACATTAATCGATAAATCCCTTGACAAAGGAGGTATAAAATTAATGGTGGAAACTGAGAGATCGTTCGTAATGCGCTTAGTTTAGGGGAATGATTACTACGACGGTGGAATCAACCTAAACCTAAGTAGTGAATTACACCACGACAGTGGGTAATTCTGTTTTCAGGCCACTACCCAGATAGAGAGAGAAGACTGAGGAGTTATATGAAACCTAATGCAATGTTGACCCGTGGTGAAACCGCAATCCTAAAGATACCCTTTTGAATTGATTAAATTAACTTTTAATCGATTGTTTGCTTTGTTTTATTTTTATTTTCTTTTAATTTCGACAACAAACCCAACTTTGTTATCCGGCCTAGCTGATCGCAATTAGTTAGTAGGAGTCACCAACAATTCCGAGTATCCCTGTGTTCGACTCGGGCCTCACAAAGGCATGTACTACTCGACGCGTATACTTGTGTTTTAGCGCGTAGTAAAATACACGTCAAGTTTTTGGCGCCGTTGCCGGGGATACAGCGAATTATTGGCACTTTGAGTGCTAAGAGCGGCCACTCTAGGCCACATTTTTTTTATTATTTTTTTTCTTTTGAAACAATTTTAAATATTCTTAAATTTCCCTATAATTGTGTTTACTCGTTCAAAGCATAGTACTGAACCCCGATTTTCTTATTTCAGGTACTTTGCATGGTGCATACACGTAGCGCAGACTACGCGAATCGCACACCTGAGGTTCCACCTCCGGGACCTGAGGACGAGGAGTACTACGAGCAAGAGCACCAAAGCGATATAGATTCTGAATCTGAGCAAGAGCAAGCAGAAGAAATGGCCAAATCACAGACGATATGGGAGAAGATCAAAGCGTCTTCTTCATCAGCTTTAAAGGGGCCTATAAAGAAGCAGGCGGTCAACATACCAACATATAAGATCGATCCGACATTGATCAACTTGGTAAAATCTAATGCATTTCACGGGCTGAAGAATGAGGACCCAGTTGCACACATTAGCCAGTTCGTGGAGAACTGTGACATGGTGAAGATCGACTGATTCCCACAAGATGCTTTGTACCTCAAGTTATTCCCAAGTTCCTTGGCAGGAGCGGCAAGAGAGTGGCTTCATAACCTCGATGATGAGTTCGTTGAATCATGGGATCATATGGTGGAGGTTTTCTTCGAGAGGTTTTTCCCTCCTGAGAAGACCAACGACATGATTAGGAAGATTCACAATTTCACCCAACAGGCGGGTGAAACATATTCTGAGACCTGGGAGAGATTTCAGGTTATGCTGAGGAGGTACCCACATCATGGGTTGGATAAAGAGACGCAGGTGAAGATCTTTTATTTTTCTCTCTCCGAGCACGATAGAAGTAACCTTGATTCTGCAGGATCTGGATTCTTTTTGAATAATACAGACACCAGATGTTGGGAGATATTAAAGAACATGGCTAGGAAACAGTCATGGGGTGACAGAGGTGTTGTGGAGCAGGTTAAGGTTGCTGGTGAATCCAGAATAGTTAGGGACCTAAACGACAAGTTAGATCTTATAGCTAAGAAGCTGCTAACTAAGGAAGATGCATCTGAAGATGAGGAGGCCCAAGTGAAATTCATGCAACAACAGGGCTATAGAAACAATGACTATGCATGGAGGAAGGATAAAAAATTCTCATGGAAGGATCTGAATAATTTTCTGCAGGATCCGGATGCCAAGCCACAGCAGAGAGCCGAGGATAAGAACACCGAATTACTAAGTCAAATGGTCCAGCAAAACCAAGAGATGATGGCTATGTTTGGTAAACAATTGCAGTCTCAAGGTGATATTCTAACCAAGTTTGGGCAGACGCTGCAAAGCCATGGAGCACAAATGCGGGCATTAGAAACCATCGTGGTGCAGATTTCGAGTGAAGTGGCAGCCATCAAGCACGCCAATCAATAGAAACCAGCAGAGAATGCAAACCTGGCCCAAGCACATCATCAGGTTAAGTACATGTATGTGGTAAGAAATGAGGAATCTCAGGTGCAAGAAGTTGTAGAAGAAAGAAAAATGACTTTCAATGTGAATGCAACACCGACGATACCATATCCACGCACGTACTATGGATTGCCGGGCGGAAACCCTTTCTTCAGAAAATCACAAAGAGTTGTGAATATTGTATCTCCACCTAGGCAGGAAGAACAAGTGCAAGTTGTTTGTGCACATGTGGAGACATCTAAGGCGAGAGAGGAACCACAACAAGCTGCTACTATTGAGGATGTCTCGCCAAAGCCCACGTCGGAGGGAGTGATTGAAGCAATCTTAGAGGAGGTACCCCCGAAAAGCGCTTATGTGCCACCTCACAGGCGTGTTGATGCAGCTGATGTTTCGAATCCGGTCAATCCAAAGTCAAAGAAAGAGCATCGTCACTTTAAGAAATTTCTGGAATTATTCTGAAAACTCCACATCAACATTCCGTTAGTGGAGATGATTGAGAAAGTACCCGCCTATGGGAGGTTCATTAAAGAAATCATAAATAAGAAGAGACGAATAAAAGACGATGATATTTGTCGGATGAATGAGACGGTGAGCTCTATGATTCATGGGAAGTCACCAAACAAGAGAAAAGACCCAGGAGGTTTTTACATTCCGTGCTCAATAGGTGGTCAACATTTTCCAAAAGCGCAATGTGATTCTGGCGCTAGCATAAATCTCATGCCTTTGGTGACATTTCAAAAGCTGGGGTTAAAAGAGATAAAGAAGTTGGCTGCAACAATTGAATTGGCGGATGGGTCTACCGTGAGACCCTACGGAGTATGTGAAGATGCCCTCGTCAAAGTGGATAGATTCATATTTCCGGTGGACTTTGTCGTCATGGATATGCCACCGCTCCAAAGCTGTGAAATTCTTCTAGGAAGGCCGTTTCAAGAAACGGCGGATGTCATGATTTCCTTAGGCAGAGGGACTTTGTCCTTGGGTATTGGAGGAGATCGAGTCGAATTCAAATTACCGAATGATCCTCTAAACCCAGATCCCAAGGTGAAAAGATGATGATTGTCAATCCGTCTAGCCTAAGACGTTAAATAAGGGCGCTTGTTGGGAGGCAACCCAACTTTAGGTTCAAATTTTATGTTTGGTTATGTTCTTTTATGTTTATGTACTTAGTTTTTGCTTAGGTTTTGATAATTTTTGTAAAAATGGTACCCTAACTCGTGTTTTGAAGTGTGCAGAATGTTAAGGTCGATACTATCGACACCCATGTCGATAGTATCGAGTTTGGAGAAGTAAACGCTGAAGAAAAGTCGATAGCATCGACCCTAGGGTCGATAGTATCGAGATTCCTGAAGATTTATAGAAAAATTGGTGCCAGTAAAGTCGATACCATCGACCCTAGGGTCGATAGTATCGACACTTTTGAGTTTCCCGGCTTTTAGATGTGTCGATTCAACAAAATCGCTAAGTCTGGGTCGATACCATCGACCTTGATCGATGGTATCGACACCTGCAGGACAGCTACATAAAACAAGCCTTAAAAGGTATCGAAATGAGATTTTTTCGAACCGTTTTTGTAGAGGAAAGATGGATGAAGCAAGTCACGTCTTAGAACCACTAAGACACAAAAATGGGCCACAAAAAGGAGGGAGATAGCAAGCATCACTTGGTCTACTTGAGCATCTGACCATCCTTCTTCACCACACTTCAAAGCGAATGGTACCGTTGTTCCACCTCTTAAGTGAGAATGTTGACTATGAGGCCATAGTCATATTCAAGCTTAGGGGGGTAGATGGAACAGCTCTATCTTTTCTTTTGTTGTTTTTAAGTTTTTAGCATTGTTATTTGTTTCTTGCATTTTTAGTTTTGGTAGGATCCACGTGCTACCTAGTGTAACTGTGGATGTCGTAAAAGTTTGTCATCTTGTTGTTAATTCATGGGAAATTTAAGGGAATTTTGAAAATTGTTGTGTTTTTGGATAGCTTGACTTGGTTGTCCTTGGGGAACTTATCCTACGAAAATGATTGATTATGTCAACTTTAAAACAACATTTCACACCTATACTCCTTTTGACTCATGAAAAGTGGATAGTAACGGTTGTTTGAGCCTAACCTAACCAAATGATAATGAGACCTTAATTGGATGTAAGAGAGAGAACCCTCCAAACCACTACACAGGTCAGTAAGGAGGGACACATAATATCTTTCTAAGGTTCAGTCATTTAATCTTGTGATCATTCCACGTCATTTTTCCATAATCCACCTAAGAATTGGAAGTAAAGTGCAGTTTCAATTCCTTCTTGTGTGCATAGCATTTAGATAGGACTTGCATTGATATTTTCCATACGTTTGCATAAAAAAATATAGGGATTCATGCACATTACCTTTAGGTGCATGCCATGTAGTTGCACTCATGATTTTCATGCATAAAGTACACCATGTATCTCAATTTTTCCTCAAAAGTGATCTAAACTGTTCCATACCTTTGAAATATTGCAAAGATTTCCAAGCATGAAATAAAAGGCCCAATACACTTATCTCTAAGCAATTATGGATACGTGGGCTAAAGTGAAGAAAAAAATTCTGAAATTCTGAAAAAAAAAAGAGAATTTAGAAGGAAGTGGAATAAGAGGGAGAAAGGAACATGATATCACTCGCATTACAGGAAAATTGAGTACATGTGGCTTAATTATATTTCCATCTCATTTTGGGGTGGAAGGTTAGTGCATGCATCATTTCACCCAATTTTAGGCATTAGGGCATTTCTAATGTGCATTTGCATCATTTAGGACATTTTGTTTTATGCATGTTGAATTTGTACAATACTTCCAAGTTCTTCCATGAACCACCCATTTCCATCCACCCATTGCTCAGATTGGTAGGCCACCGTGAATTTCTCCTCACTAATGATTATCAGGAGAACTGCTTCCATGTAGATGGTAGTTAGGGCGAGCAATGTAGTGTAGGCGATCACAAGATGCACCAATGCTGAATCGACGAGTTTTATTATGTTAACTGCCTTATGTGATAGTGTTCATCGGTTTTAAGGATAATTTCTCTTATGGATGATTATTGTCGCCTTTAGGGTAATTACTGTTCTGTGGTTAGAGAAGGCCGGTTTGAGAATGTTCAGTGGGAGTCACATGGGATGTTGGGTTGGTGTGTTGATTTTTAGTTGACATCTGCAATTCTATTCTAAGGACTAGTTGCTCGAGGGTGAGCAATGTTTAAGCTTAGGGGAGTTTGATGCGATGATTTTGAGTCGCATTTATAGACCTTTTTCATATGTGTTTTATGCTCTAATTAGTCATTTTTATGGATAATATTGCATAATTCACTCATTTCGGTCTTTGCCATCATTTTATGTCAAATTCCTTTAGTTGTATCATTTTGAGCATTATTTATCATATTATCATAATTTGTGTGGATTTATTTGGTCTTGTTTTGGAATTTCAGGAAAAACAAGTATCTGCTTCCGTCGATACCATCGATGGAAGTCGATACCATCGACCAAGCCACAAGTTGCCAGGCGAGAAGAGCAGCGCAGAGTCGATACCATCGACACACAAGTCGATGGCATCGAGATCCCTTCAGGTTGCTGGCAAGGAATCCGTCGATACCATCGACCCAAGTCGATGCCATCGACGCATGGAGGCTACAGCGTCGCTAAACGACAACAACCGATGCTAAAGAGAGTCGATACCATCGACCCAAGTCGATGGTATCGAGATGATCACAAGCACTCAGACAAAAAGAAAAGAAGGCTGCCGCTAATACGTTGGATCGATACCATCGACCCGCGTCGATGGTATCGACGCCGGCAGATATGCGTTGGATTCGTTTTGATCTCAATCGGACAGTTGGAGTTATTTGACGACCTAATTAGGGACTTATACCTAATGACGGCTGCCGGGAGGAAGGATCATCTCATTTTTGCATTGCACGAGTGCCGAGGAAGGAGAAAAAGGAGAACGGAGACCAGAAGCTCATCCTTGTCGATCCGGACGCTGCCGAAGACGAATTCCACCACCGATAGGCGGGGAAGCTCGTGTTCTACGCAAAGGATCCACCGGTTCTTCTCCGTTCAGGGGTTTTCCCACTTGTTTCACGTTTTTCTTATGAATTCCCCTATTTCTACCATGTATTCGTGTGAGATGAACATGAGAGGCTAAAACCTTCTATCTTTAGGACTGGGAGTAGCCCGAGAATGCATTGTATGACAGTTTTATATTAATAATTCATATGTTCTCTCTTAAATCCTTGGTATAGTTTCGTTTTCTCTATATATTGTTATGCTTGATCACCATAATAATAACTTAATGCCCTTAATCACTTCGACAGAAGGATTAACGGTTGAAAAGAGACGAAACCTACATTAATCGATAAATCCCTTGACAAAGGAGGTGTAAAATTAATGGTGGAAACTGAGAGATCGTTCGTAATGAACTTAGTTTAGGGGAATGATTACTACGACGGTGGAATCAACCTAAACCTAAGTAGTGAATTACACCACGACAGTGGGTAATTCTATTTTCAGGCCACTACCCGGATAGAGAGAGAAGACTGAGGAGTTCTATGAAACCTAATGCAATGTTGACCCGCGGTGAAACCGCAATCCTAAAGATACCCTTTTGAATTGATTAAATTAACCTTTAATCGATTGTTTGCTTTGTTTTATTTTTATTTTCTTTTAATTTCGACAACAAACCCAACTTTGTTATCCGGCCTAGCTGATCGCAATTAGTTAGTAGGAGTCACCAACAATTCCGAGTATCCCTGTGTTCGACTCGGGCCTCACAAAGGCCTGTACTACTCGACGCGTATACTTGCGTTTTAGCGCGTAGTAAAATACACGTCATGAATCTTCTCTCACATGTCAATATTTTGTCCCTCCTATGATTTGATTCAAAATGGTATCAAATCTTCCCATTTTCTCACTCTTTATTCATAATCCCCCATTTCTAGGGTTTTCGGGTTGAAAGGAAGAAGAATATGGTGATTTACTAGGGTTTTGATATGAGTTTAAGATTTTTAGAGATGAGCTTCATTTTAAAGGTGTTTTCATACCTTAGGGTGAGTATATACTTTCTTTAAACAGTAGATTGCATGAAAATGAGTTAAATGATCAATAATCTTTACTTGTTTTTTATGCGACTATAGATCCTAAATTGCCCTTTTGACCTAGCTTTTGCAAGATGATATGAAATAAGATTATTTCTCTATTGTCATGGATTCCAGTTGATAAATCATACTAGAAATGCATACAAATTATCTAAATGAGGCTTTCTAAAGTAATTGCAGAGTTTATATGAAAATAGTGAAATCAAGGGTTTTCGACTATGACTAAATTTGTTATATAATTGAATGAAGAAGTTTGTCTAGTTGAATCTCCTTGGTTACAAAAGATTGTTTTATCTGAATGCATAGTACACATAGGTCAGATAAGATCTTGTATTTTATTTGATGATATCAATGTTTGCTTGATATATCAGTAAAGAGAGTGAAATCATAAATGAATGAAAAGTTGGAAGTTTGTGAACATATTCATGAATTCAACAGATGTGATTCTTTTATTGTTATAAATTCATTTATATAAGGATATTCTTGATGCATGATATTTTAATGAGTATCTTGCAAACCCTAGTTTAAATTCATACTAGGGTTTCATATGCATGACTGATTGAAATGAGTTATGTGATAAATTGAGTTTCTAGTTAAATATCATTTTATATGCATACACATTTTCATTTCTTATACAAAAATATATAGCAGAGTAAATTGACATGAAATGCATAAGTTGTTATGGTAATTAAAGAAAATAGAAAAGGCATTTCCCTAGATAGGGATGTCATTGATGCCATGCATGAATTCAAGAAATGTTGAATGTAAATGTGTATATCATTAGACATGATATCTATTTGAACATATGTGAATTCTTTTATGTGCATGAGAAATGAGAAACCTTGAGAGAAGGGTAATCAGTATGTTAAACATCTAAGAAATGAGAAACCCTAATATAAGGGTAACCAATATGTTATGCATTCAACTAAGTATTATCAGTGAATTCAGTCCAATAGCTCAAACTACAATACAAATAGTAGATGCCCTAATCACCGTAGAACCCTCCCAGGAGGTTTGTGTCGGGATGGGTGAAACATGATATGGACTATTAGATATAGGAAGAAGCAGCCCGAAACTGAGTATCTTGTTGGTTTTTAGGGGAGACAGAGAAGGCAGCGGAAAAAAAAATTCTCCTCCCAAACCCAGAATAAAGAAATCACGTCAACATCTATACAGAAGGAAGGATGGTTTGTAGAGGCGTACCTTGTCCTGAGGCTTGCTTGGCGACTTTACCTCACGGCTTGTGTGGTCTTCACCTCCGGTCTTGGACGGTGCCTATGCAGCTCCTGGTCTCATCGGGACTATCAGGATTGACAACTATCCTCTGAGCGGCAGAAGTCTCCCGCCTCTGAAGTAGTCCACACGGACCACCTGGAACTCCGATCTCCTTGTCCCACAAGGAATCAGAAGGAGTCACACCCTCCTGTCGGCGTACTAGTCACCGACACACTCTCCTGCCACCAGTCCTTTTTCTGCAGTTGTCTTTCCCTTATTGTGCCTCCCTTATCGGGTAGCACTTGCTCGGGCTCTCTCTCGGTTACCAAAACCAGAGAGAATGAAAACTTTGTAGAGCAACTTGTGTACTTAGTTGTTGCCTAAGAAGCCCCCACTACCCCTGTATATATAGGAATGTCATGGGACAGAGTTCTCTATCCCAGGTAATGCAAGATTAAAGCAGAAGTAGAAGGGTTCGAGATTTTTCCACAAAACAACCAACTGCGCCACCTGAACTGGTCGTTTCAAGCATGAAACAGTCAGTTGGGGACCTGAACCGATCATTTCACACCTAAATTGATCGGTTGGAGCACCTGAGCCGATCAGTTCACTTCCCAACCAATCGGTTCGTGGTCCTGGTCCAACTCAAATTGACTTTCATATTTGTTTCCGATTAATCAAATATTAATCCTTATCCAAATCGAATTTGTACAAGTGAAACAAATTGTATTTGCAAAATCGTCTTCTGACTTTCCAAACGATTTCGGTTGGACCGGTTGAGCTGATCAGTGCAACCCTTGAACTGGTCATCTCACCTTGTCTTGAGCCGATCGGTTCATCACATGAGTCGATCGGTTCACGAACCTGTGCCGATCAGTTCATCCCATGAGCCGATCGGTTGGGGCAGCAGACTATGCAAATGAGTCAATTGCAGTTTCAATCAATCTGATACTCTAATCAATTGGTCCAACACCTTAAACACTATGATATTGAGCAATCAAATGATTGAGTGTTTAATTGAACTACTAAACCCCTTTAGTAATCAATCTAAACATCATTTGTGGATAAACTCCTCTTCCAGGTTAAATCCTATGTGTGTGACCTTGCAAGTCCATTTCACATTGGAAGTGAAAGTCGATAACACTTATGACTTCACAAGAAAAGAGTGGTGCCTAGTCACACAGCAGTGCTACCCAAGTGAAAAGCAAAGTTGGAGAACTTTCAATCCTACAATCTGTGAATTGTGTTACAACGAATGTATAATTCCTTTGTCACTGATATCCCGAATGAACTCAAAGCATGGAATAGTCATCCTGTCAACGTTCATTCACTTTCTTGATCTCAGAGTAGATTGGAGGAGATATGCATGACATCAATATCGCATATTGATTCACACATGTGTGGGAACACCTATCTCAATCCTACTCATCAAGTGACCATGGATATCAAACTCCCTCAGGAGGGACAAATCCCATATCTATCACTCACCCCTCAAAAGCCCCATGTGTCAAAGCCACCCAATCATCACCTTTATAACAACCCATGTTTCAGGACTGCATTTGATGATATCAAAGTGTGCCCAATGACATGTGTAGAGTGTAGTGATTTTAGGTCAAAGAATCACACTCACCACCATCACTATGAGAACTGATTGTGACTACCATGCCATGGTTCCATGTGTCAAACTCATGGTGGGTCTATCTGGTACACTTGTTCTCTAACAAGTACCTATGTGTTTGGTTTGATATCTCCATATCATGACTAATGAGATTCTGTCATCAACCAACACCACAATCTAGTCTTGTGTGTCATTGCTATCTATCTACCTTCCACAATGACATCCGACTAGGGACATAATAAGAATGTACAAACTCTTAGCATCTGTTTGATATCATCAATCAGGTCCTCAACCTGAAAGAATACGTCATTGAGTACTGTCATTCTTTAAACATTCAATATGTTCTACCATTATCTCATATGATCGAACCAGAAAGAATTGGAAGCTTGCCTTTGATGTTTATCAAATCAATCTTAATGTATCCCACCAATCATCCCATGATTGGCTCTCAGGGCATACATACCTATAGACTCCCACTTGCACTGCGATCCAATCACCCTTGAATCATATTCATAGTGATTTTCAAACATGTTCCACATGTCACTGTACTCTAGTGCTAACATAGTGAGTTATGGAAACACTTTGCCAAAGTCGGTATTAATTGCATGTCTCTCATCTCTTCGTTGTACGTCACACGTATGAGATGGAGTTGCCGTAATATGCGATCTAGTATTCCTTTGCTAACCTTTAGCCACATTGCATGACCAAGTACACCTAACTTGTCATCAATGACCGGAATAACTATACGTTCATCTCATGAACTTCCAGATCCATATAGTATCCATTGTTGTTCTCTAACACATGGATATAAGGCATTTCCTTTTAAAACATCTTTATTGGAATGTTTCCATTTATAAACACACATTCACTTTTATATATCCCATACATATTCTATGATTAATTTTCTGTCCTTTTCAGAAGTTCGCATCAGTGTAACTCTTTACAATGAACCCTTCCTTATGTCCATAGAACTAATACTTCTCAAGTACTTATCAAGTTCTCATGGTATTCCAGTAACCCTTACTGGAACTAGACAGACATCCACTCGTCATGTCCCACATATGAGTTATCAGGATGAGCATATCATATTGTCATGTCCTACATACAAGATGATAAATGCATTTTGTTCTTTCCATGTCCATACATGCAAGATGATGGGATGATTACATACATGATAGATCCATATATATTCTTAGTGTTCCCATTCTTCATAAGAATTGAACACTTGGCCTTGGGGTACTAACTTCATAGATAAGTTTTCTCCCACTCAATCTGTGCACACTGAATCCTTCAGTATAGATTGCCAATGTATGCTCTCTCTTTTCAGGTGAAGAGTTTTTCAAGATCTATCTCTATAGATCTCTATTCCTATCACATAGGAAACGTCTCTATCTTCCTTAAAGATAATTTCCAGTTTGGATTTCGATTCTAGAACATCTCCATTTCACATCAACATGTGGAATGCCAATACACTCCCACGAAATCACAGATCCCTTCTTTATCTTTGACATATCAGTCAAACCCTTTGACTATATCATCAAAGTAAAGATCCAGCTCTGAGTTGCTTGTACTCAATCAATCACATTGATTAATCCATTATAACTTATAGTCTTCATTTTCATTAATGGATTCATAAAACTTATAGGTTGTGTCACGTACAAATCCTTGTTTTATTCCTCATATGAATGTAGTTTTAGTATCCATATGTCAAATCTTTTAGTCATTAAGTTGCAATCAACAAACATCATCCTTCTCAAAATGTTATCCATGTGTCTTAACACTTAAGACTCATTCACACTTATGGATTTCATCCCAATTGGTGCTACCATCAAGGTCATACCATATGGTTCACATAGAAGTCATTTAGGATGTAATGGTCATAAACCATAACTCAAAATCCGGTTCCTGATATTTATCTAGATAGTTGACTCATCACATGATCAACTCGTCACATAGATAATCGAGGTGTATCTGTCAAGGATATATTCTTAATGTCCTTTATTAGTGTGGGGTATTCTTTATTTAAGAAGAACTTAGTTATTTTATAATCATCCTCTAACTCCTTAGAGTATGACTCCTTGTTGATTTAGACATCACCATGCCTTAATCATGAGTTCACTATGATACACTATCATAATCACTCATAAGGTTCTCAAACATTTGGTCCAAGTATTTCATTCATTGATCTCATCAAGAATTAACACTTTACCAAATTCGTACCTCATCTATGATATTCTTGAACACTTCAAGATATTCATATTGGTATTTCTCTAAACACCGATTGAAGTACTAGAATTAACTCCAATACGTATGTAAATACATCACATGTATTACATCTAATAGGATAATCATTCTCCCACTACCACTAGTGAAGATCGATTAATCATGTCTAAGAGATTCATGTCTCTTACTGGTTCTTTAACCAAAAGAGTCTAGATTTATCCATTATATGGAATCTAGAGATGAATTTCTCATGATAATGCTAATTTGATCGTTTGAGTTATCAACAACATTTAGGTATCATTTTATCTTATGCATACCAAGTACCACAAGATAAACAAGGTATTGTCACAAAGATTGAAACATCAACTTTATTAATTACTATCATTGTCATAAAATATGCAAAAATAAAGTGTTTCTATCCATTGGCAAATATGAAATAGTGGTTCATAACTCTATCACATGCCTTCAAAGATGAAAATAAACTAAAGTACTCCTATAAATGGCGGAAACACTTGCCCCGTGTATTGAGTGATTTACACTTTATATCTTGGTATCATATACCTTAAAAGTGTTATAAGTTTATTTCATGACACCTTCAGGTGGAGACGTCTGTTGCCTCCTTCTTCTTTAGTTCTTCCAGATGTAGTGGGCAATTCCTTTTCCAATGTCCTGGCTTTTGACAATGGTGGCAATTGCCTCTCTTGGTCACACCTCCCTTGGCCTTGAGAGTTGAAGACGACTTGGGTTGCTGGCTAGCATCAAAACCTTTCTTAGCTTTTCCCTTGCCCTTGCACTTCGACTTGCCTTTCTTGTCACTGATCATCATCACAGACTTAGGCTTGCATTCTCCATATGTGTCTTGGCTATCCTCAACATGCCCAACAACTCTGTCAACAGCTTGTCAAAGTTGTTCATGTTGTAGTTCATCACAAACTGACTGTAGGATTCTGGCAACGATTGCAGTATCACGTCAGTAGCCAACTCTTGGCTCAGGGGAAATCCCAGTCTCGTCAGGTTCTCCACATACCCAATCATCTTGAGTGTGTGAGGACTAATTGGATCTCCTTCTGTCATGATGCACTTGAACAGTGCCCTAGAGACATCATATCTCTCTTACCGTGCTTGATCTTCATACATGTTCTTGAGATGCTGAATCATCTCAATGACACCCATGTTCTCATGTTGTCTCTACAACTCGTGATTCATGGTGCACAACATCAAGCACTTTGCATCAATGGCATCATTAGAATGCTTCTTATAATCATCCCTTTCTTCCTTTGGTGCGGTAGGAGCAAGTTCCTTTGGAATTGGAGTATCCAGGACATAGAGCTTTCACTCTTGAGTGAGAACAATTCTCAATGTCCTAAACTAGTCATGGAAGTTAGTCCCATTTAGCTTGTCCTTTTCAAGGACCGATCACAACGTAAAGTGATTGTTGTTTGTTGTCATTTGTACTACAAAAGGAAATATATGCAATTTAGTCCAAAAGTCCATTTTGAATTATTTTGATTGATTTGAAAGGTTGACGATATAATTAGGACTTTAATTAATTATCGCTCCTACTATTTTATTAAAATTGATATCCCTCACCATCAATTTGGAAGATTGCGGCGTACAATCTTCTAGTGGGTCAAAATCCATATTTCATCAAGTCATGAGTCAGCTTTGGCTGATCACCCACAATCTTAACTATTTAGGTAGGCAATCATGCCAATTGCATCATATGCAACTCTTGATGAATGAACATGCACAACACCTTGCCATGAACATTCTGTGCCTCTGAGCTTAGATGCTCTAAGAATCACCAGTTAAGTCTAACCCAAAAGCCGACACGATAAACATGCACCCTGCTTTGACAGAACTTACATGTTTACCCTTCACACTTCCACGAGATAGACAGTGCACCACACTTTGGCGTAACCTACGTTTGGTCGATCAAGTTTTTCATGTGTGCTGCTAATGGAAGGCATAAAAGACTTAATATGGAGATGAAGGATTTGGTTTTATAGGTACATATACATATCCAATCACCACAATACATAATATGTATCATATACATGCTATATCCCACAGAAAACATGTGAAACGATAAAAGCGATGATTATGGCCATCCTAATGTGATTCCTTGAGCCAAGAGGAATCACGGTCATCTAGGTCTACATCACATGTAATATGTCCATGATGAAGTGATATAGCCATCCGAGTTGATCAACTAATCACATGAATGACCTGCTCACCCTGGCCGGTCGTCTGGGTGCCACCAGACGATCGGTTGGCTCCTCCAACCGATCGGTTCTCCTGGTCATCTTGCATCTCCTCAGGTCGCCACCCACTCGTCTCGCTCCTCAAGTCACTCCTTGAACCGATCGTCTTAGTCGTCGTCAGATGGTCCTCCGTTCTTTGACATAACAAGAAATAAAAGATCTATCCTATTTTTCATTTGTACTGGGAAACCTCGAGTTACATTCAGGGGGAGCAAAGGTAGGAAACAAATCTCAAGTTATCTCGAGTTACATTAGGAATAAGGAGGTAGGGAATCAATGTGCAGACCGAGATGCAAGCAACCACATTCAACCAAGCACACATACATGGTTTATTGGCCATAACCACACTATACATCCACCACAAAACTCGTTTAAGGGTGACACGTATCGAGTGCATTAATATTACATATCATCTATGTATATTGGGATTTGTAAAATTAGGATTGGGCATGCATAAAGCCAATTTTATTCGCATCGTATGCAATAAATAAAGGTGACAAATCAAAATCGATCACATCGATAATCCTAAAGTATAGAGCAGTTGACGTGGATCTGATACCACTGTTGGTTTTTAGGGGAGACAGAGAAAGCAGCGGAAACAAACATTTTCTCCTCCCAAACCCAGAATAAAGGAATCACGTCAACGTCTATATAGAAGGAAGGATGATTTGTAGAGGCGTACCTTGTCCCGAGGCTTGCTCGGCGACTTTACCTCACAGCTTGCACGGTCTTCACCTCCGGTCTTGGATAGTGTCTATGCAGCTCCTAGTATCACTGGGACTGTCAGGATTGATATCTGTCCTCCAAGCGGCAGAAGTCTCCCACCTATGAAGTAGTCCACATGGACCACCTAGAACTCCGATCTCCTTGTGGCACAAGGAATCCGAAGGATTCACACCATCATGTCGGTGTACTAGTCACCGACATACTCTCCTGCCACTAGTTGCTTTTCTGCATTTGTCTTTCCCTTGATGTGCCTCTCTTATCGGGTAGCACTTGCTCGGGCTCTCTCTCATTTACCAAAACCAGAGAGAACGACAACTTTGTAAAGTAACTGGTGCACTGAGTTATTATCTAAGAAGCCCCCACTACCCTATATATATAGGAGGGTCATGGGACAGGGTTCTCTATCCCTGGCAATGCGGGATTAAAGCAGGAGTAGAAGGGTTTGAGATTTTTCCACAAAACAACCAACTACGCCACCTGAACCGATCATTTCAAGCATGAAACGGTCGGTTGGGGACCTGAACCGATCGTTTCACACCTGAACTGATCGGTTAGAGCACCTGAGCCGATCAGTTCACTTCCCAACCGATCAGTTCGTGGTCCTAGTCCAACTCAAATTGACTTTCGTATTTGTTTCCGATTAATCAAATATTAATCCTTGTCCAAATCGAATTTGTACAAGTGAAAAAAATTGTATTTGCGTCTTCTGACTTTCCAAATGATCTTGGTTGGACCAGTTGGGCCGATCAGTTCAACCCTTGAACCGGTCATCTCACCCTATCTTGAGCCGATCGGTTCATCACATGAGCCGATCGGTTCACCAACCTGAGCTGATCGGTTCATCCCCTGAGCCGATCGGTTGGGGCAGCAGATTATGCAAATCAGTCAGTTGTAGTTTCAATCAATCTGATACTCTATTCAATCGGTCCAACACCTTGAACACTATGATATTAAGCTATCAATTGATTGAGTGTTTAATTGAACTACTAAACCCCTTTAGTAATCAATGTAAACATCATTTGTGGATAAAATCCTCTTCTAAGTTAAATCCTATGTGTGTGACCCTGTAGGTCCATTTCACATTGGCAGTGAAAGTCCATAACACTTATGAATTCACAAGCAAAGAGTGATGCCTAGTCACACATCAGTGCTACCCAAGTGAAAAGGAAAGTTGGAGAACAACTTTCAATCATACAATTCATGAATGATGTTACAACGAATGTATAATTCCTTTGTCACTGATATCCCGAATGAACTCAAGGCATGGAACAATCATCCTGTCAACGTTCATTCACTTTCTTGATCTCAGAGTAGATTGGAGGAGATATGTATGACATCAATATCGCATATTGATTCACACATGTGTGCGCACGCCTATCTCAATCCTACTCATCAAGTGGCCATGGATATCAAACTCCCTCAGGAGGGACAAATCCCATATCTATCACTCACCCCTAAAAATCCCCATGTGTCAAAGCCACCCAATCATCACCTTTATAACAACCCATGTTTCAGGACTGCGTTTGATGATGTCAAAGTGTGCCCAACGACATGTGTTGAGTATAGTGATTTCAGGTCAAAGAATCACACTCACCACCATCATTGTGAGAACTGACGGTGACTACCATGTCATGGTTCCATGTGTCAAACTCACGGTGGGTCTGTCTGGTACACTTATTCTATAACAAGTACCTATGTGTTTGGTTTGATATCTCCTTATCATGACTAATGAGATTCTGTCATCAACCAACACCATAATCTAGTCTTGTGTGTCATTGTTGTCTATCTACCTTATATAATGACATCCGACTAGGGACATAATAAGAACGTACAAACTCTTAGCATTTGTTTGATATCATCATTCAGGTCCTCAACCTGAAAGCATACGTTATTGAGTACTATCATTTTTTAGACATTCAATCTATTCTACCATTATCTCATATGACTGAACCAGAAAGAATTGCAAGCTTTCCTTTGATGTTTATGAAATCAATCTTAATGTATCTCACCAATCATCCCATGATTGGCTCTCAAGGCATACATACCTACATATCTAACATCAACTGATTGGATATATGTGATACTTCAGTTGAGTAGCATAGAACCCAATAATAACTAGAGACCTTGATGGTACTATTTTAGTAGTAGGGGTATCCAATAATGACTGGAGATCCAGTGGTACCCACCAGTTGAAGTATACAACCCTTGTGGACCTATTTCTTTAGGAAGTTACTCTATTTTGTATGCCAGCCCTAGTTGAACCGCATTACGTAGAGTTGAGGCTTTTTATCCTAGAGGCACTCTCATGAGTACCCAAGACAAGGGGCCACAGTTTACAGACGTTGTTTAGCTGCCGTTAAGCCAGACGTGGCAACCTTGTTGTAGATCGAGGTAGCTCGTAGTAGTCTTAAGGTCTCAGGATTACTTTAAGACTTTTACGATAAGTCACGCAGTAGTGACTTTTGCTTGGATAGTACAATCTGAGTGAGTTCAGGGGCAAAGTAAAAGTAAAGATAATTGAGTTCAATTGAGTTCAGATAAATAGTTCAATAATCAGATTATTCAGTTATGTTTAGTTGGCCAACATTGTAGTAGTCAGTTCAGTAGTTAGGTCAACTCAAAGTTAATGAAAGATTACAAAGATAATAATGAGAAAATTTTTAGATATTTGTATATTACTACTGATGCATAATAAGATGAATGAGAGGTTAATCAAGTGTATACATTTATTCAATTATTATTTTTATATTTCAGGATTATTAGTTTTCTTTTTAGTTAATTAAGCATGTTCATATATTGATTCACTCTTGTAGATGTCTAGAGTATTCTACCATATTTATATTTGTGAATGATTAGTCTCTTGAAAGATTATTATTGTTATCATTGATATCAACTGAAAAATAATATATATGTAATTAAATCAGTGCTTTAGACTATTTCTTTGAAGTACTCATTCATTGAACGAGTAGGTTGACCCCTCTGCTCACATTTTTTAGGGATAACTCGTGGATTGAAGATGTCATTGCATCATCACCACATGAGTTGAGTATGAGATTAGTTAAGTTCAGTCGGTCCCTTTCACTCTAGGTCATTGTATAGAGTTGAGAGAGAATTCTAAATGATGTTTTGTATCTTTGTTTCCTAAATATCTGGATGTGTATCATTAATGTTGAGATCATATTTGAGTAATCAAGGTTTAATTCCTTTGTAAAGTTTGTTTGCGTGATTGAATGTGAGAAAACAAAGGATTTGAAATAAAGAAAAAAAATAAGTTGGGAGTAAACTTTGTGTTAAGTATAATCCTCAACCTTATTCCCTAATCTCATGATTAGTTGTAATCGTGGGATGTGGGTGTAACAATTCCTTTTCACTAGAAGAGCATTAATTGATGTCAAAGGAAGAATCGTCACTGTTTGAGTGGAAAATGATCGTATCGACTTCCACGTGCAAGATACTATGAGAAGACCTTCTCTTTTTGGGTTAGTTTATTTCATGGATAGCTACCAAAAATTTTGTGAAGAGGTTAAAAAAGATAATACTATAGTCGATCCTCTGATGCGAGCCCTCAACAATCCTAATCCAAGTATCGAAAATCCTGAAGTCCTAGAAATCTTAGATTATATGCACCAGTCTGAGGAAGAATGCAATGATGATGAAGAAGAAACCACAAAAACTATAAAGTGTGCTTCGCTAGAACAAACATAAGAAGAGGAGGCACCAAAGTCGAAACCAAAATAAAAACAATTACCTAAAGGATTGAAGTATGAGGTCCTAGATGATGAAGAAAGGAATCTGGTAACCATAAACTCTGCCTTGACTGGCCAACAAGAGGAGAAGCTATTGAACAAACTAAAACTACGAAGGAAAGCCAGAGGGTATTATGTGGAAGACATCAAGGGTTTCATCCCGGCTATTTGTATGCATAGAATAAACCTAGAAGAAATAACTAAATCTCTGGCGCAACCTCAATAAAATTGAATCAAATGATGTGGGTGGTAGTCAAGAAAGAACTAATAGAGCTAGTTAATGCGGAGATTATATACCCAATTTGCAAAACTAATTAGGTAAGCCCGATAAATGTTGTACCCAAGAAGGGAGGAATGACCATTTTGAAGGGTGAAAATGAAGCAACAACATAAACAATGATTGGATGACGTATGTGGATAGATTACAGAATGCTCAATGTCACCGCTAGGAAAGACCACTTTCTGTTACCATTCATTGATCAAGTCTTGGAGCGGTTAGCCCATCATTCATATTTCTGCTTCTGAGATGGATATTCAGGACCTACCAAGTGTCTATTCACCCTGATGATCAAGAGAAGACAACTTTCACCTTCACCTATAGAACTTATATCTTCAGACGAATGTCGTTAAGTTTGTGTATGTTGTGTAATGATGCCCACTGGTATCCGCTGATGTCCATTGACTCCACTTAATATGAAGGAGATAATGTGATTTTGTCACGTTCTGGTCGTGGTCTGTAAATGAAATAACGGTCGAAGACATATGCAAGGACATTTCGTGGAATGAGGAGGTAACGACACTCTAGTAGAAGTGGTGGAACTTGGGAGGTAATCTACACATACCGATGCAAAACCATTGGAAAAGAAGTATTATTTAACTTTTTTTTACATTTGAACACATTTCGATACAATCAAAATTGTTGTTTGCATTTTTTTTACGTTAAACATGTTGCATTAATCCAATAGTGGGTGTATGTTACTATGTTGTTCATAGGAGACTAGTGGATCCTGAGGCACACGTTCACAAGGGGGAGAAGGAGGTAAGTAGGGGATAGAAAGAACGGAGAGGGAAAAATGAAGGTGTGGTTCATATGTAGAGTGGTTGTGAGTAGGGGTGTAAATGGTGTGGGTACGGTGCGGGTCTGGTCATACCCATACCCATCAAATTTAGTGGGTCCGGTTCCGGTTCTAGACCCGCGTAATACTAAATTTAGACCTGCACCACACTCATACCCGCAATAATAGCGGGTATGTGGTGTGGGTATGCGGGTAAGCGGTTCTATAAAACTTCATATTGTTTATGTAAGAAAAATGAGTATGTTCAATATATTTTAATACAACAAGATATTGTTATTATATAATATAATAACATGCAATAGTTATATTTGATAATGTTATATTTTATACACTAATACTAATTGAGTTAATTGTTTACATATTTCTAGTCATGATCATAACATTTAACTTATGTAGAAAGCAATGAAAATTAGTAGATATTTTGAATTTAAGTTTATATGTTCATTATTGTAACTAGAATAGTTAATTCTTAATTATATGACTAGTCTAAACTTATTGTGGTTAGAGTAGGATATAATCTCAAAAATTATATTAATAAGACTAGTAAAGTATCATATATATAACATATTATTTAAATAGTTACTTATTTATAGCGAGTACACAGGTCTAGCGGGTCTGGGTCTAAGCATACCCATTATTGGAGCTGTTTATTTATGAGTCCAAGGGTATACGGGTCCAAGGATATGCAGGTATAAAAGATTAGACCCATGACAGGTCTTTTAAGGATCCGGATTTAAGGGTCCGCGGGTCTACCCGTACCCATTTACAGCCCTAGTTGTGAGGCCTTAGGATCTGCTAGCCCCGTGTGTACACAAATACACACAAAGTATGCTACACTCTCTATCAGATTACTTCCATGTGTCAATTAGATAAAATACAAAACCATAGATCGACACATGTACTTGATTATAGGATACATCTTATGAGTCAATTAGGGGTAGTAAATTTGAACTCAATCTTCAGACACTGAAAACGACACACTTATTATAGAATACGTCTTACGAGTCAATAGATCTTAGTTATAGTGTACAATAAGTGTTTATGTCTCCTTATTCATTCTAGGAGATGGAGCTTGGACAACTATTTTTATAGGTCTCCTATAAAAATATGGTAAAAACCAATCAGAATTCGCTTTAATATAAAAAATATTAATTTCGTATACAAAGTAGTCTCTCTGTTATTTTATTTGAGGTTGTGGTTTGAGTAGTGATGGTGGATTTACATTGGTTGTCTTATAAAATAAGTACATATTAATATTCGCCCGCAAAACTCCTTTTTTTTAATTTATTTTTACTGGATTAATAATTTTTTGTGATTCTGTTTACTAAATCATCTGAAATTTTAGCCTCCTATGGTGGGGTTTGGGAGACAAGTGACGAGAAGACGTTGTGCAACTTTTTCTTTTTGTTTGTTTGTGCTTCAGTTGAAAATTTAAACTGCTCGTTCAGAAACAAAACATAATTGAGCGTTACAGGCACATCCATGAATTGTAATATGCCATACAATTCATCTGATGTCTTATTCATGGCAACAGAATGACCCGCGGAGATCCTTTGGCCTCGTCTCCATCACATGACACAACAAAAAACAACCACAGAAGCAAAATACGGTACGAACTTAGAAATACGTACGAGTGACACTCATACGAATTTGACCATGATGGGGCTCTGCACGGTGATACCAGTTGCGGAAGAAGACCATACAAGAAGAGCCTCAGCGAACGGAATTCCAGTAGTATCGGCGTTAGTGGTGATGGTAACGTTAAACTGTATCTTCTGATTTACCGCCGTGAACTGAAGCGTGCTTGGCTGCACCCATCCCGTGGTTCCAACAGACGGGAAGAGATTGTATGTATAAGTAGAGGTTGGATCACCAACGTTGGTAACCGTTCTTGTGACCGTCACAACGCTGCCAATTGCCCGACCTATAGTTATTCCAATGGAAGGGTAGTTTAGGTTGGCGGGCTTGATTGAACCCGCGGTGGCGCAGGTGACTTGAGTGCGGGCAATGGCGCTGACTTGGGCATCTGTGTACTTGATCCCACAGAGATATTGTATGTAGTTCTGTGGGGTGAGGTCGTACACGAGTCCAGGAGTTGTGGCTTTCTGTGGGTTGACCTGACCGGATCCGGTAGCAAAGTAGTCAGCCGAGTTGCGGTTTTGATCGTTGATTAACTGACCTGCGTTGTTCATGATAGTGGATGTTGTCATCATCGCAGATCGGATAGCTGCAGGGGACCAGGTCGGGTGTGCGCTCTTGATCAGAGCTGCAACGCCGCTGAGATGCGGTGCGGACATAGATGTGCCGGAGATGATGTGGAATGGAGCTGAACCAAGGACTGGACCGACTTGGAATGGCCATGCTGCTAGGATGTCAACGCCTGGACCAAGGATGTCAGGCTTGATGAGGTCCGTGTTGATCAGGCTTGGACCTCGAGAGGAGAAGTAGGCAACCATGGGGGATGGTGGAGAGAGACCGATGGTGGTTCCCAAGAATCGAATGGATGCCTTAGCTCCTACAGTCTGTTTGGCGTATGCCTTGATTATCGATCCGTCGGGGTAGCTCACGGTAGAAGTTGGAAGAACATTGGCCTGCACAAACGTGTTATACGCCGCTACTTGATAGTACACCAATATCATGGCTATTCCGCCGGCGTTTTTGACGACAGTGGCAGGGTCGACTGTACCACCTGCATCACAGACGACAATCTTACCTGCCACAACGGCGCTGCTCAAGGAGGAGCAGAACTGGGAGTTGGCGGTGCCGTCAGCTCCTGGGTACACAATCGGCAGGTTGGAGAAGCTAATGTTCTGTGTAGGCTGGACCAACGATTGGCCGTCAAACGCCAACCCGTTGCCGAGCACCACGCGTGCCTTTATTGTTCTGTCCGAGGTTCCGGCGGCGACTGTCAGGATCCACGGTGCAGCGTTCGAGACAGTGCTCGCACCTGGACCACTGTTCCCAGCAGAACAACTTACAAATATTCCCTTTTGGATGGCACGGAAAGCGCCAATAGCAATACTGTCCTGGTAGAACGGGATTGGGTTTCCGCCTAGTGAGAGGGACAAGATGTTGACGCCGTCAAGTAAAGCAGCATCATAGGCCGCGAGTATGTCGGAGTTGGCACAGCCTTTGTTAGGGTAGCAGACTCTGTAAGTTGCCAACCAGGCTTTTGGGGCGATTCCGGAGGCTGTGCCGGATGCTTGTCCGTACTCACTTGCATTAGCAACGAATCTCCCGCCTATGGTTGAAGCAGTGTGGGTGCCATGACCTTCTTGGTCGATAGGATCGGCGGTAAGAGATGATGATTTGTCTTCGTCGTCAACTGAAACCGATGTTTCAGATCCTTCTCCTTCATACAGAGCTTGTATCCCAATCCCAAAGGACTTGGCGCCGATGAGTTTGTTGTTGCACACAACAGGGGTCTGGCAGCTGCCCTTCCATGTTGACGGTGGAGGCGACATTCCATCAGCAGCAAAAGAACGGTGGCCGGGCGTTATGCCGGTGTCAAGCACACCAACTATAACCCCGGAACCGTAGTTGGTGTCTCTCCATAATCCCTTGTAGATGTCGACGCCGAGACCGAGGTAAGATGGGGTCCGGGTGGTGTGGAGCTGGACGATGCTGTCTGGGTAAGCATGGACAAACCCTTCCTTCTGTTTAAGCTCCTGGACCTCCTCCTCAGTCAACCGGGCCACGAAGCCACTAATGACCTCGTGGAAAGCGTACAGGAGCCTGGAGGTGCCGCTCTCAGCTGGTAGGAAGGATCTGTACCAGCTCTCCTTCTCGGCAGCGTTTGTGAATATGGTGGCTTCCGGGGTCTGGACATGCACGATGTACGATTGCAGCTTCCCGGGATTAGAACGACTATCATATTGCTCAATCACCGGCAATGGCGAGATCCACCGCGGTACAGCGCCATCTCCTAGGTCGGATTCTGGCACCTTGACAACCGGTAACGGTGGAACAGAGTCAGCGGTGGCAGCTACCAATAGAAGACTTAGCTCTATAATGAAGAGGAGAGATGGGAGTTGTCGTGCCATTTTTCTCATATTCCGAATTGCTTGTGTTTCGACGATAAGCTCCAACTCACAATTTATAGGGAAGGCCGATGATTGGTCAATGCTTATACCGTACAATTGTAGTGATTGACCCGCGATGTTTCTCATATTCCGAATTGCTTGTGTTTCGATGATAAGCTCCAACTCACTATTTATAGGGAACGCCGATGATTGGTCAATACGAATACCGTACAATTGTAGTGATTGACCCGCAAGAATAGGGAAGTAGCGTCCAAGCGATGGGGAAGGCAGCGTTGGAAATGATACCTTACTAATATTTTTCTATAGAGCACCTTACTAATAAATACCACTAGTGTTGAGTTTTGCTATACTTAATTGTGGAATGAAAAAAAGATTCGTTTCTGCAGCTTACACGACTTCGTTTCTCATTCCCCCAACTTACAGATTCAATAGTCAATCTTTCTGTGCTTGTTCAGCTTTGTAAAGCGAATAATACGATACAGGGCACGTTAACCATATAACATACGTGTTCACTAGTGATGTCCTTTTACTTATTAAACTTGCAAGTTTTGGGACCTATGGGTGGGGGAACTGGATGTATACCTCGTGGTGAACGTAACGTGTCCTTTGTGCAGCGAATTGCCATAGGAAATTGCATCCCACTTGTTGATGCATTTGGTACTAACCCCCCACTATTGCCAATATTTTACTGTGAAATGGCATATATATGATTTTCTAATACTACAATAGGCGTTGTTAATTTTTTTATCTTATCGTGGCCAATAATGACAACGATTTAGTACGGTATAAGTATTTTATGTATTGTAATTTAGCTGATGCAATCATTGGTGGATTGTACTGGATGGGGTCTACAATCAAATGGCATTCAGTTATGGGCCACAAGTTGACAAAGAGTGTGGGAGGTGGGGAAGTATGAATGGGCGGAAGAGGGAGTGTGTGCGCGAACCTCAAATGCGGTGGTGATGAAGTACTATTTATATACGAAGAAGTGAGGAGAGGGTTACTAGTGTATTTACTTTCGGGTGCAATCAATTAAAGGGAAGGTTGTAGGGGTATATTTGCACATACTTATGCAATCACGGAAAAGAAATCAAATGCGGAAGCATTAATGACGAGCGTAAATCGAAATAAGACCACAAGTACATAGAGGAGAAATATTATATTTTTAATGTTAAAAATCATGTGTGTGAGTGAACACGTCGACAACAAATCCACTAAGAAGTAAAAATATAACCGTTGCTCTCCAATTCTGACCCCAAATAAGAGACAATAATGCTAGAAGGAGAAACAAAAACACTATAGGGAGAGATCCCTACAACTCTACCACACTAGAATTTTTAAGGAAGATACCAACTTCCATATAGTACACAATTGCAGATAGACCAAAAAAGAAAACCTGGAAGACTTGGCATTCTTACCACTCTTCTTTTCTTCTTTCCTTTTTTTTTTGCTCCCTTTCTTCTTTGCTCTTTTTCTCCCCTTCACAAATTAATAGTTGTTATTTCCTTAATCCTCTTTATTTGTTCAACCTGGTCATGAGATGCAACAACCAATAACCCTAATGGGCTTGGCCATCCTATTAGGACCAATTAGCTAGAAACAACACGTAGACTAGACAATCTCTCTGTCCAACCCACATAGGAATTTGTCATCGTTGAATCATCAGTAGCATTGTATGACGCTAAGCTCTTTGTAGAGATCTTGTTTGTCATGTGTCACCACCTTGGTCATCAAGTTAGAAGTATTCTTATCAGCATGAAGAAATTATCACCTTGGTCATTATGTGAGAAGAATTCTTCTTATTGTGAATCTTCTTCGGCGTCAACAACTTCTTGTCAATCCCATCACAAAGCCAATGCTATCTCACATCAATGTACTTTGTTCGTACATCATGCATTGCACTCTTGATCAAATCAATAGTACTCTAATCTATCACAAAATATAGTCAGATCAACTTGATTCATGCCCACCTCCCCAGAAATCTCACCATCAAGAATATTTCTTTTCTTGGCTCTACTGTTGCAATGTACATTGCCTCTGTCATAGAAAGGATAATGCACTTATACGATATAGACTGCCAAGACATGGATCCCCCCATAAAAGTGAAAACATATACATAGGTAGACTTCCTATGATCCATCTCACCTGCCATGTTAACTTCAAGGAAGCCTTTAAGAATTGGTTCATAACCACCAAACATCAAATATGTACTACTAGTGCCCCATACATATCTTAAGTTCCACTTCACCATCTCCCAATGACCTTTCCTAAGGTTTAAGAGAAACATGCTCACAACACCAATTGCATTAGCAATATCAACACAAGTACTCACCACTGTGTACATCAAACTCCTACAAAAAAAGAAAATGGAATCGTGTTGTATCTTCATCAGTAAATGGGTATGACTTCTTACTTAGCTTGAAATGACTTGCTAGTGGAGTAATCATGACTTTGGACTAGATCATATTGAACTGCTCTAGAACCTATTCAACATATATCTATTGTGACAACCACAACTTGCGTTGCTTCCTGCCACACATGATCTACATCTCTAAAATTTGTCATGTTGCTACCAGATCCTTCATCTCAAAAGCATTGGGAATCTGTGTCTTCAGTTTCCTAATCAAACGGACATCCTTTCCCACAATCGTCATGTCATCTACATAAAGTAGTAGAATAGTGAACTTGTTAGTGGAAAATCTCCTAACGTAGACAAATGGATTGACACTTGTCTCAAAGTACTCGTAACTCTCAATGAAAGTAACAAACGTTTTATACCATTACCTAGAACCATGGTTCATATCGTACAAAATCTTCTTCGATATGCTAACTATGTGTTATTTCCCCTTGACTTGGTATCCTTCTTGATGCTCCATATAGATCTCCTTTGTTAGGTCACTGTGAATAAATGGTGTCTTCACATCCACCTTATCAAGCGCTATATCTAGTTTAGAAAATGACATGGAACCAATGTAATGGAAGTCATCTTCAAAATAAGAGAAAATATCTCATTAAAATCTACCCATGGTGATTAATTAAAGCCCTTGACAACTAGTCTGGCTATGTATTTGATATCATTATTGTATCAACACACTTGTTCTTTAGTGCCCTCTAGGCCTTGGGATACTCTAAAAGCTCGTAGGTAACATTTTTGTACAAACAAGACATCCTTTTTCATCACTTGATGCCAATGTGCTCTGTTTCTATCAGTTTGTGCCTCCCAAAGGGTCTCTACCCCCTGATCAATAAGGAAAATATCATGAGATGCCAGACTTTTGGATTAAGGATGACGAGTTCTATCAGACCTCCTCAACTACTACTTCAAGGACTCTTCCTAGTGATGATATTGCTCGCCTTGCATAAAAATCTCTAATTGTGAATCCAAATCACTCAATTATGCATCTCGAATAGGACCACTAGATGAGTTATAACTTCCACTAATCAAGGTGATCATGCTTCTTTTCTTTGTCATCTGAAGAATGCACCTATGATGAAGCCCTTCAATGGGTCTTCATCTTGTGTCAAATTGCCTATTATTCACATCTAGATGTTTCATTATGCATGTTATTCCTCCAATTAATGGTTTTATAGTCAGATGCACTTATTGATACTTTTTATGTATTTCATAGGTACTTTGACCACTACATGAGGGAATCGAGAGAAGAAGGTTCAATGTAGGGTTTTTCCAGGCTTGGACGAGTCCAAAATAAGGCCAAACCTCTCCCATGACCAAGAATAGATTGAAGCAAAAAGTTCCATGGTTTACGTGTTAAACTCCAAAATAAAAGGGATGACCCCAAAATACTTATGTTGCTAGAGAGTGGCTGATATGGACATGCCCCAATCAAAATTTACCGATAAAAATTTTAAAAAATGGTGCATTTGGCCAAAATGACTATTTTGTAAAGAATGATTGTGTTGGGAGGTGGATAACATGATTGTGCTACCATTCTACCCCACCTATCTTATCACTTGATCTCTCTATTTGACCCCCCAACCAAAAATATAGACCCATGTATAAGCCTTGGAGATGGCTAGTGAGTGCAAACTGATCTCCTTTTTGTACCTTTCCTATCTTTAGACAATAAATTACTTACTAATTGATAGATTTAGCACAAGTCCTCTTATCTAACTCTTCTTGCTTAAATTCGAGTTTCACATCAATGTCACAGGCTTTTGTAGGAAAATATCCACATTCATTCAAAGCCCAAAAATCTCAAGAGTTAATGCTTCATATCTCAAATACAAGTTCCCATTTGACTGTTTCACCTTGCTAACCGGTCGGCTCAACAACATAAGGAAAAACCTCTCCAAAACTCAAGTTGAGCAACCCTGTGACACCATTTACCACACAAAGCAAGATTACTCAAAATAAAATGGGGAATTATAACTAGTCACAACATTACCATAATATAGGGTAAACTAAAACCACTTACAATGTAATATCTTAAGTGGAAGTATTTTATAAAAAAGCCTTCAACTCAGGCTATTTGTATTCCGCATATACAAAAAGATGATACATATCATGTTCAAATGTTGCCAAGCTCCAACTATTACTATTACAACCTATTTATATATACATCACATTTCTTAAAACTCGTGGCATAAATCCAAAATCTATGTGTCGATATACAAACAACAAAATCTCTCTAAGGACCTGAGTGTATAGGGATGACACATAGAACTCTACCGCAAAACTTTGGCAGCATATCCAACCTCTTATGGCTCTCCTTGTTGCTCAACACTTGCACCATGAACTCGACCTCCTCATCTAGGACCACCTAAAAAGTTTTGGAAACCACCGGGTGAGACCAAACGTCCCAACGAGAGATATAACTCTTTGCCAATGTCTATAATAAGGACAATAATGTAATAAAGTAGTTTATTAGTGCATGTAATTACTATTTGAGCAGTTTAAGTAGTTATTTTTTAGCAGTAAACATCTTATGTTTTTAAAGGAAAATGAAGAACATGTATAACTATCATAAACTAAATTGTAAAAGAAGTAAACCATGGGGTCATTCAATGCGATTCGTATTTGACTTTAAGCAATTATACTACTCGAATGCAATATAACTTTTATTATTATTATTATGCCCAGAGGATTTGAGACATACCATTCAAATCCAACCGACCACTGCTAAGTCAAAATCAACACCATTCAAGATCAATGGAAGATTCGGACTCCATGATCACCATCAACACTACTCGGTCAGTTCAAGTCTTCAATGCAGTGACATAATAGTCAATCTGCTAAACAACAACTTATCAAAGCTATAGTCTTATAGACAACAACTCATACTCAAAGCTATGCTCCGGTAAAAGAACTAGTGTGTCTTGGTACATGGCACATAACTAGAGAAGAGGCTCACGCATGGGCATTCTATAATAAATGATATATCACCATTTCAACAATTTATGGATTCATGGAGTTATCTCCACTAGTACCCCATATATTCAACAATATGCACTCTGAGATTCTCGTAGGAGTTATTCATTTCACATCCAGCTAAATATTGACATTGAAGATGGATCAATGGTAGAGAGCAACTACGTTATTAGGGTTTCACTTGATTATACATTCCAATTTGGATATGTTTTAATGCATCAATCAAGTTATAAGATATAAACCCTAAACAAATTCTACAAAATTAAAGGTAGATACAAATCTATAATATAAAACGTACAAGGTGAGGACCTATATCATCATCATACAACACTTGTATTACTACCTTTCACAAGGTCATTAATAATATCACATCACTATGAGATATCAATCACTCAATCACACGACTAAATGATTTCATCTCAATTTATACACAGCACACTTGCTAAGTCATTAGACTTGTTCATATAATTCCTGTACAAATGATAACACATATATCTCAACACTTCTCATAATCACCACCCTGTATTTTATAAGGTTAAACATAGCTATGTCATTTGTCTCATCTACAAAGGGTAGGGTTACATAAACATGAGAGAGAAAACACTATCAAGAAATACAAATCTTCAAGTAGAGTGAAAACATATGTCACATTATTACATAATTAAGCATAGGGTTCATACATATCCAATTAGGGTTTCATAACATTATTCAACCACTATACCCTAATCCCATCACCTTCCACATATTTGAAGAGAACTAAGATTAAGCTCCATCATTATTGACTATTCATTTAAATTTACCTTATCAATTATAGATCATTAAACTATGTAGTGTCCATGTACATAATTATGTGTATCAACATTGCTCACTCAATCATGGTGACACAACCTATAACACGTGTAGTAGGGTCTCTTGATCTACAATGCGTGCAGCAGGCATCTCAACTTGTAACACATGCATGGTGTGTCTCGACCTACGACGCGTGCAACGTTTTGACCGCAATGCATACAGAGTCTTGATCTGGAATGCGTGCATCATCTCGATCACATTGCATGTAGGGTGTCTCGACCCATAATGCATACAACTTGTCTCGACCGAAACACGTACAGGGTCTCATCCCGCAACTCTGTGTTAAGACCAGGATAGTGAGTAGAAACTATCCCCTAGGGTTGTTGAGGTTGAAACAACTATCTATTCATGGTATCAACCTAAGGGAAGACCAAGGCTTGTCTTGACCATAGGTTATCTTTATACCCAAAACCATAACAGGTTTGAACAATATCGAAATAGGTGGTTCACAAAAGGGAATACCAAGTGTCAATAGGAAGAACAACACCCTATACCAAGTGTTCATCAACCCTATATTATGGATCATAGAAGAACACAAAAGAGTTATATTTAGAGAGAGAAAATCGAGCTTATGCATATAAATAGACCAAAAACTTCTTATTAATCAAGAATAAATGAACCATAAAGAAAGTAGCAAGGTTTCGTAGATGAAGATTCAAAGGAAACACATCATTTTCCATTTATCACAAAATCGAGTAAAAGACATTTTAGGGTTTATAAGAAAAATAATCTTAGCAAGAATACCACATAAGTTAATATGGGAGTGGCAACGTTTATTAACACTCAAGTTCTTTTTTCCCTTTTGTTCTTTGTTCTACTAAGACATATTATTCCTTCTATCATTAAGAACAATTTTTTAATATGTAGAATAAAAACTTATGATCAGATCTTAATATGCAAATAATAGATGAAGGAAAGTTATGTAACCGTCTAATTTGTAGAGAAACAAATCTCCCAAGATCTCAAGCTCCATGATCTTCAACCAAGATTCAACACTTTGACCAAAGGATCACCTAAAAAAAGAAAGAGACACCATGTTCAAAGGCGATCTTAAGGAAAGAGAGAAAGTTGTCCCAATCCAAACCAAAGGAGAAAGGAGAAAGAGATGAAACTATCCTCTCAATCAGGTTTCACCATGTGAACACATAGTCTATGACCCCTTATGATGAGGAGTTCCTCTCAAGAAATACACCATGTATGATCCACAGTCGACAACAAAGGAGGAAGAAGAAGATAGGGATTTTAAAAGACAGAAAATGGGATCAAGAGTTAACACCACTTACTAAGAGAAGGATCTCCAAGAAATCACCACCAAAGAATTTATCTACAACCAGATCTTCAACATGTAAGGTTGATTTTCTACCCAAGCTTCAAGATCTGACCTTCTATGCCCCTGAAGCTCAAAAATTGATCATAAGGAAGAAGAAAGAGAGTAGGGCCAAAAAAAATTGTTCTCATGTGAAGAGAAGGGGTTATATACCTAAAGGAGGAGGGAAGCAAGAGATTATGAGGTGTCAAAATAATAGACTATAAAGGGACACATGCCCTTAAAAGAAATCTCATTATCTCCACTCACATGCATATTTCGAAATACTAGTGTTTATCCAACAAAAGTGTAGCAACATCTAAGTTCAACTACCACCTTGTCTCGGTTGAGACACATCTCGTGCATACTTGGTATCAAACAAAACCCTAAGCACCATATACTTGGTCGAGACACTTAACTAGAGGACAAGGTGTTTTGACCCACCCCTCTCTAGGTCATCTCGATCAAGGCCATAACATCCAAAGCATGCGTTTCATTCACTACCTTCACCAAAAGTGGTGTAGCAGTCTTAACATCAAACCGTAGAATAGTCACTCTATCAACTTAAGCAAACCCTAAAAACCCTAGATTCACCATGAGATGTCACATCATCAACCATGATTGAAACAAGATGCCCCATTGCCTCATCTCCTTTCTCATGATGATAAAGCACAAGAAACATTCTCAACATGTGGAAATTTTCAAGATAACATTTACTTATGGGTAATTTGCAATCTGGTCCAAAATAAGCACATATATTACAAGATAGCTCTAACATTAACCAAGTTGGACCAAAATGAAAATATAAGCTTGCCACATGATATTAAAAGATACAAAATTTTAGATTAAGGTTTAAGCATCTCAATATAAAAAGTAATTAAAATCAGCATAAAGCTAGGTTAGGGGTCTTACAAGCCCATTCCAGACAACTGTTTCACTTGCCCAATGTGTTGCAATTCTGGTGCCCAGACGGCCATTTCACTCCTCAGATCCACCCTTCAACCCACTCGGTTCAATGATCCAACCGGGCATTTAAAGCCTACCAAACGGCCACCTCAATTTTTTTCATGACGAAGCTATGGTCAAATATCACTACCACCCCTTCTAGGGTTCTAACTCACTTCCCTTGGACCACATGTTTTCAAACTTGAGATAGTCATCTCACTTTCCAATTGATCAACTCATCTCCTAATATAGTCAATGATTGAATTAAGGAAGTTATGATTTTAGTTTTGGTCAAGAAAGTCAATGAATGCCAAAATTGGTTGTCTCACCACCGAGTCAAGCACATCAGCTATTGCATTGAAAACAACACATCGGTTCTATTCATTCATGCCCATACAAATTTGGGTCGATCGATTTAGACTGTGAGTCAGATGGTCGGGCCCCAAAATTAGCACATTTCAACATCCACCAGCTATTCCCTCTTCTTAACCCCCTTCAGGGTTTTCTCCCCCTCCTTCCCTACAAAAGGAGGGGGACTCCAAAGCAAAAGGAATATGTTGTTATCTAGTTTTTTTCTTCTATTCTTTAAATTATGTCTGAATAGTTTCATTCGAGAGCATGGGGCCTAACCCATTAGCCTATTTTTATTTGATGTAATTGACTCCTTGTTTAAATAAAAGAGTAATGCTTCATGTTTTTCTAATTTGATCATAGAATGAATTGATATATTTTGTGGAGTGATTGTGACCAAGGATCTCTGCAATAATGAACCCATAGTCCCTTAATTACGATTATTATCCTTCCCATCTTTGATCTTGTACTTATTCCTATGATTGTAAGATTATATATTTGAGGGGATATTGAGACCTTAGACACTCATAAATGATGAAATCATGATCCATTTGGTGTGACTAACTGAAATCAAATTATGATATTTCTACTCATTTAATTCATTTTCCATAGTTCATGGTGATTTGACCATATGGCCCATAAACTCAAACACCATATAAGAATCATGTGAACTTGGATGAGACCTCAGACAAGTATATGTTGGATGGAAGAATGAGGATTCATAAGTGTCAGGACCAATGAGCTCGCAGGAAGTTCCACCCTTGTGTGATTGTGCTACTAAGGACATAACCACATGGTCCTAATTTGGTTTTTGAGATCAAGGAGTCAGTTCTTTGAGTAAAAGCATGGTTTTTGGCAGTGATCCCCTGGACCACCAAATATTTTTATTATTTGATATTGAATTTTATTCATTTCCTTTAATTCTATTCTCAACATAAACCAAACTCTCAACAATTGGAATTTCTTTTCTTGTTTTCTTATGATCAGACTTATATTTCTACCATTTTCTCATCGTCTATTGGGATTCAATACCATACTACCATAAGGTTAAATTTTAGGTATTCTCCTAGTGTTTGGTGCACAAAATGAAATGCATCAAATTGGCATCATATCCGGGGACGACATGCTTTGTTTTCTAAACTCAATCACCTATGTATATTTAGGATTCCTTCTTTTCACAATTTTAGTTTGGTTTTATAATTTTAGCCTGCTCAAAAATTTAAAACCTTGTTTCATAATCTCTTAGATTTTTTATAGATCTTAGTTCTTTTGTTTTATTTTTTAGCTATGTTAAAATCTTTTTCTTTAGTCTACTTTCATAAATTTAATCTTGTTCTGTAATCTTCTTTCTTAGATTTTCATAATTTATTTCTAACTACTGAGACCAATTATGGTAGTGTATCTCCTCCTTCTATGTTTTCATTATGACAATACTTCTTTCCTTATTTTATTTTTGTAATTTCTAGTTCCTTTTTTTGCTCCTTCTTTTATTTCCTTGAAATATTTTGTCCTCATATTCTTCTAACTCCTTTCTCAGGCATTGGCAGTGTATACGACACTCTCAAAGCCTTAACAACACTCCCTTCTCCTATGATCTTGAGATCTATAGAAAATTTCACCATTAAATCAATACCATCGATTCAGGATGCATTAAGAGGAATCCCAAAATCTAACTGAAGAGGATGTAGCTACATAGAGAGCGGTTATGGAATCACAAACCATGGTTCAATGATATGTTGAGAAATAGAAATACCTTAAGGACATTTTAATCCCTAGCAGAGCTGATCGACATCCTGTTGTTCCTCTCAAAATCACGACTCCACATTTTGATATCCATACTCAATAGATCAATCTCCTCTAAGGAAATCCATTTTTGGACAGAATGGGAGAAAATTGTCAAGACCACCTCTGACAATTTCTAAACTTATGTGCCTTGCATAACGTCCCTAGTGTCATTGGCCATGCCACGTTCATTGTTCAAATGTTCCCTCACTAACCAAGCCACAACTTGGTATAATACCCTGAAGGGAAATCCCAAAATTATCTGGGAAGCTCTCTAGAAAAACTTTCTTGAAAAGTACTACCCTTCATTCCTAACTCAAACCATCAGGAGACAAATCACCTGATTCACTATGGTTCCTAATGAGACATTGAGAGAATCCTAAGAGATATTCAAGGAACACATCCATCTTTTTCTACACCACAATATACCCAAGGACAAATTGATTGAGAGTTTCTATGGTGGTGTAGACTGTTATGACTGCATCTGAGCTTAATTAATAAACTAGGGTTTAACTGGATGATTACATGTTTAGCTAGATTAATCATTTCTTTAATATGATTAAGGAGGGTATCTTAATAAGCTTGCTTTTGTTTTGAATAGCTAGGTTTGAGAAGTATAAACCATAATAACCTGAAATCAGGGTTTTTTCTCAACACGCTCGTGTTGGGGTGAAACAGGTAAGGTGAGAAAAGAACAATGAAATTGGCAATTAGAGCCTTGGTTAATATGGTCGTAGTGTGTAGCATGATTGTGTAGGGTTGACGGTGGCACGAGCATTCTTTACCACATGATCGTTTTGGAAGAATTGATGTGCTGGACTACTTTTGTGCTCAAAATGTGATGATACCAATGTACCACAACTGTGATAGTTAGCATGGACGTTCTAAGTTCATCTTAGCATGGCCGTTCTAGGGCATTTTCTCTTCAACTGACTGTTCTATAGACTGCACTATAGCAGTACACTATTTGAATTTTAATTATATATTGGTAGCTCCAAAACAACTCAAAATTTTTACTTGAGATCTGAAACTCAATGATAAACAACATGCTAATTTTCATAAATTTTGGAGGTAGTTTTCTTCTGAAGTAAATGATTACTGTAACATGATTATGACATAAGAATCTACAAAAATTAGACAAAGTATAGAGAGGGGTCAGTTTGCATATCACCCAAGCACCTCAATTCTCTATTTGATTAACCTAACACATTAGGATATCTCATAATTCGTGATTCATTCTAGAGAAATGAAATTATAGAGAGAGAGGAGAGCTAGGGTTTTAAGAGGAGAAAGTAGAGGAGATGTTGACCTAGGGTTTCAGTATCCGAGATATGATGCAATCAAGTAAGTTTAGCTTCTTTGCATAGCCTTTCATGGTGAATCTTCTCTTAAAAGTCAAGATTTTGTCTATCATCTGATTTGATTTGAAAAGATATCAAATCTCTCCTTTTTCTCTCTCTTTTTCCATAATTCTCCATTCCTAGGGTTTTTGAGTTGAAAGGAAAGAAAATGTTGATTTGCTAGGGTTTTGATATGCATTTGATATTTGCAAAGATGTGCTGCATTTCTAAGGTGTTTTCATACCTTATGGTTGTTGTGTACTTCCTTTAATAGTAGGCTGCATGAAATTAGATTAAATCCATATTAATCTGCAATTCCTTTGTATGCAACTACAAACCTTAAACTTCCTTTTAGTTCTAGCTTGTGCATAATAATATGAAATGGATTATTTCTATGTTGTGATGAATTTCATATGATAAAGTCATACTATAAATGGATAAAAATCATATAAAAAGTATTTCTAAGGATATTATCGACGTTATAAGAATATAGCAAAATCTAGTGTTTTTGACTATATCTGAAATATGTTGTATATCTGAATAAAGAAGTTTGCCAATTTGAATCTGTTTGTTTATGAATGATTGTTTCATATAAATTTGTAGTACATATGTGTTAGATACTATCTTGGATTCCATTTGATGTTATTAGTGTTTGTGTGTTATATCAGTAACGAGGGTGAAACCCTAGATAATTGTAAAGTTGAAAGTTTGTGAATAAACATCATGAAATTCAATTGATTTGATTCATTTATCATTATAAGTTCATTTATTCAATGTTATTCTTGATGCATGATATTTCAGTGAAGAGATTGAAAACCCTAATTCAGTTTATTATAGGGTTTCCTATATATGTTGGTTGTATGTGAATTATCGAAAATAATCTTTTATTAGTGAAAGATTATGATGCATAAAGTCCTTATGCAAGATGTGTGTTATGTGAATGAGGTGAAATAAGTTCTAAGAGTAGGATATTCAACAAATCAAGTGTTTTAAATTCAATATTCTTCAGTGAGATAAGTGGTGTTGCATAGTTGCTTAGTTTACGATATAGATTGTTGGTAATTTAAGAAAAGGACTGTTTTTGAGGTTAAATTAAGAAATGATGATGTGATGATTGAATTGTGAATCTAAGAGTTAATTAGACATTTAGACACCCTGGATATTATAGAATCCTTCATAGGAGGATTTCATTATGAGGAGGAAACAACTTCCCAACTGAAGGTTCCACGTAGGTCGAGGTAAGTCAGATACATCATTGTGGGGTGTGGGGGTCTAGGCTAGTGAGGCGAAAACCTTAAATGATTGGTATCCAACACCAAGCGAGGATGCATGTGGTACATGAGATATGAGTTGTGATGATCAACAAACATATTCGGTAAGTCCACTGGTGCACAACAAGGTTGAGGGCTTTGACTCACCACCCAAGTACCCATGTTGAGAGGTGGAGTCTGAGATTCGGCCACTACCATTATCCACTGAGAGGCAAATGTGTCGAGTCTCACTGCAGATGAGGTCTTACTTGAGACATAGACTTCAGAACATGGGCATGCTTCTAAGCCTTGTACAATAAGATCGTATCTTTATGTGATCTTCCACATCTTGTGGTACACCTCATGTTGGTTCAGGGTATAATAAAATGAATTGAGATGAATCAAGTGGGTGCATCTATTGATTTATTCCTTGGAATTTTATAGAGTAACTTGCTATTTGTTTGTTTCTGAATTGCCAATTTTCTTTGTGATTGATCAAGAATGTTCAGAAATCAATTTACTCTTTGTAGCTATTTAGAATTACCTATAATAAGTATGTCTGTGAGTATCAGTTCCTCTATAGTTCATTTCTATTGTACTTTATATTCACTTTCTCAATAATATATTTTTCAATATTAAAGTGCTTTATATTGTATCTATGAAGTACTCATTCACTGAACAAGTAGGCTCACCCTACTGACAAATTTTAGTGAAACCAACTGGATTGAAGAACGTCAATGCCAAAGTAGATCTGCCACATGAGCCAAGTTTGAATTAGCCAAGTTATGTTAGTCCTTGTAACTCTAGGTCATAGTAGAGTGGTAAATTGTGGTTTGTAACTTTGATTCCTTAATAATAGAATATGTATCTGATTATCATGTCGTATGTACATGGAAGCGTGAGAAATAGAATGAATGTCTGGATGTGTATCTTTGATGTCGAGATCAAATTAGAGTAATCAAGGTTTAATTCGTTAGTAAAGTTTGTTTAGGTGATTGAATGTGAGAAAACAAAGAGTTTAAAAAAAAATAAAAGTTGGGAGTGAACATTGTATTTAGTATAATTCTCAACATATGCCCTCATTTCATGATTAGTGGTAATCGTAAATGTGGGTGTAATAGATTGGTATTAGAGCTTAGACTAATTTTTCGATCAGGGACCATTTGGATAGAAAGTTAGAGTCATATGTCTGATAGTTAGGAGGTGATGTGTTAATAGCTCTGGGAAGTCTGAGTATTTGGATACCTTGGCCTGGTATCTAAATACTTAGGTTGAACAATATCAAGCTACTTTGTCTATCCTTTGTCGATGCCCTAGCCAGGTTTGCAGAGGGAGGATGAACTAGAGACAAACCCTAAAGATATTAGGGGTAGAAGACAAGAAAGTAATGAAAGAATAAGAGCATCAAGACATAATGTGATATAACTTTTGTTTTATAAGTTGCCATTCAGAGATCAATAGAAATGCTCTTATATATTTGAATTCAAAATTTTAGTTTTTAAAAAGATGCATGGTTCTGTAATATTGTTGTACACTATAAAGTTTGTTCCTGGATTATCTACATTCTTTGTATCAAGTAGACTAGAAGTTATCTGTAAATGAGTTTTTTCGTGAGTGGACATTCTTTCCACATGTTTGAGATGAATAGGAGTTGGTTAATCCTGAGTAGCTCTTTGTTTTATGATTGTAGGTTCAGCCTGGTCTGGCTGGTAGGATGCATTTTTGAGATCTAATGACTCCTATCTATTAATCCAATATGAGATTAAACTATGGAGAAGTAAATTTAGAATGTAAAGAAAATACACATACACTAAGATTATTAATGGAAAGACTGGTATGGCTATAATAATTAGAACTGGTATTTCTGATCCAACTTTGGAGCCTTATATAAGAAACACTAAAAGAAGAGGAACCCAAGATAGAAAGAATCAATTATGATGAATGGATCATATAATCAAGTAAACTGCATTTATGTACTCCAAAATAAAGGGAAAATATGAGAAAAGAGTTAAGTATACATTAAGTACATAGAAGTGTAGAGTTTTCAGATGAATTGAAGAGAAAAGAACTAGATGAACATGTAAATTATAACACTAGGATAAGAAACTCAGATGAAACAAAAGGGTAGTGATGGGAACAAAGAGTTTGATTAAGGAATGAGGGTTACATGATATGATTGAGAAATTGGAATGTGTACTTCTGTTATAAAGTTTAATGCATTCATCCTTACTACATTTTGATTCAAAATCTCTATAGAGTAACTACCTAGTCTCCATAAAATGTACTTATTATGTTCATAGTGATTTAATGGGACTAATTCTCAAAAGAAGAACAAAGGTGATTCTAAATAAAAGAACAAGTTATATGAAGGTAAACTATATGTAGCATAGAAAAGCTTTATTGAAAGAGAAACACAACGTTTGACCCCTGCATGAGTTGTTTGCTTTAAAATGAAGGACATGTAGTGTATTATGCATACGGTGAAACTAGTAGGGAGAATATTGATATAGAATTTCAACTAGATAAAAGTAAAAAGATGATAAGAAAGTATATGTAGAATGGAATATAAAATCATATACAAGAATGATAAACATGATCATAAGAGATAAGTTAATGATGACATAGGGAAGAGTAGAATACATGCATATGATGATAGAAAATAAAGAGGGGTTTGAAACACGAGGGAGTAATATAGATGATAAAAGAGAGAGATTGGGAGACACAAGAAGATGCAAAATGTATGATCAAACCAAAGATTGACTGAGCAATGAAACAAATATGTGACTATTAAAGTTGTTCAATGCAACAATGTATAGTATTTGGGTACAATTTACCAATTAATATGAATATCTTTTAAAGAATATGTGGAATTCATTAATCTAAATGCACAACTATCTAGTTTATTTATTTGACTGAGTTCTACCATGTCACATTGTGGTATGCACTTAATTGTGGATTTTTTCAACTGGTGAACCCATGTATCTTGGATTTCCAGACGTGGAAAACTAATGTACTTTCATTAATAATGAAGATCTGAATGTATATCATATGTGCTCATATTTTAGAATTTGAAAGTGGATTTTATCGACTCACTCAGATAGTATACTCATAAAAATTGTTGAAGCATACTTACCTAGTAGACCCATATATAAAAATACTGAAACATAATGTTTAGTGTATAGTTTTTGGGTGTAACTTTCCACTGAACCTGATTTGATTTTAAAACACAATATCTGATAAATATTGATTAATATATAGAGACTATTATTAGATGAAACATGATTGATTTAGAATAAAAACTTAATTATGGCTTAGTACTCAACTGAATGCGATATTGAAGTTGTTTGTGATGAGTATTTGACTTACTTTTAACAAACTGGTATGTTTTTGGATACCATTTTCTAATATTTTAGGTATGTTAATAGAACCAAAATATACTTGTTTTATGTTGTGAATTAATCACTAGTTTTTGAAATCTAAATATCAAGGAATTGTTATTGGCAGCCCACATAATGGTTGATTTATTGGTTTTCTGATACACGTTCTTGAGTGTGCCTCTAGTTTTGTCTTTGATGTTCCATATGTTATTAGAATTATCCCTAAATAGGATATGTTTCACACCATATTCTCCACTTTATGACATGTCATGTTGGTTTACTCGTTTTATCCAAAATAATTGATGTATTTGAATGTTCAAACCAGATATTTTCAACTCATTTATTTTAATATAGTTGTCCAAGAATTATTAGAATAGTTTTGGATGCTACTTACACCTTGACATCATACAACAACTATTTTCCATGTTCAGTTACTTTTTATCAAACTAGTTGGTTGCCTCCACACAACTCACAAGATTTTAAGTAATTTTGCTTCACACACCAATGTTTCATTTATAGTGTGGTGTACCCCAGCTATTCAACTAGTATGATTTTCATTTGGTACACCTTTTCCAGAACATATTGTCCATGCTCAATTAATATACACATTACTTATTATGGTTTTGTTCTTAGTTAATGTAAATCAAGTACAAATGCTTTAGGACATGTCATTAAGGTTTACTCATTTTTTTACCAAACTAATTCACAACTTTGATATTTAGACAAAACATTATCTACTATGAGTTGTTTTAGTACTGTTGTCCATGCATTGTTAAGTACTAGCCCCAAATATTGAACATACTTGTGGTTTGTTTTTGACGCAGATCATATATTATGACTAGTTTGAGTACCTCAACATGTATCTAAATCGAAACCTAGTGCCATGAATATTTTGTACTGAGAAGGGTTTTTGAAAGTAAGATAACTACGTTTCATTAGTCGTATCCCTAAATAGGGTATGAATACCATTTCTTATGCCTTATCCTAAACATGATTAAAACCTAGAGTTTTCTAATTAGGTCAAAACAAGAATGTTATATACCTAGCAAAAAGAAATTGTTCAACCACCGACATGCACACTTACTAAATGTTGTTGAGGGAGAATTTAGTGGGTTGAAGAGGAGGTTTGCTTACCTATAAAAAGATGTGATGTACCTTGTAAATTCACAATGGTGTCTAATACATGTTGTATCCTCCACAATTTCATATGATGCCAAAAAATAGCGACGTTATTGTCACAAAACCATTCTTACCCCAATCCCAATCCTACTACCTAGACAGTAGTAAAAGGATTGAAGCGCCCATCCCTGAGTGGTCCGATAGGATCTCACACACTGGCATATATATAGTAAGAAATTATAAGTCAAAAACATAAGATTTAAAGAACAAACTAACCCATAGTTGGAGATATTATAGATCTGTCTTTGTCATTGGAGGATGTGGAGTGCGGAAGCGATCTAGTCAATGTTCCATTTGTTTTTCCTAAAATTAAGAAATTGGAGACACAATCATGCAATTGCATGGTATGCTATAAAAAACAAGTAAAATGATTTATACCAAAAGAGTATACTTGGTAGGACTAATATTCAAGAAAAGTATAACAAGAGATTTTCCAAATCCAATATTTATTCTTCAAGATGTTTATTTCAAACAATTTGTTTTTTATTATGAGTTCCATTATGCTGTAATCGAGAAGCGTGCTTATATATTTTGTGTGACTCCATCACCCCAATGCGATGAGGGAGTTCATCAGGCTCCTTCTCTGCATATGAGGTAGGAGGTCATGTACAAGTCCCACCTCCGAATGAGGAGGTTGCTTGTACTCAATCTCAACATTATCAACATTATCAAGATCATCATCATCATCAATAAATGGCCAGTCCTAATGGGCAATATGATTTATGTTCTCATGCTTTTCTCAAAATATAATATAAGGAAAAATGGAAGACTAATCATAGGGAACAATAGCTCAATCAAGTTATATAGAGAAGTATACAGTCAAGAGATTCATAAAAAGGATCTTTAGTAGAATCAAGGAAGAGATACAATAGCGTACCTTTCACCGTAGATTTAGACAAAGATTTGGGGAGTTAGAGTAGATTCAAAGCCAAACCCTAACACATTAATGGGTATTCATCCATTAGTATTCCAATCTATAACAAGGAGTCATAAGGAACAACATTAGGGTTCATTAAGCCTCATCATTTCCCTTGGATGTGGTATCTCATTATGATCAAGATGTCATGTTTTTTAGATTATCATGATCCATACTTAGTTCATAATAGGACCTTACAAAAAGACGGTCACTAGTCACTTTTAGATCAATATTGATATAGACATTTCTACGAATAGTATTTCACGAACTTAGAATGATGAGATCACAAGGTTTGATCTTTATTAGATTTAATAATCACAAGATTAAGTTTGTATTATAATATTTAGATTTCATGAGTGAAAATATAACATAGCTATAAGAGTGAGTTTAAATACCATTTTGACTAGATCTGGACTACAAGGAATCAAATGTTACATAACATGATAGGTCTATAAGTCAAGAATCATATATTGATGTTAGATCAATTAAACATTGTCAAAAGTAAAATGAAATAAGATTTAGAATGTTCTTGTCTACAATCTTAGGGTTAAAACTCGTCATCAAGACTTATCATCATTTAGGGTTCATAAATCATGAACAAATCAACAAAGTTAGATCTAGATCTTTCATAAAGTATTAGATGCAAAAAGTTCAATATTGTGATTTGATTGATAGATCAATACAAGTTCCACAAAATTTCATGATTCAGTCAAGATTTAGAAAAAGATACACACTTGACTTGCATACCACCATCAAAGATCACTACCTAAATATAATTTGGAAAATAATCAGGAATCATGTGTTTCAAGCATTTCTATTGTGTCCATCTCATTCTTGCGATCAAAATGGACTATAGGTTCACATATTTTTAACATCGAGTGAAGAAGATATGAGGAAATTACGAATCTTGTAGAGAGAGATACTAACCGAGGAGAGAGAAAGCTTGTGAAATTAAAGCAATGGTCGCTGGCGCTAGATTGGGAAATCTCACCACAGTGCATGGGAGTGGAAACTAAAAGTAGGGTTGTATTTGTGGGTCAAAAACAAACTCAAAGCATCCTTATATAGATGAGAGTGCCTAGGGTTAGGGCATATTTAGGCCAAACTTGGCCATGGAAGCGGCCACCCATAGAGGCTAGAAGGTTGATGAAACTTTGTTATTTTGGATGGAAAAGGAGTGGGAAATGGTGGCAATTCATATTTGGGAGAGAATGGTGCAAGAATAGTGTGAAACAGACTTGAAATGGCAGAGAATCGGTCGACTTAGGCTCCTCTACCAGGCGACTCTGTAGGAAGTCGATCTGAGGTAGGGGATGACCCCGCAGCCATTGGATCGAGATTTGAGGGGGTGTGGGTCAGCACCGCACCCTTGATTGGACCCACCACATTGCCCAGTTAGCGCGGAAATTGGCACAACAAGGTAAAAGTCAAGGAAAAGAAAGGGGGAAAGGTGGTTTAAACATGGAATATCAAGAATTTCTATAGGGAGTTAGGAAGCTCCAAATGAACTAAAATTTGTCATCAAGGTTTATAATAAGGTCAAAAATATTTCCAAATATTTTGGGATCCAAAAGATAAATATAGATATTAGAATGAGATAAAATATCAGCAAGACTAAGATTAGTAGAAATTCATGTGTTCAGAGTATACATTGCTATCAAAATTCCTCAATTAAGTGTCACTAAAGTTCTCAAATCTCTCTATTATACAAAATTTCACTTAAACGAGTGTTTGACACCTATTTGATGATAAAGTGGGGTTATTGAGTACATGCAATATAGAACTAGGTTTTAGAGTCAAAAGATGAAAAATCCACTTTATCATAGTTATGATGGAGGAAGTCCTAGAAAGAAGTTCAACATATGGTCTCCTAGACCACCATATGAACTTGAGGTCCCTCTAGAAAACAACTCAAGATGACACCCAATAAGGTATCTAATTTCCTTAGGGATACACGGTAACCTGGGTTTTGTAATTTTAGTATATATGTACTTGTTATCTAATATGTATCACTAACATACACATAGCCTCTTATCTAACGCTACATACTTTTATGTACAACTTTTCAATCTAATGTTAGATTTGTGGCGTACTTGCTATGTTGTTAAAGTAATAGTGTCACATGAGTTTTGGTATACTTAGGTTTTCTACAATGGACAATGGATTTCCCTCTTGTCTGTGTGGCCTCCCATGAATTGTAGGAGTATAAATGGAATCCACAAATACATGTAATGGTAAATTTGAAGAAAAAAAATCCCACAAGACATAGTTTACATGTTGCAGGGGTTTGGTTCGAACCAGATGTCGTGTGATGTTTCCTGCACAACGAGTTCAACAAAACATGAGCACTCTTACTGCAATTAGGGATGCAACGATACCATAGATTGTGTTTGCACACAATGAACATAGACACTGGTCTAATTCTAACAATTTTATATTCTCCACAAAATCAAAACCAATAGGCTAATATAAGAAATATGTAGTCTTAGGAGGAGAGGTGACTATGTTCACAAATGAATGCACCTCCAAACAGGCATTGGTTCCTCAATAGATGAGGAAGGATATAATACATAATGGTTGTAATATACTTTATTATATTAGAAAAACAATGTCATTTTTATGGTTTGAACTACCTTTTGCTATTAAATTCATATATGTGTAATCTATGGAGGTTGAGAAACACATAATGTTATTTATGAAGTTTAATTTGTCAGATATCAACAGATACTTCACTAGTTCAGAGTTGTATGTGTGGTAATGTTGCCACATTAGATACGAATACTGAGGATGTGGGATTGTATGAATTTGGCATCATAAGTGAATCAACAAGGGAAATGTAATATATGTATTTAGCAAGACCTTTTCCGAATACAACCACAAATATATAAATGCAGTAATTTTACATTATGTGTTCCTTGTCAGTAGCGCAAGACAGATACCTTGTTTGTTAAATAGAAATGTAAATACTTTTACTAGGCAATCGATCTCCCCCTAAGAATGCAATCCCTACAAGCTGAGATTAAGTTACTAAATGACAAATGCAAGATGACACGGGGCCAGATAAGAAACTTGAAGGACTTTGTTGAAATACAGCATGACACTAAAGATGATTAACAATTGTATTAGTATTCGTACAATGAACTTTACAACAAAGTGAATAAGTTGGATTATACAAATTACCTTTATGAGATTCTTTCACCTCACATGGTGCCATATGTTGGTATGTATACCCATAGAGCAATTCATATGATGATTGTAATGGGATACTTTGTAAATGATTTGAATAATAATAAAGGAAATTTCCAATCTATATGTTTAAACTGTTTCTGAGATGATGGTGTAACATGATAGATGTCTAAAGATTGTTTTACTCAATGACGTATGCTTTTAGGTTAAGGACCTAAACGATGAGATCATACGGATGTTAAGAGTATACATTCTTGTATAGTCCCTAGTCGGTTGTTATTGTGGAAATATCCATAGACATCAATAACACTAAAGACTAGATCGTGTGTTGGTTGATGATAGAATCTCATTAGTCATGATATGGTGATATCAAACCAAGCACATAGGTACTTGTTAGAGAACAAGGTACCGGACAGACCCACCGTGAGAGTGACACATGGAACCATGACATGGTAGTCACAGTCAGCTCTCACAGTGATGGTGGTGAGTGTGATTCTTAGACCTGAAATCACTGCACTCAACACATGTCGTTGGGTACACTTTGACATCATCAAACGCAGTCCTGAAACATGGGTTGTTATAAAGGTGATGATTGGGTGGCTTTGACACATGGGGCTTTTGAGGGGTGAGTGATAGATATGGGATTTGTCCCTCCTAAGGGAGTTTGATATCCTTGGCCACTTGATGAGTAGGATTGAGAAAGGCATGCGCATGCACGTGTGAATCAATATGTGATATTGATGTCATACACATCTCACTCGGTCTACTCTGAGATCAAGGAAATGAATGAACATTGACAGGATGACTGTTCCATGCCTCGAGTTCATTCTGGATATCAGTGACAAAGGAATTATACATTCACTGTAACACCATTCACGGATTGTAGGATGAAAGTTGTTCTCGAACTTTCTACTTTTGCTTGGGTAGCAATGATGTGTGACTAGGCACCGCTCTTTGCTTGTGAAGTCATAAGTGTTATGGACTTTCACTGCCAACGTGAAATGGACCTGCAGGGTCACACACATAGGATTTAACCTGGAAGAGGAGTTTTGTCCACAAGCAATGTTTAGATTGATTACTAAAGGAGTTTAGTAGTTCAATTAAACACTCAATTAATCGATGGCTCAATATCGTATGGTTCAAGGTGTTGGACGCATTGATTGGAGTATCGGATTGATTGAAATCGCAATTGACTAATTTTGCCCAACCTGTGCTCCCAACCGATCGGTTCATGTGATGAACCGGTCGGCTGAGGTTGCTAAAATGGTCGGCTGGAGTGTCCAGGCCGATCGGCTCATGCCCAGGTTGAAACGACCGGTTTAAGGGTTGAACCGATCGGCTCAACTGGTGCAACCGACCAGTTGGGAAAGTCATGTTGGCAAGAATTTTCCTTTGGTTTCAAATTGCCCAATTCGATTGGGAATGACATTGGTATTCGATACCAATTGGGAACGAAACAAGGAAAGTCTTTTTGAGCCGGATTAGGACTATGAACCGATCGGTTCAGGGCACCAACCGATCGGTTGGAGTGCCCCAAACGATCGGCTCAGGTCCAACCGATCGGCTCAATGGCCGAACCGATCAGTTCAGTTGTGAACCGATCATTTCAGGTTGCGAGATGGTTGATTTTTGTGGAAAATCCCGAACCCTTCTACTCCTGCTTTAGTCCCGTATTGTCGGGCACAGAGAACCCTGTCCCATGACCCGCCTATATATATAGGGGTATTGGGGGCTTCTCAAAACACAACTCAGTGCAAGTTGATTGCTCTGCAAAGTTGTCGTTCTCTCTGGTTTTGGTAACCGAGAGAGAGCCCGAGCAAGTGCTTCCCGCAAAGGGAGGTGTAGCAAGGGAAGGACAACTGCAGTTGCAATTGACAGCAGGAGAGTGTGTTGGCGACTAGTACATCAACAGGAGGGTGCGACTCCTTCCACTTCCTTGTGGGACAAGGAGAGTGGAGTTTCGGGTGGTCCGTGTGGACTACTTCAGAGGCGGGAGGTCACTGCTGCTCAGGAGGACAACTGTCATCCGACAGTCCGGTAGTAGGAGGAGTCATCAGTCCCGGTGCGACCAGGAGCTGCAAAGACACCGTCTAAGACTGGATGTGAAGACCGCGCAAGGCACGTGGTATTGTCGCCGAGCAAGCCTCGGGACAAGGTATGATTCACAAACCATCTTTCCTATTATATAGATGCTGACGCGATTCCTTTTGTTCCGGGTTTGGGGAGAAAATTTTTTTTGTTTCCGCTGCTTCTCTGCCTCCTCCAGAAACCCAACAGTGGTATCAGAGCCATGTCAACCTCTCTATATTTTAGGATTATCGATATGATCGATTTTGGTTTGTCGCCTTTATTTATTGCATGCGATGCGAATAATATCAGCTTTATACATGTCCAATCCACAAATCCCTAATATACATATATGATATGTAATATTAATGCACTCGATACGCATCGCCCTTAAACGAGTTTTGTGGTGGATGTGTAGCATGATTATGGCCTATAAACCCCTATATATGTGTGTGGTTGTTTATGTGGTTGCTTGCATCTCGGTCTGCGCACCGATTCCCTTTCTCATATTCCTGATGTAACTCGAAATAATTCGAGAATTCTTTTCCTACCTTTGCTCCCCCCGAATGTAACTCGGGGTTTCACAATTCAATTGCAAATAGGATAGATTTTATTTCCTGTTATGTCAAAGAACGACGGACAACCTGAAGACGATCGGTTCAAGGAGTGAACCGATCAGTTGGTGATCCAGAAGGCTGGTTCGAGGAACGAGATGAGCGGGTGGCAACCTGAGGAGATGTACGATGACCGGTGTACCGATCGGCTGGAGGTGCCAGTCGATCGGCTGGTGGCACCCGAACAACCTACCTGATGGCAAGCCGATCAGTCATGGAGATGAACTGATCAAACCCAGAAAGGCAGGCACATATTTCATCTTGTACAGGTTGCATGTGATGTAGACCTAGATGAGCGTGATTCCTCTTGGCTCGAGGAATCACAAATAGGATGGCCATAATCATTGCTTTTTATCATTTATGCATGTTTTCTGTGGGATATAGCATGTATATGATACATACTATATATTGTGGTGATTGGATATGTATATGTATATAAAAACCAAATCCCTCATTAAATATTAAGTTTTAGATGCCTTCCAAATACGACACACGTGAAAAGCTTGATCGACCAAGTGTGGGCACGCCCTAGCGTGGTGCACCGTCTATCTCGTGGAAGCGTGAAGGATGAATGTGTGGGTCTGCCCTAGCAGGGTGCACATTCATCGTGTTGGCTTTGGGTCGGACTTAACAAGGTGATCTAGATGGGATCTAGTACCTTGAGGCATGGAGATGATCATGGCAAGGAGTTGCATATGACATCTTTCAAGAGTTGCATATGATGCAATTGGCAAAAGTTGCCTACCTGAGAGATCTGAGTTGTGGGTGACAGCCCTAGCTGGTCCATGACTCAGAGGATTTCATGATCTTGACCCACTAGAAGATTGTACGCTGCAATCTTCCGAATTGATGGTGAGGGCTATCAATTTGAGTCAAAATAGTGGGAGCGGTAATTAATTAAAGGCCTAATTAACTATCGTCAAATTTTATTCAAATCAAATCAAAAATGTTTTGACAAATGCAAATTTTTCTCTTGTAGAATGGCAAAAGAATCATCTTTTAAAATGGGCAAATTAATTGAGAATAAATTCCATAACTGGTTGAGGACTGTGAGAAGTGTTCTGCACAATCCAAATATACCAGGAGCCTTAGAATCCACTCTATGTACGCTTAATGCGTTGGTGAAGAGGAAAGTAGGTAAGGGAGAGAAGTGTTCTCTCGCCAAACCAATTTCTTCTACATGGAGAGGATGGAGGAAGGAACAATGGAAGAAGAAGTCGGAGATAGAGATCTCTACTTCTGGTGTATACGTGATAGAGATTAACTTTACTACTTCTTCGTCATGGGTACTTGATACCGGATGCGGATCTCACATTTGTTCAAATGTGAAGGATCTTAAGAGAAGTAGGCCTTTGGGGAAAGGCGAGGTTGAACTACGTGTTGCTAATGGGGCAAGAGTTTCCGCGAGTGCCGTAGGAACCTATGAGTTAACTCTACCTAGTGGGCTAATAATAGAGTTGAAGAACTGCTATTATGTACCTGCCATAAATAGGAATATCATTTCCGTCTCTTGTTTGGACAAAGATGGATTTTAATTTCTTATTAAGAATGGAAAGTGTTCCATTTCTAAAGATGGGATCTTTTATGGCAGTGCCCCTATGTCTTATGGTCTATACTTGATAGACCTGGAGACAAGTGTATACAACGTAAACACCAAAAAGCAAAAACTCAATGACTCAAACAAAACATATCTCTGGCATTGTCGTCTAGGGCACATAAATGAGAAGCGCATTTCTAGACTCCATAAAGATGGTTATCTAGACTCTTTTGATTATGAATCAATAGAGACATGTGAATCTTGTTTGTTGGGCAAGATGACCAAGACTCCCTTTTCAGGTAAAGGTGAGAGAGCTAGTGATCTATTAGGACTCATACATACTGATGTATGTGGGCCTTTTAGAACTAATGCCAGAAATGGGTATCAGTACTTCATTACCTTCACTGATGATTTCAGTAGGTATGGCTATGTGTACCTGATGAAGCATAAGTCAGAAACCCTTGAAAGGTTCAAGGATTTCATGAATGAAGTACAGAACCAGCTTGGTAAAAGTATTAAGGCACTTCATTCCGATCGAGGTGGAGAATACTTGAGCCAGGAGTTTGAGGACCTTCTGCGAGCCCGTGGTATTGTATCACAATGGACTCCGCCTGGAATACCACAGCATAATGGTGTGTCTGAAAGAAGGAATCGCACATTGTTAGATATGGTGCGATCAATGATGAGTTTTGCTGATCTTCCAATTTCTTTCTGCGGTCATGCTCTTGAAACCGCCGCGTTTACACTTAACCGTGTGCCATCTAAATCGGTTCAAAAGACACCATATGAGATATGGTATGGGAAGCGTCCCGTTTTGTCTTTTATGAAGATTTGGGGCTGTGAGGCTTACGTTAGGAAAATGTTTCCTGATAAGCTTGGACCCAAATCCGATAAATGTTTTTTTGTTGGATACCCCAAGGAAATGAGGGGATATTACTTATACCACCCTACTGACAACAAAGTGTTTGTTGCCAGGGATGCTGTATTCCGAGAGAGGGAATTTATTTCCAAAGGAAACAGTGGGAGGAAAGTAGAGCTTGAAGAGGTTCAAGCCCAACAAGAAAACATTGAACCGGTAGATGTACCATAGGAAAATGTAGATTCACAAGGTGTTGTGGAATCTCAGTCTCCTCAGGTAACACAAGGACCTCGTAGATCTAGTAGGACTCGCCTCGAACCTGAGAGGTTTGGATACCTTGTAACTCAGGAAGGTGGAGAGTTGATCATAGATGATGATCCAACTACCTACGTAGAGGTTATGGAGGGACCAGATTCTGAGAAATGGCTAGAAGCCATGAGATCCAAGATGGAATCCATGTACTCCAACAAAGTATGGACTTTGGTGGAACCACCCGAAGGGGTAAAACCCATAGGGTGCAAGTGGGTCTTCAAGAAAAAGACCGACATGGATGGCAATGTGCAAACTTATAAAGGCAGATTGGTTGCAAAGGGATTTCGACAAATTCAAGGTGTTGACTATGACGAAACCTTTTCTCCAATTGCCATGATTAAGTCCATCAGGATCATGCTTGCTATTGCAGCTTACTATGACTATGAGATTTGGCAGATGGATGTTAAAACCGCATTCCTTAACGGGAATATTCATGAGGATGTGTACATGACACAGCCTGAAGGTTTTGTAGATCCAAAGAATGCCAATAAAGTCTGTAAACTGCAAAGGTCAATCTATGGATTGAAGCAAGCATCTCGGAGTTGGAATCTTCGATTTGATGAAGAAGTCAAAGTGTTTGGCTTTATTCAAAATGAAGATGAACCTTGTGTGTACAAGAAGGTTAGTGGGAGCTCGACCACGTTTCTCATATTGTATGTGGATGACATACTTTTAATGGGGAATGATGTCTTAGCCTTAGAGAAGGTAAAGACTTGGCTTGGGAAAACTTTCTCAATGAAGGACTTAGGAGAAGCATCCTATATTCTAGGAATTAAGATATATAGAGATAGATCTAGAAGGCTTCTCGGACTAAGTCAGAGCACGTACATTGACAAGGTGCTGAAGCGGTTCAGCATGGAGAACTCAAAGAGAGGCAACGTCCCTATGCTACATGGAGTTACCGTCTCTAGAGCTCAATGTCCCCAATCTTGTGAAGAGAGGGAGCGTATGAATGGGATCCCATATGCATCAGCCATTGGATCCATCATGTACGCTATGTTGTGCACACGCACAGATGTCTCGTATGCTCTAAGCATGACGAGCAGGTACCAGTCAGATCCCGGGGATGCTCACTGGACAGCCGTGAAGAACATCCTCAAGTACTTGCGAAGGACTAAGGATCAGTTTCTTGTGTACGGCGGCGAGGAAGAGCTGGTTGTAAAGGATTACACCGATGCAAGCTTCCAAACCGATAAAGATGATTACAGATCACAGTCAGGATTTGTGTTTTGCCTTAATAATGGAGCTGTGAGCTGGAAGAGTTCCAAGCAAGAAACAGTTTCCGATTCTACTACAGAGGCCGAGTATATTGCTTTTTCGCATGCAGCAAAGGTGGATGTGTGGATCAGAAAGTTCATTTCTGAACTTGGTGTAGTTCCCAGTAGCTGTGATGCAATTGAGCTTTATTGTGACAATAATGGAGCTATTGCACAAGCTAAGGAGCCCAAATCACATCAGCGGTCCAAGCACATACTACGGCACTTCCATCTCATACAAGAGATCATACAGCGAGGAGATGTGAAGATTTGCAAAGTACCAACTGAAGACAACATAGCTGATCCACTGACTAAGGCCCTTTCTCAGCAGAAGCATGATGGTCATGCTAGGTCACAAGGACTGTGTTTCCTTGGTGACTGGCTCTAAGTGCAAGTGGGAGTCTGTTGGTATGTATGCCCATAGAGCAAGTCATATGATGATTGTAATGGGATACTTTGTAAATGATTTGAATAATAATAAAGGCAATTTCCAATCTATATGTTTAAACTGTTTCTGAGATGATGGTGTAACATGATAGATGTCTAAAGATTGTTTTACTCAATGATGTATGCTTTTAGGTTAAGGACCTAAACGATGAGATCATACAGATGTTAAGAGTATACATTCTTGTATAGTCCCTAGTCGGTTGTTATTATGGAAATAACCATAGACATCAATAACACTAAAGACTAGATTGTGTGTTGGTTGATGACATAATCTCATTAGTCATGATATGGTGATATCAAACCAAGCACATAGGTACTTGTTAGAGAACAAGGTACCGGACAAACCCACCATGAGAGTGACACATGGAACCATGACATGGTAGTCACAGTCAGCTCTCACAGTGATGGTGGTGAGTGTGATTCTTAGACCTGAAATCACTGCACTCAACACATGTCGTTGGGTACACTTTGACATCATCAAACACAGTCATGAAACATGGGTTGTTATAAAGGTGATGATTGGGTGGCTTTGACACATGGGGCTTTTGAGGGGTGAGTGATAGATATGGGATTTGTCCCTCCTAAGGGAGTTTGATATCCTTGGCCACTTGATGAGTAGGATTGAGAAAGGCATGCGCATGCACGTGTGAATCAATATGTGATATTGATGTCATACACATCTCACTCGGTCTACTCTGAGATCAAGGAAATGAATGAACATTGACAGGATGACTGTTCCATGCCTCGAGTTCATTCTGGATATCAGTGACAAAGGAATTATACATTCACTGTAACACCATTCACAGATTGTAGGATGAAAGTTGTTCTCCAACTTTCTACTTTCGCTTGGGTAGCAATGATGTGTGACTAGGCACTGCTCTTTGCTTGTGAAGTCATAAGTGTTATGGACTTTCACTGCCAACGTGAAATGGACCTGCAGGGTCACACACATAGGATTTAACCTGGAAGAGGAGTTTTGTCCACAAGCAATGTTTAGATTGATTACTAAAGGAGTTTAGTAGTTCAATTAAACACTCAATTAATCGATGGCTCAATATTGTATGGTTCAAGGTGTTGGACGCATTGATTGGAGTATCTGATTGATTGAAATCGCAATTGACTGATTTTGCCCAACCTGTGCTCCCAACTGATCGGTTCATGTGATGAACCGGTCGGCTGAGGTTGGTGAACCGGTCGGCTGGAGTGTCTAAGCCAATCCGCTCATGCCCAGGTTGAAATGACCGGTTCAAGGGTTGAACCGATCGGCTCAACTGGTGCAACCGACCAGTTGGGAAAAGTCATGTCGGCAAGAATTTTCCTTTGGTTTCAAATTGCCCAATTCGATTGGGAATGAAATTGGTATTCGATACCAATTGGGAATGAAACAAGGAAAGTCTTTTTGAGCCGGATTAGGACTATGAACCGATCGGTTCAGGGCACCAACTGATCGGTTGGAGTGCCCCAAACGATCGGCTCAGGTCCAATCGATCGGCTCAATGGCTGAACCGATCGGTTCAGTTGTGAACCGATCATTTCAGGTTGCGAGATGGTTGCTTTTTGTGGAAAATCCTGAACCCTTCTACTCCTGCTTTAGTCCCGTATTTCCGGGCACAAAGAACCCTGTCCCATGACCCGCCTATATATATAGGGGTATTGGGGGCTTCTCAAAACACAACTCAGTGCAAGTTGATTGCTCTGCAAAGTTGTCGTTCTCTCTGGTTTTGGTAACCGAGAGAGAGACCGAGCAAGTGCTTCCCGCAAAGGGAGGTGCAGTAAGGGAAGGACAACTGCAGTTGCAATTGATAGCAGGAGAGTGTGTTGGCGACTAGTACGTCAACAGGAGGGTGCGACTCCTTCCACTTCCTTGTGGGACAAGGAGAGTGGAGTTCTGGGTGGTCCGTGTGGACTACTTCAGAGGCGGGAAGTCACTGCCGCTCAGGAGGACAACTGTCATCCGACAGTCCGGTAGTAGGAGGATTCGTCAGTCCCGGTGCGACCAGGAGCTGCACAGACACCGTCCAAGACTGGAGGTGAAGACCGCGCAAGGCGCGTGGTATTGTCGCCGAGCAAGCCTCGACACAAGGTATGATTCACAAACCAACTTTCCTATTATATACTTAGGTTTTCTACAATGGACAATGGAGATCCCTCTTATCTGTGTGGCCTCCCATGAATTGTAGGAGTATAAATGGAATCCACAAATACATGTAATGGTAAATTTGAAGAAAAAAAATCCCACAAGACATAGTTTACATGTTGCAGGGGTTTGGTTCGAACCAGATTTCATGTGATGTTTCCTACACAACGAGTTCAACAAAACATGAGCACTCTTACTGCAATTAGGGATGCAACGATACCATAGATTGTGTTTGCACACAATGAACATAGACACTGGTCTAATTCTAACAATTTTATATTCTCCACAAAATCAAAAGCAATAGGCTAATATAAGAAATATGTAGTCTTAGGAGGAGAGGTGACTATGTTCACAAATGAATGCACCTCCAAACAGGCATTGGTTCCTCAATAGATGAGGAAGGATATAATACATAATGGTTGTAATATACTTTATTATATTAGAAAAACAATGTCATTTTTATGGTTTGAACTACCTTTTGCTATTAAATTCATATATGTGTAATCTATGGAGGTTGAGAAACACATAATGTTATTTATGAAGTTTAATTTGTCAGATATCAACGGATACTTCACTAGTTCAGAGTTGTATGTGTGGTAATGTTGCCACATTAGATATGAATACTGAGGATGTGGGATTGTATGAATTTGGCATCATAAGTGAATCAACAAGGGAAATGTAATATATGTATTTAGCAAGACCTTTTCCGAATACAACCACAAATATATAAATGCAGTAATTTTACATTATGTGTTCCTTGTCAGTAGCGCAAGCCAGATACCTTGTTTGTTAAATAGAAATGTAAATACTTTTACTAGGCAATCGATCTCCCCCTAAGAATGCAATCCCTACAAGCTGAGATTAAGTTACTAAATGACAAATGCAAGATGACACGGGGCCAGATAAGAAACTTGAAGGACTTTGTTGAAATGCAGCATGACACTAAAGATGATTAACAATTGTATTAGTATTCGTACAATGAACTTTACAAAAAAGTGAATAAGTTGGATTATACAAATTACCTTTATGAGATTCTTTCACCTCACATGGTGCCATAGGCCAATTGTTCTTGCAGATACTAATAGATAAAATTTATCTCGTACAGATGGGCCATGTGCGTCTTGTAGTCGAAGTTATATAATAATTTTTTTTCTTATTATGTCTTCCTATTTGAACTATCATATCATATATTCATGTTTGTACAATGAATTTCTATGATTGTAATGCATTACACACAACATTAGTAATATGACTGGACCAGATAGGAGGCCCTATTTTCTATGGTTGAAGGAGGCCAATTTGGGTCTACTTGATGCATTAAGGTGGAAATTTGATCTTGGGAGATGTTTGGATGGACACTTTACTCGAGAGGCTTGGAGGGACACATTGCATGAGTGGAAAAATAAAATGGGGATTCCTTACATGTCTAAGAGAAGGTCGAAAGCCAATGGAATAATCTCAAAAGTGATTTTATTAGATATAATTGCTTTATGTTGGAAAATGTAGGGGTTATTCACCAATTAGGCCTGCAACATCAACCTCACCAAGAAGGTTACCATCAACCAAATGTTGACAACATCAATGATGTCGCTTGAGGAGTTGGTGGTAAAGGAAAGAAATGAAAGTTGCATGAATCCCTACCTACAAATTTAGGAAATAATTTGCATGACAACTTTGTGGAGTAATGATTACGAACTAGTAGATGTAATATGATGTAATATTAGTATATGTTGAACAATTTGATGTTGATTTCAAACAAATTATATGCTCATATGTGATATCATTTTATGTATGTCTAAATTTCATCTTTTTTTGTTATAACCATGTTATAGGTACAAAGTTCTAGTTTACTTTTTTGAATATCAACAAAATTATAAGTTGTTTGAATTGTATGGTGTACATTTAGTAAGTTATTATTTGCATTGTTTGTTTTCCATCTAGTAACTTTAAATCTATCCACAATAGTTATTTCAATCACAAATTTTGTTAACAAACACATATACACTACTTGTATCAGTGGTTTTCAAACTATGTTGCAATTGTTTTCTTTTGTAATGAATCTCTATCAATGTCATAAAGATCTAGATGCATTACTCAACACAATGTTAAAACGTCAATACTACTTAGACAAAATTCATGGCCCTTCTCTACGTCAAGCTAGGTGTGATGGCCTTTGTGAATTCACCACATTAATAGGGAGGTCAAACATCAACATGAACATGATTAAGGCAAGGAAGAAAGTGTTGAATCTTTTGATGTAGTATTGAATGCCTTTAGGACCAGTCCACCTACTTACCCACCATGCTTAAAATAGAAATCTAACCATGTGGGAAGCTCTGAAGCACATAAAAGAGTTTTTGATGATAAATTCACTGAACCGGATGATGTTATTGATGATGGAGTCAATGCACCCAATGATGTTGTTTGAGGTATTGATGGTGAAGACAATGAGTGAATGTCAATAAATGGGTGAAATAATACTAATATTAAAATATACACGTCAACAAAAAGTACTCATACATAACTCACACTCATAATACAAATAATCATCATTATATACTTTTAATTTTCATAAATGTGATTTTCCTATTGAACTAGAATATAATATCAAACATAGTCAAATTATAATTATATTATCCAAACAGTTCTGGATCAGAATCAAATCATATCCTGATGAAGTTACCAAATAAGATCAGACTACAAACATATTCTGGTTGGTTTACTGAACTAAATTAGATTGTATCACGACCAAATTACTAAAATTAGACTAGATTGTCAAATGGTATTAGACTGGTCCAGACTAGAATAATCCAAATATTTTAACTAAACCTAACTAACCTAGTCCTAACTATAGAATCCCACTCCATAACCATACAAGGTTTATGTTTCTTATCAAACACTAGTATCCATCAAAAGAACAACTAAACTTGCATTGCTGAGAATACCACTTTATCTTTATTGCTTGCTTGATGGAATTGAGGTCAAATGGGCTGGGCACATCCTACTCAAAATGACTTGTTTTGATTCCCATCAACTATACACTAACATGATCTGTGGACTCTTCAAAAGCTCATTGAAAAATGTTTCTTTCTTGAGTTGAAGTGTTCATCTTACAAGAAATACACTCCAATCAACATTACCTCTATGAAGAAATCTAACATCAACCAAGTTCACTTTGAGGCTTCCTCTTCTAGATCCTAACTGCAAAACTCTTCCTCCAACCACCTAGGCTATTAATCAACCCTTACATCCTACATCTCCACCTCATTCATCATTCTCTATATCTAATCAGCATCTCACATTGTAGATGATATATTAGAATGACAACCACAAGTAGGTTCATTCCCACGTACTTGATGATATAGCTAATATTATGTCTTCCATGAACTTTACATGGGCGCATCCCTATCCCTCATACCAACCTCCTTTCCACTTTACATACTATGTTTCCTATGCATATGGTTAGTATACCCAACTGTACACTACCCATCAATTTCTTCCCATATTTCAGATGCCATTATATTCCACCACCATCATCTCCACATACAACTCCACCTCGTCCTCTTATTGATATGTCTATCCATGATTCTCTCAGATAGGATTGATCCTGATCTTGTTTACTACTGGTGGGAAACTAAGCCAAACTTCCAACAACATTGTGGCTTTTGTGCACACATCTACATGATTGAGGCACAAATTCAAGCTTAGTGGTTGAGTCATGAGATACATGCTAAGGGTGGTGAGATGGTAATTGATGAAGTCCTTACTGAGACTAATGACGATGAAGATGATGGATATGGTGATTACAGTGAAGATAGTGTGGTAAACATGGATGATGCTTCTAAGTGTTCATCTCTAGTCTTCCACTTCAAAACATGGGTAAGATGATCATGATTGTAAAATGATTACATCTTAGTATAGAGTGTCCTCCACCTTTGTTTGATGAGCTTAGAATGTATTAGATAGAAATATGTATTCTGATAAATTCATCTATTATTTTTATCTCTTATTGTATTTTTACTCTGGTTACATGTTGTATGTCAATATAACTATTTTTCATTATCTTGTATCATACTCGGATGTACTCAATTAAGACTATTATTTGCATACCTTCCTTGCCTACGTTACTTGAGAATTTATAATGTATGACTTGTGTAAATTGGATCTTTTGATATATAGAATTCTTTTTATTCTAATTGTGTTTTTTCTATATAAGACATATTGATATGCTCTTATATCCCCTTCAATTTTCTAAATGAAAAAAGGGGGAGAAAGAAGAGAAAAACACTTGAAATTTTATTACATTTAATACTCTTGTATAAATGTTAGAAATATCTGGAAATGGATATAATATATTATTGTTTGTGGAGACTAACAAGACAAGTAGGGTAAGAATAGATTGATGGTTAGCATCCCATCTAAAATATATGCAAACCCATCATAATTTCTAAGGTGAATAATTTCCATTTCATTGTTTTTATTCAAGCCCATTAATGGTTATTGGCTACCTTTTCCTACAATGGAATATAGTTTAGCTATTGATTTGGAAAAGGGTGGTGATTTGGTGTATCTCTTGTGAGTTAAAATAAGGTGGTTCTCATAGTTACAAATTATAGTGTTGACTTATCTTGGTAGTGAATGTACATCTCCACTTAGAGGTTAGAACCACTATAATTGATTGTGTTATTTGTTCTTCATAATACTTGTCACCCTTGCTCTTCTTATTTAGCTTCACTCAAACTTCTCATAACTTGAAGGTATAACAAGTTATGTGGAAGTGTTTCTTAGCTGCATTCATTTCCTTTAAAGAATATTGATCCAATAGAAGGTAGTAATGATATCCACAAATCTAATTAATTGAGAAACACCATTCTAAAGTTGGATATTTTACAGTGGGAGGTATTGTTCTGAAAAGCGATAATCAGTGTACAGGCGGAGAGGGTACCGAATAGAGTATATACGGTATGTGGGAGTATAAGCGGGAGAATATTCAGTTTTAATCGATTTTGATTTTTTTTATATTAACCATAAAGATATGTAAATTATATATTGACCATATAATAATGACAATGATAAGTAATTAGAAACATTTATAAGTAATAGACTAATATTGCATTCATAACTAGTTAGAAACATTGATAAAATTAGAGAATAAAACTTTGATAAGTAATTACAAACATTGATAAGTCATAGACTAATATCACATTAATAAGTAATTAGAAACGTTGATAAGTAATAGACTAATATTGCATTAATAAGTAATTAGAAACATTGATAAGTCATAGACTAATATTGCATTAATAAGTAATTAGAAACATTGATAAGTGATAAGACTAATATTGCATTAATAAGTAACTTGAAACATTGATGAAATTAGGGAAAAAACATTGATAAGTAATTAGAAACATTGATAAGTCATAGACTAATATTGCATTAAGAAGGAATTAAAAACATTGATGAAATTAAAGAAGAAAACATCAACATTAAGGATCAGTTCAATAAACACTAACGATAAACTTATAGAGAAAACATGAGGAGAAGACCAAATATGTAAATTGGAAGAAGAGAATGTAATTGTAAGACCAATAGTAGTATTAGAAAAAAGTAATGTAAAAAAAATTATTACTAGCATTTGATTTTGAAAATCGCCGATTAATCGGCCGATTATTCCCCCGATCGGTCGATTAATCAGTCCTGGACTGATTATAGGCCGATTATTCATAATCGGAGCGGTAGACCCCCAAAAGGAATATTCGGTCGATTATTCAGCCTAAGCGACCGATTTTCTGAACAATGGTGGGAGGTTTATGGGGGTGCATGGAGGGGATTATAAATTTGATGATTGACTTTCCATTAATTATTCACCACATTTTAGGAAATTTGAGTGTGTCCATTTACTCTATTTCATTAATTTTGAAATACCCTTGATGAGAAAGAGTAAGACTCTTTGTATTCATTATAAAATTATCTTACAACAACTTATACCATGTCTTACATTAGTTGTCCTCCCTTTATTATAATCCCTTTTCTCCCCACACATCATAACTCCCCATTTGTTATTCCATTGTGTAATGGAGTGCCACAAAAAATCCGCACTCACGTTGTATGGGATAACCAATCCTATCATTGCATTGCACATTGTTTACTCATGCATCTCCCTCCCCATCAAATGTACATATGTATCTCTCATTTAAAATAGATCACTCTCACCTATCCCTCCCAAGAGGTTTTATTAGTTGGAGAAACAAAATTGGGAAGTGTTGTATGATTTTCAAATCGTCCATAATTCATAGGGGTACAAAGATATAGTAAGAAAATGTTATTTGGGATTTGGGTAATTAGCAACACAAGAATAGGCTATGCATGACACAAAATGATTGTAATTTATTATTATCTCTAATCAAACATGAAATATATAGTTGTATAGGAATGCCCAATGTGTTCACTTACGTTAAAGATTGTTTATTATTCCCTTTATCTATAAAAATATAGGATTACATACTTCAAATATGTATTCTAGGAAGTAGCATAAAGACAAGTTAGATCCTTGATGTCTGAAAAAATTTTATATTATATTCTTTTTTGTGTTTGAGATCAAAATGCCTGGAATAGCAATTAAAGTTTTTTTTCAGTAATTACTAGTTCAACGCCTTAAAAATTGTTAGAACATAGGTCTAAGAGTTCCTTGGGTTCATTTTCTCATAAATAATAAAATTGACATATACACTTTATTCTATGATAATTGCGGATCATTCTAATGTGTTATTAGTATATTTCTATATTTTATAATGATCAAGATGGTGTTCATAAATCATGATTTACTAAAGAAGCTTAGAAAGAAAGGCCAAGAAAACTAGGAATTAAGATAGCCAAAGAGGAGAAAAGTGACAGTTTAGTATAAAATGTTCCTAGGGACCAGTTTTCCTCTAGATTGCATGATAATCAGACAATGTCTATTGAAGATGATGCTTTGACAACTATCCAATCCAATGGTTTATTATTCATAACATGAAGACCTATAAGCAAGACATGGATTTAAGTTTTGTTAATATCACATGGGATATTATTGGGTTCCATTCGTTATTTTCTTGGATATATTTTTGCCGTTGTTTAACTCTATGTGTATTTAGAACGATCACATGAGAGACCTACTATCATTTTTTCTATCAATCCCCCCTTTTTTGATCCAATTCATACATGTGAGGACCTCAAAATTTTCCACCTTAAGGATATATGATGCCACCAATGACAACAAATTTGCATGATATACCAATGACGACAAAAGAAAAAAAGGAGCAAATCCAAATGCATATGCTACAGACCCCATCATATTGACAACTCTATTAAAGCTTGCATAGTTGAAAGGGAAGAATGACATGTTCACTTCTACAAAGCGTATATCTGTTTCTAGGGTCCAAAACATTCAAAAAACTTTGACATGCCTAAATTTCATGAATACTCTAGGAAATGAGACTTGTTCACACACATCAAATAAAATTATTCAGATATGGTGAAGATCAAGACCAAAATAAAGTGTTAAACCTCTACTTTGCCAAATCCTTTTTAGGGCACATCCAGATTTAGTGAAACAAATGAGACATGCCATCCTTAGCCACCTAGTAACAAATTGGAGAATAGGTTATTTGATCAATATGTCTAGATTATAGATAATATATCTAGCAAAAAAAAATTTGGAAATGTTACAATAGAATATTGACGAATGATTCACCATGTTTGTAAAGAGATGGAGGAATTAGTTGCAATTCAGGAGTTCAACAATGTTATCAAAGAAGCTCTTGACATGGGGAACAAGGTAGTCATGCTCGAACCGACCGCACTCTTTTCCTTACAACAGTTCAACACATTAAAATTAAATCAAAAGATGTGTAGATTAAAATTTTTACTTCATTCTCCAACATCAAATGCCGTCTTCAACGACAAATGTCAGGTTGATATGGACAAATATTTCGATGAAAAAACACTCATTCTGTAATTGCAATAATGATACAATCAAATTACAACAACAACTATGATGAAAGTGACAACTAAAGCAACTCCATATGAAAAAAATACAAACATGGAGTCAACATGGTTCTTTGACACCACAACTGCAACCACATATGCAAAAAGTCTCACATTATGTAACCAAGCACACAATACTTCCAAACACAAATACATTGTATGTCATCAAAATAACAATATCGCCTTAGCTAGTTTTGTGGGTATGAAGTGTCGCCATTCCAACCACCAATGCAACAACTCCATGTATGTAGCCAACCACCAAAATGAGAATTTTCAGGGAAACACACATCAAAGGAAGAGCCATCAAAGACAAAAAAGAAATTCACTCTAAGAGGAACTTTACTCAGTGACATCCTACCCACTATCCAAAATCTCCATAAACACCCCATTAGAAGGGATGGATGCTACCAATCCACTAACAAAAGGTTAACATAATTTTAATAAAGGTGTAAAAAATGTTGTAACTGGCAACAAAATAACTACTCACACTTTTTAGAAAATATTGCTTCCCGTATAACTACCACACACAACTTCACTTATAAATACCACATACATGTTTGAAGCAAAATAAAATATACAACATAACAAATAAACACAACCTCTCATATTTTCACTTACATCATCAAGGATTAAGACCTTAATGTTTTAGATTTTATGTTCGCAATCACGCAACAGACAAGAACACCCACTAAAAAGTGATGAATGGTTAAGTTTGTAGTAAAAGATTGTTGGAAATTTGACTGGTTGTCATTTGAAATCTTAAAAATTTACATCAATTGCTCATATGTTTTTGTTGGCTGAAATGAATTCATTGAAAACTAAACCTAGGTGATGATCAGATTGGATCTAATACCGAAAACATTCATATGACAAACAAATTGGTGGCAACACAATAATTACTTTTTCATACTTGAGTAACTTTCACATTGTAGATTTGTGTCTAACTATATTGGAGCGCAGAGTAAGAGGCAAATATTAAAAAAAAAATTGTAGGAATCAGAACTTTTTAGATAAAATCAACCCACAATTTTTATTAAATAGATAATTTTCTATACCCAACCTAACAATTGCTTGACACCTTTGTAAAAACACCTTTACACATATAACTACACTACCTCTCTTTACGTTTGACACATTTTATAGCATTCCAAACTTGTTTTAATCGGACATTCCATTCTTTATTTCTTATTCAAAATAACACAACAGAACCATAAAGAAGTGATGTTATTCTATAGAGAAGACTTATAGAATCACACAAAGTTGACCATTATAGGGCTCTGTACCGTGATGCCTGTTGCCTGAGAAGACCAGATAAGAAGAGCCTCAGCGGAGGTAATGCCGGACGCGTCCGTGTTAGCCGTGAAGGTGATTTGAAACTGTATCCTCTCATTGGTTGCGGTAAACTGAAGCGTGCTTGGTTCTACTGTCACAGAAGTCCCTACAGACGGGAACATGTTGGCCACATAGATCGATGTGGGATCACCAACGTTAGTCATTGTTCGGGTGATTGTGACCGTGCTTCCGACTGCCTTGCTAATAGTAATCGACATGGTGGGGTAGTTGAGGTCTGCTGGCATGATGGCTTTCTCGTTTGCACAAACAACTTGGCGACGGGCTATGACGCTAACTTGTGCATCCGTGTACTGGATGCTGCAAAGATACTGGATATAATCCTGAGGAGTGAGGTCGTAAACGAGGCCAGGAGTGGTTGCTTTTTGTGGGTTAACCTGGCCAGCGCCGGTGAGGTAGAAGGAAGCAAAATTACGGTTTTGATCGGTGATGAACTGACCTACGTTGTTCATTATTGTGGAAGTTGTCATCATGGCAGATCGGATGGCTGCCGGAGACCAGTCAGGGTGTGCGCTTTTGATGAGGGCGGCGACGCCGGAAAGATGTGGAGCGGACATAGACGTGCCGGAGATGATGTTGAATGGTGCTGAAGCTAGGGCAGGGCCGACTTGCCAAGGCCATGCTGCTAAGATATCAACCCCTGGACCAAGGATGTCGGGTTTGATGAGATCCGTGTTGGTCACGCTTGGTCCTCGAGAGGAGAAGTAAGCCACCATGGAAGCAGGTGGGTCGAGCCCAATCGTGGTACCCAAGAACTGGATTGATGCCGTAGCTGATGGAGACTGTGAGGCATAGGCTTTGATGATTGATCCGTCAGGGTCGCTGACAACAGAGGTCGGAAGGACATCCGCCTGCACAAACGTGTTATACGCCGCTACTTGATAGTACACCAATATCATGGCTACTCCGCCGGCGTTTTTGACGACAGTTGCAGGGTCTGCTCCACCAGCATCACACACCACAATCTTACCTGCCACAACAGCGCTGTTCAAGGAGAAGCAGAACTGGGAGTTGGCGGTGCCGTCAGCTCCTGGGTACACGACACGCAGGTTGCTGAAACTGAGGTTGGGAGCTGGCTGGGACAAAGATTGGCCATCAAACACGCTTCCATCGCCAAGCACTACTCGGGCTTTTATGGTCCTGTCCATGGTTCCGGCACCGACAGTCAGGATCCAAGGCGCGTCGTTGCTCACCGTGCTCTCAGTCGGACCATCGTTTCCGGCTGAACAACTAACGAAAACTCCCTTCTGAATGGCATTGAAGGCTCCAATGGCAATGTTATCCGCATAGAATGGGATCGCAAATCCACCTACGGAGAGGGAGATGATGTCGACGCCGTCGGACAAGGCAGCATCAAAGCCCGCGAGTATGTCGGAGTACGCACAACCCTTGTTTGGGTAGCAGACCCTGTAGGTGGCTAGCCATGCATTGGGAGCCATCCCGGAAGCTGTTCCGGTTGCTTGTCCATATATACCTGCATTAGAAACGAATCTCCCGGCAGCTGTGGAGGCCGTGTGGGTGCCATGGCCTTCTTGGTCGATAGGGCTTGTCTTTAAAGTCGGCTTGCCTTCCTCATCTGAGGAAATTAGGGTTTCATCTCTTCTTCCGCCGTAAATAGCTTGGATGCCGGTGCCAAAGGCCCTTGCACCGATTAGCTTGTTGTTGCACTGGACTGGGCCTTGGCAGCTTCCGTTCCATTTATACGGTGGTGGTGGCATATTGTCATCTGCAAAAGATGGATGTCCTGGAGTTATACCTGAGTCAAGCACCCCAACTATAACCCCAGACCCATAGTTGGTCTCCGGCCATAACCCCTTGAATATATCAACTCCGAGCCCGAGGTAAGCAGGGGTCCTGGTGGTATGGGGCTGCACCACACTATCAGGGGAAGCATAGACAAAGCCCTTCTTTTCTCGCACCACCGCTAGCTCCTCTTCAGTCAGCCTTGCCGCAAATCCGCTTATGGCTTCGTGGTAAGCATATAGCAGCCTCGAGGAGATGGGTCCGTCGGATTCAACGCCGTTGTCAGGCAGGAAGGACCTGTAGTACCTCTCCCTCTCAGCAGTGGTGGAGAGAGTGGTTGCTTCGGGTGGCTGGACATGCACTATGTACGACTTGAACTCGCCTTTACTCGGACGGCCTTCATCTAGATCCACCGGCGGCAACGGCGAATTCCGCTGCCTGGCCGAGGTATGTTCTTGGTCGACTTCTGGCACCTCCACCACCGGCAACCGTTTAAGAAAGTCAGCCGTGGTAGCCACAATAAGAAGGCTTATCGTAGTAAAGAACAGAAGAGTGGGACGCTCTCCAGCCATTTGATGATCGCAATGTCGTGATTGAGATAGTGTTTGGATCACACACTCGACTACCCCAATTTATAGTGAAGCAAAGCATCGATTAATCATCCATACCCCAATGCCTAGAGGTTTGACCCGATGAAGGCGGGGAGTTGGCAACCTAGCTACCGTGCCATAACGCATCTTCTAAATTACATCACTGGAGATGGAGTTGGCAACCTAGCTACCGTGCCATAACGCATCTTCTAAATTTGGTTGCTTGCGGTTGCAAGACCCTAGATGAAATTCAAAACTGGAAATTCAAAACAGGAAATTGAACTACAATTCTTTGGTTTGGTTGGATGCAGCTTCAACTAGACTCTTTGCTCTGTTTACGTTTGGTTGTATGCTGTGTCAGGTTCTAATTACCTGCGGTGAACATACCACACAGAAATCTATCACCGTTAGCCAAGGATTCCTAACTTTCCGGCAGCAGTTATTAGGAAGGTGATGAGATGAGTAGATAGAGGGAGGCGTCACCGCTGCAGCAGCACAGAACTAGCGAAGGAACTGCGCCCAAAAGGGGCGCAGTATGTTTTCAAGACTTTTGTACATGATCAACTATTTACGTAGAGTTAGGTTCCCACAGCGTGAAGTGACTTTCTGTCCAACCAACCACAGTGAGTTCAAAAACACCTTGAGTTGCAACGCACGTTTTTTTATTACGGTCCAACCAAACGTGCCATAAATTACATCAATGGAGTTAATACCGTGTACGTTATCGACCAAGAAATAGAGAGACTTATCCATAGTTTGTCCTTTGTCGGACATCATTTTGTTTTAAACTTTGCGTACTTCAAATATTTTTTAGCTGTTTTATGAACCACGAATACTACCTCTCTCCGACTCTCTTCCGTCACCATGTACCGCACTTTATTTTCAGTTGTTTTGATTAGCTATCTTCAAGAAGGACGACCACTTGCCACATTCATAGAACTATACTAGTAGAGGCAAGTGCTTTGTAAGTGACACTTATAAATAACAAATTGAATATCTATCGAAAATCAACATAGTATTACTTATTAAACAAAATCTATGCATTTGAACTATTAAGAATGCTACATTCTTACTCATTTCATGTCTTGATTAGTGTTCTTCATATTCATAATTTGATTTGTTTTCTACTCTGTAAACATGATTGCAATGTCTACAATTTATACTAACTCAAGAGTAAATATTTTCCTTATCTTATAAGTGGTACTACAGTGGCTGCTTTCAATACACAATATTGTTGGTTTTCAATTCTTCTACACTCGTCTGTTACAATTTTTATAGTAATACTGTAATGTAAAATAACATTAACTAGGAATAATGAGTACATAGTCTTTGTTTCGTTTTTGCTGCTTGTTTCGAGTTCGATAATGACCTCTACAGGTGCAAGAACACTAATCTGAATGGGTGTTCATCAATTCTCACATGAAACATTCGTAACTATTGTCTTGAAAAAAAATCAAATTAGAAGGGTCGTAATATCTTTTATGATATTATAAATTTCTAATATATATTTTTTTGCATTCATTTTTCGTCTGTGTGAATGTCAATAGATTTTTTTAATTTTATTTCAATGAAACTTATCCCATTTATTCTACTTTTATTATATGTCTTGATTTATGTCTACTCCAAAAAAATTACCTTATATCTGGCAAACATTATCGTGAAAGGTTTGAAGTATATGATTACACATATTAAAAATCATATGAACTTGTAAGTTGTTCAATAATAAAGTGTTCATAATACATGCTATTATTTTTCCCAAAAAATCTTAATCAATGCACAAAATTTGTTCTCTCAATTATGAGATTGGGAAAATTCAATGCAAGAAAGTTTTCTCTACTCACGAAAACTTCTTTATCAAAATTTGTATACGAATATTGCACATGTAGTACTCATGATTTCGAAGAAATTCAAAACCCATTAACAATAGTAAAGTAGTGAAAAGAATACATGATCATTAGTTCAAAACTTCCTTGGCTACATTACGTGAAGACTTAATTCTAGTGAGTGTAATACTTCTAATTGTTATACCAACTACAAAGAAAAATAAAATGTACGTAGGTCACCATATAAAACTCTAAAAGTATTATCACTTATAGGTTCTTATTTCACTGAATCCACAATAAATAATCACTTTATTGTTAGCATCTTTCGCATAGTGTTGTTGTCATATCTAGTGATATGTCCACAAAGTAAGTGTCGTAATTAGAGAAACTAAGTTATAAATTCCAATATAATGAAATTATTTGAATGTGATATGTGTTATGGATGATTTTGAGTCATATATTATTAGTAATTGTGATAGTGAAATTAAGTAGTCATTCTCATCACATGTCTTAAATATAATCAATATATCATCTATGCATAAACATGTAGTAACATTTTGTTTGTTCCATGAATTCATTGAAACATTGAATAATTTGGGCACTTATAGACATATGTCCTTAGCTTTGTATCTAAAATTTTGTGCCATCTACTAAAAAACTAGAATAATATTCTAAACGATTCCAAACCGTCACATTTTTCCCTAAATAGAATTATATTCTTACATACTAGTTCACTTTATAAAATATAAAAACCACTCATCCTTCTTTGATATCAGTGTCTTGTAAATAAAAAAATGAGTGTCATTCTAAATATAATTGGATGTCTCAATAATATCATTAAACATAGTTTCTTCCAAAATTTCTAAATTATATAGAGTTTAATAATCCAAATTGATCCAAATGTACATTATATATATATATATATATTAATATTAAGAGAGACAGAGAGAGTCAGGCTAGAATACATCAAGTAGTTTTTCATGATGCAATGTTTTTTCAAAAATCTAATATGTTGATCTTCTTAAACATGTTGTGAATAGCTAATACGGAAAATTTGAGCACATTTGGACATTTATAGGTCATGTTATAAAGACGGCAAAAATTATGCATTTCAAATTAGTTTCACGCTTCAATTTTTTTCCCTTGGATGAGTGACTTACACTCATCCATATGGGCTCAAAATATCAATGTAGCCTAGTTATAGTATGACAGTGAAGTTCAATGGTTTACATTTTGTAAAAAATAGTCTTGATATGCAAACACACTTGAGTGTATTCATGCGATCTGTACACTCGAGTGTATTCTAGCCTGACTATATATGTATATATATATCATGTATATATAAATTTACGATCCAGGTCCTTTTGCATGTATGTTAGTCATAACCTAATTATAATCCATCTTATGCTTTAGAAATCAATTTGTATTCTCATGTTCAACAATTCAATTGTAATCTTCTACCTTTGATTGCTTTAATTTCCTTTGGAAGTTGTGGACAAAATTTGTAGCTTCACACGTCAAAGTGGGATAGCTGAACATTACATTGAGCACTTATCTCCTACCTAACTATTGTTGATAGTTGATGTTTTTCCTACTTTTGAAATGGTGGAAGCAAGTTAACATCCCTATTTTTTTGACATGTGAATAAAGATCATAATGTAGATGTCCCTATTTTTTGAGATGATGGAAGCAAGTTGCATGTACTTTTAATCTATCCTAATTATTTTCTTCACTAGCTAGTCAAAATTCTTACACAGACTAACATTTTCATTACAAAAAAATATAAAAGTTTATTTTTGTTTTAGGAAGAAAGAATTATTTACAATACTAAGATGTTTATGATAAAGAAAGAAATTTATAACTCTCTCTTTGAATTTTTCTTTCCAGTTACCTATAATATAATGGTTACAATAAGTATGTGATTCTTGTTCTAGAATTTATTATTTTACTTATTTGGGTAATTTTCATGTGTTGTAGCTTCAATATGTCGATAAATTATTGATAATATCATTTGTTTATCTACAACTAAAGTTAAGTAAACATAACTTTTAATAAGAAACACCCTCTTCAAATAAATTGGAAATCTCATAACAGACATGATAAAATGTTTTAGTTAAAAAATAATGAATTATAAATTGTGTTTGACTAAACATTATGTAGTCATGCTTACACTTCAACAATTATAAGCAATCTCAAAGAATTTCATGTTGTTAACATTTCTTCTCTATATCATGTAAATAATAACTTAATTTTAAATGTTTATAAATAATAATGTAGTTATGTCTTACAAATAAAATGAGTTTACAAGTCATCCAAATTTAAAATATTTTATTATTTGGAGTTATTATATTTCAATAGTAAGGACTTGGGGTCTGGAGATGGGTGCCTATGTTAGGTTTTGTAAAGGAGGAAAGTGCAACAGAAACAGAAAAATATCCTCCACATATTCTACTAGTAGATCACGCTGACAATGATGTATTCAAAAAGAGGGTGCACAAGGGATACCTTATTATATAGCAAGTTTAACAACGTTCTTTCCACATGGTGGTGTGTGTTGCTCCTCATATGCACGGAAGGTCCTCATTGACATCTTTCAAATGCAGACACTTAGTGTCTGTCTCTCTATGTAGTCCACACAAATAGACTGGAACTCCTTGTCTCGATGCCTAAGATGATAGGAAGCATCAACCTTTCACTTAACAACATGCTAGCATCGTGGTCACTATCCTTTCTCTCTCATGGATGATGACAGATAGGATTCACTTACAAGTTATAAAATATGGCCATCATTCCCCTATAAATGGGAGAAGAATGGAAGTACGGTTTCTACAAAACCCTACGATACAAAAGGTTGTGGATGCATCTAGAACGGACCACTCATGAACTTTTAAAAGTACAATTAGAATATTCTAGAATCAACTAATTAAAAAATTAATCATAGGAATTGATTAACTAATTTTCTATCATTAGGCTCTAGGAAAACGCTCGGGATTAGTCGATCAACTTAATAGTTTAAATCCAATTAATTTGCTCAACTGTTTAACTTATAAACCTAGATTATATTCCAATATAATTTTAGTAGATTAACTAAAAGATTTTGTAATAAATTTGACTTGGAATATTTTCAATCATGTATAAAATTATTCCTTTCCAATACATCTTATGTGTCTCACTCTGTAGGCTCCAAATTATGTTGGTAGTGGTATTCATAATCAAAGTATTATTTCAAACCGAGCACATAAATAATTATTAGAAAATAGTGCATTGGATAGACCCACCACAAGAGTGATAAATGGAAATCATAATTGGTATTCAGAATCATCTCTTATATTATTGGTGGTGATTGTGGTTCTTAGACCTGAAGTCACTACGCTCATCACATATCATTCATTGTATGTTGACATCATCCAACATGATCCTATATAAGGATTGCCATAAAGGGGATGATTGGGTGCACTGTGACTCATGGGGATGACTATGAGTGACGTAGATAGGATTTGTCCCTCCTATAGGAGTATGATATCCTATCCACTTGGTAAGAGAGAGAGAAATACATGGCCATGCAAATGTGAGTTAAATTGTGATGTTGAGCTTACATATATCACTATAAGAAATAAAGGCATTAACGACCAAATTAGCGACAAAATGATTTGTTTGTAGTAATTGTAACTGTAATCGCGACCACACAATTTTACGGTCGATATTAGTATGATTAATAACGACCAAATATATTAGTCGTCAAAAATATGGTGTCTATTCCGTCGCTAAAATACATATATTTAATTTTATTACTCCAACATTTCATAAAGCCCCTTTATGTATTTATGTTTGACAAATTAGAAGTTTATGTATGTATATTTGACACATTGAAAGAAAAAAAAACGAATATGACCAATCCCTCCCGCCCCAGCCCCCCGCCAACGCCACACCCCCCGCGCGACCAAGAACTGACGCCCGATCCCTGCGGCGGCAAAGACCACTACAACCCCGACTCCCACATTCTCCCACTCCACCGATAATTCCCACGCCTACCAACCCACGAGCAGAGAGATCCTTGGCTCTCTATGCAGTGACTGATGATCCAACTGATTTCACACTAGGTCGATCGCCTGCTATCTCCCAAGCTCTCCTCTTCGGCAATGATGATCAGGTCGATCTAGTACTTCCGGCGGCCGATCAAGGGTGACCTAGAGCAGCGCGCCAGACATCACATCGAAGCCAGGAATCACGAGTAACAGAACCCCGATCTAGAACCAGATGCGAGTGTCAACCTAGCTAGGAGCTGGTGATTGATCTGCAGGAGGAACAACAAGGTATGCAGTCGCCGTTCTACTCCACTCCCACAGTCATGTCTTCCGAACTCATCTATTCCCTACTTCTTCTATTTATCTCTACTTCGTGCAGTAACATCCTGTGGCCCTAGGCGAACTAAGGTAGGATAAAGGACCGTAGACCCAAAGGCAAGAGTCGAGGTGATCTCTATGGACCAAAGACTATCGAAGTGATGTTTGCTTCAAATGCTGCAAGAGGGTATGCGATTTTCTCTCTTTCTATGTGGGTTACCTATAACTTCAGAATGTCTCCTCTAGCTCCACGAGGTAGGGTACCATGTTGAAGTTGAGCTTGTCCTACCACTCAGCAAATCAAGAGTTGAGAAGACCGTAATTAGATATGAAGATCACCTTCCTTTGAATCTGTGCACACATAGTCACTTTATTTATGGCTTACATAGAACCACATTCACCTTGTACCATCCCTCCATGACCGTCCAGGGAGGGAAAACTACTTGGAAGAACCCCCACTGCTGACAGCACAACATACAAACTCAAAAATATTGGTAGGATTTCTGTAAAGTCTATGAAAATGCATTAGAATTATATGCTGTTAAATATCATTTTACTAACTTGTAATGATGGATTAGTTATGAGTCATAAGATCTCAAATCAAAGCAAAACTAATATCACATTTAATTTATACGACACAAATGGTAGTTTGCAATTTATTAATGCACACAATGTAACTACTTCTGTTTAAGGATAAAACATAAAACGATGTGCAGGGAAACATTATTTTTAAAGCTCATATGCATGAGCTTTGCATTATATTTTTTATGAAAGTGGATATAGATAACAACCTTGATCGCCCTCTAACTGTTTTGTTCCTAGTTAAGTAACCTCAAGTTGACAGTGTACTTATCCAAATCGTGTGATAGCATGGGGGGTGGACTTGAAGAGGGCGATCATGTATATGCCAACCTTACAGTCATCTGGGCAGCCACCATTATGATATAATCTTCTTGTACTAATTGGTCCTAGACTTAAAGTCATGTAAACGTTACGGTGAATGATAATTTTACTTCAAAAGAAGTACCAGATGACTACCAACACCAATGAGTGTTTTGCATAGTACTTGTATTGGATTCATTCTCTGTAGAATAAAGGTCAAGTATCACATGAACCAGCTACAAGACATGTTTCGTCACTGATGTCTTCTTTTGAATTGAAAATGATTTTGAATAATGTCAGAAGTTAATTAAACCACAATTAGGGGAAGATGTTGGAATATGTTGCACACAGATCTGAAATTCTATGAATGTGTATTTACCTAAATATAAAGTTTCAATGAAATGGTTAGAATGAATATCCACTTGCTTCTCTGACTCCTACATAGTGATGGCTAATATGTTGTCCTCTTGTCCATTTTAGTTTTAGCATTAGGATTTTTTGTCACTGGAAGAACATTATGTATGAAAAGTCACATAACGAGTTACATCAGTGAAATGGTTAGAGATAGAAACAACTATTGCATAATAAGGATAAACGGCTTAGACATATGATAGAGTTAATTTATTCAGACTTACACCAATACCCTAGGTGGTATTCAATCAGTGGGACAAATGCAAAATTGACGAATCCTATTATGAAAGCTGCTTATTCAGATAATAGACATTTTGTGCTATCAATATAGGACAAATTAGGGGAAGTTACGTCTGATTTGGTCATGTTATACTAATATAGGTCTCACTTAGGCCAAATTAGGGCATACGAAGTTAAATTAGGTCCAATTTAGTTCAACTCAAATTCGATCCAATCATTTTACTATCTGAATCTCTTATTCGATTTAGAGCATTAAAGAAAGCTAGTAGATGAAAAATATTATTAGCACTACAATGTTGTTATGGAAAACTGATATGACTTGGAGATTGAAGCTAAGCCCAACTGTTGGCCAATAGAAATGATATTACATACGAATAGAATGGTGTATCCAACAGTTTCATAGAAAAAATGAACCTAGAAAACTATAAAGTTCGGCTAGGATAGTATAGATACATCATTATGGACTATGTGCAGGTAGAAATAGGCCAGCATGATCATATGAATAAATCAAATGAAGAGAAAGAAATGTATACTAGCATTGACAAATGTAGGAACTTAGGAAGGGAACTCAAGGTTGAATCATTGTGGAGATATTCTTAGTGATACCATAGGCCAACTGATTGCTGAGTCCTTGGCTTCATTGTCGCAGCTAGAAAGACCATTTAATTCCAAAGATGTGGTGAAGTTATTTATTTTTGAACTCTTAGAAAATTTAGTAAGTCAACGCAATTGTAAAGAATGGATAATTGTTTGTATAAAGCAATGGAATTTTGCTGATGCTCTGAAATTCTGGAATTCAGTATCAGTAAACCATTATTGTCATTAATGGAGGCATGTGCCCTATGGTTGTTCTCAAATGTGCCATTACCCCTGAGAAAAGATTGCATGATTTGAGGCATCAATCTGATAACCTTGTAAAAGTAGGTTATCAAGAATGCCCTGGAGGTCAGTCACTAGTCCTAAACTATCTGTAGCTTCTAGAACATCCCGATTGTTCAGGTATCCCATAGTCTCAGATATACCAGATGTCCAGTAAATTATGCATGTAAGTACACCATTCCTTACCCTATTTTCTGCCCTGCACCTAGGATAAAAAACAAACTAATAAATTGAATCGAGCTATCCAGGTCATTTGCAATTTTAAGATCTACTTTTCTGACAATATCCAGTCCAAGGGTCATACAACTTAAGGAAAATAATAGTTATAAAGGTGATATTGATGTATTATATAACATGGACAGGAAAAGAGAGAAAGGGAGGACGGATTGTATTGGTGGTGTCTTCTTGCTCTTCATCCTCTAAGAGCTATCATGGTGTGTCAAGTTGGGCCACCGCTCTCTGTCTAGGCAGAGAGTGCATAGAAGGGGGTAGGGAAGACGCCGGAGAGGGGGGACTAAGAAGGGATTGCATTGGTGGTGTCTTCTTGCACTTCGTCCTCTAACTTTGTTTATGTTCAACCTTTTCCCCTGATAAATCCTCCGTCATACCTCACAAAAAATATGATGTGAGTGGATATAAAACAAGTCACACTCCTCTATGCAATAGTGAATGATATGACTTTTTACTTCATGCATCATGGTCTGCAACAACGAAATTGGAAAACTATTTTTACTTCCTGCATTATGGTCGCATGATATAACTGTGTATAACCTATCTTAACTTCCTTATTATTTTCAAGGTGTTGCATAACCCAAGTGCTAAACATTGAATATATAGACGCCCAAAGGACTCGGGCATAGAGATGCATGCTACACATCTTGATCTTTTTTTTATAAAGGTAACCAAAAAGAGAAAGAAATCTTATATTATCACCAACAAGAAATAATTGTATTGTATGACTTGTAAACAATAACATGAATTCTTCTTTGTAGAAAATGGCACCAGATAAGGAATGGATCAGACTTGTTGAGGATAGGCTTGATGATCCATCATATGAAATCGGTGTTGAAGAGTTTCTTACCTATGCATGTCAAAAAATTGGTGCAGATAAAATCAGATGTCCGTGTGTTCATTGTGTTAATACTTCTTCTATCCCACGTGATGTGGTGAAAACACACTTGATGGTTTATGGTATTTTGAGCAGTTATACTCCGTGGTATCATCATGGTGAGATGGGAAATGAAAGTGAGTCTGATTCAGATACTTTAGTCAATAACGATGAAGGGGATAATGAAGTAGATGATGAGATGCTAGATCTTCTTGAAGAAATGCACCCTAGTTCACATAATCTTGGGAGGAATGATGGTGGAATGGGAAATTCCAACCATGGTGTTCATGAAGAGGAACCTAATACCAAGGCTAAATGGTTTTTTAGGTTGTTGGACGACCTCAATCAACCTCTCTATAAGGGATCGAAGGGGTCAAAATTATCTGCCTTGGTAAAATTGCTTCATCTCAAGAGCCTTGGAAAATGGAGTAATCATTCTTTCACATTGCTACTTGAATTATTGAAAGATGAACTATTCCCATGTGATTCAACCTTACCTAGTTCTTATTATGAAGCAAAGAAGACAATTAAAGATCTTGGTTGCTCATATGACAAGATAGATGCATGTGTGAATGATTGTATGTTGTTCTGGAAGGAAGACTATGGCCTTGATAAATGCAAAATTTGCAATACTTCAAGATGGAAGTATGACAAGCACAATGGGGAAGAGAAATTAAAAGCAAATGGAAAGAAAGTACCAGCAAAGATCTTGCGTTACTTTCCACTAAAGCCCTGCCTTCAAAAGTTGTTTATGTCCTCAAAAACATCTTCACTAATGAGGTTGCATCACGATAAAGAAGATGATGGGAATTTACATCATCCGGCTGATTCCTTGGCATGGAAAAAGTTGAATGAGCTTCATGGTACTTTTTCTACAGAGCCCAGGAATGTCAGACTAGGCCTTGCTAGTGATGGTTTTCAACCATTCAACAATTCTAGGTCATCATATAGCACTTGGCCCGTTATTCTTATTCCGTACAACTTGCCTCCTTGGATGTGCATGAACCAAACAAATCTCATTTTGTCCATGCTGATTCCAGGTCTTGATGGTCCAGGTAATTGTATTGATGTTTATTTGCAACCATTAATAGATGAATTATTGCAGCTTTGGAATAATGGTATACAAACATTTGATATAACTACACATCAAAATTTTAATCTTCGTGCTGCTGTGTTGTGGACCATCAATGATTTTCCTGCATATGGGATTTTATCTGGATGGAGTACCAAGGGAAAACTTGCTTGCCCGTGTTGCCATAAGGGTACTCATTCGATTAGGCTGGCTAATGGGAGAAAGGAATGCTTTATGGGTCATAGGCGTTATTTGCCTTTGGATCATCGGTGGAGAAAGAATAAATCTGCATTTGATGGCACGATCGAGAAGGGCACACCCTCTACACCACTAAGTGGTAATGATGTCCTCATTCAAGTGCAAAGATTGTAAGGGAATGTTCTTAGCAAATGTTCAAAAAATGTATCTCACAAGAGCAGGGGGATAATTGGAACAAGAAAAGCATTTTCTTTAAGCTTCCATACTGGAAAGATCTATTGATACGACATACTTTAGATGTGATGCATATTGAGAAAAACATGTGTGATAGTATTCTTGGAACTCTTATGGATGTGAAGAATAAGACAAAGGACAATTATAACTCTCGTCTAGATTTTGCAAGCAATGAATATTAGGCAAGAGTTGCACCCAATGATAATTGGAGGGAAAACAGTGCTTCCTGATGCATCATTCACATTATCTGTAGACGGAAAACGTAGGATTTTAAGATTTTTGAAGGATCTAAAGGTACCAGATGGTTTTTCTTCAAACATTTCCCAGTGTGTGAATCTTAAAGAAAATAAACTTTCAGGATTGAAGAGTCATGATCATCATATTTTGTTACACCACATACTCCCTCTTGCATTGCGTGGCCTTGTTCCTAAGGATGTTTATGAACCACTTCTTGAGTTGTCGTGTTTCTTCAAGATTTTGGGAAACAAATGTTTAGATATGGGGGATCTGAAGCAAATTGAAGCTCAAATTGCAATTACACTTTGTAAGTTGGAGTGAATTTTCCCACCATCATTTTTTGATGTGATGCTACATTTGCCTATTCATTTATCACATGAGGCTATGTTATGTGGGCCCATTCATGATCATTGGATGTATCCGATAGAGAGATATTTGTACACATTGAAGTCCTATATTCGCAACAGATGTTGTCCAGAGGGTTCCATAGCATAAGGCTATATAGCAGAAGAATGCATGAATCTTTGTTCCAGATATTTGCATACTATAGAGACAAGGTTCAATCGTCTTGATAGAAACTATGATGATTATGTCAATGAATGTGCAACATTATCTATATTTTCATACAAGGGAAGAGGATTAGGATGTGGAACAACAAGGGACCTTGATGTAGTTGAGTGGGAGAAAGCTCATTTATACATCTTGAACAATTGTGAGGAAGTTAAGCCGTTCATTGAGTACGTGATTCTTGAATTGTGTAGTTGAGCCATTTGCTGATAGATTTTATATTTTGTTTACTAACTTCATCACATGCATTTTCAATTTATTCTAGAGAATATTATCAAGCTCAAGGAGTTGATCCAGACCAAATATCTATTTAGGATTTAAAATAGGATTTCATAGAATGGTTTAAGATGAAAGTAAGCTGGTCTGATTTGTTCAATATGGTTTTGTATACACACTAATTTGATTTAGTTTTTCTACTAACTATCTTTTTTTAGATAGCAGATCAACATGTGAATGATAAAAGCAAGAAGACAGATGAGTTGCTTTCATTATCACGTGGTCCACTCAAATGCGTGAAATGTTTCTATGGCTATATAGTGAATGGTTATCGGTTCCACACTAAGTCTCATGATGAAAGATCAAGGTCACAATGCAGTGGGGTAACCGTGGTTGGTGATGATGGTAGTGGAATTAGCAGAGATTACTACGCACAACTGACTGAGATTATAGAATTACAATATTTGGGCAGTAAGAGAGTGGTATTATTTCTATGTGATTGGTTTGATGTTGCTAAAGGAGTACAGACTGATGCGTATGGATTCACGAGTGTTGATTGCAAGCGTATTTGGAAAACTGTTGAGCCATTTATATTAGCAACTCAAGCATCTCAAGTTTTTTATGCGATTGATCATATTAATAAGGGGTGGCATATTGTGACAAAGATCGATCCAGGGGACAAGTTGGAGCTAGTTGATGATACAAATGATGCACATGATGATCCAATGCTTATTTCATAATGTTAACTAGATTACTATTCCTCTTTAAGTACTTCTAAACGTGTAACAATTATAATAGTCAAACTTATTTTTTTCGTATCTCATTACAATGTTTTTTTTGGTGGTAACCAGCTTGCTCCTCTTTATTGATACTATGTAAAAATATGTACAAAATAGAAAAGAAAAGAACAAAAAAAGAGTTGTACAGAACGAAACAACTATCTATACATGCTCACTGAATCATAGAGAGCAGTATCCCACACTTCCTAGACCTCCCTTCTATTATTAAGGAAGACCCTCCTATTTCTTTCCTGCCATATGTTGTATATAACAAAAACGATCATTGTTTTGGCTTTGCCACTATGTTGGATCATAAGCTTCTTGTTCTTGTGATGGTGTCAACTTAATTATTCCTTTTTACATTCTATGCAATTATAATTTCATTTATACTGATTTATGCAAGCAATTATATTAACAACTAGCTTGACGGTTTTGTAGGAAGTTGGCTGCTAGCACATCAAGAAATGGGAAAGATCCAATGGCTAAGTCCAATGCTAAGAAGTTCATCTCACCACAACAATTGAGTGTAATTGGGAAAGGACGTAATCATGGATTACAAATTAAGAGTCGATTGTTGAATCATATAGGAGGTAGCAAAAGTCGTGGTTACATGGAGTCATGTGATAATCATTTATCCTTTTTGAACAACTTGACTTCCAAACAAAGCAATATTCAGGATCAATCTAGAATGGCTGCCATGTCAAAAATAATTACTCCTCCACCAACTAAAAATGTTTCTCCACCACAAGACTGTGATGCTCCTCCAACTGAAAATGTTCCTTCCCCACAAACTGAAGCTGATCCTACACCTCTTGAAGAAGTTCCTATTGAACCAGAACAGAACGTGGAGACCGAACTGATGTCCACTAATGTCGTCAATGATGTTTCAATGTGTATGTTCACTTTCCTTTATTCATAATAAGGAGATTCAAGAGCTTGAGTCATACATTCCTTAACTTGTTTTATTTATTTTTTATTACTGAATATAGCCAGTGCCACTGAAAAGGTAGTCAGACGTCGAGGACGTAACAAATGTAAAAAAGTGGCTAGACTAAGAGGAGGTGCCAAGATAGATGTCACATTCTATCAAGGTCACCCTGTTGGAAAAAATCATAAGGTGTGGAGTAGACATTTGGGCATGATTGTTCGTGATCGGAATATTTGTCCAATCAAAGTGCATTCTTGGAATGAAGTTACAGACAGACAAAAAGATCACATGTGGGCTGCAGTTATGGTAATATCTTCTACACTTTATTGTTATAATCATTTGACAAACATCCATGATGCATTGATGTTCTTGTGTAATTAAACATGTATTAGGATAAATTCTCAAATGACCACATGGAGGAACACAAAGCTCACACTTTAAAACACTTGAAAGAATTATGGATAAAGTGGAGGGCATCAATGCATCAAACTGTCAAGGGGTTGGACATGCAACAACAACTATCAAAGAAACCTATGGCAATTGAAGTTGATAGTGATTGGGAATGGCTTGTGAAAGAGATTTTTCACAGTGAAAATTTTATGGTGACCTTTTTATTATAAAACTTTACATCAATTCAAATTATTTGTTCTTATATTTCTTTTCTTTCTTCTATCTATATGCACATTATACTAAATGCAGGCATAGAGTAAGAGAAACTCCATAAATAGAGAAGGGCTGAACAATAAGTTACTTCATCGCACTGGTAGCATGCCTCTTAGAGAAATATCATGGCAGAAGGTTGTTTAATTTTTTCTTTATGCTATACTTTGTCTCTAGGTATGCATATAAATTTTTTGTTGTACTATAGGGAGGAAAAGATGGGAACCCACCTGACTTGGGAACAATGTACTTTGAAAGCCACAAGAAGGGTGATACCTTAGCTACTATGGAGTCATCTCAAGTTCATGTAAGTAAGAAAAAAATATCTATTTTCTGTCCATTAGTTACTAACATAAATTGTTGATTCAGGAAAAAATCATAACCATCCAACAAGCAGAGCCATCCCTTCGCCCCGTTGAGGTCGCCGAAAAAGTGTATGGAGAATCAAAGACAAAGAAATACATATCCTGTTATGGTGGAGGTGTAAAGCCAAGAGATGTTAGAGGACCATACAAAACAAAGAATGCCTTACTTGATGAACTCAAAGCAAAAGACCAAGCATTGAAAGACAAGGAGGAAGCTTTGAAAGTACAAGAGAAAGCTCTTAAAATAGTTGAAGATGGAAAGCGTGCCACACAAAAACGTTTGGAAAATGTGGAAAATGCACTATATAGGATAATCAGCAATCAAAAATTTCAGGAACTTTTGGATTTTAGTGAGGATGATGATCGTTGTGCCTTTTCTCCGGCTATTTCAGATGATGATACCTCAAATTAGTTATGAGGTCAGTTCACCAATTGATGATGTTTCTTGTTGCCATTGTATTATTTATAGTATATATATTTGCATATCATAGTTTTCTATTACACATATCTATTGGTGAAATGAAACTAACTACTTTATTGTTTTATCTTGTAGGAATTGGAGTCTCCAATTCTATTAACCATTTGGATCCCATCATATGGTTAAGCTGGAACATTAGGCTATGAAGGAAGAACTTGTTAATATTTATATTTCGTTGCTGTTTATATTTATTGTTCTAGACATTCTCCACCTTTTCTTATGAACAAAATGTACTAGTGTTGCTCTGAGTACAAGTTGCTCTGAGTACAACTAATAGTAGGATAAAAAATATATTCGTGTTGCTCAGATGTGATGTAGCTAATTTACTAGAGTGGTTTGGTGAAGTTTTATTGAGAAAATCAATAATATCTTTTATAAGTATAACATTGGTTTATTTTCTATATATGTTGGTTTGTAGGCCCCACACTTGGTCCTGTGGGAGGTGGCCAATGATAGTGATGTTTAGATTGTGGTTAAGCTAATGCCATAGTATGAATGTGGTTGTATCACTTTGAGTACAAATTGGTTGTATGTAACCCATGAGGGGTTGTTATCATTTAGCATTTGTCATTCGTTTCAATCATATGTAATAATGTGTTAACATTTAGTTCGTATATAATTGTACTCTTCAAGCTCTAGAAAGCCCACTGCCAATGAGGCTGAGTCAGAATGGTGGTGAACCAAGTCTGAGATAATAGCAATAGGTATATTGATGTTCAAATGTATTTTAGTGTTCTATGATTTTGTTGCACCTGATTTTTTTATTTGAGCATTGTTTGAACAAGCTATCTATCTTCTTTTGCTGATTTAGTAAACGTTGGAGGTTTCTATATTGTTTTGATGATAGAGAAGCCAATATAGGCCTGATCCAAGAATTTATGAGACAATGGAGTTGCTTCCACCTTTCTTCTTTAGGTTGTGTCTGAACTTGGCTCAAGTAAAGGCCTTTGTTGGCTGAAATTCTGCTGTAGATCTCTTTTCTTTTCTGTTTCTGACGAAGCCAATCTTTTTTATTGTTTGGTTTTAACTAAGATCCTAGCTATGAGCTTAGTGTAAATCTATATGGTTGAAGTCTTCTTCCTTAATGAAGATTTTTTTCGCCACTACTATATGGAATGATCCCCTTCTTAGTCTTGCCCTTAGCATGGCATGCAATGAGTAGGTGTTTGCACTGCATATTTACATCAAAATTCAGTACAGTGATAAAATATGTCTCATTTCTATTGCTTCCATTAATGTTAGTGGAAAAATAGTCAGTTATATTGTTGATAATATAGTTTCTCATCACCAATGCCTGTTTGCTTCTTAGGTATGGTGAAAATGTGAGTGTAACAAGCTACTGGGTATATTTGATGAAGTGGAAGGTTGTGATGGAGTTTCTTTGAGTGCTTCCACTGAAGTTCAACCAGGAGATTATGTGCAAGATTTAGTACCTAAAGAAGAAAATTTTAACATTCTACCCAAAGTTCCATAAATATCCCAAACTCAGACATCCAGGTTTAAGGTAAATTACCTTGCTATCTAGGTATTTGAGTATTTATCTTTGGTTCTGGTAAATTACCTTGATATCTTGTTTGGTTCTAGCCAAACAAGACTGATCTTGAATCTTTGTGATTTCTATCTTTTGTTTCAATGTTATTTAAAAGGGGAGCACGATTGAGTTCATTAACAAACCGCCCCTGCTTGTTATGTGTTTCTTTTCCAAGTCGACTGAATATGTATGCCTACTGCTTTATTTGATTTTACAGAATCATTTTAGATAATCAATGTTTGTTCTGTTAACAATTAAAATCTGAATCAGTAGAATCTGATAACACCTAGATGGATGACTACTATTGGGCTTCACAATGATTTGACTTACAAGGTCGAGTGACTCGTCATAGACAACTAGTTGGTGTGCCTTTGTAAGTGATTGAGTGATCTAGGCTGCAAAGCTGAAGTCCATACTCAGGAAAATCATGATTACATATATGAATCATGCTCTAAGCGATTGATTTAGACCATGTAAATATATAATTATATTGTACAAATTAACAAACTCCATTTGAGAAAAATGCACAGGATGTTACTCCTTAGATATTGCTTCATTTTAATCACTATGTAACAAATCTTTATTTCTATCATTGTGATAGATGACGTTTAACAACTTCAGAGAAATTTCTGCGAAGAATCATCACCATACGTTTGAGGTATATAATCTGAATTATGCAACTTAAAATTCTATTCTCAAACAAAAATAATAAGAATCAGTTTCCATTAACAAGTCAGTATTCATTTAATTATTTTGTAAGTCGTAATCTTGGCATGTTGGCATAAATGTGCCAAACAAATTTATAGTTATAATGTGCTTGTAGAAATATGTAACTTAGAACAAAATTTTGTCTGCACATATCTTCTTTGCTGAGTTTTTTTATTAGTCCTTTAATGTTTACAACAATATCAACCTGTAATGGTGCTAATCTTCCAAGACTTAAAATTATCTTTCTCGGTATGTGCAGATAAAAACAAACACTTTAGAGATACCAGAGCCCCTCACTCAAGTTGTTGGAAATCTTCTAAAACGAGTGTTTGTGATTGGTTTCTTATATACAAAGGTTTGTACTTGTCCCCTCTCCTATATATCTGAGTAGGGTTTACTATTGAAAGTCAACTCTTTGCTTCCTTACTATGCTCTAACAAGATAAACCACATGATGATAGTATCATGATTAGTTTAATCCCATTTTGCAAATGTGCATGATATTGCTATCGTGTAGTTTGAAAGTCAAGAAAATGTTGTCTATACTCTATAGACGTAATGAAGGGGTTGGAGTAGAGCATCCAACTTACACCAACACATGGCTCTTTAATCTCCAAGTAAAATTTTAACACATGAAAAATTATTTGAGCAGAGTATTGAAGAGGTATGATTTTTTATGGTTGGCTCAAAAGAGAAGATAGGTCAAGGCAAACTCTTAAGAAGATCAGGTTTCTAACAATAATTTTGGCTTAAACAAGACTGATATGTTTTTTGTCGAGTGTTCATTAGAGAACAGATGATTTCCAAGGAAATTATCTTGTATAGAGTAGACATTTAGCTCAATATAATCCACTTTGGCAAAGAGGATATGCCAGGACAGAAGGACATGAAAATATGAAGTGAAGAATGTTATATATGTATATTAAACCATAATTAATGTAAAGTAAGAATAGGCATTTTTTTATAAAGAAATAGTATGGCCTTCTAAAGTATCAGATTCTTTAAAGCCTTCTTACTCATCTTCTAAACATAAGCAAAAATTATCATATATTTTACTTGAATTGTTCCAGGTTTGTGAAATCCATAAACAACGAGAAACATATTTAACAACTATCAAGGAAACTCACCATGATGCTCTTGCATTACAGCATAACATGGCTCCTTGTGATGTGATACCCTTTAGTCATTTTCGATCTTTCCATTACCTTCGAGGCGACTCGGTTTAAGCTCATCTTCTATTTTTAACAGGTCTTTAAGATTACGTTCAATCAGTCTCATTTCATCGAGTTCATCGTCTTCTTTTAAGCCATTACCATAATGTACAGATGCAGATACATTGTCCATTTCAGCTGGTTCAGGAGACCTGTGGTTAATTTACATATGGGTCATAAAGAGATTCCTAAAGCAAGGTGAAAAAAACGCTTGAAATGTACCAAGTGCTAAGTTGCATAATACCAGTAAATTACTTCCTAACCAAACATCTAGAAACTGTATACTTCCAATACGCCCGGCCTGGAACTCTTTTTAACATCTTTTATCCTCACAAACAGAAACAGGGTGGATCTTCTTGAGGGTTGGGTCAAAGAATACTAATGCGACCATTCATAATGAAAAAATAGGGCTAGGCATCATATACACAGACAGTAAAGGGGTGAGTAATCTAATAGTTATAAGGAACTATTAATATGTATGTTGTTAGACAAATACCCTAGGTGGTATTCAATCAGTGGGACAAATGCAAAATTGACGAATCCTATTATAAAAGCTGCTTATTCAGATAATAGACATTTTTTGCTATCAATATAGGACAAATTAGGGGAAGTTACGTATGATTTGGTCATGTTATACTAATATAGGTCTCACTTAGGCCAAATTAGGGCATACGAAGTTAAATTAGGTCCAATTTAGTTCAACTCAAATTCGATCCAATCATTTTACTATCTGAATCTCTTATTCGATTTAGAGCATTAAAGAGAGCTAGTAGATGAAAAATAATATTAGCACTACAATGTTGTTATGGAAAACTGATATGACTTGGAGATTGAAGCTAAGCCCAACTGTTGGCCAATAGAAATGATATTACAAACGAATAGAATGGTGTATCCAACAGTTTCATAGAAAAAATGAACCTAGAATACTATAAAGTTCAGCTAGGATAGTATAGATACATCATTATGGACTACATGCAGGTAGAAATAGGCCAACATGATCATATGAATAAATCAAATGAAGAGAAAGAAATGTATACTAGCATTGAAAAATGTAGGAACTTAGGAAGGGAACTCAAGGTTGAATCATTGAGGAGATATTCTTAGTGATACCATAGGCCAACTGATTGCTGAGTCCTTGGCTTCATTGTCGCAGCTAGAAAGTCCATTTAATTCCAAAGATGTGGTGAAGTTATTTATTTTTGAACTCTTAGAAAATTTAGTAAGTCAACACAATTGTAAAGAATGGATAATTGTTTGTATAAAGCAATGGAATTTTGCTGATGGTCTGAAATTCTGGAATTCAGTATCAGTAAACCATTATTGTCATTAATGGAGGCATGTGCCCTATGGTTGTTCTCAAATGTCCCATTACCCCTGAGAAAAGATTGCATGATTTGAGGTATCAATCTGATAACCTTGTAAAAGTAGGTTATCAAGAATGCCCTACTATATGGAATGAATCTGAAAACATCAGCAACATTGCTAGCATAATCTGGATGGATAATCTCAACCAATTTCTGGAGATGCCACTACTATATGGAATGATCCCCTTCTTAGTCTTTCCCTTAGCATGGCATGCAATGAGTAGGTGTTTGCACTGCATATTTACATCAAAATTCAGTACAGTGATAAAATATGTCTCATTTCTATTGCTTCCATTAATGTTAGTGGCAAAATAGTCAGTTGTATTGTTGATAATATAGTTTCTCATCACCAATGCCTATTTGCTTCTTAGGTAAGGTGAAAATGTGAGTGTAACAAGCTACTGGGTATATTTGATGAAGTGGAAGGCTGTGATGGAGTTTCTTTGAGTGCTTACACTGAAGTTCAACCAGGAGATTATGTGCAAGATTTAGTACCTAAAGAAGAAAATTTTAACATTCTACCCAAAGTTCCATAAATATCCCAAACTCAGACATCCAGGTTTAAGGTAAATTACCTTGCTATCTAGGTATTTGAGTATTTATCTTTGGTTCTGGTAAATTACCTTGCTATCTTGTTTGGTTCTGGCCAAACAAGACTGATCTTGAATCTTTGTGATTTCTATCTTTTGTTTCAATGTTCTTTAAAAGGGGAGCATGATTGAGTTCATTAACAAACCGCCCCTACTTGTTACGTGTTTCTTTTCCAAGTCGACTGAATATGTATGCCTACTGCTTTATTTGATTTTACAGAATCATTTTAGATAATCATTGCCTTTTCTCATAATGTCTATTAACAATTATTATTAGGCATTGGTCCCCCAAAGTTTTGTGAGATGTTTCCACATCATAGACTGGGAACTCCACTACAGGGAGGAGATTGTCAATATGACCACATCGCACTGGATTATACAACAAAAGATTATACCATGGGAAAAATTCACTGCTAAAGAAAGAACAAGGAAATTCACCACTATTATACTAACTTTGGTTAATTAATAAGAAATCTCTCTTGGAATTTTACGTAATTTTGATAGACTAAAGCCACATATGTCCAACCTCGTGTCTAACTGATATTAGTGCAATACACCCAGAAGAATAGTAATGGATAACATCATTTAGTAAATGAAGTGGCACTCACAATGAGGTAGTAGAATGCTGGGAGAAGGTTGAGAATGTTCAAGTTGAATTTGCCAAGCTGTATGATCCAATGATTTGGGTGTTTACTAACAACACAATGGATAGATTTGGAACCTGGACAATATCACTAGTAATCATGAGTTCCATCTTAAATCTTATAGCATCATCACTTACGGGCACATCTATAAAACTTGATGGCACACTTGCTGAACTATTTGCTGCTGGCATGTGTCTATTACTACTCAATTTCAATCTAATGCAATGTCTCTAAATTTGCTTTTAGCTTTTAAGCATGCTCATTCTTTGTTCTGTAATGCCTCTAGACGTGCAGGCTCTAGGTTGTGGCTATCTTCTGTCTTTTCCACTTTGGTTAGCAAAGATTGTCAAGATGGCTATCAGAACAACAGAGCTCCCCGACTACTCATAAATAGCAGTTACTTATCCATAGAGGTTGTTGCTTAATGGTATCAGTCTGGCCGTTACGGAAGTGGCAATTCATGGTTCACCCTTATTACTATTACTTTCTCAGTGTTTATGTTTCGGTGTACTGTCCCAGTGTTTACGTACCGGTGGCACGCTCTGCTTGACCTACATTGTTTAAACTCTCTCTTCCATCAGCAATCAAAATTTTCCCAGGCTTACCACTCCCAACTTCCCCAAACACAAGTTCATCAGAACTCTGTTTACCTCCAGTTTATTTCCAGACAAGGAATAAGCAGTAGGCATTCAACCAGCACAGTATCTGGTGAGTAGACCAAGAGGCAAACAGCCTCTAGAGCTCTCACACAATCTGTACTTTTCACGGCTCCATATGTCACTTTGTCAGACTCCATCGTGCACCTTTTTCCTCATCTATTTTTACGACCCTGCTGTTATGCCCCACTGAGATATCCCTCAGGTAGCCAAGCAATGTCCTGGTGCTACCTTCGTCTGAGGGTCCTAGTGGCCCTAACCCGCACGCTGACTCTCAATTCGATGCAAGAATAATCTCTGCCAACCAGGGGGTCCAACAAACCACACTGACCTTAAGTAGGTGCCTACTACTTGTACACATTCTGTTAACAACTCTGCTTAAGAAATTTATGTGCCTAAGTTTCTGACAGTTCCAAAGACTACTTGGCTTAAGAAACCAAACAAGAATGTCATAGTCTGGTTTAGTATGATCAAACCCTGCTACAGCAGTCTAGTTTGATTTGGATGTTTCCAACACCTAAGATCACTATATTCTATGGTTTTAGGCCCAGACCAAGCAAATCAGCCCATGCCCAAACATCTTAGCTAGTAGCAGAAACACAAAGAAACAATTATTTATAGACTAATAACAAGAACAAAATTTCCCAAAGTAAGTCCATCGTAAATATGGTACTGGCATGACTAGATAATGCGGTTTGACGATGTAGTATAAGTTATTTGAGAATTTTTTACAAACTTGAAGATTTTTGAACTCTTGTTCCTTGCATGGGATGAAAGAAACCACTTCTTATAAGTTAGGGACCTTGGGTAGAACCATGTTTGCAACACTCAAATCCCCAACAACATCGTCTAAGTATCAACTATGTTGGTAGACCATGTCCCTTCATTCTTTCTTTGCATGACTGCAGTCATTTTTACTTTATCATCCCAAATCATTGTACCTAGTCCTCCCCAACGGCCTTGGTCCATCACTCATCTATGTAAGTTTTTAGAAACTTGGGCTACATTTTCATCTTGTAACATGATGTTATTCATGGCTACTCTAACTATCAGACATTTTCTATATGCTGGATTGATCTCATCATCAATCCTATCTAAAAGAGAAATTACAATCCACCTGTCAAAGAAATGCAAATAGAGGATCAATGGGTTGTCATGTCAGTAAGAAAAGAGTATAAAACAATCACATGGGTAACGTGATTTCCATCTTTCTTGATGTAGGAAATCTATGATTCGTAGTCCAAACTAATATTGATAATCTCCTATATTGATAATGACTTATAGAAGCCTTCATCCTTCCTCATAAAATATGAATATCCTTTACCAGGTTCAGTGCATCACATTACAACCATACCTCGGGTTGCACCATGTAAACAACAAATCTAATCATCAACAATGTAGTCTCAGCTTCTGCTATCTTGGTAGATAATGTCCCTTAATTCTTTCTATAAATGTCTGCAATCATTTTTCCTTTATCAATCCTAATCACTGCACCTAGTCACACCCATTGGCCTTTGTCCAATACTCATTTGAATCAATTTGTAGAAACTCAGGATTAAGGGGAATCTAGTGATCGACATGTTGGTCAGTTAATGGAAAAGCCAACACTCTTTCTACATCTGTTTCATCATTCTGCAGTAGGTTCTTGACTCTCCAGAAAATGCAGGAACAAAATTTACTTAAGTATTAAACCCACACAAGGTTCCCTCATTTTCTCTAATCTTAGATGGGCTAACAATAACTAGAAGTCAACTGCTATAGACCTGCATACACAGATAAAAAAGGGGGGCATGAACACCTAATCTGTTGGTGTTTACCAGCAGCTGCTGCTACTAAGACGAATGTTGGTGTTGCTGTTTTTTACAATGAGATGGAGTCTTTTGAGGTCATTTTTATACCCATTTAGCAGTAGAGAGATAGCTTAGACCCATTTTACCCATTATAATTTGGTCAAAATACTTTTGTTTGGGTAGGGTACTGTATGGCGGGAAATCTATCAACTTGAATCATGTGTATGTGCTTTTGCTTCATCCAAGTCAATTTCTTATGGTCATTTTAATTTTGTATGTGTTGTTTGACTATTTTCTTGCTTGGCACTTCTATTGTTTCGTTAAGTTTTGTTCTTACTTTAGTGGTATTCTCATGCAATTTATCTTTTGATGTTTCTTATATAATCTGCCACATCTGAAAGGTTTGGAAATTTCTTGTGCAATGTATGCATGTATTTTATTTTAACATTAGCACTACAAGTTTGTATGGCAAGTTGCGTTTGTGATTTGTACCTTGAATCATTTGCATAGTTCTTAACCCACACATTTTTTAATATCTTTATATAATCTAGAGTGGTTCTCTACATATTTGACTCAACAGAATTACATAATATTAGACATCCAATATCCTTATTGACACTGAAATACCTTTGCAGGAAAATAGTTACACCAAGTATTTGGAAGGATTACTTGTTCTTATTTGCTACCACTTTGTATGGTTCCCATGTGGCTTCACTTGCCCCTTCTCCAGGAGGAGGCAGTAGGAGCAGCTCCTCTACTAATGCATGTGCAGCAACTTCCCCTTCTACTTGAATTTTTCTGGCTGGAGAGATGTCAGCTTCTACGACTACTACTTTGTTATTTCCTGACTACCGGTCTTCTATGAAATGCCCACATTGGTGTAGATGACTAATACGTTTGGTATATTCACCGTTTATGCACAATTATTATTGTATTTTTTATTTGTTCAAGGGTAAAAGGTTATATCCTCCCCTGTGTAAATTAACATTTTTTATTCAATACAAATATAATTTATGAACTTACAATGCATATAATTGTTGAGATGTACACTTCGGATGGCTATGACTAATATGAGACAAATTTCTACGTTACAAATAGTAGTTCATGCATTGTGTTTTTCAATATAACAAATACACACATAATATATGATGTACATGCTTCCAACATTTATATGAAAAATGTTGTCGGTCGCTATACCTATTTACGATGGAAACTTTTCGACTTAGTTAACATTTATACCAAAACCAATGAAGTTGTCGTTATTGGTATTTGTGATGGAATTATGTCATCGTGATTACTAATAATGACAAAACCAATGAATTTGACGTTATTGGTATTTGTGATGGAATTATGTCATCGTGATTACCAATAACGACAGGTAAATTAGGTTGTCGACATAACCATTAGTGACAAGCTATAATATTTGTCATGTTTGATAATAATGATGGAATGATTTTTTTTGTCGTTAATTGTATTAACGGCAAGACCAGTAACGACAACATATGACGACTCTTTTTTTCTATCCCTAATAGCTATAATGACAACTTTTTCCACAATAACGACGAACATTTTCCGACGTTATTATTATGTTTTCTTGTAGTGTATCTTAGAGTCTTCTTTGGTACAAGGAACAATGATTGAATGTTGAAGACGATGACTATTTCATGCCTCGAGTTCAATTTGGATATCATTGACAAAGGAACTACACAAACACTGTAACACCAATTACATATTGTAGGTTGAAGTCATTCTTCAACTTTCAATTTACTTGAGTAGAAATGATGTGTGAGTAGGCACCACTCTTCACTTGAGATGTCATTATTGGTTATCAACATTCACTGCTAACGTAATATGGGACCTATAGGGTCACACATAGGATACACCTAGAAGAGGAGTTTTGATCATGAATAATAATTGAATTGATTGCCAAAGTGTTTACATGTTCAATTCAAGCTACAAATAAATTGACTAGACTCCCAACCGATTGTTTCAAGTGTTGAAATGACTGGTTGGAGTGCCAGGTTGATTGGATATTGCACTATCTGAATTCTGGATGAGTTGGGGTGCAAAATGACCGGTTCACTTAGTGAACCAATCGGTTGACAATTGTGAGTTGACCATTTTGCTAAGAAAGATGTCCGGTTTGTGGCACAACTTGATTGGATCATGGATTAGTGCTTGCATCATGTCATGCATTAATTGGATTACAATTGCAATACATGTGCAATTGGGAAATATGACCAAATGACCAGTTCACTGGGTGAAATGATCGGCTCACATGACAATGGATCAGTTCGCTCTATAAACTGATGGTTTTGTAGTTTGCAGGTGGTGAAAATTCTTGAGATTTTAGTGCCTTCCACTCCCACACAGATTGGGAACCATGACCCGAACCCTCCTATAAATAGAGCGATACGAGGGGCTTCTCAGACACATCAATTGCCTTTGACATTTGTTTGTCTTCTCTGGTTATGGTAACTGAGGGAACCCGACCAAGTTCTACCCGATAAAGGGAGGAAAATCAAGGGAGAATATTTGTGCGATAACAAGTTGGTGACTAGTACACCAACAGTAGGAAAAACTCCTTCCTGACTATTCTAGTAGAATGACAAGAGTTCTAGATTGTCCGTGTGGACTTTCATATAGGCGTGAGCTGATTGCCTAACTCTAGGAGGATAATGTTAGACTGATGTCAGTAGTGAAGACCAGGAGCATCTATAGAAACTATACGAGTACAACTAGAAGCTACCTGTATAACTACAATGATGAGGAGATTGTTGTTAGACTTGATCAAGGACCAAGTATATCCTCAAAACCATCCAATCTATTATACAATTATTGACGTGATTGATGTGCATCATTGTAACACACAACAATCACTAGGACATGTTATCCTATAGTTTAACCTTATAAGTGTAGAAAGGTATCGATTCCTAGAGATGACGATGAGGATGGTTGAGTTTAAAATCTAATTCCTAGAACACGAATGTAAAATCCATTTTGAGAGTTTGTTAAAATTAAAACAAAAAATAAAGATACTAAATTAAAGATGAACTAATCAAAATAAAGAAATACTTGAGCTAAGGGATTTCACCTTCCTAGCCAATGTAACACAAAAGTGAAGAATTTACACAATAAGAAACATAAATGATGGTATGTGAAACATTCGTAAATGATTCACAAAAGATGAACTCCCCGTGAACCCATTGTTCCTAGCATTCATGGATCCTAATTTAATCCTCCTAATGAGGACTTTTTCGAGGTCACATTTAAATCCCCATATAATCAATTTGGTTATTCTAAATCTTAGGTTCTACGGTCACATCCTCCAAGATTAACAAGAGATGAACATGAGAAATCATTTCGTTAAAATTATCAATATTCAAACAAAAAACTATTTGTCTAAAAATTCATGTAAAACTTCAATCTAATCATAACATGGCTAGGGGGATACTCCCCATGCCTCAGTAAGAAAAATACTCACTCATGATAGTTGAGTAGAGGGAGACGAAGGAAGAAAGGATATTATCCATAGTCTAGACTTAAAAAGGAAATGAATCCTTATGCTAGAGACTATCAAATGGTTGTACCCTTAATCCCTTGCTCTAGAATTATAAAAAGGGAGAGAAGAAGGAGATATAGATCTAACCAAGCAAAAGAAACAAAAAGATATTTGAAGAGAAATCTAAAGGAAAAACTTATCTTCAAGAACAAAAAGCTTTATTGCTAAATTTTGAATGCAAATACAAGAAAGAAAAGCCATCAGGGTTTTCTCTGTACAAAATCTGGTGATGAAAGATGGAGACCCCCCCTCCTTTTATAGGATACGGAGGGGGTAGGCTTCCCTCAAAATAGGGAGAGAAAAAGGGGTGGGGGACCGGAAGTTTGATTTTTTTTGGATCTAGTCAATAAACTCTTGATTGTCTTTAATTATCTTGACAATGTAACTCTCTTTAATGCATATTCTCACAATAGAAATTTCAAATGAATTCTCGATATCTAGAGAATTTAAAGTACATCCAAAAGTATGATTTTCCTGTAGGATTTTGAATTTCCTTTCCAAATCATATTTGAACAGTAAATTCTACCTTAGGATGTGAGAGTTATACTAATTTTGGTACATGATATATATTAAAATAAGCACTGCGGGAAAACTGAAATGCATCCTACCTACATCTCTTCTTATCTTCAATAATTCCTAAAAATTGAGAAAAATCTCATAAGAATTCATAAAAGGAATATTGTGAGGATGAAAGTATAATTTTTTTTCTTAATTAATTTAACATTACCAAAAAAGTCTTAATTAGTTATCTAAGTGATGCACAAATAAATGATGAATATGCATTCATCAAAATACCACAAACTTGAATCTTTGCTTGTCCTCAAGCAAATTCAATTACAAATAAATTCTAATTTATACTCTCAATATGTCATTCCTCACCCTTACAACATTACTTTAATCCTTACCTCCAATTTTTTGCCAAGTGACCCAATCTCCTAGAACCACATAGTATAAAGTTCTATATTCTCTATCAAAACAAATATCACATCTTGCTTCAAAAATGAGATTTTATAGAAATGTATTGACACTCAATTTTTATTTTATTTTTGTAAATTGTTTCACAAGAACAAGATGAAATTGGAGGGGTGCAAAAATAGAGAAGGAAGTGATGAAAAAAATATTGATCCCTCCTCTATTCAACTCGAAATATATAAATTTGTGGAGTTGTGGCTACATTGGTCAAAAAAATATTCATGTGCACTTTTTCCATCTTTTGATGGTACACCCCTTTGTGGGGTATGGAGTTTATATTTTGGGAAACATGGCACCCGGGACTTGAGTTTTGTCCGGTGGTGATTCTTTGATTCTCTTTTTTAGATGAAAAATAAAGGGAGGGAATAGATGTTCATGTGGTTATAACTTCAACATTTTTTTCTTTGTTTTCATATGTTTTTATTAGAGAGTGTCATTGCTTCAGTTAGAATATTCCTATAAATAACATCATACAAGTTTTATAACAAGATAATCCATTGTTTAAATATAGGGAAAATTTTTTACTTGGTTCTGATCAATTCCTTATGACTTGCCAACTATTCCAAGGAGTGATGTTATTTAGGGTCTTAGGTGACAAAATGGTTCAGACATGGCAATTTATAATAGATTTTGCAAAACGTTTTACTAAATTCAATGGGGTAAAATGATAAAAATCTATTCAAACTGGCCGACTAGATAAAGATCAAACAAAAAAATTGATTTTTTTGCAATTTTTGAGAGATTAAAACTAAAGTACATAACATGATGAAAATTTTCAGAAAAGTTAGATAGAGTGGGTGGAAGGAGCACGTACCACCCACCTCCACCCTGAACATAAAATTTTGCTCATCCTGAGTAAAACATAAATCCAAGATGGAGGGAAGAAGAGGGCATCAAGGTGGCCCTGGTAGCTCAAAAAATGTCCAGCTAATGGGAATGTGTATGAGGACTTGGATCTTAATCATTGGAGCTTCATAGCATATCCCATGATAGGGTGGTTGTGGAATCTCAATGGGTTGTTCATATTTTCTTTCACCTCACAATTCCTCAAATAGGATCCACAAATCTTCCATCGATGGCGAACGAAGTGTTGAAGATGGATGTAGATTCAGGGAGGTTGGTGGGTACTCGACTGGTAACACGTGCAGTGCTAGATGTGCAAAGTCAGATGGAGGATCTGGCTCAGGTTTCCCCTAGTTATATTGACTTGCATATAGGAGAAGTGGAGGTGATATGAAGGGACAACTACATTTAAATCAACATGATAAGTATTTTTTCTCTACTCAAAATTCATGCAATCAACCTTGAGATAGATGGGATTCATGGTTGATATAGCATGTAACTCTAGTTCCTCTATGCAAGGAGTTCCCAAGGGTTCATGAGAGATAAAAATGGGGACATATTCCTTGTAGCCAGTAGATGGGGGTATGTAGAATTCTTCCAAGGGTTGTGTTTCTTCTTCTAAATCAGTTATGCATGGAATGGGAATTGGTTGTAACAGTGAGGAATCATTTTGTCAAAGGGGGTTGGATGCTTATTATCCAAAATAGACTCAAAATAAGGGTATTGGTCTTCGATGTCAATTGGATTGTTGTCAGTGGTGGAGGGATTTGTTGTATTTTCATATTGCCTCTCCTTCTTCGACTTTTCATATTCAAGTAGTAAAGTCTGTAAAGGAAAGATAGGGATACCCACGTCCTCACCACATGCAAAATATGGCTCCATTGTTTGTGTTATTTCTTTGGGATGTGACATATATGACACACAAATAGGATCATCGTCATCATTTTCGGGAAGAATCATCTTGGGTTGCTCAAGTTCAAAAGGTGGGGTATGTGCTTGGGCTTCTAGTAAGGTAACTAACAGGGCGTGGTTGGTTTATAGTTTTTCTTGTCCTTCCGCTACCATATTTTCTAGGGACCAAAGTCTCTCTTTAAATTTGTCTTCATAGTTATATTCATACGCCACAAAATTTTGGCCATCCTTGCCACACTCCCCATAGTATCCTTGGCCATAGTACCCCTCATATTGTTTTGGGTGGCATTGCTCCTCATAATAATCTCCAGAAGATGGTGGATTGTAATTTCAATTGCGTCCATCTTGGTAGGAAGATTCAATATTACAAGGTGTCACCAAATCATGAGGAAACATATTTGAACAATCTATATTTTGGGTTTGGGCTTCTAGAAGGGCGGTTAAGAAGGCTTGGCTGGTTTCTAGTTTTGTTTCTCCTTCTACTATTCTCTTCTCTAGGGCCCTAAGTCTCTCTTCTTATTTAGGATTACACGTTGGGTTTGATAAACATGTTCATAACCCCCAAGGTTTTGTTGGTTACATCCCACAATTTTCTTTTATTATATCCCCCATTAGAATATGGATAGCAAGGTTCTCCATAATGGTTCTTAGAAAAATGTGGATTCACATTGTATCCACAGGATGAAAGGGCTCACACTTAAAAGGGGTGATATCATAAGCATGGGGTAGAGTCAGGCAGGGAAGAGATGGATGGTGGTGAAGACCACAATAATAACATTGTAGGGGATATTGTGATGCCCACTGTATTTGAAAAGAAAAGTTCCTAAAAGATATGTCAATCAATGAACGAGAGAAGAAAGATTACGAGATAAGAAAAGTTCCTAAAAGATAGTTAAAAATTACAAAGAGAACTAAAAATTATAAATCTAAGAAATTATGGAACAAACTAAAATTACAAAAAAAAAGTAACAAGAAAGCAGTACTGCTGGAATGGAAATTTAGTAGAAAGAGGAGATACACTTCCGGAATTGTGCTCGAAAGGAAAAAAAAATTACAAAAATCTAAAAGAAATTTTAAAAAATACTAAAGAATGCAAGTTAAAGAATATGAACAAGGATTATACAAGATATATAAGCAACCATATATGAAAAATAAATGTGCCATCCCCGACAACGGCACCAAATTGATGTGCATCATTGTAACACGCAACAATCACTAGGACAAGTTATCCTAGAGTTTAACCTTCTAAGTATATAAAGGTATCGATCCCTAGAGACAACTATGAAGATGGTAGAGTTTAAAATCTGATTTCTAAAAAACGAATGTAAAATCCATTTTGAGATTTTTGTTAAAACTAAAACAAAAAAATTAAGATACTAAATTACAAATGAACTAATCAAAAGAAAGAAATACCAGAGCTAAGGCACTTCACCACCATATCCAATGTAAAATGAAAGTGAAGAAAGTACACGATAAGAAAGATAAATGTAGGTATGTGAAACATTCACAAATGATTCACAAAAGATGAACTTTCCGTGAACCCATTGGTCTTGGCATTCACGAATCCTAACTCAATCATCCTAATTGGGACTTTTCCAAGGTCTCATTCAAATCCCCATGTAATCAATTTGGTTGTTCTAAATCTTGAGTTCCACGGTCGCATCTGTCAAGATTAACAAGCGTTGAAAATGAGAGATCGTTTCGTTAAAATCGTCAATATTCAAACAAAAAACTATTTGTCTAAAAAGTCATATAAAACTTCAATCTAATCATCACATGCCTAGGGGGATACTCCCCTCGTCTCGATGAGAAAACTACTCACTCATGATAGTAGAGTAGAGGGAGAAAAAGGAAGAAAGGATACTAGCCATAGTCTAGACTTAAAAAGGAAATGAATCTTTATGCTAAAGGCTATCAAATAGTTGTAACCTTAATCCCTTGCTCCAAAATTATTGAAAGGGGGAGAATAAGGAGATCTAGATCTAAACAAGCTACATAAATAAAAAGAGATTTGAAGAGAAATCTAAAGGGAAAAATTAACTTCAAGAACAAAAAGCTTTATTGCTGAAATCTAAATGCAAATACAAGAAAGAACAACCCTCAGAGTTTTCTATGTATAAAATCTGATGATTGAAGATGGAGAACCCCCCCCGCTTTTATAGGATAAGGAGGGGGTAGGCTTCCCTCAAAAGAGGGGGGGAAGAGGGGGACCGGAATTTTGATTTTTTTTAGATCTAGTCAATAGACTCTTGATTGTCTTTAATTATCTTGACCATGTAACTCTCTTTAATGCATATTCTAGCAGAAGCAATTTCAAGTGAATTCCTTTTGTCCATAGAATTAAGCGTACAACCTAAAGTATGATTTTCCGGTAGGCCTTTGAATTTCCATTCGAAACCATATTTGAACATTAAATTCCACCTTAGGATGTGAGAGTTAAGCCAATTTTGGTGCAGGATATATATTTATATCAGCACGACAGGAAAACTGAAATGCATCCTACCTACATCTCTTCTTATCTTCAATAATTCCTAAAAATTGAGAGAAATCTCATAAGAATTCATAAAAAGAATACTGAGAGGATGAAAGTGCAATTGATTTCTGAATTAAACTAAAATTACCAAAAAAATGTCTTAATTAATTATCTAAGTGATGCATAAATAAATGATGAATATGCATTCACCAGTGATCCACAATTTTAATACAAAATATGGCATTAAATTTTTGTTTCCACAGATTGCATTATGTTGTATTTCTATAAATTGGTATTAGAGCCAAACTAATCCACTATATTTGGTATAATCGATATGATTGGATTTTTATTTTTATCATTTTATTTATTACATACGATGCAAATGTTAATGTAAAATCAAACACCACATAAGATCCCAGATTAATATATATATGATATGTGTATTTTATGGAAAATTCAGGCACAAAGAAGGTAGCGGAAACAAAATAAATTTGTCCTTATTTCCCGCAATAGTAAGATCACGTCAACAACTATGTAATGGGAAGGATGGTTTAACAAGTTCATACCTGGTCCTAGAATAAGTCCAATGACTATAATTTGTTGTTGTAGTGTAAGACACCTAGTTGCATTAGGACAACATCTACAACAGTTCCTGGTCTTCACCATAGGAAACAACTTGATATTATTCTCCTAGAGGCACACAAAAAATTCCTCATTTCTATAGTAGTCCACACATATCACCTAGAACTCTTGTCATCCTACTAGAACAGACATGAAGGAGTTGTCCCTTCCGTTGGTGTGCTAGTGACCAAATTTATCACCTATAATCGTAATCCCTTACTGCTTCCTTTAGTGGGTAAAACTTGCTCATGATTTCTATTAGTTAGCACAACCAGATAGGACAATAATTATCAGAGGTAATTTAGTTGTGTCTGAGAAGCCCCCATTACCCCTCTATTTATAGGAGGGGTTAGGTATAGAGTTCTCAGTCTGTGTGGGACTAGAAGGGACTAAAATATCACAAAATTCATAACCTGCAAGTGGGAAACTGGTCATTGGCATTGAGAGTCGATTGTTTCCTTAGCAAACTAGTTGATTCTCCATGTTTCTCAATTGAGAATGAATTGATAATTCAAATTGAATTAATGCACAATTTGACATCATCACTAATCTTTAATGCAATCAAATTTCTTCATGAACCTGGCATCTCACCCAACCAAATGGTCAGCTAGTGACACGAGTTGGTCAGTTCACTATGTGAACTGGTCGATTCACTCCCTAGTTTAGGAAGAACACAACCAATTCAATTTCTAATCAATCTAACACTCGAACCAGTCGGTTCAACCCTTGAACAAGTCGGTTGGGAGTCCAGTCAATTTATTTTTTGCTTGAATTGTATACCTCAACACTTTAATAATCAATTCAATTATAATTCATGATTCAACTCCTCTTCTAGCTGAATTCTTGTATGTATGATCATATGTCCCATGTCACGTTGACAGTGAATGTCCATAACTAGCTTATGACATCATAAGAAAAGAGTGGTGCCTAGTCACACATCAGTGCTACCCACATGAATGGAAAGTTGGAGAACAACTTCAACCTACAATCTGTGTAAGGTGTTACATTGATTGTATAAGTCATTTGTTTCTGATATCCAAAATCAACTTGAGGCATGAAAATGTCATCCTCTTAATGTTCAATCCATGTTCCTTGAAATAAGTAGACTTGATGAGATATATGTGAGCTTTATATCATATATTGATCCACATGTGGATGCACATGCTTTTCTAAGTATTGCTTATCAAGTGGCCAGGATATCAAACTCCAGTAGGAGGGACAAATCCATCTGCATCATTCACAGTCGTCCCCATGTGTCACAGTGCACCAAATCATCACTGTTATAGCAACCCTTATCCAGGATTACATTGGATGATATCACAGCATACCAAACGACATGTGATGAGTGTAGTGACTTTAGATCTAAGAACCACAATCACAATGTTCACTATAAGAGATGAATATGACCACCAATTATGGTTTCCATGTCTCACTCTCAAGGTGGGTGTGTCTGATACACTATACCCAAACAAGTATTTATGTGCTTGGTTTGATATCACATATCATGAATGATGAGATTTTGTCATCAACCAACACACTACTCTTGTGTTTTATTGTTGTTTATCAGCCTTCCAAAGTAAAAACCGGCCAGGGACATAACAAGAGTACACATACTTCTAACATCCTATGATCTCATTATTCAAGTCACGTACTTGAAGACATGTGTCATTAAGTAATATCATTCTTTAGACTATAATTATGTTTTCTCATATCTCATAATTGAGTAAAACATAATGAATTGGAATCTTGCCTTTACTATTATTAGTCAAATCCATTATGTAATATTCCATCACAATCATCATATGAGTCAATTATTATGAGTCAAATCATATGAGTGGCTCTCTGGGCATGCATACCACCAGACTCCCACTTGAACTTAGAGACAATCACCCACGAATCTTATTCTTAGTGATTTAAATATTTCCATCATGTTTCTACAGTGCAAGTGCTAGTCCAGTAGGTTAGCAACACTTTTCTTAAATCTATATATTGCATGTTCCTCATCTCCCTATTGTACGATACGAAACTACTACGATATGTTATATGATATTCCTTTCCTAACTTGTAGTTCCATTATTGTCACAGTATCTCTAATGTGTCATCAATTGTTGGAACATTTAAAAGTCATTTCATATTAACTTATACATCCATATAATATCCTCTCTTGTGTTCATAACACCAGGATACTTAGCTTCTATTGTATAATTGAATTAATGGTCTATAGTTTGGAAATCTTCCAACTTACAACTCTTTTCTTATAATTAAACACATTTTAAATTGAAATCACTTTTGTCATTTCAGAATCTTGCATCAGTGTAACCCCTTACACTCAACTTTTCCTTGTTTTTTATAATCTAACAACTTATTCTTTAGTGCTTCTCAAGTACTAATGGATGTTTTTTTAATGACCAATGACATTTATTGGAAATTATTATCATCTTGTCATGTCCAATACATACAAGACTTATGGGATGAGTTCATTTATGTATCATACATGATAGATCCAATTGCTAGTGCACATGTCATCTTATTCATGTCTTTCCATTCTTCATAAGAATCAGAATATCGAGTTCTTGAGTGAGTAATCCCATGAATCATGGTTACATTCTATCTCATTGAATCCTTCATGTTGAACTCTTTTAGTACCTTGCTATTGAATGTGCTTATTATTAGTTTATGAAACTCTTAGAACTATCTCTATTGTTCTTTGTTCCTATCTCATAGGATTTTTCACCTAATCCTTCATTACTGAAGGTGTTTTCAATGCTAGGTCTCCATACTTATAGTGCTGAGATGTTATTCCCCATTAGTATGTGGAATCTTTAAATATGCTCCCACTAAATCTTTTGTAATCACAAATTTCATCTTTTATCTTCATTCAAGTCAAATTCTTTGATTGTCTTGTCAAGTCAAAAGATCCCATCTCTGACATTGTTTTAATCTCAAGATTGAATGTTGTAGCATACAAACTTTATTTTCATTCATGAAGTTGTAGAACCTTTAGGATTCATCACATATACATCCTTTCATAAATTACTTTTAAGGAACCCAATTTTTAGTCTTCATATCACAAATCTCACAGTCTATTCAAGCTGCAACAACAAGCATGACAATTGGTGATGGAATTTCTTCATGTTTAATGATTTGAACTGATATGCAAACCTTTGCCACCAATATGTCATTTTAGGTTATACGTGTTGGTCTTTCTAATGAAAACCCAAATTCACCTTATGGGTTTTACCGCTTCAGGTGGTACTAGAAAGCTCATACCTTGCTAGTGTACATGGACTCCATAATGGCCTTAGGCCATTGCTCATATTTTGGTTGTCAGTAGCTTCTAGTTGATTTGTTGGCTCGTCAATTTATGAAAAACCTATCTAAATTGTTAGATTCACAATCTTTCAATCTCATACATGTAGTATTAGAATTATTAGGTTCTATGTTACATAAGGAACTTGAGATTCCAGAATAATTTGTTATTTCCAGTTGGTCCCATTGTACCTCCTTGTTGACCTTGAACCTTTTGATTTCTACTTTTACTCCCACTGATTCTTTTGGAACTCAGTTATCCTAGAAACAAACATTTTGTTGTCAAATTAGGATTAAAGTTAGTTTTCAACAATTATGATCTGTGGATAAACCTCTATAAGAAACTACTTTTTTATATAAGTTACAATCCTTAAGACTTATTGGGGCATTCCCATATCATATCTCATATGATGTCTTTTATATTATTTTAAACGATACATTATTTTAGCATAAAGTATATATCTATGAGGATATTAGAAGATTAGATTAAGTGATAATCACATCATGAACCATTAGAATGTATTCCTTATTTCTGATACATCATCATGTTTTGGTGGATTTGGCTTGTGATACACTATCATGGTTTATCCAGAAGGTCCTCAAACTATCGATGTAAAGTATTTCAACATTTGATCATACAAAAGCTTCTCAATACTTTTATCAAAGTTATACTTCATTAATAATCTCTTTGAACACTTCAAGTGATTTATGTTTGTATTTTACCAAATTCGAACCCTATATCAAATAAGATCATCAGTAAATATAGTGAAGTACAAACAACTACCTTTAGCATTTATTCCATAGGATCTTCATACATCAAGATTATAAGGCCTAATAGAATGCTTGCTCTTTCCACTACACCTAGTGAGAGGTGGTTTCTTATGTTTCTCATATATAAGACTTGCTTGTATCTTGTTGGTTCATTAGGCAAGAGAGTAGATAAATATCAATATGGATTCTAGAAATGCATTTCTCATATATGTGCTCTAGATGATAATGCTAAAGATTGTTTGAGTTATCAATTATAATCCTTTAGGTATTTACATTACATACATTCATCTCTTGATCCTAACATAAAAAATATTATTAGATGTTTGGGACATTGTCATACAAGATCACATCTATGAAATAGAAGCATTAACAACTCTTTATTGATTTATCATCCTTGTCATACAAGATGCATAAAGTAAAATGTTTCTATTATTGGCATAATGAAATAGCAATTCAATTAACTATATTACATGCCCAATGGGCTAAGATAAATTTTAAATGTAGACTAAAGTTGCAAAACCTCTTGATCCACATAGTATACCCTTGTCCTTTCATAAAGCCTTTACTTCTCATCAGATCATGCACATAAACGTATGTCAGATCTACATCCAATATCACATACTTGGATGAAGAAGTAATCAAATTTATCTTATAATGCTTATACCTAAAGTTGAGGTCTTTGTCCCTTCCTTCTTCTTCTTTAATTCCTCCAGAAAGAGGGGGCAATTCCTTTTCTAGTGCCCAAGCTAGTGAGTGTGGTGAATGTTGCCTCCCTTCTTTACTCCTCCTTTTTCCTTGAGTGTTGAAGTGTTAGGCTTATGGCTAGCATAATAACTCTTATTATTTGCCTTTGCATTTAGACTTTCCATTTGTCTTGTTGTTCATCATCACAGACTTGGACCTGAGTTTATTTGTTTGTGCCTCAACTGTTCTCAACATGCCTAATAACTATGTCAATGAATTGTCAAAGTCATACATGTTTTAGTTCATGAAAAATTGATTGTATGACTCTGGAAGAGACTGTGGAATCATATCAGTAGGAAACTCTTGACCCAAGGGGAATCATAGTCTAGCTAGGTTCTCTACATACCTAATGAGCTTGAGTGCATGAGGACCTACTGGATCTCCTTCTATCATGTTACATTTGAATAGTGCCTTGCATACATCAAATATCTCCCATCTTGCCTGATCTTGGAACATGTTCTTAAGATACATGACCATCTCAATAACACCCATGTTCTTATGTTGCCTTTGCAACACATAGTTCATTGAGAATAGAATCAGACACTTGACATCAATGACATTTTTAGTATGCTTCTTGTAAGCATCCCTATTAGCCTTAGGTGCATTCAGAAGGGGTAAATCTGGCTATGGTGTTTCTAAGACATAGAGATTGCACTCATGTGTGAGAATGATTCTCAACATCCTAATTGGACTATCCATATCGCCAAGATGCACCTCCTTTTCCAGGAGCCCATCACTAAAGAACTCCATAGTTAAGCGTGCTCAGTTGGAGTAGTACTGGGATGGGTGACCAGTCGAGAAGTTGACCCCGGCTTGCACGTGAGTGAGGACAAAGTGCGCAGTTGAGGCTAGTGGTGGTCTGTGGGGCCAGTCGTCATTCCTAAAACTCTACTAGAGCCTTGGGTAGTGGGCCCAGGAATTACATAAATCTTCCTCCCTTTAATCAAAGCCACTTGGTTCTTACTAACTAAACCATCTAATACATGTTACAATCTATTAGCAAGAACTTTGGTAATAATCTTGTTAAGAAAGTTACACAAATTTATCGAATGCCTTAATTCAATATGAGAAACTCCTTTGACTTTAGGAATATAGGTAATGTAAGATTATTAAGCTCTTTGATCATATTTCCACTCTTGAAGTTTTTCCAGCTATCAGTTGTTACATTAGACATAATAATCCCCCGTGCACTTTGTAAACATGACCATTGAACACATTCATCCTCGTTGTCTCCACCAATACTTTAATGATATAAAATGGAAATCCCATATTTGATATATTTGAAATAGTTAAATCATTAAGTAAATATACTAATACTCTCCTTCAAGATGGAGCATAGCTGTAAATCATACCCAACTTGTCCACCAGTGTAGCAAAGTGAGTCTTGGGAAATATGTTAAAGATGTCAACAACTTGATCTTGTATCTGAAGATAAGGAGTACATATACACACAGAGAGAACTGCTTCTCGAATGAAATGGAAATCCACTTTGATGTGCTTTGCGTGTTCATGTAAAGTGGAATTACTGGAAATAAAAGTGGTAGTTTTCTTCACAGTGCATAGGAACATAATAAGAGTCAGAACCAACAAATTCCTGAAAGAGACCTTGGACCCACATCAATGCATAAGAAGTGTGAACCATATCTTTGTTTTCAGTTTCAACACTTGACCGGGAAACCACAATCTGCTTTTTACTATGCCACATAACTAGATTTCCTCCAACAAAGGACCAATATCTAGAACTAGATTTTTTATCACATCCAATACTAGCATAACCAGAGTCAGAATACCCAATAAGAATCATCATCAGACAAAATGATATCATCCAAGTAAACAATAAGTACAACAAGTCCAAAGCTAATTTTTTAGTAAAAATAGAATGATCAGAATGTGAGCTTAACTTATCAAACCACACCCGTGGGCTTTGTTTCAGGCCATATATCACCTTCCCGAGTTTTTAGAATTTGGAACATTCCCCCTGACTAGAAAAACTAGGTGATTGATCCATATAAACTTTCTCATTTAGGTCACCATATAGGAAGGTGTTTATTGATAAAGAGGCCAATCTTTATTGACAACTACAAAGATAGTTACTCTCACAAAGTTGAGGTGGGACACAAGAGAGAAAGTTCCAAAATAGTCCACTCCATAGGTTTAAGTGTAGCCTTTTTTGTAAGGAGATACTTCAAGTGTTCAATAGGAGCATCTAGATGATAATTAACATTAGAAATCCAAAGATAGTATATTATCAGATAGTTTTCAGGATGATAAAAAAATATCCCAGGTCTTGCGATCTCATATGACTGTCACTTAAGTTTCCCTAGATTGATTCCAAGAAGGATGTTGAAGATCTTGTGTAGCATTATTTAGCATAGAACTAGTAGAAAGAGCTATAGTAAAATACACAAAGCTAGAACAAGGGTTATTGGATGAGAAAAAATTACTAATCATATGTTAAGTATAGGGACAAACACCTTTCCTTATGGTGATAGGAAGATGTAGGTCAGAGAATACCTACGAGGTGTTGTGACCTGACAACAATGAAGGAATTGGTTGTTAAGCAGCCAAAGGGAGGAACTATGATTGTGGGTCTTCTCATGGACACCTCTTCAGTTTTATCATTTTGATCATGTTTTACTACCTCAGGTAGTGGAGTAGGATCTACTAGATCACTAGATAAGGAAGACCCTTTGTTAGAGTAGTGCGACATGTTTTAAAAACTACAAAATCTTCCCTCACAAATCATTGGAGATTGACATGATCATAACTTCAATATCCTTTCTGAGTTTTGGAATATCCCAGAAAGATACATTTAATGTAGTGGGGGTCAAGTTTAGATATCCCATGGAAGAGATTTTTAACAAAACAACTGATGCCAAATATGTGCGGTGGAACATAAAATAAAGGCACATTAGGATATAGAAGAGAGATAGGGACATGGTTATGTAACATAGAAGAAGGTATATAGTGGATTAAGTAACACACTATAGAAATTGCTGCATGCCAAAAATGTCTAGGAACATGATAGAGAATAAGAATTTTGCATGCTACTTCAAGTAGACGAAGATTCTTCCTTTCAATAACACAATTTTGTTATGGTGTGTAAGAGAATGAAGTTTGATGAATGGTACCCTGATAACTACAAAGAAGATAGACATATTTTTTCATAAACTCTAAGGTGTTATAGGTTTAGAAGATTTTAATAGTAGTTTCAAATCGGTTTTGGATCTCTATAAAATGTGGTGATAGTTCACACAATTGTACCATGATCATTTAGTAGAACCAACGAAGTCCCATAGAATAGTTGTCAATAGATGTCATAAAGTAGCGATATCTAGACAAGCTAGAAATAGACCCCAATTATCGACATGAACAATGTCAAACAGATTTTTAGAACTAATTTCTTGCTTCATATGAAAAACAACCTGAGTTTGTCTTCCAACCTAGTATGATTCACACATACCTTTTTTTATTCAAAAATATTTGAAAATAAACAATGGATTTTAGAAGAAGAAGGATGCCCCAATAAATAGTGCCATTGTAGAGTAGTCACGAAAGTAGATAGCCAAGCAGGAATAGAATGTGGCACATCTAGGTAATATAGTCTATTTGGTTTCTCATGATCTTAACCAATCCTCCTCCTTGTACTGAGATCTAAAAATACATAACCCTTAGGATGAGAAGTGATTGGGCACTAAAGGCTCCTACTAGTTTTACTGATAGATAGTAGATTACAAGGAAATCTTGGAACATATACGAAAAATTATGAGGGAAATTATTGGATAGAGATATTGTTCCAATTCCACCACCAACTGATTGGGTCCCATTCACAACTGTCACAAGAGGGACACATGTAGTTTTAAATAAGGCAATGAAAAATTTAGGACAACTAGAAATATGAGTGGATGCACTGGGTTCAATAACCCACTTATGTTTACTACCAGTAGTGGGGGATGCAAGTATAGTAGAGGAACCTCCTTATTTATTTGATACTGGCAAGGATAGTCGAGCCTGGAGGAGTTCATCAAACTCTGCTAGAATCCACTGAGCTATTGGCTGAGTAGAACTTGAGGTAGTAGTAGTGGAGTCTTCACAGACATTAGAGGAGACCTGATTCACTCAGGCTAGTACACCATATTTTCCCCAACATTGGTCCTCATTGTGGTTTGTTGTCACAGAACCGTTCTTACCCCAATCCCAATCCCAATCCCAATCCCAATCCCACTGCCTAGATAGTGGTAAAAGTAGTGAAGCACCCATATCTGAGTGGTCCAAAAAGGATCTCACACACTGGCATATACAATAAGAAATAATAACTCGTATAATGGGAGATTTAAAGAAAAACTAACTTAAATAGGATATTTTGCATATTTATGCTTGTCATAAGAGTTTATCAACTTTGGCAGTGATCTTGTCAATGATCCATTTGGTTTTCCTAAAATCAGGTAAATAAAGACACAATCAATGCAAATCATCGGTACACTTTGAAAAGAACATATATTGAACAATTGAAAATATTTATAGCAAAGTATAGTACTTCGAAGGACTTAGATTCAAAATATAGTCCATAATCAATTTTTAAATCAACATTTATCTGATAAGATTTCTATTTCCAAGAATTCAATTTTATTTCAAGTTCCCATTATGTTGATATCGAGAAGCATGCTTATATATTTTATGTGGTTCCATCACCCCAAAGAGATGGGGGAGGTCACCAAGCTCCTTATCTCCATGTGAGGCAAGAGGTCAATTGACATGTATAAGATCTGAGATCATTTGACATGTACAAGTTCCACCCTCCGAATGAGGAGGTCACTTGTACTCAATATTAACAAGTATTACTGGCAGTCATAATTGGAAATATTATTTATGTTTTCAAGTTTGTTGCAACTATAATATAAAAAATTCGAAGACTAATTAGTAGGGAACAATAGCTCAAACAATTACATAGACAAGAATTTCAAGAGGTACATACAAGTATCATTCAAAACCACTAGTCTATTCAAGGAGGAATTAAATATTAAAGTGTACCTTTCACCAAGGATTTTTTAATACAAATCTCATCAAGTAATAGGTTAACCATTCGAGTCAGATCCTAAATCAACAAGATTGAATAAAGGGTCAAGATCATGATTTTTAGAAGATCATGTTTCAATGTTTAAAATTAGGGTTACTCATTCCTATTTAGCTTTGGGGTTAGGTCATTCACTTATGATTCACTATATTTCAAGATGTCCAACATTATTCGAGTGTCAAGCATATTTTTGAGTGTGAATGACCTACCTAGGTACTTTTAGGAACATATGTGTTAACCCTAATTTTGTGATTGCTATTCAAGTCATTATTGGAATTCTAGAACATCATTAAGGAAAAAGTTCAAGGGTCTAGATTAGGTATTTCACAATATTTAGTACACTTGTGTTCACCATATGACAATTATAGGGTTAGAATCAAGCTTATTCATTACTTTATTGCATGAAAACATATTCAAGATTATAACAAGTCAAAAAAATATATCTAGAACACTAATGATTCAAGTCATTTATTTTAAAGTCTCAAGATAATCATCAGAGTCAAATATTAGGGTTTCTAGAGATCAACATGATTATTGGTCATTAGATAAAAAGTATAGACAAGATATCAAGATCTAGGGATATCACTAAGAAATATCTAGAATTAGGCTTTAGTAGAATTTTTAAACAATTCATTGTATTTTTTTTTTAATCAAAATTGACTATTAATTCATAATTTTTGGAGCTAGGATGCATTTTTTATGATTTAAATAAGACCTAGCCATTTTCTTGATTATTTGTCATAGAGATAGAAAATATTTTAAAAAGGAAAAAGGGAGATCATTAAATGTACAATGAATGACTGAGATTGAGCCATGTCGAGTCGTAGCTTGATGGACAGGTTCGATCCTTGGTTAGTGGTTCAAAACCTTGATTGACAGGGTCAATTGCGGTTGATTTGGATCCTTTGGACCAACTCACTTTCTCCTCTAGACCGATGGTTTGGGACCCTTTTCTCTTATTCTTAGGCTTCCTCATGATCCTAGCAAGGAGGTAGAGGAGCTCACTAGAGAGAGGGGCATTTGGGAGTAGTAGGAGTCATCGTGGGCTGCTAGGGAGCCATTTGAGATTTTTGTGATCCCATGAAGATGATAGATGCTTTGATCGATGGGCAGATGAGGCGAGGGTAAAATGTCCAATTCAAGCCATGTAGCATCGCCACACTGACAAAAGGATATTGGGGAGAAACTAGGGGTGTTTGAGGTCAGTTGAGGGTGTGAGAATGAGAAGTTATCGGGAGGACTGGAGGTGTTGACCTTGAGGGGTCATTTTATAGGGACGAGAGGTAGGTTTTAGGGCAAACTGAGTTTTGGTTGTAGCCATGGCCGTCGAAGTGGGAAGAGTGAGCAACGGAAACATTTTGATGGCTGAGTAGAGCATTAAAGGGGGCAAAGTAGGGATGGTTGAGCGTGAATTCATGAGATGATGGATCTTATGCGATTAGAAATTTGAATCTTGGTCATAAGAAGTGGATTGCATGTTTTGATCCTACATAACTCTTCCCCTCTGATTGTGGGAGTTAGGAGATGACCACTCAATTGTCAGATCAGGCCTAAATGTGTGATAGGTAGATCCAAGGGCTAGGGTTTTCCGCTCCCTTATTCCACAGATTGCTTACTTGGAAAAAGCCAGTTAAAAGGCAAATAAAGGGATTTTAGCATATAACTTCAAGAGTTCATAGAATTTCGTAGGAATCTCCAATTGGGATGGAATTTGGACCATAAGTTCACAAAAATGTGTAGAACATTTAGAAAAGTTTGAGGACTAGAATATGGAGGTTGATGGACAATTTTATTTCTTTGAGTAGAGTGATAATTTAATCCAATTTGGGGTGTTACAAAGTGTATAAAATTTACATTGATTACTATATTTTGAATTTGATTATCAATATTGATTTAGTAGCCAAGAAAAATTAAATTGAGGTAATAAGTGAATATCTTAAGGGCAAAATAGTAATTAAATCATACTCATGCCAAAATTCACTTTGTCACATTCGCGCACCCGTAGAAGTTTCAAAAGTGTTTTCTAGGAGGAGGTTGATGTTGACCTTGTCTAGTGCTAGGAGGTGCACCTTGTCCAGAAGCACATCCACCATGGATGTGACCACAACCATGCCCATATCCTCTACTTGAATCAGAAGGGTGCAGCGCAAGGATTGGGTGATCGAATGTAGCAGGTATAGAAGTCATAGAAGGAAGGCATTGAACGCGCTTGAGAACATTCCTTAGTGTAGGTAAGGATAAATAGATAAGATTCCATCTATCACACCTAAAAATGAATGAGGTAGACCGACCTTAAATTGAACAAGATAAAGTTGGATGTCTTTCCATTGAACTTTTTTTATATCAATAGAGAGTGGTCTATATACTTCAAACTTCCCCCAAAAGGGTTGAACACTAGTTGTAATAGTCTTCTACATAGTCATCACTAGAATACTCCTTTCTGGCCCAATTTGTTAAGATCTCGAAGACCTTTTCTACGTTTTGATAGTGTGAGTATGCATGAGAAAGTTGATCCCCCATGGCTTTGACATTCTATAGATGAATGAGAGATTGACTTATCTTTGGTTCAACACTTTTTACCATCCATGTCATGACATTGGAATCATCTTTGGACCATGGGTTGTAGGCTTCTTTGGTTTTCTCATCCGCTGAGTCATCAAGAGCAACCCTAGAAAAAAAGGAGATATGAGAGTATTGTCCTTTGGATTTGAATGGAGTTCGAATGATGTCATCCAAAGATGGTAATTTGATCCATCATGTTACACAATTATAACACACAAGGTCCATGAAGGGTTGATAGTCTCCATGGAAGCCAGAGGGATGACACACACAAGGATGAAGTAGTAGTAGTAGAAAAAGGAAGATCTAAATGACTAGATCTGAAAAAATCATAGTGAAGCAGTTGTAATAGAACATGAGCAACAGAGATCAGTACTTGATAAGTAGATCTCAGACAACCCACATAGGAGCAGAGAAAGTAGCATCCACATCCAAAGAGATCCAAGGAACTTGTATAGGGGCAGTAGATAGCAACAACAACATATTCAGATCAACATATTTGAGAATCCCACTTAGGGGAAGTAGAGAGCAGTAGTTGATAATATTTAACATATCCAAAAAACACACATAGGGACAGTAGGGAGTATAAATGACCTACACTGCTATGGTAAGAGAGTCACTCCACCATGTGACATAGGTAGCAGAATAAGTGATACATTAAGGGTTTTAACTTTCTATTATGGGACTAATTGGAAGAGGGAATGAGGGGATGAAGGTCGATCAGATGGAGGTCCATAGGTTACATTTCGATGAGGAGGAGATCGATGGGTAGGGATGAGGATGAAGGTTGATGGGATGGAGGTTGATAGGTTACATGCCAATGAGGTGGAGATTGATGGGTTGGGATGAGGATGAAGGTCGATGAAGGATGCAGGTTGTGGGGGTGTAGGTTGATGGGTTATAGGTCAATGTTGTGGAGGTTGATGGGGTGGAGGTCGATGGGGTTGATGGAAGGTGAAGGGTTGATGGTAGGTTGATAGTTGGATGTGTTGATCAGTGTAATGTTGATGAGTGGGATATGAAGGGTTGGTTAATTGTTGAAAGATGAAGGGTTGATGGGCTGATGGGTGGTAGAGGTAAATGGGTGCAAGATGAATGGTTGATGGGCTGATGGGAGGTGGAGGTCGATGGGTGCAAGATGAAGGATTGGTTAATGGGTGGAGGATTAAGTGTGATGGGTCAATGTGTGGTGGAGCTCAATGGGAAGGAGGTGGTGATGAAGGTCATGTACGGAGAGGGGGGCTAGGTGGAGGGGATGGTGGAGGTGGTGGGAATGGTGAGGTCGATGGTAGGGGAGGCAGTTGATGGGATGGATTATGGAGAATCAAACACATCTGATACAATATAAACTGAAAAAACCTTTATATGATATATTTGAAATAGTTATAATGAACTCTCTTTTAATAGGACAAGAGAGTAAGGGAGAGGCAAAACTAGCCAATATGGGATAAAATAAAATAAAAAGACAAGATAAATTTCAAGCACATAACTTAAAACACAACACAAGATAACAAAACACACAACACAAGATTACACATAAAGAGTATGTACTAATAAATGCATTTTTTTCCTATTCAATAACTAGAGTACTTAGCTCGCAACTTGACTATCGATAAGAACAAAAATGATCAGTATTCAGTCAATCTTATAGGACAAGTAGTTACACTACTACACTGATTAAAAAGACCTTCATAATAAGAAGAAATATACTGACCCATAATGTGTTCATCATAAATGATGCTATTGTCAATCATCCAATCTCTAACTCTGTTATTGTTATATCTCAATTTAATAAAATGATAAAGAAAATCAACATTCTTATCATCGAATATTAGTGAACCGACTCTTGAGATTTATTTTACATAAGATTCATCCACTTCTGCATCAACTATAGCCTTCAACCTTTTTTATTGGCAACATTACTCAAATTCTCATCATCCTGTGATAAATCATCAATTTTTTAACCCTCTATAGCTTCTAATTCACAGATTTAAGAATTGTCACTAAAATTTCCAACTCTCTCTTTATTCAATTTCACAAGTTTAAACTTAACATTTTTAAGTTTAGTCATAACCCTAAACATAGGATTTATATTGACATCAGTCTTCCAAGCATCTTAAATGACATGCTAAAAATCCTCATGATTAGTCAAAGCCTTGATGATCTTGAAATAGCTTTTTTTTATTACTAAAAGAAATGAAAAGTTGAAAATAGTATTCATATCCTTCTCTATAACCTCTTCATAAGAAGTATAAAAATCCAAGTTATAGAAACATATATCAATTTTGGAAAGGAAATATCTTCCCTCTAGGTTTGTTGCCCAACATAAACATAGAATTCTTCATGTCCAACTCGAACAAACTTAATTCAGAAGTAGTATCATTGAATTCCCTCATAAGGGTGCAAGATAAAAACATGTGCCTCTTCTTTCTGTTGGTATGTATGCCCTGAGAGCCAATCATGTGATGATTGGTGGGATACATTAAGATTGATTTGATAAACTTCAAAGGCGAGCTTACAATTCTTTCTGATTCAGTCATATGAGATAGTGATAGAACAGATTGAATGTCTAGAGAATGACAATACTCAATGACGTATGCTTTCAGGTTAAGGACCTGAACGATGAGATCATACAGATGCTAAGAGTTTGTACATTCTTGTTATGTCCCTAGTCGGATGTCATTGTGGAAGGTAGATAGACAGCAATGACACACAAGACTAGATTGTGGTGTTGGTTGATGACAGAATCTCATTAGTCATGATATAGAGATATCAAACCAAACACATAGGTACTTGTTAGAGAACAAGGTACCGGACAGACCCACCGTGAGTTTGACACATGGAACCATGAGATGGTAGTCACAGTCAGTACTCACAGTGATGGTGGTGAGTGTGATTCTTAGACCTGAAATCACTGCACTCAACACATGTCGTTGGGCACACTTTGACATCATCAAACGCAGTCCTGAAACATGGGTTGTTATAAAGGTGATGATTGGGTGGCTTTGATACATGGGGCTTTTGAGGGGCGAGTGATAGATATGGGATTTGTCCCTCCTGAGGGAGTTTGATATCCATGGCCACTTGATGAGTAGGATTGAGAAAGGCGTGCACGCATGTGTGAATCAGTATATGATACTGATGTCATACATATCTCTTCCAGTCTACTCTGAGATCAAGGAAGTGAATGAACGTTGACAGGATGACTGTTCCATGCCTCGAGTTCATTTGGGATATCAGTGACAAAGGAATTATACATTCGCTGTAACACCATTCATAGATTGTAGGATGAAAGTTGTTCTCCAACTTTCTACTTTCACTTGGGTAGCACTGATGTGTGACTAGGCACCTCTCTTTGCTTGTGAAGTCATAAGTGTTATGGACTTTCACTGCCAACGTGAAATGGACCTGCAGGGTCACACACATAGGATTTAACCTGGAAAAGGAGTTTTGTCCACAAAGCAATGTTTAGATTTATTACTAAAGGAGTTTAGTAGTTCAATTAAACACTCAATCAGTCGATAGCTCAATATCGTATGGTTCAAGGTGTTGGACGCATTGATTAGAGTATCGAATTGATTGAAATCGCAATTGACTGATTTTGCCCAACCTGTGCTCCCAACCAATTGGTTCATGTGATGAACCGGTCGGCGGAGGTTGCTGAACCGGTCGGCTGGAGTGTCCAGGCGATCGGCTCATGCCCAGGTTGAAACGACCGGTTCAAGGGCTGAACCGATCGACTCAACTGGTGCAACAGATCAGTTGGGAAAAGTCATGTCGGCAAGAATTTTCCTTTAGTTTCAAATTGCCCAATTCGATTGGGAATAATATTGGTATTCGATACCAATTGGGAAAGAAACAAGGAAAGTCTTTTTGAGCTGGATTAGGACCATGAACCGATCGGTTCAGGGCACCAACCGATCGGTTGGAGTGCCCCAAACGATCGGCTCAGGTCCAACCGATCGGCTCAATGGCCGAACCGATCGGTTCAGTTCTGAACCGATCACTTCAAGTTGCGAACCCGTTGCTTTTTGTGGAAAATTCTCGAACCCTTCTACTCCTGCTTTAGTCCCGCATTGCCCGGGATGGAGAACCCTATCTCATGACTCTCCTATATATATAAAGGTATTGGGGGCTTCTCAAAGAACAACTCAGTGCAACCGGTTTCTCTGCAAGTTGTCATTCTCTCTGGTTTTGGTAACCGTGAGAGAGCCCGAGCAAGTGCCTCCCGCAAAAGGGAGGTGCAGCAAGGGAAGGACAACTGTAGTTGCAACAGGAGGCAGGAGAGCGTGTTGGCGACTAGTACGTCAATAGGAGGGTGTGACTCCTTCCACTTCCTTGTAGGACAAGGAGAGTGGAGTTCCAGGTGGTCTGTGTGGACTACTATAGAGGCGGGAGGACACTGCCGCTTCGGAGGACAACTGTCATCCGACAGTCCGGTTCGAGTAAGAGTCGTCAGTCCTGGTGCGACCAGGAGCTGCACAGACACCGTCGATGTCCGGAGTTGAAGACCGCGCATTGCGCGAGGTATTGTCGCCGAGCAAGCCTCGGGACAAGGTATGATTCCACAAACCATCCTTTCCTATTATATAGACGTTGATGCGTTTCCTCGGTATGGGTTGGGGGAGAAAATTTGTGTTTCCGCTGCCTTCTCTGTCTCCCCTAAAAACCCAACAGTGGTATCAGAGCCACGTCAACTGCTCTATATTTTAGGAATATCGATATGATCGATTTTGGTTTGTCGCCTTTATTTACTGCATACGATGTGAATAATATCGGCTTTATGCATGTCCAATCCTAAATCCACAAATCCCTAATTACATATATGATATGTATTATTAATGCAATCGATACGCATCGCCCTTAAACGAGTTTTGTGGTGGATGTGTGTAGCGTGATTATGGCCTATAAACCCCTATCTGTGTGTGGTTGTTTGTGGTTGCTTGTATCTCGGTCTGCGCACCGATCTTCCCTCTCTTATTCCTGATGTAACTCGAAATAATTCGACATTCTTTCCTACCTTTGCTCCCCCCGAATGTAACTCGGGGTTTCCCTTTTATAGCAATGTAATAAACATGATAGATTTTTTTTATTTCCTGTTATGTCAAAGACCGGCGGACATCAAGATGACTGCTCAGACGGTCGGTTCAAGGAGTGAACCGATCGGTTGACCTTCCAGACGGTCGGTTCAAGGACTGAACCGATCGGTTGATGACCGGTTTGAGGAGCGAGACGAGCAGGTGGCGGACATGACGAGATCCACGACGACCAGGCGAACCGATCGGTTGGAGGAGCCAACCGATCGGCTGGTGGCATCCAGAAGACCGGCTGGATAGTACAGATCGTTCATGTGATGAGTTGATCTACTCGGATGGTAAGGCACAGAGTTCATCTTGTACAGGTTGCATGTGATGTAGACCTAGATGACCGTGATTCCTCTTGGCTCGAGTAATCACATTAGGATGGCCATAATCATCGCTTTTTTTATCATTTGTGCATGTTTTCTGTGGGATATAGCATGTATATGATACGTACTATGTATTGTGGTGATTGGATATGTATATGTATATAAAACCAAATCCCTCATTAAAATATTAAGTTTTAGATGCCTTCCAAATGCAACACACGTGAAAAGCTTGATCGACCAAGTGTGGGCACGCCCAAGCGTGGTGCACCGTCTATCTCGTGGAAGCGTGAAGGATGAATGTGTGGGTCTGCCCAAGTAGGGTGCATATTCATCGTGTTTGCTTTGGGTCGGACTTAACAAGGTGACCTAGATAGGATCTAGCGCCTTGAGGCATGGAGATGATCATTGCAAGGAGTTGTAGATGACATCTTATCAAGAGTTGCATATGATGCAATTGGCAAAAGTTGCCTACATGAGAGATCTATGTTGTGGGTGACAGCCCAAGCTGGTCCATGACTTAGAGGATTTCAGGATCTTGCCCACTAGAAGATTGTATGCTGCAATCTTCCGAATTGATGGTGAGGGCTATCAATTTGAAGTAAAATAGTGGGAGCGATAATTAATTAAAGGCCTAATTATATCGTCAAATTTTCAAATCAATCAAATAAGTCAAAAATGAGTTTTTGGACTAAAATTGCATATTTTCCTTTTGTAGTTCAAGTGGAAACAAACAACAACAACTTTTCTTTGCGATCGGTCCTTGACAAGGACAAGCTAAATGGGACAAACTTCCACGACTGGTATCGGACATTGAGAATTGTTCTCACTCAAGAGCGTAAGCTCTATGTCCTGGATACTCCAATTCTAGAGGAACCCGCTCCTAATGCACCAAGGACAGAAAGGGATGCTTACAAGAAGCATTCTGATGATGCCATTGATGCAAAGTGCTTGATGCTATGTTCAATGAACCATGAGTTGCAGAGGCAACATGAGAACATGGGTGTCGTAGAGATGATTCTGCATCTCAGGAACATGTATGAAGATTAGGCAAGGCAAGAGAGGTACAATGTTTCTAGGGCGCTGTTCAAGTGCGTCATGACAGAAGGAGATCCAGTTGGTCCTCACACATTCAAGATGATTGGGTATGTGGAGAACCTGCAGAGACTGGGATTTCCACTGAGCCAAGAGTTGGCTACTGACGTGATACTGCAATCGTTGCCAGAATCTTACAGTCAGTTTGTGATGAACTACAACATGAACAACTTTGATAGGCCACTGTCAGAGTTGTTGGGCATGTTGAGGACAGCCGAGTTATAGATGAAGAAGGACAAGCCTAAGTCCGTGATGGTGATCACGAGCAAGAAAGGCAAGTCCAAGCGCAAGGGCAAGGGCAAAGCTAAGAAAGGTTCTGAAGCTAGCCAGGAGTCCAAGCCATCTTCAGCTCTCAAGACCAAGGGAGGCGTGACCAAGAAAGGAAATTGTCAAAAGCCAGGACATTGGAAAAGGAATTGCCCTCTCTACCTGGAAGAACAAAAGAAGAAGGAGGCGACTGAAACCTCTACTTAAAGGTGTCATGAAAGTAAACTTGTAACACTTTTGAGATATATGATATCAAGATGTAAAGTGTAAAGCATTCTTACTTGGGGCAAGTGTTGCCTTTATAGATAGGAATACTTTAGTTTATTTTCAGCCAATAAGGCATGTAATACAGTTATGAACTGCTATTTCATACTTGCCAATAGATAGAAACACTTTATTTTTGTATATTGTATGACAATGATAGCAATTAATAAAGAGATGTTTCAATTTATAAAGATGTGATCTTTGTGGAAAAGCCTTATTTATCTTGTGATATTTGATATGCATAAGATAAGACGATACCTAAAAGTTATAGATAACTCAAACAATTTAATTAGCATTAATCATGAGAAATTCATTTCTAGTTTCCATGTGATGGACAAAACTAGACTCTTTTGGTTAGAGAACCAGTAAGGGACATGAATATCTTGGACATGATTAATCAATCTTCACTAAAGTAGTGGAAGAGTGATTATCCTATTAGGTATAATACATGTGATGTATTTACATACCTATTGGAATAAATGCTAATACTTCAAATGGTGTTTTATGAATGTCTTGAAATGTTCAAGATTATCATAAATGAAGTACAAATTTGGTAAAGTATTAATTCTTGATGAGATCAATGAATGAAATACTTGGACCAAATGTTTGAGATCCTTATGAGTGTTTATGATAATGTATCATAATGAACTCATGATTAAGGCATGGTGATGTCTGAATCAAGAAGGAATCATACTCTAAGGAGTTAGAGAATGATTATCAAATAACTGAATTCTTCTTAATAAAGAATACCCCATACTAATAAAAGAAATTAAGAATCACAAGGGTTGTGAGTTCTTATATCTTTAACAGATACACCTCAATTATCTATGTGATGAGTTGTTCATGTGATGAGTCAACTATCAAGATGAATATGAGGAACCAAATCTTGAGTTATGGTTTATGACCATTACATCCTAAATGACATCCATGTGAACCATAAGGTATGACCCTGATGGTAGCACTCATTGGATCATATCCATGAGTGCAAATAAGTCTTAAGTGATTAAGACACATGGATAACATTTTGAGAAGGATGATGCTTGTTGATTGTAATTTAATGACTAAGACATTTGGCATATGGATACTAAAACCACATTCCTATGAGGAATAAAACCAGGATGTGTACGTGACACAGCCTACAAGGTTTATGAATCCACTAATGCAAATGAAGTCTATAAGTTACAATGAACTAATCAATGTGATTGATTGAGTACAAGCAACTCAAAATTGAATCTTTATTTTGATGATATAGTCAAAGGGTTTGACTGATATGTCAAAGATAAAGAAGGGATTTGTGATTTAGTGGGAGCGTGTTCACATTCCACATATTGATGTGAAATGGAATTGTTCTAAAATGGAAATCCAAAAGTGGAAATTATCTTTAAGGAAGATAGAGATGTTTCCTATGTGATAGGAAAGGAGACCTATAGAGATAGTTCTCGGAAAATCTCTTGACCTGGAAAGAGAAAGCATACATTGGCAATCTGTACCTAAGTGTTCAGTATGCACAGATTCAGTAGGAGAAAACTTGTCCATGTTACATGGATATTAGTATCCCAAGGCCAAGTGTCCAATTCTTATGAAGAATGGGAACACTAAGAATAGATATGGATCTATCATGTATGTAATCATCCCATTATCTTGCATGTATGACATGGCAAGAATAAAATGCATTCATCATCTTGTATGTAGGACATGGCAATATGATGTGCTCATCCTGATAACTCGTATGTGTGACATGACGAGTGGATGTCTGTCTGCTTCTAGTAAGTGTTACTGGAATACCATGAGAACTTGAAAAGTGCTTGTGAAGCACTAGTTCTATAGAGAAGAGTTCGATGTAAAGAGTTACATTGATGCGAACTTCCGAAAGGACAAAAAATTAATCGCAATATATATATATACATGAGATGTATAAAAGTGAAAGTTTGTTGATAATTGGAAATGTTCCAATAAAGCCATTTGAAAAAGGGAAATGCCGAGTATCTATGTGTTAGTAAACCGCAGTGGATACTATATGGATATGAAAGTTCATGGGATGAACTTATATTTCACTCATTGATGACAAGTCTGGAATCCTTGATCATGAAATGTGGCTAAAGGTTAGAAATGGAATACAAGATCGCATATTACGACAACTCCATCTCATACGTATGACGTACAGTGAAGAGATGAGAGACATGCAATTTGTACAGACTTTGGCAAGGTGTTGTCATTACTCACTATGTTTGCACTAAGAGCACAGTAACATGTGGGACATGTTTGAAGATCACTATGAATATGATTCAAGGGTGATTGGCTCGCAGTGCAAGTGGGAGTCTGTTGGTATGTATGCCCTGAGAGCCAATCATGTGATGATTGGTGGGATACATTAAGATTGATTTGATAAACTTCAAAGGCGAGCTTCCAATTCTTTATGATTCAGTCATATGAGATAGTGATAGAACAGATTGAATGTCTAGAGAATGACAGTACTCAATGACGTATGCTTTCAGGTTAAGGACCTGAACGATGAGATCATACGGATGCTAAGAGTTTGTACATTCTTGTTATGTCCCTAGTCGGATGTCATTGTGGAAGGTAGATAGACAGCAATGACACACAAGACTAGATTGTGGTGTTGGTTGATGACAGAATCTCATTAGTCATGATATAGAGATATCAAACCAAACACATAGGTACTTGTTAGAGAACAAGGTACCAGACAGACCCACCGTGAGTTTGACACATGGAACCATGAGATGGTAGTCACAGTCAGTACTCACAGTGATGGTGGTGAGTGTGATTCTTAGACCTGAAATCACTGCACTCAACACATGTCGTTGGGCACACTTTGACATCATCAAACGCAGTCCTGAAACATGGGTTGTTATAAAGGTGATGATTGGGTGGCTTTGACACATGGGGCTTTTGAGGGGCGAGTGATAGATATGGGATTTGTCCCTCCTGAGGGAGTTTGATATCCATGGCCACTTGATGAGTAGGATTGAGAAAGGCGTGCACGCATGTGTGAATCAGTATATGATACTGATGTCATACATATCTTTTCCAGTCTACTCTGAGATCAAGGAAGTGAATGAACGTTGACAGGATGACTGTTCCATGCCTCGAGTTCATTCGAGATATCAGTGACAAAGGAATTATACATTCACTGTAACACCATTCACTGATTGTAGGATGAAAGTTGTTCTCCAACTTTCTACTTTCACTTGGGTAGCACTGATGTGTGACTAGGCACCGCTCTTTTCTTGTGAAGTCATAAGTGTTATGGACTTTCACTGCCAACGTGAAATGGACCTGCAGAGTCACACACATAGGATTTAACCTGGAAAAGGATTTTTGTCCACAAAGCAATGTTTAGATTGATTACTAAAGGAGTTTAGTAGTTCAATTAAACACTCAATAAGTCGATAGCTCAATATCGTATGGTCCAAGGTGTTGGACGCATTGATTAGAGTATCAGATTGATTGAAATCGCAATTGACTGATTTTGCCCAACCTGTGCTCCCAACCGATCAGTTCATGTGATGAACCGGTCGGCTGAGGTTGCTGAACCGGTCGGCTGGAGTGTCCAGGCGATCGGCTCATGCCCAGGTTGAAACGACCGGTTCAAGGGCTGAACCGATTGGCTCAACTGGTGCAACGGATCAGTTGGGAAAAGTCATGTCGGCAAGAATTTTCCTTTAGTTTCAAATTGCCCAATTCGATTGGGAATAATATTGGTATTCGATACCAATTGGGAAAGAAACAAGGAAAGTCTTTTTGAGCCGGATTAGGACCATGAACTGATCGGTTCAGGGCACCAACCGATCGGTTGGAGTACCCCAAACGATCGGCTCAGGTCCAACCGATCGGCTCAATGGCCAGACCGATCGGTTCAGTTGTGAACTGATCACTTCAAGTTGCGAACCGGTTGCTTTTTGTGGAAAATTCTCGAACCTTTCTACTCCTGCTTTAGTCCCGCATTTCCCGGGATGGAGAACCCTGTCCCATGACTCTCTTATATATATAAAGGTATTGGGGGCTTCTCAAAGAACAGCTCAGTGCAACCCGTTTCTCTGCAAGTTGTCGTTCTCTCTAGTTTTGGTAACCGTGAGAGAGCCCGAGCAAGTGCTTCCCACAAAAGGGAGGTGCAGCAAGGGAAGGACAACTACAGTTGCAACAGGATGCAGGAGAGCGTGTTGGCGACTAGTACGTCAACAGGAGGGTGTGACTCCTTCCACTTCCTTGTGGGACAAGGAGAGTGGAGTTCCAGGTGGTCCGTGTGGACTACTACAGAGGCGGGAGGACACTGCCGCTTAGGAGGACAACTGTCATCCGACAGTCCAGTTCGAGTAAGAGTCGTCAGTCCTGGTGCGACCAGGAGCTGCACAGACACCGTCGAAGTCCGGAGTTGAAGACCGCGCATTGCGCGAGGTATTGTCGCCGAGCAAGCCTCGGGATAAGGTATGATTCCACAAACCATCCTTTCCTATTATATAGACGTTGACGCGTTTCTTCGGTATGGGTTGGGGGAGAAAATATTTGTTTCCGCTGCCTTCTCTATCTCCCCTAAAAACCCAACACTTTCATCAAAAAATCTAATAGCATCAAACTCACCCTTCAAAATCCATTTCAACATTTTTAAGAGTAATCCTTATCCGATCCTCCTAAAGAGAATTTCTTTTCCTTTCTTTACTCTGACCATATATAGTAGTACAAAAGAAACTACTATCATTGTAACAGACTATGATGCTTAAATTGATCACCATCTTCAATTATCCTAACATCCACTACATCATAATTCTAGAGGACAATCACACTTCCAAGAGGAGGAGAAGTATGATTACAAATCCATGGTTTATCATGCCATATGTTATTAATATTTGTATGCATTTTTATGTATCTAGTCTTTGATTCAATTAATATATTATTGAGGTGTCATGCATTAGAAAGACTATCTCCCACTTACTCCTTATGTCCTAATCTATTTAGTCCTCATACATTCTAGGAGAATAAGCCAAAATTTTTAACCATTATGAATCATGTTGGCTGGTACCCTGTCAATCACAATAATAATGAAATCCATTGCACTGATTTCACTTAACTTTTCAACATGTTATGGACTACTTTATTCATAACTAAAATACCTCTCTTAACATCAGCATCAATCTTCAATGTAAATTAGGGAGGGGAGGATAGTTTTTGTAACCTCAAAATTTAAAAACCTTCATCATTAGGAGTGGTACATAGTTGAATCTTCTTGTCTATCACTTGTTTTATATGCGGGGGTACACTCCAGTTTCCGTATGCACTTGAATAAGTAGGAATATATACTAAGTTCTCTAAGGGACCAGGAGAAGTGTGGAAATTGCGAGATAACACCTTGTTGTTTGTATTTGAGTTTTTGCACTTAGAACAACTATTTGATCATATACAAGCATTTTTGTTAGTACATGCATTCAATAGAACATAAAAAATCACTAAGGAAATCACTAAAGGAGTACTCATACAAACTCCATTATTATTTTAGATGCCACCAGAGAACTTCACACTATACTTATCAGCATACATCTATTGTCCTTATTTATTATGTTCAAAGAACCGATAACAACTGTGCTACAATTAGGTACCTTTGTACCAACCTTAGGTTCCTTATCATCATACATATGCTCTTTATCATTGGATTTAGCAATAGGAAACCATGCTTTCCATCCTTCGGGCCCATGCCAAGCATAACTGCAAATGTATGATAAATGACCTAACCATCTACAGTTCTTGCAAAACTTTCGAACCAACTCATACTAAACATGGATGGTATCCTTATCACGAAAATCATTTCTCATCACAATTTCCTTAAGAAGGGATGATTGATTTCATTGATATCAAAAGGTAGATACAGGCATAGTCTACCCTCTGCATTTCTTTGCTCGCATACTCCTAGCAAATTGGATTTTCAATGTAGCTCCCATGGATTCCCAACATTTCATTATCCAAAACTCTAAGTCTCCTATTGGTTTTGTGTAACTCATAATTTTGCTACTTGGGAGTACCTTTATTTGTGGGGAAGCTTACCAAGAATATGTGTCGTCCCTTGGTTGATAAGTTGAAGAACAAACTGGATAGCTTTTAAACAAACCTCTTTTCTTTTGCAGGGAGAGTGGAGTTGGTGAGGTCGACTCTCTCAGCTTATAGCCTTTACTGGATTGCTGTGTTTCCTCTACCTGCTTTTGTGATAGAAGAACTGGGTAGGATTTGCATACGTTTTATTTGGGGAGATAAGGAGGAGAAGAGAGTGAGGCATCATATTAACTGGGATTCTATTTGCAGACCTAAAAATGAAGGAGGATTGGGGATTAGAAACACAAAGGTTGTTAATAAATTTGGTTTCATCACCCATTTCTGGAACATTGTTTTTGATAAAGATAACCTCTGGGTGAAGTGGGTTCATGGAAAATATTTAAAGAAAAATTTGATATGGAATCACACTTGTAAACCTAATCACTCTTGGCTTTGGAGAAATATTATGAAGGTTAGAAAGGATGTCCTGGAGAACGTTTCTTTTCAAGTTGGGAAAGGTGATAAAATCCTTCTGTGGGGTGATCCCTAGTTGAAGGGTTCCAAGTTTCTTAATGAATGTGTGGACAAAAGAATGTGTTTGATGTTAGGCTTGGGAAACTTGATTAAGATTAAAGATATTCTATAGGATGGTCAATGGGAGATCCCTAGGAATAGGAGGTTAAGCCCATTACTGAAGTTCTTAAATGAAAATGTTACCATTTCTGATAAACCTGACCATATCATGTTTAATGGTAAACTGAAGATTAAAATGAAAGATTTTGGAATTTCATTAGGTTTAATTGGGCGAGCTTTGTTTGGGACAAACAATTATGGAAGCTTAGGATTTTAGAGAATTATAAAGTGATGTGTTGGAAGTTGGGGCTTGATTGTCTTCCTGTGATGAACTGGCTGAAGAATAGGCATTTTCAATTGCCTTCTATTTGCATGCTCTGCAGGATGAATGAAGAGTCAATTGTCCACTTGTTTTTGGAGTGCGCTTGCTCTCAAGCTATCTGGAGAAAAGGGGTTATGGACGATTATGTGTCCACTATCCCAAACGATTGGATGTCTATCTGGAGCAGTTCTGATAAGAGGGTGTCCAGTTTTTTCTCGATTTCTATTTATCATATATGGTTGACTCGTAATAGGATTATCTTTGAGAACTTGTCCCATGATGAAGATATGATCTGGTCCTGGATTTGCAGGGATTTCAATCTGCTATTCGATTAAGATGGTCCATATGAGTGGATTTGCTTGAAGTGCTCTTGGCTTCTTGGTTCTCAGTGCTCTGCTTCTGTTGGATGCTCATGTCTAGTTTGTTTGGGTTTTTTTTGGGCCTTCGTTGTTATCCTATTCTGCAGATCCCTGTATATGGGAAGGTTGTTCCTTGTTTTTTCTTCCTTTATTTTCTTCTACCTTTGTTTCCTTTGGTGATAGCCCTCGGTAGCTTGCTATCCCTTCTTGTATATACTTCCTAGACTTTGTTTTCTTCCTGGTGTGGTGTTTTGGGACCCACCAGCTCTTACCTTGATGAAATAAAGAGAGTACCACACTTGCTTGAGCAAAAAAAAACATAAGTTCGGTGGAACTCATTTTCATGGAACTCTAGTTCACTCTCTAGATCTTGAGTTCCATTCACTTCCATGTAATTGGTTTGTAGTAAGTGTAAATATGGAAATCATTAAAAATATTGTTAAATTTAGTGTGTAATATAAATAAGGATGACAAAGACATAAAAAACGAATCATATCATAAAAATCAATATTCTTAAATCAACCTCAATGAGTGGTTATGATTTAGATGTTTCTCCTTAAATAATATTGTACTATGGTACAATTAAGATCATAATAAAAATTAATATTATGATTAAATCACACTACAATATTTTTATTTCACTTTGTATGTATAAATTATTATAATAATTTTCGCATTTCATGTGCTTGTAAATATATGTTTCAGTTCATCATTTTTTAACAATGTAGAATATTAATATATACATTATCTTTATAGAGAATTTTTACTATATTATTCGTACATGGCTATAGTTAACTATCATTTTTTGCATCACACTATTTAAACATGAAAAATAAAAATACATTAATTAAGTCACATTATTTTCACATGGTGTGGTGTATTTTTTCATGATTATTGTATTTTTTATTTTATAAATTGCACTAATAAATGTGGTTATAGTGTGAAATTTTTTACATAGTGTGATTATAATGTATGACATTTTGTCATATTATGGCTATTTTAGCAACAAACTATATATACACAATTAATATTTCTAGTCATAAATATTGTACCTGTGTCACTTATGACAAACGAAAAATATAATTGTATAAGAAAGGTTGTTAGTTGTCCTGGAACTCATTTTTCACTCTCTTTAAAAGGGAACTCAGGAACTATATTTTGTAAGTCTGTAACTCGTCGGAAGTCATGGAAGTCAAGTTCCAACACTTTTTAAACCAATCACGAAAAACTGCTTAAGGAACTTCAATTCATATATTTTTCAGACCAGTTATGGAAAACCAATCAGAACCTAAATGATGGCCAGAGAATTTGATCCTCACCAATATATCAACGAGCCTTTCCTTTCCCATTGGTTCACCATTCTCCCATGTCTTGATAATCAAAGGTTTACCCCCAACAAACTAGGGTGCATCATCCACAATAGTCTTTAGATCATCAAGATCTTGAATTTGACGACAAAGAAGCTTTTATTGAATTTCTTCAAAGACAGCTTTAGGTTTACCAATTCAAAATGACGAACAAATGTTAACCAATACGATTTCAATCCGGCGATGTACCCCGAGGTCGTTTCCCCCCATTTCTTCTCTATCTCGACTACTTTAGATCTGTTATACGATAGTTCTCCATTGACAAATTCTAGTTGTTAGAATATGTGCTTCATAATCTCCGCTTTTCTAGGATCGCTGAACAGATCTGTCGATCTCCTGGTCACGGAAGTAGTAGCAACATCGCTCATCTGCTTTCAATTGATAGGAAGCTTTAGCTAGGGATTGTTGGGAACATGATTTAGGGGAGATTACCATATTTTTTCGTGGATTGCCTCTCTGATCGCCTTTCCTATCTCAACTCCCACTTTCATACCTCTCACCATGTACAACAAGTTCTTTTGTTGTAACACACTCAACGATTTACACTACTTTGGAAAAATTAATTCTTATAAGTTGTGATATGACATGCAAATCAAATAATTATGTAAAATAAAAGAGTAGTTTCGTCTTTTTTTCGCAACAATTACACCAAGATCAACAAACTAAAAACTACCATCCCCTTTGGAAAACACCCCTTCACATTCAACTACCATATATCTTTTCGTTTTAACTACATAGCATACATCTATGTTTACATATATAATAACATGATACATCTTTACTTTACATCAATACAATAGGATAGTTCCTTCTTAATATTGTATTCATAATTACACAACAAGAAAACACAACCTTAAACAAAAAATATATATATTTACAGACGGATTATTGAATCACACAAATTTGACCATTATGGGGCTCTGTACGGTGATGCCCGTTGCCGGAGAGGACCAAATTAGAAGAGCCTCAGCGGAGGTAATGCCGGACGCGTCCGTGTTAGACGTGAAGGTAATTTGAAACTGTATCCTCTCATTCGTTGCCGTAAACTGAAGCGTGCTTGGCTCTACTGTGGCAGAAGTCCCTGACGACGGGAACATGTTGGCGACATAGGTCGATGTGGGATCACCAACGTTAGTAACTGTTCTTGTGACTGTGACCGTGCTTCCGACTGCCTTACCAATAGTGATCGACATGGTGGGGTAGTTTAGGTTTGCTGGTTGGATGGCTCTCTCGTTGGCGCAAACGACTTGGCGACGAGCTATCACGCTGACCTGTGCATCTGTATATTTAATACTGCACAGATACTGTACATAATCCTGTGGAGTGAGGTCGTAAATGAGGCCAGGAGTGGTTGCTTTCTGTGGGTTAACCTGGCCGGCGCCGGTGAGGAAGAAGGAAGCGAAATTAAGATTTTCGTCGTTGATAAACTGACCTACGTTGTTCATAATTGTAGAGGATGTCATCATGGCAGACCGGATGGCTGCCGGAGACCAGTCAGGGTGTGCGCTTTTGATGAGCGCTGCTACGCCGGAAAGATGTGGAGCGGACATAGACGTGCCGGAGATGATGTTGAATGGTGCTGAAGCAAGGGCAGGGCCGACTTGGGAAGGCCATGCTGCTAGGATATCAACCCCTGGACCAAGGACGTCGGGCTTGATGAGATCCGTGTTGGTCACGCTTGGTCCACGAGAGGAGAAGTAAGCCACCATGGAAGCAGGTGGGGAGATTCCAATCGTTGTGCCCAAGAACTGGATCGATGCCGTCGGTGATGCAGACTGTGAGGCATAGGCTTTGATGGTTGATCCGTCTGGGTATCTAACAATAGCGGTTGGGAGGACATTCGCCTGGACAAAGGTGTTATATGCCGCTACTTGATAGTAAACCAATATCATGGCTACTCCACCGGCGTTCTTGACGACAGTTGCAGGGTCTGCTCCACCAGCATCACAAACCACAATCTTACCTGCGACAACAGCTCTGCTCAACGCCAAGCAGAATCTGGAATTGCTCGTGCCGTCGGCACCTGGGTACACGACGCGCAGGTTGCTGAAACTGAGGTTGGCGGTGGGCTGGGCCAAAGATTGGCCGTCAAACACCGTGCCATCGCCGATCACCACTCGGGCTTTTATAGTCCTGTCGGAGGTTCCGGCGGCGACAGTAAGGATCCAAGGTGCGTCGTTGGACACTGTGCTCCCAGTTGGACCACTGTTTCCCGCCGAACAACTGACGAATACTCCCTTCTGAATGGCACTGAATGCCCCGATAGCGATATTATCCTGATAAAACGGGATCGGACCTCCACCTAGGGAGAGGGACAGGATGTCGACCCCGTCGGACAAGGCGGCGTCATAGGCCGCGAGTATGTCGGAGTTTGCACAGCCCTTATTAGGGTAGCAGACTCTGTATGTGGCCAGCCATGCATTGGGAGCTATACCAGAAGCTGTTCCAGTTGCTTGTCCATATACACCAGCATTGGGAACAGATCTCCCGGCAGCTGTCGAGGCCGTGTGGGTACCATGGCCTTCCTGGTCGATGGGGTCGGCCTTAAGAGACGGTTTCTCTTCCTCATCCGATGAAACCAAAGTTTCATGTCCTTCTCCGCCGTAAATCGCTTGGATGCCGGTTCCAAACGCCTTAGCTCCGATGAGCTTGTTGTTGCACTGAACTGGGCTCTGGCAGCTACCTTTCCATGTCGACGGTGGTGGCGGCATGTTGCCATCTGCAAAAGAAGGGTGTCCCGGAGTTATACCGGTGTCGAGCACACCAATAATAACCCCAGACCCGAAGTTGGTATCCGACCATAACCCTTTGAAGATATCAAGGCCGAGCCCGAGGTAAGCTGGGGTCCTGGTGGTATGAGGTTGCACCACACTATCAGGGTAAGCATGGACAAAACCCTCCTTCTGTCGCACCACCTGGAGCTCCTCCTCCGTCAGCCTTGCCGCAAACCCGCTTATCACATCGTGATAAGCGTAGAGAAGCCTGGAGGAGATGGATCCTTCGTACTCCACGCCGGTGACTGGCAGGAAAGACCTGTACCACCTCTCCCTCTCAGCAGCGGTGGAGAAAGTCGTCGCTTCCGGTGCCTGGACATGCACTATATACGACTTCAGCTCGCCGTCGACCAGCGGCAACGGCGAAATACGCTGCCGGGCAGTAGTACGTTCATGCTCAACTCCTGGCAACTCCACGCCCGGTAACCGTTTAAGAAAGTCGGCGGTGGTAGCAACAAAAAGGAGGCTTATCACTGTAAAGAACAGAAAAGTAGGACGTTGTGGACCCATTTGATGAATGTCGCAAAGTCGTGATTGATTGTGTTTGGATCACACACCCGACGACCCCAATTTATAGTGAAAAACAATGGATCAATTATTCGTCCATACCCAGTACATAGAGCCTAGAGGTTTGACCCGATGCAGGCGGGGAGTTGGCAACCTACCGTGAAATAATGCAACTGACGTTAATACCGCGTACGTAATCGACAACGAATAGGAGAGAGTTATCCATAGTTTACCCATCAATAATTATTAAACTTGTGCACGGTCTATATATTTTTAGCTATTCTGTGAACACAAAGACGCCAGCCTTCCCCCGTCACCCTGGACCGATTCTGGCAATTATTTTAGTTGTTTTCATAAACTATCTTCAAGAAGGTCGAACACTTGCCACATTCTTGAAATGTGTTTTGAAAATAATGCGTCTGTAACTATATGTGTCAATACCACGATTCAACAGTTCTCACCTTGAATGGGAGAAAATCACCAACTACCATGCAAAATCAAGGAGAAAAAAAAATGTATCACCCTTTAAGCTCCATAATTGCAGCCTTAGCGTTAGTCTAACAGCCAATTGTATCACTACTAACTATCTAGTTGGCTGGTTCCACGGGATAATGGGAACCAAGGTTGTAGTGTTCTTACTCACAAGCAAATAAGTACTATAAAGCTTGGTGGTGCTTATGACATGAATTAAAGCACGATGCAAATTGCGTTTCACATTTTTTGTATGTTCCAGGCATGTTATGCTCCTTGTATTATGTCCCCTATCATATCACTCAAACAACCTAAAGTTATGATAGTTATCCTGCCAGATCATAAAAGAATAGTTAAAACTCATACATAGCGTGTTTGTAGTCTAATGCAGAGCTCCTCATATTAGAATTACTAGCTTGGAATTCGTGCCTACTGTTTAGGAGTAGGTGAGATTCAACTCTATAAAGATTATTTGTATGAGATCAGGAGAGATCTGCCCTAGTTAAAGATATTCTCTTTCCTGAGAACCCCCCAAACACCCCCCCCCCCCCACACACACACACACAAAATTCCATTTTGTAAAGATGCCCTGATGTTTCTGAAATCATAAAACCCCGCTCCACTCATCCGAATAGTCACACAACCATTAACACACTTTGTCATTTCATTTTTTTCTTCTCATTGCTGGTCATACGTGCCTCCACGCAATATCTTCTTATATATTTTCTTGCTTACCTCATTTTAGGTCATAAGTAACGTTTTCCACATACTTCCCTTATAATATAACTAGAGATTGCAAAAATAAATATCAACGGAACCAATCCTACGGGATCTATTCCGAAAATTATGGGGTTGTAGAATTTGTGCGGGTTTCAGTTGTGATCTAAATAAACTTAATTCGGGTCTACACAGGTCGGATCACATCTGGTTCAGGTGGCTTGTATAAAGTTCGGATTCAGTTCTTGGATGGTTGTATATTTTATTTTTTGAATATCAATAGTAAATTTTGTTAAAAAGTTTAATCATGTAATGTAGGGTCTATGGCGGATTGAGTTTGTTCGTGTCAAAAATTTTATGACTCTTTCTTCAAGTCGGGTCTGGCCGCTACAAGTTCTGGTTTAGTTTGGGGTTTGGCATTTGATATTTATTATTTCTAATAGTAATAATAAAATATTTTGTATAGTGTTCAGGCTGTCTCAAGTCTGGTCGATTGTAAATGATCGGGTTGGATTTCAAGTTTATCAATTTAATTTCTTTTTCAAATACTTGTAGTATACATATCTATACTACTAAAAAAAGAGCGAGTTTGATGCTGCGCTCTCCTTGATTCACTCTATTCTCTCTTTTTTTCAAGAAATTTTGCTCCTACAAATATTTATTCCCACACTCTCTTATTAACTTTTATTATCTTTAATTATGTATTTCTCTCTCCATCCCACGGAAACGGTTCATTGATTCTTTCCTTTCAAACAACCAACACAAATACCTTTTACCGTATGGACCCTTTCACGGACGAGTCATCTCCCCGCACATTTCCAACAAATTTTATATGTCACGTGCATATGCACGTGTGCGTTCACCAGTTTTATAATATATGGGTCATCTTTGATCATTTGGGATGGTTTGGGTTACATCTACTGGCTGAGCTCTGGACAAACCGGACCCGTTAGAACCAGAATTGTGTGGTAAACCTTGACCTCGTTATCGGACCATAATTTATTATGTATAGTCGGACTTATTTACGTATATTTGTCTTTAACTCAAATGTTGAAATTTTGGGTATCCATTTACATATCTACCTAAGCCCCATGGCAAGTAAAATAGTTTTAAAATATTGAACTTTAATGAAAGAGATTTATATAGTTGTACATTATAAAACAAATCAAGCTATCGGTTTAATATTTTATAAAAAAAATGTGCTTTAACCTAGACATGCTTTGATTTAAGTTAGATGCTTATCAGACCAGCGTTTAGTGATTTAAATCTGTACATTTTATTTAGGCATGAAAGTAGGTCAGGATATGCTTGATCAGACTCGACCAAATATACACATGTACAATTTGACACTTGTTTGTAAGAAATAAGACTTAGACGAACATGAACCTGAATAAATCTGACCCGAACAACACCCCACATGCCTCAAACATTATAATTTCTTTTCATACTGGGACAGAAAAAAAAACAAGTTCAAAAATAAGGAAATTATTAATCCAACACCTCATCTACAAAAAATTACATCTGTACCCTGGGAACATGCACAGAAAAAAGTTAACATTGTGTGTCTTGATTTTAAAGGTGGTATAATTGGGTTGTGTCTGGATATGGATTGAGTAATAATTGCTAGAGGATGTAGAGAGTGAAACAGAAAAAAGAGGGAGATTGTGGATGGAAAGAGGGGTTGTAATTTAATAGATATAAAGAGGTATTGGATAGAGAGAGGGTGTAATATATAGAATAAATGAGAACGGATGGAGAGAAAAAGTACAATACATAAAAAAAAAGAAATAGATGGAGAGAGAGGGTGTACTAAATACAAAGATAAAAGTAGATGATGGAGACAGAGGACGGCAAAATAATTCGTACATGCAATGTTAACATTGTGCACATTTAAATAAGTATTGTAATACATAATATGAGCATTTTTTAATTTAAAAATATGTATTGCATTTATAATACTTGTTTAAAAGTATTATTTGATTTAAAAATACTATTATAGGATGTATAAATACGCAATACATAAGTATTATATAAAAATATTTATATAACTCATATACAAAATAATGTACAAATTTTTATATATGTCCAACAATATTTAATATTTATATTGGTATGATTTTAATTTAAAGTTGGTACTATTCTTTATGAGTTTTATCACTAATAACAACAAGTTGTATATTTTTTATCCTCTCACTTGTCTCGAAACCTTTCAACTTTTGACACTATACCAAAAAATATTATGTACAATACCATACGATCGCTTCATATTTCGTGTTTGTGTTGATCGAGGTCTGGGTGTGAATTATGGTGGAAAAGATGTGCTCTATATCAGTACTTGCTAAAATACAACAGACCCATTTCTAACTAGACACAAATCCAACTGCACTCCACTGCAACTAACCTGGCCAGACTAACATCAACCTGACAAAATTTAACCTGACCAAAACCTCAACATACCATAAAATCTCGACATTTTGGGTCTAGGCCAGTGTAACGACCCCCTCCCCATGTTATCCCCTATTCAAGAAGATCGAGAAGGCAATGGCCATTACCCTTATTACATGATCAAATATTTAACAAATAACTAGAAATAATTAATAAATTTTTACTAAATAAGAATGAGTTTGTACAAGATAAAGTTTCCATAAAGGAATTACATGATATGATTTTCTAGAGTTTTGTAACATGAAATAAAAACTAACTAAATCCTCTAGAGATTACATTACTATCTTTTTATTTGTGTGCCTCTTTTTCCTGGATATCCATTTTCATCATACTTGCAGTGTAGCTGATTATCCTAAAATAGCGTGAAACAAAAGCACGATCAAAATAACGGGTTATACTGGTATCTGGAGGAAACAAAAGATTACATCTAAGGGTAACAACATATTCAAAACAATTATTGTTACAAAATCAAAATAATTGCTTTCTTCATAATCCCTCAACCTATTTTTATTAAACCTGTAGAATACCCTCTCTTAGGCCAGCTCTCAATCTGGATCTAGGTTCCATGCTGGCCACCTCTCAATCATGATCTAGATGTCATGTTGGTCTTTCCAATCTAGGGCATGGCCTCATATTACCTTCCAAATCTGGGGTCTGGTTTTTAGTCATCACCATGACTTTTCATTAACTTCCATTCTCAAGCTATCGGATTTGGTATTCGGGGTTCAAGCTAGTTATAAGCATAAATTTTGATAACCATAATGACTTTATTGTTTGTAAGAAATAAATATCATCCAAGTATTTAATTTCAAGCAATTTGAAAAACCTCAAAAAACACTGAGAAACTAAAGCAGTTACTGTTAGGTGTAACCACATACCTTAATCAGGTGTACTTTATGTTCAAGCAAGAGAAATCAGGAATAACCAAACAATTAACCAATCAATTATATTTAAAGTTAAAGAAATACACACATGTATCATTATTCTATCTAAAATCATCACTAAGACTGACTTGGGTTTCAAGTTAGGGTTTCATTAGTGTTTTAACTTCCTAAATCCTAGTTATCACTTTTCTTGACTTTTGGGTTGACAAACCCTAATCTTATCATTAGTTGCACATTTAATCTCAAGGAAACCCTAATTCATCAAATCATGGGTTATTAATCTCCAATTATAACCAAGTTATCCTTTTTATCCAAAAAGACCAATATTTTATTAATAAGATTAATTGAACATATTAAGATCATCAAAACCTAGAAATTAAAGTTCTTATGCATTAACCACATAAAAATGGAATATTTAGGTACTTTTTGAATTGGAGGTAGATATATGTCTTGTTTATATTTTATTTGGATTCTATGTGTTCTCCGCATAAATTTTCATATCTGACATGTCTCAATTCGATAAACCAATTATTTTTACAATTTCTGCAACATAATTGTCAATGGGCCAATTAGGGCACGGCATGTCAGTAATCAACTTTATTATATGTATTATTCACATGGCAAGGTGATAACACCAAATTTTGTGATGTTTTTGACCATTATTTCACTATCAAATCTACCCTTTTAAATTGTTTTCCTCTCCTTTTTGTCATGTTTTTGAATAAACATGCCACACTACGCTCTTATCCCATTTTTATCATCTTTTGCAGGGTTTTCCTCATTTTTCCACTCTTTTATCAGCAAAAAGGCCCGTCTCGGCCCATGAACGTGTTCTACCTGCATCGACCCTCCTACAAGTCGGCCGACACACTCACTGCCCGACATATGGCAGCACGATACAACTACCGCGCGACACGGGCGAGCCGCGCAAGGAGGATCTGACGGGCGATACACCACTTACCCGACAGGGAGTTGTACTCGCCACGACTACTGAAGCGTGTCACGTGATACAAGCCACCCACCGGCAGACGCCCACTAGTCACGACGCCCGACACACTTACAGTCTGACACCCTTATGTCGGGCGACACGCATATCGGGCATCCCTAAATCTGCAATGATAAAGTTGATGGAGGACACGTGGAGCCCGGAGAACCACAACTTCCCCCAACTGCTGCCTATAAATAGCAGCTACAGGACTCCGATGGGACGGGTCGGAACTTCGTGAAAGCTAACTTTGGAAAGTACCTGGAGCTAGCGTGTCGCATCCCAGAGGTGCATCAGGTGATACTAGGTGAGCACTTCTCCGACCTGAGAGGGCGGGAATGGTTCACTTAGAATCTGTCCCGATCACCGCATCAACCCGATATCGACCAACAAAGGCACCCGATATGAGTAACCCGACACCCTAAGAGGTCTCTAGCCCGACACGATACCGAGCCTGATACGAATCACCCATCACGATGTGTCACCCGAGAGGGTGGCGTCCCATCACGACCGTATCGGGCAAGAGCGCTTTGGTCGGTATGTATGCCCGTCATGGCCTATCGCCTGACAGGGAGTCCCGCCCGACACAGGCGTATCAGGCAGAGCCCCAACCCAGTATCGGGTTAGAGGGCCCTCAGGGATCTTCTACTGCATGTCGATCTTCTACATCAAGGAGGCGATACTTATCTTTCTTTTTCAGTCATTTACTTTCTTTAGTTATGCAATGTAACCAAACCCTTTTATACAATGCTTATGCTAATGGAATTAGGGCAGTTTTAAATATCTGTTGCTTTATGTTTGGTTCCTTTTGTTGGATGATTACTTGGTTTAGCATCCGAACTCTAGCTTGTATGCTTGGATCATGTTTTGACTAGCTATCGAATCGTGTTTCGTGCTACAACTCCCTCGAGAGAGGTGTTGTGGCTCTAGTGTTTGGTCCGATCAGGGAGTACGAGAGTACCCATGATCAGAGTTGCTTCAGCTATCTTTCCACTCTAACCCAAGTCCAGCAACCTTGAGAGAGGTGTTGGTGCTTAGTTAGAGGTACCCTCTTTGGGAGAAGGGGTACTGGATGTTCCTGATGCCACTTCTTTTATCAAAGTTTTCCTCCTTCGTTCCTTACTAAAGAAATAGTGTTATCTCCTCTGCTTCTGTTGCACTAAAACCCTAAAAATTGATAAACTCTTAAAACCTTAATTTCTCCTTGTAACTCTAGTTGGAGATAGTTCTCTTTTATTTTTTATCGATCTTGGCTTGTTGTTCCCTTTGGGAACTTTATCCTCATCTTACCCATACCGGAGTGTAAAGTGTCGATTCCGTGTTCTTAACACTACCACCCTTGTCCCTGTAGTTCGACCCCAATTGCTACTTCAGACCCCATCATCATTGCGGGGGCCTACGAGTCGGGTAATTTAAAAGTCCGACTACTTCAAATCCGCTCCTTTTGGACGCGTGATTTAGGCCGGTCAAATTTTTGGTGCCGTTGCCGGAGACAAGGCAAAACGATACTGTTAACGAACCTGAATCCACTAACTACACTCCCGTGCCTCAAGCTTAGTTATGAGCTTGACAACACTAACTTTTGATCTTCTAACCTGAAATGAGTATAGAGTAGTTCGTCTTATTAATACAAGTTTTCTATCTTGACTATACGTGCTATTCAGGTACTCAGGAGGGAAGTATTCTGCTCATTTGAGCACCGACATCACTAGACTTGCCACCTCGCGTCAAACCACCTCTTTCGGAGGGTGAACAACACGCGAGAGTTAGACCTCACTCGCCTCCGCATGAAGATAATGACCGTTATAATGAAAACCATCAACATGAAGATCCTGAAATAGAACAATTTGAGGATGACCATCACCATGAGAGACGTCGTCATCACCGAAGACGCAAAAGAAATCAACATAACCAGGAACATAATCAGGAAGACAGTGACAGTGAAGACTCTAACAAAGAAGAAAAGACCCTCAGGGAGTTAGCTGCCACAAATGCCAATAATTCAAGATGTCCTGTTGTCATGCCAAGGTTCAACGCAACCAACTTTGAGCTAAAACCATCGGTCATCTCTATGATCCAGAACTTCAGAGGGAATTCAAAGAGTGATAACCCTTACCATCATCTAGATTCTTTTAAAAACATCTGTGATACCATTAAAATGCGGGGAGTTCCCCAAGAAGTCATATATTGCAAGGGCTTCATCTTTTCTCTAGAGGACAAGGCTTTATCTTGGTACCTCAGGCTGCCGCATCAAGCTCTAAACGGATGGAATGCACTGGCGGACGCTTTTGTAAACAAGTTTTACCCTACGGAGAAAACTGTTAGGAATAGAAAGAGGATCACGTCGTTTATGCAAAAGTTGAACAAGAATCTACACGAAGCTTGGGAAAGATATCAAGAATATCAGAGGGACTGCCCCCATCACAACTACAAGAAGGGTTTCTTGATAGCCATCTTCTACAATGGTATGACCCCTGAGAAAAGGGTTTCGCTGAATGCGGTTGAAGGCAGTGACTTCCTGGGGAAGAAGCCTAGCAGATCCAAAAAGATCTTCGAGAACATGGCCGAACTATAAGCTGACACCGACTACAACATATCTAATAGAGGACATGCTAAGAAGGCCACTAGCGAAGGACCCTCCGTCGAATCCAAAGCTCTGGAGGCTATCACCACTCAGATCCAGAAGATAGCCACCGATGTCAGGCAATTGAAGGAATCAGGTGGAAAAGGGAAGAAACAAGTGGAGAAAGTCATGAAATGTGTCACCTGCGGAGAAGGTGGACACAGGGTTGATAACTGTGTTTACACCCGACCTGACGAGTCAACTGAAAGGGAATCTGAGGTAGAGGAAGCTGAGAACGTCTCTTTTGTCAAATTCAAGAGACCAAATCACCCTGGCTTTAACTATGGCAACAAGGATGCGGCCGAAAACTCGCATCAACTAAATACCCCCACCAAGCAACCCCAAGGTTTTGAGAAAAGAGGGGGACAAGGTCAGTTCCCCAGAGCTACCACTTTCCAATCGAACAAGGAAAACTTCCATGGATAAGGAAAGTACCAAAGTCGGCAAGCAGCTAACCCTAGTCACAACCAAGGTCAAGCTAAGGACCAAATCCAGGACAAGAGCTCAAACCAACCAGATTTGGTGGGGCAATTGTTCGATTTTGTCAAAAGACAGGATACTATCAACAACCAGCTGGCCCAAAGCGCACTGTTAAATTCAGGAGTTCTGAACACGATGCAAGTTCAGATGGCAGACATGCAGACTCACCAACGCCAAATCGATCAGCAGTTGGCCCAGATTGCCGAGTTGATAAAGAACCCCTCGGGTAAGATCTCCTCCAAAATTGAATCCGCTAAAATGGCAATACAGAGATTAGGGAAGACAATAGAATGCCCTAAAGAAGCCAGACCCGAGGAACCTGAATCGAGGACTGCGATAGATAATCCCGTAGAAGAAGACAATCAACAAGCTTGTGTCAGGGAACCAGAACCAAGATCTATTGAGGAACCATTTGGTAAAAGAAATCCTTACTCTCCCAAGTTGCCTTTCCCTTACAAACTAATAAAGGCATATCTTAAAAAGCATTATGAGAAGTTTATGGAGTCAGTAAAGAAACTTCACCTCGAAGTACCTTTTCTGGATGCCTTAGAGGAAATGCCGACCTACGCTAAGTTTTTCAAGGATCTGATAACCAAGAAGAAAAGAGGTGGTAGGATTGAGACCGTGCATCTAGCTAGTATGTCTTCTACTTTTGTCAAAGAAGATTTACCCAACAAGAAGAAGGATCCAAGGGCTTTCACCATTCCTTTTGCCATTGGAGATAATATCGAGCAAAAAGGTCTTGTTGATTTGGGGGATAGCATCAGCCTTATGCCCCTAAGCCTCGCACAGCGTTTAGGATGGACAGATATGGTAAAGACCAACATGAGGATTGAGTTGGCCGACCATTCTTTCAAAAGACCCGTAGGAGTTGTGGAGGATCCGTGTCAGAAGTTTCTTCATTCCCTGCAACATTGTGGTCATTGACACTGTGGAGGATCCTAGTTGTCCTATCATCTTTGGACGGCCCTTCTTGGCTACAGGAAGGGCGTTGATTGATGATGCCGAGGGGATCATTACCCTAAGGGTCGAAAACGATCACTTGGATTTCAAGGTAAAGGATGCTATGAAGGGGCCATCCCTACTAGAATCTGCTTACTTAGTAGAAAGCTATAACCAGTTTTGTGAAGAGATGGAAGAGGATATCGTAACGGTAGACCCCCTTGTGAGAGATTTGAGCAATCAAGACTCTGATTCTGAAAATCCAGAAGTTGTCGAGTTTCTCATCTATCTTAATCAATTTGATGATGATCTGAGTGACGAGGAAGATGTAATAGAAACAGTTAAGTTTGCCTCTCTAGAGGAGGCACTAGAAGAAAAGGCACCCAAGGCTAAACCTGAGTTGAAGCAGCTACCTGAAGGATTAAGGTATGAATTTATAGATCAAGAGGAGAGAAATCCTGTCATCGTTAATGCCCATCTTACGAAAGATCAATTGGACAAACTTCTTGGGGAGTTGAGACTCCACAGACAGGATATAGGATACTCGGTAGAGGATATCAAAGGCCTTAGCCCTGCGTTATGTATGCATCACATTAATTTGGAAGAATCTGCTAAACCTATGGCTCAACCCTAGAGAAAATTGAACCAGATGCTGAAAGAAGTTGTGATGAAAGAAGTAATCAAACTAAGGGATGCTGGGATCATTTACCCGATCAGTGACAGTAACTGGGTGAGCCTGATGCATGTAGTACCCAAGAAAGGAGATATTATAGTAGTTAAAGGAGATAAAGGTGATGAAGTGGCAGTTCGGACCATCATGGGATGGAGGATGTGTATTGACTACTGAAAACTGAACCAAGCCACGAAAAAAGATCATTATCTGCTTCCTTTCATTGATCAAGTTTTTGAAAGATTAGCACATCATGACTATTTCTGTTTCTTAGACGGTTTGTTAGGGTTTTATCAAGTTCTCATCTTGTCAGATGACTAGGAAAAAACTACTTTTACATATCTCTATGTAACCTACGCCTTCAGAAGGATTCCTTTCAGCCTGTGTAATGCTCCCGCAATGTTTCAACGTTGCATTATATCGATGTTTTCGGATTTTCTGGAAGACATCGTGGAAGTTTTCATGGACAACTTTTCTATCTATGGAAAGGACTTCGATGCCTACCTGAAGAACCTATCTCTGGTGTTGCAACACTACGAGGAAAAGAGTTTGGTTTTGAACTGGGAGAAGTGCCACTTTATGGTACGAGAAGGCATCGTGCTAGGGCATAAAGTTTCAAGGCATGGCATCGAGGTAGACGTTAGCAAAGTTGAAGCCATATCTAAACTTCCTCCACCAAAGTCTGTAACGGGAGTGAGGAGTTTCCTCGGGAATGCCGGCTACTACCTAAGATTTATAAAAGACTTCTCAAAGATCTCGAAACCGTTGTCTAATGTTCTGGTAAAGGATGTTGATTTCAATTTCTCTGATGATTGTCTAATTGCTTTTCAGGCCTTAAAGGATGCCCTTGTCTCACCGCCTATCCTTCAAGCTCCAGACTAGGAGCTACCTTTCAAGCTTATGTGTGATGCCAGTGCCTATGCTGTAGGAGTAGTCCTGGGACAGAAAAAGGAAAAAAAGCACCACGTCATTTGCTACGCCAGTCGTACTCTAGATGAAGCTCAGGTGAATTATACGACTACAGAAAAGGAGATGCTCGCGATAGTATTCTCTTTCGACAAGTTCAAATCCTATCTTATCGGAGCAAAGGTGAAGGTCTACACAGACCATGGGGCAATAAGATATCTCATGCAGAAGAAGGATACCAAGCCCAGGCTGTTAAGGTGGGCTTTGTTACTATAAGAGTTCGACCATGAGATCGTTGATAAGAAGGGTGCGGAGAATGTGGTCTCCGAACACTTATCAAGGATCATGGTGGAAAGGCAGAAGGAACCACCTATTAACGACAACTATGCTGATGAAGCCTTGTTGATGGTTGAAACCAAAGATGAGAATTTACCTTGGTTTGCAGATATGTATAATTATCTTGCCTGCAGAGAGTTACCTCCTGATATAACCTATAATCAAAATAAGAAGCTCTTTTCGGATGTAAAGAACTACTACTGGGACGATCCTCTCCTCTTCAGAAGATGCACAAATAACATGTACAGAAGATGTATCCTCGAAGAAGAAGTCCCAAACATCCTAAAAGAATGTCATGCCTCTCCTTGTGGAGGACACCTGGGGAGCGAAAGGACCGCCACCAAGGTGCTACAATCGGGATTTTACTAGCCCTCTTTGTTCAAGGACGCTGCAAATTATGTAAAGGTTTGTAAAGAATGCCAATCGATGGGAAACATTGGAAGAAGAAATGAGATGCCTATGGCCGATTGGGTCGAAGTCGAGATCTTTGATGTATGGGGAATTGACTACATGGGTCCATTTCCCCCATCAAAAGGGTATCAATATATCTTAGTCGTGGTGGATTATGTGTCTAAATGGGTGGAAGTTGTTGCCACCCAAACTTGCGACTCCAAATCTGTGATCAAGTTGTTTGAAAAGACTATATTCCCTCGCTTCAGAGTACCTCATACTGTAATAAGTGACAGTGGATCACATTTCAGAGAAAAACAGTTTGAAGCGCTCCTGCGGAAGTATGGTGTTCAACATAAGGTTGCTACACCCTACCACCCACAAACTTCTGGGCAGGTAGAGGTTTCGAATAGACAGATCAAGTAGATTTTAGAGAAGACTGTCATCCGCATGAGGAAAGATTGGTCAATAAAGCTTGATGACGCACTTTGGGCCTACATAACTACCTATAAAGCACCCATTGGAACTACACCTTAGAAATTGATTTATGGGAAATCTTGTCATCTACCTTTGGAGCTTGAACACAAGGCCCTTTGGGCGATTAAGTTCTTGAATATGGATCTGGAGAAGGCAGGAGAGAAGATATATATGTAGTTACAGGAACTCAAAGAGTTGAGAATGCATGCCTATGAGAGTGCAAGGATCTATAAGCAGAGGACCAAGGTGTGGCATGATGCCCACCTGAGGAAGAAGGATGTGAGTGAAGGTGACAAGGTTTTATTATTTAAATCTTCCATTCGTCTTTTTCCAGGTAAACTACAAACAAGGTGGTCTGGACCCTTCACCGTAGCAAAGATATACCCATCCGGAATGATGGAGATATATGATAAAGATGATCCATCCAAAGTTTTTCCAGTGAATGGGCACATGGTAAAAAGGTTCTATGAAGATGAAGAATTTGTGAGAAGGATAGAGATAAGTTTGCAAGATGCGGAAATAGTTGAAGGAGAAAAGTGAAGGATATGAAGCTGTCGAGCTGACGACGCTAACTACAGCACTCCTCGGGAGGCAGCCCAAGTTTTACTTTTTCTAGAATAGGATGTTATTTCCTTTCCTGCAAGAAAAAAAACACATTATGAACATTATTATTGTAATAAGGCCCTAGTCAGTGCGTGCGTCACATGCTCTGACTCTTCTGTTTTATGGGCCACCGTTCTGTTTTATTTGCATTGATGAGTAATACTATCTGAGGCTGGGAACTTCACTTTAGGCCAATGATGTTTTACCCATCAATCGGTTTTTCTGTCACTTTGATTTTGGTTTTTCATCAAGAATCTTGTTCTGAAGCTTTGTATCGGGCAAGGATACCGTGTTCCCTGACTGTATTGGGCAAAAGACTCAGGCGGCGCGCAAGATATGCCCTTATCGGCCTGGTGTATCGGGCGACGTGCTTTATCCATGAACTCTGTCGGACGATACGCCCGAGCGGCGAGCACTCGTGTCGGGCGACATGAGTAATAACCCTTGATTAGACGGGTGGGACTCCTCGTCTCGGGAATGATTTGTCTCATCGGCCGACACACGCCCCTGTTTTACCCATTTTACCCCCGACTTGGATTGCTATATATAGTACAGAAGTTTAACTGTGTCGGGCTACTGCATTTACTCTTCACCTACTCCTGTATCGTGTTGTAACTTCTCCCATTGCTCTCGTGTCACACAACCTAACTTCTGCTCGTGTGTCGCACAAGATAAACATAAGATAGCAAAGGTATAGCCTGACAGCCATATCGTCTTGCTTGCCCGACACGACCCTAATGTCGCACACCATCGTATCAGACTTACGACTTTGGTTGATTTCCTTGTATCGCCCAACACCTGTGTCACTCGACACATCTTTAACGTACGCCTGCCCGATACCCTATATCGGGCAATGCCCGTGTCGCCCAGCCCTACATCGATTTGTTTGTTTCTATTATCAGGCGACACGATTTCTGTCAGGACGACCCTATCGGGCACTTTTCATCACGTGGCTGTATCTCCCGACATGGCTTGAACGTGAGGCGTATCGAGCACTGGCTATGTCATTCGGTTTTTTTTCCCGTGTTGCCCAGTCTTGTATCGCCCAGCGATGGGCGACACCTTCTTAAAGACGATCATATCGGGCATGAGCCTACGACAATTTTTGAAAGCTTCGTATCGCCCGACACAGGTGTATCGGGAAAGCATGATATAACTTAGTTTTGAAGCCCAATACGATGGTGTCGGGTAGCTTTTGTATTGAGCCACACTTTTGTTATCGTGCAATTAGTTTTCTTTTAGACATCGATATCAACTTTATGTTTTTACCTACCAAACATTTAGATACTTAATAAACTTGTCTGATGATAACAGAAATGGCCCACACCAAGCAAACTGTTGTTCAAGTTGACGAACACGGTCGGAGGATCGACACCGAGGCCGCAGCTGAAGCTACGACAGTCGGGCAGAAACGCCCAAATCCCGAGGTAGCTGGGCAATCAACGACTAAGAAGAGAGCAAGGACTGAAGAAGTAACGACTCCAAAAACAGCTTCAACCGCAGCGGCAGAACCTCTAGATCACACACCAGGCAGGTTCGTGCCTAGAGATAATGAGCATGGGTGTCATTACTCAGAATTGGCAACAAAACTCTATAGGCCGAGCAGGTTCTGCCACCAGTCATCCTTCCTTTAGCTGGGCATATTCGACATGCTCGAAAATGTCCTAGTTGCAGCAGGGCTGCGGAAGATCTGCTTCAGCCGCTCCGCCTCCTACACCGAACTCACTAGGGAGTTCATGTCATCTCTCTACCGGGTGTAGAATAGACCCGAAGAAATCGAAGAATACGACGGAGCAGACAGACTGTAGGGGCGACTATACAACTCTGAGCACGTCATCTATGAGAAGCTGCTCAACGAGATCTTCTCTTCTAGCGAGGAGGAGAAGGAACAACTTAACAATGGTGCAAGGATCACCGAAGGAGATGGGTTCAACCCCGTGTAGCTCTGGAGGAAGCTGATCGGCGAGTCATCGTTCAAGCTGGGAAGCAAGGTGGCGGTGGTGCACTCCTGCTTCTGGAGAATAGTGCACAAGCTTGTGGCATGCCTTCTCTTCAGCAAGAATGAATCAAGCAACATCTACACTGAAGAACTCCATCTCATGTGGTACATGATGGAGGGCAGGGTGATCAATCTGGGGCGCTTCTTGCTGAATAGTCTGCACCCAATAAAGGATGCCACCAATTAGTACTGCATGGGTGGCATCATCAATCTGATCACGGTTGGGTTAGGGTACCCAAAGGAACCACGCAGTCTTTTGAGGACAAGGGCTGACAAGATGATCGACTTCAAGTTCCTCATGAGGGCCAGAATCATCATGAAGGAGGGGCGAAGGTACTTCTACAAATTCGTGAGAACAAGCGCCCTCCTTTCGCTTCCTAGCTGCGCCAACTACGACGTAGAAAAGTTGGTCTTCACCAACATAGAGATTGAAGCGGTGGCAGTCAAAGTCGCTTACGCCACCACCACTAGTATACAGGAGGGTAGCTGTGAGAGGTGAACCAATTCCTCTCGACGCACGGCAGGACAAATCTTCCACCACTCCTTCCGAGCCGCCCACTGCTCCAGAGCCACCGACGACAACTATTGATAGAGCTGTCGCCACTCCTACCATCCCAACCACAATCATGACAATATCTGCTGTGGCTGAAGAAGTAATGACGATCGTGGAGGTCTCCGAGACAACTGGGGCAGAGATAACCATACAAGCCCCGAGGGAAGCTGCCGCGAATGAGACAACCGCAGCTCCCGAAACTTTTGTGGTGCCCTTAGTGGCAGAAGAAGAAGCACAGTCGGATGCCAGTAATGGGGCATTCACCGGAATCCTCGAGATGGAGCACGTAGCTACACACGTTACGCCGACACTGCCGCCGGTGTCTCCTATGGCAGCTGCAGAGGAGATCGCCGACAACGTAGAGGTGGAGCAGCAACCACCAACACCACGAACTTCTCCACCACACCAAGAGGGCGAGGCAGAGATAGCCGAGAAAGAGCTTACGCCTCGCCCAGAAGAAACTACCTCGTGAACAATCAAGATAGATTCTACCTTGTCGGGTAGACCCTCGCATGAGAGGAGTATCGCGAGGATGAGAGGTAGATCTGCATGAGCCCCTCCGTTGCTCGGGAAGATGTTGGGGAACAAACTCGATCACTTGCGGGAGGTAATAGAAAGCCACTCGACTACATTTACTTCACTAACCCGCAAGTTTTCTATTTTCCACCAGAGGTTGAACAGCCAGGAGTGGCAACTAATGACTCTAGTTGGTCTTCCCGGACAACTAGAGGCACTCAACGCCACACTTCAGCAGGCCCTCCAGTGCTTCAACGTGATCGAGGAGAGGATGAACAGGAGGGATGATCATCTGCGTCCAAGGCAGCCTAGGAGATCTCCATCACCTCCCGGCTCAGGCTCTCAACCCTCCTCGTCAGCATCCTCGCCAAGGTCATTGTCCACTTCCTCCTCCAGTGGGCCATCCCCAATGCCCGAGGAAGGGACGCCGAAAAGGTCAGCCAACAGAGCTCCAGTAGGACAGGCGATCTCCCGCGGTCTGGAAGAAGTAGCTCCCTGAGTCCCCATGGACGAAGCTGAGGATGACAACGAACAAGTCAGCGACGGGGAGGACTCTTCTGACAAATCTGAGGGGGGGGGGACATCTGTGCCGCCAATGAAAGACACCCCCCAGAGGAAAAAGCTCGATGGCAGATGAATTCTCTGCACCGTCGGAGATACCTTCCTTCGAGATGGCCGAATTCGATAGAAGGACCATCAGACACCTGTTGATGAGAGACCAGAAACTGCTGAACAAGGTTCTGAGGTCGTAGGATGATGAAGAAGACATCATCTAGAGCGAAGACTACTTCTCTGTACGACGGGGAGCACTCAGAAGCATATTCCGCTCGCCAGCCATTGTCAGAAAGAAGTTGTTCAGGTTCCTAGAAGCTGCAATAATAGAGAATATCAGCACCGGGACAGGTCGGAGAGCAATATACAACGCCACCCCGACCTTGGCAAGAAGATCGATGATGGGAGTACCAGACTCCATTGTGGTGGCCAACATGCTGTGACACATCGAAGAGCAGAACACAAACATCATGTTGGCCTCGTACAAGCACCACAATATGTGGTTCCTGTGTGTGGCAGACCACTGGAACCATGACGTCCAGCGCCTTAGCTGCTGCAACAAGGAGGTGCCACACTCATGACTTATTGTCATTCGCCCGGAGGACAAACATCTCAGGCTTCTACCTCTGCGTCTTCTCCGAGCCATCAAGCAAGGAGTCCAACGTCATAGCAGCATTTGGAACTTCTTCTCTATCGGAGACTTCCCCGTCCAAGCAGAAGAGGGAAGTGGAAACAATGCCTTTATCGTCTTGCGCGCCATGGAGCTACTCAATATATTCAGATACATAAGGCACCTCCAGGGCCAAAACTTCTTCCATATCAGGAGCACCTACTCCTTGCTGCTGATCAAAGATAGGTGCTACTTCTAAGACACAGGGGTACCAGAGAGGCTGCTGGACAGTGATCAAGTAGACAAATTTTCGCAACCCAGTAGCACTCCAGAGAAAGAAGCTGAGATAGAAGAAGACATCTACGGGGCAGTCAAGCGGTAAGAAATCTTGTGGGAAGTACACAGAATCGAAGACCCCGCTTCTCCTGAAACATCAGAAGAAATGATCAACAACTTTGACCGCTTCTCATGCTCTACACTCACACAGGAGCAGGTCAATGAAGTACTTCTGAGGTTAGCTGACTCTACCCCGGAAGACATGATCTATGAGGCAGGCAGTGTCATAGTCCCGGTTGATGACTTGAGGGACATGGTAAAAGAAGGAGGATGTTTGGCGATATCTGTGGCGGCCGCCTACATCCAGACAATACAGAAGAAGTCTGAACACGCATACATAGCTCATCCAATGATGTTCAACGACATCTTCCTTGCCGACAAGACAAGAGTGAAGAAATTCTTTCTGGTAGAGTTGCAGTGCAGGGTTCCACGCACTATCTTCCTACCCATCCTACACAACAACCACTAGACACTCCTGACGATGTACACTCGCCAACGAGCAGGAATCTTTTGCAACAGCTTGGACAACAACAAAGATCATCCAGTGCAGTGTACATTGACATCGTTAACATCCCTCGAGCACTTAGTAAGAAAATACTACGACGAGGTGGCGACGCTGATACAACCATTCCTGGAGACGGCAGCAAGCAAATGGCATGAGCTCCAATTCTGCCACCACAGTCCGCAACAAATTCCTTTATCCAACGACTGCGGCATCTTCATGCTGGAATGGATATCGAATGAAGAGACGCCTGACCAGCTCCAGCACATCGACTACCACAGCAAATACGGAGAATATGTGTGGGAGCTTCTATCTAGAAAAGGCGCGCTCACCAGCTAACCCTCACTGAGTTAACATTACCCTACCTTATCTACTTCACAACTCTGGGACAGAGTGTGGAGTAAGTTTGGGGGGGATACTATGTACCAGTGAGGGAGGTACTAAAAGCACTTCAAACTTCACCCCTTTTGTTCTTTCTGTTCTTTTTCTATATAACATGTGTACATATACATATACAGGCTCATACAAAAAATTTTCTTATTTGTCTCCATACATATGTACAAAGACACTGTATAGTAAAAACATGATACGACTTCTTGCCAGTTTGTTTTCAATTTGTCCAAAGAGGTACATGTTTTTTTATGTCTTTTTTTAAAAATGCAGCCTCAAACAACAAAAGACTATAACTTTCCACGCCAAAAATTTCGAAAAATAATCTCACGACAACTAAGAGACGTGTATGCAGAAGGAAAAAGCTGCCCAAACAGCAAAATTTTCTCTTTTTTTCCCTTACCCAACAAAAATCCCAAAAAGAGAGAATAGTCTTATGAGAGTGAATAACAACATGAGAGTTGTGCCAAATGAAAAAAAAATACACACTTGTGCTCCAAAAGTACCCATCTTTAGGCATGGTAGATCTGGGGCAGTGGTATGTAGGATGTGAAATTACTGCTCTAAAGCCAACTGGCTTGGACTGCAGGGACCACTCGCCCACTAACGGACCCGTACCTGGATGGACTGATGGGAAACAAGAAACACCCAAAAAGCCTTAAACCTACCCAAACACACAACTTTCTGTTCCCAAAAGTTTTTTGGTGTGAAAGCTAACTTTGAAATCATGCACCCAAGTCTCGCCTAAGTTGTGGAGAAAATTTTGCTTAAATAAGGTAGGAAAAGTAAAGTCTGTTGTTCGTGGTCGGGCAGTGTTCTCTTTAAGACATCTCAAATACCCGCTCAAACTCATGGTCTGCAAACCATACCGGTTAAGAAGAACAATCACAAAACAAAGTTTTAAAAGATTGATTGAGGACAATCAAAATGCTAAGTTTGGGGGAGTTGATAACACCAAATTTTGTGATGTTTTTGACCATTATTTCACTGTCAAATCTGCCTTTTAAACTATTTTCCTCTCCTTTTTTGTCATGTTTTTGAATAAATAGGCCACGCTACGCTCTTATCCCATTTTTATCATCTTTTGTAGGGTTTTCCTCATTTTCCCACTCTTTTATCAGCAAAAAGGCCCGTCCCGGCCCATGAACGTGTTCTACCTGCATCGGCCCTCCTACCAGTCGGCAGACACACTCATTGCCCGACATATGGCACCACAATACAATTACCGCGCGACACGGGGGTGCCACAGAAGGAGGATCTGACGGGCGATACGCCACTTACCCGATAGGGATCTGTACTCACCACGACTACTGAAGCGTGTCGCACGATACAAGCCACCCCCCAGTAGGTGCCCACTCGTCACGATGCCCGACACGCTTACAACCCGACACCCTTGTGTCGGGCGACACGCATATTGGGCATCCATGAATCCGCAATGATTGAGTTGATCGAGGACACGTGGCGCCCGGAGAACAACAACTTCCCCCAACCGCTGCCTATAAATAGTAGCTACAAGTCTCTAATGGGACAAGTTGGAACTTTGCGAAAGCTAACTTTGGAAAGCACCTGGAGCTCGCGTGTTGCGTCCCATAGGTGCACCGGGCGATACTAGGTGAGCACTTCTCTGACCCGAGAGGGCGGGAATGGTTCACTTAGAATCTATCCCGGTCACCGCAGCAACCCCATATCGACCAACAAGGGCACCCGATATGAGTAACCCGACACCCTAAGCGGTCACTAGCCTAACACGATACCGAGCTCGATACGAATCAAAAGTCACGGTGTGTCCCCTGAGAGGGTGGCATCCCATCACGGCCGTATCGGGCAAGAGTGCTTTGGTCGGTACGTCTGCCCATCATGGCCTATCACCCAACAGGGAGTGCCGCCCGACACAGGCGTATCAGGCAGAGCCCCAACCCGGTATCGGGCCCTTAGGGATTTGCTGCTGCATGTCGCTCTTCTACATCAAGGAGGCGATACTTATCTTTCTTTTTCAGTCATTTACTTTCTTTACTTATGCAATGTAACCAAACTTTTTTTATCCAATGCTTATGGTAATGGAATTATGGCAGTTTTAAATATCTGTTGCTTTATGTTTGGTTCCTTTTGTTGGATGATTTCTTGGTTTAGCATCCAAACTCTAGCTTGTATACTTGGATCATGTTTTGACTAGCTATCGAATCATTTTCCCGCTGCAACTCCCTCGAGAGAGGTGTTGTGGCTCTAGTGTTTGGTCCGATCAGGGAGGACAAGAGTACCCAAGATCGGAGTTGCTTCAGCTATCTTTCCACTCTAACCCAAGTCCAGCAACCTTGAGAGAGGTGTTGGTGCTTAGTTAGAGGTACCCTCTTTGAGAGAAGGGGTACTGGATGTTCCTGATGTCGCTTGTTTTACCGAAGTTTTCCTCCTTCGTTCCTTACTAAAGCAATAGTGTTATCTCCTCTGCATCTATTGCACTAAAACCCTAAAAACTGATAAACTCTTAAAACCTTAATTTCTCCTTGTAACTCTAGTTGGAGATAGTTCTCTTTTATTTTTTATCGATCTTGGCCTGTTGTTCCCTTTGGGAACTTTTTCCTCATCTTACCCATACCGGAGTGTAAAGTGTTGATTCCGTGTTCTTAACACTACCACCTTTGTGCCTGTGGTTCGACTCCGATAGCTACTTCGGACCCCGTCATTGTTGCGGGGGCCTAAGCGTCAGGTAATTTAAAAGTTCAACTACTTCAAATCCGCTCCTTTTGGATGTGCGATTTAGGCCGGTCACAAGGGTGAGCCATTAGGCTAACTCCTAGTTGGAACCACATGATTTCTTGGCGAGATGACGATAAAAAAGAAGAAATTATCCTTTACCTACTAGCATAGTGTCAAGGTCAGAGTAGTACTTTCAACTGCCCCCTTTCTTCTTCCTCAGATTGCACGACTACCCACCCCTATCTGCTGTAGATAAAAGTCAACTTTGACATTGACTCGATGGTCTAGAGCCAGTTTGACGCAATTGCCTCCATGGGCACCTTCAGCCAGACATCTCGTAGTCAACTGACCCTTCTCTTGTGGGAAGAGGTGGTTGCTTCGGTGCTGACCACAAGCCAGCTGGAGGTATGAAGGAAAGAACTAGGAACACGATCATGTGCTGACCCTGGGGTGAATCGGAGGTAGTGCAGAGTTCCTTGAACTTGTCTGGGTCTCTTAACACTTCTTTACCCTGGGGTTCATACCACTTTCTAGAGAATTCCACACCATTCTCATAAGTATATTACTCATTATCCATTATCTCTTTCCTTTTTCTTAATATTTGATTTTCTTCTCTTCCTTTACCCATATATCCATTATTGGGTTACCAAAATTGTAAAAACCAAGAAATTCACAATAAAGGGAAAATTTACAAAAAAAATCATTCTTTTAAAGCAAAGCATACAAATTGCCAATTTTGTCCCATTTATTCACTAATTGCATTTCAATAATAAAATTACATTGGAAAAACCAGGTTGTAGCATCCTTCCCCTCTTATAGAAATTTTGTCCTTAAAATTTGACCAATCATGCAAACAATTTAGAATGGGACTTTTTCCCATGTTCGTATTTATCTCTCATGTGGCGTCGTCCTCTCCATGGCACTTCCAAAGAATCTTTACCATCTCTATCTTTTATTCCTGAGCTCTCTCACCTTGGTATCAAGTACCCTACTAGGTGACTCAGGGTATATCAATCTCCCTTAGAGTTAATTAGGTTCAATTCTCAACAAATGGCTCAGATCTATCACATAGCACTTCAGATTGGACATATGGAACACATCATGCATCATACTATATTGTGGGAAAAAGGCTAGACAATAAGAAACTTCACCAATCATCTCTAGGATTTCAAACAGACCCATGTATCAGGGACTCCATTTTCCTATGTTCTTAGCTATAGCTGCGAGAGGTCAGATTTTCAAAAACACATAGTCACTTACAATTAAGTACAAATATGTCCAGTTTGCATCAACATATGACCTCTATCTATCCTGGACTCCCTTCAGCCCCTGCTCGATCAAAGTGACCTTGTTAGCATTTTATTGTAGTTCCTTTGACCTCAGTAAGGTCCTCTCACCAACATCATCCCAATGAAGAGATGTCCAAGACAACATCTCAAAAAGATATTCATACAGAGGCATCCCGATACTGGCTTGATGTCTATTACTATAGGTAAAGTCAGCTATGGGAATGTCCTACTCCCATGATCCACCCCAATCGAGCACACATGCTCTCAATTAGTCTTCTAATATCTAGATTGTTCTTTCTAGATTGTCCATCAGTCTGGGGGTGATAGACTGTTCTAAATTTCAACCTCGTACCAAATTCTTCATGTGTTTGCTTCCATATATTGAAGCAAACTTAGGATTATGATATGACATAATCACACTCAGATTACCATGCAACAAACTATTTTTCTAACATATGTTTAAGTTAGGTCTAACACCTTAGAATAATCTTTAAGGTGAGAACAAAAAGTGTAGACTTGGTTAGATGGTCTATCACAACCCATATTGCATCATGACCTTCCTTTATCTTAGGGTGACCCACTACAAAATCCATAGTGATATGGTCCCACTGCCACTCATGAATCTAAATTGGTTGCTCCAACCCATTAGGTTTTTGGTGTTTAGCCTTCATCATTTGGTCATGTGAGACAACTGGCTACATTTGTTGCTATGTCTTCCCTCATTCTAGGCTACCAGAACTATATCTATAAGTCTTTAAACATTTGGGTGGTGTCAGGGTGTATTGTATAGTTAGAACCATGAGCTTCTTGCAAGATATGAGTTTTCAAAGGTAAATCATCAAGAACGTAAATACAACTTTCATATTGAGTATTCACACCAACCAAAAGATGTGTTTGAGGATTCTCCATAAAACCCTTTATCTCATCTAACTCTGGGTCATCCACCTGGGTTGTTACAAGCTCGGTCAACAAGTCGGGCTTCATTATTTTTTTGAATCTTATACCTATAGAATTCAAATTCCACTTGACAATTATATCCTTGTTTGAAATTTCAATTGGCAATTCACCTAGGTTTCCAAACCATTTGTTCAATATTCTCTCATAAGGGTGTGGTAATAAACTCAAGTTTGTGGTTATCCTAAAAGGATTTCTACTTAAGTGTTTATTCCTCATATCATTTCCATTTCTAATATGGCATGTGTCTGTCTCCTCTCTCACACTCTCAATAACATGATTTAAGCATTTGGCTACAATCCAAATATAAATCTCATCATGTTCCAAGAGTAGAGACAGTTCTTCCCACACATTACCATTTTAATATCCTATATATCATGAGTCATTCTCCACATACCACCATTCCCTTAATTCCATGCACACCTATATGAAAATCTTTCCTCAATTCCTTGAGTTTTATCAATCTCCTATTTATGATCCTTAGTCATCCCCTCAAGGTCTCTAGGGTGTCGGTACTTTTGGGGTGATCTTACCCTTATGAATCTAGGGAGTGCCTCTCACATTTACCCCTTAGTCCCCATGAACTCATGATGGTGGCTAATATTCTCACTCATGGGCCTTGTGCAAGCATAGTTGTTACCTTTTGACCCAATGGTCTTGTGCATTCAGGGAACAATCAATTTCTAATCACATAAGTCTCATCCCTTCTTGACCTTAGGATTGACTTAAGGTTCTATCGTAACTTTATTTTATTTCATCACACATTTTGCTTGTGGTTCCTTTGATAATATGCAAGAACATTGTATCATTTAGAATTCTCACCCAAATTTCCTTCATCTCTTAGGGCACTCATAGTTTTCCTTATGTCTCTTCATGGGAATCATGCCAACCTAACTGTCTGGGTCTGGCCCCATTCTACTAGTCACATTCATAGTGACTTTTCTTCTTGTCCCTTATAGATGGTCATACATGGGCCTAAAGAATCATACTACCAATCTATGTGCTTTTGTACCTCATACACTCAATCTATAATTTTTTTGAGTGAGCTTTGGTGTTCCCTCAATCCCTAAACTAATTTTTGGAACTCACTCTTTTTGGATGGGTCCTTTCCCAAGACAAGATAAAACTAATACTTGGCAGTACCAAGGGTCACAAAACATACTTGAATCCACAGTTTATATCATCACATGTAGGCATATCTCCTATTATCCCTCCCATGTATGTGTCTAGCAAGTAGAGAAATTATTAAACCATTTCAAAATTTTCTATTATGTCATATCCTTTCATCATTTCTCAAGGTTGGTCCAGTTTTATATGTACATACAATAGCATGGTAGTGCTAAACCAACTTGTGTGAGTGGCTCATAAAACATATATCACAGTCCAAGCAAGGTTTCCTTTAACCCAAAACCTGAGGGGGTGCCATGTTTAATCTCTATGAACTCACTTAAACCTATGAGCATTATATACACTAGATACTGCCACTTCCCCTCTTTGGTCTAGGCATCTCAAGTTTACCTCTTTAGCATTGGTCATCTAAACCGCATGACCTTGCCACTCAAGCACATATCCTAACATGATATGGCATTTTTCCCAACTTTCTCCTTCATGTAAACAACCTTTAGAGTCCTATAAAAGGGACTACCAATCTGAGTATGAGGTTTTACAACATATTACCATTCTGTAGCTCTCCGTGATCTTGGAACTCTCTTCCCCTCACTGAGATGGTGGGTACTCATATCATCTATACATCTGTATAAGAAGCCTCCTTTAATGTCTCTTGGATTTGGTCCTTCCAAGGATATATAGGGTACAACAAGCCTCTAGGGACCATGCATACTATAGCTCAACTCATTCATTCAGGGACAGTCTAGTTTAGGACATATCATACAAATATTTCTCATAATTCCTCATGTCTTGGAGTCTAGGTTCCTAACCTTCTCCTTCTGGGTCCCACTCTCTCAGGAGTTAACCCTATAACTTGTCTTAGAACTAGAGGCCCCCTTTGTAGAAGAGGTTGAGGCTCCTAAAGATTCACATATTATCCTCATGTAGTTTATCTTATCTAGAGAAGCACACACACTTGTATTATCAAATCATATTGTCGAAAATTCCAAAACCAAAGTGAAATTCTCAAATTCGACTGTGGTCATCATAATCCTCATTACTAAACTTGTTGTCCATTTCCTCGAGTATGCATATATCATAATCCAACATACATCAGTCCTTTAGCGTAGAACTAATCATGTGGCCAACCATGATGTCGCTCACTTACGCATAGGTACATGTCTACCTCCTACTCGTATCTGAGTGGGATAAGACCTATGAGAGATAAAACACCCTAAATGAGAAAGCTAGCTTGTGACCATAAAGTCTAAACTCCTCCAAGTAGGAACCCTAACAAAAGATTATCTAAGGGTAATAACATATTGACAACAATTATTGTTGTAGAATAAAAATTATTATTTTATTCATAACCCTTCTACCCATTTTTATTCAACCTATGGAATACCCTCTCTTTGGGTTTTGTCCCTATAGTGGATAATAGGCCACCCTCAATATGTAGCTAGGTGCCATGTTGGCAACCATTCAATCTGGAGGTAGGTGTCATGTTGGTCTTCCAGATCTTGGGAATGACCTCATATAATCTTCCCAATCTAGGGCCTGGTCTTTAGTCATCATCATGAATTTTCATTCCCTTCCATTCTCAATCCACCAGAGTCAGTATGCGGGGTTAGATCAAGTTATAAGAATAATTTGTTATAACCATAGTGACTTTATTATTTGCATGAAATTAATATCACTCCAAGCATTTAATTTCAAAAAATGCTAAGAAACTAAAGTGGTTTGTCTTAGGCATAACCACATACCTTAATCAGGTGTACTTGATGTCCAAGAAACACCAATAAAGAATAACCAAACAAGAAACCAAGAAATTATCCTGAAAGTTGAAGCAATACACCCATGTATCATTATTCTATTCAAAATCATCACGAAGATTGACTTGGGTCTCTATTTAGGGTTTCATTAGGGGTTTATCTTCTTAAACCGTAGTTATCACTTTTAGTGACTTTTGGGTTGAAAAACCCTAATCTTATCATTAATTGCACTTTTAATCTCAAGGAAACCCTAATTCATCAAATCATGGGTTATTAATATCCAATTAGGACCAATTTATCCTTTTTATCTAAAAATACCAATATTTGATTAGTAAGATTAATTGAACATATTAAGATCATCAAAACCTAGAAATAAGGGTCTTATTCATTAACAACATCAAAGAGAGAATCCTTGGGTACTTTCTTGAATTGGCAACAAATTTAGGTCTGGATTATATTTTATTTGAGTTCTACATGTTGTCCTGATAAATTTTCATATATGACATGTGTCAATCCTATGTACCAATTATTTTCTGCAATTTTTGCAAGATAATTGTCAATGGGCCAATTAGGCCATGCCATGCCAGTAATCAATTTTACTATACACATTATCATCATGGAAAGGATGAGCCAATGGCATTATTCCCATTTAGCACCATAGGGTTTCTTGGTCGGAGCAAGATGAGAATCAAAAAGGAAAAAATTATCCTTTACCTGGTAGCATAGTGTCAGGGGAAGAGTAGTACTTTCTGCCGCCTCCCTTTCTTCTTCCTCACATCGCGTGGCTCCCCATCCCTATCCACTGCAGATAATAGTAAACTATGATGTTGATTCTCTACTCTATAGTCGAGTTGACACAATTGCCTCCATGGGCACCTTCGGCCAAACCTCCCGAAGTTGTCTAACCCTTCTCTTTTGGGGAGAGGTGGTTGCTTCGGTGCAAACCACAAGTCAGTCGGTGGTACTAAGGAAAGAATAGAGAACATGATGATGTGTTGACCCTGGGATGAATCTGAGGAAAAGGAGAGTTACTCGAACTCATCTAGGTCTCGTCACACCTCTCTACCTATTATGAATAGGGGTCATGGTCCTTATATAGATCTGGCCTCGCAAGTCAGCGTTCATGGAGTCTGACTCCACAGGGCCATTGGGGAAAGATATTATTACCTTCCAAAGCACCCAAAACCAGGGTCGACTAGGTTCAAAACATCCTTCTGAATAGATTGGGAGGGTTTCTAAGAAGGAAGGTGGTTAGGAGAGAGAAGGTGGGTCCTTCGTAGGAATTATATTCTGGTTTACATTTTTGCAAAAAGTCTCAACTAAGTAGAGGACCAAGAATCATTGGATATGAGGTCTAATGCTTAGGAGTATGTCTGTCATCCCCAATGGACTAGGCTCTATATTTTCCAAAATGATACAAAGGTTGACATTTAATGTGTTTCCTTATAAACCGTTCCAATTTAGGGTAAAGCAAATTATTAATATCTCTCTCTTCATCCTTTCAATCCCAAATTTTGAGGGAAGGTTTTTAAAAACCTTATATATGCATGGGAAAAGTTTGAGGCCAAAGTTGGAAAAGAAAACACACTTTTCTTAATATGCAAGTCTATTCCTTTTAAGGAATATTTTAATCATTAAAACAATCCTTTTCTCTTTCTTATCTTTTCTATATCCTTTTATTTTTGATAACTTGCTTATCAGAAACAATTTGAAACCAAAATATAGCCATTAGTGGTCATCCATACCACTTTCCAGAGAATTCCACACCATTCTCATAAGTATATTACTCACTATCCATTATCTCTTTCCTTTTTCATAATATTTGATTTTGGTCTCTTACTTTTCCCTTTTATCCATTATTGGAATAACAAAATAGTAAAAACCACGATATTCACAAGAAAGGGAAAATTTACAAAGAAAACCATTCTTTTAAAGCAAAGAATACAAATTGTCAATGTGTATTCAACTAATTGCATTTCAATTATATAATTACATGGGAGAAACTAGGTTGTAACAACCATGTTGGTTTGGGCTGGGTTTCACATTTTATCCATTCCTACTTATTTTATAAGAAAATTTTATAATTAATGATACACAATAACTTATTATTTGTCAAACAAGAAGTTATAAAGAATTGTGTGAAGGAGAATAATTAAAAGGAGAATGTGAAAGAAAAAAAGAGAAGATCGTTAAGCAACAACGGTTGCTTGTGGGATAAATGAATTGAGGGTTTGTTTTAAGATTTCTGACATATAAGGGGGTTTTCTGGGATTCCCTCAAAATGGAGGGAGGGTTTCATAAAACAACCTTAAAGAAATGGTCCGTCCTACTTGTTTTGGAGTATACACTTACTAGAGAAGGTACCTTTCAAGTAGCTAGAACAATTTAAGGAAGGCTCCGTCATGAAATTTGTCACAACAACCACTATATTGAAAGAAAGCTACACAAACCTTTTTCTAGATTTAGCACACCAACATATCATCATACATAGTAAAGATATAAATATTGGAGGATATTACATTGAACATAAAGGAGAAAAAATACCATGCTAGGTTCTCTAGTAGATAAAATATTGCACCAGTGCACGCATAGTAGTATGTAGTGATGATAAATCACATTGAACAACATATAAACTACTCATTCCTACAAAAAAACTTCATCAATTGTTATGCCATCTTAAAAATCATGAGTCATTTATTTGGACGAATGATGTGTTTCTTGCAATATCTAAATAAAGTACAATGTCCAAATGTTCTTAGTCTCTACATCACATTTTGTGCATATATCTAAGTGAAGTGTTAGAATGTTGACTTCAATCAAGTTTACACCATTCACAACAATGTAGTTTTATGAATGCAAATAACCTAATATGAAAAGAAGTATGTAAGGAAAATTTACAACCATCAACAGACTTAGTGGCTATGAGTTTCAAGGTGAAACTTAGTAATCATAAGAAACAACACGGTCCCTTTACAAAATTTGATGGTTTTTTATGACTCATATGAGTAAATCACATTGATATAAAAATAAACTATATATAAAGTAGGGACAGATGGTGTGAAAAATATATTCCTAGTGTTTAATAATACATTAGTAAGATCAATTACAAATCCCTCAAGTGATTGCACTATCTTGAGCAAGCTATGTCTACATAAATTAAGCAAAAGTATTCTATTGCACACTGAATCATGCACAATAGCAAGACAATATATGCTTCCAGGATAATTTCTTATCCAAACCTAGAGACATATTCTGAAAATTAATAAATAAAGAGGAGATGAACATGCATGACATGTTCCCCTTTAATATCCTAAATAGAGTAAACAATGTAGATGAGGAAAGGTTACCACATAAAGGTCCAAAAATTGAATCGACAGTCAATGTAAGATGTATGAAAAAAAAGTAGAATGACTTATGATTAGATGAAATTTTAGAACCAAGACATTCAGTAGAAGGTAAGGAAACACAACAACCAATGTACAAATAACAACATTATTGTAACGGAATGGTATTCATATAAACATAGCAAATAACCCAACCTTGAAAATCACTTACTAGTCCATGTAGAAGAAAAAGACATATCTTGAACAAAAGTACTAAAACTTAATGGACCTCTCAAATTTCTAGAATATAATGGATTCTTACAAGAAAATGCAAAAATTAGGAGAAACTATGTTGTTTAGTTCAATAAAAGAAAGCCGTAAAATGTACTCATGATAAAATCTTTAAGAGGAATGAGGTGATAACCAATCATTCATTAAAAGTGAAGAATATCAAGATATGGAAGCATACAATCACATGATAGAGAAGAAAGGAAAGATTTACTTACATGTGATCAATAAATATTAGTGATCATACAACTAACGAGAAACTCATTGTCCTTATATCACTTTATTTGGAGATGGGATTCTAAAAGATCTAGGTATAGAGAAGGGATAGTTCAATCAAATTTTATCCCCAAACTTATAAAGATAATATTTGTTGTATAACACCTTTATAAGGGTATATTCTATGTTGCATTCATTGTGGAATTAGGTAAAGTTTAATCTTTATTTTTTGTTTCCTCCAATGTGATGCTACGATTAGGACGTAGAGGCAGTGACCAGTGAGGTCATGGCATCAAGCGATCTGACCTGCAACATTCAACAAGCAACATCAACGTACCATCGAGCATAGAGGTCGATCAATCTTAAGTGCAGAACACCAATGATGATACTCTGATGGATTCTGATGATGCCACTTCCTCGCAGGCCGCAAGGTCCTATAAGGACACCATGACTGGAAGAATGACCAAAGAACCTTCATCTCTCTTATAGGTCTCTCTCAATTTGTTGACTACTGCTGATATCAGGATCGATCAGAGTGGAAGCATACCGACAATCACAATCAACCCAACGACCCTACCTTTGGTGTTGGAGCCCTGTAAGTATGATGGGATCATCAAGGTCATCATAACTAACATGAGATTTAATGTGTTAATGAATGGAATCTCTATTTTTTGCAACTCACTTCTGAGTTTAGAGCAATTTATTTGGACAAGGGGTACTACAACATCCAATTCACTAATAATTATGACTTCATCTGTGTAATGACTGGAGAATTATGGATGATCATCAACCACTACTTGTCCATTCAATCAGGGTCAATGGATTTTAGGCCATCAGAACAAATCCCATGCAAACTTGTCGTCTAGGCAAGGATAGCCAACATGCCAATCTACCTATTCCAGAACCAACTCCTGTCAATATAGGGAAGACGATCAAGATATACACTACTACTCAATCTGGTCACCATGGAAAGTTAGGCCATACTCACTGTGGAGGTAGATATATCAAAACCATTAATTTTAATGATTATACTTAACGGTGAATAATATTGGATGGAATATGAGAACCTCCCTACATTCTGTAAGAGATGTGGCTGTTTGGGCCATGCTGAGGGTAATTGCAAATTTTACCCTAGTTTCCCCAACGTCAACCCATCATACTCATCTAGTGCCCCTCTTTAGATTCCTAATGAATACAACATGAAGATCCATGCCAAGATGCCAGAAAGGAGGAACCCTACTATGAGGAAACATACCCCCCCACTAGAAGAAATCCCTGAAGGGAGTATACCAACTTCCTAGGATGATGCCCCAAAGACACAGGTTGAAGCCACCACAACTTCTAAATATGGAAACTCAATCAAGGGGAAGTGGGAAACTGTGACCAATCATAAATAAAAGAAAAAACCCACAAAATAGAGTATTGAGATAGTCACCCAAAGCCATGTCTATCCCCCGCCAACACCTCAAGCCTCATTTACCTCTACAATTTTGAGCAAGAATAACATTGCAGTGGTCTTAGTCGATGACAAAACCTATGTAGGAAGGCCTAACCATGCACTACTCGATTCATTCTATTTCCAATCAAGTGAATCCAAAGTTTCCTCCTCTACTCCACCAAGTTTTAATTGGGGCACACGTAGAGGGGGTGAAGGTGTAATCCTATGCAATAGGAAGATGGTCTACCAAACGGTCAATCTAGGAAGATAATGTAAGAAGGGGAAATTAACACAACTTGTGGGAGGTGCTGATTATACCCCAAACACCAAAAGGACTCTTACATACCAAGAAGATAACCCAGGTGCATCTGAATCAATGGAGGTAGTGGCCAATGCATCTGGCCTCCTTGCTGCCATTAATTAATTGTCCATTGACAATTACTACAACTTGCTTCTTAATGACAAACATCATTTGATGGAACATCGAAGTAGAAGGATACAAGGACAAATTAAATCTTGTTATAGAATATGAATGAAGATACAAACGCCACATTCTAGCTATTGTCAAACCATGTTGTAGTGCTGCAAATGTAAATAATATAATAAAAAACCTTAGCTACACCTTGTCTCATAGAGTTGAGTCGCTAGGAGTCTCAGGAGGGATGTGGTTCCTATGGGATAATCATAAGAGCATTATTTATGTCTTCCTAATCCACCGTTAATAGATACACTCTCGGGGAAACAACTCGTGGTTCCTCACCTTCCTCTATGGCAGTCCAAATCCTTAGAAAAGATATTTGCTTTAGAACGAATTATTTGGGCTTTCTTCCTCCATCTCTAGCACCTGGGCTCTTGTTTTTTATTTCAACACAATGCTAGACCCTTCTAAAAACATTATGGGAAGGATTTTGATCGCCTCTCATGCCTCAAGTTCAACTCCTTTCTACTCACCTCTGGTCTGAATGATATGAAATCCTTTGGTCACTACTTCACCTTCTAGAAGAGCTACCTACCTGAAAAATTAGATCAAGTTATTGCTAATGTGAATTGGCAGTCAGTTGAAGAAGGAATGGACGTCAATCTCCTCCCATAAATCCACAATGATCATAATCCTATTATAATATTGGGGCACCTTGCATTACAACAATGTCACTTTAACTTTAGAACTAAGATGAGATGGAATCAAATCCTTTCTTTCAAGACATAACTCCTTGCGGCTTGGTATGGCTCTCAACCCTTCCTGGACGCTCTCCTAGCATTCCAAACGACAACAATTAAGTGGGATGCAAAGCGAATAAAGAAACAACACAAGAAGACATATATTCTCTTGGACAAAATTGATAGATGTCAGGTACAAACTCAACCTCCTCTTAGCATTTCTAACCAGCTTCTTTCCAATGACCTCCAAGAACAATTCAATGGAATTATGACACATGAAGAAGTTGATTGGAAGTAACGAGCTAATATTAATTGGTTCTAATACGACGATGACAATAACAATTTTTTTAAGTCATATGTCACACCATGGGGATAAAGGAGCATAGATCACTTCCGAGAAGCAACTCAAGAACTATGCGTGGACTTTCTTCTGCAATCTCCTCGGGGCCTATTAAATCCTTTAACCGCGCCAACTAGCCATCTCCAAGTAAGTTGGTGTACTTATAGAAATCCCAATTGCATATATGCTTGGACTTGTTCTTGAAGCAAATTAAATAAGATCAATTCTCTTCCAAATGGCCCCAACCAAAGCGTCAGGACCATATATGGCATTCACAATGAGTTTTTTCAGACCAACTAGTCCCATGTTGGTGGTTATTTTGTTGCTACTATACACGAAGCCTTCACCACTAGCAAGATTGATGCTATAATCATTGACTCGCTAATGGTGCTCATCTCAAAGATCACACATCCTCAACATTTTTGGATCTATGTCCTATCTCACTCAACAATTGCTTCTTCAAGCTCATCTTTAAAATAATCATGGAGAGGATTAAATCCTTCCTCAATAGTTGGATCTTTGAACATCAATGAAGTTTTATTCCTGGTAGATGTATAAGTGACAACATCCTTTTAGTCCATGAGGTCATTCATTGTATGAAAAACATGAGGGGAAAGAAGAAGTTGGTGAAGATCAAGCTCAATCTTTCTAAAGCTTTCAATTGTATGAGTTGTCCATTCATTGAAGATACACTTCTGTAAACCTACCTCCCAAGAAATATATCCAAGTTAATTATGCAGATTATCTCCTCTGGTCACACCTCCTTCCTATGGAAAGGTGTACCTATAGACGCTTTCAAATCCACTCAAGGGGTTTGTCAGGGTAACCCCATTAGCCCATACATCTTCGTACAATGTATGAAGCATATAAGCCAAGCAATTTCCAACTTGGTCAAGACTGTTGAATGGAAGCATATTCTCTTGTCCAGAAAAGGAGTCCCACTCAGGCATGTAATATTTGGTGATGATAAACTTCTGATGGATGAGGTTTCAAACCTGCAAGCATCCATGATTAATAAGATTACGAAGGAGTTCTCTTTTCTATTTGGTCAAATAATTTCCAAAGAAAAATCACGATGTTATTTTTCCCCAAATACAACAGTTGTCAAAAAGAAATCTTTCTTTCGAAGCATGGGAATTGCTAGCACTACCGAAGTGGGGTGTTACCTCAACGTTCATGTATTCCACCACTGGCTAAAAAAAAACCCACTCATCCATATTGCAATCCATCAGATGCAAAATGAATAGTTGGTCTACTTGTCATCTATCTCTAACAGGCCGCATCACACTAGTGAAGAGTACATTGTAGACTATCCCATCGTACACTATGAAAATGGTTAAATAGTCACCTATGTTCTGTGACAATATAAATGGACATATCAAGGATTTTGTCTGGTTAGGTGGTCGTGAGTAGTACAAAATGTCTCTAGTATCCAGGAACAAATTTACCAAAAGTAAAGAGCACGAAGGTCTTGATATTAAAGGTGCTAGAGACCATAACTCTGCCTTGATGTTAGGCAATTCATGAACCAACCATCTAACTTATGGGTACTATTAATGAGAGATAAGTACCCCTGACATGGCACCTTCTTTAAGAGGCCTTGCTCATCTTCATGGTCCTTCATTAAGTGCCATATTCCTTTTCTTGAAGCTTTCATCCATAAAACTATCAATTCAGGTCCAACCACTAATGTCTGGCGTGATTAATGGCTATTGGGTAAATCAATCCTTGATATTAACCCTAACACCAATGTCTCTAATGACTTTGAAGATCTGACAGTTCAATCCATGGAAAATGTTGATGGATGTTGGGATTGGGGGTTTATACATTCACATCTTCCCCTCCCCTCATGGCATCTCATTCAAAATGTACATGCCTTTATAGTAGACATTAGGTCGGATACCTGGTCCTAGGGTCTTGAAGCTAGAGGTGATCTCTCTGCAAATGTGACATATGTTTGGATGCGATCGTAATCCCCACCCACCCTATCAGACAAATGGAATGAAATCTAGTCGCTTCCAGTCCCTCTCAGGTACCAAAACTGTTTGTGACTTCTTAAGCACCGAGCCATCCTTATCAATGTAGAGAGAGTAAGACGTCAAATCATTTTTAAAGACACATGTGCACTTTGTGACAATGTAATAGACACTTTAGTCCACTGTCTAAATGACTTCACATCCAATAGACAAGTTTGGAATGCACTCAACATGGACACATCCTTCTTCAACATTCATGAAAGAAAATGTATATACCTTATCATACATGGTAAGGATAGCATTTCAATCAAGGTTCTACATTGTGCTGGCTGCTGGCCCATATGGAAGGATTGCAATGACCTCACCAATAATGGGAGGCATAAACCTCCATCAGTCTCGGAGACCTTCATTAGAGAAAGAAAAAAGGCAATTATACAAATATCCAAAGGCTCTACCCCTACCAGATCTAAAGTGGGCATTATAATCATTCAACCTTCTCCGGATAATTGACATATTATCTTTGTGGATGTTGCATTCCAGCCACAACGTCAAAATGGGTATTGGTCTTCATGCCATAACGACCATGGGGGTTGTGTTCTGGGTACTTGGACAACCTGGTTATGCGAACTCAGCTCCAGAATCAGAGATCAAGGGTATTATATTTGCGATGAAAATATGCAAGGATCGTTGTTGGCCTTCTCCAACTTTCTACACAGACTCATCCACAACAATTAATATCCTAAAGAATAGAAGCATCATTGCTAGTAAATTTGAGACCTTGAGAGAGTTCTCCCACGTCCTCTCATCACTCCCAAACTTGCGACTCTCTTTCATCCATTGTAAGGACAATATGGTAGAAGACATTACATCAAAACACACTTTGTATTCTTTCTTAACACATATTTCTCACCTTTACAAGCGTAGCTAGCTGTCAAAGGTTATCTATATCCAACTTTCATCTATATGGCCCATAGTAGACAACGGGATGAGTAATTAATCTCTATTATTTTTCACAAAAAAAGTATATTGTCAATCATTATGCAATTGATATATTTTTCTTTAGAACATATATGGTATTATTGGGACACGAAAGTCATAGAATTTATGTAAAAATTGGTATAGTGGTGGAACCATAAAGAAATTTGGAACATGACAACTACTTTATTATCAAACTATGTTTCAATAATTTCCATACAACCAATTAAACTAGAATAACTTGTATCTCTTTCGTTGACGCATAAGTTTAAGGTAACCAAATTGGAAATTTTTGATAATAATTTTTTTGACATTAATGAACTTTATGTGGGCATTTAACTAAATGACACTTGTTATGATGCCAACCCATTTTATTAACTAACCTTGTTTTTACAAGACCCTAATCTTAGCTTAGTTTTTATTATCATTAGATAACAATTCTTTATGTATGTTTGGCATATTTAGTGCATGAAAAATAGTTAATTTTTCTCATAAATCATAACTCAGTAATCAAAATTCTTTTTAACTATGAGAAATATTATTAAAATTATTGGTCAAATTGAATTTCACTTTTTTTCATTTTTCTAGGTAATTGAATATCTTCCATAAATAACTTCAACTCTAGCAAAAATAAGATATATACAATCACAAATAAAAATTTGAAAAAGTTGGTAAATAACCTATTTTACACACTAGATGATCTTTTGATTTGGTTACAAGTGATCCTAATGCATTCATAAAAGTTGGTCTTTATTAGGATGATAAGTCTACCAATCATTACAATGGTTAGACAAACTTATAGGGCATGCTTTATGCATAATTTAATATCTAAAATGTTTGTGCGATCAGTTTGTGTAGGATTCAGGTAGCAGATAAGGTAGTAGAAGCAATTTTTTTTTCATGTTTCCCAAACAAGTAAATTGTATCCACAATGATGTATTTATGAATGAGGGTTTGTGTGATACATACCTAGTCCCAGAACAAGGCAATCGACAATTCTCACCATGTCTTGTGCTTCTTCTTCAAGTATCACGTGAAAAGACATAAGTGATGACCTCTTGGTCTAGTACCACAGACAGTGGTTGATGGTCTAGTACCACAGACAGTGGTTGACGGAATCTTCCTAGTGTGATGGTCATAGCCTCCACACCTCTACTCATCATTGTGGTTTACTAGAGCCAACGGGAAGGAGTTTGACCCTTTGATGTTAACGTCCATCACTGACTTGTTATCCATATTTGTCACTTCCTTTTGTAGGTAAGACTTACTTTGGGATCTTACAAAACCAAAACTATGAGAGTATAACATTTTTTAGTGTTAGTTGGGTCTTATGGAAGCCTACATTTCCCCTCTTTTTATAGGAGGACTAGGGTCAGGGTTTCTAGATCTTCTGGGAGTTGAAGAGATTGATTTTCACCAATTTCTTCCTGTTGCGGATCACGATGCAGTCGACTCAAAATTTAAATCGGTCGACTCACACCCCGTATGGTCGACTCATACATGAATCGTTCGATTGTAAAGCTTTCCTATTCCCAAACATATTGGACTTCAATGCAACAATCAATGCACAACATGACATCAACACCAATCCTTGATATATCCTTACTGATTGTCCAATCGGACAACATGACACTTGAATCATTTGACTCGACACAAATAGGTCGGCTCAACACTTGAGTCAATTGACTCATGTTCCTAATTAAATTTTCAGCCAATGTTTAGGTGGTTGACTCGACATTTGAATCAGTCGACATTACACTTGAGTCGGTTGACTCATGTTCCTAGTTAGTCAATTTTTAGCCATTGTTGCTTAAATTAAATACCTAAACACTTTATTCGTGCAGTTAAATCTTGTTCATGAGTAGCCTCCTATTCTAGGTGCATCCTATACATGTGACCTCATACATCCCAAGTTAAGTTGGTAGTGAATTTCCATAACTAATTTATGGCATCAAAAGCGATGAGCGGTATCTAGAAACACTTGATTGATACCCAAGTAATTGGAAATTTGGAGAAAAACTTCCACATAAAATCCAAAATTAGTATTATTATGATTATATAGTTCCATTGTTTCTAATATCCGAATTTAACTCAAGGCATGAAATCATCATTCTCTCAATGTTCCATACATGTTCCTTGAACTAGAGCAAACTGTATGAGATGCATGTGAGCTCACATATCATACTGAGTCATAAAAGTATGGCCCTACATTTCTCAATCTCTCTTATCAAGTGGCCAAGATATCAATCTCCTATAGGAGGGACAAATCCCATGTACATCATCACAGTCAATTACCATGTGTCACAACGTACCTACACATCATATTTATGGTAACACTTACTCAAGGTCATGTTGGATGATGTCAAAATACATCAAACAACATGTGATGAGCATAGTGACTTCATGTCTAAGAACCATAATTACCACTATCACTTTGAGAGCTGATTTTGACTACCATTTCATGGTCTCCAAGTATCACTCTCAATGTGGGTATGTCTTGTGCATCGTTCTCTAACATGTACCTATGTGTTTGACTTGATATCCCATATCATGACTAACGAGACTCTGTCATCAATCAATAAAAACTCTATTCTAATGTATTACTTCATCTATTTTTCTTCCATAGTATAGGGACATAACAAGAATGCATGTACTTTCCTCATACATATGATCTCATTGTCCATGTCCTAAACTTGAAGACATATGTCATCGATTAACATCATTCTTTTACATCTACTATGTTTGTGTCATCATACCATGATTGACACCAAACATAATAGATGAAATTACCTTTATAATGATCAAATCAAGTATATGGTGCCCCATTACAATCATCATATGAATGGCTCTCTAGGCATACATACCAATAGTTTGATCCATCAATCTCTTGGAAATCTAGAGATAGGGCCAACACTGAGCATTGGAGCTCAATGTTGAAAGGTTGACTATCATTTTGAGGCAAAAATAGTTTTAGTAGAAAATTATAAGTATCAAATACCCTTACCAACTTCAATTCATAGTTATAATATGTAATTTGTAAGTTTTTTTTAAGCTGATTCAACTAACTCATATCCTATATTTTGTTAGTAAGGTGATTTTAGACATTTCTTACGAAAATAAGAACACATGTATTTTAATGTTTGAAATTGTCCAATAAATTAAATTAGTTGTTATATTAGTTTTACTAATGTTTTGATCAACAATAAGATGAGAAATGTCTGTTGAATATGTAATAAGATTTAAAATATGATTTTTTCAAGAGAGAGTCCACTTCAACCAATACTTGTAGAAAAGCAATAACAATCGTAAGATAGGTTTTAATTTATTCCATTTGACTTCTTAGTTGTTAGAACCTTTCCACTCTCACATTTTTCCATACATATATGAGGAATCTCATCCAAAAATACTAATATAGTTCAAAAGTCTTTTTCCTCTTCTTCTAAAATGGATAGATGGAACGATTTCTTTTTTGGTTAAGAAATGGAACTTCTTTGGTGAATTTCAAAAATTTTAAGAAATATAATATTATATATGGGACTCGATCCTAGCTTGATTTTTTTTATATTGTGAGTACATTCTTTATTCCAAAAAAGTAATAGTATCTTGATTAGAATGCAAAGGTTACACTGTGCATTCTTGTGTTTCATAGATAGAATTCAGAATGAATAATTAAAATGGTGTCGAGTTGATATGAGTTTGAAATTAAAATATAAAAGCTAAAAATTTGTATATCTGATTGTATTTATTATTCACAAATTTTTAGTTCAAAGATGAACCTCCATAGCACTTGTTAACCATAGTTATTCATGACATCACATAGATTTCCTATTTTAGGTTTTCATTGATTTTTTTCTTTTTAGAATATATATACATTTATTTCACTAGGGCTTGAATGTCACCTAAATAAATAAAAAAATAGTTTATAAAACATAATATTTGTCCATTTTATATCTTAAAATTTTAGGAAATTTGAAATGTATTATAAGCTTTGGTTTGATGAACATATTCCTAAATTATAATTGATAGGATAAGAAAGTTCTCTTTAAGACCCCTGACCTAACTTTATGCTTTATCCTACTTTATTAACATAATAAGATGATTATAATATTTATATAATTATGTGATGTGACTTAATAACATGTGACATGTTTATGTTTTCAATTTAGTTTAGTTTGGATGTTGTTTGAGTTAGTTATACTATATATGAGATTTGTTTGGGCCTAATTGCAATTTACCCTTATTTTGGGTTTATCTTGCAATTTTTCACATGATTGATGTAGCTCACATGTTTTGTCTTCATGTTGGAGAGAGTGGTTCCTTAGGGCACTTTGTTGTATCTCGGCTTGAAGAGCTGACATCATGAGTTGATGATTAGGATTTTTCTTAGCTACCTTGTGCAAATAGTCGACCTTGCTTGTATGTTGACTTTTGACCTTGGTTTTTAGTGACCACCTATGTGTTCCTTAGACCTTATTCTATACAATCAAAGAGGTTTGGGTGTTCCTTAGACCTTATTCTATACAATCAAAGAGGTTTGGGTGTTCCTTGTGTTCTCTTTGACTGATGATCCCTTTCACCCTTTCTTTTGGTCGCTATGGGATCTAGGGTTTTGATCTATGTGACTGATGGTCCTTGTTCTTCTTCGATCGTTTGGCTCTAGGTCCTTGTTCTCTTCGACCAATGGTGTCTTAGACCCAAGGGGGTCGATGCTCTTCCTCAATTTTCACTATCCTAGTGCATGCATCTTCTTAGTTCTTGCATGGACAAATTTTGGTGGAGAAGTGGCATGCTTAGTTGGACACCTAACCTTTCTTATCTCTCTCCTACCCTTGCATACATGTACCTCCCTAATTGCATGAAAATGCTCCTTTTACACCCTCTATCTTTCTCTCCCTTACTCAGGACTCGTCCCTTGTGATCTTGGTGGTAGATAAGAGCTCAACCTTGGAGCAAGGTTAGCTCAACCTTGGAGCAAGGTTGGCGAACCCCTGCATATGTGATCTAGGGATGGAGCAACTCTCCTTTGGTGTTCCTTGATCTTGGTAAGTGATATAGGGTTTTATTGCAAACCTTACCCCTCTCTTCTTCTTCTTGGCTGAACCCATGGTCTTTCATGCTGGTTCTTTGTGTGGAACTCCTCTCTTTTTAAAAAATCCATGGTTTTCCATGGTAGTGTTGAGTTGAGTTGGACTTCCCTTATCTCTTTCTTATTCTTTTCATCCTATAATATTTGGCTCTCTCTTTCTTGTTCTTTAAGCTAGGGTTTTCTTCTCTAGTTTTCATGATGATCTTGAGTAGATAATCTTCTCTGCTAAACCTTAATCTATGTAGGAAGGAATGTGCTTAGCCTAGGTTTCATGATGATCTTGAGTAGATGATCTTGAGTAGATAATCTTCCCTGCTAAACCTTAATCTCTAGTTTTCATGATGATCTTGAGTAGATAATCTTGGGTAGATAATCTTCCCTACAGAATGTGCTTAGCCTAGGTTTCTTTCCTCATAATAGGAAATTTGTATTTTGAATAATGATGAAGGTGGTCCTTACATGCATGTGCTAATGATAGGTTTACCTTTCATATGTGGTTTTGCCTAATTTTTTAGGATGATTAGATCTAGGGTTGTTCGATGTTTTCCTTAATGAAGTCACACCTTGAGGGTCCGGTTTCATTCATGTTTGATGGTTAGATTTAGGGTTTTGATGACAAACCTCTCCTTGAAGTTTTGCTCCTCATTAGTTTCGGTTTTGTGGTGGTAATCATCCTAATGATCATATGGTCAATGGATTCTTCACCTTCTTGAGGTCTTTGAGTTTTGCTTGATGATGGTCATTGAACTTTGTTTTTCTATGTGGTCGATGATATGGCTAACTTGGCCATATTATTTTTGAATATGGTCATCTTTCATCAATTGATTATGGGGTTCATCCTGATGTTTTCAACTATCAATTACAGTGATTCTTAGTGGTCATGTTCCTAGGTCTTCAACGAACATGTACCCTAATTTTCAGTGATCATGTTTTGCATTTGCAAAGGTCATGGATCTGGTTTTCAATGATCATGTTTTGTGTTTGCAATGCTCATTGACCTCATTTTCAACGTTCATTTTGTGGTTGACCATGGTAATGATTATGTTGACCTATGCGCTTCCAATATTGTTGATGATGGTAGAAATTTACAATTTACCTCTCCTTGTTCTAAAAACTGTAATTTGGTTATACTGTTCAGAAATTCCAGTCCTAATTGATGATTTTTGATCTTGTGGACGTTATAGTTCGTAACTACAAAAGCTATATCAACTCAGGTAACATATTTGTGTATTGGGGTGACTATGAGCCTTGGTGTGTCATGGAGAGATTATGATGTTTTGTAGGGAATTAAGTGAATCATCATATGACTGGGGAGTTAAATTTTGTGCTCTAATTGATGTGACAACCTCTAGGTGATGTGATAAAGGATTTTTATCCTGTGACAGTGTGATAATAGTGATGTCCTTGTAAAAAACATTGAGACAATAACATGTGGTGATGTGATCAACTTTATGCATTACATGTTTTATATCTTCTGAAGTTGCAATCTACTATCTTTGTAGAATCTTTATAGGGTTTACTTGTATCTTGATTTATGCACTATAAAAGATACCCAATTGGCTACAATAATCAAGTGAAACCCTAATCATGTAGTGCCATGTGCCATATATCCATTCTAGTGTTAGAACCTACTGAATGGTGAAACGAGGCTTCCTAAGTGAAAATCAGAGCGCATACTATTGATATGTGAGGTGTAAGTGATTGTGTGTCCTTGTCATCTTAACCTCAATTGTTTGAGAATAGCTATAGTCAAGTCTTGGTGATTATATATATGTGATGTTATTGGAGGAAAATTTTTGTTGTATCTCAGTGTTTGGGTTTATATATCCTAGTTTTTAGCACCGTGACCTGTACCAAGGTTGGCTAGTTATTTTTAGGACTATATGTTACTGACTTGCAATTTGACTATATGCCACTGTGTGGTAGACTCATATTGATCGAGTAGTGATAGAAAAGATCTTTGAGTCCGAATCATTCTTGATCTTGTATGGAACTAATTATGACCAAGTAATGGTCAGTTGGAATTTGGGTGGTACAACTCAAATTCCCTAGGGATTAATAAAAGATGTAATACAACCATGTAGTATATTTTTTTAGGGTTAAACACACTTCACATTGAATGTTTACCCTTTCCTTAATTCTTTTACTTCTCAGTTGTATTGCAGTACGGTAAGAAAAATCAATTTTTTTCATGTTCGTCATATTCCTTTAAAAGACATAACAATTTATACTTATCTGTTGTAGCTCCTTAACCTACTTAGCATATGTAATCAATTTTTAAATTATTCATTTAGCTCAATCTTCTCATCATGTTTAATAATATCATTTTCTACTTAAGCATAATCTATGTTTACCACAGATATTGGTGGATAGTTATATCTCTCACTGGGACATGGGTCTCACCCTTGTGGTTCACCACATCTTTTTCAGTGGTCGTGTGTGGTGTGGTAGAGATCATGCTGTTGAGGAAGATCAACTTGGAGATTAGTGAACGCAGTAGGTTGGATAAGCTACTATGTTGTGTAGTTGAGTTCTATGTGTCACTCCTATTCTCTTAGGTCCGTAAAGGGTGCGTTTTGTAGATGATATGTACCTTGATATTCGTTTTGGCAGTATGACTTGGTTATATATATGGCTTTTACAAGTGAACAAGTTATCTTTTATAATAGGTATGTGGAAGTTGGGCACTATTCAGATGCATATCGCTGTCCTAGTATGTGATGTAGAATAGTTTGTAGACCTTTGATGTAATATGTTTCCATACATAATGGTTATATAAGATCAATTTTAATTTACCTTGTTTTGTGGTAATATGGTTGCTTAATAGTTGATCTCATGCTTGGTTTTGAGTAATCGTGCTCTTGTGGCATCAGGTTGTCTCATGAAAAGGTTGATATCAGAGCTCTAGGTTTTCTGAGTCTACATAGACATATGACTAGGTTTGTGGTTGTTCTTGCATCCTCCAACATATCTGATTATAGCTTCTGCTTATGCATATATGTTTGGAGAGCATGAAAAACATGTTGAGAGTAGTGTTGCTTCCCTGAGAGGTTGTTCCAGGAGGCAAGACAAAGTAGATGGAATACTTGAAGTGCCTCATTTAGACCAATCCCGCTTTCCACTCCATGTTGGGATAGTTTGTGGCCACTATTTCACATATGGCGGATAGGGTGCCCATACCTCAAGCGAGGGTAGTTGTTCCCAATGAAAAATCATATGGTTCTGGGAAGACTTTCAAGATGTTGAGGCACGTAGGGATGATCTAGTATGTGGGTATGATAGACCTGACGCATGCAAACATGTGGTTGATAGAGCTAGAAAAAACCATTAAGATCCTCAATATCCTAGAGGAGGATAAGGTGAAGCACATAGTGGACCTAGTGAAGGGAAGTGCTGGCCATTGAGGAAGATTAAGAGTCCTAGTGTAGTGATCAGTTGGGAAGACTTTTGGTGTGAGTTTGCAAGCCGATACTTCTCAGAGACGTCTCTTGACAATACAGTCAAAAAGATTGAGAAGATTCAACAGGGATCGATGATGATCAATGAGTACGAGGCCAATTTCATGGAGCTATATGATGATATCTACTTTGGAGAATCGGGATCAATTTACTACCTTTATTGAGTCATTGAGACTGATCGAGCAATTAGCCATGGAGATGTGTGAGGGTAACTCTATGAAGAGGTTGGCTCACTTTAGGGGCATTCTTATTGTGGCTTCAAGAAGCCAATGTTTTTGTCCCCTCAGTCGCATCATAGGCTTAGTGGTCATCGAGTAAGGGAATATTCCATACTTTTCTGTCGATGGGAGCTCACAACACAACATTGGTCTTAATGATAGGGTCATCTAGGCAATGGTATGAGAGTAAGACCTGCTTTAAGTGTGGGAAGACTGGGCAAACAAAGTGGTACTGCTCGGTGAAGAATGAGGAGGTGACATAGTAGCTTAGATAGAGTCAACAAGGGTCCTGAAAAATGCAGTTTAGCAGTGGCGGTGGCAGGGGAAGCGGTCAGGCATCACATGTAGGATCTTATGGGCAACCCAATAGAGGACGAGTGTGACAACTGGTGACAACTCAATTCTATGCCATGAGTCAACCGATAAGATGGAGTTATTTCATTCGGATTTGCCTGCATCTTCCTTTGTATCTATTTTGGTTGACCCGGGTGTGGCACACTCTTTTATCACCAAAGAGGTGATTGATAGTTGTTCCTTGTCTTCTAGACATAGATCTGAAAATCTTATATCTTTGAAGTTGCTTTGGAGGCGGGTTATATAACTTGAACCCATTGATATTATTATTTGAATTCAATCTTGCAATATATGTTGATCTTTCCCTTCTTCTCAAAATTTTTCGTGAGTAATTGATGAATCCACCAGTTGTATGGAAAGTAAAAATGGAGGTCTGAAGCTTGATGATGATGACATCATCTTAGAACACACCTCTAGATCAACAATACCAAATGGTTTCAATTATGTATGTCCAAATGATTTCAAACCATTTAAAGTTCAAATGGTTTCAACCTTGGATCGTTAAACAATTTCAAAACTGTTAGAGGCCAAATGGTTTCAAAACCATTAGAGGCCAAACGGTTTCAAAAATGTTTAGAGGCCAAACAGTTTCAAACCCTAGCAAGATCAAATAGTTTCAACACAATCTAGGACAAACGGTTTCAAACCGTTTAGTGATCAAATGATTTCAACCTAATCTTGGTCAAACAGTTTCAAACCATTTAGTGATCAAACAGTTTCAACCTAATCTAGGTCAAACAGTTTCAAACCATTAAGATTTCAAACGGTTTCAACTTTGGATAGGCGAAACGTTTCAAACCGTTTAGAGTGCAAACAGTTTCAACCTGATTTAGTCAAAACAGTTTAAGACCATTTGAAGGTCAAAAGGATCTCAAGACTGTTTGAAGGTCAAAAGGATCTCAAGACCGTTTGAAGGTCAAAAGGATCTCAAGACCATTTGAAGGTCAAAAGTATCTCAAGACCGTTTGCAGGTCAAAAGGATCTCAAGACCGTTTGAAGGCCACCAAGACCGTTTGAAGGTCAAAGGGGTCTCACGACCGTTTGAAGGTTAAAGGGGTTTTCAAGATCATTTGAAGATTAAATAATCACAAACCATTTAGAGACGAAATAGTCTCAAAACCATGTAAGATCAAACAACCCTATCAGTGTTTGTAAAGTATCTCAAGGTTGATTACAATGGAAGTACCTCTAAAGTACTTAGGTGAATAGTACACTTAGAGTGACTGTCATTTGATGCTTATGAAAGTAATAAACTCAATACACTATGATAATCATAGGTGCATGTACTTTAGTGAAAGGATGAGCCAACTTAATAAGGTATGGAGTAATCAACATCCTAGAGAGGATGAGAGAGAAACTCATACTTGTGTAACAAATATGTAATGTGCATACATTAATACTTTTAATAAATGTAGAGCATGAATTAGGGCTTGATCTTTCATAATGTAATCATGAAACCCTAATTGATAAATAACGGGAAACCCTAACCCTAATTTCGTGTTATGGTTTGAGAAACCCTAATTGATAAAGAATGGGAAACCCTAACCCTAATTTCAGGTAATGGTATGAGAAACCCTAATTGATAAAGATTGGGAAACCCTAACCCTAATTTCGGGTTATGGTATGAGAAACCCTAATTGATAAAGAATGGGAAACCCTAACCTTAATAAGGGAATAGTGGTGTTACCCTTGTATTGCATGGTGTTGATATGTAATTGATATGGTTGTTATCAAGTATACTAACCATGCATGTATCATAAGTTGATGAGCATAGCCAGGTATGATCTATGATATTTAGTGTGCCTTGTGAGCTATGTGAGATGCTTGTGTAACAAGAATCAAGTATACCTTAGTCAGATGACCTGGATGTAATAGTTACCTGATAAGTGATAGCAATGTTCAGTGATGCACTAAGGGTTTGAATACCCATATCTAGTAAACATGATGATGATATTGTTGAGGGATGAGAATTCCCGGTAATGAGATAAGGGATTGAGATCCCAATGTTTTATAAAGTTTTGAAAAGTACTTGATGGATGTATTATACTTTTCTTGGTAGCATTTGTCATAATAATTCTTGTTTGAAAACTTGGTTGATTCTAAAAGAATATGGTAATGCCCTTAATTAATCAAATGAAATTTTATCATGTAGAGCCCTGGCCATAGATCCATCATCGTCAATAGCTGGTGATGGTGAAATAGGTTTTCCCACGGGATCTTCGGGAGGGCATATTTTTGAATATGTGGGGGTAATGGGCACGAATATCCTTACGCCGTAATGTGGGATTGACGAGAGATAAACACGAGATCTTTCAATCCTTCATTATATGTGCCGGGATGGATGTATCACGAATCACCTGATGATGATTAATACCGGATCAATGTGAGATAAACATGAAATCTCTCGATTGCGAAGAGAGTGTAGCCGCCGTTGTAGCTCTATAGAGAAGTTGCCAGTATACCATTGAAAGCTATTTAGTAGTGACACTAGATGTCCTGCATGTGGTCTCACACTGACCGAGATAGATGAGGTCATGGAGTCTGGCTCTTCCATTGACCTAGGTATGGAACCGATGCTTTACGCCTCCATGGTCAGTTGGAGTATGAGTGATATACCTCATCTCCTCAGGGCATAAGTGTGATTGCAAAATGTAATCAACCATGTAGCGTATTTGTTTAAGGATGAAATACAAAAATCATTGGTTGATGTTACATTGCTTAATGTATCCTAAAATGTATAAATGTTATACATGTTCTCCATATTCCTTATTAAATAGATGATTTACTACTTTATCATATATATCTATAATGCTTTAAAAGATAATTATGCTCTATTCTACTTAAATAGTGATTTATCCTGCTTATTAATAATAAAGAATCCTCTTCTCAATTTGTTATTGTTTGTCTGCAATGATAATATTATTGGCAGAGAGTTGTATCTCTCGCTGGGACATGGGTCTCACCCCGTTGGTCACCAACATTTTTAGGTGGATGCGGATGAGCAGGTTGGGACCATACAACATGGGAAGGACAACAACATTAGGGATAATAGTAACATCTCAGGTGGAGATACTGACTGTCGTGTCTTGTACATATGATTCCTATGTGTCATCTATGTACTCTCAGGTCCTTGGAGTCATTACTCAGTGTTTTCATAATTGATCTGAAATTTTGGCTTGAATGCCTAGAGGTTTTATGTTTCTTATGTATAGTCTTGGAAAAGCAACTATTGTAAATATTTTCCTCAAGAAGAGATGGTACATGGCATGTACAATGTGAATTATAATGTATACAATACTTTGGTTCACTTTATAAGAGTTTCCTGGAATTGGTTCTCTTTGCAAAAAGGTTTTAAATTTTTATTGATTTTTGTTATTCTGTTGATTATCGTTAATTCCACAATTAAATACACATTGACAGTCTGATTTTTTGTCGGTTCATCACAAAGTTTTGGTATCAGAGTGCTAGGTTCGCTGAGTCTACAGAGACATAGGATTAAGGTCGTTGAGTCTGTTCTAGTGTCTTGTAGTTTGTCTGATAGTGACTTCTGCTCTCAGGAGAAGAAGTAAAGCTTAAAGATGGCTGGATCACATGAAGAACATGTTGTTGAAAGTAGTGTTGTTGCACAAGGAGGAGGTGCAAGGGGTCAAGTTAGAAAGGAACCAGTACCTGAAAATTCCCAGCTTGACCAAGCTTTGATAGAAAACCCAACTTTCCATGGTCTGTTTGGACAGTTCATGGCGACAATGACACATATGGTGAATAGGATGCCACCATCTATACCTAGGGCACCAGGTCCCAATGAAGGACATGGAGTTGGAAAGACTTTTGAATGACTTCGAAGGGTAGGAGCTATTGATTATACTATTATAGCTGACCCAACAGACGTAGACTTGTAGCTGACTGAGCTGGAGAAGGCCTTTAGAATTCTTAATATCCCTAAAGCTGAGAAGGTTAGGCATGCGGTGTATCTATTGAAAGGGAGTGCTGGCCACTAGTGGGCCATTGTAGAAGAGAAACAACCAGGAGTTGAGGTCGAATGGAGAGAGTCCTGACGAGAGTTTCTTAGTAGATATTTTCCCAAGACTTACCTGGATGAGAAAATCTCTCAATTTGAGCGGATAAGGCAAGGACCAATGAGCATTAGTGAGTATGAAGCTAAGTTCATGGAGCTTCTACGGTTTTGTCCACACATGGCTACTACATATGAGGAGAGGATTCAACATTTTGAGAAGGGTTTGAACGCCGATTTGACCACAACTCCATCTGCTCTAGATAATAGAGAGAGGTTTGCCACCTTTGTAGAGTCTGTTAGGTGAATAGAAAGGTCCATGACTGAGAAATGTCAAGCCAACAATAAGAAAATGTATACACAGTTCCAAGGACAAAGATCTGAAAGTTTTAAGAAACCAAGGTTTTCTTCACCAACAGTACCACTGAGGTTCAATACTCAGACACATTGGACATCCAACAAGGGTAGAGGCCATAGTTTACCACCATAGGGAGCCCACAGCTCAGCATCAATGTCAGTAATAGGACCACCTAGGCCACAATGGGAGAACAAAAGTTGTTATAAATGTGGGAAGAGGGGACATTTAATGAAAGATTGTCTAGCTAGAGACATGAGTGTAACCCAACCACCGAGGTAGAGTCAAAAAGGCTCTCAGAAGTGACAGTTTAGCTGTGGTACACGAGGACATGGCCATACATCCAAAGCTGGTTCATCTGCACCCAAGAACAGGGCGAGTGGTCGACAACCAACAACGGAAAGATTCTATGCTATGAATCAGCCAGAAGCAATAGTCAACCCACGATTCATGACAGGTCAGATGGAATTATTTCATTCTGATATGTCTTCATCTTGTTTCGTATCTATTTTGATTGATCGGGGTGCTGCACATTCCTTTATCACTCGAGAAGTGATTCATGACTGCAATATCACTGTCAGCCATAGAGCAGATAACTTGTTATTAGAAACTCTGTTAGTTGGATCTGTAGTGTTGCGGGAGGTATATTCGCCCTGTGTTCTTTCTTTTTCAGAACATAGAATTCAAGTGGATCTTATATCACTTGAGATCCATGGGTTTGACATAATCCTTGGGATGGACACCCTAGAAAAGTATAAGGTTGTCTTGGATTGCAGTTCCAAGCAGGCTATGTTCTCAGAAAATGGTGATACATGGGTCTTTCAGGGGTACAAAAAGATTCTTCCAACCTATCTAGTGTCAACAATGATAGCTGAGAAATTGATGCGACAAGGATGTGAAGCATTCTTGGCACATGTGGTAGATACCAGAGCAGAGAGTCCTAGTCTTTCTAAAGTTGCAATTGTTAGGGAGTTTGAGGATGTGTTTCCTGAGGAACTTCCAAGTGTTCCTCCACCCTGAGAGATTGATTTCGAGATTAATCTAATCCCGGGTACGCAACCAATAGCTCAAACACCTTATAGAATGGCACCTGCTGAGATGGCAGAACTCAAGAAAAAGTTATAGGAGTTGCTTGAAAAGGGTTTTATTCGACCGAGTACTTCACCTTGGGGTGCTCCGTTTCTTTTTGTTAAAAAGAAAGATGGGTCTATGCGATTATGCATCGACTATAGACATTTCAACAAGGTGACCATAAAGAACAAATATCCTCTTCCAAGGATAGATGATCTGTTTGACCAGTTGCATGGTGCAACTATATTCTCTAAAATAGACTGAGGTCAAAATACCATCAGTTACGTATCAAGGAGTGTGACATACCTAAATCAGCCTTCTGAACAAGGTATGGTTACTATGAATTCATAGTTATTTCCTTTGGACTAACTAATGCACCAACTACATTCATGGAACTCATGAACATAATTTTTCGAACATTCCTTGATCAATTCATAGTAGTCTTTATAGATGACATCCTGATTTGCAGTAAAGATGCTCAACAACATGAGCAATACCTTCGTCAGGCCCTGACTTTACTGAGAGAGCACAAGCTATACGCCAAGTTTTGCAAGTGTGAATTATGGTTATCAGAAGTGTCTTTCCTAGGACATGTAATATCTGCCCCAGGATTCCGTGTTGATCCTAAAAAGGTAGAATTTGTCTTGGAGTGGGAACAACCAAAGACACCAACGAAGATACACAATTTTCTAGGACTGGCAGGCTACTATAGGAGGTTCATTAAGAACTTCAGTTCTGTAGCATTACCCCTAACTAGATTAACTAGGAAGGAGGTTCCTTTTGTCTGGAATGACAAGTGTCAACATTCTTTCCAATTGCTGAAAAAAAGGTTAACAAGTGCCCCTATGTTAGTGTTACTTGAGCAGGGAAAGGGGTATATAGTTTTCTATGATGCTTCTAAGAACGATCTAGGATGTGTGTTGATGCATGATAAACAAGTGATTTCTTTTGCTTCTCGACAGCTTAAGAAACACGAGGAAAATTATCCGACACATGATCTAGAATTAGCTGCAGTGGTTCATGCATTGAAGATCTGGAGACATTATCTATATGGAGAGACATTCCAGATTTTCACGAATCATAAGAACCTAAAATACATCTTTTCACAACACAAGATGAATATGAGACAATGCCGCTGGATGGAGTTAATCAAGGACTACGATTGTATAATTGATTATCATCCGGGAAAAGGCTAATGTAGCAGTTGATGCACTAAGTAGAAAATCATCATCACCAATCACAGACAAAACACTGTTGAACTCTTTAATGTGATTTAAATGAGACATGATTGTCTCTTTGAGGCAAAACAATGTACAACTTAAAGTATCCTTGTTAGCTGGACTATTAGTTGAAATGCAAGCGAAACCTACTCTAAAACAATAGATTAAAGAGGCACAACATGCTGATAATATGATTCAGCAGATCAGGTCAAAATATGGTAGTGAGAAATGGGATGGTTTTCATGAATCAGATGATGAGGTAGTCTGTTACCATGGTAGGATGGTAGTACCTAATGCCAATAACTTAAGAAAGTTAGTCATGGAGGAAGCTCATTCATCTATGTATGTGATGCATCCAGGGAGCACTAAAATGTATCATAACTTGAAAGATATTTATTTGTGGCTTGGTTGGAAGAAAAATGTAGTTGAGTTTGTTATACGGTGTCCAATGTGTCAGCAGGTTAAAGCTGAACATCAAAAGCCTGTAGGAACAATGCAACCTTTACTTATACCACAATGGAAATGGGATCATGTAACCATTGACTTCATGGTTGGTTTACCCAGAATAGCCAAAAGTCATGATTCTATTTGGGTGATAGTTGACAGGTTGACTAAGTCAGCACATTTTTTTCCTGTCAAAACAACCTATAATGTTGAGAAACTTGCACAAATCTATATAGATGAGATAGTGCGATTACACTGGGTTCCAACTACAATAGTTTCTGATAGAGGTCCCCAGTTTACGAGTCATTTTTGGGAACGACTACATAAAGCATTGGGTACACAGTTAAGATTAAGTACCGCCTTTCAGCCCCAGACAGATGGACAATATGAGAGGACTGTACAAACTTTGTAGGATTTGCTTAGGGCATGCGTCCTTCAGTTTGTAGGAAGTTGGGATCTACACTTGATCTTAATAGAATTTGCTTACAACAATAATTATCAGCACAATATTGATATGTCACTATATGAAGAATTATATGGTTCACATTGTAGATCTCCATTGTGCTAGTATGAAATAGGAGAATACCAACTTTTGGGTCCTGAATTAGTGCAACAGACAACTGAGAAGATTAAAGTAATACAACAAGAGTTAAAGGCTGCACATGATAGACAGAAGTCATACGTTGATCAACGACGAAGACCTTTATAATTCCAAGTTGGAGATATAGTATATCTCAAAGTCTCACCATGGAAAGGTGTTCTTCGATTTGGGAAAAAGGGTAAGTTAGCTCCTAGATTTATGGGGCCTTATCCAATCACTGAACGGATTGGAAAGGTAGCCTATAAGTTGGAGTTGCCACCTGAACTACATAGATTGTATCCAATATTCCATATATCCATGCTGAGAAAGTGTCACCTTGATAGGTAGAGTTAAATGAAGATATATCCTATGAAGAAGGACCAATGATGATTCTTGACAGGAGAATCAAAAAGTTGAAAAATAAAGACATAATTCTTGTGAAAGTTCTCTGGCATCATCATGGTGTTGAAGAGGCTATGTCGGAGCTGGTGGAAGAGATGAGGAGGAAGTACCCTTCACTTTTCTCTTGATGATTTCGGGGACGAAATCCCTATTAGGGGTGGATAATTGTAACATCCCTGACCTGGGTTACATCCTAACCCTAGGAGTTTTGCTTAAGTAAGTCATTTATATTCTTATCTTTATCTTTTGAAAAGTAATTAAGACTAAAGAATAGTTTATGTTTCAATTTTGGTCCTATTTGAATAATGTTGAAGCAATATTTGCTTGTTTTGGACTAAAGTGCAATTTACCCAATATAAGGGGTTACCTTGCAAAATGTTACATGATAAATGTTTCTCAAGTATTTTAGCATCATAAGAATGAGAAGAATGCTAAGAGATGGTTTGTGGGAGCCTAAATTCCAAGAAGAGGCTTGTTTGAATAATACTTGTACATTGAATACTAGTTTTGGTGTAATTTGTAATTTACCCAAAACCAAGGGTTGAACATGTAAAATACCACCTCAAGAGTGTCCCTACTATCTCTTGGTATCATTTAGAGAAAATAAAAAGAAAGGGGCGTCTTGTTTGAACCATATTTGAGAAATGATACTCTTGATAATAAAATAATCAAGAAATAAGCATAATTGAAACCCGAAGTTACTTTGTAGCAAAAATATATAAATGAAATGAAGTGCCCATCAACTAAAAAGCTATGGGTGAAATCCTATAATGGAATGGCATCCAAAATACCTTGAGAGGCACCAATATTCCTAAGTAGGTGAAAATATCTACCTACATTTTTTAATTTTTTAATTTTTAAAGTGAAGACTGCCTTTTGTATTAACCAACATCGCTTACAATAGGTTCTAGAGGTAGATAAGGAAAATTACAAGTACCAACCCAATCATGATCAGACCCGAGACCCATCTTATCTAGGTTGTGTGCAGCCATATTCCCTTATCGTCGAGTATGGGTAAAAGACAGTCCCTCGAAAGTCTGAGCAAAGCTGACAATATCTTTGCACAACTGGTCAGTAGGACTTAAACCAAAGTTCTTATTAATCAACAGACTGTGGACGTTTTGAGAATCCATTTCCACTTCGAGGTCCTTCAGGTTCATCTTCTTTGCAATCCAAATTCCGAAGAGGACCGCATATGCTTCGACAGTTATAACAGGCCACTTGCAGCTCAGAGTTTTGGCTGCCATAACATGGAAGGCACCATCTTTGTCTCTGAAAACTACAGCCAAGCTAATTTTGTTTCCACTTAAGAAGGCTACATCAGTGTTCATTTTAACGGGATGTATGTTGGGTGCTTTCCAGTAGTTGTGCATAGTCTTTGGGGGTAGACCACTTCCCTCACTGCTGTGGTCCTTGAAGCATCTGGTCCAATGTAGGATGTTATGCGCTGTGACAATTGGGTTGGTTGGCTCCTGGCAGAAAATGGTTTCATTTCTGCACATCCATATAGCAAGGTAAGAGGCTGCGAAGGTGATGAAGGTGGCATTATATGTTTGAGTGCTGAACCAGCTGATCAAATCTTTGAAATTAGTACCGTTTGCCCCCCTTACTACCTGGCCAATTTCTGAAGCATCCCAAATAGTCTTGGCGACTTTACATTTGAGTAGAGAATGAACAGTCGTTTCACTTTCCTCATTGCATACTTCACAGAGATCTGTATCATAGATATGTCTGTTCAAAATATTCCTCTTTGTAGGAAGATGGTTTGAGCAGCACCTCCAGAGAAAATGTTTGATTTTGGGGTGGGATTAGTATGCCAGATTCATTTCCATATCTCCTGGTTGTTCAAAGTTCTCACCTCTTCGTTTCTATTTTGGTGCCCTTTCCAACCAAGCCAATAGGCTGAACGCACATTGAAGACCCCATCAGGAGCAGGGTACCAGTAAGACCCCGGTTCCTTCAAGGGGCAAATAGGAGTTCTTAAGATCGGTTCAGTCTATTCACAACTGACCAACCTTGCTATTAGTGGTGCATTCCATGCTTCAACATCCCTCATCATCAACTCCTCTACTTTTGTTGGGAGGTAGCTCATATAATCCTCCGTGAGGAAGCCATTCCCAAGTCTGTCACCTATCCAGTTTTCATCCCTAATACGTATCTTATAGTTTGGCACAACGTGCCTCTACAAACCTTCAGTAATGATGGATTTTTCCCCGCAAAGTCTGCGCCAGATATAGTTGGGGTCGTATCCTCTTTGAGCTTGTAAAACCTCGCCTCTATTGAAATATCTCACCTTCAACACTGTGGCAGCTATAGACTGTGGGGATTTAACCAACCTCTAGATTTGTTTGGACAAGAAGGCATCATTGAACACTTTAAGGTCACGTCATCCCAGTTCCCCATTGCTTTTTGGTTCACACATCTTTGTCCACGAAACCCAATGCATTTTCCTTCTGCCATCTTTGCTACCCCACCAGAAATTAGCAACCATTCTGGTAATATCTTCAATGATGTTCCTCGACACCTTAAAAATGGTCATCATATACATGGGAATGGCCTGTACAATCGATTTGATAAGCACCTCTTTCCTAGCTTGACTCAAAAGTTTTCCCTTCCATCTATTTATCTTCTTCCCTATTTTCTCTTTAAGGTCACTGAACACCTTTCTCTTGGATCTTCCAAAAATGGTTGGAAGCCCTAAGTACTCTTCATGTGCACTGACCTTCTGCACGTTAATATCCCTTTTGATATCCTCTCTTGTTGCCTCCGGTACATTCTTGCTAAAGGAGACCTCCGTCTTGGTGTAGTTTATATTCTGTCCTGAAGCCCTTTCATAACAGCTCAACAGAGAGACTGTTTTCTCGGCTTCATGAAGGTTTGCTTTGGCGAAGAGTATACTTTCGTCAGCGAAGAAGAGATGGGTAATCCTTGGGGCATTTCTGCATATTCTAGCTCCTGTAATGGTCCCCTCACTTGCATCTTTGTTAATGAGGGATGAGAGCGCATCTGCACAGAACAAGAAGAGGTAAGGGGAAATTGGGTCTCCTTGGCGGAGACCCCTTTTGGGTACTACATGACCTCTTTTTTCACTGTTGATAATAAAGGAGAAAGAAACAATGCTAATACAATCTTCAATTTTCTTACACCATAGCTCCCCAAAGCCCATTTTCTTGAGCACTCTGAGAATAAACTACCATTCGACCCGATCATAGGCTTTTCTCATGTCGAGCTTGAGGGCCATTTGACCCCGCTTTCCCTTTGTCTTTCGTTTCATAGCATGAAAAGTTTTGAAAGCCACCAGAGCATTATCTGTTATGAGCCTACCAGGAATGAAAGCGCTTTGGTTTGGAGATATGATGTCGTTTAGAAAGGGTTTTGCTCTATTAGCCATCACTTAGATATGATCTTATACATCGTGTTGCACAAACTTATGGGTCTAAAATCTTTCATACATTTGGGCTCTCGACATTTAGGAATAAGCACAATGTTGGTTTTATTGATGTCCCCAAGATTCTTTTCATTTTCCACCACCCCTTGATGTAGCTTGCAATATCTTTCCCAACAGTGGCCTAGTTGACTTGGAAGAAGCTCGCATGGTAGCCATCAGGTCCCGGAGCCTTGTTCGGGTGCATATCGAAAAGGGCCCTTTTAATCTCATCTTCATTTGGTTCTTTTTCCAGCTCTTCATTCATCTCCTTAGTAACTTTCTTTTCCACTCCCACCATGGTTGTCTCAATGTTTGAACAGCCCTTCAAGTCAAACAACTCACTGTAATAATTTAGAATGATGTTATCAATGTCCTCACTTCTATGCTTCCACACACCATTGTCATTTTTTAGACATCTGATTTTGTTTCTTCTTTTTCGTTAGGATGCTTTGTTGTGGAAATAAGCAGTGTTCTGATCTCCGTCTTTCATCTCTTTGACGTGTGCTCTAGTGAACCAGTAAGTTTCTTTTTTCCTTTGGAGGTCATTTATCTCCTCACACATCTTGGTGCATCTTTGGATGTTGTCGGCTGACATCATATGGGCTTGGAAACGCAACAGCTCCTTCTCTGCCTTTTTGAGTTTTTTATCTATGTTCCCAAACTTTTCAGTCACCCAAGTGGATATAGCCTTCAAACAAATTTCTAATTTTTCCTTTATTTCCTGATTTCCATTCTCAGCCCAAATTTTATTGACCACCTCTTTACATTGAGCGTCGTGTAACCAGAGTTGTTCCATCTTGAAACTTTGATCTTTTGTACGTCCTCTGTCATTGCCTTCATTAGATAGAAGAATAGGCGCATGGTCAGAATTGAGCCTAAGCAGGTGCCTGACCACGGCAGTGGGGAAGATATGAGACCAGCTTTGGCTAGCAAGGGCCCTGTTAAGTCTCTCCATGATAGTAGTTTTGGGTCTTCTCCCTCTGTGCCACGTAAAAGGATTTCCTGTGAAGTTGATGTCGATCAAATCACACACTTCAATGGTTTCTTTAAAATTATTAATGTAGCTTTCCTCCCTTAACACCACTCCTTTCTTCTCTGTGTGGTTGGTTATTTCATTGAAATCCCCTATGAACAACATAGGCTCGCTACTGCTATTTCTCAGCCACGTCATCAACTCCCAGGTTCGGCATTTCTGAGACTTTTGGGGCCACCCATAGATACCATTACAGATCCAATTACTCTGCCCACCCCTACCAATAATAGAAACACTGATATGGTGTTTTGAGTACGTATTGATTGTGACGTCGTCTTCATTCAACCAAAAACCCATGCCTCCCGCTCTCCCATTGCTGCTGAGACATAAACCATTGTCGAACCCGCATTTCCTTCTTATATACTCTAGATCAGTATCATAGATCTTTGTTTCCATGATGAAAACAAAATATGGGCATTCCCTCCAGCATGTGTGTCAGAGGGTTCAGAATGTGCCTCGATTGCCCACACCTTGGAAATTCCAGCTCAGAAGTTTCATCTTCCTTCATGGGCCTGATCACCATCAGGACCCCAAAACTTATTTGGAGTAAGCCTCCCAAACCATCTGGGTCCGGGTTAGGTGCCTTGGTAGTAATGCTTTGAATGCTTTTGGTAGCCCCCATAACAGTGGTAGGGTTGGGCGGGCATGGGGGGTCAGTAGTGTTTGATACCTCCACCCGTGAAACGTGCTCCTCTGCATTGTTGTCGGGAATATTGCCTTTACTCTGCTTCTCGTTAGAATAGTTGCTACTTTTAGCTTCACTTCCCAACTTAGGCCTAGAGTTCTCCACCCTTCCTCCTTCTTGGGCCACTCTTCCACTTGCTACTTGTTTTCCCCTCCTTTCAACACTTCTCCTATCTTCGTCGCCTCGTGCATGTTGCTTCCCTTTTCCACTTCCTAGCTTTTCACCTGGGTTTATACAATACTTATCCATCTCCAGTCATTTCTTTGTAGCTTCATAGAAGGTTTCTTCTTGCTTTGGCCTCGTTGGTTTCTTAGGAGATGCCCTCACCCATCCTCCCCATAGTTCAGTGCCTTCTGCCTTCTCTTCCTAGCAATCTTTTTGTGTATGACCCAGCCTCCCGCAGTTATAGCAGAAATCGGGGAGCCTTTGATATCTAATGTCCACTTCTACAATATTGCCTTGAATGTCCTTCATCTTCAGAGGTTTATCCACCTTGATGATGATACGAGCTCTCCTTTCTCTGTCCCATGTTCTTTCGCCAGTGTCGGTTTGCAGAAACACACCTATTTTACTTGCCACAACAGCTACTTCCTTGTCCGATCTATAACCCATAGGAAGGTTATAAAGCCTGATCCACATGGAAGTATCATTGATCACAATATCAGAGGGTTGGATTGAGCTACTCACATCCTTGAAGAGGACTAAATTTTCATCGAAGCTCCATGACACTCCTTCTAGGACTCTCTCCCTGTCCCTCTTCTCCTCAAAGCTGATTATCATTATGCCATGTTCGATCTGCTTGAACATTGGTGTGTTTTTCAACCCCCAGATCGCTGTCATCGTTTGTTGGAAAGCATTGAAGTTGTACGGGCTTTCTCTATGGATCCTCACCACCATGACCCTTTCCATCTGCTCTTGCTCCACAATGTCTTCTTCCCCTGAGAAAACTGCAATGTCGTCATCTTATAGTGTAAGGGCATCACATTGTCTAACTATTTCATCCTCCATGCTTTGAGTCAAGTTTACCACCAGGGTGAGAAGAAGCCCATACCGACACTGGACTAACTAGGACACACCACTCTCAGCCTACCATGAAGAGAACCAAAACCACGACCTCCAGTAACGCCGCCGTAGAACGAGGAGAAACTAGGGCGCGGACTCTAATCTAGTATGCACTTTGTATACTATTATTTTCCTTACCTACATTTTTTAATTGAAAAGTAAAGTCCACTAAAATACATGTTCTAATGGATAATAGTATTATATTTATTAAGGAGCTTAAACGGCCGACTATAATTTAGAGATAATCTAAAGGAATTAAAGAAAAAGAAAGATAGCTTTGGAGATAAGGAAGTGGAGGGGGCATGTGGCATCTAGTAAGCAAGTTTGATGACTTCCCTCCTACCCTCTCTCTCTTACGAATTCAATTATATACACTCAATTATCCACTACTTGAAAGGCTATTTTCGCAATACACATTCACTCCCCACTTAGGCCGATGACCAAGGAAGTAAAGGAGAAGGAGGAGATCATTTCCCAAGCTTAAGGTAAGATATCCATGATCGTCTTCAACCTTGGGTTGAAGGTTAAAATGGAATTATAACTCTTCTTTTCTTCTCTCTTCCATCCAATGCTCAACTTTGGCAATCTTTTACATCAAAAGGGTTGAGAACGTTCCTTGGATAATTAGAGGATCTATCTGCACCATTAAAGCCAAAAATCTTGGAGCTTTGAAGTTGCTTTGGAGGTGGGTTATATAACTTGAACCCATTGATATTATTATTTGAATTCAATCATGCAATATATGTTGATCTTTCCCTTCTTCTCAAAATTTTTCTTGAGTAATTGATGAATTCATCAGTTGTATGGACAGTAAAAATGGAGGCTTGAAGCTTGATAATGATGACATCACCTTAGCACACACCTCTAGATCAACAATACCAAATGGTTTCAACTATGTATGTCCAAACGGTTTCAAACCATTTAAAGTTCAAATGGTTTCAACCTTGGATGGTTAAACGGTTTCAAAACTGTTAGAGGCCAAATGATTTCAAAACCATTAGAGGCCAAACGGTTTAAAAAATGTTTAAAGGGCAAACAGTTTCAAACCCTAGCAAGATCAAACGGATTCAACAAAATCTAGTTCAATCGGTTTCAAACCATTTAGTGATCAAACGGTATCAACCTAATCTAGGTCAAACAATTTCAAACCGTTTAGTGATCAAACTGTTTCAACCTAATCTAGGTCAAACGGTTTCACACCATTTAGCATTCAAATGGTTTCAACTTTGGATAGGCCAAACGGTTTCAAACCGTTTAGAGTGCAAATGGTTTCAACCTGATTTAGTCCAAATGGTTTAAGACCATTTGAAGGTCAAAAGGATCTCAAGACCGTTTGAAGGTAAAAAGGATCTCAAGACCATTTGAAGGTTAAAAGGATCTCAAGACCGTTTGAAGGTCAAAAGGATCTCAAAACCATTTGAAGGTCAAAAGGATCTCAAGACCGTTTGAAGGTTAAAAGGATCTCAAGACCGTTTGAAGGTCAAAAGGATCTCAAGACTGTTTCAAGGTCAAAGGGGTCTCAAGACCGTTAGAAGGGCAAAGGGGTCTCAAGACCTTTTGAAGGTTAAAGGGGTTTTCATGATCGTTTGAAGATTAAATAATCTCAAACCATTTAGAGACCAAATAGTCTCAAAACCATGTAACGCCAAACAACCCTATGAGTGTTTGTAAAGTATCTCAAGGTTGATTACAATGGAAGTACATCTAAAGTACTTAGGTGAATAGTACACTTAGAGTGATTGTCATATGATGCTTATGAAAGTAATAAACTCAATACACTATGATAAGCTTAAGTGCATGTACTTTAGTGAAAGGATCATCCAACTTAATAAAGTGTGGAGTAATCAACATCCTAGAGAGGATGAGAGAGAAACTCATACTCATGTAACAAATATGTAATGTGCATACATTGATACTTTTAATAAGTGTAGAGTATGAATTAGGGCTTGATCTTTGATAATGTGATCATGAAACCCTAATTGATAAAGAATGGGAAACCCTAACCCTAATTTCGGGTTATGGTATGAGAAACCCTAATTGATAAAGAATGGGAAACCCTAACCCTAATTTCAGGTAATGGTATGAGAAACCATAATTGATAAAGAAGGGGAAACCCTAACCCTAATTTTGGGTTATGGTATGAGAAACCCTAATTGATAAAGAATGAGAAACCCTAACCTTAATAAGGGAATAGTGGTGTTACCCTTGTATTGCATGGTGTTGATATGTAATTGATATGGTTGTTATCAAATATACTAACCATGCAGGTATCATAAGTTGATGAGAATAGCCAGGTATGAGCTATGATGTTTAATGTTCCTTGCGAGCTATGTGAGATGCTTGTGTAACAAGTATCAAGTATACCTTGGTCAGATGACCTGGATGTAATAGTTACCTGATAAGTCATAACAATGCCCAATGATGCACTAAGGGTTTGAATACCCAGATCCAGTAAACATGATGATGATATTGTTGAGGGATGAGAATTCCTGATAATGAGATAAGGGATTGAGATACCAATGTTTTATAATGTTTTGAAAAGTACTTGATGGCTGTATTATACTTTTCTTTGTAGAATTTGTCATAATAATTCATGTTTGAAAACTTGGTCAATGCTAAAAGAATATGGTAATGCACTTAATTAATCAAGTGAAATTTTATCATGTAGAGCCCTGGCCATAGATCCATCATCGTTAGTAGCTAGTGATGGTGAAACACGTTTTCCCACGGGATCTCCTGGAGGGCATATTTTTCAATATGTGGGGGTAATGGGTGCGAATATCCTTATGCCCTAATGTGGGATTGACGAGAGATAAACACGATATCTCTCAATCCTTCATTATATGTGTCGAGATGGATGTATCATGAATCTCCCAATGATGATTAATACCAGATCGATGTGAGATAAACATGAAATCTCTCGATTGCGAAGAGAGTGCAACCGCCGTTGTAGCTCTATAGCGAAGTTGCCAATATACCCTGGAAAGCTATTTAGCAGTGACACTAGATGTCCGGCATGTGGTATCACACTAACCAAGATGGATGAGGTCATGGAGTCCGACTCTTCCATTGACCTAGGTATGGAATCGATGCTTTCCGCCGCTGTGGTCGGTTGGAGTATGAGCTGTATACCTCATCTCCTCAGGGCATAAATGTGATTGCAAAATGTAATCAGTCGTGTAGCGTATTTGCTTAAGGATGAAATATGGAAATCATTTCTTATGTTGGGTTTTAGGGGAGACATAGAAGGAAGTGGAAACAAAAATTTTCATCTCCCAAACCTAGAGCAAAGGAAACATGTCAACGTCTATAAAATAGGAATGATAGTTTGTAGAGGCATACCTTGTCTGGAGGCTTTCTCGGCGACGTTTCCTAGCGGCTTGCGCGATCTTCACCTCTGGTCTTAGACAGTGTCTGAGCAACTCATGGTCTCACTGGGACTGTCGGGATTGATATCTGTCCTCTGAGCGGTAGAAGTCTCCTGCCTCTGAAGTACTGCACATAGACCACCTGGAACTCCAATCTCCTTGTCCCATAAAGATTCGGAAGGAGTCACACCTTCCTGTCGGCGTACTAGTCACCGATACACTCTCCTGTCACCAGTTGCTTTTCTGCAGTTGTCTTGCCCTTACTGTGCCTCCCTTATCAGGTAGCACTTACTAGGGCTCTCTCTCGGTTACCAAAACTAGAGAGAACGACAAGTTTGCAGAGCAACTGGTGCACTTAGTTGTTGTCCTGAGAAGCCCCTAATACCCCTATATATAGGAGTGTCATGGGACAAGGTTCTCTACCCTGAACAATGCAGGATTAAAGCAGGAGTAGAAGGGTTCGAGATTTTCCACAAAACAACCAACTCACCAGCTGAACCGATCGGTTCACACCCTAAAACGATCGTTTCAGGCCCTGAGCCGATCATTTGGGACCTCAGCCGATCATCTGGGGCTCTGAGCCGATCGGTTGGTATCCCGAGCTGATCAATTCGTGGTCCTAATCCAACTCAAATTGACTTTCAAATTTGTTTCCGATTAATCAAATATTAATCCTTATCCAAATCGAATTTGTACAAGTGGAACATATTGTATTTGCAAAATAGTCTTCTGACTTTCCAAATGATCTCGGTTAGACCAGTTGAGCCGATCGGTTCAATCCTTGAGCCGGTCGTCTCAGCCTATCTTGAGATGATCGGTTCATCCCATGAGCCGATCAGTTCACCAACCTGAGCTGATCGGTTCATCATATGACCCGATCGATTGGAAGTGCACACTGTGCAAAATCAGTCAATTGTAGTTTCAATCAATCTGATACTCTAATCAATCAATCCAACACCTTGAATACTATGATTTTGAGCTACCAATTAATTGAGTGTTTAATTGAACTACTAAACTCCTTTAGTAATCAATCTAAACATCTTTTGTGGATAAACTCCTCTTCCAGGTTAAATCCTATTTGTGTGACCCTGCATGTCCATTTCACGTTGGCAGTGAAAGTCCATAACACTTATGACTTCAGAAGAAAAGAGCGGTGCCTAGTCACAAATCAATGCTACCCAAGGGAAATACAAAGTTGGAGAACAACTTTGAATCCTACAATCTGTGAATGGTGTTACAACAAATGTATAATTCCTTTTTCACTGATATCCCGAATGAACTCAAGGCATGGAACAGTCATCCTATCAATGTTCATTCACTTTCTTGATCTCAGAGTAGATTGAAGGAGATATGTATGACATCAATATCACATATTGATTCACACATGCGTGCACATGCCTAGAGGAGATTGGTGGAGTCCAATCCCGCAAAGGCCAATGAAAATCCTAAGCTGGAACTATCAGGAGTTGGGCGACCCTGACATGTGTAAGGCTCTCTAGTCATGGGTCTAAAGAGAATGCCCAAACATAGTTTTCATTATGGAAACTATGATTACAGAGAGGAAATTGGAGGATGTTCAACGGAGTTGTGGGTTCACAAATGGGATGTGTATAGCAAGCAATGGGTGGGCAGGTGGTATTGGCCTCTGGTGGAAGGATGCTAGTGTTGAGATTTTCAACTACTCCCGCAGGCACGTGTCCAGTTTGGTCAAGGATGATATCAACGACATTAGGTGGAGAGCGATTGGAATCTATGGATGGGCGGATCAGCCTAGCAAATCAACGACATGGGACCTTATGACAAAGCTAAAAAATGAGGCAGAGGAACCAATTATCTTCTTCGGGGACTTCAATGAGATTATTTCCAACATTAAAAAGCAAGGGGGACCTCCAAAGGAACAAACGTTTATGTAGAATTTCTGGGATGTTATAGATGACTGCGAGCTGATTGACGTCGGGTTTGAAGGCAATATCTTCACTTGGAAGAGGGGGATGACCGAGAAGAATCTTGTGCAAGAGAGACTTGATAGGTTTTTACTTGAGCTAGAATGGAGGAATATTTTCAGATACTGTAAGGTGTTCCATCTACCCATCCACGAGTCAAATCATTCACCCATTATTCTAAAGGTGGACAACAGGGACAGCCATAAAAGAAAGAGAAAAGGCTATTTTTCTTTTGAGCCTATGTGGGTCAGAGAGGAGGGATGCAAAAAAACCGTTAAGGAGGCTTGGGAGTCTACATGAGGAGGTGAATTAAATGCAAAGTTGTTGGCATGTAAAGAAAAACTTAAAAAGTGGGCTGCGGAAAAATTTGGCAAAAGGCGCCGGAAGGTGAAAGAGATGAAGAGAAACTTAAAAAAACTTCAGTCTATTCCCTTGGATCAAGCATCTCTTAATAAGGCAGAGGAAAAATCTAAGGAGCTACAATACTGGCTACAAAAGAATGAGGAATATTGGGCTACCCAGGAACGTGTTAAAGAGCTAAAAGAGGGTGACTGCAACATCGCCTATTTTTACCAAAAGGCCACAAATAGGAAACATATGAACTGGATTGATGGACTTGAAGATGATCAAGGGATCATGAGAACACAGGAGGGCGAGATCATGGATATTATTCTAAGTCATTTTTCACATATGTTCCAAACAAGCAATCCTATGGGCTTTGAAGAGGCAAAAAGGGCCTACGGGAAATTATTACTGAATCCCCAAGGGAGGAGCTAGAGAGGGACATTGTTGATGAGGAAATATGGGCTGCGTTGAAGCAGATGCATCCAAATAGGGTGTTGGAACCAGACGGTATGAAGGTAATGTTCTATCAAAAATATTGGAACAGTGTGGGACAGGATATGGCGAATTACATCAAGGCGTGGTGGAAAGGGGAGAGGAGTATGAAGGTTGTGAATGACACATTAGTTTTGTTAATCCCGAAGACAGAAAAGTCCAAAATAGTGGGGGAGTTCAGACCTATCAGTCTATGCAATGTGGTATACATGATTGCCTCCAAAGTGATGAGGAACAGACTAAAGCCTCTCATGAATAGCATTGTTTCTGAAAATCAAAGTGCCTTTGTGTCAGGGAGAATGATTACAGATAATGCTCTTATTGCTTATGAACTCTTTCATTCAATGAAGAGGGATAAAGGAAGGAAGAAAGGCAGCCTTGCACTGAAGTTGGACATGTCCAAAGCCTATGATAGGGTAGAGTGGAATTTCTTGAGTTTTGTTATGGAGAGAATGGGTTTTGGTGTGAAGTGGAGGAATAAAGTCCAAGATTGCATTATGTCTATCCAGCACACCTTTTCTATTAATGGATACCGGACCAAAAGCACTAAGCCAGCATGAGGACTTTGCCAGGGTGACCCTCTCTTCCCCTATCCTTTTATTTTGTGCGCTAAAGCTTTTTCTACCTTGTTAGCCACTGCTGCCCATGACAACCTCATACACGGTATTAAACCAAGTAGGGGTGCGCCACATATCTCACATCTTTTCTTTGCAGACAATAGTACTCTTTTTGCTAGAGCAACCAATGCAGAGTGCCAGAAGATAGCTGAAATTATCAGCCAGTACGAACAGGAATCCAGACAAGAAAATCAATTTTGCTAAGACAAAGGTTGTTTTCAGCAAGGGGATTGAGGTCGTTAAATGTGAAGAGATGAAGGGTCGCTTGGATGTGAGAGAGGTGGACCATCATGCAAAATATTTAGGCCTTCCTATAGCCATGTGTAGGTCTAAAAAGTATGTATTTAGCTTCATAAAGGAGTGGATATGGAAAAATCTTCAAGGCTGGTCATAAAAACTCCTATCTAAGCTCGGGAAAGAGGTCCTCATCAAACCAGTAGCACAGGCTATCCCGACATATATCATGAGCATTTTCAGCTACTGGCGGGTACTATAGATAAGATCCAAAGAATTATATCCAGATTTTAGTGGGGGGAAAAGGACAACGAGAGGAAGATTTCATGGTTGAGTTTGATCAATTTATGTAGGTCAAAGAGACATGGAGGACTTGGTTTTAGAGATTTTCATACTTTTGACCAAGCCCTTCTCGCGAGACAGCTCTGGCGATTGGCAGATCAACCAGAGGCCCTTGTGGCTAAAGCTCTGAAAGCTAGATACTTCCCCATGATGTCCATTTGGGAAGCTAGAAGAGACCATGATCCCAGCTACACATGGAGGAGTATTTGGGAGGCAAAGGCCCTCCTAAAAGAAGGGTTGCAGTGGAGAATTGGTAATGGGGTAGATGTGAACATTTGGGAAGATAATTGGCTGCCCAAAGAAGATGACACTCTTGCATGTTTCAAACAAGATGAAAGCCCAACCTATAATAAGGTTAGAGATCTCATGATAGTGGATGGGATGAGGTGGGATGAGGACAAGGTGAGAGAGAGCTTTCCAGACATCTATGCAAAGAGGATATGTGCTATACACTTGAGCCTTAGAGGTCCCAGAGATACTTGGATGTGATGGCCCTGAAATAGGGGGGAGTTCTTGGTCCCCTCTGCTTATTGGTTGGGGATGTTAGGAAAAGATGAAGCCAGACACTACAACTCCCAACAAGGAGATAGGATGTGGAAGAGGATACGGCAAGCATGATGGAGTCCGAAAATAGCCCACTTCCTATGGAGGATTTGCACGGGAGGCTTAGCTACTAGAGGGAGACTCTTTGATAAACATTAAATAGAGGATGGAACATGCATGCTATGTATGATGGAGAAGGAAACTATCCCTCATATGTTGTTCCAGTGTCCAAATGCTACAAAAGTATGGGAACAAATGTCTAGGGAAGTACAAGAATGGGTGGAAGATATAAAAGATGTAGAGGTTAACAGTACCATGAGGTATTCCTTGGAGAGGTCATCTATTGAAGAGGATGAGGTGATTGTTTCTACCATGTGGTCGGTATGGAAAGGGCAATGTACGTGAGTCTTCCAAAGTGGGGAGGTGTATAATGGATATATCTTCTGTTGTGCTTTGGCTATGGTCAGATTGAGTTGTAGGCATTGTCATCGTGTTGCGAGCAGCCCGCAGGTCGTGTGCAAGTTGTGTGGATGATGCTAGTATTGGGAAGGATAAAGCTTAATGTCGACAACTCTTTTGGGGATGATGGCTCAGCGTCCATTGTCATGGTGTTGTGGGATGGGAATGGGAAATTGGTCGGAGCCGCGGGGTAGAAGATATATCTGGGTGTGGATGTGGTGATGACCAAAGTAATAGCAGTGCAGTCCGCGCTACTATGGGCTAGCAAGTAGGGGGCAGATCAGGTGGAAGTGGAATCTGACTCCATGGAGGTAATCCAAGCATGCAACAACTTGGAATCGAGGAGGGACTACCTAGGAGCTATAGCTAAAGACATCATCTCTTTGAAACATCTTTTTTCTTTTTGTAGTTTTAATCATGTTAGCCGTCAGTGTAATACGGTAGCCCACGAGGTTGCTAGCTCAGCCTGTAGGGGGCAAGTAGATATGTTTTATTATGCACAGTCTTTTCCTTCAAACATTATGGACCTTGTAAGGCTTGATTTATCTGTTTAATAGATAATAGGGGACCCCAATCATAGGGTTACCCATCCTTCTTCAAAAAAAAGTATACATATGATCTCATTGTTCAGGTCATCAACCTGAAGACATATGACATTAAGTATATTATTATGTAGACATCTATAAGTTTTGTGGTAATCTCACAATATAAAACACAAACATATAGATTGGAAACTTGCCTTTAATTATATGATCAATATAGTATTACTAATAGTTTACATAGTATCCCATTAAAATTTTCAAATGATAGTATCTATGGGCATACATACAAACATATTCCCACATGCACTTATACCCAATCACTCATGAATCTCAATCCAAGTGATCGAACATATCTGTCATGTTTCTCCTGTGAAAATGTTTTTGTGAGTGGGTCAACAACATTACTTTCTGTAGGTACTCTACAAATCTTCACATCTCCTCTCTATATGATCTCTCAAATGAGATGGAACCACCGTAGAATATGGTTGAAATGTTGGTGTAATCTTGGTTCTTTAGCGTGTGCAATTGCTCTGTTGTTGTCGCAAAACAACTCAATTTGATTACTAGCACTTGGAACCACTCCAAGTTCAGAAATGAATTTCTTGATCCACACAGATTCCTTTCCAGCATTAGATGCGGCAATATATTTGGCATCTATTTTAGAATACACAACCATCACTTACTTGGAACTCTTCTAGCTCACATATGTTGGGTTTTGTAGGACTGAATAGGAAAGAGAAACAAAACTTTTATATAACCACAAACCCATAATCAGCAGATCACATCAACAACTATGCAATAGGAAAGATGGTTTAGTGAGATATACCTGGTCTTGAGGCTTGCTGAGTGACAATACCTTGCAGCTACTGTGGCCTTCAACCACCTAGTCTTCGAAGGCATCCGTGCAGCTCCCGATCTTGACTCAGACTACGATTGACGGTTGTCCTCCTGAGCAGAAGAAATCTCCCACCTCTATAGATAGTCCACATGGACCATCAAAACTCTATTTGTCTTGATGGATAGACTAGAAGGAGTCGTCCCCTTCTATCGGCGTACTAGTCACCGAAACACTCTCCCACCACCATTCACTTTTATGCAGTTGTCTTTCCCTTGTTGTTCCTCCCTAGATGGGTATAACTTTCTTGGGCTCTCTCACTTACCACAACCAGAGAGGACAACAACTTTACAAAGCAATTGCTATTCTGAGTTGTATGTTCTGAGAAGCTCCCTATACCCCCTATTTATAGTAGAGGGAAGGGTCAGGGTTCTCAATCTGTGAGGGAGTAGAAGCATCCAAAATTTCCATGAATTGATTTTAATGCTGTAGGCGAACCAATCGTTTCATAACTAAACCGATCGTTTGGGTAGGTGAGCTGATTGGTTCATAATTGAACTAGTCATTTGGGTAGGTGAGCCGATCGGTTCACCTAGTGAACCAGTCGTTTAATTCCCAAACTTGCCCACAATTGACTTTCCTAATTTGGTTCTAAATTAATGCAAAGATTAATTCTTGTCCCAATCGAATTGAACAAGTAAAACAAGGATCTTTTCTCATGAACCGGGAAACCCAACATTTGCTTGTTTGGTCCATGTGAACTAATCAGTTCACTAGAGTGAACCAGTTGTCTCATTGACCTTGAGCCGATTGATTCACCCAGTGAACCAGTCGGTTGGTGGTCCAAGTTGAACAAAACTCAATCAATGCAGTTCTTAATCAATATGACACTCTTATCAGTTGGTTCAAAACTTTAACTTGATGATTCCGAGTCAAGTCTATTGATTGAATGTTTAATTGAGTACCTAAACACTTTATTAATCAATCTAAACACCTGTTCCAGGTTAATCCTATGTCTGTGACCCTATAGGTTCCATTTCATGTTTGCAGTGAATGTCCATAACTAACTTATGACATCACAAGCAAAGAGTGGTGCCTAGTTGTACATCAGTGCTACCCAAGTGAAGAGGAAAGTTGGAGAATCACTTTCAATCTACAATCTGTTATTGGTGTTATAGTGAATGTATAGTCCCTTTGTCACTGATATCCAGATTGAACTTGAGGCAATGACTTTTCATCCTCTACAAACGTTCAATCCATGTTTCTTGAACTAGAGCAGACTGTCTGACATAAATGCAAGCTCAATATCATATATTGACTCACATGTACATGGCCATGTATTTCCTAGGTTCGCTTATCAAGTGGCATGGATATCATACTCCCTTAGGAGGGAGAAATTCCATATCTATCACTCATAGTCAAGTCCCAATGTGTCAAAGTCGACCAATAATCACCGTTATAGCAACCCATGTTTCAAGACTGCATTTGATGATGTCGAAGTGTACCCCACCACATGTGATGAGTGTAGTGATTTCAGGCCTAAGAATCACAGTCACCACCAATACAATAAGAGGTGATACTAACTAACCAAGTGTGGTTTCCATATATCACTCTTACGGTGGGTCTATCTGATACACTATTCTCTAACATGTATCTGTGTGCTTGGTTTGATATCATATATCATGATTGATGAGATTTTGTCATCAACCAACACACACTCTAGTCTTTTGTGTTATTGATGTCTATGGTTATTTCCACAATAACAACCAACTAGGGATATTAGTGAGAATGTAAATACTCTTAGCATTCGTATGATCTCATTGTTCAAGTCATGTACTTAAAGACATACATCATTGAGTTTTTTCATTCTCTAGACATCTATCAAGTAATACTATTCTCTCAAAATAGTTAAAACATATCGACAGAAATTTCCTTTATTATTATTCAAATAATTTACAAAGTATGACATTACAATCATCATATGACTAGCTCTATGGGCATACATACCAACAATAGCTCTATTGTTCAGGAAAAACACAAATCCAGATTATGATCTAAAGTCACCTTTGTCAGTTTGGAAGCTAGCATTGGTGTCACACTTTATCACAAGCTCTTCCTCACCACCGTATACCAAGAATTGATCCTTAGTCCTTCTCAAGTACTACAAGATGTTCATTACGACTATCTAGTGACATTCACCTTGATCCGACTGATACCGGTTCGTCATGCTGAAAGCATATGACACATCAGGACAAGTACATAACATCACATACATGATAGATCCAATTATTGACGCATATGGATTCTTACTCATGCATGCTCATTCATCACATTAACTAGGACATTGGGCTTTAGAGATCATAACCCCATGGGACATGGACAAGTTACCATTCTTAGAACCCTCCATGCTAAACCTCTTTCAAACCTTATCAATGTATCTACTCTGGCTTAGGCCTAGAATCCTTCTAGATCTATCTTTGTAGATCTTGAATCCTACTATATAGGATGCTTCACCTAAATCCTTTATAGATAACGTCTTCCCTAGCCAAGCTTTAATCATTTGAAGAGTAGGGATGTCATTTCCCATCAATAGTATGTCATCCACATACAATATGAGAAATACGATTTTTCTCCCACTAACCCTTTTGTAAAGACAAGGCTCATCTTCATTTTAACTAAAGCCAAACTTTTTGACTACTTCGTCATGACATAGATTCCCACTCCAAGATTCTTACTTCAATCCATAGATTGACCTTTGTAGCTTATAGACTTTATTTGCTTCCTTCAGATTGATAATACCCTCATGTTGTGTCATATGCACATCCTCAAGTAAATTCCCATTAAGGAATGCTATTTTAACATCCATCTGTTGAATCTCATTGTCATGATAAGATGCAATGACAAGCATGATCCTGATGGATTTAACCATGGCAACTGGTGAGAAGGTCTCGTCATAATCAACACCTTGAATTTGACAGAATCCTTTCGCAACCAATCTACCTTTTAGGTTTGAACATGTTCATCCATGTTAGTTTTTTTCTTGAAGACACTCTTGCGCCCTATGGGTTTTACACCTTAGGATGGATCCACCAAGATCCATACCTTGTTGGTGTACATAGATTACATCTCATATCTCATGGCTTCGAGCTATTTCTTAGATTCTTGTCCCTTAGTAGCTTCTAGATAAAAAGTTGGCTCATATACTATGCCCAATTCATCACTGTCTTGAGTCACAAGAAATCTAAATCTCTCAAGCTCAATTTGTGTTCTATTAGATACAAGGTTCTTGTGTTACATTTGGAACTTGAAATTCTATAATAGCTTGTGAGTCTTCATGTTCCTTTTATACCTCCTTGGGTCCTCTATTTTCTTGTTGATCTTGAACTTCTTTGAGCTCTACATTCCTCGCATTGATTCCTTTGGGGATAAATTCCTTTTCAAGAAATACATTAGTCCTAGCAATAAACACTTTGTTGTTAGTTGGTGTATAGAAGTGGTATCCCTGAGATTCCTTTGGGTATCCAACAAAATAGGATTTTTCAAATTTGGGTCCAATATTTTTAGGAAATTGTTTCCTAACATAAGCTTCACATCCACAAATCTTTAAGATAATCAAATTGGGACAATTCCCATTCCATATCTCATATGGTGTCTTTTGAACCAATTTGGAAGGTACACGGTTAAGTGTAAACACTGCAGTTTCAAGAGCATATCACCAGAACGATATTGGAAGTTCAGCTGAACTCATCATTGATTGTACCATGTCTAATGTTGTACGATTCCTTCTTTTTGACACACCATTATGTTGTGGTGTACCCGATGGAGTCCATTGTGATACAATACCACGATCTCTCAGAAGGTCCTCAAACATTTGGCTTAAGTATTCACAACATTGATCTAAACTGAGTGCTTTAATACTCTTACCAAGTTGCTTCCCCACTTCATTCATGAAAGTCTTGAACATTTCCAGAGTTTCAACTTTTGTTTAATAGCATATGCATAGTCGTACCTACTGAGGTCATCAGTAAAGGTAATGCAGTATTGATGGCCTCTTCTAACATTTGATCTAAAAGGTCCACATACATTAGTATGTATGAGCCCTAGCAGATCACTGGCTCTCTCACTGTGTCTAGTGAAATGTTCTTGGTCATCTTTCCTAATAAATAATGATTCAAAATAAAAAGAGTCTAGATAACCATACTTATGGAGTATAGATATGCACTTCTCATTTATGTGCCCAAGATGACAATGCCATAAGTAAATTTTGTTTGAGTTGTCAAGTTTTAGCCTTTTAGTATTTACATTGTATATTCTAGTCTCAAGTTCTAACAAGTAGATACCATAAGACATAGGGGCATTTCCATAAAAGATCTCATCTTCAGAAATAGAAATCATTCCATTCTTAATGTTAAATTCAAATCCAGTCTTGTCCATACAAGATACGTAAATAATATTTCTATTAGTGGCAAGTACATAATAGAGATTATCTAGTTCTATTACAAGTTCTGTAGGAAAAGATAAACTAATAACTCCAACTATGGTGGCAACAACTCTTGCTCCATTAGTGACCTGTAGCTCAACTTGGCCCTTTCGTGAAGGCTTACTTCTTATCAGATCCTACATATTTGAACATGTGAGATACACATTCGGTATCTAGTACCCATCATGAAGAAGTATTTAAGTTTATCTCAATAACATATATACCAGACATGGAGATCTCGATCCCCTACTTATTCTTCCTCAATTCCTCTAGGTAAAGAGGATAGTTTCTTTTCTAATGTCCAACATAGTGACAATTACCTTCTTTGGAGATCCCACCTTTAGCTTTTAGTGTGGATGACTTTGGATTATGCTCGTCTTTAGAAAATTTCTTAGACTTGCCTTTGTCTTGTTGATCATCATCATAGACTTGGGCTTGTCTTTCTTCATCTGTGCTTCAGTTGTCCTCAACATGCCCAACAGTTCTGACAATGGCTTGTTAAGATTGATCATGTTGTAGTTCATGACAAAATAACTATATGATTCATGCAACGATCGCAGAATCACACCAGTGGCCAAATATTGACCTAGGGGAAATCCCATCGTGGATAGGCTTTCCACGTACCCAATCAAAGTGAATATGTGGGTGCCAACTGACTCTCTCTCTCTTTCATCTTGCTTATGAAGAAAGCCTTGGAGAAATCATATCTCTCCTATCTTACTTGATGCTAATACATGTTCTTGAGATGTGTTACCATCTCCATGACATTCATGTTCTCATGATACTCTTACAACTCATAGTTCATTGAGCACAACATCAGGCACTTGGCATCTACTGCGTCATCAAGGTGCTTCTTGTAAGCATCCTTTTCATCCTTGGGCGCATTTGAGGCGGGTTCCAATGGATTTGGTGTTTCAAGGACATAGATCTTACTCTCCAACATGAGAACATTTCTTAGCATCCTAAACTAGTTTTGAAAGTTGATGTCGGTAAGTTTGTCCTTCTCAAGGACCGATCGCAATGAGAATGTGTGAGTGTTGTTTACCATTTGATTGATACAAAAGAAAAAGTTCGCATTTAGTCCAAAACATTTTGACTTGTAAAGATTTGATAAATGAGATTAATTAGGCCTTTAATTAATTATGCTCACACTATATTATTCAAATTGATAGCACTCACTATCAACTCATAAGATTGCAGCATATAACCTTTTAGTGAGCCAAGATCCAAAATAATTGGATCAATGCCCAACCAACACTGGCGTCAAAGACCAAATAATAAGGTAGGAAACTTTTGTCAATTGTATCATATGAAACTCTTGGATAGATGATCATGCACGTCTCCTTTCCATGATGCATCCATGTGTGTTTAGGTACTTGATCCTATCAAGGTTCCCTAGTTAAGTCCAACCCATAAGCCAACATGATGAGTGTGTACCCTGTGGACGAAGACCCACACACCCACCATCACACTTCTATGATATAGACTACGTACAACACAGAGGTGCGCCCACACATAGTTGATCAAGATTTTCATGTGTGTTGCTTTATGGTAGGTAACTAAAATTTAATATTATTAATTGAAGGGTTTTATTAATACATATACATATCCAAATACCACATACTTATAGTATGTATCATATACTACTATATCCAAAACCACAAATGATAGACATGCAATCACAAACACAAAAACATCAATTATGGCCATACTATTGTAATCCTTTGGAGCCACAAAGGATTATGGTCCACCTAAGTTCTTATGCATCACATGCAACAACACCTGTGAATCAACCTGTAAGGATCAACATTATAATGAACAACTTCATCGATGCTCCATGAGGTTAGAACTTCAAGTTTCTTCTCCATGGATGCTCCTTGGAGTTGGATCTTCAGGTTGCTTCTTGGAATTGGATCTTCATGTTGCTTCTCAATGGAATCTCCTTGGAGTTGGATCTTTAAGTGGCCTCCTTACATCAAGTTTACAAAGACTAAAACTAATCCTATCTCTATTACATCATATGAGAGCAAATATAAAGATAAATAATTAATTATACTTTGAAATGAGAGATAAGGCTCGACATGCAAGTCAAATACTTTATAGAAAGGATCTAGGTACAACCATTATACATCCATAGCATTCACAAACAAACATATCCACAACATTCACAACTACATTCATTCACAACATTCACAAAAGGGGATTCTAGGCCATAATCGTGTATGCATTCACTACAAAAGGTGGCGTGTATGATATCATAGCTATATCTACGTATATGTATAAATTGCAGTCCTTTTAATGTGGGACATTACCCATTAAATACATTTTTGACTCCCAGGCAGACTATGCGGGGTACATAGGGGCAATGCCCCTGTGCGGGGATCCTGTTGAAAGGTCTATGAAAGGTCAGTAGTCGGGTTTCAAGGGGAGGCCACCCATGGCGGGGTCTCAGGGGTAGAGCCCCTGAAAAGTCTATGAAATTTTACTTCTGTGCACTTAGGAAAATTAGTATTTTCCATTGTCGAACCTATCCAAAATGTGAAAAATAAAAGCCTATGGCGTATGTGGAATTATGTTTAGATATGCACATTAATAATTTTAAGTCTACATCATATGCAACCACAAAAAATAATATATTGCAATTTAATCATATCCAAATGAATCCAAATACATCGTAGATAGACACTTCTCTAATACCACTATTGGGTTTTATGGAGGAAACATGCACGACGGAAGAAAGAAAAAAATATTTCCATGCAACCTGAAATAAGATCTCGTCGACAATAGTGTATTCAGAAAGAGTGTGTTTAGGATATACCTTGTCACTGAGAAAGTCTGGCAAAATCCCGTTGCATGATGGTGTGCAACACTTTTGGCTTACACAGACGCTATTTCTCTCCCATCCTCCGAATGCGTCGTGGGAAGATCCGACAGCACTCCTCTCGTGCGGTGATCTATACCGCTCATAGTGAGTATGGATGGTCATTGACGTCCTCTGAACATAGGCGTATGTGTACCTACTTTGTCCACTTGGATGGACTGGAACTCCATGTCGTACTTCCTAAGCTGGCATGAAGGAGTAGCCTCTGTGTGATGATGTGCTAGCGTCACGGTGATCTCCTTTCTCTCCTGAGGATGATGATGGCTAGGGTTTACGTACGTGAGAATAAACTGAAAAATCTCTCTCAATATCTTATAAACACATCGACTGTCAAGCCCCTTTAAATAGGAGACAAAAGGAAATAGTGTTTTCCAAACCCTTCGGTAAATAGAAAAACTGCATTAATTAAAATGCTTATGGATTAATTAGAATATTCTAGATTCAATTAATTAACCAATTAATCGTATTAATTGATTAATTAATATCTAACTCCATGTAATTGCTCGGGATGGCTCTATGGGTATACATACCAACAGGTGCAACCAAAAAAATAGGCATATGATGATTACATGCAAACAACTGGATAGGTAGTGGAACATAGATACCCACGCGAGCATTGAATAAATCCCCATATATGTATATATATATATATATATAAATGTATATATATATATATATATGTATATATATGTATATATGTATATTTATACATATAGATATATATACATACACACACACACACACACACACACACACACACACACACACACACATATATATATATATATATATATATATATATATATATATATATATATATATATATATATATATATATATGAAATCTCAATGGATATGCCATCATTTCCACTTTTTTGAAGCTTGATTAAAATCATAAATAGATTAGTTTAGTCTGAATAATGTGTTAATTTTACATGGTACAATATAACCTTCCATTTCATCCATATAAATTTCTACTTTTAAATCTCAATTGAAGAATACAATTTTGACATCCATTTGATATATAATTAATTTATACCAAAGCTATAAAGATCATGTTTAAAAATACTCTAGTTACAGAAGTGTATGAATCATAATTGTCAATATGCTTTTGTTGTTTATATCCCTTAGAAACTAATCTGGCATCTATTTATCGATAATTCCATCAATTTTTAATATTCTTTTGAATATTGAGTACATCGTATGCATTTAATCCTAGTGGAAGATCCACTTGTTCGTAGGTGTAGTTAGATAATATAGACTTAATCTCATTATTAGTTTTACTTTGTTTTAAAAGGAAGAATCAGAAGACAAAATAGCACCACTATCTGATTATGGGTCGTTGCATACAATAATGGAAAAGAATTTATCACTAGGATCATTTTCCTTCCTTACCACGGTAGATATTTTAGGTTATAATTTATCATTTGTTTTAGTTGTACTTTTTACATATTCTATTTAATCATTAGTACTAGATGTTCATGGTACATAGTCTATTTTGTTCAAATTCTCAAAAATATTATGTGATGGGTTGGACGTAGTGTTGGTTAAATGGACATCTATAAATCCCTTTGTTTTGATTATGACAAACATTTCATTCTTATTGATCTAACGAGCTACTTGAGTGTGCAGGATTAAGGTGGATGCCAAAGCAACTAGGGAAATCCATATGCTTACACATTTATGTTTTCATGCTATGTAATTGCTTTGTAAGAACTTGTACAAATATATAATGTACAAGTACTTAGATTGCATGTAAATCAAGCGTTAGATCTTCCCTAGCTAAACACCACATTTAGATAAGTCATCCCCTTCATATAGGATCACATATGCACACTCATACATATAATTAGTGCCTAAATTGAAACATTGAAACAGGATCAATCTCGGTCGACAAACTCCTCGACCGAGACACTCTCGGTCGACAATCTTCTCGACCGAGAAAGATCCAAAGTAGCCGTTAGACACAACAGACAAGTTAGTTGGCAGTTGGAGAAAGACGTTGCAAATCACTTGTTCCAGAGTGCCTGTCGGTCGACAAAAGTTCGACCGAGTAGGTGTCTTGGTCGACCATTCCTCGACCGAGACGGTCTCTGACAGCAACTGAAGAATTAATTAATTAGCCGTTGTTAAAGCAACAACTTTGTACCTAACGACTAGTTAAGCACTTAGAAACCCCTAGAAGTTGTCTAGAACGTCCTTAAGCATCCTTAGGCCATTCATATAAATAGGACAAGCCATAGGACACTCAAATATACTTGCTACACTTGAGAAATCCTTGAGCATACTTTGAGCAATCTGTTTGTGAGCAATTTGAGCATTGCGACAATTGGCCATTTCATTTCTTAGCTCATAATTCGTGTCCTATAGGCTAGTATCTCCTACCCACTGCAATCACAAGTCCACACACTTGGTTAGGAGATCTATACGCTTGATCTAGGCAAATCAAGCCTTGGGCTACAAAGGATAAGTTGTAATTTCCTTTTTTATTTCTTGTTCCCTATTATTGTTTGTACTCTCCTTGCTACTCCTAGGTTGGAGGCTGCGGATTGGAGAGGGTGAAGATCTTCTTGGTGAAGAAGAAGACTTTGAGCTACTTCAGAAGGCTGGTGCAACGGGAGGTTACTTCTAGAGAGGAAGGCTACTTCAAGGGGGAGCTTGGAGTTACTTCAAGAAGGCTACCTCAAAGTTGGTGCACCTACTTCAAGTGAAGGCTGTTCAAAGGGTGTTAAGGAAAGTATTGTATTTTGTATAAATCCTTGGGAAGGTAATAAAATAAATACTTTCAAAATCCCAGTTGGGTAAGCAACTGGGTAGTGGACTGACAACTTTAGTAGTTGCTAATGTTGGAACCACTCTAAACACCTGTCTCCTTGTTCTAATTTTTAATTGTGATTGTTTGAGTTAAAATAAATTGTTAAAATTATTTAAAAACTCTATTCACCCCCCCCTCTAGTGTTTTTCAATTGGTATCAGAGCAGGCTTCAAGGAACCCTAACAAGGTCTTGAAGAAATGGGTGATGGAGTGCTCAACAACCTCAACCTCGAAGGGACACTTGTTGCTAGGCCTCCAGCGTTCGATGGAACAAACTACCAATATTGGAAAAGAAGGATGCAATTATACTTCCAAGGCATCAATTGGGACTTATGGAGAATGGTGTCAACCCCATACGAGCTCCCTCAAACTCAATTTGCAGAATGGGATGCATATACGGTAAAGCTGGCCCAAATGAATGCAAAAGTTGTAAGCATTTTATATTGTTCTATTTCGGTAGGAGAATTTAATAGAATATCTAATTGTGACACAGCCTATGATATTTGGCATAGACTGTCCATAACTTATGAAGGTACAGTTCAAGTCAAAAATTCCAAAATTAGCATGTTTAAACAAAAATTTGAACACTTTCGTATGGATACTAATGAATCAATTAGTGAAATGTTTGCAAAATTCTCTACTATTTTTAATGGTTTAAGTGCTCTAGGAAAACCTATTCCTGAAGAAGATCAGGTATCAAAGATCCTTCGTTCACTTCCTCCAAAATATAAGCCAAAGGTGACAGCCATTGAAGAAGAAACGACCTCACTCGACTGAAAATGGAGAAACTTATTGGCAACTTAGAGGCTCATGAAGCAACCCTAGAAGAGGAAGAAAGAAGAGCACATGAACTTCAGCAAGGAAAGAAGAAGGATGTGGCTCTAAAAGCTTCAAAGGCTGTCACACAAGAAAGTGAGGAGTCAAGTGAAGAAGAGGGAGAAGAAGCCTTGATAGTAAATGGTAAGAAATACAAAAGATTTAAATCTAACAAAATTTCCAGCTCTTCTTCTACCCCTCCTAGGTGCTTTGAATGTGGGAAGAAAGGGAATTTCAAAAATGAATGTCCTAAAGCAAAGAAAGGAAAGAAAAGCTCACACAAGAAGAAGGGAGAAAAAGCCTATAAAGCTGCATGGGATGAATCAAGTGACAGTGAAAGCGGAGAAGAAACCGTGGATTGTCTAATGGCAAGAGAAGATGATGAAAACTCCCAAGAGGTAAGCCTACTTGATCTTTCTAAAGAAGAGTTAGTCACTAGTCTACAAGAAATTCATGATAAGTATGTTGATGTCAAGAAGAAACTAAAGAAGGTTATCAAATCAAATGATGAGCAAATTGTTAAATTAAATAATCTTTCTTCTGAAAAGAATAACATTGATCTTGAGAATTTGTCTTTAAAAACATCTTTAGATGATTTCACTAGAAAGCTACTCACTTTAGAAACAAATGTTGATCTTCTTTCTAAAGAAAAGACTGACTTGCTAGCTAAACTAAAAGATTTTCAGACTCAACCTATTTTGTGTAACCATCTAGACTATGATAATGTTATAAAAGAAAGAGATTCATTGCTATCTGATTTAGATCAAGCAAGAAAAGATTTACACAAAAAAATGAATGATATTGCTCAGCTGCAAAGAGAACTTTATGAGTTAAGAAGAAAAGATATACTTGATAACATTCTAAGCATTGGTACTGTTTTCAACGGAAGAAAAGGTTTGGGATATGCTCCAAAGAAAAATCAATCCAAAAGAACTCAAACTATGTTTGTACCCAAGAACACAATGGCTAGAAAGAGAAATGAAGTTGACTCTATTACTTGCCATTTTTGTTTACGTCTTGGACACTATTTCTTTTCATGCCCTTATAAAACTAAGGATTCCGAATTAGTTTGGGTCCCAAAACCTCAAACTTAGTAGAGTCAAATAGAATTTAGTTGAGATATGACCAAAAAGCTCCATCTTGCTATTTATATTGTCTTATCTCAACTAAACAAAAGATTCCATGCTTATTGTTAATTTTCTGCATTGTTGTACTGCAACAGAAACTTAGTCGGTCGAAGTATTGTCGACCGAACGATTAATCGGTCGAAGTATTGTCGACCGACCGAATGTCTGTAACATATCAAAATTTACAGCAATTATTTCGGTCGAAAATTGGTCAACCGAGCTACATTTCTGTGTTTTCTTATTTGTAATACAGTAATCTTCTCGATCGACAATTTGTCGACCGAGATAGATGTCGGTCGAACAATTGTCGACCGACTGGACTTCTGATTCAGAACTCTTATACAAATCTGTACTTAAATGATTCTAACCATATCGGACCATCACATGGGTACCAAAATCTACATTTTAATACAGGAATGGGTGGTTGTCAGTGGATGTTCCAAACATATGACCGGGAACAAGGATGCATTTCAAACTTTTGAAGAAAAGAAAAGTGGAACAATCACCTTTGGAGACAATGGTAAGGGCAAAATCGTTGGAATAGGTAATGTTGGTACAAACCTCGAAATAAAGAATGTTCTACTCGTTGATGGTTTGCACCATTATTTGATAAGTGTTAGTCAATTATGTGATAGTGGTTATGATGTGTTATTTAACAAAACTTGCTGCAAGTTATTGATAGAAAACACTACAAATGTTGTTTATGAAGGAAATAGAATTGGAAATCTTTATATCCTTAAACCTAACTCTATGAAATCAGTAGTAGGAAAATGCTTGCTTGCAAATGAAAATACCTTACAAGTATGGCATAAAAAGCTAGGACATGCTAGTTCACATATTATTAAAAAGTTAGTGAAATATGATCTTGTTCGTGGATTGCCTACTTTATCTTTCGATCAAGTTGAAAACTGTGAACCATGCACAATGGGAAAGCAAACCAAAACCTCTTTTAAACCAAAACATGTACTTAGCACCAGTAGGTCCTTAGAATTAATTCATATGGATTTATTTGGACCCATGAGGACACAATCTATTGGTGGTAAAAGATACAGCTTTATTATTGTTGATGATTATAGTAGATACACATGGGTACACTTTATTGCAACTAAAGATGATACTATTCATGTTTTTATACAATTTTGTTCCAAAATTGAAAATCTATTACAAAGCAAAATATGTACCATAAGAAGTGATCACGGTGGAGAATTTGAAAATCATATATTTGAAGAATTTTGTACATCTCAAGGGTACACTCATAATTTTTCTGCTCCACGCACCCCACAACAAAATGGTATAGTTGAAAGGAAAAATCGATCACTACAAGAAATGGCTAGAACTATGATGCTTGAACACAACACCCCCAAAACCTTTTGGGCTGAAGCTGTAAACACTGCATGCTATGTGCTAAATAGAGTAACTGTTCACTCTCATTTAAAGAAAACTCCATATGAACTAATACATTCTAAGAAACCTAGAGTTGACTATTTTCATACTTTTGGCTCCACATGCTATATCTTAAACACCAAAGATGATAGAGATAAGTTTGACTCAAAATCACACAAAGCATTCTTTTTGGGATATTCCACCTCTAGCAAAGCTTTTAGAGTATATAACACTATATCTAGAAAAGTTGAGGAATCTATTCATGTTTCTTTTCATGAAGATTCCAAATCTGAAAATTTAGAAATCATAGATCTCACAAATCAATTCGAAAATTTAAACATACCAAATAATAGTGAGAAAAGTACTACAAATAATCACCAAGTTGAACCACAACCTACACCTAGGCTTATTAAAGATCATCCTCAAGAATTAATTATTGGAGATCCTAATGATAAAGTTAAAACTAGGTCTTCTTTCAAAGATGTTGCAAACATGGCTTTTGTTTCTATCATTGAACCTAAAAAGATCTCTGAAGCTCTTAAAGATGATTATTGGATAATAGCCATGCAAGAAGAATTGAATCAATTCACTAAAAATGATGTATGGGATTTAGTTCCTAAACCACAAGATAAAACCATAATAGGAACTAAATGGGTTTTTAGGAACAAGATAAATGAGGCAGGAGAAGTAATAAGGAATAAAGCTTGGTTAGTAGCACAAGGATATAATCAACAAGAAGGAATAGATTTTGATGAAACGTATGCACCAGTAGCTAGACTTGAAGCTATTAGAATGTTACTAGCTATTGCTGCACATAAAAACATCAAACTATACCAAATGGATGTAAAAAGTGCATTTCTAAATGGCATCATTCAAGAAGAAGTATATGTTGCCCAACCACCTGGTTTTGAAATACCGGAAAAAGATGACTATGTTTATAAACTTAAGAAAGCACTTTATGGTTTAAAACAAGCACCTAGAAATTGGTATGAAAGGCTCAAGACATATCTTTTTGATAATGGTTTTTCTATTGGAAATTCAGATTATACTTTATTTTTCAAAACATATACATCTGATTTCCTAGTTGTGCAAATATATGTTGATGACATTATTTTTGGAGCTTCTAATGATTCATTGTGTACACAATTTAGTGATATTATGCAAAAAGAATTTGAAATGAGCCTCATGGGTGAACTAACTTTCTTTCTTGGTTTTCAAATTAAGCAAACACCTGCCGGAATATTCATAAGCCAAGAAAAATATACTAAAGAACTCTTAAAACGTTTTGGGATGGATCAGTGCAAACATGCTACTACTCCTATGGCTACTTCTACTAAAATTGATAAGGATGAAAATGGGGAACCTATTGATGATTCTTTATATAGAGCCATGATTGGTAGTTTGCTTTACTTAACTGCTTCTAGACCGGACATTATGTTTCCCGTTGGTCTTTGTGCTCGATTTCAATCACAACCTATGCACTCTCATTTTCTAGCAGTTAAACGAATTCTTCGCTACCTAGACGGCACTACTTGCTTTGGTTTATGGTATCCAAAAGGATAATCCTTGGATTTTAAAGCTTATACTGATGCGGATTATGCTGGTTGTCGACTTGATCGCAAGAGTACTAGTGGTGGATGTTTCTTATTAGGGAGAGCTTTAGTATCTTGGTTTAGCAAGAAACAAAATATGGTTGCCCTATCTACAACTGAAGCTGAATATATGGCAGCTGGGTCTTGTTGTGCTCAAGTGCTTTATATGCAACAAGTATTAAACGATTATGGTTTTACTCTTTCATCTACGCCTATTTTTTGTGACAACACGAGCGCTATAAACTTAGCACACAATCCTATTTTACACAGCCAAGCTAAACATATTGAAATACGTCATCATTTTTTAAGGGATCACATCTCCAAGAATCATGTTTCCCTTCATCATGTTGATACAGAAGATCAATTGGCTGATATTTTTACAAAACCGCTTCCACTAGATCAATTTAACAAAATTAGGAAGCAATTGCTTATCACTCCTTTGGAAGATGTTTTCTTTGATATTTGTGCTACTTAAACAAAAAACTCTTATCTGCATCATGATATTTTGGTTTTTAAATGGACATCTTTTTCATTAGATTTGATGGGACATCTAATTAAGGGGGAGTTTTTATTTCTAAATGGATATCTTTTTGAAATGACAAAGGGGGAGAAATAAATATAAAACTAAAACTTATAAAAACTCAATCAATGAGTTTCATAAATAAACTCTTGGGTTTACATTGAAAGTTGCTATATTCCCTAGTGAATTGGATTTCATGTTCCATAATTCAAGGGGAATAATAAGCAAAATTTTATAAACAAGAGGAAAAGCTACAAAAGGTAATCTAAAGGTATGAAACTCATATGGTTTATATTTCCTTTATTTTTATATTTAGGAAATGTTTGCCATCGTCAAAAAGGGGGAGATTGTTGGCTAAATGGACATCTATAAATCCCTTTGTTTTGATTATGACAAACATTTCATTCTTATTGATCTAACGAGCTACTTGAGTGTGCAGGATTAAGGTGGATGCCAAAGCAACTAGGGAAATCCATATGCTTACACATTTATGTTTTCATGCAATGTAATTGCTTTGTAAAACTTGTACAAATATATAATGTACAAGTACTTAGATTGCATGTAAATCAAGCGTTAGATCTTCCCTAGCTAAACACCACATTTAGATAAGACATCCCCTTCATATAGGATCACATATGCACACTCATGCATATAATTAGTGCCTAAATTGAAACATTGAAACAGGATCAATCTCGGTCGACAAACTCCTCGACCGAGACACTCTCGGTCGACAATCTTCTCGACCGAGAAAGATCCAAAGTAGCCGTTAGACACAACAGACAAGTTAGTTGGCAGTTGGAGAAAGACGTTGCAAATCACTTGTTCCAGAGTGCCTGTCGGTCGACAAAAGTTCGACCGAGTAGGTGTCTCGGTCAACCATTCCTCGACCGAGACGGTCTCTGACAGCAACTGCAGAATTAATTAATTAGCCGTTGTTAAAGCAACAACTTTGTACCTAACGGCTAGTTAAGCACTTAGAAACCCCTAGAAGTTGTCTAGAACGTCCTTAAGCATCCTTAGGCCATTCCTATAAATAGGACAAGCCATAGGACACTCAAATATACTTGCTACACTTGAGAAATCCTTGAGCATACTTTGAGCAATCTGTTTGTGAGCAATTTGAGCATTGCGACAATTGGCCATTTCATTTCCTAGCTCATAATTCGTGTCCTATAGGCTAGTATCTCCTACCCACTGCAATCACAAGTCCACACACTTGGTTAGGAGATCTACACGCTTGATCTAGGCAAATCAAGCCTTGGGCTACAAAGGATAAGTTGTAATTTCCTTTTTTCTTTCTTGTTCCCTATTATTGTTTGTACTCTCCTTGCTACTCCTAGGTTGGAGGCTGCGGATTGGAGAGGGTGAAGATCTTCTTGGTGAAGAAGAAGACTTTGAGCTACTTCAGAAGGCTGGTGCAACGGGAGGATACTTCTAGAGAGGAAGGCTACTTCAAGGGGGAGCTTGGAGTTACTTCAAGAAGGCTACCTCAAAGTTGGTGCACCTACTTCAAGTGAAGGCTGTTCAAAGGGTGTTAAGGAAAGTATTGTATTTTGTATAAATCCTTGAGAAGGTAATAAAATAAATACTTTCAAAATCCCGGTTGGGTAAGCAACCGGGTAGTGGACTGACAACTTTAGTAGTTGCTAAAGTTGGAACCACTCTAAACACCTGTCTCCTTGTTCTAATTTTTAATTGTGATTGTTTGAGTTAAAATAAATTGTTAAAATTATTTAAAAACTCTATTCACCCCCGAACTCATCAAAGTATTTATAGGAAAATATGTTCAAATAAGTCTGCATTTTCAATATTAAACAATGGTGCTAGGTTTTACAATACAATTATTTGTCTTATTAATCAAAAGTTTGCATGCAATACTCTTTTCAAATTATCATTTGAAACTACATCAAGACTTCTATGTCCTAATTAGCATTACATAGGTTTAGTTAATAGAATTATAGCTAAGCAACTTCACACTTTGAGGTCTTTCAGTCTAGGGGCATTTCCTTTCCAATTATATGGAGTCTTATTCATCATTTTAGGAGGATTTTCTTTCCAATTATATGGAGTCTTATTCGTCGTTCTAGTAGGAACCAATGTTGAATAAAGCATTATGATAACATTGCTTCAACACACATGTTTTTGGGTGATCCTATTTTGGTTGAAATTGAATTCATCATCTCTTTTATAGTTTTATTTCTTGTTCAACTATTCCATTTCATTCAAGCAAGTATGGAGGGGTATTTCCTATATAATGCCTTGAATTGTAAAAAGAACATAAAAGAGAGAACATTGATTTTTCCCTCTCCTATCAAAATGAAATATTTTGTTTACTAAGTTCATATCCTACTTCTAATTTATATTTAATATACAATTCAAAATTTCATCCTTTGAATATAAAAAGTAAAGTTTTGTAAAGTTGGAGAAATAATCTATAAGTATAATGCAAATTCTTCTTCCACAACTAGAGAAATTACTTTTTAAATTTTGAAGTTCCCTATGAATTAGATATAGTTATTAAGATTCTTAATAATATATTTGTGGGCATTGTTACTTTGTTGACTTAGATTCAACATATACATGACATTACTATTTAAATGAATGACACCATGAATATCTTCTCATAATCTAAGAGAAATAATGTGTAATACAAATCTAAAATTTACATGTCCAAGCTAATTTTGCAATGTCAAAAACTACCATCAATATAAGAAAAAGTAGTAATATTATTAACAAAAATGCATCACAAATTTAGAATAAATAGGACAAAAGTAAAATATCACATTCAAAATACTCTCTATATTTAGAACACAAGTATATGACCTTCTTTATGCAAAGGACATTTTTATCCCATATATAACAATTTGGGACACTAAAATGAGAATGACCCTAATGCTTGAGACAACCAAGACATCTTTGATCAATATAAACTTTCAAAAAGACATCTTCATGAAGATTTTAAGGCCTCTGACCTCAAGTTTGTGATTGAGTGTGCTTTCTTTATTTACAAGATGCTTAAACCATAATCTAATCTCTTCTGTGCTCTTATTACATGTGACATTTTCATGTTTCAGTCTGGTCCAATTTGGTTGATGTTTCAGCCATGTTTTCTTATTTTTAGCCAAATTGTAATTTACCGAAGTTGAGGGTTATCTTGCAGTTTGTAACATTTGTGGCGTGCCCTTAGTGCTTTATCATCACCAGAGAGATAATGATTCTATTTGGTTCCTTGTTGGACCGTGGTTGATGAGGTTGCATCTTATGGCGATGATAGGGTTTTCTCGTGTTTGCCTTGTTGGTGTGTATCGACCTTGCTAGGGTTTGGTGTGTTGCGACCACAACATCACTTTGGGATGAGTGTTACGACCACAACATATGCCCTAGGTGTTTTTTGCTTTGTCCTTAGTAACCTATAGGTGGTTTGGTCGAAGGGGTTTGTCTTGTAGTGGTGTGTTTTGACCATGTTGTGTAGGTGACCTAGTGTAGTAGTCGCTACATGGCCCACCTTGATTTGTTGTAACTGCAACAAGGGTTGTAGATGACCTAGGTGATTGGAACACTCTCTAGGTTGTATCACCCTTCTATGCGTGCAAGTGTTTAGTGGTTTCATTTCTATTTTCTAGGTGGAAAAATGTCCCTTTTGTGCTATGTTGTGTTGACACCTCATACCCACCTTACCTCCCTCCAAACTTTAGTATATAGCCCCTCTCATCTTCATGCAAGTAATACTTTTAGCTCTCTTTCCTTCTCCTTCCTTTCTTGGCCTACCTTGGTGCTTGGCAAAGCTAGAGGGTGTTGATCTTGGTGCTTTGGAGGTCGATCATCCTTTCATGTGATGCTTGTGAGCTTGATCATCTCCTTTTGGTGATCCTTGGTGACTTTCTCTCTTGGTAAGTGGTTTTGGACCCTTGATCTCTTTTCACTTTGCACCATACCTCTTACTTCTCAGATATGATACTATGGTGAAACCATGGTGGCTATTTTGAATATCTTCTCTTCACAAAGGTCAGAGACTGTTGTTTGACAATGGTGGTACCTATATGAGAAGGAGCTCTCTTCTTTCTTCTTCTTGCTCGACCTAGGGTTGTTACCCACTTTTCTTGATGCATCCTTTCACCATAGTGTTCTTCTCATTTGTGGTGATATTGTGGATGAAAATTTGATCTTTGTTCGAGTTTCATTCTCTATCTTGGAGCTTGATATCTTCATAAGGCAGGTTATATAACTCTTTTCCCTCTTTTATTATTTGCACCTTAGTCTTACTTACATGCTACTATTATAAATATCTAAAATGTGATGCTAATGTGCTAAGTGAATTTATCATGATCTGGGGTTTATGATTTTTTAGTATTCTCAAGTAGATTTCTCTTTCTCCTAAACCCTGATCTTGGTACTCAATGTTGTGATGATTATGGAATGGAGAATTTTCTCTTTCTCTTGAGTATGGATTTCTATCAACATGCACATGGTTTGAGTATCTTGGAGTGGCATGAAGTTTTAGTTTTGTTTTGCATGTATGAATGTAGATTTTATCTCTCTTAAATAAGGTTCTTTCATGGTGATATCCATGACAAATGTTTTAGAGTTTCAGTGATTATCTTCGCATGGAGTTTTCCACCTCGATGACGATGAATTTCCTTGATGCTAATAATCTATTTCAAATGTGGTGCTTCCATTTTTGAGGTGGTTTTATGTTCCTTGGAGTAGCTTGACCTTTGGGTACCTACACTCCTCTTAGTGGTTTGAGGTAGCTACACATGTGTGGGTTGTTGTGGGTGTAACAAACCCTAAACTTAGGCATGGTAGTAACATCTTGGAGTTCTTTGATTTCGGTCACTACATGCATAACTATTTTATAGTGTTTTGATTCAACCTAAGTACCTCAATTTCAGTTGGCTCATGTCCACCTAGTCATGTGTTGTGGCTGCAACAAAGCTAACCCTAATCGTCATGGTCGCTACATATATGTGCTATGGGTCGCTAACCTTTGGTTTGTTTGGTCGGTACAAGTAACCTTGGGTGTTGTGGTCACTACACTCATATGTGTTGTGATTGGAACACTATGTCTTGATGATTTGGGTCAAACATACATGAGTGTTTGATCGCTACATGTGCATGTACAAGTAGATGATGATTAATAGAGATCCCACCCTGCATAGATTAGGAATACATGAATTCCAACCTATTTTAGTGGAGGGACGCACTATTTGTTTACATCCATTAGTTATGGTGGAACCTAATACTTATTTTTGATAATTTATTAAATCAAACAAACCCTCTTTTTCTTTGAATTTAAATATCTAATGTAATCCAACCTTGGAGGTTGAATGAATGTCATAGCTATGTGAATGCTATGGTGATCCTTGTATAATACAAGGTGGTGATTTTGTGCATTGTTGAGGCACATTGTGATATTGAATGTGCAGAAATTATGTGTTTCAGTCTAATGACCTAACAAGTGCCTTGTGCCTATTTGAGGTGAAATACTCTAGAGATGTGATTGAGGGATTGAAATCCCATAGTGATATGATAGTGTTGATGGCCTTGAATTGGTAGTAATATCAAGTAATGATGTGAAAAGTTTATAATTCAAACATTTTATATCTTCTAGAGTTGTACTACCACCTTATCTTTGTAGAGATCATTTAGGGTTTGTACATTGTAACTTGATTGATGCTAAAAGACACTCAATTGACTCAACTAATAAAGTGAAACCCTAATCATAGATCCATCTACAACTTCAATATTATCTAGATGGTGAAATGGGTATTACCAAGGGAAACCTGGAGCGCATACTATTGAGTGTGATATGTGCAAGTGACCAAGTTTCCTGGACATCTCAATCACATGTATTTTGAGAACAACTACGGTCGGGTCTTGGTGATTAGCATGTGGTATGATGTGATTGAGGAAACCTACAATTGTACCTCCATAATTGGGTTATATACCCTAGTTTCTAGCATCCTGACATGTACCAAGGTGGGCTAGGTGTTTATAGGACCATAACCTTGACTATGAGTTGTTGTCTCTATAGGATTATCACTTTGACTATAAGTTGCTATCTTTGTAGTTTGACTATATGTCACTCTGGTGCATACTCTAACTAACTGAGTAGTGTAGGAGAAGATCATGGAGTCTGACTCTTCCATTGATCTTGTATGACACTAATTTTGAATTTGCAGTAGTCAATTGGATTTGGATGGTACAACTCAAATCCTTAGGGAATAATAAAAGACATAATACAACTGTGTAGTATAATTTCTTATGGTCAAATACAATTCACATTGGATGACCCCTTGCCTTATCTTTTGTACCGATTTCTTGAATTATAATGTTATAAGAGATATCAATTGTTATACTTATTGTTCATATTCCTTCTAAAAGTATAAATTTCTTTGCTTCTCAGTGGTAACTGCCTTAATTTCTTAATCTATGTTATCAATTTAATACATATCATTTAGTTGAATCTTCTCAACCTGATAATAATGTTTTCCATATGCTTTAGTTTACTTGTGCTTATAATAGACATTGGAAGGGAATTATATCTCTTGCTGGTATGTTTGGTCTCACCATGTGGGTTTCCACATCTTTTAGGTGGTCGTTCACGAAGAGGTAGAGTTTGTGCGCTTGTGGTTGAGCAACAAAAAGAGCAGTAGTTGTTGAAAGGTTGGACATGTTGCTAGTATTTTTTAGTAGGGTCCTATGTGTCATCCATGTACTCTAATGTACTTGGGGGTGTTTTGTAGATGTTGTATATCAAGATGATGTTTTGGTAATACACATTTTTTGTATAAATATGGTATGTATATATGAATATGTTATCAAATGTAACATGTTGTGTCTAGTGAGCCACCAAACAATGTTATGTAATAATCTTTTGGGATTATGTATGTAACACATGTGGTTTTTCTGATGCGGATGTGATATATTTCCACTTGAGGTGGATATGTGATATTGGTTTTTGTTTCTTGTGTTCTCTAATAACCTGGTTAGTTAGTATTAATTTCATGCTTTGTTTTGAGTAACCTCATTGTGGTGGATCGGGGCGTCACAATGATGTTTCCTTTATCAACAAAGCATGAAGCACTAAAGTTTTCCATGGCCACCATCTGCTTTTCATATCCTACTTATAGGTAGGTCATGAAAGCATCTTTATTTATGCATACAATTCATGATACTCTAGAGTCAATGATACATTCACTTGGATGAAAAGTCACCATATTGGTTAGGATGATTTCCTCCATTGGTATGTCCTCTATCACTATGTTAGTTGTGGGTATCTTCAATTCCTGAATCTCATCCTCCATCATGTTATTTCATTTTTAAGATGTATGATTAGATATTTCACATACAATATAATAACTTGAGTTTCTATCTCTTGCAATAGATCCTATCTCTTTTGATGGTGACACATCCTATTCAAGTTGTATCATCTCATAGTTCATATGCGGTGATGTTTCAATTTGGTCACATCCATGATCAACTTCACTAATTGTGGCATTTATTTTCTTATTGAGCTATGCCACATTCCTTTATCTATAACCATCTTGAAAGTAAAACTAAATCACATAACTATGTCCATTGTGAGCGCTAATGAATTTCAATATTTAGAGGACTCACATATTTATCCAACGGATAAAGAATCTCCTCAATCAAATCTATGTAGCTCTAGTTATGATCTTTAGATGTTTTACTTTTGATCTTTTTTTAACCTCTTATTACTACCTCTTATCTGAATTTGATCTGTCTATGGAATTTTTGGACCTAATGTTGGGCACACACAAACACGGACCATGCACTTACATCTCAACTACGATCATCCAGGAGCATAGGATCATGATTCAACATCCTAGGAGTTAACAGCTAGATCCGTACCCATCATCAACACAAGGAGCACTACTTCTCTTTTTATCCTCCAAAAGACACTTTCCTTACTCCCCTCAGATGAAGAAAATTTATCCAAAAGCCTAGAAACTACCTCCTCTTTCATTGCCCTCTTCTTTATCCTTCAATTTTTTACACACAACCTCATCCTTGCCTCTTTTTTTTTTCTCTAGCCCTAAACCTAGTCCTTTAATGTTGTAGGGCTATCTTCAACACTCACATGAGTCTCTAGATGGGTTGTTGGGCCTGCTACTACCATGGTTGAAGATGCTTCATGCAATTAAGATCAATGAGAATGGGCTCTCCAATTATGAGACAACAAACAATATCCACCGTAGGGTCGGGGCCAACCCATGGTCTCACATGTAGTCCAACAAACCAGGCACAAGTCATCATTGGATGCCTTGCATTAAACATGGGGGCGTGAGCCACTAGACTGAACATCAATGACCTAGATGAGGCCACACATGCACCATCCAACTACCACTATGCCACATTTGGGAATGATAAGTAGTGTCTTAGACTGCTTGAGTGGCAAAAGAGGGTGTAGGTGAGGATCTAGAGGAAGCCACACAATCTCGATCCAAGGGATTCTCCATTGCCCAAATTAGACAAACCAATATACAAAATTGATCAACTCGGTGTGGCCTATGACATGAGCATTTTTATAGAACATGATATCCTTGTTCCCTCCGTAACCCTAATATCACCCCTTGTTTCCCCTTATTCTAGGTTTGTGCTATATGAAACTTTTATGCTTGTAAATGACACTTTAATATGACGCTTGATCTTTCCCTTGAATCACATATTGTTCTTGACCTAAATTATGTACCCAACTAATCCAAATCATCCAAAATCGTAACTTATGAATTCTTGTGACTATTTAGATAAGGCCAACCTCCTTTGAGTTATAATGGTGTTTGGAAATCTAAGTCCCCTATTACCTATTGTATTCTTACGTGGTTTGATTTTCTTACTTGTGCCCCAAATATGATATGGATATTAATTTCATGTATATCCCTTCTAAATCAGGAGATACATCCTCCATATGCACACTCAGATGTGGATGTCCCATATAGTCCATATGGTGTTTCCCTAATGGTATAATTGATTTATGGTTATGTTTGCAAGTTTGTAGGATATGTTGGAGCTAGTGTTTGATATGATACCTTAGGGAAAACACCCTTCATAATTTGTTCTTCCTGTGTCCTTATCTTGATGATGTGATTTGATATCTTATTTAAGTATCACCCACCTATTGATAAAGATTGGTCTTGTCTTACATATAATGAGTCTTATGACCTTGTTATGTGCATAATGACCTAAATCTTTAAATAACTACATAAATAGATGGGACCTTGAAATGGCATGGAACTTGAACAACACCTTCTTGATGACTCTACATCCTTAAGAGGTTATCAACATGTAATGAAAAACTTTAAACTAAATTTGGACAAAACTAAAATAATGGAACTGGTAAAGGTTAATGATGATAATCTAATGCATAAAGGTAATCTTATTCCTTATGAAGTGTGTCTTATGGCTAAATGATATGAGATAAGTTAGGTTTCGAATCATGGAATTAGGTACATAGTTTAAATAATTGTATGAATATGGCTTTCTTGCTTGTACAATGATTTGTATGTATGCCTATTTACTTGCTCAAACATTGACTTGTAGTATTGTACATTGATTCTTTGTCTTTGTTTCTTATATATATATATATATATATATATATATATATATATATATATATATATATATATATATATATATATATATATATATATATATATATATATATATATATATATATAGAGAGAGAGAGAGAGAGAGAGAGAGAGAGAGATAGAGAGAGACAGGCTAGAATACACTCGAGTGTACGGATCGCACGAATACACTCAAGTGTGTTTGCATATCAAGGCTAATTTTTGCAAAATGTAAACCGTTGATTTTCACCGTCATACTATAACTAGGCTACATACAAATTTTGAGCCCATTTGGATGAGTTTAAGTGACTCATCTAAGGGCAACAAAATCGACGCGCGAAACTAATTTGAAATGTATAGTTTTTACAGTCTTCATAACATGAGCTATACATATCCAAATGTGCTCAAATTTTGCGTATGAGTTGTTCATGAGATGTTTAATAAGATCAACGGATTAGATTTTCAAAAAAAATATTGCATAATGATAAACTACTTGAGTGTATTTCTCTCCGGATACACTCTAGTGTATTCTAGCCTGACTCATATAGAGTCAGGCTAGAATAGACTCGAGTGTACGGATCGCACGAATACACTCAAGTGTGTTTGTATATATATATATATATATATATATATATATATATATATATATATATATATATATATATATATATATATATATATATATATATATATATATATATATGCTGACAATGAGTGGTTCAAGTGGTCAAACTTGGTGTTCCCTAACAAAAGGACACGGGTTTGAATCTCAGTTTTCTCCTTGATTTACCACCCTCCCGGATGTTCGACCTCCGCCACGGACATGGGAGTAGGGGGAGAAATTTTTCTCTCTTCATCCCATATATATATATATATATATATATATATACATACACTATTCTATCATACTAAACGTCACTACTCGTCTCCGTCCACACAATGTCCTTAATTGATTGGCTCCTTGTATGACTTGTAGGAACATGTCCCCGTCACTACCAGTTTGGACTCTAATGAATTATCTTTTCCTGTGTTAATAATTTCGATTTCCGTAATATCATATTGGCAAACTTCACGAATCGATTGGTCTTCCATCTTCAAAAAGCAAAACTTTGCAATTACCAGAAGGAAACTACCTACCTTAGCTAGCACCGTGGCACCATACTAGGAAATTTACTATTCTATCATACTAAACGTCACTACTCATCTCCGTCCACACAATCTCCTTAATTGATTGGGCTCCTTGTATAAATGGTAGGAACATGTCCCCGTCACTCCCAGTTTGGACTCTACAAGCTTATATATCCTCCGTTACGAATTATCTTTTCCTGTGTTAATAATTCCTATTTCCGTAATCTCATATTGGCAAACTTCACGAATGGACTGGTCTTCCATCTTCAAAAAGAAAAACTTTGCAATTACCGGAAGGAAACTACCTACCATAGCAAGCACCGTGGCACCATACTCGGAAAACATACAATAAGTCATCTATACGCCGCCCAGTCTGCAAGTGGTGCATTACAGATTTCTACTAATCTCATGCGTTGGATACCATATATGTTGTGATGTTCATTCTCCTGTTCACAATCCTATAGCCCACTGGAGGGGGCACCGCTGATTGCATTTTCTCCACAGAAACATGTATCACCGAGAGGGAGACAACAACCAGAGTTTGTTTGGCTTTCTGTATACACAACAAAGAACTATAGCAGAGATGGCTACAGAAATATGATGCACAGAGAAGCATACGAACATGCGAAATCGTCCTTTATAGATATGCGAGAAGATTATCTATTGCGAGAATGCTTGACTAGGCGTCACCGTTCGGATGCATTCAAGATCTGACGACGCTCAGAATAGGATTAATGACTATGGATGCGAATTCTTGTATTAGGTGGAACTCCTCTCCATGATAGGCAATTCAAAGCCATGCAACCCACAAGAGTTCACTACTCAGCCGATCGTAGCGGTTTTCTATCATATTTTCCTAATGCATATTCCCATGGACCTCATGTTACAGCTCTTCAAGCATCACAATGTTGTATAGAATCTATAGAAATATTTATGCCAGTCATGAAATTTGGAGCAATTGCTCTTACAGAATATACATCTATGAATCCAATTCATCAAGGAGGTGTGCTATTCATGCTTTAATGTACATTGACTGTTTTTTATTCGGGATTCTTGGACTTCTCTTTTCCATCGTAGAGTTGTAAGTTATTCCTACCTCCTATGATATTTACTAATTTCACTTGCAGTATGTTTTTTTTTCTTTCCCGTGATTACTTACTCCTTCAAATATGTGATATATGCCCCATGTTAGTTTGATTGTTTCCCTATCATTATATAATAATGTGTCCAGTTAAAATATTTGAAGTTACATGTTGTAATGCATCATTGTATGCATAGACCAACTTTCATATTAATGGTGTACAAACATGCATAAATTTGTAAAAAATATTGGTAGAAGTATACGCTGTGATGTGTTATTCGTCCTCAATTTTTATAAACATTGTAACATATTTAGGCTATCTACTTATCTTCTTGGGAATTGACTAACAATTACAATGAAATAGAAGTAGACGGGTAATAAATTGTGCCACCAGTACTTTTGGATGGTGAGGTCAATCCTTTGAAATGTATGTATGTATTTCACCATGTCAGCTATTGTAAAGGATAACTAATGTTGCTCTCATGGGTGGAAAAATAGGTTAGCTCTTTGCATAAACTAAGACGCCAAATATACAAAAATTACTTTATAAAAATTGTTTGACGTGTACCTTTTTAGTTTGCAGATCTCATGAAGTTACATTTTGTTTTTAAAAAAAATTCGTTGTACAAAGTTTCAAAAAGATAATGATGACTTAATTTATCTTTCATTTTGAACTAACTACAAATATAACTCAAATGAATCCTACATTTAAATTGATGCAAAATTTTATGTTTGATTAATGGCATGTATAACAAACAAGTATACCCCCATTCACATTATTTGCAAACAAATAGTATTTCTTGACCCTTGAGATAGTATGCATTGCTATACCAAACATAAATATTTTGTATGTCATTCATTCATATTTTCACCATTTCTATGTTTAATAGACTAGGGTGGAAACATCATGGCTATATTTATGTTAAAAAAAGGCATGAGATAAGACGCTTTATCCCAACTCTATGTTTTCAAAGTGTCTCTATTAGTTCCATTTGTAGGGTTCCATCCATAGATCTACCCCAATACTTACTTTTAGGGTGATTAACTGAAAAGATCCACAAAAGAAAGGACATAGTTGGAGTATAGGGAATAGTGAATCTATGGACTTGTCGCCCCCAACAGTATCACAGCTGGATGTGGAGGGCTCTACTCAAATTCAGATATCAGTTTCAGCCTATGGTCAGAGTGCGGATTGGCAAAGGGGATCATATTTCACTCTGGGAAGATCCGTGGGTCAAAGGTGATTTTCTGTCTAACTGTGTTGAACCAGGATTATCGCTGAGAAATGGGTTAACCAGGGATAGAAAACTGAACTCCATCATTCAGGATGGAGAATGGAATATTCCAAAAGGTAGAGGCTACAGGGAGATAGCTGATATCTATGCGAAGATAAATGTAAGCTGTGAGGATGATTTGTTCTACTTTCATGGAGTAAATCCTTTCTCTCTAAAGAAAGCTTGGGACGTATGCAGAAACAAATCTGATGAGACCCCTTGGGCTCGTTGGATTTGGAAATCAAAAGCTCCGCAGAGATACAAACTCCATTGCTGGCGTGTGATGAAAAGAAAGCTAGTCACAAAGGAGTTTTTAAAAGGAAAAGGGATACATATGGCATCTAGATGTAGCCTCTGCCAAGAACAGGAAGAGACTGCCTCGCATCTCCTGTGGGCATGCAAGTTCAGTGCAGAACTGTGGGGTCGTGCTACCATGACCCACATCCCAGCATGCTATGAAGATATTCTGCTGATTAAAGGAGACAAAGAAAAGACTCTGACTATTTCAATTATCTACTACATATGGTTCTATAGAAACAAAACCATTTTTGAAAGCACTCCCACTTCTGCCAATGCAGCGTGGAATAGAATAGAAAGTGATAGCAAGAACCTGTATAGATAGGTTTCTATATCCTTATTGTGAGATATTCCTATCTCACCCCCACTTGTACATACTTTTTTGGTTTATTGGAAGAGAAGCACGCTTACTGATAAAAAAAAATAGAATTAAAATTGTACTATCGAAGATATCTTCACTCATTAACCACAATACTATTACCAATTGCACAATATAACTATGTTGTATCTACTATCAATACACCACACCCAAAAAGTATAGGCCAACACACTAGAATTTAGAAAGTTCTACAAGCCATGTCTCGTTCAAAAAGGTGTTCCAACCACTTTTGCGTCCGGTTTAGACCAAAGCATGCTATTTTCAAAAGATAAATTACAGGATATGCTAATGAGGAAAACAACATAACTTTTTTCTTTGTATTTTCCTATGCCCATACCAAATTAATTGTAATCTTCAAAAAGGTCTCCAAGTTATCCAATTTTCATGTTTACCCTCGAGTACAACTTCTATTTGAGCACCTTAGGGACATAAGAAGAGCCATATTGGATGGTGTAGTTAATGCCGGATAGAGAAGACACATTTCTAGAAGATGTAGTCGAGGTTTAATCCATGCATAATAAGACACTTAGATGTTATTTGCATTTAGTTTTATAACCAGTGACAACCTTATGTAGGAGTGTGTTACTAATTTTAGTGCACCCATGAAAAAGAAATTGAGTGGTTACAAGATGAATTTGTTGGCACTATCTAGAAACGCAACCAACTCATCTTACTTTAAACACCATTATTGTTACATTTCCCTGATATTACACTTCTACATTTTTCTAGCACTACAAGACATCTTTTTAGATCTGATCCATGACTGACCAAAAGCAATAACTTTTGTGTTGGTCATACATATATAGTTTCTCCTAGGAATAGTATTATTCAATGAGCTTTGTGATTTACACACATGTATTTGGATCTATAATGGTTCATGGTATTCTGATCCTTAACTATGTAGACCATATGCATCATGCTATTCTTCAAAAGTTCAATGAAAACATAGAAATGATTTATAGAAGTAGGACAAAAAAAATTACTTGTTGTGATATGAGGAGGCAAGGGGGTAATTGGCATTATATTATTATTTCTTTCAAGATTATTTGATTTAGTTATTTTCACTTATTTGGTCAACTATGGTTATGGACATGTTAGGATGAGGTTCTATCAATGCTACAGTTCTACTACTTAATTGTACTAATACCCTTTCAAGTTATCACTTCTAGATACTCTTAAAGTAAATTATCAATTCAATATTATTTGAAACTTATTTTGTTGAAAATACACGTGGAACTAATTTAATGAATATTGTTCTATGTAATAAGCCATATAAAGATAAGTTAGTATTTATTGCAGCCAATGGTACTTATTTTACTTGAGACATGAATTTATTCTTTCATCTACTTTTCTTGAACACAATGATGAAAGAGGTTTAGATTTTTTTGTGATATATTGTCTCCTATGTTTAAAATAGAAGAATGATATGGAGGATATCATAGAATAATATTTTCTATGTAAAGTGTACTACATAATATTGACCAACCACCTACAACATAAATACCTAGACAAGATTTTGACATATAACTGTGTTATATATGTGTTTGTATATTCATGTATACATATCTGATTCCATATGTACATGTATACATGTACTTAAAGTATGATTAAAAATTATGTGAACAATATTATTTTAATTGCATTTATTGTTAGGTGATGTCAATATAATGTTAAATTTACCCTTTCCTTTTTTCAAGTTCTAAGTGAACTACTACAACCATAAAAATAAAGTTAATTTTCTTTACATATTTTCTATCACAACCCAGGAATATACAAAAATTGAATGGGAGTTCAAATACATCCAAAAGCCCACAAATCCTACATGCTCAAAATATTTTGGTACCTTATTCACATCTCTATAGTAATGTTGTACCTGAATCACCAAATTTGTTTACCATGGGTTTCAAATCCTTATTCAAGTAGTTACAATTGTAAGATGTGTTTAATATGTATCTTACCAATATCACTTCATAGTATCAATCATTCTTTCAAGAACATTTCTTGAATTTTGAAGTTTGAACGTGTTGATCATGAATGTTAATAACCAAATCATCATCATCATCTAAGCATTGTCCCAACTATGTTGGGGACGGCTACAGGGATCCTTCATTTCCATTCAGCTCTATCATGGGCCATATTTTGGTTGAGACATAGATATTCAAAATATCTCTTGAGAAGCTCATCTCATGTCAATTTAAGCCTTCCTCTTCTTCTATCCATTGTTCTTGACTCAATAGCATTTCTTCATATAGGTGCAATAGTCGGTCTATGTTGCACATGTCCGTACCATCTGAGTCGACCCTCTCACAACTTGTCCTCGATGCTTGCCACTCCTACATTATTCTTGATATAGCCATTTCTCAAGCGATCTTTTCTTTTCATCCCACACAACCATATCAGCATATGCATTTCAACCACATTCATCGTGTTGAGACCTTTTTTCTTCATCGCCCAACATTCACTCCCATAGAGCATGGCTGGCCATATTTTTATTCTATAAAACTTACTTTTTAACCTGAGATAGATCTTTCAATCACATAAAACTCTAGTTGCACTCCTCTTTTTCTACCCACCTACAGTGATCCTATAACAAATGTCATTTTAGATATCCCCATCTATTTGAATAATAGAACCCAAGTAACAACATTTATCACATTTTGGTATATCTACTCCGTCCAACTTGCCTCCATCATTCACACAGCGAGATTGACAGAAATTGCAATGCATATACTTTGTTTTTCTCCTATTAATCATTAATCCATTTTATTCCAATGCCTCTCTCCTACGTTCAACTTTATCATTCAATCCATATTTATATTTGTTAATCAAAGCAATATCATCAGCAAATAACATACACTAAGGAATATCATCCTAAACATTCTTGTCAACTCATCCATAACAAGAATGAACATATATGGGTTGATTGTGTATCCTTGGTGTACCCCAACTATGATAGGAAAAGTTAGTGTCTCTCCTCTAGGAGTCCTTAGACTTGTAGTATATCTATCATACATGTCGTTGATCAAGTCCATGTATTGGATTGGCACACCCTTTTGCTTCAAAACCATCCACAACACTTCTCTGGATACTCAATCATAAGCCCTTTCAAAATCAATAAACACCATATGAATATCTCTTTTGCTTTCTCTATACTTCTCCATAAGCCTCCTTATAGAAAAAAAAATAGCATATGTTGTTTATCTTCCAGGCATGAAATGAAATTTGTTGTTTGATATCTATTTTATAGATCTTAGTCTATTCTAAATAAACCTCTCCCAGAGCATCATTGTGTGACTCATCAACTTGATACCTCTATAGTTTGTGTGGCTCTTAATATCACCTTTTTTCTTGTAGACGGGGACTATAGTATGATTTCTCCACTCATCCGACATCTTCTTGGTCTTCAGGATCTTGTTAAAGAACTTTGTTAACCATATAACTCTTTCATCTCCCATGCTCTTCCATACATCAATGGGAATATCGTCTGGTCTGCATGCCTTTCTCATTTTCATTTTTTTGAAAGAATTCTTGACCTCAAATGGTGAAACTCGTCATGTGTAAAAGATATCTCTTGTATTCATGTCACACAAGTCTCAAACATTATTTATAGTATCTCCATCAAAAAGATTATGGAAGTAATTTCTCCATTGGTTCTTGATATCATCATCCTTCACCAACACTCTGCCATCTTCATTCTTGATGCATTTTACTTGACTCAAGTCTCTTCCTTTCCTTTCTCTTATATGAGCCATTTTATATATATCTTTTTCCCATTCTGTGGTGTCCAACTTCTTATAAATATCATCAAAGTATCTAGACCTCGCCTCCTGAACAACCTTTTTAGCTTATTTATTTGCTTTCTTTTATGTTTGGAATGTTGCATCATCTTGAGATTTAGGAAATCACTTGTATATCTCCATTTTCAATTTAATAGCCTTCTGTACTTTAGCATTCCACCACCAATTCTCTTTCTGTGGAAGCCCACAACCTTTAGAATCTCCCAAAACCTCTTTGGAAATTTTTGTTATGCAAGAGCTCATGTTATGCTACACAGTGTTAACATTAGAATCCAAGTTCCATGTTCCATCCTTGATGAGTTTATCATGAAAAGTCAATTTTTTTTCTCCTTTAAGATTCCACCATTTGATCATGCTATCTTGGTTTCAATTATGCATGACTTTATTGATCTTCATGTTAGTATCCAAACCCACTAACATATGTTGGGTCGTGAGTTCTTCGCTAGGAATCACTTTACAATACTTGCATATATTATGATCCATCTGCCTCATAAGGAGATAATAATCAATTTGTCTATAATTGTGCTCACTCTTGAAAGTAATCTTATGAGATTTTCTTTTCTTGAAATGGGCGTTTTCCAAAATCATATCATATGCAACTTAAAAATCTAATATCCTCTCTCCTTCTCCATTTCTATTGCCATATCCATAACCACCATGAACTCTCTCAAAGATTTGATACTGCCCACATGGCCATTTAAATCACTCCCAATAATAATGTTCTCCTCTATTGGTATTTCCTGCATCAATTCATCCATGTCATCCCAAAATTCCTTCTTAGCATCCTTGCTAAGGCCAACTTGGGGGGCATAAGAACTAATAATGTTAAAAATATTTCCTCTAAGAACAACCTTGATAGTTATGATTCAATCACCCATCCTTGTGATCTTGACAACATCATCTTATCAACAATAATACCTATGCCATTTTTATATTTACCAACACTTGTATACCAGATTTTGTATCATGTGTCTCCAATATCTCTACAACATTCCCCTGTCCACTTGGTTTCCTACAAACAAGCTATATTAACTTTTCTTCTCATCATGGCATCCACTATCTTCAACGATTTCCCTAACAAAGAGCCAATATGCCAAGATCCAACTCTAATCCTTTTTTGTTGAACAATGTTATTGAGTATCTATACTAAATTTAAGAGAAAATGTTTTTGTAGGTTTCCATTATTGCTACTTCGTGCTCTAGGAGTGTTTGAATTTTTTTCAAATTAATTAGTTTCTATTTATCTATTTATTATTATATCTTTAAGGACTTTTTTGTTCAATTATGAATGGAACATGTATATTATAAATCAAAATAAATTAAAATTTTAATGCAATATAAAAAAGGATAAATAAAATGGTTGTATAATCATACTAGAAAAAGAAACACAATCTGAATAAATTCTTTATAGGATAAGGGTAAGAAAGATAAGAATAAAGAAGGGCATATCTTTTTAAGGTACTAAAGAGGTTCAAGAAATGAGAGAATTTAGGATTGCTACCAGAAAGACTAATGCAATCCATAATTATTTACCAACAAATATAATATTTTTGTTACTTGACCAACCATGATAAGAGCAAATACTATAGGGACACTAATAAATAGGATTTATGAGGTTGCAGTTAATGCAAAAACAGCCAATTCAAAAGCAATATTCATGCTTGTAATCATTCAAACTACCAAAAAATGAACTATACTATTTGATCCCTCACTTCGTCAAAATTGTGATAAAATAAATGCATTATGGAAGGATTTAATATTGAATATATTAATTGATTCTTTAGAACTTATTACCACTTTTATTTCAATTTAGATAGGGAGACATATTCTTGCTTATTGAACAAACACACAAAATGATTAAACTATTTAATTTGGAAATACACAACAGAAAAAAATATGGAATTCATTCCCAGATACTTATTTATGACAATATCTAAGGGTTTTGTTCCAAATTTGAAATAAGACTTAACATAGAAACCATATGTTAATCTCATAAAATGGCCTTTGATCACAATTTATTCTTAAAGAACTATGACTGCATATAATTACTTTTTAATGGAATTTCAAAAATTCTATATATCTTCATTATGTTCTAGATTGTAATCTCTAATGAAAAATATAACTCTATGAGCAAAGGTTTGGAGGAGCTAGGCATTGTTGCAAAACACCCAAATAATGTATTCCACATTTTTTGTGTTCCACCAAATTCGACCCATGGACCATATGATCATCTTGAAAGATGACCAAACCAACAAGACCACAAGACCACATACCAATGCCGTAAAAACACTACTAGAATGCACTTGACGACCATATTTTGAAAAAGATGGAAACTCGACAAAATGACAGATATGGAAATTATCGGACCATGCATGTTCCTACCCTGGCTTTGCTATTATTAACACCTTTCCCTAACAACCTGTCACAATGATGCCACATTCCTTTCTCCCTCAATGTTTTAACAGTCTCTAGATCCTGTGACTAGCTCACCTCCACCTTACTTCAATTCTGAAATAGTTTCTTTCTATTATTTTAATTCCTCAAACCAGGGTTATGTATGAGGTGATCTCTGGTGGTGTATTAACAAGATGGATAATTATGAGGAGTCGTTGAAGTGCATTACACTCAAGAAGATCCCTCCCTCTTTTCCTTTTTAACCCAGAATAAAATCGAGGAGCACTGTGGAACATCAAAGTGAGTGTAAAATGGTCATGAGACTTGTTGCTACTTTCCAAAAAATAACAAACAATCATGAGATATATAGAATTCATATCATAATTTTAGGTTTTGATCAATATCTTTCGATCTCAAAGTAAGATATAATCAATGTGCATGAATTGTAGATTAGTAGCTTTAGCATTTGATGTGTGTTATGAATTATGAAACCAGTGGGAGATAGTATGTTATGTAATCTACAAAATAACTTAATGATTGTTTAGGACAAAAAAATATCCATAATGGCACATAAACTTAGTCAATTCATTACAACTAAGTGTGTCAATTTGATATGTGTAGTAGTATATAAATAAAAGGAGAAAGTTCTAATAATACAATATACATGCATACATTATTTAAACCATAGAAAGATAAATAAAAATATGTATCTTTAATACTAGGTTTGAAAATGTTCTTGATCATTTTTTTGGGAAACTAGAGACTTATTTATTCATCTCACTCTCTAGTGCAAGGCATAAATGGTCCAAGTTAATATTAACTTCAGCTTGGAGCCACAGAGGTTTATATAAGCTGAAATTACATGAAAGGAAAGTTTGCTTAGTTTTTTTTGCTATTCCATCATCAACCTAGTTTAGTTCACGTGGTATATGCAACATGGTGATCTGAGTGAAAGCAATACTGGTGGATTGAAATTTCCTCCAATGGGGTTGGATCTTTGAGGGTGGAGGTTGACTGTCCCTGAGCAACTGCGTAGCTAATTTAGAGTCAGACATTAGAACTATATTCTCTAGTCTGAGTTCCTACCCCAATTGTCCTGCAAGAAGGGCGGCATGGACCTCAGCTTCAACGACTGAGGAGGAGAAAAGGGGGTGCTTTTCCCATAGATGCATTTTCCTATTGGATCGATTACATGGATTCCTGCTCTAACCTTTTTGGAGCTGTGGTTGAATGACGCATCGATGAAAATAGTTGCATCATAGCCATTACGTCTGGAGAAAGAAGGGTGTGGGCGTGCTGAGGGAAATCTCGCCTCAATAGGAAGGTTGAGGATGGCTCTTGTTCTCTCCTTGATGAAGGTGATGCTATGACTAGAGCAAAGTGGAGTGTTGTTATGGATATGATCATTCTACATCTGCCATATGTGCGAAAATGTGATAATATTCTGGATGTCGACCTCCTCCTTGTTGTTGCTTCATATGATGTCCTGCACCCACACCTCCTTAGATAGCATGAAGAAGATATTGTGAACCCCTAGTCCAGCCCAAATTTGTCGGCTAGTTGTATAGTCTCGCAAGCAGTGCAAGAGTGTTTCTGGGTTGTTGTTATTGATCGAGCATATGATGTCCATGTTTAGGTGTCAGTGCCACTTCTCATAGTTGATTAACAATGCCCGGTGTTGAAGTATCCAGGTAAAGACTCAGATGTGCTTCGGGACATGGAATTTCCAGACAACGTCCCAGTTTCCTGAGGTAGATATGTTGTGATCGTCACAGGTCCATGCGTATGCGGATTTGACGGTGAAGCTGCCAGATTCCTCATAAGGCCATGACCATGCATCCTCGCCTGAATTGTCCACTGGGGGCAGGAATGACCTGATCTAGTCTGTCATACCTACTGGTAGATAATTTGTACTAAAGGATTTATCCCACTCGCCGTTGGCCTCTCGCTTGGAGCATACGTTGAGCTCCATAAGATATGTGGGGATGTTCCAAGCCGGGTTTGATTCCAGGATTGAACTACCATGTATCCATTTGTCGGACCAAACATTGGTTCTCATTTCTGAGTTGATGACTCTATGGTTGTTGGTCGATAGCATGTTGATGTTCTTCTTGATGAAAACCTAGGCTGAAAAACTAGGTTTCTTACTGATTTTATTACCGCACATGTATTTTTCCTTCATCACGTTGACCCACAATGCCGAGTGATTATTCATGAAGAACCATACGTTCTTAAGCATGAGAGTTGTATTTTGATCTCTTGCATCTTTGATGCCTAGACCCCCCATATTTTTAGGTGAGGTGACCTTCTTCCAGGAGACTAGGGAGAGCTTCTTTTGATCTCTACCACCCGACCAAATAAAGTTCTTGACGTGTTTGTTGATATCATCACAAAGGGCATGTGACAAACGGATAGTTTGATGGTATATGAGGGGATGGATTGTAGAGTGGACTTTTCAAGGGTTATTCTCCCTGCCAAGGAGAGGTGTCTGGCTGACCAACTAGTTATCCTCTCTTTAATGGATTTGGTAATTTGTTGAAGCATTTGTTTATTGACCCTGTGGTGAAGGATAGGCACGCTAAGGTAGCATCCTATGTCATCGGTGAGATCAATATGCCTACAGAAGGCTCATCTTTCTACCTTTGAAGTGTTCGATGAAACGTAGCATTTGGACTTTTCTTTTGAAATTACTTGGCCTGATGTAGCAGAAAAGGAGTCAAGGATATGTAGGATGTTTCTCTCTTGAGATGGGTCTGCCTTTTCCATAAGAATTATGTCATCGGAGAAGAACACATGTGAAAGAGGAGTTCCACGGCATGCAAGGAGAATGGGTTTCCAATGTGAGATGGAAACAAACTTGTTGATGGCTTGTGAGAGACATTCCATACAAAGGAAAAATAGATAGGGGTTGAGGGGATCTCCGTGTTGCATGCCTTGGGAGGATTGGAAGGGATGCAGCGGTACTCCTTCCCACAAGATGGATGTATTGCCAGATGAAATGATATTCATGACCAGTTTAATAGTAATGTCTGGGATTCCAATTTTGAGTAGTGTGTCTCTGATGAATGGCCATTACATTCTGTCAAAGGCTTTAGAGAGATTGAGTTTTATACTGACCCATTTTGTCTGCCCATATTTCTATTTCATGGAGTCAATTAGTTCCTGGACCAATATTATATTGTCTCTTATCCTTCTGCCTGGGATGAAGCTTGACTGTGTAGAAGAGATCTAGCTGTTGAGGTGTGGCTTCATTCACTATACTAGGATCTTTGAGATGAGTTTAAAGAAGTATTTGTTAAGTGAAATTGGTCTCAGGTCAGAGCAACTCATCGGTTGTATGGTATTGGGAATAAGGATCATATATGAGTCTGCCATACATTGATTAATGATCCCGGTGTTGAAAGCTTCTTGGATTGTGTAAATGAGAGAGTTGTTGATCATAGTCCAGTTAGCCTATAGAAAGCCAGCGTATATCCCTTCTAGTCCAGGAGATTTGGATGGGCACAAGAGGAAGACATTTTTCTTAATCTCTTTCGGTCCAGGTGTGCAGGCAATGGGGTTTAATTATTGCAGGGACAACTGGGTGAAGGAGCCGATAAAGTTACCAGTGTTATTGGCAAGGGATGTGCTATTGTCCACCATCATCAGAGAAATGAAATAGTTCCAGACCATGTTCTTGAGTTCTATAGGCTCATCTATCCATACACCTTCTTCATTACGCAGCCTGGTGATCTTCGTGAAGTGCCTTCTTACTTTGACGATGGAATGGAAGAACTTGGTGTTTCCATCTCCCAAATGGAGCCAATCAATATCTGACTTTTGACACTATTCCATCTCCTCTTGGAGTAAAATACCACTATATTGTTCTTGTAGAGAGACAGATAGGAGGTCATTAGTAGAATGGGGGTATATGCTTTGCAATACCTGATAGGGATCCAGCTTCTAAAGGAGTCATTATTTCTTTTTCTGCTTAGCATGCCTTGAAGAGGCTTCCCACTTGAGGGCCACCCTTTGGAAGATAGGCAGCACCTCTGGTAGGGGCATATCGTTTCACCATTATGGAAACAGTTCCTTGTGAAAATAAGGCATAGTAGTCCAACTGGATTTGGTTCTAAATATGGGTTTCCTTGCTTCTTGCTTGTTGATGTTGGCAATGAGAATAGGGTTACGGTCAGAGTATAGTCGAGGTAACACTATTTTTTGTATCCCCCACCTATTGTGAGGCAGTCGTCATTAGCTATGACTCTGTCTAGATTTTCTAAGAGTTGACGCCACTTGAACATGAAGAAGTTCCCATGCATGTGCGTCTTGGCCAGACCTATATGTATAAGAAGTTCTTTAAATAGACGATTCTTACAACGATTGAAGTGAGTACCTCCTTTCTTTTCTATGATGTCGAGCATGGTGTTCAACTCTCTTATGACTGCCCAGGCTTCAGGCATAGAAGGAGCAATTTCAGAAAGCCTGGAGCATAACAAACACCATTTACTATGGCTGGGACTCCCATATACGAAGGCAATGCGCCAGGAGTTGTTGATGTTGCAGTCAATAAGTTGTCTATGATTATGGATGATGTCAACATTGCATTGGGCCTCATCCCATAGGATCCATATGCTGCCAAATAATCCGAGCACCTCAACCCTATGAGAAGATGTATAACCAAGCTTTCTGATTACAGTGTCAGCAAATTTGCCACTACACCAAGGTTCGATAATGACCAAGATCTTGATCTTGTGAGTTATTTTGTAAGACTTGAGGAGATGAATCTTGTCCTTGGAGAAAGCTCCTTGGACATTCCAGCACATGATGTTCGACATTAATATACAAGGGGTGGGTGTGAGACTTCTTTTGATTGATTGTCGTGCACATGCCTACTGCCTCGCCAGAATCATCTAGGAGTGGTGCCTCTCCGATGTGCACATCATGGGTGTCTTCCATTTCCTATTTTAGTTTGTAGAAAGTGATTTGCTTCTTGGATTGGTTGTCACTAGAGTTGTTGAGCAATTGGGTGAGTTTCCCTTTCTTGCGCTCCCTACCCGGGCTGACCATGACATTGTGGTAGATTACCTTGTGGTTCCTTAGCAAAACACCATTGCCTGCCCCCGCATCCCCCATTGGAATCCTTTAGGGAGTCTATTAGGGTCAGGGGTAGGGGTTCCCTTGAACACAAAGGTGCCACCATTGCTGGGGATGGTGTGGCGGCCTTTCGAGACCTGGTCATCAATTAAGATCACTATCGTGTTGTTTGTAGATTGCGGTATGCTTGCCTGGTTTTTAGTGATATTGTTCTTATTCTTGTGGTGTACAACTGTCTCCCAGTCCTCCTCTTCCTTTTCTGCTACATTCACACCCAAGGGGTGGCCTCCTTTCGGATATTACTTACTGCAAGGGGGGTCTTGCGAGTCCCTGTGGGAGCATTTTGCTTTCCGGTCGGGTCGCCTTTGTTACACCTCGATCTCACAAATTCCTCAAATCATGAGATTAGGGCGTAAGATAGGATTTGTATGCAACACAAAGAACACCCTTAACTTTTTACTTTTCTTTAAAACTCTTGTTTCCCCGCATTGAACCACATAACATCTTAACAAAGGAATCTGAACATTTCTTTTACTAATCAAACTTCAATAGTAAAGATACATGTATAAACATTCACGATGTCTTTCACACATTATGCACATGAAACTTGCTAATTAGCATACATATCAAAGAGAAACAATATTACACATTGTAATTACAACTCTCTCTCTAAACTCTTACTGAGGACCTAGAGTGACAAGGACCGACTGACTCAACTAATCTCGTACTTGACTCCTGTGGCAGGTCTACACTGATGCTCTGACCATCTTCAAGTTCACGCGGTTAACCCTAAAATGTTTGAGTAGAGGGGTGAGCCTACTCGCTCAGTGAATGAGTACTTCATGGAAACAGACTAATGCACTAATGTGATTACAGATATAATTTGAGTAAACGATATGAGATTTAAAAACAATAAATACTACACTGAGCAGTTCTAAAACATTATAATTGAAATAACAAAGAATGTAAATATTGCATCCAAAGAATAACTACTAGAAGACTATGCTATAGTCTTCCTTAACTCTATCATTTATAAAGAGCTCTGTGAACCTATATGATCATATTTTAGATTATGCCCTGATCTATGCAGTGTACTCTGCATAGAGACTCGTAGTGCACTACGACCACACCGTACAAGACTTAGCGACACACCCGGGAAATGCTAAGTCTGACTGCCAGCCCTGTTCTGCTACAGGACCCCAGGCTCTCCGGCCTGACTCATAGGCTCTACGGCCTCAATGCACTACTCTGAGTGCTCTAGACTCCTCCTCTAACCTGAGTACATAGGCGCAGGGAGTCAACACTGGGTTACCACCAGAATTACTCAACCGGTTGGTGTTGGATAACCCTATCCCCAGTGCCACCGAAATTACTCAATCGGTTGGTGTTGGACACTGTCTATCAACCCTCGTGCCACCAGAATTACTCAACCGGTTGATGTTGGACACGAGTTTCACCCCTAAGGCGCAGACCTCCCAAAGGGGTTCTACGGTGTTCAGGGCACCTAACTCCAACATTAACATTTTAGATACATGTAAACAGAAATCATAACTCATTTTACATTTCTCACAAGGCTCACACAGCCTGCCATATCATATCATAAGAAACATCATAATTCATGTATTCAACATACATCATGTCTCAGTAACATCCCTTTCTAGGGCATGTCATATCTCATCACCTGCAATTTATGAGATAAGTATTGAAAATAAGAAGCCCTGCAGTATGTAGATATCATCTCAGAGAGAACAAGCATATAAAGTTAAATGCACTAAAAACATACAATTCAACAATTTAGCATCAGCACATCTCATATCGAGACCTTTCATATTATCATAACATGATTCATTGAACACCCTATCCTTAGGGTTTCATTCGCCTTATTCATTCATCACATGCCAACACCCTACTCTTAGGGTTTCATTTGCCTCATTCACCTTTTCATTTACCTCATTCACTTGTCACATGGCTCTTATCATGATCTCATAAGATATAAGCATTCACTAAATAAAGATTGTTTCCAACAAATCATATACAATCAATATAGATATGAAATCATGGAAACTTAACTAAATTTAGATTTTCCATATCATTTACTGAGATATCATGTGTCAAGAATAAAATTCAATTAAGATAACCCATGAGATACATCCTAACCACTTATAGAATTACTAGTCCTTTTCAATAAGGTTGAAACACTAGTGATGTCTCAATTAGGTTAAACCCTAATTACATCATTTGATATAAATCTGAAAAGCATTCTCACTAGGAAGTGTTGTATACGTTTCTGATATGAATCTACCATTTAGGAATCATTCAAATAGAGAAGGAATCCACATCATATCAATTTGTAACAATCTTAAATCAAACGGACATTTCAGGATTTAGAATTATATGCTAAGCATTTAGGGATTTAGGTGCTATAATCAAATTCGTGCATTACGCTATTTGAAGGAAGAACCCACTCACCCTAAGGTGTGAAAACACCTCACAACTGCAGCTCAACTCAGGGAATCTCGAATTCCTATCAAATCCCTAGAAATTCTCCCAATTCTTCTTCCATTCAACTCGGAAACCTTGAAAATGAGGGATTATGAAGAAAGGGTGAGAAAAGAGGGAATTTCGACATCCTCTTATATCAAATCAAAGCATGGACGGAATCTTGACATGAGAGAGAAGATTCACCATAAAAGTCTATGCAAAGGATCCAAACTTACTTGATTTCACCCTTCCTGGAATCGCAAAACCCTAATTCAGCAATTCCCCCACTTTCTCCACTCAAGCCCTAATTCTCCCTCTCTCTCTAGGAGCTCGTTTCTCTGGAATGAAATGACGAAGAATGAGAGCTGTGTGTGTGTGTGGTCGATCATATAAGTCAATTGAGCTGCTTGGGTCAATTGCATATTGACCCAACACTCAACTTTAATTATATTGGCTGAATATTCAATTATACAAAAGTTACTGTAATTCGTTTATTTCAGAGATCAAACATTCTCCAACAATTATGGGAATTTAGCTCTTTGTTTATAATTGATCTATAAAGCTTAAGTTAAAATTTGAGATCATTTAGAGTTACCAATAAATAACTAAAAATAGAACAGTGCACTGCTATATTGCAGTCTGCAGAATATTCGGCCGAGTTTGTCCTGCACAGAACTCAACCGACACCCTTACTGTAGAGATCAAAAAGTCATCCAAAAATTACGACAATTTAACAGAGTGTCTAAAACTGTGTTTTTCAAGCACAGTTAAAATTTGAGATCAATTGGATATACCAATAAAAATATAAAATTCAATTACCGCACTGCTGTATAATTCTAGAAATGTGATCGGCCGAGTTTGAAACTCGACAGATAAACAGGTCAGAACATTCTTTACAAATTCTGATATTTACCAATATTGTTCACATTTTATATATACAAATGATATCCAAATTTGAAGTAAATCAGAATTACACATAAAATACTAAAAATCATTTAGTGAGACATTCTACTTATCAAATTCTGTATTCATGTATCATCAAAACCCTATTTTGGGCCGATTAGGGTCTATGCTTCTCAAACCCTAATTCTCAAGACAAAAGAACATTTAGACTTCTTATCATAGTTAAAAAATCCTATTTGTGTTATCGTCATTAATTAGATTTCAAGAATGATTATTCTAATTAATCTTTGCAATTGTCTAGGTAAACCCTAGTTTACCAATTAAGCTCAGATGGGGTCGTAACAACTCTCCCCCCCCTTAGAATGTTTCGTCCTCGAAACATAAACCTACAAGAAAGATACATTCAAGGTTATTCTAAGCTTCTAAAGCCTTCCATGTCATTATATTCTTGTATTTCATACCTGAATGTAGTTTTCAACATTAGATCTTTTAATTCTTTACTAAATCACAACATATTTTAAATAGTTCTCGATGATATCAAGCAAATTCTTTATGCCACAGCCAAACATAGAATGCAAAGATAAACCACCACGCTTTCACTGTGCAACTCTGATACTCTGATACAACTATCTCAACTTATGCTGCTCAGAGAGTTCTATTGTTCTGTATCACCTTTAAGTGACAAAAGCAAGTTCACCATATTGTTTTAAACTTTAATCAAGTGCTATTCAAATAGCAAAACAATCCTGAATTAAAAGACTAGATTCAACAATCAATTGCACAATACTACTCTTGGCATCCCCATTGGGTCATGGATGCATGAGGTGAAGCATTACCACCTCATTCCATACTATCCTGTTTCGATCCTGGGACCTGTGGGTTATGGGCCCACACACAATTCAAAGTGTAACCATCGCATTATATCATTTTAGGGTTTCAACAACAGTAATAAGGTAATCCACAATTGTATCAGTCATTCAAGCATTAATCATACTCAATTACCATCACTCAGTTATATTAGAGCTAGGTATAACAAGCTACACCTCATTAGTGTTACTTGTCCAAACAATCTAATTATCATCCCTTTCTATTAATATGAGTGAATATGTATGACTACCTTGTTCAGGGTATCTCTCCATGTGTTCTAACATCATCCAAACCGTATCCCCATATTACAAATACACAATACTAGGATGCATATCTGGTATGAATTACTACTACTATCATACACCTTTAATTTAACATATAGCTTGCACAAATACACCGAAATCATATGTAGAACCAACTTCATATCTTAATATGCCTTCAACAAATCATACATGTAAAAACAAATTCACATATTACACAAAGCTAGTGCTTTCCCATATCTTTCTGCTCATTCATTACTTCTTTACTTTTCGCTACCTATCCTTTTCATATGATTATATACAATAAACATCATTAGCATTGAATCATTTAAGATAGGAATGGATTATTCATCATTCTTGTTATCACACAAGAATTTATTTCTTATCGTACTTCATCATACTGTATGTCACTATTACATTCACTAGATGACCCCACCAAGGTAGTTATGCACCATATATGATTCATTTTCTCTTATCATTTCATTCCCACCTTGCTCTTATTAAGGAATATATGAAAGAGAAGATGATTTTAAGACTTGGAATACTTGTATTCAAACATTCCCTTAATACATTCTCGTATGTAGATTTACTTAGTTATCAACAGAGATATTTGATTAATTAGCACTTGCTTGAATCTCACAACCTCTTTATTTTATAACTTCTCCATCATATTTCAAACCCTTTCTTACGTTTCATAGTCCTCTTACTATATACTACTCTTTAATCCGTCATCTTTAATTCTAAATTTTTCTCTTATGACCATGTTGCTTATTCATATGTATGGTCATGTATACCATGTTGCACATATTTCCTCCTTTATCTTTATACTATTGTGAAGTTAACGTTCTAAATTAATAGCCCTTCTATTAGTTTTTCCTCATGTTGAATACATTACATATTCTTCATTTTTAAATCAAGTGGATCATGCATGGGTCAAACATAGTTTCTCTTTCAATCAAGTTTTTCTCTCCTGAATACAGTCTACCTTTGTATGACTTATTCATTCGTTAAACTACACCTATGTTCTTTGCTTAGAAACTACTTTGTTGTTCTAGTCTTATGAATTACATGTTCATACAATTCTCTTTATTTTTACTCTTTTGAAGACTCTTTACTTCTATGGACCTATTGAATGCTCAACCCTATTCTCTACTTAGCCTTTGCTTTAGAGTTCATAAAAGCATTATACTCTATTCTATGATTCATTCTTCATGATTGATTCTTGCTATCTTGAACCATACATACATTTCACGTATCTTTTCTATATTTCATATGTATAGTTCATGCAAAATTAATCAATAAACTGATTATGAACTTCATATCATGTTCTATTATTCCCAATTAAGGGTTTCACATTTGAGACCCCAAAGTTAAACCTCAGATATCAGTTTCAACTAATTCTTAGTTGTTCTGATCTTGCCCATATGTTTCAACATCTTACTGTATGTACATTCTTACTCTGATGTGGGTCTAATTATTCAAATTCTATTCTTATTATACTATTGATAGGATTCATTAGATCCTAGTAACGCATCCTGCCAACCGGACCAGGCCAAACCTGAAGTCCTAAAGCCAAGAACTACAAAGGATTACATTCTTCCTGAACTGCCACTCACAGCTCAGAAACTCGGCCGATCGGTCAGAAACTCGGCCGATTGCTTCACAACTCGGCCGATCCGCTTGAAACTCGGCCGATCAACTTGCCGTTTGATTTCCTGAAAAAGGAAACTCGGCCAAATTACATACAACTCGGCCGATCAGTTTGCTGTTCGATTGCCTATTAAGGAAACTCGGCCGAATCACATACAACTCGGCCGAATCGCGTACAGACTGAAAACCTAAACAGACCTGCTGATATCAATTTCACTCGAATCAGCGGGCAAAACTATAGAAACAAAAGCCCATTCAAAGGTCAATTCTAGTCTACTTGTTACAAAGAATAAAATCAATAAATGCTACAATTGCATAGTGTACAACAGATATTAAAGACCCATATTTCAAAGTATTGAATATTTCAATTCAAACATATAAGAGCATTTCTGTATATTTCCAACAAAAACAACATTATGAAATGTAAGTTCTATCTCCTTTTACATTTATGCTCTTAATTCTTGTTTCTTTTCTCGTTTTCTAACCCTAACATTTCTAGGGTTCATCTCTAGCCCATTCTTCCACTGTATACCTGGCCAGGGTATACGTGAAAGAATAGACAGAGTAGCTTGTACTGGTTGATCCAAGTACTCAGATATCGGGCCAGGATATCCAAATACTCAAATCCCCAAAGCTAACATCAAACATCTCCTATCTTCCAAACATAGGACTCTAACTTACTAACTTAATGGTCCTTGACAACTCACCCTAAGCTTTGATACCAAGCTGTTACACCCCGATCTCACAATTTCCTCAAATCATGAGATTAGGGCGTAAGATAGGATTTGTATGCAACACAAAGAACACCCTTAACTTTTTACTTTTCTTTAAAACTCTTGTTTCCCCGCATTGAACCACATAACATCTTAACAAAGGAATCTGAACATTTCTTTTACTAATCAGACTTCAATAGTAAAGATACATGTATAAACATTCACGACGTCTTTAACACATTATGCACATCAAACTTGCTAATTAGCATACATATCAAAGAGAAACAATATTACACATTGTAATTACAACTCTCTCTCTAAACTCTTACTGAGGACCTAGAGTGACAAGGACCGACTGACTCAACTAATCTCGTACTTGACTCCTGTGGCAGGTCTACACTGATGCTCTGACCATCTTCAAGTCCACGCAGTTAACCCTAAAATGTTTGAGTAGAGGGGTGAGCCTACTCGCTCAGTGAATGAGTACTTCATGGAAACAGACTAATGCACTAATGTGATTACAGATATAATTTGAGTAAACGATATGAGATTTAACAACAATAAATACTACACTGAGCAGTTCTAAAACATTATAATTGAAATAACAAAGAATGTAAATATTGCATCCAAAGAATAACTACTAGAAGACTATGCTCTAGTCTTCCTTAACTCTATCATTTATAAAGAACTCTGTGAACCTATATGATCATATTTTAGATTATGCCCTGATCTATGCAGTGTACTCTGCATAGAGACTCGTAGTGCACTACGACCACACCGTACAAGACTTAGCGACACACCCGGGAAATGCTAAGTCTGACTGCCAGCCCTGTTCTGCTACAGGACCCCAGGCTCTCCGGCCTGACTCATAGGCTCTACGGCCTCAATGCACTACTCTGAGTGCTCTAGACTCCTCCTCTAACCTGAGTACACAGGCGCAGGGAGTCAACACTGGGTTACCACCAGAATTACTCAACCGGTTGGTGTTGGATAACCCTATCCCCAGTGCCACCGAAATTAATCAATCAGTTGGTGTTGGACACTGTCTATCAACCCTCGTGCCACCAGAATTACTCAACCGGTTGATGTTGGACACGAGTTTCACCCCTAAGGCGCAGACCTCCCAAAGGGGTTCTACAGTGTTCATGGCACCTAAGTCCAACATTAACATTTTAGATACATGCAAACAGAAATCATAACTCATTTTACATTTCTCACAAGTCTCACACAACCTGCCATATCAAATCATAAGAAACATCATAATTCATGTATTCAACATACATCATGTCTCAGTAACATCCCTTTCTAGGGCATGTCATATCTCATCACCTGCAATTTATGAGATAAGTATTGAAAATAAGAAGCCCTGCAGTATGTAGATATCATCTCAGAGAGAACAAGCATATAAAGTTAAATGTACTAAAAACATACAATTCAATAATTTAGCATCAGCACATCTCATATCGAGACCTTTCATGTTATCATAACATGATTCATTGAACACCCTATCCTTAGGGTTTCATTCGCCTTATTCATTCATCACATGCCAACACCCTACTCTTAGGGTTTCATTTGCCTCATTCACCTTTTCATTTATCTCATTCACTTGTCACATGGCTCTTATCATGATCTCATAAGATATAAGCATTCACTAAATAAAGATTGTTTCCAACAAATCATATACAATCAATATAGATATGAAATCATGGAAACTTAACTAAATTTAGATTTTCCATATCATTTACTGAGATATCATGTATCAAGAATAAAATTCAATTAAGATAACCCATGAGATACATCCTAACCACTTATAGAATTACTAGTCCTTTTTAATAAGGTCGAAACACTAGTGATGTCTCAATTAGGTTAAACCCTAATTACATCATTTGATATAAATATGAAAATCATTCTCACTAGGAAGTGTTGTATACGTTTCTGATATGAATCTACCATTTAGGAATCATTCAAATAGAGAAGGAATCCACATCATATCAATTTGTAACAATCTTAAATCAAACGGACATTTCAGGATTTAGAATTATATGCTAAGCATTTAGGGATTTAGGTGCTATAATCAAATTCGTGCATTACGCTGTTTGAAGGAAGAACCCACTCACCCTAAGGTGTGAAAACACCTCACAACTGCAGCTCAACTCAGGGAATCTCGAATTCCTATCAAATCCCTAGCAATTCTCCCAATTCTTCTTCCATTCAACTCAGAAACCTTGAAAATGAGGGATTATGAAGAAAGGGTGAGAAAAGAGGGAATTTTGACTTCCTCTTGGATCAAATCAGAGCATGGACGGAATCTTGACATGAGAGAGAAGATTCACCATAAAAGTCTATGCAAAGGATCCAAACTTACTTGATTTCACCCTTCCTGGAATCGCAAAACCCTAATTCAGCAATTCCCCCACTTTCTCCACTCAAGCCCTAATTCTCCCTCTCTCTCTAGGAGCTCGTTTCTCTGGAATGAAATGACGAAGAATGAGAGCTGTGTGTGTGTGTGGTCGATCATATAAGTCAATTGAGCTGCTTGGGTCAATTGCATATTGACCCCACACTCAACTTTAATTATATTGGCTGAATATTCAGTTATACAAAAGTTACTGTAATTCGTTTATTTCAGAGATCAAACATTCTCCAAAAATTATGGGAATTTAGCACGTTGTTTATAATTTATCTGTAAAGCTTAAGTTAAAATTTTAGATCATTTAGAGTTACCAATAAATAATTAAAAATAGAACAGTGCACTGCTATATTGCAGTCTGCAGAATATTCGGTCGAGTTTGTCCTGCACAGAACTCGACCGACACCCTTACTGTAGAGATCAAAAAGTCATCCAAAAATTACACCAATTTAACAGAGTGTCTAAAACTGTGTTTTTCAATCACAGTTAAAATTTGAGATCAATTGGATATACCAATAAAAACATAAAAGTCAATTACCGCACTGCTGTATAATTCTGGAAATGTGATCGGCCGAGTTTGAAACTCGACCGATAAACAGGTCAGAACATTCTTCCAAAATTTTGATATTTACCAATATTGTTCACATTTTATATATACAAATCATATCCAAATTTGAAGTAAATCAGAGTTACACATAAAATACTAAAAATCATTTAGTGAGACATTCTACTTATCAAATTATGTATTCATGTATCATCAAAACCCTATTTTGGGCCGATTAGGGTCTATGCTTCTCAAACCCTAATTCTCAAGACAAAAGAACATTTAGACTTCTTATCATAGTTGAAAAATCCTATTTGTGTTATCGTCATTAATTAGATTTCAAGAATGATTATTCTAATTAATCTTTGCAATTGTCTAGGTAAACCCTAGTTTACCAATTAAGCTCAGATGGGGTCGTAACAGCCTTCCTTGGTGAGCATTGAATACCTCACAAGTTTAGGAGCATGGATGGACTACGTGTAGGTTAGATGTGGGCTCGGGGGTTTCAAGTTGGATGCAGATGGTTATGTTTGGATGAAGGCTTCGACAAAGTTGCACTTGATAATTAATCCAACAATGATAATATTCTTTGTTTATTTATGATGCGGATACACCATATGAATATCTATGCTTTCTAGCACAATAAGATTAGTCAATAGAAAATATACAATTCCAACAATCATTAGGGACTACATTATTATCACTACTACAACCTCATTTTTAATTTGAACTCTATATTCATTCAAACACAATACTTAAGCTGAGTAAATAATGCCTTATGTGTAGAAAATTTATGATTTATTTGATTAATGGAGTAAGTTGATAATGGAGAAATAAATAAGAAGGCCTAAGTTAGAAAGTACTATGTTGTTGGGTATATGAGTACTATGGTGATAATTAGATAGGTAGATAAATCTAGATATGTGGTAGAGATTGTTGATCGAGGAACTAATTGGAATCACTAATATTAATACATATTGTTTTATAGGGTTTTGACAGTATGCTATAGTTTTCTTAAATGTGAATGCAACCTCCACCATGTTTTATTGGTAGTATGTCGATGGGTAGTGATCCACCCTTCCTTCCATAGATAGTGTCTCCATCAGTGCAAAATACCCTCAATCATTTTTGTTTGAAACTCCACTATGCTCAACACATAGAAAAACATATAAAAACCCAACAAGAAATGACGATGCAAGATATCACCAACTTCATGTGCATTGACATCTTCTATAATGAAATATCAAATGTAGACTTCCTAAAATTTTGCAAACAAAGTGAATGTGATCCCTGATATAAATTCAAACCTCTCCTAATGAGACATCATCAACTTTGTAAAAGAAATTTGAAAACAAAGCAAATGTGATCCCTAAAACAAATTCAAAACTCTCCTAAAGAGACATGGTCAACTTTGTAAAAGAAACTCCCTCAACAAATCAAGTTCTAGTTGAAAGACTAGATGTCAACTGAAACAAAATCAACATGGAAATCATAAAAAAGTGAAGCATTCCACATTTAACAGTTAAAGATAACTTTCTAGAAGAACTTTTCATGCCTTGCAAATTCACTTTAGTAGTGTAATTGATAATAAATAACATTGGATACCAAGTACTATGTGAGAGATTTTGTATTATATTGAAACATTTTTGGCATTGTGACTAATTTTAAATGGGAAATGACTGCTTCCTAGTCCAATTTACATGAATATATGATTTCCTAAAATCCCTCATCAAAAAACCTTGGCCAATGATTGACTCATACCTTGTGGTGAACAAATGTGAACCATTTTCATCCCCAATAAAAAACACCTAAGAAAAATTATTTTTGGTGGTCATAATTTGTAACCTGCCACTATTCTTGTGCCAGCATGTTTTACTTAAACAAGTGACATACATGATACATAAAATAATGAAGGTTGATCATTAATACCGTAACTTTGCCAGAATTGAAATAGAAATCAACACTTCTACACCACTTGTACTAGAAATTTTCATTAATGAACAACAATGCCCTCTCCAATATGAAAATCTTCTTGTTGAAAAAGGGCATGTAAAAAACACTATCATGTGAATAAAGATCCAATCTAGCTACAAGTAAATGACGAATGCACCACATGACACTTAGCGTACAAAAATCAAATGAAACCTTTTATTGAATCACTACATTAAAAATCGACTCCTCGTAGGCCATGTAAGCAACAATTGAACATACATATTAAAGCTATTATCACCCATAATCTATTCGATGTACTGAGAAATGACAGATGAAAAATGAATATGAAACTAATGAAACATTAACATATGACATCGTACAAAAAAATCTCAAATATCACATAACCAATACAACCATAACTATAGTTTTCCAAAAGGAACACCCAAGTTAAGTAGACCTATCATGAAACTCTCTTATGAACTTTGCTAAAAATAATAATAATCATTGATAATAGACCTCACTAGGCACCAACTACCACCTACATGAATTAATATGCAACAAGAATAAAAGAAAATAAATGATAGACCCACTTGAAATCCCCTAGGAACCATACATTTTCATGATGTCGATCTGCAAACAAATTTGCATCAACATAATTCTCACTTAGAGGATATTCCTCACCTAACATCACACCTCAAATACTAGCACTCACCAACAAGGATGAGGAGGAGGAGAAGGAATTCATTTGGTAAATTAATCCTATTGTTAAACAAGTCATTCAACTAGTGTAAAGAAAATGAGGAAAGGAAATACATACTAAACAACTTGAAGAAAAGCCCATTCGAATCATACAATCGAAAATATGTAGGTACATGACAAGAACCTCAAGATTTTCATGTCCTAAGAGCTCTCCCGCTTCACAGTTGTTTATATTTTTTCTAATTTACAAGGTATTTGTGTTGACCAAACATAAGTCATCCTAAAATATCTAATAAGAAAGAAAAAACATCTAGTTACCACAATCATTGAACCATGCAAAAGTATCATCAAAAGACTTGACTACTTGAAATTGTATAGAATATAATCCATCATGTTCTAAAGTAGAATGTAGATATTTTTGAATTACACAAACTACTATGTGCAAATCATTCATAGACATAAGAGATTTATCTACTTCTGTGCAAACAACTCCCTTATCATCACATTCATTTATGCAAGCACTAAACCTCACATCTGACTCCATCTATTTGATCATCTCAACAAAATTTGAAACACTATTAACATTCCATAGTCTGTAGGAGGTTAATTCCATGCCACTCTTTATGCTCACAAGAAAGCGGGCACTAATTTCTTTTTCTTTAGTTGTGCTGAACATTTTGTTGTGTCTTGATGCAGTAGGTCTAGAAGATCTGAGGGAATCAAGATAAAAATTTAGTTTCAAAAGAGGCTCCTTACTAGCCCAACTAGATAAAGTTGCAGAACATAACATTTAGGTGACATGTTTACTAATGGTAGTGTTGAGGTTCTGAGTAGAAAAAAACTCATATGATTATCCAATACTGATATGAACTCATAACAACTTTAAAACAACATCTAGGTTCTTCTTCCCTAGCACCAATTCACATTTAGATCCATATTTGCATGATTTACTGAAGCAAGCATGGGATCCTTTATCACCATTCACTGAAACTTCAACTAACTTTGTGAAGAAAGGTAAACACTGGGATAGAGACCATAAAAGTCAAAGTAAGAATTAGAATGATAAAGTTTAACTTGACATACTTTGCAAACAACTCCTACTCTCAAGTCACAACAATGAAGAGTTAGATCATTCCATCATCAAACTACAAGTAGAACTATACATCATCTAAGAAGAATAAGAAAATGAATTGTGCAAATAGTCTCACTGTTACCGTCATAACTTGGGGATTCTAAGGCAAAATTCTACCATTCTTACATGAAGTCAAAAAGAAAAGAAACATAATTACAAGAGTACAAGATCCATAGAAACATGGATTGATGATGAAAACTCTCTAAACTCGTAAGTTAGGTCACATTTTTTTATACATATTCATTGGCACTAATAAATTTTTTTAAGGAGATACAGAAGCTCTTTTATAGGCTCGTTTCTACAACACAGACTGAAAGTAGTTACTAAAATGATATCACTACCCTGACCACAGAAAGTGCACTCTACTCTTGACTAAATGTAGTTTTTTAATGTTCCTATCCTTATAGGTATTGATTCTATTTTCTGCAAAATAATTGGAATATTTTAAATCTATCCATAATAAAAAAAATATTATACATTCAATTGAGAATAACTGCCTCAAGGCATGATAAATTTATCCTTATTTCTCATCTGCAATCTTTAAAATTCACAAAACTGCTTGTTAAAATCATAGTGGAAAGACTAATATGGTGGCTTACAAAATGAATCTTTTGAACTCAAAGCAGCTTTGTCCCATCTACATAACATTAGACAACATCCACCTTACACAAGAGTATATTTATTGTATGAGAATAGAGTCTACTAGAAAACATCTCTTATCCCTAAATTAAGACCTTTCAAATCTGTGAACAAGATGAGTTGGGTATCATCCAAGATGCATTATCCAAAATGGGTATCAACATGCTTTGATTGATATCATCATGATTATTATTACCTCTAGAATCATTAAAAAATCATGATTATTATTTTAGTAGAGTATAGAGGTCAAGTAAGGATTCCCTCTATCACCCTACATATTTGTTCTTTACATAGAGAGCCTAGTTCATATGTTTCAAGATGATGTTTCTAAAGTTAATTGCAGACCCATCCTATTCTCTTGCCATGGCCTAAGAATATCCCACATACATTTTTAAAATGATATTATTCTATTCAGAGAGGAAACAAGGTTGCAAACCAATAGAATCAACATATTCCAAATCTCTATACAGAATTATCGGTCAAACTACTATCAAAGAAAGAGACTTTACTTTTCTAATGAAAAAGACTCCCTAAGCATCAAACAAATTGTGATAAGACAAGTTGGGATTCCCTTTAGAAAAAACATAGGCAAACACCATGGTGTTCTTCCTATTGATGAAAGAGACACAAATCTCATACACTCAGACATGACTATAAGAAATAATGTCTTTTCAAATACATGTTCAGGGAAATACCTCATAGGAGCCAGACTTGTGACACTGCCAAAGTCAGTACCCGATGCTTTACCTACATATACCATGAAATCTAGACAACTAGCAACAACGACATGTAGTTCTATCCACAATGTTATTTGCACATTCATTAGAGGGGAACAACTGACACTAAGTCATTACACCTGATAAAGTGGTATAAAACTATCGTGCCTACAAAACAAGGGTGTTAGGAATGAAGATCACTCAAGAAAATCACAACACAATCTACTTGAATCATGTTGTGATTTCCTAGCACATAGAGATGTACAATGGTGTAGTATACTACATGGGAAGTATGGAGAATACCAACTAATTTCAAAAGGTACAAACTCACCACTTAAGTGAGCAATCCAAGCACTTTGGAGAATAATTATATCCAACATAACAATGCTAATTTGCAAAGTCAATTGGGCATGCATAGAAAAAGTAGAATAAAATCAATGGACAACACCTCCTCCTAAACATTTATGACCATCAAGTATGTATCACAGTCCTTGACAACAGAGAATAAGACACAAACTTCTGGACAAAGTAGCTCAAACCATGATTAATTCAGCTCATCATGCAACTATGCCCCTCATTACCAGGATTGGGAAAATACTCATGGAAATGGCTTCATAGAAAAAGTTGAGTCCTCACAACCACCTGTAACGACCCCACCTCCCAGTAACCCCCAAATAAGGGAGAACAAGAGGTCAGAGCCGTTATCCCAATTTCTGAATCAAAGGTTCAACAAATAATCAATAATAATTATCAAATTCTACTAAACTAAACTGAAAGGTTGTAATAAAAATTAACTTTGCATACCTTTTTCAAAAACTTGGATATCTACTTTTATCCACATCTAGAGTCTATTCTAACTAATCCTCCTTTGTAATTTAATTCTCATTTAATTCCACATATGCCACTTTACTGTTTCTTATTTTCACTTGAACCTAAAACACCAATGAACAAAACGTCAGTCAGCATAAATAAATTATGTCGGTATGTGGGGGAAACAATAATCGTGTAGTTAACTGTAACAATATATTTCAATAAACTATGATTTAATAAACAACTTTACATTTTAAATATAGCTGTACGATCTATACATATCCTATCCTCTACATTGTCCCTACAGTGGACCTGGATGTTACCTTCCTTATAGGAGATCCCCATTAAATCCCTCATGATCCTACCTAACAGGTGAATCAATTTCTGGGGTTGAGTTACATGGCACTACCCGTAGGTAGCCCACTCCTTAACTCATTGTGTGCTATAGAGTCTCATGGCACTACACATGGGTAGCCCAATTTCTAACTCATGATAGCCTAGACCTTGTTGTAGGTTACCCTTTTTAGCATTTGCAAAGCCACAGAGGAGGACTCAGATCTAAGCTAGTTATATATATATATATATATATATATATATATATATATATATATATATATATATATATATATATATAGTGATAATCGTAGTCACTTTATAGTTGCATGAAATAAAAGTCATCCAAGCAGTTATTTTCAAGCAACCGATAAAAACATTCGAGAATCGCAGTGACACTAAAGCGATTATCCATAAGCGTAACCACATACCTGTCAGGCTGATTTGAGATAGAATAATCCAATCAATCAAGAAATCCAAGCAAGCACATTATGAGATCCTGAAATATGCAGACAATTCCTTATTATTAATCATGCCATCAAGATCTATTAAACCTAACTCACATCCTAGGGTTTCTAAACCACTTTTAGGGTTTTCATTGCAATTAGGGTTTCCCTTCATCTTTTACTATTTTAAACCCTAATTTTATACAATTACTCACAAACCCTAATTATCTCATGTATTCTTCACAAAAAATATTAAGGTTATCTTTTAACAACATATAACCCTAATTTCAGAAAAAACACAATTAACTCCATTAATCCTCTTTTACATTAAAGCTACCATTTTTATCCTTTTAATCCATGACAAGATCATTATGCCAATTTATCATAAACTCATAGTTCATTATGGTCTAATTCACACACGAACTCTTTTTGTCATTAATTCTACCTTTATCCATTAGAAAATCGTAATTAATACCGTAAGGGTATTTATCCACAATTAGGAACTTTTACACTCGAAATAGCTTAGAATTATCATATCTCAACTTTAATCATGAAATTGAACAATTAAATCCATTAAGAGTCACATTTACTAATATTAGGGTTTCAAGGCCCATTAAAGCATATTTATGCACATGAACTTCTAAATTAAACCAATTACGTGCAAAGTTCATCCATTTTGTTCTTAATGTACCTTTTTACAATTAACAGGTCAATATTAACTTTTATCATCCATTAAACCCTACTAAATACATTAATCATCTCCAAATAGGGTTTCTTAATCATTAATGCACTAAAGTTGACAACTTCCAGTACTTTTCAAATTGCAAGAAGAAATTAGCCTCTAGAACCATTTTTATTGAATTCCTCTCATTTTTCTGAGCAAAATGCATATATTATTTGCTACCATCGGAGTTACGAATAAAAAGATATGATTTTTGCATTATTTCACTTACTTGACCAATCAGAGGATGCCACGTTGCCTCCTTCTCCATGCAACGTGCTCATTTGGAAAATATAACAAAAAGATCGATCTTCCCTCATTTAAGTTGGTGGTCTCTTCAGCCCACGGAGGGGAAAAAATGTGCAGCGACCAATGGGTCATCTTCCTCCTCCAGCCAGCCCTAGCGGCCGCCGTCTGCAACCTTGCGTGGGCTGTCTTTTCCTCCCTGGGCTGCGATCCTCACCAGAAAAAGCTGATTTGCCTCCGTCGTGCCCTGGTGCACATAGGGCGCCTTCAGTTTGCGGACAAGGCGGCCGTTCCAAGTGCACCCAGCTTGGGTCGTTCGGCTAAATGTGCAGCCCTTTGCAGGTGGTTTATGCGAGGTTGAGAACTCGGGGACGATAGTCGATCATCCTCAGGTTATCGGGGAACACCAAGCCTCCGTCAAGATGACCCACAACTCCCCGTCGCTTTAGGGAAAGAACCAACTACATGGCTAGGGGTTGAAATGAAGAAGAAGATAGAGAAGATAGAAAGGGATATGTGGGATCTCTCTTGAACTTCAAACCAGAGGGTCTACCTTATATAGGGAAGGGTATCCATGCCCTAAGGTGCTTGCCCACGAAGAAACAAAGTCCTTTCCAATAGGAATTTGATTCCTTCACAAAGAAGCAAGTTTCTCTCTCTCTTAAATAACTTTTGATATTCTTTATACTTTGGATATTTAGGAATTCGAAAATTACCTCTGTCCTTCTCTTATTCTTGGCTTTTAATCCATTAGCACGAAATTATGTTTTCTTTTAGGGTCTGACTGGTTTGGTGTAAAATGTCCTGAAAACACTGGAAGTGGAGTTCTGATTTTAATTTTTCTGGACTGGTTTGGAGGAAGTTCAGAACTTGACTTCCCTACTTTTCTGGTGACTTCCAACAATATATATAGCTTGGAGTCTTAGACTTCCGTAGGAATCAATTGGAAAATGAGTTCGGCTCTGAAACTCGTCTTTGCCCTCTTCCCTATTCTCGCGTAGAGCGGAACCTTGGTAAGACAAGTGACCAAAGTACACCAACCGTCACCGTTCTATCTCCTTTGTCTTTGTTTGTGGCCAAGGAACTCATCGGCGTTCCTGAGCATCATCACTATATCGGTAATACTATTGGGAAAATAGAAGCGATCGACCCTTTTCTTTTCAACCCTACACCAAAAGGTAAGAGCGATCGATTTACTAACATTTTATGGGGGTAAAAAGTCTTGATAACGATTGATCTTGCTATTGCATTCTTATATATAGATTTGTCAAATTTAGATTTGAACAATGCCATTGTTTCTTCTCCCACTACACCTATAGCTACTTCCACCTCTTCATCTTCTTCTAATTCGTCTGCTCAACATCATAACACAACGATGATGGCCAGGGAGCCGTGACTTCTCATCTGGGACTGGGGCTCCCGACTCCGTTAAAGATTTAGTTATACAAAACCAACATCAAATCATCATAGGGCATCTGATTTATTTGTATCCTTTTCCAGAAAACTCAATTTCCAAACCAATCATCTAGAATTCATTTTCTTGAAATTTAAATTCAATTCCATGAAAATGAGTCCCAAGAAAATTATACTTACATCAAACCAGTCAGACCCTTATTAGAAATTACCACCTCTTTAACAATACCACAAAATTCATTCATTATGCATCATATTATCTTCTTATTTTCTATTATTGGTATTTTCTCTTTCTTTTTCTCCATTGGGGCTCCTTGGACCCCAAGAAACTATAAATTTCGAAATTCCTTTTTTTAAGGTTATATTATCCTTCTAGATGCATCTATATTCATTATTTCTCATTATTTGTTTATTTCTTATTAAAATATCTCTATTTTAGTATTTCTCTTTATCTTTCTTTTTATTTTCATCATTGGAATTCCTTTTTACATTAGGAATCCTTTGGATACGAAAATCCACCAAGGATAACTCAATTATACCTCTTTCCACTTATTTTCCACATTTTATCACTATTTTCAATTTCTTTCTTAATAAAGAAGTACTTATTTGATCTTTTTTTCATGTTGCATTATTTTTGCAACTTTGAACTCCTTGGGACCCAAGGAACGCAAGAGGCACAAAATGCAACTTTCGATTTTATTCTTTTACCTTCTAGAGGTTTCTACATCTTTCTTTTCTCAAATTCTCAATTATTCATTTACTAATCAAATTTCCTTGTTATTGGGCCCAATAGCCAATAAAGCCCACAAAACAACCAACGAGGCTATTGTAAATGAATTCCATTTATTCAAAACAAATTATGTCATTATTTATTCGAATACTTTTAATAGGAGAAATTAAATTTCTCACCAAAAGAGCCCAAAAATTGGGGTTGTAACATCCTTCCCCTCTTATAGGAATTTTGCCCTCAAAATTCCATCAAGCAAACAAACAATTCATGATAAGGCTTTTACATGTCCATCATTGGCCCCTGTGTGGCTTTGCCCTATCCATGGTGCTTCCAAAGAACCTTTATCATCACATATTCCTTTCTTTGAGTTCTTTCACCTTGGCATCTATAAACCACATAGGTGACTCGGGTCATTTCAGCCTCCCTTAGGGCTCACTAGGTTCATTGCTCCGCACATGGCCCGGGTACCTCACATAGTGCTCTAAATTGGACACATGGAACTCATCACACATTACTTTATCCAGAGGGGTAAGGTCAAACTTAACCTTTTCCACCAATCCATCTCAAGAAGAACCCATGCATCAGGGACTCAACTCTCTTAGCTATAACTTAGAGGGGTCAGATTTTCATGTCACATATCCTCCCACAGTGAACTGCATGCTAGTCTGCTTTGCATCAGCTCACGACTCATGTCTCCCCTGGGCTCTCTTTCAGCAATTGCTCGATCAAAGCGACTTCATCTGCACACAGTGTGGTCCTTTTCTTGACCTTCGTGAGGTCCCTTCACCAACATCATCTTAATGAAGTGGTGACCGACACAACCTCCCTTATAGATCTTCTTTACATCCCGATACTGGCTATGGTGGTTATCATCACAAGAACTGTCTCCATGTATCACCCTGAACGAGCACACATGCCCTCATTAGACCCTCTAGTCTGGTTCATACTAACCATTAGTTAGGGGTGATAAATTGTACTAACATCGAGTTCTTCATGTATCTACTTCCACATTATGGAAGTGAACCTTTAGGTTTTACTCAAGAACCTTTGAACTCACATCTTGGTGTGGTTGAACTATCTCTCTTTCATATGTAGCTCAACCAGATCAATCCCTTGACAGTATCCTTTCTTTCTAGTGTCATCTAGGTAAGGCGATCTACCATAACCCATTTTACATTTTGACCTTCCTTGGTCAAGGGGAGACTTACCACAACATCCATAGTGATCAACTCCCATTCCCTCACGGGGACTCTTTACCCTCTATATCACTACACTGGGTTACTGGTGTTCATCCTTCACCTCCTAGCTTGCATCTCCACATGCCACATGCAACTTCATCTTTACTGTCACTTACTATCTTTGTAGTACGGTGTATGGTGATCTTAAAATCATGATCTCCTATATGTCATGATTCCTCAAGATCGATTCCTCAGAAACACTAAACCACTCTCATTAGGGTTTTATCACTTTCTTTTCCAAAGAAGTGCATCTGAGGTTCTACAACCATCCTTTAATGGCATCAAGGCCCAAGATGGCTAATCTAAACAATAACAAACTTGATCAACATATTTCGTTATATCTGAGTGTTAGCCCAAACATATCTTCTTTCTCAAACTTAGGGTTAGCCTAACAACCTCTTCTAGCCTCTAGCTAAACTAAGCTACTGCATCTCAACTAGAGCATCCATTACCACTTCACATCCTTAGGTGTTAGGTAATGTTGAAGACATACACCTTCATGTATTCCACTTATTATCTCATCTCAGCTCTAAGTCTATCTTCATCAAGAAAACTCCAAGCTTATTCTCTTGGTTATCAAACTCAACCAGGTATAACTTGCAAATTCCACATAGCTCATGATAAAACATCCTCACAAGATGACTACCTTAATACTCTTAGTGTTTGTAAGACATCCACGTATCATTCACTCCATAAGGGTATGTTATCATCTATGTCCTCATGCCTCATAGAAACGTTCCAACTTACTTCATCATTTATCCTTGGTGTATCGCACGCGTACTGTCCTATCTCTCACTCCCATAACAAGAGGAAATAAGCATTTGGAGGACGTCCAAACACAAAGTTCTTTTAGTTCCAAGAGTAGAGATGGTACATACCACCTTGCCAGTACACCTTTAAATCTAAGTTGAAACGTGCCACATATGTCTCTACATCACAAACATCTCGATATCAAAGTTACTTCCATGGAAAACTGGTTTCGAACCTACTTGGGTCACCACAGAATCCTTGGTCATCTCCTCTAGGTCTATAGGGTGCCGACACTTTTGGGGTCATCCCTCTTCCCTTATGCATCCAGAGAGTTCCCTACTCATCTTCCCTTTGGGTCCCATGAGTTCATGTATGTGATCAATCTCCGACCCCATGGCCCTTAGACAATAATAGATGTTACCTCCTAACCCTATGGTCATGTGCAACTAGGGAATTAAGCAACTCCTACTTGCATCAGTCTTATCCCTACCTGACCCTAGGATAGACTTAGGATTCTATTATAGTAAATGTCCAACTTAGAACCTTACCCCAACCTTCATCATCTCTCTTTGCATTAAGGGGCTGACTTTTATCCTTTCATAGGAGTCATGACGACCTGCTTACCTTGGTCAGGCCCCATACCGGTTACCTCCACGGTAACACATCCATATGCACTTAGAGAGGGTTATCTATGGGTCTACAAGTTCATTCTTATATCATGTACTTTTCACTTAGCTTCTCAAGATCCTATGAGACCTCTTTAGGTTACCTTAAAACCAACAAGACTGGTATACACCCTACAAGAGGGTCCCTCTCCCAGGATGGGAGGAACTACATCTTGATAACAAAGGTCATAAATGTCCTTATGTCTAGGGTTTACATTCACAAAAGAATGCTTAACCCTGAAAAGCTACTAAGGAACAAACATACCACCTACTAAACCATGCCAGGTCATATTTGTTCTCATTCCTCAACATAGGACCAACATAGTTGTGAGGGGTTCATCAAACATACCTTAAAATTAAGGGTTTCCCTTTCCTCTAACCATGAGAAGTGTCGTCATCATCTATGGAAACTCAAATCTATTCATGAGCATCAGGTACACCACTTCCCCTCTTAGGCCTAGGAACCCTAGGTTCACTTTTTGATGACCAACTGCCTTCTCAACTTTTTAACCATGAGCCAAGCATGTACAGCGTATGACATGCCCTTCCTGTCATCCTTCTACTTGAACAACACTTCATAGTGGAGTCCTCCTCACGAACAACCAACAAGGTATAAGTCCCCACAACCTGTTACTAAACCTCTTCAGGGTCTAAGGAACTCTTCTTCCTATCTCAGAAGGTAAACACATATACCATAGGCACATAGGTACCAGAAGCCTCATCCTCTCTCTAGGGTTTGGTTCCTCTAATGACAACCAATATATCATCAGCATCCAGGGATCAAGCATGGAGCAACCAGTATCATCCACATAGGTCACATCATCCTCAACTCCTCAGTTTTCTTCATATCTCAGAGTCTAGGCTTCCAACCTTCTTGCTTGGGTCCCACACTCTCTCTAGAGCTACTCTACAACTATCCTTATTACTAAAGGTCCTCTCTCCATGAAGGTGGATAAAGCTCACAAGCATACCCCTACCTGGGTGAAGCCTATGTTCAAGCTTATGTTTGCTCAAGATTATCCATAGCTCTTTATGCTTATCTCATAAGCTATCCATCATACTCTCCTGGCCAGGGTTTTCACCTACTACCTGCACTACTTGATGTACTTTGGGTGCATATTATGCCATGCTCTTATAAGCTCATGGGGTTTCCATAAGTTCTTCTCTAACCTCATCAATGAAGGAGCTATCCTTCACTCTAACATGCACAACCCTTCCCAGGGTTGGTTCGCCAAAGGTACTAGGTCATCCAACCTCTCATGGCTCATATGGCATCCAAGGAATGTCCATACAAACAAATGGTCTGCCATGACATCTAACTCATCGTGTCATCCCTCTCGCAAACCACCACTTAGGGTAAGGGTTAGCATCATCCTCAGAGGATGTGCCAGATCTCTACTTATAATGGAGGTCTCTACCTCCAAGACTAACTCTCTCTACTCATCCTCCTGATGAGAGGGTCTAACCTCATGTCTCTATCCTGAGGGTATGTCAACACATGCCATACGACCTAAGCATGTATCTATTCTTTAGTTTACGCTTAAACTATGAAGCTTATGTCCATGACATCTTATTTACATGCTTTTCATTAATTTGGAGGAGGATTCCTTAAACCTTATCAACCTTACCCATACCCCAAAAGGGTGAGGAAAAGAGAGAAAACCCTAATCCTTATAATCCTTAACCGCATTTGATTTGAGAAGGGATGAACAAGATGAGAGAGTCCTAAAGGTATCTTATTTTGAGTCCAATCCTGAGACATTGGCCAGGAAGTCACACAGATCTGGGAGTCCTCATATTCTGACTAGTGGTGTGGAGGAAAATCTTACCAGCCCCTGGGCGTGATCCTTTTCTAGACACCTCTGTCTTTCGGAAATTCCTCTAATAACTCCCTTGGGTTCTATAGAGTTTGTAAAATTTAATCATTATTAAAGATTAAATGAGGAACCTACGCTCTGATACCAGATGTAACAACTCCGCCTCCCAATAACCCACAATTAAGGGAGACCAATAGGTCAAAGTCATTATCCCAATTTCCGAATCAAAGGTTCAACAAATAATCAATAATAATTATCAAATTCTACTAAACTAAACTGAAAGGTTGTAATAAAAATTAACTTTACATTCCTTTATCAAAAACTAGTATGTCTACTTTTATCAACATCTAGAGTCTATTCTAACTAATCCTCCTTTGTACTTTAATTCTCATTTAATTCCACATATGCCATTTTAATGTTTGTTCTTTTAACTTGAACCTAAAACTCCGACAAACAAAACATCGGTCAGCATAAATGAATTATGCTGGTATGGGGGGGAAACAATAATCGTGCAATTAAATATAACAATATATTTCAATCAACTATGATTTAACAAACAACTTTACATTTTAAATATAACTACGCAATCCATACATATCCTATCCTCTGCATTGTCTCTGCAGTGGACCTGGATGCTACCTTCCTTATGGTAGATCCCCATTAAACCCCTCATGATCCTACCTAATAGGTGAATCAATTTCTAGAGTTGAGTCACATGGAACTACCCGTAGGTAGCCCACTCCTTAACTCATGGTGTGCTAGAGAGTCTCATGGCACTACATCTGGGTAGCCCAATTTCTAACTCATGATAGCCTAGACCTTGCTCTAGGTTACCCTTTTTAGCATTTGCAAATCCACAAAGGAGGACCCAGATCTAAGCCAGTTATATATATATATATTTATTTATTTATATATATATACATATATATATAAATATATATATTTATAGTGATAATAATAGTCACTCTATAGTTGCATGATATAAAAGTCATCCAAGTAGTTATTTTCAGGCAACCGATAAAAACATTCGGGAATCACCATGAAACTAAAGCGAATATCCATAAGCGTAACGACATACCTGTCAGGCTGATTTGAGATAGAATAATCCAATCAAACAAGAAATCCAAGCAAGCACATTATGAGATCCTGAAATATGCATACAATTCCCTATTATTAATCATGCCATCAAGATCTATTAAACCTAACACGCTTCCTAGGGTTTCTAGTCCACTTTTAGGGTTTCCATTGCAATTAGGGTTTCCCTTCATATTTTACTATTTTAAACCCTAATTTTATACAATTACTCACAAACCCTAATTATCTCATCTATTCTTCATGAAAAATATTAAGGCTATCTTTTAACAACATATAACTCTAATTTCATAAAAAGCACAATTAAGTCCATTAAGCCTCTTTTACATTAAAGCTACCATTTTTATCCTTTTAATCCATGACAAGATCATTATGGCCATTTATCATCAATTCATTGTTCATTATGGTCTAATTCACATATGAACTCTATTTGTCATTAATTCTACCATTATCCATTAGAAAACCCTAATTAATACAATAAGGGTATTTATCCACAATTAGGAACTTTTATACTCAAAATAGCTTAGAATTATCATATCTCAACTTTAATCATGAAATTGAACAATTAAATCCATTAAGAGTCACATTTACTAATATTAGGGTTTCAAGGCCCATTAAAGCATATTTATGCACATGAACTTCTAAACTAAACCAATTACGTGCAAAGTTCATCCTTTTTGTTCTTAATGTACCTTTTTACAATTAATAGGTGAATATCAACTTTAATCATCCATTAAACCCTACTAAATACATTAATCATCTCCAAATAGGGTTTCTTAATCATTAAAGCACTAAAGTTGACAACTTCCATTACTATTCGAATTTCAAGAGGAATTAGCCTCTAAAACCATTTTTAATGAATTCCTCTTGTTTTTTTGAGCAAAATGCATATATTATTTGCTACCATCGGAGTTACGAATAAAAGGATATGATTTTTGCATTATTTCACTTACTTGACCAATCAGAGGATGCCACGTCGCCTCCTTTTCCATGCAACACGCTCGTTTGGAAAATATAACGAAAAGACCGATCTTCCCTCATTTAAGTTGGTGGTTTCTTCAGCCCGAAACTAACACTTATATCACCCAGGAACGTAGAATTCCACATAATTTTTTTGGGAGCATTTCATTTTCCTCCAAAAACCCTATACCGTTATTTTTGTTAGCGCAACTGTTGGGAGAAATACATGCATGCTCCATCTAGCCCATGGGAAATCAATTGACATTTATTGTCTATTTGTTTATAAGTAAGTAGCAGTGTATATCTTACTTAACCCTGTGGAATCCTTGCCTTCCTCATTACCCTACCCCACGTTTCTCTAGAAACCTACTCTGATGAGTCCTCTCTTCATGCTCCACCTCCAGCTCCTCCGTGTCCAACTATTCCTCACATGATTGATTGGTCCTCCTCCTATAGCTCCTCCTTTCTACCTCCTCTCAGATTTTGCCTCCTCTCTACCACTGCTCCTTCCTCATCCTCTCCTCCTCCAAATCCTCCTCACTGCTGCCTCCTCTTCACTACTTCCTCCTCTCTGCCATTGCTCCTACTCTAGGTCCTATGCCACCGCCACTGCCACAGTCGCCAACTCTCCTCCACCAAGACACTAACACCGCTGACTCTCCTCCACCAAGATGCTAACGCTGTCGCTTAGCCTCCAATGTTGTTGTTTCTCACCTCTGAGCTATTGTTGTTTACGAGCTACTCCATTGCTGAGCTACTACTGCCCCCAGACTGCCTCCTCTATTTCTACCCCTAATTTACCATTCCTTATCCTAGAGGTCTCCTCTTCTTCATCGGTCATTGTAGGTTATTCTGTCCTCCTCAAGTTTTCTTTCCTCAGCTTCCTCCTCCTCCCTATATTTCTTATTCATATTTGAAATGTTTTCATGATCATTTTTTATTGAGAATATTGTATTCTCATAGCTTGATTCCTTGGACCACTTATATTCATATTATATTCATGCCATTTTTTATTGAAATGGTTTTCATAGTCTTAATAAATGAGTGCTTAGGGATTAGGGCTCAATCTATTATTACCACATCATCATCAATACACAATCATCATCATTATCAATCATCATCATCACTATAAGATCACTGAATATGATCATCATGATTTTGATGATTGATGGTGATGATGATGATTGATCGTGATGATTATGTTCATGATGATGATGGTGATTATGATACAATCACCATCATCAGTCATCATCATTATCACCATCATAAATCATCATCATCATCATCATCATCATCATCATCATCATCATCATCATCATCATCATCAATCATCATCATCAATCATCATCATCGTCGTTCATCACAATCATATCACCAATCATGATGGTGATGATGATGATGATGCAATCATTATCATCAATCATTACCATCAATATAAAAATTATCATCATCAATCATCACCATCATCATCATTACCATGATCATAATCATCACAATGATGGTGGTGATGGTGACGATGATGATTGTGATGATGGCTATGAGGATGGTGATGGTGATGGTAATGTTGATGGTGATGGGCATGATGATGGTGATGATGATGATGGTTATAATGATGATGATTATGATGGTGAGGATGATGTTCAGGATGATTATGGTGATGGTGATGCAATCACCATCATCAATCATCATCATCATCATCATCATCATCATCATCATCATCATCATCATCATCATCATCATCATCATCATCATCATCATCATCATCATCATCATCATCATCATCATCATCATTCATCATCATCATCATCATCATATTCGTCAATCATCATCACCATCATCACATGATCATCATCATCAACATCACCATCATCACATGATCATCATCATCAACATCACCATCATGATGGCGATGATGATGATCATGATGATTGTGATGATTATGATGGTGACGACGATGATGATGATAATGGTGATGATGGTGATGATGATTGACGAATATGACGATGGTGATGATGATGGTCATGATGATGATGATAGTTATGATGATGATGGTGATGATGATGATGATGATGGTGATGATGATGATAGATGATGATTATCATGATGATGATGAGGATGAAAATTAATCCACATATTTTTATACCTTTTGGTGCTAATTTTGATGTTATGGCATGCACATCTTTTTCCCTCAATGTCTAGCTGTAATATCTGAAACTTTGGAACTCTTGTTTAGAAAAACCAATGATGATGATGAAATTATTATTATCATGTGTTCAAATTTGTACTTATAATTTATTATGTTAAACATTTTATTTTTTATATGTCGATGTCATGCTCCATCACCAAACTCTGGAGACAACGCTCTATTGCACCATCACATTATCTCCATACTACTATCACTTGAAGTTCTAGTCCCTACGACCGTTTATTTTATACTGATGAAGAATATGAGGAGCATATGTGGGAGTATTAGTTTTATTTTGAAGATAAATGACCACCTGACTTTCTATGGGCTAAAAACTCCTCAGAGGAGTCATAAGAAGATTCCTCAGAGGAGTCAGAAGACCAACAATCATCATATTCTACCATAAATATTGGACAGCCACTTGGTTTTGAGCATGAAACACACATTCCAAAGAGGAAGAAAAAGATAGGTGTTGCTTCATCATCTAAAGGAAGACACAATGGTCCTTCCATAAACATTGGACCACAATGATATGGTGAGTGATATTAGTCGGTATTTGAAAAAATTATTGTATCATGTGCTTAAACTTGTATTAATTAATTATGTTAACCATTTTTATTTTGTAGATGTCGATGTCATGGTCCAAGATTGAAGAGGCCACAAATGTTACTCATGAAGAGGACACCAGAGAAGACTTTACAGTCTTTTAGGAAGAGTATGATGACTTCTGCAAGGGGTTGTATGAGACTGGACATTATTCAAAGATCTAATGGCTATACTTCGAATATAGTCATCCCATATGATGATACTATCAGACACATGTGCAACAATTCTATTGTGTAGTTTGAATACGTTGCAGATGTTGCATCTATGTGAAGAACAATGTATCATGTTGAATAATGTTCTAGAAAAGTCATAGTTCTACACATAGATGCATGATCTGCATCATATTTAAACTACACAATAGAATTGTTGCACATGTATCTGATAGTACCATAATAAGAGAAGACTATATCTCAAAGTATAGCCATGATATTTTTGAATAGTGTCAGTGGCTCATACAACCCCCTGCGCTAAGGTTTTTTATAAGTTTATGTAATGTCTCTTGCAATTATGTAATAGAATTAGACATCTTTTTTTTACCTGTAATATTATGTAAGTCTAGTGCAATTATGTTATATTTTTGGAAAAGTTTGACTATGATGTATATCTGAAATGTGAATTAAAGAAGTATATTTGATATGTGAATTAAAGAACTGCCATATTTTTATTTTTGGAATAGTTGATTGGAATGTGGACTATGATGTGTATATGAAAAAATGTTGATCTATGTTGGAATGTTTGTGCATGTATTGTATATATTATTATTTTTCTTACATGTTTTCTGATCTGTTATTAAGCCACAATGCTTATAGAGTGCCTATTGTTTTTCAAAAATTTCAGTTCTGAATGACATTGGCTCAAGGTAGGTATTTGCAGGCATGGACGGTAGGTCTACATACCTTCTATAAGAAAAAATAAACAAATACACGTTGATTATTTGAAGATAACTGACTATATAAGCATTCCACGTCAGACAAACAACAACAACTAATGAAAAATACTTCTTGTATACATGGTTCATTACTGATAAACATATTCTTCAACGAGTTTTCTTTTATGACAACCGATGCAGAATGGACTAACCATTGTCGGTGTTGTTGTATAACCACCGCAATAGGTGCTAGAGAAACATGTATTTCGACAGTTGCTACATTTTATGTAATTGGTTCCACTTCGAGTACTAGTCGACGAAAAAAGCAACACCATCGAATAAGTTGAACGACAAAAAATGTGCTTATTTTTAGTGTCACCCACTTAGGCATCTGTCAAAAACTGACACTATTAATCTAAAATACCCGATGGTGTATCCCCAATTTGTAGTAGTATTAGTGTTCAGTAATGAGTATTCTTTATTAGATTTCTCTTTCTCTAAGCCCTAATTCATGTATCTGAAATCTAAGTGATGGTGGATCTGGTGTTTCTTACAAGCAACATGATTGTTGGTTTTGCACTATTTGTTATGGTTCAGCCAAGTGGATCTTATACCACTTGACATGCACGAATTCGATGTGATCATTGGAATGGACACTTTGGAGAAGTATTGAGTGGTCTTAGACTATGGTTCCAAGGTGGTGAAATTAGTCGACGGTGATGTTTCATGGGTCTTTCATGGAGATAAGAAGATCCTTCGGACTTGCTTGGTTTCAACAATGATGACAAAGAGGTTGATGAGACAAAGTTGTGAGGCATTCCTGGTGCATGTGGTGGATACCAAGGTGAGGAGTTCTAGTATCTAGGAGTTTCTAGTTGTATGTGAGTTTTAGGATGTGTTTTTCAACAAATTTCACAGTGTTCCCCCAATTTAACAGATTGATTTTGAGATCAATTTGGTATTTGGTACACAGATGTTAGCATATTTGTCATACAAGAATGCACCCACAAAGATCTGAGAGTTGAAGAAACATTTGCAAGTGTTGCTTGAGAATTGCTTCATCAGACTGGGCACATCTCCTTGGGGTTTTCTATTGTTGTTTGTTAAGAAGAAGGATGGATCCATGAGGTTATGCATCGACTATCGGCAGCTGAACAAAATGACGATCAAGAACAAGTATCATTTGCTGAGGATAGATGATCTGTTTGACCAATTTCAAGGTGCCACGATGTTATCGAATATTGATCGGCTATTTGGATAACACTAGTTTCACATCAAGGTAGATGACTTACCCAAGTCAGCTTTTAGTACTAGGTACTGTCACTATGAGTTTGTGGTTATGCCATTTGGTCTAACCAATGCACTAACAACGTTCATGGACTAGATGTATAGGGTGTTTAGACCTTATCATGATCAGTTTGTGATGGTGTTCATAGATGACATCCTGATGTACTCTAGAGATAGCCAATAAAATGAACAACGTCTACGACATGCGTTGACCTTGTTGAGACATCACCAGTTGTATGCTAAGTTCAGCAAGTGTGAGTTTTGGCTGTAGGAGGTGTCTTTTCTTAGACACATGATATCTACTGAGAGTGTTCATGTGGACCCCAAGAAGGTTGAATATGTGCTTGAGTGGGAACAACAAAAGATGCTAATAGAAGTTTGTAGTTTTTTGGGTTTGGAAGGCTAGTACAGGAGGTTCAGTAAGAACTTCAATGTTGTATCATGACCTCTAATGGAGCTGACTAGGAAAGGTGTCTCTTTTGTTAGGGATAATAAGTGTCAACATTCCTTCCAATTTTTAAAGGAGAAGTTGATCAGTGCTCCAGTGTTAGTGCTTTCAGAACATGGAAAGGGCTATATCATCTTTTGTGATGCATCAAAGAATGTCTTGGGTTATGTATTGATTTTAGACAAGAAAATGATATCATTTGTTTCACGATGACCTAAGAAACATGAGGAGAACTATCCCACAGATGACCTAGAGTTAGAAATAGTAGTTCATTCTTTGAAGATATACTTGCACTACCTTTATGGAAAGAAGTGTCAGATCTTCACCGACCACAAGAACCTGCAGTACATCTTCTCAAAGCAAGAGATGAACATGAGGCAGAGACACTAGATGGAGTCAATCTAGGATTATGATTACACCATAAACTACCACCTAGGGAAGGTGAATGTGGTGGTAGATTTTTTGAGAAGAAAGTTTTCTTCATCATCATCTATTGATAGGGCATAGTTATGTTCCTTGGTGTGCCATAAGAAAGACATGCTAGTGTTGCTTTGTCAAAAGAACATGAAGGTAGAAGTCTCCTTGTTAGCAACCTTTTTGGCTCAGGTACAGGTGAAGACAACCTTATTACAACAAATTAGGGATGCTCAACATGATGATATCATGATATAGTAGATCTGAGTAGAGTTTGGCAATGAGAAGCGTGATGGCTTCCATGAATTAGAGGATGGGATAATGTGTTTCCATGGAAAGATAGTTGTAACTGATGTTGAAGGCTTGAGGAGCATGATTTTGAAGGAGGAAAATCCTCGATATACATTATGCATCTAGGAAGCACCAACATGTACCACAACTTGAAAAACCTTTATTGGTGACTTAGATTAAAGCTTGACATAGCTGAGTTTGTGGCCATATGTCTAGTATGTCGGGAAGTCAAGGCAGAACACTAGAAGCCTACAAGAACTTTGCAACTATTTCCCATACCATAGTGGTAGTGGGATCATGTCACAATGGACATTGTGGTTGGTCTACCTAGGACAACAAAGGTCATGATTCTTTTTGGGTAATCATTGACAGGTTGACAAAGATACCACATTTCCTACCTATGAAGACAACATATACAACATAGAAGCTTGCACAAATATACGTTGACAAGATAGTGTGTTTCCATGGTATCCAGCTACCATTGTGTCTGACAGAGGTCCCCAATTCACCAGTCATTTTTGGAAACATATATACACAACTATGGGAATGTTGTTGAAGTTCAACACATCATTTCACACACAAATAGATGGACACTCTGAAAGAACTATACAAACATTGGAGGATCCGTTGATAGCCTGTGTTTTACAGTTGTTGGGTAGTTGGGATATGCACCTCAATTTGATAGAGTTTGCTTACAATAACAATTATCAGAGGTGCATTGTCATGTCACATTAAGAAGCCTTGTGAGAGACATTGTAGATCTTTGTTCTGTTCGTATGAGACCGACATATATTAGCTTATGGTTCATGAGATTGTGCAACAAACAATATAAAAGATTAAAGTGATCCAGCAACACCTGAAAGCAACCCAGGATACAAAAAAGTTGTATGCAGATAATTGTCATAGGCCCTTGGAGTTCCAAGAAGGAAACAAGGAGTATCTCAAGGTCTCTCCTTGGAAAGGCGTGTTGAGGTTTGGGAAAAAGGGTAAGTTGGATTCCAGGTATATGGGACCTTACCCTATAGTGGAACATGTTGGAAAGGTGGCTTACAAGTTGGAGTTGTCACCTGAGTTGCATAGATTGCACACAATGTTTATTGTTTCAATGTTGAGGAAGTGTCACCCAAACATAGAGTTGGTGTTTCAACCAGTGGAGGTACAGTTGGAAGAAGAGGTATCATGTGTGGAAGGTCATGTGTTGATCCTGGATAGAAGGATCAAGAAGTTGAAGAAGTATGACATAATTTTGGTTAATGTTTTATATGCCATCATGGCATGGAGGAAGCCACATGGGAGCTTGAGGATGAGATGTGTTGGAAGTATCCATCTCTTTTCACGTAGGAATTTAGGGGAAAAATCCTTGTTAGGGGTTAATAGTTGTAAACCCCTGACCTATCTTTCTTCTTGGCCTTCTTTGTTTGTCTTAATAAGATGTTTAAATCTTAATCTAATCTTGTTATCGACCGTAATAATATATGACATGCTTGTGTTTTCTGTTTGGTCCAATTTAGTTGACATTTGAGCTATTTTTGCTTATTTTGGACCAAATTGCAATTTACCCAAGTTGAGGGTTTATCATGCAAATTGTCACATGTAGGATGTACTTTTTGTTCCTTAGGACCATGATCTAGATAAGTATGCTTAGGGGGGCCTTGTTGGACCTTGGTTGATGATGTGGCATCATGTGTGTGGAGCTAGGGTTTGCATGGTTTACATGGATGCATGAGATGTTGGGGTTGACCATGAAGTTGTAATCCTTTTAGTGACCACATTGTTTCATGTTGGGCTTGTGTTGCAACCGATATGCCTCTTGGTTGATTTTTGTTTTGATCTATGTTCAATGAGCCTACATTTTGGTCGCTAGGGTTTGTGCTCTTGTGGTGTGTTGCAACCATTTGGTTTTGTTGACTTCGTGTAGCAATCTCTACCTTGAGTTCAACTGGTTTTACCTCGACCGAAGGGTGTACTGGACCTAAGTGGTTGTTATACTACTTTGTTTTTATCACCCTTTGTTGCATTCTTATCTAGAGTTCTTGCATTGCAGACCTTTAGAGGGACAAGTGTCATGAGAGGCTTTAATATAGTTACACATCATGATCTTTACCTCTCTCTTACACTAGAGCATATATGATCCTTCTTTTACATGAAAGTATACCCTCTATCTCTCTTCTTTCTCTCTCCTTGATTGTATTTGTCCTTGATCTTAGTGGTGCAAGTGGAGGTGCTGATCTTGGAAAAGGTGGACGATCCCCTCTTGCATGTGGTGATCTTGCACGTGATCATCTCTCTTGTTATGATCCTTGGTATGTTGTTATATCTCCTTGATTTCATTTTTCCTATGGAACCCTATCCCCTTTCTTCTTATCTTGGCCATATACTATGGTTCTTCCATGTTGGCTATCTTAAGGAACTTCTCTGCATAGAGGTCAGATCTATGGTTTTCGATAGGAGTACCTAAGTGATATGAAGCCTTCTCCTCTTTCTCCTTTTTTTTGACCTAGGGTTTGTGTTTCCCTCTTCTTGAGCTTGCTTTGACCTTGGTATGTTTTCTTTTCTTGAGGTGACATTGGTTGGCCATGGTGTTGATCTAAGTATGGAGTTTCCTCTCTCTTGAAGCTCTTGATGTTTGTAGTTAATCTTCTAATCAAGGTGGGTTATATAACTATTCCCTCCTCTATTATTGCACTTTTATCATGCTTGCATGTTATTGTTTCATCTCTAAATTATGATTATAATTTGCTAGAGGATGATATCTTGTTTTAGGGTTTAAGAATGTTAAGTATTCTTGACTATATTTCTCTGTCTCTTAACCCTAATTGATGTACCCGAAATCTAAGAGATGGTGGATTTTTTGTTTCTTACATGCAACTTGATTGTTCGTTTATCACTATTTTTCATGTTTTGGACACCATGCGTGAGAAATAGGTTTATTCCGTGTGCATGTGTTAGACATTGGTTTTCTTCCTCTTAGCATGGTCTCTTTGTTGATTTTTAGTGATGAACATTTCTAAGGTTTGATGCTCTCATCATCTTGAGGTTTTGTTCTTAAGACCCTTTGACTTTATGATAGTAATACATTAGTTGAACATGTTGTTTCCCTATTTTGAGGTTGCTTTGTGGTATTTTTAAGGGTAAGTATTGAGGTTTGTATCCTCAATGTGTTTCTCATGGTCGCTACTCTTGTGTTGATGCTCGATTCGGTTGCAAATCCTAACCCTATCTATCTTGTAGTCGCTACATTAGATCCTTATTGTGGTAACAATACTTTGAGAATGTTTTAGTCTCTACCTTGAGTGGATCTCCCCTCGGTCGCCAAATTTAAAATAATTATCCTTATGGTCATTACTTATATAGAATTGTTGTTATCACAATGCAAAACCTAACCCCGATCCAAGTTGGTTGCTACTCTTGGTGGAGTATTGCAATTGCAACACTTAGTGTGTTGTGGTCACTACATCCAGTTCCCATGCAGTTGCAACACCTTGTTTAGTTTGGTTTGGTCACTACACTTTGACGTATGTGGGGCCTCTACATGTGCTCCATGGGTGGTCGTTACACATGTTGATGCTTTTGTTTTGGTTTCTATGCATGTAACCATGTGGTCGCTACACCTATGAGTATTGTGTTTTCTATGTGTTTTGGCCCATAAATAGTGTTTTTTGGAAGGTTTGGTTGATCATCATAATAATTATTAACCCTAATGTTCTCCAAGAATGTAGGAGTTGATGTACCTAAGGTCTAGTGTTGAATGTGATTATGGAAACCCTAATCAATTAAGCTTGTAAAACCCTAACCCTAATTTGGGAATATGATGTAATTACTTATCATGTTTGAAGTAATTACCTTGTAATGATGTATTCTCTCTCCTACTTGTGTATCCCTAATGTGGTAGTTGGAATGAATCTCATAGCTAATGGTTACTATGGTATTGCTTAAATGACATATGGTGATGATTATGAGCATTTGTAAGGAATGATAGGATAACGATTTTCTACATGAATGAGTGATTGGGTCTTATGACTTTGCAGAGGCTCAATGCCTAGTATGAGGTGACATCCTCCAGTGATAAGATGAGGGATTTTTATCCCCTAGTTATATGATAATGTTGATGGCCTTGTATGGCAATGTTATCAGGTATTGATGTGACTAGTTTATACCTCATATGTTTTACATATTTTGGACTTGTACCTTTACCCTTGTTTTTATAGAATTTGTTTAGGGATTTTACGTTATAACTTGATTGATGCATTACAACATACCCAATTGGTATAACTAATCAAATGAAACCATAATCATATTGTTCCCTATGCCATATACCCATTCTAGAGTCAAAACTTTGCTAAATGGTGAAACGATTACTCCCAAGGGAAGACCAAGAGTGTACATTGTTGAGTATGTGAGGCGCAAGTAATTGTGACAACCCTATTTTTCATACATATTTGATTATTCTCTTTCTCTCTCATCAAGTATCATATTGCTCAAATAGGTGTCAATTCTATAGTCTGAATGTGATGGTTCTCTAATTTGGTGACATCAATGAGAAATTGAATAAGTTTTGGCATCTATGTGCACCTTTAAACTCAGTATCATGCTCTAACGCATCACTTTCTTAAATTCCAATTTTGAGCCTCATCTCTATCATATTTTGAATTTCTAGTATATATCATAGTGCAGAACTGTCTATTTTGAATCCAATGGCACAAAAATTGAACTGATTCGAGCTATGAAGCTAAAGTTATGGTCTTTGGAAGAGTACATTATTTAATTGCCTTTTATGCCTTAAGTTGTTGGGTGGGCCCAGCCTGATCACGACCCAACCTCTTGGATTGACCCCCCTCTTTCCCTTACTATTTCGAGAAGAAACACAAGGCACATAGAGTCTCACTCGCCAAATTGGGAAAGAATATATGTTACAATGGAGTTAATGACCCCAAACCCTAACTCCTTGATCCTTTTTAAAGCCTTCCTTGCTAGTTTTTGTTTCGATTCTCCATTCCTCATCCTTCCTTTTCTCTTCCATTGGTTGTGCCTATCCAACAGAAATTGCAGTTCCTTCTTCCCTATTTGGCGGCATCCAAGAAGCCCCACGCCCACTCCTTTGAGGTGATTTCAAGGGTAGGAGTTAGTGGATGGTGCCCCACGATCGAAGTACTTGGATGATTCCATCTCCAGGATGTTGTAGTGGTGGATCATAGTGAGGAGAAGTGGGACTCATGTCCCCTATTCGGCCCCTATTTTGGGCACTAGAATAGTGGAATCACGACAAAGGATGGGGGCGCTTATGGGCGGGACTGTTGGAGGCCATCGGATGGGTGGCACACCACAACAACGACCCAATCAATGGAAAATACATGCGGGCCACTAGAACCAGTCTGGATCAAGGGCGCATGCATGATGCGCGTCGTTTAGCACACCAATCACTAGGAAAAATTATCCTAGAGTTTATCCTTTTCTACTTTTCGATAAAGGCTAGTATAGAAGGGTCGATCCACAGAGACGACGATGAAGATGGTTCAGTTTCAAATCCGATTACGAGAACAAGAATGTAAAATTTGTTTTAAGAGTTTATTAAAACTAAAACAAAAAGATGAAGTTACTAAATTAAAGATTAACAATCAAAATAAGGAAATACCGAAGCTAAGGGATTTTACCACCCTATTCGATGTGAAACGAGATCAAAGAAATGATAAGAAAGATAAAAGAAGGCATGTGAAACATTTGTAAATGATTCACAAAAGATGAACTCCCCGTGAACCCATTGGTCCTGGTGTTCACGGATCCTAGTTCAATCATCCTAATGGGGACTTTTCTGAGGTCTCATCCAAATTCCCATGAAATCAATTTAGTTGTTCTATATCTTGGGTTCCACGGTCGCATCCGCCAAGATTAACAAGCGATGAAAATGAGAGATCACTTCGTTAAAATCGTCGAGATCCAAATCAAAATCCATTTATCTAAAAAATCATATAACTCTTCAATCTAGTCATCACATGGCTAAGGGGTTATTCCCCTTGCCTCGATAGAAGTCTACTCACACATGCTTGTGGAAAACATGGAGGCGGAGGGGAGAAGCGAAATGGCCATAGTCTAACCCAAAATTAGGAGTCAATCCTTTTGCTAGAGACAATAAAATGGTCAATCTCTTCAACCCTTGCTCCAATCCATGGAAGAGAAAGAAGAAGAAAGGAAGAACAACTAGATCTATTGCAAGAATATAAATTGCAAGAATTAAAGAACACTAAGAAGAAATTATATTGTTTGAATGATAGGAGAACAAATGCTCAGAATTCCGGTACAAAAGATGATACAAAAGATGATCCTTGGGAGGAGGAAGTGCTCTTCCTTTTATAGGAGAAGGAGGGGTAGGCTATCTAAAAAAGAGGGGGAAAAAAAGAGAGGGAGCCATCCTTTTGAATTTTCAGATCTAGTCAACAAACTCTTGATTGTCTTTCTTTAATGCAGATTCTCGTAGCAGAAATTTCGAGCGCATTTCTGTCGTCCAGAGAATTTAAAGTACGCCCAAAAATATTATTTTCATGTAGGCCTTTGAATTCCCTTTCCAAATCATATTTGAACATTAAATTCCGCCTTAGGATGTGAGAGTTATGCTAATTTTGGTGCAAGGTATGCATTTAAGTCAGCATTGCGGGAAACTGAATTGCCTCCTACCTTCATCTCTTCTTTTCTCGATTTAATTACTTAGATAATTCCTGAAAATTAAGAAAAAATATCATAAGAATTCAAAAAAAAGTATATCAAGAAGATGAAAGTGTTATTTATTTTTGAATTAGCTAAAATTAACAAAAAAGTCCTAATTAATTATTCTAAATGAAGCAAAATAAGAGATGAATATGCATTCATCAATGCATCATATCACATGCCAATGGCCCAGATCTGTCAATGAATCAAGTTAACGCCCAATGTCAAATAATATATTTTTAATGGAAATTTTGGAAAAATTATATCTTCCAACTCCTAAGGCCAAATTAGACAATTTATATACCAAATTGATCCTCTCGAAAAGATATACAACATGCGCATATTTCCAAACCCTAATTCTTCTTATATGTCTCATGTTTTATTAAATATGTGATCTTTAACCATGATTAATGCATAATCATGATTAAGTTAGGCTCTTTTGTCCTCCCTTGCATCTCTAATCTTTAAATCAATTTCTTACATGTAATATTGATCATATATGGATTCTAATCATCTTAATTGTCCTTTAGTTGATTCTAAGACATGAATTTGTCTTGTTATGAGACTTTTGCTAATGAACTTGATTTTAATTGGTTAATCTTGTTATCCAATGACTCATAATGCTTAACCTATGTATAAGATCAGTAACTTTATGATCCTACATGATGTTAATTTCATCCCCAGAGCCTCTTAACTGTTCTTGATCTATATGACTCCTTATGGCATGATGATGATGTTTGAAACCCTAGGTCTACTAGTGGTGACTTAGTGTGACACATATTGTTAGTTTGTGTTATTTGAGCCCCAAGTGTTGATATGAGCCTTAATCTATTCTCTTTCCTCTCCTAAATCAGAGATGTGCTATACTATATGATCATCATGATTTGGATGCCCCACCTATCTAATCTGGGACCTTATGACCTATGCCTTAGGTTTTGGTTTTGGGATGCATGTTGATAATGTGGAAACATATGATTCTTAGACGTAGGGACATGCACCCATCCTTGAATGTGATTCTTGTATCTATATATTGCTAATCTAGATTAACTTCTATGCTCGGACCCCTTGAATTTATGATCTTTGACCTTGATTACTCTATTATGAGTCTCGTGACCTAATTTGAGCATAAGTGTCCTAAATCTTGTAATGTCCACATGAAACCTCAAAATTATATGAAAACCAAACTCTTATCATGGACCCTAAATCAATGTGAGATAATCTAATGTACTAATAACCAACCTTGAACCCAACTTGTCTGAAACCCTAAAATGAAGATATTTAGGGTTAATGATGAGAATTTAATGCATGTATGCAATCTTGTACTTTATTAGGTTGGCTAATGATCTAGATGGTAATGGACAAGTTTAGTTAAGAATCTATGATTCTGGTATGGGCCTTATCTAGTTATATGAATATTTACTTTCTTGCTTGAAAAGATGTGTTGTATGCTTATTTGTTTACTTGCTCAAATATTGGCATGTAGTATTTCTATGTCTTACTTTATGTTTGCCTCATCAGTTTTATAACTTGAACCCACATATATATAGAAATCCATCATACAATTGTTGAAATAGGGTTATCTCTTGGTCATGGCCTTGAGGTCCCTCTCATATAAAAGGGATATCTAATCTTGAGCACCCTTACAGATCCTTCAGAAGGGAAGATGGTCAAAGGCCTTATAAATACTTGATATTGTTGGTATAATGGAGTTAAATGACATAAAATATGGATAGTTAAAAAGTTTATTCTTGTTCATTTAATCTTGAAATCTTTTCAAATTATGCAAAGCTTATAATATATATGTATCTTTTTGCCCCATACTCAACACCTCGTGTGTTGGCCCATTTCTCATATTTTGTTTTTAGGTTCAGAGATGGCTAGAAGGTTGATGGGCTTGGTGAGATATGCTATGTGTACTTGTTGTAAAATCCCTAGTGTACACGATCAAGACTTATACAATGTGACACTTCATTATGTAAATGGAATCTTATAAATAAAGGATATTGCTTAATAATATATTGTTGAATGTTGAGATTATATTGGTGAATACTTCTTGTTATTTGTTCATGTATGCTAAGCATTTCATGCTTCAGCATGTTTTCTTTTCTATCCATTTGGTTCATTGGACTGGGATTCCAGTTTCATGTCAAAAGGTATCAGATTATGAACAATAACTACACCAAACATTGCTCACATGAAACACAAACTAATCTGACCTTACATCTCAACCCTAGAAATTTGATGACTGTCTTTTATGTATTAAGTTGACTTAGCCTCTAGGTTAGAACCTAGATGTTCTAGAACTAGGTGTAGACTTGTGTAATTTACCTCGCTAGACATTTGTTCATGACATTTGCTTAGGGTAGCTACACAGGTGTACACCCTGTTCTTGCTAGTTCCCTCGGTTAATTTCCTCATACTAGAATGCCTCATGAGTGTGGTAACTTGTTTTGGTTTTGGTTTTATTTGAATGGAGTATGGTAGTTTGCATTGAATGATTCAACGTTGGAGAAAATCTATTTCAAGTACTAGTATATGTACCTATGAAAAATGTTACCACACCCAGAAAGGTAGTGTGTGTCCGTGTAACCTAAGATAAAGAGATGTAACATATAGTCTAGATGAGGGAGTTTGGTTGTAGTCTCTATAGATGTCTAGTGCCATATTAAATGTTAGGCTAGTGAGTAGCCTAGATAACCTAAGGTGACAATGATTATGATATTGATGATATTGTCGATGTTGATAAGACCCAAGTTGTTTGTGGAAGGTCAAATATGTTTAATGATATGAGATTAGTTTGACCATGCAACCCTAGCTAAACCTAGCACCTTGTATGATACTTATGACTTGGTTGATGTGCTAAACATATCTAGGGGTTGACATGCTTGCTTGTACCTAGTCTTGTACGTGTGGGGATATGATATGTGATATATGGTTCGAGACCAACACCGGCCTCAATCTTTTTACAAAGGAAGCCCTCTCACATGGGAAATTTGAACAGGGTGACCTTTTGATATTAGTTGACCCACCACGGGAGAAGGTCAGAGCACCTAACCTCCAAAAATATGTGAAAAATTGAAAAATATGCATGATGAAATACATGATGATGAGTCCCTAGCTAGACTACCCCTGAATATAAGAGTTGAGTGACCTAGTGTGTAGTTTCATTGAAAATGTTGAACCCTAGATGTCCTATGAAAATATCTAACCCTAGAGAAAGAGGCAATTGAAAATTTTAATGCTTGCTATATAGGTTACAGAGATGTCCCAAGACCCTAAGATGATATACATGATGTGTGATATCCATGATGAGCCTCATACTTAGGTTAGTGTTTTGATGTAAAGGAATGTAGTGGTTGCCTCATTTGGTATGTTGTGTAAAGGCTTGATATGGGTAGATGTCGGGGGTTAGCATGTTTTTCCTTGACATATATATGTCTTAGCTTGAGTGGCTTGAGATTGTGGAGCACTTTCTAGATACAAGTGAGAAAGTTTCAAAACCTTGATGTTGACGATAATGTTGTTCCTTAAATGAAGCTTGATACATGAAATATATCACTGACATTTAAAAACTTTAATATGCATGATGAGCCACTCTCAAAATCTAGACTTAGTATGAAATCATACTATTCATAAAAGATGTAACTATCAAATCATGAACTTGATATGTTGATTCTTAGATATCTTAGATTAAACAATCTGGGGTAACATGCCTAATCTCACACCCATTTGAAAAAAAATGATTAACTTGATATGTCAATGATCTTGGGGTGATAACTAAAAAAGCATGATGAATAAGTTGTTTAATTTTAATTTTGAAATGAAAAAGAATGAACATAATTGATTAGAGTTGGTAGAAATTTTGGGGAAAACAAAAACATGCATGAAATCTAGAGTAAAGATGAGATACACAGTCGATGATAATCTCGTTTGAAGTCATGAACATAAACATGTTCATTTGAGAATTGATAACATAGATTTTGATAATACACCTTGGTCTCGTTTGAAGATATGAATAAAAACCCTAATGCGTGAATACTAAGAGATGGGAAAACCCTAATTCCATGATGATGTCATAGTATGATGGAACAATAAGTAAGTGTTTATATCATTGATATGAGTACACCCTTGATGACCATAACCTAAGCGTGCATCCCATTATGAGGAATGCCTTGACATCCATGGTTGAATTCCTAGACCTGATGGATTTTGACTTTGACTCTTAACTCAATTCTTGGACAATTTTTTAGGACGAAATTTCTTTTAAGGAGGGAAGGATGTGGCAACCCTATTTTTCCTACATATTTTATTATGCGCTTTCTATCTCATCAAGTATCATATTGCTCAAATAGGTGTCAATTCTATAGTGTGAATGTGATGGTGCTCTAATTTGGTGACATCAATGATCAATAGAACAAGGTGTGGCATCTATGTGCACCTTTAAACTCAGTATAATGCTCTAATACATCACTTTCTTAAAATCTAATATTTAGCCTCATCAGTATCATCTTTTGGATTCCTAGTATATATCATAGTGGAAAGCTCTCTATTTGAATCCAATGGCACAAAAATTGCCCCAATATGAGTTAGAATCTGAAGTTATGATCATTGGAATATGACATCATTAATTGCCTTTTTATACCTTAAGTTGTTGGGCCAGCCCATACATGGGCATAGATAGATCATGGCCCAACCGCATGCCTTGACCCCCCATCTTTCCCTTGCGTTTGGGGAAGAAACACAAGGCACTGAGACTCTCCCTCGCCAAATCAGGAAAGAAGATACCTTACAATGGAATTAATGACCCCAAACCCTAACTCGCTGCTCCTTTTTAAAGCCCTCCTTGCTAGCTTTTACTCTGATTCTCCTTTCCTCTTCCTTCCTTCTCTTCCATTAGTTGTGCCTCTCCAACATATATTTCAGCTCCTTCTTCCCGATCTGTAAGTGCCCAAGGAGCCCCACACCCACGCCTTTAAGGCGAGTTCAAGGGTAGGAGTCAGCGGCTAGTGCCCCACGACCATAGTAGCTGGATTCTTCCAGCTCTAGGATGTTGTAGTGGAAGATCATGGTGAGGAGAAGTGGGACTCATGTCCCTTATTCAACCCCTATTTTGGGTGCTAGAACTAGGGAATCACAACGAGGGATGGGGGCACTTACGAGCGGGACTATTGACGGACGTCAGATGGGTAACACCACAATGATGACCCAGTCAAGGACAAATGCATGTGGGCTACTAGCATCAGTCTGGGGCCAGGGCATGTGCATCAGATTTCAGGTCAGTGTCCCACATCTATCATTGAATGAAAGGTAACACTCAATGTCAAACCATATAGTTTGAATGGAAATTTTGGAAAAATGATTTCTTCCGACTCCTAAGGCCAAATTGGACAAATTTACATACCAAATTGATCCTCTCAAAAATATATAAAACATGAGAATATTCCCTAATTCTTATTCTAGTTCTCATATTTTTCTAAATATGCGATCTTTGACCATGAGTATTGCATAATCATGTCTAAGTTGGGCTCTTTTGTGCACATTTGCATCTCTAATATTGAAATCAATTTTATATATGTAATCTTGATCAGATATGGGTCCTAATTATCTTATTTGTCCTATAGTTGAATCTAAGACATGAATGTGTCTTGTTATGAGACTTTTGATAATGAACTTGCTTTTAATTAGTTAATGTCGTTATCCAATGACACATAATGCTTAACCTATGTATAAGATCGGTAACTTTGTGCTCCTAGATGATACTAATTTCATACCTAGGGTTCCTTGACTATGCTTGATCTATATGACTCCCTATGATATGATGATGATGTTTGAAACCCTAGGTCTACTAGTGGTGACTTAGTGTGACACATATTGTTGATTTGTCTTATTTGGGCCCCAAGTGTTTATATCAATCTTAATCTCTTATCTTTCCTTTCTTAAATAAGAGATGTGCTATACTGTATGATACTCATGATTTGGATGCTCCACTATCTAATCTATTTGGACCTTATGACCTATGTCTTAGGTGTTGGTTTTAGGATACATGTTGATAATGTGGAAACCTATGATTCCTGGACTTATGGGCATCCACCCATCCTTGAATGTGATTCTTCTATCTATATATCTCTGATTTAGATCAACTTCTATCCTTGGACCCCTTGAATTGATGATCTTTGACCTTGATTACTCTATTATGAGTCTTGTGACCTAATTTGAGAATTAGTGTCCTAAATCTTGTAATGTCCACATGAAACCTCGAAATCATATGAAACGTGAACCAAACTCTTATCATGGACCCTAAATTAATGTGAGATCATCTAATGTACTAATAACCAACCTTGAACCCAACTTGTCCAAAACCCTAAAATGAAGATATTTAGGGTTAATAATGGAATCTAATGCATGTATGCAATTTTGTACTTTATCAGGTTGGCTTATGATCTAGATGGTAATGGACTTTGAATGAGGTATGGGCCTTATCTAGTTATATGAATATTGCTTCCTTGCTTTAAAAGACATGTATTGTATGCTTGTTTGTTTACTTGCTCAAATATTTCCATGTAATATTCTTATGTCTTACTCGATGTTTGCCTCGTCAGTTTTATAACTTGAACACACATATATTGAATTCCATTATGAAATTTTTGATACATGTTTAGCTCTTGGCAATGTCCTTGAGGTCCCTCTCATATAAAAGAGTTAGCTAATCTTGAGCATCCTTATGGACCCTTCTAACGGGAAGACGGTCAAAGGCTTTAAAAATACTTCATATTGTTGGTATAATGGAGTGAAATGACATAAAATATGGTTTCACATTTTGTTAAATAGTTAATATGTTTATTCTTGTTTGTTTAATTTTGAAATATTTTCAAATTATGCAAATCTTATACATATATATGTATCTTTTTGCCCCATACTCAACACCTCATGTGTTGACCCATTTCTCATATTTTGTTTTTAGGTTAAGAGATGGATAGAAGGTTTATGGGATTGGTGAGCTATGCTAGGTTTACTTTTTATAAGATCCCTAGTGTAGATGAGCAAGACTTGTACAATGTGACACTTCATTATGTAAATGAAATCTTGTAATTAAAGGATGTTTATTAATAATATATTGTTGAATGTTGAGACTATGTTGTTGCATAGTTCTTATTAAATGTTCATGTATGCTAACAATTTCATGCTTCCACATGTTGTCTTTGGTATTCGTTTGGTTCATGGGAATGGGATTCTAGTTTTGTAACAATAACTGTGTATCCTTGGAATCTTGATCCCAAGTGTTTTGAGAACAACTACATTTGGGTCTCGGTGATGGTGAAAATGTGATATGATGTGATAAAGGAAAGTTTTGGATGTACCTCAGTGATTGGGTTAACTACCCTAGTTTCTAGCATAGTAACCTATACCATGGTGTGTTACGTGTTTATAGGACTATATCTTTGACTACTAGTTTTTGTCTTACAGTTTGACTGATATGTCACTACGGTATAGACTCAAATTGGTAGAGTAGTTTGGGAAGATCAAGGAGTCCAACTCTTGCATTGATTTTTTATGTAACTAATTTAGACTTAGCAGTGGTCAATTGGATGTGGGTGGTAAAACTCAAATCCTCAGGGAAAAGTAAAAGACGTAACACAATCATGTAGTATATTTTCTTAGGGACAAACATGATTCACATTGGATGACCCCTGGCCTTATTTCTTTGTTTTGTTTAGTCAATAATATGTATACATGTTCTTCTTATTTCTTCTAAATTCATTACTTGATCTACATACCAATTGATAGTACATAAATTGATTAATCTATGCTACATGCCTTAATCATATCATTTAGATGAATCTACTTCTACTACTTAATTTGCTCGTTATGTTCTACCATTGCTAACATGATCTCTCACTGGGAAGTTGGTCTCACTCTATGGGTTTCCAAATATTTTAGGTGATTGTGCATGACGCACTAGAGATCATGCAGTTGAGGAAGAGGAACAAGGAGAGAAGTAGGTGTTGAAGCTTGGACACACTACTAGTGTTTGGTAGTAGAGTCCTATGCATCGTCCATGTACTCCTAGGTCATTGGGGTGTTTTTCAAATGTTTGATATCGATACAAGGTTTTAGAAGTATTCCATGGTTGTACACATATGGTTGTATATATATGAACATGTTTTATCTTGTAAAAGGTTTGTGGCAAGATGGCCACTGAATAGTGAATAGTTGTCACGAAACCATTCTTACACCAATGCCAATCCTACTACATAGACCATAGTAAAAGGATTGAAGCACCCATCCCTGAGTGGCCTGATAAGATCTATCACACTAGCATATACATTAAGATATAATAACTAGAAAATTGGATATTTAAAGGACAAATAACCCAATATGGAGATATATCTGATTTGTTTTTGTCATCAGAGTATGTAGAGTGCGGAAGCAATCTTATAAAGTATTTCATTTGTATTGCCTAAAATCAAGAAAATCAAGACACAATCATGCAATTGCATGGTATGCTAACAAAATCAAGTAAAACTATTTGTAAAAAAAAGTATACTTGGCAGGACTTATATTCTAAAGAAAAACAAATGATTTACAAAACCAATATCATTCGACACAATTTTTTATATTCAACGATTCACGTTTTATTACAAATTCCCATTATGCTGTAATCAAATAAGCATGTTTATATTTTGTGTGACTCTGTTAACCCAACGTGATGGGGAAGGTCACTAGGCTCCTTCTCCTCATAGGAAAATAGGAGGCCAATGTACAAGTCCCACCTCCAAATGAGGGGGTTGTTGCACTCAATATCAACATTATCAACATTATCAATAAAATCATCATTATCAATATACGGGCAGTCATAATGAGCATGCAATTTATGTTTTCATGTTTTTTAAAATATAGTATAGAAAAACATAAGACTAATCATAGGGAACAACAACTCATCCAAGTAAATATCCAAGTATACAGTCAAGAGATACATAAAAGTATCTTCAATAAAATAAAGAAAGAGTTATATAATAGCGTACCTTTCACCGAAGATTTTGAGTATAGATGAACTAGTAATAGGCCGACCCTTCGACTTAGATCCTAAAACACAATGTTTGGATCAAGGGTCAAGATCACGATATTTGGATATCATGTTTCAATATTTGAGATTAGTGTTACACTTTCCTAGGTCAACCTTAGGGTTAGGCCATTCACTTAGGATTCATACTATATCAATATGTCTAGCATTATTCAAGTGTCAAGAATATTATAAGTGTGGATGACCTACTTAGGTTTTCTAGGATCCTATGTGTAAACACTAATGATCAATATTCAAGTGATCAACACATTCCTAATTCATCATCATGATACTTATCATAATTGAGATTGGAGATCAGTTTGATTTAAAGTAGAGTCATGAATCATACACATGACCAAAGTTTTCACAAGATTTAGATCCATTATCACAATATAATGGTTAACCCTTAGTTAAATGTGCATGATTCACATTCTAGGAGAGATAAGTTATAAGATCAGATCTAAACTCATATTTTGTCAAGTTTGGTTTCAAGATGATCATTATATTAAGAATCAAGGATTAATCACCATTATTGAGCCATTAAATAATCTAAATAAGAAAGAGATAAAATATAGGGATATCAATGAAAAACATATGGAATCTGGTCTGAAAAGTATTTTTAAATGATCCATTGGATTTTTTGATAAAAAAAGGACTACTTACTCGTAATTTTTGGATCTAGGATACATTGTCTATGATTTAACAAAGATTTGTCTATTTAAATGAATTCCCAAGTAGAGAGGGGGTATAATACCTTATTTACGAAAGAGTAGGGCTGTTGGATGTGCAAGCAATGGCCCAGATCTAGCCACAAAGTCCTTGCAACTTGTTAGCTCACATGGATGGTTCGAGATCAGTTCACGGGTTCAATCATTATTTGGATTCATTCTCAGCCAGTTCGGTCCTGGTTGGACCCCCTCCTGGACCGACGGTTTGGGGCTTTCCCTCTCTCACACAGATTGACCTCACGAGCCCAGAACTAGGGTGGAGGTCTTCGCCGGCAAGGGGGAAGTTTAGGAGGAGGAGCATTCGTCGAGAGAAGGGGAGGTGTCACCTGACCTCATCGCGTCCTCATAGATGTGGCGATGGTGGCGGATTGACGAGAGGGGCCGATGAGAAAGAACGCCCAAAAGGGTTATGCGGTGGAGCTCAGAGAGCTGTAGGAAAAAGGCGAGGTAAATAGGGGGTGCTCAAGGCCGATATGGCATGGAAGGTTGTCGCATGAACGAGTCTTGGTTGATTCAGACCTTGGGGGGGTCCTTTTATAGGTGATCGAGGCTAGATTTAGGGCTAAAGAACTTTGAGCAGCAGCTATGGCCACCGGAAGGAGAGGGGAGAGTAAGGGACTCGTTTTAGTGGCACAAGGGTGCTCGAAAGCTTGTCATAATAGGGCTTTCACAGTTCGAAATTGTGATAGGGTCATTTTGGCTCACTTAGAATTTCAAATAGTAGTCAAGAGCAGGAGATCGATCATCATAGTCACATTCATACCTCCCCGCAATCAGCTGGAGGTTGAATATAACCTCACAACCGCTGGATCGGACCCTAGATCCATGGGTCTCAGATCTAAGGGCTAGCGTTTGTCCTCTCCCTTTACAATGGATTGATGACTTGGAAAATGGCAATTAAAAGGGCAAAAAAAAAGGATTTTGAGCACATAACTTCCAAAATTCATAGAAAATCATAGGAAATCCAATAGTTATCAAATTTGGATCACTACTTCACAAAAAAGAGGAGAACCTTTAGAAAAAGTTTGAGAACTAAAAGCTGAATTTTAATAGATCAATTTGATTCTTTGGACAAAGTGATGATTGAATCTAATTTGAGGTGTGATAATGTGTATAAGAACTACATTGATCACCATATATTGTTCTTGAGTGCCAATATTGATTATGAAGCCAAGAAAAATGATTTGGGAACATGAGTGAGTATAATGAGGGAAAAAGAGTAATTACTTCATACTTATGCTAAATTCCACTTTGTCACATCCTTCCCTCCTTAAAAGGGAATTTTGTCCCCAAAATTCATAAAATTCTCAAAATCAGAATTGTCTAAATCTAGTTCATATCCTCAATTATTTAAACGTCCTCAACTATATAATCAAAATTATGTCATCAAAATTCAACTAGTTTAATAATCATAATTTGGATTCCATGTCCCATATCATAACCAACTTGGTTCCAACATCATTTCATCATCGAGCAATTGAGTATCCAGGTCATTGCCTATATTGTTCAAAGTCATCGTATGAATCAAAATATGGGAAGTATCCTATTGATCACAAATTTGGAGGGATTATATTTTAGGTCAAACAAATAGAGTTCTTGAATCAAGTGTACAAAGTGACTTTCAATCCCAATATCTCAGGGTCCTTGAATTTACATTGGCCTAGGTGGGGTTATATCCATGATTTGAGATTGCATAATTTAACATTTTGAGACAACATCATACTTTCAAAATCATGATTTTGAGCTCAAAATCAATGGGAGGTCCCACCCTAGTCCTATTTAGAGCTAAAACCTATGTCATAAATTGAGAGATTCAAAATACTCATCATTTTAAAATTTTCAAGATTTGGGATTTTGAAGTCATTAGTCATATATCTAGGGTGATCTCAAGATCCATATCATGTTTCAAGGTTTTGCTACATCAATATCAAGAGTTGGAGTTTAGACATCAAGGGCATATGTATAAATATTCCAAAGCTAGGGTTTAGATTCCTATTTATACCTTAGGGGAGATCACTCACCAATATTCAATTTTGAGCAACAATAATCAAGCAATATTCGATCAACATATCAAGATTTCATTATCATTGTGTCCAAGTTTGATGAATGATCTAAACCTAGGTCTATCTAGGAAGTCAACCACAAGCTATAGTCAACATTATCATATACCAAGGTCTTATACCCAGGTCATTATCAATAATCAAGATCAAGAATCAAAGATGGGTTTAACCAATTAGACTTAGGTCAATCGATCCAAATAGGGTGAAAGGGGAGACCTTTCCAAACTCTAAATAATCAACAAGATGAAAATTTAGAGGTAGTCATAATAAGGATGTGACCTAGATTAGGGGAGTCATGAGTCAACTACCACCCTAATCGAGCACATTACCAACATCAGTTACGATCCATTGAGGTTACTCAAATAGGGAGACCATTGATGGTCAAATAATAATCCACAAGGTCATTGATAACCTCCCATTTTATGATGTTATCTTAATAATTTTTCCTCAATTTTCCATACTCTTTCTCAGATTAATTAGATAGAATCCTTAAATTTCCTTCTTTAATGCAAATATACCATTATATTAACTGTTCTCCTTTTTATTCTTACAGAAAAATACAAAAAAATCACAAAAGTTCCAAACGGTCCCGAGACCGTTTGGAGACCAAACGGTTCCAAGACCATTTGGAGACTACCCGGTCCCGAGACCGCATGAAGTCATACGGTCCCGAGACCGCATGGAGTCAAACGGTCCCAAGACCGCATGAAGTTACACGGTCCCGAGACCGCATAAAACCACACAGTCCCAAGACCGCATAAAACCAAACGGTCCCGAGACCGCATGGAGTTACAAGGTCCCAAGACTGCATAAAACCAAATGGTCCCAAGACCGTGCAAAGACAAACGGTCCGGAGACCGAATGGAGAACAACTGGTCTTGAGACCGCACGATTTCACACGGTCCCAAGACCGAATAAAGGCAAATGGTTTCAAGACCGCAAGGACTCAAATGGTTTCCAAGCTGACAAAGTCCAAACGGTCTCAGAACCCAAATCGAGAGAGTCCAAACGGTCTCAGAACCCAAATGGTTTCAAAGATCGTTTGGGCCAAAAACTGCCCAAACCGTTTGGACTTCACTCAAAGCCTATAAATAAGATCCAAAGGGTCCTCACAAAGGGAAGTTTTTCAGACGTCCAAAGGCTGCCTGTGCTGCTCTAGAGCTATTCCATCCTTCATCCACTGCCCCGAGGTTGCTGGTCTGAGATCCACAGTCCATCCAGAAGTTGCTTTCTCTCTCATCACCAAAGAAGGTGGGAAGAGGAGGATTCTTCATCGAGCAACCTATGAAGTGTGAAGATCGTCGCTCTCTCTCCAAGGGGTTGACCTTTCTCCCTCCTTCATGGAGATGATGTTCTCTCTCTCTCTTCTCGCCTCCTTCTTTGTCCTTGCCATGAGCGAGTAGTCTTATACACTAGGGTGCGGGGAGTAGCCCCACTACCCATGTTTTCATTTCATGCAATGTAATCCATAGTTTGCAATAGAGATATACTTTCTTTTCACTTCAACATCAATCGTTTAATGAATGCTTGTTGCTTGATCACCAAATCGTGTTACCTTTTATATTTTAGTATGAGTTTTCTACATTTGTACTATTAGATTCGAATCTCGATTGAATGTTGGTTCTTGATGCATGTATCCACCATGCATCTATTTTAGTATCTAGGAGTGTTTTTCAAGAAGTGGAGTAAACTCACTTCCATCATTGTACTTTCATACAACGAAATAGAATCAGTTGACGTATGAAAGTACAACCTTGATAAGTCGAGGAACACACTTTGCGAAGGGAATGATGTAAAGTACGTGACCATTCATTCGGGGATGGCTGGCATTGCAACATTCCCACACTTCTTGTAGTTAGTCCTTCGAAAGGAAACTAAATCTACAAAGATAGTCACTGTTTAGACTCTTATTGCGGGTTATGTTTTTATGTTGCGTGTTTTGATCCATGCGTAGTGGTGGTGAAAGCTGATCACATGCTACTGGCTTCTTAACATTGTTTACAACCTCAAATTTACTTTCTTGCCTTTGTTTTACTTGCACTTAGTTTAAAACAACCAAATGAACTCTTTGATCTAGATACTAACTATTAACGAGTTAAGTGAAATTCTAACGTTTTCTATCTTGTTAATCTCGACAAGACATTTGTCCCGTGGATTCGACCCTTAACTATACTACGATAAGACTTCCACGTATCCTAGCATACATGGGTGGACTTCTCAATCTAGTATAAGCAAGGCTAAACCTAAAGACTTACAATCTTTAGGATTTTTAGTGGTGCACGAAATTCCACGTGAGTAGAAGCTCCATCAAAAATTGGCGCCGTTGCCGAGGACAACGGAATGTTTTAATTTCATTTATCATCTTTCTAGTTGGTTACGGTTTTACACTTTTTCTTTAAAACATTACTCCATATCTTCTTTATTTCATCACACCTTTCACATCATCTAAAAGGTGTGTTTCTTCCTCTACTCAGGTAGAAAACGTGTTGCAACGATTGCATAATCTCAGATTCTCCCCTAATTAAGAGTACAACTCTGAGGTAGAGAGAAGCTTCCACCGTCGTATTAGACTTAACCACCAAAGAGCTAGACAAATGGCTGAAGATCAACGCCAAGTTGCGCTAGTGATGGATAGGGTCAACGCCGCCATAATCGCTCAGAGAGCACAACTCATTGCGGACACTGGTGCTCAGGTCCAAGCGGAAATCTGAGCTGAAGAACATGCCCGCATCTGAGCTGAAAATGAAGCAGCTAACGAAGCTGCCCAGTTAGAGCTAAGAAACAAGCAATTGAGGGACTATGTCGTCCACAAGAGCTATGAAGATAATCATCCAGTCTGGCCACCAATCATCAACATACCCGATTTCAAAATCTGGACACAATGGATTCAAATCATGTAGGGCATCTCATTCTCTGGTGGTTCTAGAGAAGACTGCATCGATCATTTGAAGAGATTCAAGTCACTTTGCCGACTTGTCCCACAAGCCGGAGTTGCCTTTGTCACAATAATGCTACATCTTTTTCACTTCACCCTATCTGGAAGGGCTTTGAGTTGGTACAACTCACTTGATAGGGAGCCAATCAGCACCACTTGGGCTCCCTTGGAAGAATAGTTCCTGGAAAAGTTTTTCCCTCCTTCATTAACCTATGAAATTAGGGGGCAGATCAACCACTTTGCCCAACTTCCTAGAGAAACACTCGCAGAAGCATGGGAAAGATTCAAGGAGCTTTTAAGGAAGTGCCCTCATCACGATATCTCCCAAAATCAATTAATAGAGACATTCTATATGGGGGTGAGTGATGATATCAAGCAATTTCTGGATTCCTCATCTGGAGGAAATTTTATGAGGAAGAACTATGAGGATGCTTGGGAAATCATTACACTTGGAGCTGAGAACCAATCCAATTGGGGACGATCATCCACTACGGGAGTCCTCAAAGTTTATAAGGCTGAGGAATCAATGGAAATGAAAGCTATCGCTGAAGCTTTAAAGACTATAGCTCACAAATAGTAGGCACTTGAAACCTCATTTGCAGAATGCGATAAGAAGAAAAAAACCCAAGTCCAACATGTTAAAGCTGCCACAGGGACTTGTGAAGCCTGTCACGCATCTAATCACCCTACACTGTCATGTGGCTTACTTTATAATGTGATGATGGATATGCAACTACCACAACAGCAGTACGAACCAATCATCGAACACCCTGAAGATCAGATACCCGAACAAGTCAATTCCATTCATTCCATACCAGGGCAAGCATACTATAATCCAAATCAACCAAGAAACCACCCTGGTATTCAATATGGGAATCCTGCGGGGACTGCTAACCCACAACATCAAACACAAGGTGGATCTTCCAATAGATTGCCACCTGGATTTCAAAGTAACTTTAACCAAAATCAAGGGAATCTTAGAAATAATTTCCCAAGATCCAACTACCCTAGAAATTCCTCTGCCTACTATCAATATACCCATCCTCCTATGCACCCACAATTACATCCTCAGTTGCAGCAATTGCAGCAACCTCAGTTAACACCACCTACGCAACAACCACCTCAGGGGCAGCAACAACTCACTCAGTTCCAACAGAAAAATGCACCTTCCCATCCAACAAACGAGATGACTATGATTAGGCAGTTGTTACAGTCACAACAAACCAAGCTTGCCAATCAGCAAGCTCAGTAGAAGATTGTGGAGGCTCAACTAGCACAAATCGCCGCTGAATTGAAACCACAAGCAGGTACTTTTGCTGGTCAACCGGAGCCAAACCCAAGACATGATCAAAATAGACCATAGCAATTAAATGTCATCACTACAAGATCTGGTCATGTATTTCATGAAGCTACGATAATCACTCATGATGATGATGATACACCTGTCTTTACTCCGAATGCAAGCCCGAATCTAGGAATTGAGAAATCTGTAGGGACTGCAAAAGACAAAGAAAAGGAACAAGCTCCCAAAGAGCCAGAAGTTCCGCAATATAAACCTAGGATACCATATCCAGAAAGATTGAGAGAGACTAAAATGGACACTAGATTCCAAAATTCAAGGAGGTGATGAAGAAAATTTATATCGATATCTCGCTCCTCGATGCCCTCTCCGAAGTACTGGCTTGGGCTAAATATCTGAAAACCTTGCTATCAAGGAAAAATATTACTGAAGAGCAAGAGATGGTCAAACTGGCTCAGACCACCTCCGATATCATTCTTAACAAGATGCCAAAGAAGAAGAAGGACCTTGGTTCTTTCAGTATTCAATGTTGTATTAGAAATGCTTCGAGAAAAAAGGGATCAGCTGACTTAGGGGATAGCATATCTATTATTCCCTACTCCATGTGTAAAAGATTGGGTTTTACTGACTTGCTACCCACAACGATGAAAATTCAGTTAGTTAATTCCACTATCACTGCACCCCTAGGAATTATTGAAGACATTCCAGTCAGGATAGGCAAGGATTCTTATGTCCCATGTGATTTTGTCATTATGGATATCAAGGAGGATCTAAGATACCCAATAATATTCGACAGACCCTTCCTTGCCACAACCAGGGCGCTCATTGATATTGAAGCTGGCACGATCATTATGAGACTGGGAAAAGAAGCAATTCAGTTCTGGGTCCTCAACAGCATGAAAGGTCCCATCATTCAAGAGGAAGTTTTTCTCTTAGATGGAATACATCAAATGTCCCAATTGGAAATATCTAAACCGTCTGATGAGTTAGAAAATGTCCTAATAAATCCATAAGTTGAATTCTCAGCCAACGAATTAGTTCAACAATGCTTGCAACACTTAGAGAAAGCTGAAGAAGCACCAACAACCACTTTTGAGGAGATCAAATCTATCACTATTTTAGAAACAACAGAAGCACCAAAGGCTCTCGAGATGAAAACCCTACCAACGGGTCTTAAGCACATCTTCCTAGACGAAGAAAAACTATGTCCAGTAATCATCAGTTCCACTCTAATGAAAGACCAGGAAGAAAGGCTTCTCGTTGAGTTAAAGAAACATAAGAAAGCCATTGGGTACAAAATAACTGACCTGACAGGTATAAACCCAACCCTATGCATTCATAGACTGCCCATGGTAGAAGAATTCAAGCCTTCAAGAGAGCACCAGAGAAAGCTGAACCCCAATCTTAAAGAGGTGGTTCGCCTTGAAGTCCTCAAACTACGGAATGCTGACATTATCTACCCAATTTCATATTCCCAATGGGTCAACCCTGTCCAAGTGGTCCCAAAAAAGGGAGGAACCACCATTGTGCTAAATGATAAAAATGATCTAGTGCCCACGAGGACTGTCACGGGGTGGAGAATGTGTATCGACTACAGGAAACTAAACAAAGCAACACGAAAATATCACTACCCTCTACCTTTTGTTGACGAAGTCCTCAAACGCCTAGCCCATCAAAAGTTCTTCTGTTATCTCGATGGTTATTCTGAGTTCTATCAAATCCCTATACACCTGGAATACCAAGAAAAAACAACTTTTACTTGTCCCTTTGGGACCTACGCTTTCAGAAGAATGCCATTCGGGCTGTGCAACACACCTGCTACCTTCCAAAGGTGCATGTCTGCTATTTTTGCAGGGTTAACCGAGTCCATAATGGAAGTATTCATGGATAACTTTTTAGTTTACGGAGAGTCCTTTGACAACTGTCTACTCAACCTTGGACAAGTCTTACAAAGATGTGAGGAAACGAACCTTATCTTAAATTGGGAAAAATGCCATTTTATGGTAACTGAAGGAGTTGTCCTTGGACATAGAGTGTGTGAAAGAGGGATTGAGGTAGACAAGGCAAAAATTGATGTCATCTTGAAACTTTCGCCGCCAAAAGACGTAAAAGGACTACGAGAATTCTTGGGTCATGCTGAGTTTTATCGAAGATTCATTAAAGATTTCTCGAAAGTAGCAAAACCCATGACCCAATTATTGACCAAGGACACCGAGTTCAATTTTGACCAAGAATGTCTACAAAGCTTCACAACCTTAAAGAACACTCTAGTCTCTGCACCTATTCTGAGAGCACCTGACTGGTCGCAACCATTCGAAATAATGTGTGATGCTAGCGAGTATGCTATAGGAGCGGTGTTAGGGAAGAGAATTGACAAAAAGCCTTATGTAATATACTATGCGTCCAAGACACTTGAGGAACCTGCAAAAGAAAAACCTATGAAGAAACAAGCAAGGAAGTAGGTCCACCCCGCCACTGCTAGGGAACAAACCCTGGCAGGATACATCCCATCAACCACTACCACCACCCCCAATACCATTCCCGCTACCACCAATGCTCCTGTCTTCCCTGCCATAACCACTACCGCACCACCACCAGAAAATCTATTCATCCATACTCTCCCTTTCATCAACAAAACTTTAAAACCAGCAAAGTACGTTTGCTCAAGTGTAGTAATGAAGAAGGGGATATATGACTGAATCCTCACCCTTCTCGATAACATAAATCTCTCAAGATTGTGCTTTGTCCCCGAGATCTCATACGTCGAGCCCACAACATAATTCTTTGCACATCTCAACAAAGCATTTGTGGACATTATGGACAGAGAAAGGGACGGAGGTGACCGCAGGCTGGTCACCAAACTTTTAGGTAACAAAGTTGTCATAACAGAAAATTTATTAAATGAAATCTTTATTGACAACCAAGAGGAGCTAAAAAATGCCAAAGTTGTTAGCACGGAGAGCTCCCAATTCAATAGACACAACTTCTCAAAATCCCTACCAGGGATCCCAAATTATGAGGCGAAGACCTGCAAAGCCTCCAATATTCATTCTGGGTTAGTGTGCATGCTTCACAAAATTCTCACCAGTGCGCTCTTCCCTAGAACAGAGGGTGGGAATGTTATCACCGCTGATCTTTTTATTCTGTGGTCTGTCCTACATGGGAAGTCGGTCAACATTGGACGACACATGATATAAAAGTTTTCAGCATACACCCTAGGGAAAGAAATCTGCATGGGAGGCCACATAACTTCCATTCTTAAATATCTCAAGATGGAAAGATTACTCCCCAGGTGCACGTAGATCAAGGGTGACATCCTGAACAATTAGAAAACCTTGAAGAACTCCTATATTATAAAAGAAAAGGATGCCAAATTGCACTACATTTTCTGCCCTACAATTAAATCTTCCAGAACTCTACTACTGCTTCCAGCACTTGTGAATTATGACAAAGAAAAGCTACTCTTTACCGACAAAGAGCTTACAAAAATCCTAGCTTCAGTCAAAGTACAAGAGAAGAAAAACAAAGTGGGCCAGACAGAACTTAGTATCACTGCCCCAACTGCTCGGGTAACAAAAATACTGGTAAAATGACCATCTAAGGCATGTTTACCATCACAACAGTTGATAGGGACGCTGACATCAATGCTAAATCCTGAGATAGAACACCCTCATCCTGAGGACCATATCAATACCTCATCATTAGACTCATTCATCATGAGCCTAAATGATGAGCTCACTACTACCACCACCCCTACCACACTACCATCCATTACTTTCCCACCATCCACCACCCTCCCACCTTTCTCCACAACAACCACAACACAATTCCTTTCCCCACATCCACACCTCCACCCACATCTTCCACCTCAACCTTTTCTCTTCAGGCATCCCATTCTCCACTCCAACACCCGACTTCACCTCCTTCACTCCCATCTCCACCCTTTTCCCCTCAACATTCTCGACCCCACCATTCTCACCGAGAATGTCACCATTTTTCTCATCTGCTTCCACCCCGACACCACTGGTGACTCCATCTACAGTCACCACGCAGTTTGCGGGACCATCAACAATGTCTCTTTCGCAAGGCACTACCACCCTTCCACCTGGACCCCAGCCACCCCACCCTTCCACATCTGGGGTCCCTTTTGCAAACATCGGTGAGGAATTCAGACGTCAATTTGACGCTATCCGAAACCTCCTCACCGACCCTTCTAATATATTACAATCTATTTTTTCTTGTGTGCAGGGTCTAACTACACAAGTCGCCAAGATTGACGAGCATAATCGTGCCTTACCCGACATCATCTCAAGCATCCACCAAAAGCAGAAAGCTATAGCCATAAAAGTCAACCGCATCGACGACCGCCTGCATCAACTACCACAGTTGGTGCTTGGGGTGAAAAGCCAACAAGATAATCTGGCCAAGCAAGTCGACAAGCTTTCTGCCCAAAATCAACCATTGCCATACACCCTGCGTGAGCTTAAGCAACAACAAACTGCTTTAAGCACGCGCTTGGATGACATCAACACCACCCCCAGACAACTCAATAACCGCCAAGAGGAGTCATCCAATAATGAAATTAACCAATTAAGAGCTCAAGTGACGGACCTCTCTGCACAACTCCTCTCTGCCGAGGCTCGTTATTCAGATCTCAAAGAAACCCACGATGCACTGCTTGAATCACACGAGCATGTGCAAGTGGCTTTCGACGAACTACAAGCACTCCACCGGCAGTGCAAGAAGCCTCCACCAAAGAAGACAACATATAAGGCGACATACGAAGAAGATGATGAAGAAGAAAATGAAGACGAGGATTCTGACTCCTCGGCTGACTCCAACAATAGCACCTCCTCAGACGATAAATCTGACGACCCAAACAATGCTGGGGAGGGCCCCAGCCGATGAGTTGCACCAAAAAATAGAAAGATCACCATGAAGGTGATAAAGATCCCAAATCCCCTACTCACAATGACAACGTCAACATGTTATGGGGATCAATTTCTTGACTATTCTGCATTGGGATCTCTGGGGGAAACTGCCAAAGAAGCAGCTTTTGCTGAGTTCCAACAATGCTTATTCGGAACCAACATGAGTCAACCACAACCACAACACTCCACCCCAGAGAAATCTTCACCCCTTCCTCCAGAACAGGAAGAATTGGAAAGAGTCAGTGTAGATACAGATGAAGATCTCGACTCTGCTTCTGATTCGGAGAAAGGCAAAGATCTGCAACACTACATAGAAGATTTGGAGCAGACTTCTTCCCACCCTCTGCAAGAGCTTCCTCCGCCGCCACCTCTACCTCACAAGATGCACGATTTAGACATGGCGGCGATCTCTACACTAGATTCTCAAGACATCTTCATCCTAAACACTATCATAGATGATGACAAAGAAGGGGGAGATGTTATCTACCAAAATACAAAGATTCAGTGCAAATTGACACGTGAAGACTTCCGCACCATCCTTCGACCACAGTCAGCGGTGAAGATGGAAATCTTGTGTCCTCCTTGCCAACTCTATCTAAATCTACAGAAGCTCTAAACGTCAGCAACCAGTACTTAATGCTTCACCTGCTCTGGCCATGAGTCTATTATATAAAGATTGACAAAGAAAATCTATCGAGCGGTTGCAGAGGGGGATTTCCAGAAAGGCACACTATATTACCGTGCCCTTTCAAGTTTTTGACCACTGGCTGCTAATGATCGTAGACACTGCGGCTCGAGACGCCAGGGTGTACAATTTTTGTGCCAGTGAACTAAAGGCCGGAATAATTAATTTTGCTGGTATTGATGCCGGGGAGGCCAGATGCATCGCTTTCCGGCTTCTGAAATTGATCTGGGCTGCAAGCCCATCTCTCCACCAGGGTTGGAGCCAACCCTGGTTCAAGATAATAAACCCACAAGTCCAAACACAAGAAGGATCTAGGGATTGCACTTTCTACACTATACGCCACATCCAAGCACTCAATCATCAAATCCCTTTCATTGAGTTAGCCATAGAGGTTTTTCATTCCCTACGAGGATGTTACACCATGGAGCTAATATGTGACAGAAGGTTCTTCAGGGACCCCACTATGGCACCTGACGACGTCCCTCACTATCTCTACTCGGCCATCCAACATCCTCAAAAGCAGCCATTCCGGAAAACAATAAAGGAGTTAGAGAAATAATAACCAGCCAAGGTCCCCGAGAAGAAATAATGGGACCCTTACTCTTTTGATATGATGAATGATAAAGGGGACATCGAATTGCTAACCGGGGCCACCATCAATAGACCATCTTCACAAAAGGTGCCCCTATCTCCCATTGAACTGACTTTCCCTAATTTTGCTCTTACAGCTTGCAAGACTCTCTCTGACAATGAACTCCAGCTCCTCATGTCAAGGCTATATGCCGAGAGATATGATCTTTTTTTTCTAGCCGGTGATATTCTTGTTATGGAAGATACACTCCGTGAAACTATTCAATTCAAAGGGTCTCTATCTGTGAGTCATATGACCACCTATCAATATCTACTCGGATAGAATCACCCTACAGTTTATATGGCGTCAACTTATATGAAGGACGATCTTCTAAAGATAAAAAACTTTGAAACCACAGAGGCACTTATCTCTTGCCTTCAGCATACAACTTCGAAGTTTATCATGCTTCCTTTCCTTCATTTAGAACACTGGATGTTACTGGTGACAAATCTTCATGACGGACGAATAATCATATATAATAGTTTTGACAGCCAATACAATCCAGATCAGCACTAGTATACTACAACACCAAGAATGCCCACGGAGGAGGTGGCGAAGGAGTGTGTTGACCAACTACATGACCTTGTCAGCAAGCACACAAGGGTGTACGATAAAGAACACTTTCATCACCCAGCCTTCTACCACAGATGTCCCCAACATCTCCGTGAGTCAAACGACTGCGGCTTCCATGTCCTCTACTGGATGTACACTATCATGGTCCTTGGAAAACCAGTAGAGGACATGACAGACGTGAATTACCACACTCTACATGGAAAGTTTGTAGTTAATCTTCTCGATACGCACAGAGCTAACAAAGGATTAATAGAAGCCTAATGCCCTTGTCCATGCACTTCTCAACCTATCACTTTGACACTTTGAGGACAAAGTGAGTGATAAGTTAGGGGGGGTTCATTGGACAAGGGCGTGGTATCATTTCTTCAACCCTTCTCTCTCTACTCTTTCTTTCACTTCTATTTTTCTATACAAAATTTTATCTTTCTTTTCACATTTAGACTTCTTAAGTAATTTCTTTGTTAAAATAAATCATGCACTTAGGAATAACATCCCTTTTTGAAAAAAGTCATCCCCAGCTAACTTTAGAATCCAATTAGTCCTCAAGAGCAATAACAAGAATAGCATATAGACATGTAATGACAAATTAATAAATTATCTTCACACCAAATTTTCATGTTTTTGCTTCAATTCTACATCTGACTCTCCACAAGTCAACATTAGGACCAAAACAAGCCAAACACTCTCAAGGACGAGAGGGATATCAGGTGACATCCAAATCAAGAAGCCTCGCAAGTGGACCACTAAGTAGAAACCAAATAAGTGCATGTTAAGAAACTCTAAGAATAACTTTCTTCTCTTCAAAATAGGCTTGGTCGCCCAACCAAAACCCCTAAAAACTCCAAATCCTAATCATATGAGTTTACGAATAAAAGCCAGAGTGTTGAATAAAAATATGAGAGTTGGGCCACGCATAAGGATTTATATGAAGATCCAATAAAGGTCTTGCCCGGCCGATACATTCATCTACCCTCAAAAAGGCAGATGTGTCGTGCCCGGTAGTGAAACCCTAAGGTATCCAAATATATGAAAGGTTGATAAAGGACTCACCCGACCGGTACATTCAACTGCCCTCACAAAGATAGATGTGTCGTGCCTGGTACTGAGACCCTAAACACATAGACAAACCCTCCCCCACTTGAAGGGGAGTTACACAACAAGCCTTTAGCCAACACTCATACCCACTTTAGCTTCCGGTAGGATTTTTAGATAAGTGTAAAACTGATTACAGTCAACGACATGCACAGAATAAAAAGTGGTCCCAATGCGGGCTACAAGATATGGAAGAAACCTGAGATCCAAGCAACTCTCAACACCTGAAAGAGTTAAGGCAAGAAAAAGCTCTGATACAACCATAGGAGATTTGTGGTTTAGATTTAAAGCAAGAGTATGGAAATCTTAACTAAATAAAATCGCCTCTCCATTACATGCCCCAGCACTATCTAACTTGAGGACAAACTAGACTCTAAGTTGGGGGGGGGGGGGGTGATAACCTCCCATTGGGTGATGTTATCTTAATAACTTTTCCTCAATTTTCCATACTCTTTCTCAGATAAATTAGATAGAATCCTTAACTTTCCTCTTTTATTGCAAATATACCATTAGATTAACTTTTCTCCTTTTTATTCTTACAGAAAAATACAAAAAAAATCACAAAAGTTCCAAACGGTCCCGAGACCGTTTGGAGACCAAACGGTCCCAAGACCATTTGGAGACTACCCGGTCCCGAGACCGCATGAAGTCATACGGTCCTGAGACCGCATGGAGTCAAATGGTCCCAAGACCGCATTAAGTTACACAGTCCCGAGACCCCGTAAAACCACACAGTCCTAACACCGCATAAAATCAAACATAGGAAGCATATAGTCAAGTTTTAGCTAAATTGAGTGTTCATGATATTAGGGGTCATAAATGAGTATTTGATTTCCAAATTTTAAGATCAAACATCTAGTTTTCACATTAAGGTCAGATCATGGTATCGACCTTCAAAATTTAACGATTTACATTTTTCACATTCATAAGCTACCCATAATCAAGACATCATGTGGCAAAATGTAATGAGGAGGACCACATGATGGGATGAGAAGACTACCTTATCTTAATCTACATGGGTGGCTTAGGATAGTCCTTAAAGAAGAGATGAGATTCTAGAAGACACTCTAGGGTTTCATAAGAGAACCTTTAGGTCCAGTTCTGGATCAATTGAGGTTAGGTAGAGCGGGGGATCTCAACCACCGTGAAGACGGATAGGAGAAATTATGCCAGGACCCCGAGCCTAGACACCTCAATTTTCACCATTATGGAATTTAGGGTTTCTTGGGTGTAAGAGACATGAGAAATTATTTACTTAAAGTATATTGGACTGTGTAGGCTCTGATACCAACTGTCACAAAACCATTCTTACCCCAATCCTAATCCTACTACCTAGACAGTAGTAAGAGGATTGAAGCACCCATCCCTGAGTGGCCCGATAAGATCTATCACATGGACATATACATTAAGAAATAATAACTCAAAAATTGGTTATTTAAAGAACAACTAACCCAATATGGAGATATATCTAATTTGTCTTTGTCATCAAAGTATGTAGAGTGCGGAAGAGATCTTATTTAGTATTCCATTTGTATTCCCTAAAATCAAGAAAATCAAGACATAATCATGCAATTGCATGGTACACAATAAAAATCAAGTAAAATGATTTATAACAAAAGAGTATACTTAGAAGGACTTATATTCAAAAGAATAACAAATGATTTCCAAAACCAATATCATTTGAAATAATGTTTGTTATTCAATGATTCAATTTTTATTATGAGTTCCCATTATGTTGTAATCAAATAAGCATGCTTATATTTTGTGTGACTCTGTTACCCCAACGCGATGGAGAAGGTCACTAGGCTCCTTCTCACCATAGGGAAATAGGAGGCCAATGTACAAGTCCCACCTCCAAATTAGGGGGTTGTTGCACTCACTATTAACATTATCAACATTATCAATATCATCATCATTATCAATATACAGGCAGTCATAATGGGCATGTAGTTTATGTTTTCATATTTCTCAAAATATAGTATAGAAAAATAGTAGACTAATCATAGGGAACAGTAGCTCATCCAAGTAAATAGCCAAGTATACAGTCAAGAATTACATAAAAGTATCTTCAATACAATCAAGAAGGAGTTATATAATAGCATACCTTTCACCGTGGATTTCGAGTATAGATCAACTAGAAATAGGTTTACCCTTCGAGTTAGATCCTAAAACACAATGTTTGGATCAAGGGTCAAGATCAAGATATTTGGATATCATGTTTCAATATTCAAGATTAGGGTTACACTTTCCTAGGTCATCCTTAGGGTTAGGTCATCTACTTATGATTCATAATATATCAATATGTCTAGCATTATTCAAGTTTCAAGAATATTATAAGTGTGGATGACCTACTTAGGTTTTCTAGGATCCTATGTGTAAACAATAATGATCAATATTCAAGTCATCATCACATTCCTAATTCATCATCATGATACTTAACATAATTGAGATTCAAGATCAGTTTAATTTAAAGTAGAGTCATGAATTCGACACATGATCAAGGTTTTAACAAGATTTAGATCCATTATCACAATATAAAGGTTAACCTTTAGTTAAATGTGCATGATTCACATTCAAGGAGAGATAAGTTACAATATCAGATCTAAACTCATATTTTTCAAGTTTGGTTTCAAGATGATCATTATATTCAGAATCAAGGATTAATCATCATTATTGAGCCATTAAATAATCTAAATAAGCAAGAGATCAAATATAGGTATATCAATGAAAAACATTTGGAATATGGTCTCAGAAGTATTTTTAAATGATCCATTTGATTTTTCTGATAAAAAAGGACTAATTACTCGTAATTTTTAAATCTAGGATGCATTTTCTATGCTTTAACAAAGATTTGGCTATTTAAATGAATTTCCAAGCAGAGGGGGTATAATACCTTATTTGCGAAAGACTAGGGCCGTGGTAGCACAAGCAATGGCCCAGATCTAGCCACAAAGTCCTTGCAACTTGTTAGCTCATAGGGCTGGTTCAATGGTTCACAGGTTCAATCATTATTTGGACTGATTCTCGACTGGTTCGGTCCTGGTCGGACCCCCTCCTCGACCGATGGTTTGGGGCTTTCCCTCTCTCGCACAGAATGACCTTGCGAGCCCATAACTAGGGTAGATGTCTTCCCCAGTGAGGGGGGAGCTTAGGAGGAGGAGCATCAGTCGAGAGCAGGGGAGGTGTCGCCTGACCTCATCGTCTCCTCACGGATGTGGCAATGGTGGCAGATTGATGAGAGGGTCGAGGAGAAAGAACGCCCAAAAGGGAAGTGCGGCAGAGCTTTAAGAGAAACAAGAAGAAGGCAAGGTAAATAGGGGGTGGTCAAGGCCAATATGGCATGGAAGGTCGTAGAATGAATGAGTCTTCGTTGCTTTAGACCTTGGGGGGGTCCTTTTATAGGTGATTGAGGCTAGATTTAGGGCAAAAGAACTTGGAGCAGTAGCTATGGCTTCCGGAAGGAGAGGGGAGAGTAAGGGACAAATTTTGGCAGTGCAAGGGTGTTGAAAGCTTATCAAAATAGGGCTTGCCCAGTTTGGAATTGTGAGAGGGTCATTTTGGCTCGCTTAGAATTTCAAATAGAGGTCAAGAGCCAGAGATCAATCATCATAGTCGCATTCATACCTCCCCACAATCAGTGGGAGGTTGAAGATAACCTCACAACCACTGGATTGGACCCCTGATCTACGGGTCTCATATATGAGGGCTGGGGTTCATGCTCTCCCTTTACAATAGATTGATGACTTGGAAAGGGCAATTAAAAGGGCAAATAAAAGGATTTTGAGCTCATAACTTCCAAAATTCATATAAAATCATAGGAATGTCTAATTGTTCTCAAATTTAGATCACATCTTCAAAAAAAAGTGGAGAACCTTTAGAAAAAGTTTGAGAACTAAAAGATAAATTTTAATGGATCAATTTGATTCTTTAGACAAAGTGATGATTGAATCTAATTTGAGGTGTGATAATGTGTATAAAAACTACATTGATCACAATATATTGTTCTAGAGTGCCAATATTGATTATGAAGCCCAAAAAATGATTTGGAACGATGAGTGAGTATAATGAGGGCAAAAGAGTAATTACTTCATACTTATGCTAAATTCCACTTTGTTGCAATTGTGATATGTGATATCTTTTGGGAATGGCATATGATACATGTATCACAAGTTATAGCTTCAGATGTGATATGTTTCCACTTGACATGGGTATGTGATATTGGTTTTAATTTTCCTGATTATGTGGTAATGTTGTCGTTAGTGATAATTTCATGCTTTGTTGGTGTAATCTTGTTTGGCGCGACAAGTGTCTTCACATGTGTTGATATCATATCTTTAGGTTCACGAAGTCTACAGGGACATAGGACTATGGTTGTATCTATTTTTGTGTCCTCTAGTCCACCTGATGTAGCTTATGTTTATGCACAAGAAGAAGAAGAAGTAGTAGAAGAAGAAGAAGATGATTGGAGAACATGTAGAACATGTGACTGAGAGTAGTTTTGTTGCACCAGGAGGTGGTTCGAGTTAGCAGGCTAGAGTAGATGTGGTGTCTAAGGTGCCTCAGTTTGACCCGACAACTGTGGCCAATCCAGCTTTCCAATCCATGTTCAGACAGTTCATGGCCATCATGATGCATATGGTTGATGGGATACTCATACCCCAAGCGAGAGAATTAAGTTGTCCCAATGCAGAATATCAAGGTTATAGGAAGACCTTTGAGAGATTGAGACATGTAGGGGTGATACAGTATGTTGGTACATCAGACCCAACTGATCTGGACATGTGGTTGGCCGAGCTAGAAAAGGACTTTAAGATTCTCAATATCCCAAGAGAGGCTAAGGTGAAGCACACAATGTACCTATTGAAATAGAGTGTTGGGCCCGTTGGCCGTTGGTGGGCCATTAAGGAGGAGAAAAGGCCTAGTGTTGTGACCAGTTGGGAAGATTTTTGGTGGGTGTTTGTGAGCTGATACTTCACCGAAACATACCTGGAAGAGAAGATCACATAGTTTGAGAAGATCCAGTAGGGATCTATGATGATCAATGAGTACAAGGAAAAGGGCAGGGAACTTCTAAGGTTTTGCTTAGATATGGATGTGACATATAAGGAGAGCATCAAACAATTTGAGAAGGGTTTATGTACAAAGTTTAGGATGATGGTGTCAGCTTTGTACAACACAATGAAATTTGTGAAGTTTGTGGAGTCTGTGAGGAAGATAGAGCAGTTTTTAATAGAGAAATGTGAGGCAAATGGAAAGATGAGACGAACACAATATGAATTACAAAGACCTAGAGTCTTTAAGAAGCCTAGGTTCTGCTTGCCTCAATCATAGTAAAAATCAGTGGTTCAATCTTAGTTTTCATTAAGCAAGGGTAGATTTCATACCTTTCTGTCGATAAGAGCTCATACTATTGCATTGATGCAAGTGATAGGGTCGTATAGACCATGGTATGAGAGCAAGACCATCTATAAGTGTGGCAGGTTGGGCATACAAAGTGGTTCTACCTTATGAAGGATGGAGAAGGGATGAAATAGTCAAGACAGAGTCAACATGGGTCATAGCAGGGATAGTTCAGTAGTGATGGAGGCTGAGGACATGGTCAACATCATAGGCTGGTTCTTCTAGGTAAGCCAACAATAGTTGTTTAAGGTTGGACACACTTCTAGTGTTTGGTAGTAGAGTCCTACGTGTCATATATGTATACTCAGGTCCTTGGGGGTGTTTTGTGGATGTTGTTATATCAATATGAGGTTTTGGGAGTATGCCATGGTTGTACATATATGGTTGTATATATATGAACATGCTTTATCTTATAACATGTTTGTTGCAAGATGTCCACTGAAAAATGAACAACGATATGTGATATCTTTTGAGCATGTTATATGATACATGTGGCACAGGTTGTAGCTTCAAATATGATACGTTTCCACTTGAGATGGCTATGTGACATTGGTTTTAAATTACCCTATTTTGTGGTAATGTTGTTCTTAGTGATAATTTCATGCATTGTTTTGAGTAATCTCAATGGGTGTGAAAAGTGTCGTCACATGTGTTGGTATCAAAACTCTAGGTTCGTTGAGTCTTCCCAGAGAGGAAGATGTTGTTTGGGTTGACATATAGTGTGACATGTCATACATATTGGCTCATATGGTATTCCTCCATTCCCCCCCCCCCAATCGAGATATATTATGTTTTGTGACTAGGGTTGTGTCTTCTCTTATGTACTCCAGTCCACCTGATGTAGCTTTTGTGTAAGTAGAAGAAGAAGAAGATTGTCACAGAACATGAAGAACATGTGGTTGAGAGTAGTTTTGTTGCACCAGGTAGTGGTGTAAGGAAGTAGGCCATAGTAGATGTGGTGCTCGAGGTGCCTCAGTTCGACCTGACCACTGTGGCCAATCCCACTTTCCAGTCCATGTTTGGATAGTTCATGGAAATGACGATACATATGGTGGATAGAATGTTTGTACCTCAAGTGAGAGAAGTTGTCCCCATGTGGGGGTGATATAATACGGTGGTATATTAGACCCAACTGTTGCAGACATGTGATTGCCCGATCTGGAAAAGTCCTTCAAGATTCACCATATCTTGGAAGAGGATAAGGTGAAGCATACAGTTTACTTTTTGAATGGGAGTGCTAGACATTGGTGGGACACTGTGGAGGAGAATAGGCATGGTGTTGTGATCAGTTGGGAAGATTTTCGATGGAAGTTTGTGAGTTGATACTTTCTTGAGACATACCTTGATGAGAAGATCACCTAGTATGAGAAGATGCGTCAGGGATCTATGATGATCAATGAGATCGAAGCAAAGCTCATGGAACTTCTAAGGTTTTATCAACATATGGCTGCAATAAATAAGGAGAGGATTAAAAAGTTTGAGAAGGGTTTGAGTACGAAGTTGACGATTATAGTGTTAGCATTGGAGAACATAGACAAGTTTGTGACATTTGTGGAGTATATGAGGCAGATAGAGTGGTCTACCATAGAGATGTGAGAGGCAAACGCCAAGAAGAGACCAAAACAATATAAGGACAATCATTTGGAGGCTTTAAGAAGCCTCAATATCTATAGAGGTCAGTGATACAATGTCAGTGGTTGTCGAGCAAGGGTCGAGGTTGTACCTTTCTATTGGCAGGAGCTCACAGTGTTGCATCAATATCATTGATAGGGCTATATAGGCCATGGTATAATATCAAGACCTACTATAAGTGTGGGTAGGTCAGGCATACAAAGTGGTTGTTCCCTATAAAGGATGAACACGTGATGCAACAACTGAGATAGAGTCAACACTGGTCACAAAAACTATTATTCAGGAGTAGTGGAGGCTGAGGACATTGTCAGGCAGTGTAGGTTGGTTCTTCTGGGTAGGCCAGTAAGGGACATAGGTGGCAGTAGAAAACAACTCGATTATATGCCACGAGTCAAATAGAGGGAGTAGTGAATCTAAGGGTTGTGATAGGCCATATGGAGTTATTTCATTCTGATTTGTCTTGTTCTTGCTTTATATCTATTTTAGTTGACCCAGGTGCACTACACCCTTTTATTACTAGAGAAGTGATTACTAGTTGTTCTTTGCCTATTAGTCATAGATCTGATAGTCTCTACATAGAAACCCCTTTGTTGGTTCATTTGAGTTGTGGGAGGTGTATCCTCCTTGCGTTCTTTCTTTTTCATGACGTAATATTCATGTAGATCTTATACCACTTAACATGCTTGGGTTTGATGTGATCCTTGGAATGGACACTATGGAGAAGTATCGAGTGATCTTGGTCTATAGTTCCAAGGTGGCAAAATGTGTCGATGGTGATGTTTCATGGGTCTTTTAGGGAGATAGGAAGATCCTTCTGACTTGCTTGGTTTCACGGATGATGACAAGAGGTTGATGACACAAGGTTGTGGGCATTCTTGGCGCATGTGGTGGATACCATGGTGAGGAGTCCTAGTATCCAGGAGGAGCCAGTTGTATGTGAGTTTGTAGATGTGTTTTTTGATAAATTTCCTAGTGTTCCCCCACCTTGAGAGATTGATTTTGAGATCAATCTTGTACCTAGTACACAGATGATAGCATATTCGTCGTACATGATGGCACTGATAGCGATGCAAGAGTTGAAGAAACAACTATAGGAGTTTCTTGAGAATTGCTTCATTAGACTGTGCACATCTCCTTGGGTTTTTCTAGTGTTATTTGTCAAGAAGAAGGATGGATCCATGAGGTTATGCATCAACTACTGACAACTAAACAACATGACGATTAACAACGAGTATCGTTTGTTGAGGATAGATGATCTATTTGACCAGTAGTGAGGTGCCATGGTGTTATCAAATGTTGATCTACTGACTGGATGTCACTAGTTGTGGATCAAGGTGAATGGCATACCCAAGTCAGCTTTTAGGACTAGGTATTGTCACTATGAGTTTGTGATTATGCCATTTGGGATAACCAATGCACTAACAACATTCATTCCCTTGATAAATAGGGTGTTCACACTTTATATTATCTAATTGGGATGATGTTCATAGATGAAATCTTGATTGAATCCTGATACAGCCAATAGCATGAACAACATCTACAACATGCATTGACCTTAAAGAGACATCACCCATTGTCTGCTAAGTTCAACAAGTGTGAGTGGGTCTTTCCTATGATACATGATATATGTTGAGGGTGTTTGTGGGACCCCAAAAAGGTGCAATTTGTGCTTGAATGGGAACAACCAAAGACACTGATAGAATTTTGTTGTTTTTTGGGTTAGGTAGGCTACTACATGATGTTCATCAAGAACATTAGCATTGTATTATTACCCCTAATGAAGTTGATGAGAAAAGGTGTGTTGTTTTTCTGGGATGACAAGTGACAACATTCCTTCCAATTGTTAAAGGAGAAGATGACCAATGATCCAGTGTTAGTGCTTTTAGAATAAGTAAAGGGTTATATCATCTTTTGTGATGCATCAAAGAATGGCTTGGGTTGTGATTTGATGCAAGACAAGAAAGTGATATTGTTTGCTTCGTGATAGTTTAAGAAATATGAGGAGAACTATCCCACACACAGCCTGGAGTTAGTAACAATTGTTCATGCTTTGAAGATCTAGAGGCACTACCTTTATGGCGAGAAGTGTCATATCTTCACCGACTACATGAACCTGCAATATATATTCTTGAAACAAGAGCTAAACATGATGTAACGACCCCTCCTCCTGGTAACCCCAAATTAAGGGAGACCAAAAGGTCAGAGTCATTATCCCAATTAACAGGGTCAATGGTTCGACAAATAATCAATAATAATTACTAAATTCTACCAAAAACTATACTAAAAAGATGGAATAAAATAAAACTTTGCATAACTTTTAAAAACTTGGATATCTAACTTCTATCCATGATTGGAATCTACTCTAACTAATCCCCCTTGCACTTTAATTCTTATTTTCACAATATGCCACATTACTATTTGTCATTTTCAAACTTGTACCTAAAACACCGACAAACAAAACGTCGGTCAGCATAAATGAATATGATTGTATGTGGGGGAAACAATAATCATGGAATTAACTGTAACAACATATGGCAAAAAATTTTGGTTTAGCAAGCAGACTTTACATCTTAAACATAACTACTCAATCCATACATACCCTAGCCTCTTCACTGTCCCTGTAGTGGACCTGGATACTACCTCTCATATGGTATATCCCAATTAACCCCGCATGATCCTACCTACCAGGTAGATCAATACCTTGGGTGTTTGAGTTGCATGGCACTACCCATAGGTAGCCCAATCCCTAACTCATGATATGCTAAAGAGTCACACGGCACTACCCATAGGTAGCCCAATCACTAACTCATAATAACCTGATGGTCCTACCTAACAAGTAGACCATGTACTAGGTTACCCTTTTCATCTTTAGTAAAGCCACATAGGAGGACCAAAATTTGAAATAGTCATGTATACACATTTATGGTGATAATCATAGTCACTTTATAGTTGTATGAAATAAAAGTCATCCAAGCAGACATTTTCAGACAACCGATAAAACATTCGAGAATCACCATGAAACCTAAGAAATTTAACCATAAGCGTAACCACATACCTATGATTGAAAATTAGAGACACAATAATCCAATCAATGTAAGAAATCCAGTAGGCAAGCAAGCACACAAAGAGGTCCTGAAATATGCATATAATTTCCTTTCATAATTTATGCCATCAAGATCTATTAAATATAACTTGCTTCCAAGGGTTTCTACTCCTTTTTAGGGTTTCACTTGCAATTAGGGTTTTGCTTTCACTTTTATCACTACAAACCCTAAATAAGAAAACTACTCATAAACCCTAAGGATCATATCTAATTTCTGCTAATAGGCATAGGATCATCATTTAACAACATATTTCCATATATTTCGAATTAAATATGATCATCTCTTCTTTTACCCTAAATTAGGGTCTCTAGATGTAATATCATACATACTTGGTTTAAAACTCTGAAATGTGCAATTACTCATCTAGATCAGGTTCAAGTCTACCATTATCATTCAATAGGTTACTATTATTCAAATTAATGCATTAAGCATCATAGATTCAATCATTAATCACAATTAGGGTTTCTAACCTAATTTCAATGCACTTTTCATCAACTTAATATATGTTTGCAATTAGGAATAGAATCCAATTCTAAAACTATTTTTATCACGTTCCTCATATTTTTCTGATAAATTTTCATATATTAAGTTTATCCATCGGACTTCCTAGCAATTACTATGAATTTTACAATATATTGATAACTAGACCAATCAGACAACACCACATCAACTTTTAGTATTTCTTTTTGTTATTATCGCCATCTATAACTAAAAAGTGAAAATTACCTCTTTTCCCTTGACGGAAACACATAGTACTAGGGGGCCTTGGGTCTTTTGCCTCTTATCTTCTTCCTTGTTGCATTTCGCGATCAGGCACCAGCCTAACCCACGATCACTGCCTTCGGAGCTAAAAGGGACCGGACCCTTGCACATGATTCCCTCGGCTTCACCCATCACCCTCCTCGTTGTTTGAGGGGGTTTCTATCTCACACAACCCTTGCACTAAGAGGCTGATGGAGCAATGATTGGATTTCCAGCCGACTCTTCTCCACGCACCTGCTATAACACCTATCTCTGCTCTCCCTCCTCACGATCTGCACAATGGGTAGGGCACCACTGCCTCATCTACAGCCTGGGTGTCTACCTAAAACTATAGAGTACAAAAGCACTTCAGCCCTGGCTATCCATGTCGCTAGGCTACTACTCCTTGCCTTCTCGTGCAGCGAAGTGTTGCAGCGGCCAAAGCTGCCTTCCGATGACCTGTATGGGAGCTGCCCAAGGGTGATGGCAATAGAGGGAAGGGATAAGTTATCATGATGTCATCCTAGATCAGACACACCATCTGCAGCCACTGCTCTAGCTTTGTTGTGGTGAACATACCTCCGGTAGCCACCTAGACATGTCATTATATGATGAGATTAGGGATGACCTATGGGTCTATTCAAGAAACCAGAGAACATGCCTGCTCCTCTACCCAATATAGGTTAACAGAGTAGCAAGGCAAAAATTCCTTAGATTAAGAAGGGTGTAAACTACATCCCTCCATGGTTCCTTATATAGGCATCAAAGGAGAATTCCTAACGATTTCCATGAGGAGAGAGTGGGAGAACTAGGGACCTGGAAGAGTAGGTACGCATTCCTTCATGATAAATCTCATGAGTCACGATTTATCTGTGTAGGAAAATGTTTCTTTTAACTTCTGTTCTCTCTCTATCCTTCTTTCTCTCCATCATTACAAGGAAGATGCCCCAAAAGATAGGGTACATATGATATTCCATAAATTCATTTACCACTTTCTAAAAAGTATTAAAAGACATATCCTTTACATGCAACTCTTGACATTTATTATATTCTTATTAAATCTTGAATTTGGCAAATGAAAGCCATCAAGGAAAGCATATTCTCATATGATATCATTTGGGCAATCTCGATACATAAACCATTAGGAAGGAATTCAGGACTCAAGATCTAGATTGTTCTTATCTCTCTCTCTTGGATATGTCCCCTTAAATCAAACATCTTTATTTTATCAAAACATACCATTATGTTTATTGGGATTTCCTGTCCTATCCAAAACATATTCCTTTTTCATACGAATTTTAAGGAAAGTCTTGTATTAGCATTATCTACTCATATCCCAAGTTCGAGACCCAATTTCCAAAGTAAAAGGGCATTATCTTCATGCAAAAGTTATCCTTTATTAAAGCTTATTTTATTTGTAATTTCTCTTTCTTCTCCTATTAACTTTACAGTTCGCACTCCTTGGAATAAAAGAAATCCTAAGGATTCAAAAACCAATCATGAAGGATAATTCTTAGCCTTCTACATCTCTCAGTTCTCTTTATCTTATCTATTCCTCTTATTAATCGATTTCTTTTTATTCCCTTTTTCTTGTTATTGGGCCGAATTGCCAATAAAGCCCACAAAGCAACCAACAAGGCTATTGTAAATAAAATTCATTCATTCAAATCAAATCACACCCTTATTTGTTCATATATCTTTATTAAGAGAAATTACATTTCTCACCAAAAGAACCCAAAAATTGGGGTTGTAACACATGAGGTAGAGACAATGCATGGATTAAATCAAGGATTATGATTGCACCATAAACTATCATCCAGGGAAGGTGAGCATGGTTGAAGATGCTTTGAGTAGACAGTCTTCTTTATCATCATATTTTGATAGGGCACAATTATGTTCCTTGGTGTTCCATAAGCGAGACATGCTAGTTTTTCTTCGTCATATGAATATGAAGTTAGAAGCCACCTTAGAGGCATGCTTGTTGGCTCAGTTATAGATGAAGCTAACATTTTTACAGTAGATCATGGAGGCTCATCAAGATGATATCATGAAACACCAAACCCTAGCAGTGTTTGTCAGTGAGTAGCATGATGCCATCCATGAATTAGAGGATGGGACAGTGTGTTTCCCTGGCAGGATAGTTTTACCTAATGCTAAAGGCTTTAGAAGATGGTTTTAGTGGAGGCTCACTCCTCGATGTATGATATGAATCTTGGAAGCACCAAGATATACTAAAACTTGAAAAATGTTATTGGTGGCCTGGATTGAAGTGCTATATGTCTGAGTTTGTGGCCAGATGTCTGGTATGTCAGCAAGTCAAGGTAGAGCACCAGAAGGTTGTAGTAACATTGCAACCGTTGCCCATACCACTGTGGAAGTTGGATCATGTCACAATTCACTTTGTGGTTTGTCTACCTAGGATAGACAAGGGATATGATTATATTTGGTTAATCATTGAAAGGTTGACAAAGACATCCTACTTTCTTCCTATGAAGACAACATACACCTTGTAAAATCTTAAACAAATATACACTCATGAGATAGTGTGTTCACATGCTAACCCAGCTACCACTGCGTCTGATAGAGGTCCTTAGGTCAACATTCATTTTTGGGAATGTATACAAACAATTATGGGTAAGAAATTGAAGTTCAACATAGTGCTTCACCCACAGACAGATGGGCAGTATAAAAGAATGATATAGATAGTCGAAGATCTATTGTGAGCCTCTGTTTTACAATTTTTGGGCATTTGGTATCTGCACCTCAGTTTGATAGAGTTTTCTTACAATAACAACTATCACAGGAGCATTGACATGGCACCTTATGAGGCATTATATGGGAGATCTTAAAGATCTTAGTTGCGTTAGTATGAGAGTTTTGAATATAAGGTTTTGGGACTTGACTTATGCAACAAACAACAGAGAAGATTAAAATGATCCGCAAGTAGCTTAAAGTAGCCCAAGACTGACAGAAATTGTATGCAAACAATCATTAGAGGTCCATGGAGTTCTAATTAGGATACAAGGTGTATATCAAGGTCTTTCCTTAGAAAGGGGTGCTGAGGTTTGGGAAGAAGAATAAGTTGGCTCCTAGGTATATGGGACCTTAACATATAACGACACGTGTTGGAAAGGTTGCTTAAAAGTTGGATTTGCCAACTGAGTTGCATAGATTTCACCCTGTGTTTCATGTCTTGATGTTGAGGAAGTGCCACCCAAATATAGAGTTGATGTTGCAACCAGTGGAGGCAGAGTTGGAAGAAGATATGTCTTATGTGGAAGATATTGTGTTGATCCTAGATAGAAGGATCAAAATGTTGAAGAAGACGAACATCATTTTAGTAATGGATTTGTGGCACCATCTTATCATAGAGGAAGCCACATGGGATCTTGATGATGAGATGCATAGAAAGTACCCATCTCTTTGCAGTTAAGATTTTGATGGAAAAATCCTTGATAGGGGTTTATGGTTGTAAGACCCTGACCTAGATTTCTGGATGAACTTGTTTGTTTGGCTTAATAAGATGCTTAAACCTTAATCTAATCTTTTTATGTACCTTAATAACATGTGACATGCTTGTGTTTTCAGTTTGGTTCAATTTGGTTGATGTTTGAGCTATGTTTGCATGTTTTGGACCAAATTGCAATTTACCCATGTAGAGGGTTTATCTTGCCATCTATCACATGTAGAATATTCCTTTTGTGCCTTAGCATCATGAAAGATAGAATGATTCTTAGAGGATCCTTGTTGGACCTTAGTTGATGGCATGGCATCATGCATGTGGAGCTAGGGTTTGCATGGTTTACATGGATGCATGAGGTTGTTGGTGTCAACCATGATGTTGTGATCCTTGTAATGATCAAAGTGTTTCATGTTGGGGTTGTTTTGTGATCGATATGCCTCTTAGTTGAGTTTTTTTCCGACCAATGTGCCTTGAGCATGTGTTTTAGTTGCTACGGTTTGTTCTCTTGTGGAGTGTTGTGTCTGTTTGGTTTTGGTGACATTGTGTAGAGGTCGCTACCTTGAGTTCACCTAGTTTTGCTTCAACCAAAGGGTGTAGTGGAACTAAGTAGTCACTATACTACCTTATTCTTATCACCCTTGGTTGCATGCTTTTCTAGAGTGCTTGCATGGATGACCTTTTACGGGACAAGTATAATGAGAGGCTTTAATATCTTGACACTACATGATTATGAACTCTCTCCTACCCTTGAGTATATATGCTCCTTCTTTCACATACAAATATCCCATTTAGCTCTTTCTTCCTCTCTCCTTGCTTGTATTAGGCTTGAGATTGGTGGGGAAAGTGGATGTGTTGAACTTGGAGAAGGTGGACAGTCTCCTATTGCATGTGGTGATCTTGAGCTTGCTCTCAACTATATTGGTGATCCTTGGTGATCTTTGATCATTGGTAAGTCATTCTATACCCTTTATCTCATTTTTCAATTGGAGTCCTATCCCCTTTCGTATTCTCTTGGTCAGAGACTATGGTTCTTCCATGGTGGCTATCTAGAGGAACTTCTCTCCATAGAGGTCGGACCCATGGCTTTCCATGGGAGTACCTAAGTGAGATGATGCATTCTCCTCTTTCTTCTTACTTTTCTAACTAGGGTTTGTGTTTCCCTATTCTTGAGCTTCATTTGACCTTGGCATGTTTTCTTCTCTGGAGGGGACCTTGGTTGGTTGTGGAGTTGATCCAAGTTTGGAGTTTCCTCTATCTTGGACCTCTTGAAATTTGGAGTTGATCTTCTAATAAAGGCAGGTTATATAACTTTCCCCTCCTATATTGTTGCACTTTTATCTTGCTTGCACGCTACTATTTCATCCCTAAATCATGTTTACAATTTGCTAGAGGATATTGTCCTATTGTAGGGTCTAAGAAAGTGAGGTATTCTTGATTAGATTGCAATTCTATTAAGCCTAATTGATGTATCTAAAATCTAAGTGACGGTGGACTTGTTGTTTCTTACATGAAACTTCATTGTTGGTTTATCAATATTTGTTATGGTTCAACCATAAAGTGTTGAAGAGCAGTTTAGTCCTTGTGAAATTTTTGGATGTTGGTTTACTTCCTCTTACCGTGGTCTCATTGCTAATTTTTGGTGATGATTTTTTCTAGGGTTTGATGCTCTCGTCTTCTTGAGGTTTTCTTCTTAAGACCCTTGAGTTTTATAGTAGTAAACAACTTTTTGGAACATGTTGTTTCCCTATTTTGAGTTGCCTTGTGCTTTTTGGAATGGTTTTTTTTAGGTCTCTTCCCTCAACATGTTTCTTATGGCCACTACTCTTGTGTTGATTCTTGGTTGGGTCTGAAACTTTAACCCTAGCTATCTTATAGTCGCTACACTTAGATCCTTGTTGTGGTCGCAATGCTTTGAGCATGTTTTGGTCTCTACCTTGAGTGGGTCACCCCTTGGTCCCTATGTTTATGTAGGTTATCCTTGTGGTCGTTACATATATAAAATTGTTGCAGTCACAAGGAAAAACCTAACCCTAATCCAAGTTGGTCGCTACTCTTGGTTGAGTGTTGCAGTCAAAACACTTAGTGTGTGTTGTGGTCTATACATCCAATTCTCTTGTAGTCGCAACACCTTGTTCAGTTTGGTTTTTTTACTACACCTTGAAGTATGTGGGGTCGTTACATGTGTTCCATGGGAGGTCACTACACTTTTTGATGCTTTTGTTTTGGTTTGTATACATGTGAGCAATTTAATCGCTACACCATAGTCTTGTGGTGGCTATGTGGTTTGGTCAATATATAGAGTTCTTTGGAAGGTTTAGCTGACCATAATAATAATTCTTAACCCTAATGTACTCCATGAATGTGGGAGGTGATGTAACTAAGGTCTAGTTTTGAATAGGGTTATGGAAACCCTAATCGATTAAGCATGTAGAACCCTAACCCTAATTTTGGCATATGATGTAATTTCTTATCTTGTTTGAAGTATTTACCATGTAATGATGTATTCTCTCTCCTACTTTTGTAACCCTAATTTTTCATGTCACATTAACATCATAGCTAATGATATCTATGGTAATGCTAAAATGATAGAAGGTGATGATTATGAGCCTTTGTAAGACATGACAGGATAATAATGTTCTATAGGAATTAGTGATTGGGTCTTATGACCTGGTACAAGCTCAATGCCTAGTGTGAGGTGATATCCAATAGTGATGAGGTGACACATTTTATACCCTGGTGATGTGATAATGTTGATGACCATGTATGGCAGTTATATCAAGTGCTGATGTGACTAGTTTATACCTCATATGTTGTATATCTTCTAGAGTTTTACCTTTAACACTATTTTGTAAAATTTGTTTAGGGTTTATATGTTTTAACTTGATTTATGCATTAAAAGATACCCAATTGGAATAACTAATCAAGTGAAATGCTAATCATGTAGTGAACTATGCCATAGATCAATTCTAGAGTCAAAACATTTATGGATGGTGAAACTGGCACTCCGAGGGGACAACCTGAAGCACATATTGTTGAAAATATGAGGTGCAAGTGATTGTGTGTCCTTGACATCTTGATCCCAAGTGTTTTGAGAATGATTGTTGTCCGGTCTCAACGATGGTGAAAATGTGATATGATGTCATAAAGGAAATATGTGATTGTACCTAACTGCTTTGGTTATATACCCTAGTTTCTAGTGTTGTGACCTGTACCAAGGTGCACAAGTGTTTACATGACTATAGGTTTGACTATAAGTTGTTGTTTTGTTGTTTGACTGATATGTCATTGCAGTGCAGACTTGAACTAACTGAGTAATGTGGGTAGATCATGGAGTCCAAATCTTCCATAGATCTTGTATGACACTGATATCTGTAGTGGTAATTTGGATTTGGGTGGTACGACTAAAATCCTCAGAGCAAAGTCAAAGACATAACACAATCATGTATTATATTTTCTTAGGGTCAAACACAATTCACATTCAATGACCCCTTGCCTTGTGTATTTTTGTTGTTTAGTAATAAAAGTTATACATATTCTTCATATTTCTTATAAATGCATAACTTGATCTATATATCATTTGATGCTACTCAAATTGCTTAATTTGTGTTACTTGCCTTAATCATATCATTTAGCCGAATCTGCTGATATTTCTTAATCTGCTTTTTATGTTCTACAAGTGCTAACTGTGATGTCCCCAGATTTTCTAAAATTTAATATGATGTGTGACATCCAAAGTGAAATATCACCTCATAGAGAATCCCAATTTGAGCACCACACAGTAGGCTAAGAAGAAGAAAATCAAGGGAGTTACAAGGAAATAATAGTAGCACATGCATATGAACAACAAAACAAACCATATAACACATGTTCACCATTCAACATATAATTACAACACGAATTATTACAATGTTTGATATTACACATTGAATAGTAAACTTTTACATATGCACATGCTACATCTAAAACATGATCTTATGGCAATAGGTCCACTCGTACATCAACTCGCCACACAAATCTCAACTATACTGGTTCTTCAAGAGTAGATGACATCATCACCTAAAATCATCATTATGTTGTGATAATTTTTTTAACTATATAAACATCTTTTTTTTTTGGTCGGCCAAAACTCCTGTTGCTTTTTTTTCATTTTTTCTTTTGTGTTTGTACAAAACTTTGTTGATTCCAAAGTGGAACCAACATAAAAAGAAAGAAATATCTATCTATCTTTACATCAAGAGATGATAGACAAGAAGCTCACAAAAGAAGAGGAGACTAAAGAAATATCTATCTATCTTTACATTAAAAGAAAGGCTGAGCCTTCGTGAAGCCAGAAAAAATCAACCATCCACCATCAAGGACAAAGCATCGAGAGAGAATCCATCACTCCATCTAGAAAAAGAAGCATAGAGGCCCAGCTTGAAAGAATTCTGCCACTCCCGCAGGATAAATTCTACCATTCAAGCCAAGATAAAAAAACTCCAAACCAGCTGCAACTAGTAATAACAAAGAGAGCAGCAAATCCAGAGAGTTCAGCATCTTAACGTGTCCTCAGAAAAAATATCAGCAACTCCAAACAACTCACGGCCACAACAACATCAACCAACTGCTAAGCCAAAGAACTACTCCAGCCGAAGAGGGCCACCAACAAACAAAGAATAAACAAGTCAACAACAAACCAGCAGCAACTTTCCAGGAAAACCAAGACAAAGATAAAGGGAGCCTCAGAACCACAGCTCCATTTCAGCTTGCTATAACTAGCAGAAAAACCAGGAAGATGTTGCCCTCTTTGAAGCGGGAACCCACACCATGGCAGCAGGACCAACACAACAGAACAGAGATAAAGTTGCCTTGACTTCCATGATAGAAAAAAGATAGAAAGATCTGCAAACCGTAACAAAGCAGCCAACCATAGAGCAGACCATGGCTCAGAGCAACATCAAACAAATAAAGAAGAACAGGCATATCTGCCCCATAGCAGCAACAATCATTCCATGGCGAAAGAACCAAAGCTGGAACTAGCATGAAGGATAGAAAAGTTGCTAGATCGATCACAAGGGATCATACAGGAAGGATCACCAACCAAACAACAATTCATCATAAGAAGATCACAACCATCACTGATCACCGAAGAGAGGGGAGCAACCAACATCATCTCAACCATCATTACCAAGTCCAGCAGCAGCAGTAGATAGCCAATAGCAGAAGCTTCCAAGATACCCAGCAGCAGGTCATCCACAGATAAGGAAAACCAGCAGCAACATCAGTAGAAAATAGGAACAGGAAGCCTAAATGCAAGCAACTAGAAGCACCTTCAGTAGAAAGAACCAACAGCTGCAACAACATCAACTCAGCCATCACTACTGAATCCAGCAGCAGTAGAAAATAACCAAAACGCAGGCACACCATCAAGAACACCAGCAGAATCCAAAGCTAAACAACACACCATCCCATCCAGGACAGATTAGCAGAGCAACTTCAACAGAAAACAACTCAAACCAGCACGCCCCTGAGCGAGGTCTTCCACTCCAATCAGGATAACCTTGACCACTCAAGGAATGAAGAAACTAACAGCCTTGGGAGAGTTCTGCCACTCCTTAACGGATAAACTCATCCACCCAAGAAAACGAGAAAAAAAAGCAGAACATCACACGTCCACAAAAAAGAAGACCATCATATCAAAAAGGAGAGGAGCACCATAAACAGCTTAAGACAGCAGCTCATTTGTGAAGACAGAAAAGGATCCTTCCATGTACAGAGACAGAACATCAGCATAGAACTCTTTAGAGCAGAAATCTGATCCAGGAAGACTTCTAAACCTCAAAGCTTCATCTCACACCATCAAGGAACCAACAAGAAAAACAGAAACAGAACTGATAGAAAAACTGCAGACCAGAGCAGCCCTAGAAAACCTCAACCACAAAACAGAAAACTGCATAGCTATCAGAGATGTCAGCAAGGAAGCCCTCCATGAACAAAAAAAGATCTTTAGCATAGATCACATAAGAGTAGAACACATCAAAAAAACAACCAAACTTCAAACTTCAAAGCACCAGGAGATGAACAAAAAAACCACTAAGGCACATCTGAGCGAGGTCTACCACTCCATCCAGGATAACCTCAACCACTCAAGGAACGAAGAAGCTAACAGCCTTGGGAGAGTTCTGCCACTACTTAACGGATAAACTCATCCACCCAAAGAAAATGAGGATAACAAAGAAGAAACAAGCACGTCCACAAAGAAGATAGACCAGCATATCACAAAAGGAGATGAGCACCATAAAAAGCCAAAAGAAAACCTCAACCACTCAAGGAACAAGGAGACAAACAACCTTGGGAGAGTTCTGCCACTCCTCAACGGATAAACTCATCCACCCAAGAAAAGAAGAGAACATGCCATGGCATAGAGAGCAGACCCAACTTGGGAGAGTTCTGCCACTCCTCAATGGATAAACTCATCCACCCAAGAAAAAAAGAGAGCAGATCATGCCATAGCTGAGAAGAAACAGTGGATATCCAGATAACTAACTTTCCATAACTGAATCGGATCCCTATATTTGTCCTCATGAAACCTTTTATTTCTCTCTACCCAAGAATGATAGAAAATGATGCTCATTATGCATTTAACTCTTGGATCATTCAAATTTTCAGCCTGACTCCAAGAACTAATCTTAGGAATATTGGCCGCTTCCCATATCTCATCAACATATTTGCACTAAAAAAGAATATGATTGGTGTCTTCATAATTATTCAGGCATAAATAACACCTAGAGGCTAGGCATAGGCCCCTCGTCCTAGAATAGTCAGTTGTAGGAAGCTTATTATGCCTTGCTTTCCAAAGATGAAGCATGGCACGATTGTGAGTTTTAATCTTCCAAATCCATTCAAAGTTAATAGGACTAGATTTTTTAGTTCTAATAGCCTGCCAAACATCATGGAGCTTAGTATCCTTCTTCCCATAAAAAAGAATAATATCTCTATGACCGCTGTGGATCTGAAAAGAATTAACTGCTTTAAGAATGTCAGCTTGACCACGATTGATAACCCTAGGCATATTCCAAGCACCATTTTTAATGATAGCATCCAGAGTTGAATCCCAAGGGATACCAGCTCTAATAATACACTCTTTGCCCACAAGGTTTTCAAGGAAAACATTGTTACACCAGGGATCCTGCCAAGTATGAATAGAAGTGTCGTCTCCCACCTCAAACTTAATATAACTATGCAAATCCTCCTAATACGAATAATGTTATTAAACATCCAGGAATAGTTGGGAGACTCCTTAGCAACCCAAAAAGATTGCTTCTTTAAGTATTTCTCTGAAATCCACTTCACCCAAAGGGTGTCTTTTTTACTTGCTATGTCCCAAGCATTCAATAACAAGCACGCTTTAGCCACATCCTTGGGCTTTTTGATATTTAGACCACCATATTCTTTAGGTTCAGTAACATCATCCCACTTAACAAGATGGAGATTCTTCTTAGACTCTGTTTCTCCCCAAAGAAAATCACGACAAAGTTTATCAATTTGATCAATAATGGAACTTGGAATGGGAAAAGAAAAGAGCCAATATAAATGCATATTGGAGAGGGTAGACTTAATCAACTCCATTCTTGCAGCAATAGAGAGAAGCTTTGATTTCCAAGAATCCAACCTAGATTTGACTTTATCAATCAAAGTCCCACAAAATCTTTTAGATAATTTCCCAGAAAACAAAGGCAGCTCAAGATACTTGGAAGGAAAACAACCTTCTCTGATATTAATGATTCCAGTAATAGCTTGCTTGTCAACATTCCTTCTATAGATAATAGAGTTGTTCTCACAGTTAATACAAAGGCCAGAAGCATCAGAAAAAGAATCAAGGATATGCTTTATAATAATAGCATTAGCATTGCTAGCTTTAGAAAAAATCATGAGGTCATCCGCAAACATTAGATGGGATCTATACATCTTCTCAGAGATAGCAATGGGCTCAAGATCACCATTTCTAACCATTCTCTTAAAAAGCTCATAAATCCCCTGCATGCCAATGACAAACAAGTAAGGGGCAATGGGGTCACCCTGTCACCCTGTCTCACCCCATTAGTGGGCTTAAAAGGATCGGAAAGTTCCCCATTAATAAGAACCTGGTAAGAGGTATATTGAAAGATTTCTCTGATCCAGTTTATCCAAATGGCAGGAAAACCCATTTTTTGCAAAATAGAGAAAAGGAAGGACCATTTGACAGAATCATAAGCTTTCGTAATATCAGCTTGAATGCACATTCTAGGAGAAATATAGGGTTTTTTGAAATCACTCAAAATTTCATTAGTGAGCAGAGTAGCCTCCTTAATACTTCTATATTTGATAAAGGCACACTGAGAATCATCAATAATAGAAGGTAAAACACTTTGAAGTCTATTAGCAAGAATCTTAGAAATAATTTTATAGAAAGTATTACACAGAGCAATGGGCCTCCAGTTCTTAATCAAGGTGGAGTCAGAACCTTTGGGAACAAGGGTAAGAAAAGTTCTATTGGCCTCCTGAAGCAATTTACCATTCCTGAAAAACTCAAAAACAACCTCACAAACATCATCTCCAATAATATCCCAACACTTTTTATAGAAAAAATCATTAAAACCATCAGGCCCCGGGGCCTTATCAACTTTTAAATCCTTTATGACATTCTCAATTTCAGTCCTCGTAACATTTAAGATGAGAGAATTCTTTTGCAGAAGAGTTAGAGTGTTACCAGGCCATTCTCCTTGCCAAACTCCATTAGAGTCACTAGAATTATTAAAAAGCTTGGAGTAAAAATCAGAAATAGACTTCTTAATAGCAGCAATGTCATGCGACAAATTACCATCAACATTGAGGCTTTTAATAGAATTAGAATGCCTTCTAATCTTCATAGAGGCATAGAAGTAAGCAGTATTGGAATCACCTTCTTTGAGCCATTTAACCCTTGACTTTTGTTTATAAAGGGATTCTTGGGCAGCGGCATAATGATTTACTTCAAGTCTCAACTTCTTACCAATAACCCTCAGATCTTCATTAAAAGGGTCCAAGTCAGCTTGCTCTTGAGCTTTGATAGCATTGAATTTAGCTATCTTCAAATTATCATTGATGTTTCCAGAAGACTCTTTATTCCATTTAATAAGATCTTTCTTAAGCTTCTCCAACTTCCTGTATAATCTAAACATAGCAAAACCAGGAACATTCATAACCCACGCTTTCTTCACAATGGAAACAAAGTCTTGGTGTTCAACCCAAGCATTAATAAATCTAAAAGGCGATTTAACTCTCCTCGGATTACCAATCTTAACAAGAACTTTCCTGTGGTCACTGATAATGTTGGAAATCACTTCACCCGAAAACTCATCAATAGTATTGAGAAAATCAGTATTATAGAAAACTCTATCAATTTCGACATAACAAAACTATTACCATCTTGTCTATTATCCCAAGTATAGAAAGGCCCTTGGAGGTTCATTTCAAAAAGATTACAGTTTAAGATACATTGATTGAAATCTTCCATGGATTTTCTAGTGGGCATTTGCTTACTGACCCTCTCCACATTCTTCCGTACACAATTGAAATCACCCAAGATAAGCCAAGGATTATCCACAATGGAACAAAAGGAGGATATAGAGGACCAGAGTCTTTCTCTGAGATTATCAGGATTATGACCATAAACAACAGATAGATAGAAATAAGATTGGTCAGAAATAGCCTTCATATGCAACACTTGGTCATTTTCAGCAATACCAGAAACATCACAATCTGCAGGATTCCAGAGAACAACTATCCTACCAAGAACATGAGAAGCATGATTCGAAAGCCAGCTGTAACCAGGAAAGTACTTATTGATAAGAGCTTTAATCTTGCAAGGCCTAACTTTAGTTTCAACCAAGATAACTATACTATCACTAGCCTTCCTAATTTCTTCTTGAATGTCCTGAATTTTATTGCTTATACCACAGACATTCCAAGAAGAAATAGATAAAGGAGGAATCATTTGTCCACTTGGGCTGTTGGGCTGACAGCCTCATCTTCTTCATTTGGTACATTTAGTTCCTCAATCTGTGCAAGAATAGGGGAATGATTTGACTCTGTAATTCTATAATAAATACCAGTGCCTTGTTTCAACTGATGCTCAGGAGGGAAAATATTCCTTCTTCTATCATTTGGGCCAATCTGAACTTTATCAATATTAGAACTATCAGGAGTGATATTAGAGAAAACATGAATTTCAGTAGGGGTCGAAGGAACAAAATCAGTCCTATTCATCACAGATAAACTAGTAGTATGAAATCCTTCATTAACAGCTTTTGAGATTTCCTCATCCTCAACAGAATTATCCATTTGTTCAATCATAAGTTTCTTGCATTGAAGTTCCTCTTCATCTGAGATTTCTTCAATAACATAGACTCCATTTTCTTCCATACTGGATTCAGGAATAACGTCAAATACCTGACCAGCAACAATATCTTTAACCTTCCACATTTTCGTAGCTTTAGTTGGAGGTTTGACTTTCTGTATTTTCCCTGACCGAGCAGATTTGCATTCTCCATGCCCCAGGAAACCGCACCTACTACACTTATATGGTATCCATTCATAGTCAAGAGAAATTGTGTGCTCAGAACCAGAATCACTAATTAGCGTTAGACTTCTCGGGAACTTAGCATCTGCTGTAACAACGACTTGGATCCTCGCAACATCTAACCGTTTCAAGTTGACCGTGTCTTCATCCATCTTCACAGGACGCCCTAAGAAAGAGTTGATCCTATTGAACTTCCTAGTATCCCACAGCTCCATTGGGAGGTTCAGAATATCAACCCAAATAGGTACATCAGATAGAACAATTCTCGAATGTTGTTCCCCTGGAACCCACTTCTTAAGAACAACTGGTCTTCCGAAAATAGTCCATTCTCCTTTGAATACATTCTCCAGATCTTCCACATTATCAAATCTTACCAAGAAAAAACCATTACCTCTATCAAACATCTCAAAACGGCCACGAGTGCTCCAGATCACATTAAGATGATTCGCAAGAGTGAAGATATCAGGCCAGAAATCAATGATATAACCAAGAAGGCATTTCTTCCATTTACTAGTATTTTCCTCCGCTTCCTTGCTAGGATAAAGCAGTTTACCATTAACCGTGGAGATATTAACATGTTGTAACTTCGATGCATTCCCAGCAGATAACGGCTTGAAGGCATCCCACTATTCTGGCAAAATAACTGTAGCATTAACTGTAGCTTGTGGAGCGACCAGAGCTTGAGTTGAGACTAAGGTTTCCATTCTTTTGTTGCAATCTGATGACAAACACAAACTCAAATCTGAGGGAGAGGGTTGACAGGGAGGTTCCTCCATCGCCTTGCCTTTCGCCTTGTCGCCCACGACAGAGGGAGCTCGGGAATCCATATAAACATCTTTGATAAACAATGGAATTAAATCATAATTTAACATATATCATTTACATGAGGTCATTTCAATTTCATATCTGGTTACAAACTTTATTAGTGACTCATCACTTGAGTCACCAACTATATTACATGATCATTGTTCAAGTATATGGTTAAGCATCTTTACATAGATAGTTATCAAACAATACTAGGTTTCCATCATTCCATGTCCATATATCACGTCTTGAGGTAACATCCCATTCTTACATATATTATGTTATTATTGTGCTAAACAAGCTAATACAAGTGGCTTGTCAAACCTATATCAAAACTTTGTCTAGTTGAATTGAGGTTCTCCTGACCCGTATCATGAGGGTAGTGCCATGTTCAGCCTCTCTAGGCTCACTCAACTCTATGAGTATCTTGTAAACATAAACTTTATCTTACCTCTTTGGTCTAGGGTTATCAGGTCTACCTCATTGGCACTAGTTGATAACTTTACAATCTCTAGCCACATAAGCACAAACTAAAATATGACATGATATTCTATTCATAGGTTATCTACCCATGAAAAATGCTTACCCAAAAATCTTTTATATACTCCACTAGATTCCTATGTAGGGAACCACCAACCCGAGCATGAGGCTTCACAACATACTAGCATTTCTTACCTCCTCTAGGATCTTGGGACTCTCTCTCCCTCACCCAGATGGTAGGTCCTCATGGTCATGTTCACATATACATATAGAACCAACCTCTCTCTAACTCTAGGGTTTGGCCTTCCCAAGGACATCTTTGGTTCAGCGAGACTACATGAATCATGCATAATGCAACTCAACTCAATCACTCAGGATCATTCTAGTTTAGGACATTTCATATCACATATTTCTCATCATTCTCATATCATTTTCTATGAGATAGTATATGTGAAGTTAATACCAGATGTGCGTCAGCATGAGCCTCAATCTCTTTTATGAAGGAGGACCTCTAGTGTTAGCACCAATTTGAGGGTTAACTGTAGAGAGATTGAGACCCATTAGGACAAGATTAGAGAGCCTATACTTGCTACATAAGCAAAAACCAAAATATGACATGATATTCTATTCATAGGTTATCTACCCATGAAATATGCTTACCCAAAAATATTTTATATACTCCACTAGATTCCTATGTAGGGAACCACCAACCTGAGCATGAGGATTCACAACATACTAGCATTTCTTACCTCCTTTAGGATCTTAGGATTCTCTCTCCCTCACCCAGATGGTAGGTCCTCATGGTCATGTTCACATATACATATAGAACCAACCTCTGTCTAACTCTAGGGTTTGGCCTTCCCAAGGACATCTTGGGTTCAGCGAGACTACATGAATCATGCATAATGCAACTCAACTCAATCACTAAGGATCATTCTAGTTTAGGACAATTCATATCACATATTTCTCATCATTCTCATATCTTGGAGTATAGGCTCTCTAACCTTGTCCTAATGGGTCTCACTCTCTCTAGAGTTAGCCATCAAATTGGTGCTAACACTAGAGGTCCTCCTTCATAAAAGAGATTGAGGCTCATGTTGACGCACATCTGGTATTAGCTTCACATATACTATCTCATAAATATTAGTTATTTACATCATGAAAACATATCTTGAATCCTCAAAATTGAAATTAAGTCCTCAAAGACATACATATATCATCACAATTCGCCTTATACAAAATATATATGGCTTAGATCTTACCATCTAAACATATTTCATCTATTCCATGCATCACATATTTCAACAAGGCTCTATGCATCTAATCTATAACTATTATCTCTTCTAGACTAATGTCATTCACTTTCACTTAGGTTGTATGACCACCTACTACTCCTACATGTGTGGGGACACAATTTTTGTAATAGTTACATACATAATAAATTATTATATAGTTTGTCTCTAATAAAACATGCGTCAGTGAAAACTATGGAGGCTTGATCCAGTTGGCATCAAAAACAAAATATAGAAAATGAGTGTCCCACACAAAGTACAGAGTACAATGCCATGAAAACTAATGAAAAGGGTGATAACATGGTGTAGACTAGTGTAGCTACTCTAGATAACGAGCTCCATATGTCTAACGTTTCTCTTCCTTTGATGCACATTATCTTCAAATAATGCAACGTCTCATTCCACCACATTATTTGGGAATAATGACATTTTAGGAATTTCTATACGACAAGTACTAGTCTAAACCTAGTTCTCAGACATCTTGGTGCTAACTAGAGTCTAGGTCAAATCTAGTCTCTAAAAGACAACTAATCTACCCCTAATGATTTAAATTACAAGGTTTGATTTAGTTTTGAGTTTCATAATGAGAAAATGTCAGGATTTACTATTGTTCATGCTTTGATACCACGTGTGATGTCCCTATATTTTCTAAAAGTTAATATGATGTGTGAAACCTCACCTTCCAAAGAGATTTAGTACTTTCAACAATGCATTATTCTTCCAAAGAGATTTAGTGCTATCATGTAATGGATCAAATATCTTATGTTTCTTGTGTTCATATCATAGTCATAAGTATGGAAAATCATGCAAGATATCATACAAGAACAATCATTCATCCAATATCATATGTCAAGTATTTGAACACATATAATACAAGCATAATGTATAACAAGACAAGTATGAGGTAAAGCGTACCTTGAAGAAGGACAAACCTAACCATCATATAATCTTGAGTCAACTATCACTCTTGGTCAAACCCTGATCAAGATAAGATCATATGTACCATTATCAGATTCTCATCATCTTAACCCTAGTTATGATTCATTTTAGGGTTATGATTAGATCATTATTGTAGATCTTCTCAACTTCACTTGAACTCTTGTCCTGGAATTCTCTTACAGATGTCACTTTTCAATTATGTTCCAGATTAGTGTAGATATATCTGAATTTTATAATTAATATCACATATTAGCCTTGGGTTACATGTATTAACCCAAGTTAGGGTTTTCTCAACATCTTCGAATCATTTAACATGTAACATTATTTATATGTATACTTTTGTCTCATAACTAAATATGAGATTTCATACACAAATTTGAGCATATACTGAATATTCCATCATTTATTGATCATAAATATAGTTATTGTATTTTACTGGGGGTTATTCGCCGTGATTAGCCACATTAAGAAAATTACATGATTTCATATTTAAACATCATCATATGACATTATTTGGATTATATATCATCTTTTAGATCAACTGATGCATATTCCTGATTTATGAAAATCATTTTATATTCATAATATATGATATGAGCATTTTATGACTTCTGCAATATTCATCTAATTACAATCATAAAAGCTGATTAGATAGTTCCATATTATTCTACAAGTTTTTATGAGAATGTTGGAACATTGTTTGTAATTTTTGGATAATTGAGCTAATTACTGTGAATTATGGAAGATCTATACATTTTCTAGGTTTTACCTTTTTCTGACCAATAGATGGCTGGCATGTAGCCTCTATGAGGTGTGGATCCTTCTATGGGTTGGCTACCAATTCAAGACATGGACCAGGTTCAGATGTGATTTGTTCCTAGTTTGTCTTGGAGCCGGCCAGTTTGGATCTGAACCGGTCCTCTTTCTCGCTTCCTGCCATGTGTCTCTGATCTCGCATGTGCTATCTTTTGGATCACGCCGCCTCCGTGGTCCACCTCTCCGGTGAGGAATCATTGAAGAGACTCGCATCCTCCCCTACAACTATTCCCTCTAGTGGCTTTGTTGGTCATCCATCAACACCACTGACCTTGAGTCTTATTGTTGTTGGCCCCTCCTTACAGTCTCAGTGAAGGTTTCCACGATAAGTTACTGCCATGGCTATGCAAAAGGGGAAAAAAGCCTCCTCTCATACCTAATAGTGTTTGAAGCTTACGAAATCTCCACAAAATCTGCACATACTCCTTGAGGCCCTCCAATCTCGACAAGAAGCTCTCAACTCATGTCTACGAGCTCCATCTTCATGGTCGACTAAACTGAGTTTGTTTACTACCAAAACCACCACAGGAGTTCATGAACACGACTGGGATGGATTCCTATAAACTCATGCTTTCTTTTTATCTACTTTGATCCCTCTTATGGTCGCTCTTCTCCCTTCATCTCATTTTCCCCTCATATCCTTCAGTCTGCGCTCAGTAATGGAGATGAGAGGGAAGGTAAAAAGCTTGTTCTCCTTGATCCTATTACCAAACCGGGACAAATAAACACTTAAGAGTTTCCTTATGATGAGCTGAGGATGACAATTAGATTATTAACTTCTCTCAACCATTATACTTGACCAAAATGTTGTGGATAGATCGTTGTGTAGACCGGTCTATAATTGTCAGTTTAGAGACAACGATCATAGCCATTTGATTTGATGTTGTGGCTAGGATTAGTCCTCTTCTTTGGTGATCTTCTGCACCCTCAATGCTAGAGGTGTGGCCACTGGATCAAGGATCTAAGTTCAAAACAAAGTCTCATATCATAGTCAAGACTACAAGGGTGCTTGACAAAACCAACTTAGGCTAAAAACCCAGCACTTTGGTCCATCATTCATCAATAATGCACCTCATTTCACAAAATTTAAACCTAAGTAACTTCTTCTAGAAACATTAAAATGTCATGAAACTTTGACCATAGCTTTATAGAAACTCAAGCTTCATTCTATTCGAATTTGGTGCCAAAACCCAACTATTTGATTAATCAATTAAATACTTCAAAAAGGAATGAACTTATGGATTATAATCGTAATGCCAACATCAATTAACTTCCTTGCTTAGTCAAAACATTTAGAACTCTCAAAATAACTTAACATGCATGAATTCACTTATGTCATTAATTCTTCAAGAATTCCAAAAGTTCATAACATCACACTAACTATATTTGTTGGCAAAGACTGACATCTCTTATTGGGATGTTGGTCTGACTCTGTGGGTTTCCACATATATTAGGTGGTCGTTCACGATCTTGTAGAGATCGTGCGGTTGAGGAAAAGTATTAAGGATGTCAATAGTTTTTAAAGGTTGGACACACCACTAATGTATGGTAGTAAAGTCCTATGTGATGTCCCTATACTCTTAGGTCCTTGGGGGTGTTTCATAGAAGTTTGTATATCGATACGAGGTTGTAGCAGTATGCCATAGTTGTACATATATGGTTGTATATAGATGAACATGTTGTATCTTGTAACAGGGTTTGAGGCAAGATAGCCATTGAACAGTGATGAGTGATATGTGATATCTTTTGGGCATGTTATATGATACATGAGGCACAAGTTGTAGCTCCAAATATGATAAGTTTCCGTTTGAGATGGATATGTGACATTGGTTTTAATTTACCCTATTTTGTGGTAATGTGGTTGTTAGTGATAATTTCCTTCTTTGTTTTGAGTAATCTCTTTGGGTGTGACATGTGTCCTCCCAGCTAACACTACTCATGTGGTTTCATAGAGATGATAAATTTCTTCCTTCCAAATGTTTAGAAATTGATTTGTTATCCTTGCATTATGCTTAAAACTATGCAATGATTGGTACATGTGATCTTGATCATAGCTATTCTCCCATATTCATGATTAAAAAGGTTATGATTCCACTAAACAAATGCATATATGATTAACTAGATTATTGTCACAAACTATACTTACTACATGCTAGAATTATCAGTTAGACTTGGAAATAACTGAAAATTTCTCTTAAGCTTAATGTACTTAAGTTGACGTTGACACATGTTTCTTAGCTTGAGTTGGAAGTATCCACTGATTGAGTTTCTTTAAGAGACTCATGAGGTCATTTCAAATGTTTTTAGGTATAATTTCATACAGTGGATTCTTTTTCATGTCACATAAGATATAAATATAATAATTTTAGATCTAGATGTCCCTTTACTCTCTTTTTTCTAGGGTGGGTTGTATATAAAATTTCTTTCTTTTATACATGTACAATATTTATATCAAAGTACATGTTGGTGATAAGAGTTTATTTGGCTTTAACTATGTTGCTTGATATTTTTGATATTAGATCCTGTGAATGTTCCAATGTGAAATTATCTCAAAGTTTATGAAAATAGTAAAATATTACTTGTGTTTCTCGTCTATTATGTTCACTATATTTTTCAAGAATTAGGTGTTTAGTTTGCTAATCTGGATTTAGGTTTAGGGTGCTTCTCTAATTGTTGGCATTTATTCTAGTCAAAAGATTCATCCCCACAAGTATATTTAAATATTCAATTTTATTGCGAACTTTCTATTAGTGTTTTCTTATAATATAACAGGTTTATTATCTGTTGACTAAATAGTGCTAGAACTATATCTCTTATATATTTAATTTGAACTTGAATATATATTCCTAAAATTTTAATAAATGTATGAAGTTGTATCTATTCACTCTTATGCATATCTCCTCACTTAGACATTGACTAATACAACATTAAACAAATTTTTAGTTCAAGAAGCCAAGTTGCTATCCCACCATCTTGCACATCGAGTGACTTTCTAGGCAAAATCTAGATGTTTAGTTGTGTCAATTAGTTCCATTACTAGGTGTTTCTTGGATGAGATTTGGGGCTACTTTTTATTAATAATTTGACTACGAAATCAATTATTCTATTGTATACATGAATATAGAAACTGGTCATGTACCTTATGACCTATTTGATACTTCCAATGATTTTTAGTTTTCTACATTCTAATATTCCAAATGCATCTATTTTCTTATTCATAAGATTAAAATATTAGGTTTAAAGTTTACACTAAACCCTTCATATCCTCTCTTATATTCATATCTTACTTGTCTTTTAGGAGTGGAGCATACATTTGGTATCAAAGATTAGGATGTTCTAGTACATGATAATAAGAAAGTCTAGTTTATTTTCCTAACAATAAATATGTGCACATGGGTCTACAATGAAAAATAGTTTAGGAATTCTTTGAATTGGTATAACTTGTATACAATGGGTACTTATGTGATGGTTGGGGCGAGAGAAGTACAACTTTCTTTGTGATTTGTATAAGATGATTGTCTAAAGGGATAGACTGAACATACTTCATTCAAGGTTTGGGATATGTTGTTGGTGATGAGTTTATGTTTCAATTTGGTTGCATTACTTTGTTTCAATAGTTGGATAGGTTATGTATCATCGTCATATAGTAATGTAACCTAGTCATATTTTGTCCCACCCTCCATTAACTATTTTACCTTAAAAAAAAGTCTTCCTTTTATTTTTCCATTATAATTCCTTTCATGATGTGTGTCTCCCTTCTTGACAATTAGAAATTATATCCCCTAACTTTCTATTACTAGAAAGAAGTTTTCAAAAATAACAATTATTATTGGTTCCTTCATTAGATCGTCTTCATATCTAAGTAATATATATTGCTTCATGGTTTTCCCCTCCTTAATCATCCTATTAATCTTGTATACAATCCATTTTATATTTCATATTACAATAAATAGTTGGTCATGAGTTGGCCATATTTCATAAATGTGTCATATTGTGATTGTAACAGATAGATGGTCATTTAAATATCTAATTTTAATTTCATAGGATTTATAGCATATAACATTTTTCTTTTCTCTCCTTGATTAGCTTCAAATGATACCAACTATTAGGTTTAGTTACCTTCCCTACTATCAAATAACCAACCTAACTACTATACCGAGTATGTAGCCCAACAAAAAATCATACACATAAACACAAAGAGTATTTTCCATGAATATAATCTTGAATATATTTTGATGGTGTTAAACTTCTTATCTATAATAAGTGTGTAGTATGCAAGTGATACATTAAATGCAAAAAGGGATACCTTTTGTCCAACTTTGGTGAGATCTAACACTTCCCTCCTCATTATATATGGAATATCATTCATAGAATTTGAGGATCTCAACATAACATGTGCTACACATGCTCCTTGTGGGGCATTCATAGGGGTTTTGGGTGGTCTAATTCAAAAATCTTTGATTCAACATAATATCAAATGTCTCATCCCACATGTAGATGTGGGTATAAATTTGGCCTCGCTGGGCTCCTTGAAGAGGTGTAGCCCATCTTAGTTTCGACACTTGGCCCACTAAATGGTTTCAACATGTGATGTTCAATTTTTAATTCAACATTTTTTGGTCGGTTCCTAAATTGAGAAAGTTGGAATCTCCAACCGCAACACATCTCTTTTCTCATTAAGTATCAATGAAAAAATTCTATTTTGCAAAGTTAAAGGTTTCCCAGTTCCAAAAAATGAAACTATATCCCTTCTACTTCTTCTTTATTCTTTTATATTTTCATTGATCTATATATAGTGTCACTTATCTTTGGAAAAATGATCATTCTCATGTAATTGTGATTTGTATGTCCACACTTCATTTGATATCATTTTTGCATGTTGGTAGAACATCCACCATCTTCATATAATGCACTAACTTATTTGTAAAGATCCAAAGAATACTCTTATGGACAATCCCATCCTACACAGCCTAGAATCAATCTTGTTTGGTATACTATTTTAATTTATCATTTGATATTTTTTTACCATGATGATGAATAACAAACTCTAGAGTAACCAATGCTTTATGGGCATTGACATGAATATTTTAAAATGCCTTTGACACCATGTTACTCATTCCAATTTAAACAATCAAATCTGTACCATGTCATCAACATCACTAACCTTTTCTTATGTAGCAAAAATTGAGTCATTTAGTGGAACAAGTTACCATCATTCATCAAGAAAAAAGTATACTCTATTTTATAGGTTCCTAACATAGTGTTTTCTTTGAATAATCCCATATCCCAAACATGTAATGTGAATTGGGAAAATACTAATAATAATATCCATCCACGTTAGACTAAGTCCTATTTCTATTTATTTATTTGATGCATACTTCACTCTTATACTTGCATATGAAATTTGAGAAAATAGTAAAAAAAGTATGTTACTATTGGAAAGTTCTTGAATCTTTAAATGAATGAAGATAAACAAATCCGAAATCAAACTAATGACTTCCGAAATATGATTCATGGTTTAAAAAATAAGAAATATGTTCTTCTTGAATGTCTTCCGTTGTGTTTTCTTTAACTAAAAATAGTTTGGATTTTTGGAAATACAATTTGAACAATTTAAAATATAAACAAGACAACGTCACTGGATAATGTGATAGTGCATATTGGGTTGAAGACCAAAGACAATTTTGAGAGAGATCTGATTTAAATATTAGTTTCTTCTCCTAAATATTTTATTGATAATGAAGTTGAATAAAATAACATATCTTAAATCCAAAATAAAATAAAATTTAATAAATAAGAAAGGGAAATACGATTTCTTAACTAACATAAAGGTAAACAATTAATAATTAGATTTTTCATGTTTTGTATGTCATGAAAATATTTATTACTCAAATATAACCTCCAAATGAATAGAATGTCAATGGTTGAAGGATGCCATCATTTGTCCGTAGCATGATAATACAAATGCGCGAATGCTAAAGCTTAAAAGCTTAGGACATAAGAACAAATAAAAAATATAGATCCAACATAATCTCAAAGTAAAAACATGTATATTATTAATAATATTCTTTATTACAAGATTCTCAATACAAACTGAAGAACCAAATGGTGTAAATCTGCACATGCATAATATCTCACATATTACAACAAATACACCTAAACCTACATCACCAAGACCTACAAATTGAAGAACCATAGCTTGGGAGTTGATGTCTTGGTGATGTAGGTTTAGGTGTATTTGTTGTAATATGTGAGATATTATGCATGTGCAGATTTACACCATTTGGTTCTTCAATTTGTATTGAGAATCTTGTAATAAAGAATATTATTAATAATATACATGTTTTTACTTTGAGATTATGTTGGATCTATCTTTTTTATTTGTTCTTGTGTCCTAAGCTTTTAAGCTTTAGCATTCGCGCATTTGTATTATCATGCTACGGACAAATGATGGCATCCTTCAACCATTGACATTCTATTCATTTGGAGGTTATATTTGAGTAATAAATATTTTCATGACATACAAAACATGAAAAATCTAATTATTAATTGTTTACCTTTATGTTAGTTAAGAAATCTTATTTCCCTTTCTTATTTATTAAATTTTATTTTATTTTGGATTTAAGATATGTTATTTTATTCAACTTCATTATCAATAAAATATTTAGGAGAAGAAACTAATATTTAAATCAGATCTCTCTCAAAATTGTCTTTGGTCTTCAACCCAATATGCACTATCACATTATCCAGTGACGTTGTCTTGTTTATATTTTAAATTGTTCAAATTGTATTTCCAAAAATCCAAACTATTTTTAGTTAAAGAAAACACAACGGAAGACATTCAAGAAGAACATATTTCTTATTTTTTAAACCATGAATCATATTTCGGAAGTCATTAGTTTGATTTCGGATTTGTTTATCTTCATTCATTTAAAGATTCAAGAACTTTCCAATAGTAACATACTTTTTTTACTATTTTCTCAAATTTCATATGCAAGTATAAGAGTGAAGTATGCATCAAATAAATAAATAGAAATAGGACTTAGTCTAACGTGGATGGATATTATTATTAGTATTTTCCCAATTCACATTACATGTTTGGGATATGGGATTATTCAAAGAAAACACTATGTTAGGAACCTATAAAATAGAGTATACTTTTTTCTTGATGAATGATGGTAACTTGTTCCACTAAATGACTCAATTTTTGCTACATAAGAAAAGGTTAGTGATGTTGATGACATGGTACAGATTTGATTGTTTAAATTGGAATGAGTAACATGGTGTCAAAGGCTATACTCATACAATAGTTACATATCAATGTTGAGGTAGGATTTTGACTGTGCAGTGCAAATTACTTTTTCATGCTTAAATAAAGGGTTCAATTTGAAGATGTATTTCTATTTTCTTCCACTATTTATATAATAAATATCATAATTTAATCTTTTTCAATAATTGAAGAGTTACATATGTAAAATTTAAAAGTTACAAGCATAAATATCCTTTTGGTGAAAAATATTTCATCCTGTGCGAGTCATCAATATCTATGAGCATGTCAATTATAGTTCTAAGTTTAATTTTTCATCAATATATTTAATTAGAAATTTGGTTATTATTGGATTAATCTAAAATAGACAGTTCACCATTTTTTCTTGTGTTATTATAGATAAACTTGTTCATTGATCTTTCAAACAGTTTAAGGATTACCTAATTGAAATTGTTACTTAAGGAAATGAGTATTGCGTCTAAGGAACAAATGATTTATAACTGAATCCTTTTAAATTGATTTCAAAATATTTATAAACTTTTTTAGAGGATTTGGTGGGTGTTTATATTCCACCTATTACAAGTAAAAACAATGGTACATGGAAATATCATATGTTTTAATACCATGCTTAATTGGATCAGTGTAATCAACATTCCAATTATAGAACTTATTCTAGCCATACTTTGATGCTTTCAATTTTGATATCAATTTTTAATATTATGCATGCAAACATATAGGTTGTCTACTTTGATTACATTGAACAATTACTATTTGTAATTTTTTTGTTTCACCTATGATCAAGGCCCCTGATTAATTCATGCTACCAACTGTGTGAAATTATAATGTATGACATCCTTATCTAATATTTCCTTGTCAACATAATATTGCTAGGGTAATTCCTTTTTGGTAACATATGGTATCTTATTACTGCTTTATGTTAATTAGTATGATTAAATACTCAATTATTGAATTAATATCACTTGTCATAAATTTTTATTATATTCTATTGTACATGAATACTTTGAATAGAACTACTTTAAAAAAAAATAGACTTACCTTTTTCTCTATAAGATTTTATCTTAGTTAGGGTCTTGACCTAGGTGTATTTCTAGGGATATTATTATCATATATGTAATATGACTTGCTTTTCAATTGTAAAATGGATAGTTCAACCATTAAGGATTTTGTTTCAATAACTTGAAAGTCCATACATGTCCCAAAATTATAATTGAATAGTGAATTCTAGTATTAAATTTTATGGTGAATAATTGAATGTAAAATGTATTTGTCTATATATTGTAGAAACAACATAAGACAAATAAATAACAATGTTATATTTGAGATAAAAACATTAAAAAAATGATATCATGTGATGTGTTCTAACAAGTAAGTGGATCATGAAATGGGAGTTCGAAAGTTTTATTGACACGTCAATGCCATGGATAAATATTTTCCTTAAACTCCTTGACTTAGAACTCCAAAATGTGTATTTGAATAATCCCAATACCAATTTTAATTATTTATAAGTGAATATATGGATGTATGAAAAGTTTAGATGAGTGAAATCTTGTCTTCATGATCCCTATAGTAGTGTTGTACCTGAATCGTCAAATTAATTTACAATGGATTTCAAACCCTTACTCATACAAGTAATTATAATTATAAGATATGTTTAATATGTATGTTATCGAGACCACTTCACAATATATATCACTCTTTTGAGAATCTTTCTTGAGTATTGATGTTTGAATTGGTTAAACATAAATGCTAACAATGACACATTTATATTAAATTTAAAAGCAAACTATTTGTTTATGTTTTAATGTATGTTAACAATATATAAAAGCCAATCATTCATCTATTACTTTGACATAAATTAATCAAGCCAATAATTACACTATTAATTAAGCAAACAAAGTAGGCCACTGTTCACATTCACTTTGTGCTTCTCTTCATATAATTAATGTATATTTTGTTATCTTAATGTCCTTGATTATTAGTTTCTTACAACATGATTTTTATTTCTTTCATTTTATGTATATTACAATGTCAATAATGAATTTTGTTGGCTCATGTTTTTCTTCCATATGTGTGTCATACTATTAATGTCTTTAAAGATATGTTTCACTCTGATCACCTAAATCCAGATGCATCATGGTATAAATATTTTCTTTCTAATGCATGTACAATTCAACACATCAATTTGCAATTTAGTAGTCAGCTTTCTACATGTGTGTACATATGCTCTAAGAAGTTTTATATAAGACATTGTCCTGCATCCATGTTAGATTTCTTTAATTTATAAAACAATTACATGGTCATATTATTTTGGAAGATCATATAAAACAACATGTTTTTTTTAGAACACCCCGGGGAAGATCTTATTCATCATGTTCCCACAGACCAGGTCCATCCAAATCCGTACACAAATTGTGGTTGAATGTAGCTTCCTCGCTAACCATGTCAGTGAGGAATCTAGGACATCGACTCCACCTACTACAAATGTCCTTTTGTTTCAAACACCACTTGGCTGCGGAGTCTGCAACCTTATTACATACTTTGTTACTATGTTTAAAAGTAACCACATCGAATTCCTCACATAATCTACTAATACGAAAGAACCTCGCTTTGTACTTACCTGGGATGGCGGTCTCTTTATTCAGCATCTTCACGGCGACAACACTATCCGATTCCAGCAGTACCCTACTGAACTTCCTCTGATATTCTTGCAAACCCAAGTCAATGGCTTTCAACTCGGCATCCATGATGTCTAAAGTTGCACCCTAATCACATCCGCCCCTCATCCATCTTCCATCTTGATCTCTGATGACGAAACCAGTAGCCATCTCCTTCCTTTTCCTCTTCACAGCAACGTCTACATTAACCTTCACCTGGTTACTTGTCGGGGCAGTCCACACGAGAGCAGACTTGTGTTGGTCTTCCTCCTTTCCCATCTCTTCAGCAAATGCCATCTTGCACAGAGTGACCTCCTGTTGAATACTATTAAACATTCCAACTGCATTAATACGTGACTCCTGGAAAACAACTTTGCATCGAAATCCCCACAGCTTCCAAACAACAATGGCAATCCAAGTGTTGCAGTCAGGACGTTCCTTCCTCTTCTGTATATTTTCCCTAAACCAATTCTCCATTGTGCGTTCTTGACTTAGGAATAGCCCTGTGGAGTTCTGGATAAGCCTCTAAACTTCCTGGACTTTGGCACACTCGATGAGTGCATGCACAACAGTTTCTGTAACCCTATGACATCTTGGACACTTCGGATCATCTGTGAATCCTCTCATAGCCCGCGATTCATTTGTCATGAAACTCCCATGTAGCATGAGCCACAGAGTTGTTTTGACTCTTTGGGGAACTCAAAGCTGCCATAGCTTCATCCACCGACCAGGAGAGCTTCTGGTATGCTCCGTCTGCAATTGACTGTAAGCTCGTTTGACAGAGAACTGTCCACCTTTGTCTTTCAAGTAGATGATGTCATCCTCTCCTGCTGTCGGGTCTGGCGGCAGCAATTCTAAAATCAGTCGTATGGAATCCTTGTCAAACCACTGATTAATGAACTCGACATCCCATTCACCGTTCATACTGACCATTGAATTAACTGTAAGGCTTGTCAACTCTTCCGGTATTAGAACATGGTCCCTGAGCTTCAGTTGTGTGCCTCCCACCCATTTGTCGAACCAGGCTGACGTTAGTTCTCCTGACAAGACTACCTTGCCCATGACCAGTGCTAGCTTTGTTTTTAGGTTGATAATCGTCCTCCATAGCTTAGATGCTCCCACCATGCCTTGGCTTACCTTATGATGGTACTTCTCCTTCAATACTGTCTTCCACAGAGTCTGCCGCTGTGACATATAGTCCCATCACATCTTCTGCAACAACACTTCATTCTATAGCTTTGCCAATTTGATATCAAGCCCGCCGACCTGCCTATTGGCACATACCTTGTCCCACACCACGGAATGGGTGCCCTTGAGCCCCGCAGCTCCCTTCCATATGAAGGTCCTGATCACCCGATCAATATTGTGGCAGACCGCAATAGGAAGGGTAGTAGATTGCATAGTGTAGATGGGAATGGTATTCAGAACAGATTTAGCAAGAGTTATTCTGCTCGCGAGCGAAAGAGAATTATTGACCCACGATGAAATTCTGGCTTCAATCTTGTTGATGAGATCTCGGTACAAGGCCTTTGATGTTCGCTCATGTATGATAGGTACCCCTAAATGCTTCCCTAGCTCCGACGTCTGCCTTATTCCTGTGATCCTCTTGATCGCCCTACAGACTTGAGGGGATGTGTTTTTGGAGTAGAAGATTGGAGACTTCTCCTTTGCCAAGATTTGTCCAGAGCTCGCTCGAATCTCCGCATCACCTTCATCATAATCTTCGCATGCTTTGTAGACGCCTCGCCAAACAGTATCAAGTCATCAACGAAGAAGACATGCGAGATACCAATCCCATTTCTAGTAGCATGTAACGGGACCCAATTACCACTTAGCTCCTCCATTGCAATGGCTTGACTAAGTCTATCAAGACAGAGCAAAAAGATGTAAGGGGACAGAGGATACCCTTGTCTCACCCCTCTAGTGGCTTTAAACGGTGCTAAGCATGATCCATTCCAGACTATGGATATGTTCCCTTCCATGATGATGTTCATGATCACCTCCGTAAGGTGTTGTGGTATGGCTGTCCTCTTCAGCGTGTCATAGATAAAACTCCAGTCCATTCTATCATACGCCTTCGAAAGATCTACCTTCATCGCCATAGGCGCACGCTTGCCCAATCTAACCTTCAAGGAATGCACAAGCTCCTGTACTAGTATGATGTTGTCAGTAATGCGTCTTCCCGGCATGAAACTGCTTTGTGCAGGTGCAATCCAGTGCGGAAGGAACGGCTTAATTCTCTCCACAATAATCTTTGATAGTAGCTTCAGCCCGACATTGTTAAGAGCAATGGGTCGCAAATTGTTACAGTTCTCCGACGTCTTCTTTTTGGGAATCAAAATAAGTGTTGAATTCGCCATCTCATCATTGATCGAATCACCTGCAAAACACTTAGATATCATTAGGGAAACTGAATCGCCCAAACGATCCCATTTCCTTTTGTTAGAAACCCGCATCCACTCCGTCCGGCCCCGACGCCTTGATTGGGTTCATCTTCATCAACACCTCTCTCGTTTCCTCCTTACTAGGTACCCGCCCCATCTTTACCCGATCCATCTCCACCAACGTTGGAAAACTCCCTACATACCCCTCTGCAACATTAATGTCCCTCCTTCGATTCCTTCCCGTGAACAGATCAGAGAAATACCCCCGTACAAGTTCCTTCAACTCCTCCTCCTCCACCCATGCTCCTTGACTGTTCCTAAGCTTGGTAATCAGGTTCCTTTGTCGTTTAGCTTTAACCAGAGCCTGAAAAAAAATTGTATTGGTGTCCCCCTTAGACATCCAGTCGCATCTCGCCTTTTGTCTCCACTCCTCTGCTTCAACATTAATCATCTCGTTATATTCTAATTGCAACTCAGCCAACGTGTTGACATTTACCATCTTGAAAGAGAGATCATCAACATCCTGCAGTCTCCCAATTTCATACAAAATTATATGCTTCCTGGTCGTGGCCTTCCTCCTTTCCTCCATATCCCAACGCACCGACTTATCCATCAGCATGTTGATCGCTTCGTGAAAGGGTAAAGAATTTTTCCAATTATTCTGTAGAAAATCCGGGAAGGATGCTCTGGTATTCCACCTGATATTCGTCATCGGTCTGCAACAACCTTGCTGCGTTCTCATCCGTGTGGTGACTGACACCGGCGCGTGATCGGAATTGCCGCGAGCCAGGTTGGTAACCACCGTTGCTGGAAAAGCTTCTATCCAAGCTTGATTAGCAACCGCTCTATCCAATCTTTCTGTAAGCCATCCTCTTCTGAAGGTCATCCTGGGACCAGACGCACCCAAATCTTCAAGCTCTGCATTCCGGAGGCCCTCTGTGAATTCTCTACAACTACTCAGCACAATAGGTTCTCCACCAACCTTCTCATATGTGCTTAAAACTGCGTTAAAATCCCCCAGCACCAACCATGGTAAATTGGACGCAGTGGCCATGGTATTGAGATGACTCCAGAGCAGTCTCCTCCCCGCTTGTTTTGTGCTAGCGTAGACAAAGGTCACCCTGAACTTCTTATTCACACGACAATGAACAAACTGTTTGTGACTCGCTATAACTTCTACCACCCCCAGTCTTCTTCTCCAAAGCACCCAAATGCCTCCAGAGAACCACGTAGCTTCAACCTGGAAGGATTGATCAAAACCCAAGGATCTGACGATCGAGTCTGCTTTGTTGCCACTGGTCCTCGTCTCTAGAACAACAAAAATGTCAATTATATGCAGCTGAGATAAATCTCTAATTGTGTTTTAGGTATCTCTTCCGCAGATACCCTGAACATTCCATGCGGCAATGATCATCAGGAAACCATGTCGGAGGAGCTCGGGACCGCGATGCCCGGTATATTACCCTCTACAGGATCACTGTGACGCGTTTTCTTCCTTGGTCCGTTTTTTGTTAAATCTTTCAAATTCAGAATCTTCCGGTTTCGAAGATGTACTCCTGTGGACGCGCCAAATCGAATTGATTTGGTTGGGCTACTAGTCAGCTCCAAAGGCTTCAAGACACCTCCCATTTTGTAGCTTAGGCCTTCGTGGCCTTCCTCTACGTCAATTGGAATAACCACTGTGTCTTCTCCGTCAATTGTTACTGCTTGATGGTTCTGTATTACCACATCTGATTTCGTCGCCACCTCTTTGGGCCGCCACGATGTTGTCTGTGAGGGACGATGTTCGTCGACCGGTCGCTTCTTCTTATTTTCTTCCTTCCACTGACGCCACTCGTAGCCTGGCTTTGGACCTACTTGCTCTGCCGGGACAGCACCCTCATTGCTTTCCTCCGGGACATCAAGGTTGCCGAACTTGTTGTGGGTTGGGATGTCGCCTTTCTTAATTTGTTGGTCGTCCTTCCTTGGTCTCCTGACGAACGCCTTCGCATGTAGGTTGTCGGTAAACTTCCCCAGAGGATTCGACCTAATCTCCTCGCCTTCCTTCTATTTTCCCGCCTTCGCCTGGGCTTCAATGGCCTTCTTCTTATCCATGCAGGTATCATCGTTGTGGCCAATCCTGCCACAGAACATGCATATGCTCGTCAGATTCTCGTACTCTACTTTTTACGCATCTCCTTGGACGATGATCTACGGTACCAGGGGCTTGTTTGTATCCAGTTTCACAGCGATACGAGTGAATTCCCCCCGCTTCTTCTGGTCGGTGTTGGCGTCGACCTTGATCGTGGTTCCAATCGAGTCCCTTACTTCCTCCAGAAATCAGGAGTGGTACAGGAAAATTGGAAGTCGTGGTATGCGTACCCAGACTACCATGAATTTGGGATTCACCTCGGAGGGGGAGAATGATTTGTCCCAGTGTTGTACGCTTAGATACGATCCCATAACCGGCCACGGTCCTCCTTTTAGCGTCGTTAGGTAATCGTCCTCTCTAGTTAGTTGTACAATGAAGTAATTATCCTCCAAATCGATGAGCCGGAATGCTCCGGCAGGCCACCACATCGCTGGATTCTGTCTTGTAGGGTTAAGAAACTGATGTTCCGCCCAATCACCTTCACGACAACCGCGAACATCCATGGTATTGTCAACTCCTCGAATCTTTCTTTGGCGATCTCAAACGTCGGTGTCCCGTCAACCATGCTCGTAGCGATATCTTTCTTATGAAGTCTAACGTTTGGATCATGAAACCCGAAGAATGGGAGTCTGCGAACCTCGACACCGTCCCCCACGACATCTTTGTAAGAGACTATCTTCCTTGTTTCCATCCCCGAAGAGGGTTGTCCATCAGCCCTTCTGGACAACAACTCTGGGAATTCCGCCTGCTTTGGCGGTAGGGGGGGAGTCCTCCTTCCTTCCCGTCGAACGGTTCTCACCTCCTACCGCCCCGGCGCCTTTTCTGTTGAAGTTCAGCATTATACCGAGCTTCTTCAGGATCTCCTTTTGTGCCTGTCGTTTGTTAGCCTTCTCTACCATGAACAGTAGGTTACTGGACAGTACCACCGTATCCGGCGTCCCTCCCTCTCTGGTCGGTACTGCTGCTGTCGGAACACCTTGTTCCTCCAAAAATGCCTGCGACGGACCTCCTTGCTCCCCAAATGTCATGATGGCATCTCCTGTCTCCATGGGCGTGGCGCTAGCTGGCTGCGTACCACCGTCCCCCCATCCAAGCCTTCCATGTCTACATACACTGTCCCCTCGACTCCAGCAGATGTTTCTGGCGGTCGTGAGCCCCCGTAACATCCTTTTCCTCCTCGACCTCCACGGCCTCCCTGCGCGCCACCTCTCATAAACCCTAGTCGCCTCCTCTCAGATCACTATCCATATCATCACCATGCACATATTACAAAACAAAACATTTTTAAAAAATTTCATATCCTCATCCTCTTCCCCTTTCCCATCACATCCTGATATGCAGTTACCAATTGTTATTTTAGATGTTGCTACGAATGATTCTATCCTTTCATCTATTCTAAAATCCCAACTCTTAATAAATAATAAGGTGTTTTAATAATAAATATTAATTATAACATGCCTGAAACAATGAGTTAGAACATGGAACTTGAACTCTTCCCCATTATTATTCTCTTTCCCATCACCATTAATTTTTTCACCATGTACCACACACGACCTGAGAGATGAATATGAAGCACATGCCATGTCTTGAAAAGTAAACATCAAATACAAAAAATTATTTTCCTTTCTTTAAATTTGAAAATTTATAGAAACAAAAATAGTTAGAAGATGAATCATTACTATGTCTTCTTCATGGACTATTTGTAAAGCATATATGTTTTTTGAAATAATCACAACTTTCCAACAAAACACATGCTTATCGATATTAATATTTTTTTACATAATCACTCAACGTGAGAAATCCACCTTGATGAGTATACAACTTTTAGTTGTTGGTTTAAAAATATAAATTACAAGCTCATGTTAAAATGATAGTACTCATAAAAATTAATAACCATTAACATTTATACATATATATTTGATAAAATAAAGCTTAATTTTTTTGTTATAATATGTAGTTAAAGAAAAGAAATTAATTCTATGAAGATGATTATAATGAATTTATTTAATAATAATGAATATTTTAGCCATCAATATTGAGTAATTTAATTAATCAATTTTGTATCAATACACAAAACTTAATTTATAGTGATCCAATTACAACTTTTTTAATCAATATCATTTCATATGAAATCTATATAGGGATATCAATTGTAGTGTAAGTTAGATATTTTGGAACTATGATATTAAACATTGAAGGTAGTTCACACCCCTACATTGTATATCACCTTCATGTTAAAATTGAGTTATCGTGAATTGTGTGCTTCAATCTTACACCTAAATATGTTCCGACGAACAATGGGTCGACTTCCTCCTCCAACCAGCCCTAGTGGTCACCGTATGTAGCCTTGTGCAGGCTCTCTCTTCCTCCCTGGGCTGTGATCCTCACCGGAAAAAGTCTCTTTGCCTATGTCGTGCCCTGGTGCACACGGGGCGCCTTCAGTTCGCAGCCAAGGCGGTCGTTTCAAGCGTGCCTAGCCTACACTGTTTGGCTAAATGTGCAGCCCGTTGTAGGTGGTTTGCGTGAGGTCGAGCACTCGGGGACAATAGTCAATCATCCTCAGGTCATCGGGGAACACCAAGCCTCCATCAAGATGACCCACAACTCCACGTTGCTTCAGGGAAAGCATCGACTACATGGCTAGGGTTTGAAACGAAGAAGAAGATAGAGAAGAGAGAAAGGGATTTGTGATATCTCTGTTGAACTTTGAACCAGAGGGTCTACCTTATATAGGGGAGGGTATCCATGCCCTAAGGTGCTTTCCCATGAAGAAACAAAGTCCTTTCCAATAGGAATCTGATTCCTTCACTAAGAAGCAAGTTTCTCTCTCTCTTAAATATCTTTTGATATTCTTTATACTTTGGATATGTAGGAATTCAAAAATTACCTCGTTCCTTCTCTTTGTTCTTGTAATTTAATCCATTGGCATGATATTATGTTTTCTTTTAGTAGAAAATACCACCTCTTTAACAATACCACAAAATCCATTCATTATGCATCATATTATCTTCTTATTTTCTATTATTGGTATTTTCTCTTTCCTTTTCTCCATTGGGGCTCCTTGGACCCCAAGAAACTATAATATTTAGAAATTCTTTTTTTAAGGATACTTATTATCCTTCTAGATGCATCTATATTCATTATTTCTCATTATCTTATTTATTTCTTATTAAAATATCTCTTTTTGAGGATTTCTCTTTATCTTTCTTTTTATTTACCTCCTTGGCATTCCTTTTTACATGAGGAATCCTTTGGATATGATAATCCACCAAGGATAACTCAATTATACCTCTTTCCACTTATTATCCACATTTTATCATTGTTTTCAATTTCTTTCTTAATAAAGATGTACTTAATTGATCTTTTCTTTTCTTATTGCATTATTTTTGCAACTTTGGACTCCTTGGGACCCAAGGAACCCAAGAGGCAAGAAATCCAACTTTGGATTATATTCTTTTGCCTTCTAGAGATTTCTACATCTTTCTTTTCTCAAATTCTCAATTATTCATTTACTAATCGAATTTCCTTGTTATTGGGCCCAATAGCCAATAAAGCCCACAAAACAACCAACAAGGCTATTGTAAACGAATTCCATTTATTCAAAACAAATTATATCATTATTTGTTCGAATACCTTTAATAGGAGAAATTACATTTCTCACCAAAAGAACCCAAAAATTTGGGTTGTAACACCACATCAACCTACTAGTAAATCATTAAGAATTCCTATAAAATCACCAACAATTTGAACTCAATATGGACATCTAATTGATCCATAATAATTAATTTCTTTCTTTGGTTGCGATGCAATGATGGACTCTACACCAACTCACTATGTTGTAGATTAAACCTAGAATCATTAGATGAATGTACACATTGTTATAATGCTACTTAAAACTGCCTACATGCCCATCAAGATGGTCCATATGCATGTGCAATTGTACTGACTTCCATTATAGCAAGTCATGATTTACGTCAAACAGAAATCCACATATATGGTTTCAATCTAACTTGTCCTCTAAAATATCAAATGGACCACCACCTTCACCAATACAACATGTTTGATCTGGAAGGAACAAAATGATTGAGTCTTTAGTGTAAAAACTAATTCTTCACAATCTACCTTCATACAATAAAGTGCAAATACAATGGCATGCTTGATCACCTTTAGGAATGAACTAAGTCTACCTAACAACATGAATATCTCACAACTATAACAAATCCATCTTAGAACTAAAACTCATGTGGACATAGAACAGAGGAAAGGAAATTAACACCAACAAATCAACTATATCATATGCAACAAAAATGGAGATTGAACCCAAGGTTCTAAATGATATTTTTTAGCCAAATATTGCCTTGAAGTTGAACTCTTTGAAATGCGGTGAGGTCTCAAATATTCACATGCCAAAGATTTCACCAATGTTTTAGTATACTAAGGTTTCCTTATAGTTGTCAACATAGAAAACAAAAATATAAATGTTCCCTTGCCTCTTTGGCCAATACAAAAGTGTACCAATCACCCAAAATAATATTTTGCCACTTTGCTTATCAAACATGTACCAAGGGAACAAAACATCCTTGCAGACTCCTTGAGTAAACCTCATTTCCTACACCAAACATCTACTATATAATTTCAAGATTGTCCTTGTTTTCTAAGTCATCTATTCTTTGCACATGTAAACTTGTTTTCAAATTTTCCTACAACAGTTGAGTAAGATGAATAAAAATAGGCTTGAACTTTAAAAATTCTTAAATGGAGAAAATATGAATATAATTTTTTTTTCCAACCAATGTATTAGTAATTGAATAAATGGTTACCTTTGTGCAACCAAATATGATTCAATACCTTAGTACAAAGGGATATATGTAATATTAGCTTGTATGAACACTAGTAAGTATACAACTATTCATATTTTCACTTAATAAAATTAGAAACCATATAAAGGAGGATAATTGGAAAATATGGAATGCCATTGATATAGAATCACTAATCCATATATAAATATAGAATACCTAATCAGAAGCCAAATATTAACAAATTTGTTCTACCTTTTAGATTCCTCTTCATCAATTCTTGGAGTCACTCAAAATGTTGTTTGTACGAACAATGTAGTCTGAGGTCTTTAATTATATATTCCATTGATCAAATATTGACTTCCCTATTCAAATTGCATGGATGGGATACAATATATTTCTAAACCTAAATTGTTTATTTTCCTTATATTTCCTTTTCAAGGTCACCACAAATACATTTTGCAAATATCATGTTTTTTTATTTGAAGATAAAACTAAAATTGATGTTTTGATGTTTTGACTCCCTTGGGATTTGTCCTTTTTTTATTTTATGAGCTTTGTCTATTAGAGCTTTCACTTAATTGAGGTTGTGTAATGTCACACCACCCTACACAGTGGTTTGTAATGGATTAGTTGTCCCTTAGATACTGGTTAAATAGTAATTAGGTGAAATATGGTGTTGTCTCATAGACTGTGATTATATTAAGGCCCCTAGCCTTAGAAACATATATGACATTAAACTATTGAACTTTAATATCTAAGGAAGTTCATCTTATTATGAACATGTTGGACATGCTAACCACATGTGAATGCTTGATATGTTTTTAATGGATATTCAATATTAAACAAGATCTTTCTTAGTTTATATTTTTATCAACTATGTGGATTTTCAATTTGAAATATGAATCCTTGATCACATTAATTCTTGAAATTCTTCATTTGGCTATCTAAGTCCACTAATCACCTCTTGTTGTGTATTCTTAAATAGCTAAGTAATAACAATTTTGTACCATATTTGCTAGCACAAACCTTTCTTATGGTCCATGTGTCAATTTACTCCCTATGAGAATTCATGGAAAGTTGGTACAACAAGACTTAGAAGAGATGCACAGGAGATGTCCTCCATTGGTTCAAGAGTAAATATGACTTATTAATACATCAAATTGTATTCCTTATGTATAGAATTTTGTGGACTCTGATTGTAAGGAATGAGTGTAGAAGACTTATTTATTTTTTCTAAATACAAATCATGTTAAAAAATTATGGACTAAAAGATTGAGTTTTTACATCACCTTCCTACCTTCTACCCCTCAGGCCCTTTGTTCTCTCCTCCTACTTTTTTCTACTCAAACATTGTGCATTACAAAAAAATAATTTCATAATTTCTAGTGCTCATTTCTTCCATCTTTCTCCTTAATGTTGAGTTTTGAGCATATCCATGTATCTTATAGCTCACCCCCTATCCCCAAACTTACCTATGCTTCTTTACTATCACCTTTAAATCTTTCTTCCCCTTTCTATAACCAATTATAGTGTCCCAATATAGATTACCTAGTGATCATCTTCTCAAATTCAATCAAGTTTGTTTACTAGTTCCTATTTACATCATCTCTGTGACGTCCCCGGATTTTCTAAAACTTAATTTGATGTGTGACATCCAAATTGAAACCCTCAGCTCAACGAGAATCTCAATTTAAACATCCTGCACAGGGCTAAGAAGAAGAAAATCAGAGGAAGTCAAAAGGAAACAATCAGTAGCACATGCATATGAACGATAATAAAATCATACACACATGTTCACCATTCAACATATAATTACAACATGAATTGTTACAACATTTGATATTACATATTGAACAACAAACTTATACATACACATGTACTACATCTAAACAACAGGATCTTAAGACAACAGGTCCACTTGTACATCAGCTCGCCACCCAACTCTCAACTAACCCGGATCTTCAAGAGCATAACCCCAACGTAAACAAAAGATTACATGCGGTACACGTCAGCACAATATTCAAGAATATTGTACTGAGTACACCTACGTGTCTTTTATATACCTCTCATCATATCTTGGCAATAAGATAAAACTAATATACTTGGCAGTAACAAAAGAATATAGGAAAAGTGTATACTTGCACAAAGATGTTCGTTAGAAAAATAGAACACATATTTTAAGCACATTTTCCATTATATATCCATGCATTTGCCACCTGAGGGAATAATGCATCATCTCTTCTACCAAAGAGAATGAGATGTAAGGCCTTATGATCTACTACCAAAGAGTTAGATCATTGTACAATGTGATCTGCTACCAAAGAGAATGATCACTTTCAAGCACTATGCTACCAAAGAGAATTAGTGCTTTCATATAATGGAACAAATATATTATGTTTGATGAGTTCATAGTAATAAGTATGGAGAATCATGGAACATATCATACAAGAACAATCATTTCATCCAATATCATATACCATGTATTTTACTACACATAACACAATCATATTGTATAATAAGCCAAGTAAGAGGTAATGGTATACCTTCCAAAGAGATAGATCATTCAAAACCATATTGTTGATGTCCTCTATATCTTTGCTAAATATGATGAAGATAAGATCATATACTATCATCAGGTTCTCATCATCTTACATCTCATCTTAACCCTAGTCATGTTCATTAGGGTATGTGTATCATTACTTACATTCTTGTCTTAGATTTATCTTACTAATGTTATATTCCAAATTATAGGTCATCAACTGGATATACTCATGTGTCACATTATTATATGAACATATTTAACATTATGTCACTTTTGTTAACCATATTAGGGTTACATCACATGTATTAAGGGTACGCTTCATATACATGAATTTCATGTATATAACTTATCTCAGATATATATATATTATCTTCCAGTTACAAATATGAGGGTTTTCTGTAAATCTCATCATTTATTGAGCATGTATTTGCATTATCTTTAGTTTTATTATCACTAATTAGCCATATTAATCAAATTATATGATTTCATGCATCAACATGACCATATGTAACATCATATGTATTATAAACATGAATATACACTTGCTGACATGTTATCATAATTTTAGAACTTCATTTGATATTTATTATCCACCAAATGAGAATTACACATATTACATGATATCACTATTATTCGTGCATCAAAAGCCTGATATGATGGTTCCATCTGGTTCTATACATTTTTCTGAGAATTTTGGTATATCACTTGTATTTTTCTGATGCTCGAGCTAATTACTAGGAATTATGCAAGATCTGGGAATAACTGAAATTAATTACCTTGAATGGCCAATAGGCGGGCGCCACGTGGCTTGTGCAAGTAGCCCACTCATTTCCTGGACCCGCCTGGTCTGGTCCAGTTTCAGGGCTCAAGACCCGGTTTAGACTGGGAAAAGGTTGGTTCGAGGCTCTCTTTGCCCTTCCTATCTGCTTGCCCACGGAGTCCCCAATGCCAGTAAATTTCCTCTTCATGAGCGTCGTCGTGCGCCTCCACCTTGTGACTGCGTGCTCGACAGCCAAAGTCCCAAACGGGGCTCTGGTCCTCCATGAGGCACAGAGGAGAGATAGGAATCTCTCTCCTCCTCCTCAGCTTCGTGCTCCATCCATCTGCTCTACCGGCCTGGCATGAGCACCACTGTGGTCTTCCTCTCCTCTCGCGACGCAGTCACCACCTGGGATTCTGCTCCGGCGTGCGATGCTACCACATCCCTCCTCCTCGTCCGGCTCTAACCAAACACCTGCTATGTTGGGCATGACATGAGCATGACTGTAGTTCTGGGTGCCGCCATGCAGGACAAACCCGACTAAAAACCAAGCGTCATTACCTCCTCGACGAAGTGACATGGAAGGTCTTTGGACCATTATCAGGATCCATCACGACCATGGGCATCGGTTGTTGCTTCTTTGCATCACCGCCATCGGCTAGTCTCTGAGGAGATATCACCCATGATCTCCTTCTCGCCATCAGCCTTGGATAACTGTCGATGCCTCCTTGTGGCTCGGAGACCCTGCTTCCATTAGACTAAGACGCCAGCAACAGATCGACCATGTCCCCTTCTCCTTGCCATTACTTTCTACAACCAATAGAATCTACTATGTCTGGGTTCACTCTGCTGAACTCCTAGTTGTTGTTGTTGCGGCTCCTCCTCGAGGATCCAAACAGAAACATGTCATCCCCGTCAGCGTCTACCATGGAAGTGCCGACATGTGTACCTTGATGCGGTAACAAAGCAATTTCTGTTAACATTGGGGATTGCCTCCTTTGCACCTCATCTTCCTTTTCCACCCACCAAGCTTCCTTCGTCAGTCCCTCTCTCGGGTTCCTTCTTCCTCATCTATCATGCTTCTGGAGAGGCCAAGAACTGAAGACTACGTTGCCTCGCTTAACCATGCTCGCCACAGTGGAGAGCTTACAGAGAAGGAGGACTCACACTCTATGAATTCCAAACTAGAAGCCACATTATGGATGTCCAACATCTCAGCCTCAAGAGGCATGGACATCTTCCCTCTCAGTCCATGTTCTCCATCCATGCTACCACGTACATCGTGGAGGGATCACTGCCATGGTCAGTTTGTAACCGCAAAGTAGGGGATAGTGGAAGTAACCCTCGCATCTCATCCAATGGTCGTGATTGCAGATTCTAAAAGCCAATCTGTGGCTACTAAAAGAAGGCCACGTCACTCACCTCAAAGAGGCACCAACCCGTATGCATTAACAAGGGGTAGCGTAACACTTCTCATATCAACATCTTGGTCTAAAATCATTAGCAGACTTAGTTCTAAAGTCACCAACGCATACAATATTTCATCCATTTCATATCACAATGTCTCCTTCTAGGAACTTTAGAACTTAATGAAATTTGAGCCATAGTTTTATCCTCATCATAGCTACATTCCATTCTATTTTGGTACAAAAACTCACTTTAAGACTATCATTTTGTCACTATAATATGTATAACCAAGAATATCAAAAGTTCGCTCCATCACAATTTCACTTCCATAGAGTCCTCTTTTAGTTCTACATTAAGTTGTAAAGGTTCCCTCTTCTCTTAAACACGTTTCTGGAACATATTTACGTTGTTTCTTCACCCATTCCATCTGTCGATGCTACCATATCTACTTTGAATCACAACTCTTCATCATCTAAGACTTCATATATATTTCTCTTTTATGGTTACCATCAATCCTTGTTCCCCTTATGTGCATGAAGATTTTACATGTTTTTTGTCTGGATTTACTCTTCTCTTCCACCATCCTAATGCTTCAAAAACTTTTTCATGAATTTTGAATAGTATCCATAGGTGATTCCTTTGATTGTTCAACAATATAATGGTACAAACAAATCGAAAACACATCATGCACACCACAGATATATTTTAGTATTCTACAATGTATCTGTATACATTAGTAACTACAACATGTTGATTGGTATAGTGGTGGAAACTCTAATGCTTAGCCTTATCCCCAAACAATTCATGTGTAGTCATCAACATTAACTAACCTTGCCAATATTGTCAATCCCCACTACATTATATAAACAAAAAGGAAGTTTAAACAGTCATGCCCTTGTTACTATGTTTAATTATATTGAATTATTAGGTTCAATAGTTGAGTGTTATCCCTAGACATTTAAACAAGTACTCAATACTAATCTCAATCCTATGGATAAACATTAAAATAATCCTCTATCACATGAAAGGTATAAAAAATATAACTCGTTATCGATTTGTACATATTGCACCTTACCAGTACCTTCCAAAAGAGTGTGAGTTGTCAAGTCATTTTTAAGAATGCAATGATTCATCCTACCGTATTGACAACCACAATAAACTGCCATAACTTATTTAGAATTGATGAAGCATTAGTTTAGATAATGATCTAAGGGAACCCCCTTTACAATCAATACACCAATATCATTTGTTTTTATATCAACTTGATTATTATCCAATATGATACTTGATATTTGTTTCTAGTGTATGTTCATGTCATGGAAGCCATTAATGTTTTAGTGCCTCATTCTCTATGCATGAGTCCCCTCTAATGTTCCAATTAGATCATGTCCTACCAGTCATCTATTCCCAATTTAGGACTAAAAACTCAAGAAAATTTTATAGGAGATTCTAGTTTCCATCCTATCCCTAGCCTAATGATTCCTTTACTGTCTAATTTTGTACCTCCCTTAATAACATTGTATAAGATGTAGTCCAAACTCTTACATCAACTATTATTTTATTTCCTGAAATCCAATCTCTTTATGGTTGAAGATCATGTCTACAACTCTATCTTCAATCTCAACATTGCGTTCATACACCCTTCCTATTTTGTTTGTATTGGCTCATCCCATCTTCATGCTCTAGGGTAGCATCATCATTCATATCTAAATGATTGTTTCCTCTCCCAGCTAACCACATGAACTTAAACTATTATCTAATTTTTAAGTAAAACAAGAGCATCATTGAGCTCAAAAAATAAAATTTCAAATTATTATCTAAATTTCAAAGTTATATTATCAATAATTCAACGACTAATAAAACTTCACACATAACAAAGAGATCAATAATTGTAGAAAAAAAGGAAACATGTCTTCCCACTAAAGCTTACACACAGGTTGAAGCCTTTTGTGAAAATTTGTCATTCCAGAACTTGATTAAGAACACCATGTCACCCATGATACTATGGATCACACACTAATTACATTTATGTTGAATCCCAATTAATTTTTTTAAAATGTAGATGTTATTCATGCCATCTCCGAGGCTTGGCCATGAGTTTTCTTGCTTATCTTGGAGTGAATCTAACCATTGGGGTTGCCCATCTTGGAGTGAATCTCAATTATTTTAAATAAGAAATTTGGTAAAAAGATATTATTTGATTTGGACATTATAAATAAAGTGTTATTCTTATGAAAAATGTTAAAAAATATATTTGCCATTCAATCAAATAAGTATATCAGATAGGTTTGAGAGGAAAATAGAATCTATGCACTTTCTATAGGCAAACAACAAATTTCAAAATTTAAAAATTCTAGCATTCAAATATTTTAAGTTACTTTTTTCTAGTAGATTCTATATTTTTCTTAATGTATCTCTAACAAAAGAATAGAAAAACAAGAATGCCATAGAGTGATTTTCATATGTAAGTATCTTACACTAATCCCTAATTCTAAATTGGGATTTTAACTGTCATCATCCCATACATTTCCATGTCTTTGAAAAAAAGAGAGATTTGATAAAACTAGATACATGTTTGATCAACCGTGTCATAATTCATTTAGACACGAATAGAGAACAAGTATGACTAACAATATTAGACAAATTAATCATTAAAAGATGGTATCGGGTTACCATGCACATAAATATTGTTGTTTTTGCAAAAGATACATGATAGATGGGGTTTTGGTGGGAATGATGATTGTACCACACATTAAAAGAAATGTTATGGAACATCATAAAGAAATGATGGGTGTAGGAAGTAGAATAATTTTGGATAAATCCAAAAAAAGGTCAACACTTTAGGAAGGCCTCCACCTACTACACTTGATTTCACCTACTTCTTCTCATTCTTTCTTTTCTTTATCTCTAGCCCTTGCATTCTCCCTTTATTCTTCATTTCAAGGATTATAAGGACACTCTCTATAGCCTAGAAGTCACTAACATGTTTTACATCAAATGAAAAGAGGATGCTAACAAAACATTGTTACTTTCTATATACATATTTGACTAAAAGTATAAAGATATGATGTGTATCATATAAATAATTGGTTGTATTTGCAATGTCAAATTACTAAAATTACAAAAAAAAGTTGATACAATATGATTGGGGATCATAACAATGTGTTACAATTCAAAATGGTTACTTATTAGAAAGTACATAGTGTGTCGAGGAATGACATACCATCTTAATATGTGTCTTTACTATAAATTGGTCAATGGTACTGACAATGTCCACAACATGTCCCATGAGGGATACACCATGTGTGCTACAATCATTACCAAGAGAAGAAACTGAAGATGGGCATGGTGTATCTTCCCATAAACACTTTGTCCCTGCTACTAAAAAAGTGTGTCTTTGTCTCTGAAATAGGATACAAAGGTATCCTCTGATTGACATACTATATGACCTAAAAATTTTAGCATGCCTTAATTTTCTTGTCCTTTTCAACTCTATATTTGCATGTTTGTTGTGTGCAACATGTCTATACATTGTGTTGGTATGTATGCCTAGAGATACAGTCATGTGATACTTGTAATAAGGCATGATGTAATTAATATGATAATAATAATAATAATAAAAGGCAATTACATTTATTTTATTTTATTAAGTTATGGGATAATGATGTAACATATTAAATGTCTATGGTATGATGATACCTGATGACATATGTCTTAAGGTTGAGGATCTGAACAATGATATTATATGTATGATGAGAGTGCATACATTCTTGTTATATCCCTAGTTAGATATTACTAGGAAACAAAACACACAACAGTAATACACAAAAATAGTGTGTGTGTTGGTTGATTAGTAGAATCTGATTAATCATGATATGTGATATCAAACCAAACACATAGGTACTTCTTAGAGAATAGTGTACCAAACAGACCCACCTTGAATTCATGGATTCTAGAGAATGGTAGTTAGAAATAGCTCTCATAGTGATTGTTGTGATTGTTGGTCTTAGACCTGAAGTCACTAAACTTGTCACATGTCGTTCATTGAATTTTGACACCATCCAGTATGACCTTGAATAAGGGATTTCATAATGGTGGCACTCGGGCACATTGTGGCACATGAGCATATTGTAAGAGGTGTAGATAGGATTTTTCCCTCCAACTAGGAGATGATATCATGGATACTTGATAATTATGACTAAGAAAGGCATGCCGTACTCATGCAAATCAATATGTGACATTGAGTTCAGGTCTATCTCGACAGTCTTCTCTAGTTCAAGAAACATGGATTGAATATTGAGAGGATGATGATTTAATACCTCAAGTTCAATCTAGATATCAGAGACAAAGGAAATATACAATCATAGTGACACTGATTATAGATTGTAGGTGTTCTCCAACTTTTAAATTAATTAAGTAGAAATGATGTGTTTCTACATACATTACTTGTGGTTTTATTAATTGGTTATGAGCATTCACTACCAATGTAATATGGGACCTATAGGGTGACACATGTAGGATGCACCTAGAATATGAGTTTACTCATGAATAAGGTTTAACTTGATTAAAAAAGTGTTTAGATATTCAATTTAAACAATATTGGCTGAACTTGGTTGTGAACTGACTGGTTCATAAGTAAACCAACTGGTTCAACATGTGAACCATCCAATTCAGAATATGAATCGCTAGGTTAAAATGACCAACAAGACTAAATCAAGGATTTATGATGACTTCATGTTGTGCATTAATAGGAAATTAAAAGCCAATATGTTTTTGAATAGGAAACATAGTGAATAGACTGGTTCAAGTGTTAAACCAATCATTTCATATGTGAACCAATCAGTTCAGTTATGAACCAATCATTTCATCTCTCACAACTTAGAGAAATTTCATGAAATTCTATCAGTTTGACACCTAGATGATCTAGAAACCCTGACCCTAGACATCCTATATGTGGGGGGGGGGGCGTCGAGGCTTTCAGGAGACACAACAATAAGCTCTGATAATTGTTGTGTGATGGAGTGGACTTTTGGAACCCTTAAATGTCCAATGATACAAGTGAACTCATGCATGTTGAGAAGTTTTGAGAATCCCAAGTGTTTTGGTAAAGTTGGAGTGTTGATTGAGGTTTGTATAATGATTTGGATCCATAAGTTATGCCTACTTGAGGAATTTAATTGACAAGTCAAATAGCTGAGTTTTTACACCAAAATCGAATGGATTGTACCTTGAGGTATGGTGAAGCTATGGTTAAATTTTGGTGGCATTTGGATGTTCCTAGAGGGAGTTAGTGAGGTTTGATATTTGAGAAATAATGTGCTTGATTGATGGGTAATAGACCTAAATTCGGCAATCACAGCCTAAGCTAGGTTGTGTCACGCGCCCCTTATTTGTGGGTGGGCTGCATGGACACTTTGTAGCCATAGATCTAAGATCTAGTGGCTGGGACTGCCTACATTAGTGAGCCACAGATTGCCCATTCACGTGCATCAATCGGGGCCTTACTTTCCTGATTGGACGGTTTAAAGGCCTTCCCCTAGCTCAGGACGAAGAGGAGACGTGGGACAGCATCGTGGGCAAGCACCCACGCCCCTCATGCTCGCTGATCGTGGGATGAGAGGGAGGAATAGATGAGCAGTTGCCCTCGACTCCTTGAGAGAATTCGTTCAAACCAAAGCTTGTGGCTTATGGGTAAGAGGCGAGAGAAAACAGACTCTCTACTCTCCGCCCTTCTCCATTGCAGCCAGCAGGTGTGACAAGGAAGAAAGAAGTAGGGAAAGAGGGAACCTTGAGGACCTTTGAGTAGAGGAACGAGTTCAGGGAAGTTAGTAGAAGCTTACGTATGTATAAGTTTTAGACGGGGACGAGCGATGGGAGGTTTTCCCCCTTTACCACCGCCGCAGCGGCGGCTAACCTGACGAGCTCAAGGAGGATGAGCTTCAGAGGTCGAGTTGCAGGTTGGATCACTCGTGGAGATCCGGAACATGTCGCCGAGGCTACTGGTTGCCTTAGAATCCAACGAAGAGCTCGTTTTGGCTATCCTGTTGCTCACCGGAGCCTTTCCAGTCAGGCGGCAGCGCCCTAGTGGAGGGGGAACTCCACAGCGGATCCGTGGGAGACGAGTGGCCGTGGAGGTCACTTCAAGGTGCTCGAACGTGATGGCGGCGTGAGGAGCTCACGAAGAAAGCTTGATCTCTGTGGATTCCTCACCGGAGTTGGGCGGCTCGGAGGCGCCCTGCCACAACAGGGGATCGGGTTGCGGGTGCCCTGGGCATCTTGTCGTTCACGCGAGAGAAGGCGATCCAAGCCCAAAGGTGAACTGGGTCCAGGCACGAACCGGCTGGGTTGGAGCTGAACCGGGTCCAGAGCAGAGAAAAATCGGTGGTTCAACGATGAACCAGACAGGTCCAACCAAGAACCGGCCACAACAAGGAATGGATACACGCCAGCCCACGTGGACACGTGGCGGCCCGCGATTGGTCGCATAAGGTAAAAATCCCAGAATTGTTCAGTTCTTAGATAAATCACAGTAAATAGCCCGATGCTCATAAAAATACATATAATATACCAAAATGTTCAGAAACATGTGTAGAATAATATGAAACCATCATATCAGCCTTTTTATGCACGTATATCAGAAATATTATGTAAGATGTGTGATGCTTGTTTAATGGATAATAATTAGCAAACAATGATATAAAATTATGAGAAAATACCAGTAAGTGACAAATCATGTTTATAATGCACCCGATGTCAAGTATGACCATGTTGATGCATGAAATCATGTAATTTGCTTAATATGTCTAATTAGGGCTAATAACCCTAATAAAATGCAATAAATACGTACATGCTCAATAAATGTTGAAATTTACAGAGTAATCTCATATCAGTATCTTGAACCTCAGATTTAATTATGAGATCATAATGATGAACATAATCCATGTTATATGAAGATGAACCTTGATACATGGGTTGTAACCCTAATATGTATAATGCATATAAGATATGATTAATGGACACACAAAAATATATGGAACCTAATGTTCAGATGATGAACCTTGATAATGAGATGTAATCTGAAAAATGATATCAGTGAGATAATTATAAGAAGATAATACAAGTAATCATGTATATATCCTGATGAGATAATGTGAAACCCTAATATGAGCACGATTAGGGTTAAGATGAGATATATTGGAATGAGAACCTGATGAAAGTATATGGTCTTGTCTTGATCAGGTTTAACCAAGGATATAGTTGACATAAGTGATATGTGGTGATTAGGTTGTCTCTTTGGAAGGTACGCCATTACCTCTTACTTGGCTTATTATACAATATGCTTGTGCTATATGCATAGTAAAATACTTGGCATATGATATTGGATGAAATGATTGTTCTTGTATGATATCTTGCTTGATTTTCCATACTTATGGCTATGAACACTTGAAACATAATATATCTGTTCCATTATATGAAAGCACTATATCTCTTTGGTAAGCGTAGTGCTTAAAGGTGATCTATCTCTTTGGTAAGCGGATCACCATATGAAATGATCTATCTCTTTGGTAAGCGGATCATGAGGCCATAAAGCATCTATCCCATTGGTAGGCGGATGCATGAGTATATAATGGAAAAATGAGCTTAAAATATGTGTTCTCTTTTATTAATGAATATCTTTGTGCAAGTATACACTTTTCTTATATTCTTCTATTACTGCCAAGTATATTAGTTTTATCTTATTGCCAAGATATGATGAGAGGTAAATAAAAGACACGTAGGCGTACTCAGTACAATATTCTTGAATATTGTGCTGACGTGTACCGCATGTAATCTTTTTGTTTAGGTTGTGGTTATGCTTTTGAAGATCCAGGATAGAGAGAGTTGTGTAGCGAGCTGATGTGCAGGTGGACCTGTTGTCTTACGATCCTGTTGTTTAGATGTAGTACATGTATATGTATAGTTTGCTGTTCAATATGTAATATCAAGTGATGTAACAATTCATGTTGTTATTATATGTTGAATGGTGAACATGTGTGTATGGTTTTATTATTGTTCATGTACGTGTGCTACTGTGTTTCCTTCTGACTCCCTTGATTTTCTTCTTCTTAGCCTTGTGTGGGATGTTTAAATTGGGATTCTCGCTGAGGTGAGGGTTTCAATTTGGACGTCGCACATCAGATTAAGTTTTAGAAAATCCGGGGACATCACATGTTGTCCTCTCACAATTTGGTAACACGAGAGCCTGACCAAGATGTAACTGTAAAAGGGAGAAAAACAAGGGAGAGAAATTTGACGCTACCATGTTGACTAGAATGGAAAACTCCTTCTTGTCTATTCTAACAGAACAACATGAGTTCCTGGTGATCCGCATGCACTAAAAAGAGGAGAAGAGGGATTTTCCACCTGCTAATGAGGATATTGTCAACCTCCATCCATGCTAATCTGTCAAGAGGTCGCCACTGCTAATAGTCATCCAAGTGAAACTTGAGAAAAAAGTGTGTTGCAGCAAGGATAATCACTAGACTTGCTCTAGGACTAGGTATATGCCCTGCAACCCTCCTTCCTCTTTCATAGTTGTTGATGTTATTTGTTTTTAAGTTGGAATATGCCAGTGAAATTTTTATTTCTGCTGCCATATCTAATGCCATACTTCTGTACCCATAGATATCTACAAAAATACAAGAATTCTTTCAAAATTTCATTATTAATTATTACATATTAAAAGTTACATACTCGAATAAAGAGCACGATAATGCATAGTTAGGTCTAAAAAATGGTATGTTCACTTACCAAAACACCCAAGACTAGAAATATTAGTGGGTAGAAATATTGGTGGGATATCAAAGATATATCGAAACTATTTTATATATGCATTTTTCATTTTCCTATGATCTCAAAATAGATTACTAGTTGACTTTTAGATTAAAAAATATTCATCAAGGTGTAACCAATACTGATTTTTCCATGACAACCAATAGATCATTACAATTAAACATGTCATATCTTTATAATTGTTCAATTGTAAATGTAAGACCACTAATCTTCCTTTATGCTTGATATTTATTAATATCATAATAAAATGCATAATACATTAATATAACCTTGTTATAAGGTTTGATAACATGTGACACACTTATGTCTTTAGTTTGGCCCAGTTTGGATGTTGTTTGCGTAAGTTTTGTACATATGTGCTTGTTTTGGACCAAATTGCAAATTACCCATGTTTAGGGTTCTTCTTACAATTTTTCACATGATTGTGGTTCTTGGCATGTTTTACGTCATTTCATAGATGTTGGTTCTTTGGGGTACCTTGTTGTGCCTTGGTTTGATGTGCTGACATGTTATGTTGACAATTAGAGTTCGCTTGGGTACCCTATGTGGATGGTTGACTTTCTAGTATGTTTGAAAGATGAGCCTATGTTTTGTAAATATTCAATCTTTCCTTTGTCTAAGTTCACTTCATTTTCTGATGTTTTGGAGTGTTCTCCTAACCTTAGCAGTCGTTGAGGCCACGACGCCCTCTAGGTCACCAAAAATCTAGGGTTGGTTGATGTTGAACTTTGATCACCTTGGTCACTAAAGATCTTCAGTGGTTGATGGTTTTTTTGGATAAGGTTGGTTGCTTTCTTTTCTGGATTTTATCATGCTTGATTCATTCTTTAGTATGGTGTTTGCATGGATGCGTTTTGGTGGACACATGCCATGTGTTAGCCTGGAACCTAACCTCCCTTCTCTCTCTCCAACTCTTGTCTATATAAACATCTGTCCTTTCTTATAACCAAACTCTTTGTGCCCAATCTTTCTCTCTTATTCCCTTGGTTCTCGTCCCCCTAGTGTTTGAAGGTGAAGGTGGAGCTCAAGTGGCCGATACATCTTGCATGTTGAGCAATAGTTTGAAGCAAACTTTCCATGGTGATCGTTTGGGGATCCTTTCTTATCTCCTTGATCTTGGTAAGTGATATACCTATTCAACTTTGTTTTCCTTCTCGATCATCTTCTTCTTTCTCTTATTGGATGAATCCATGGTTCTCCATGGTAGTGATTGAGTCAAGATGGAAGAAATTCTCTTTCTTGTGTTTTCGACCTAGGATTTTGCTCTTCTTCTTGCTCTTTGACCTATGGTTTTGTTTCTCTCTTTGAAGTGGAGCTAGCTTGGTCATTAGGTGATCAATCTAGGGTATTCTCTCTCTTTTCATGGAGTTTCCTTGTTGTTGGAGTTTCTTCTTCTCCTTCTAGGCGAGTTATACAACTTTCTCCTCTATTATTGTTCACACTTAACTTGCGTGCAATTAATTTATCCAAAAGATGTGGTTCCAAGTTGAATGATGATATCTTGATCTAGGGTTTATGTTTTATTGTAATATTGAGTATATAACTTCCCTTTGATGAACCCTAATATTTGTGCATTGTGATCTACTTTTAATGATGTTGGTTTTCATACATGTTTGCCTATGGAAACTTTGGTCTTTGTCTCTCATAATCTTGGCTTTGGTTTTCTCTTGTGATGGTGATTATCTCAGAATAATCTTCTTCTTATGTATTACACCTTGGTAGTTTTTAGATTTAAATATGCGATAAACTTGACATTAGTTTGTTTTTGGTTGCCAAATTTCTCTCTCACTTCTCTTTAGGTTGCCAAGAATATTTATCTCGCAAAACTTGACTACTTGTTTTGGTCGCCAAGTATTTTCTTTCCTAGTCGATGAACTTTCCACCCTTTGGGTCGCCGAATAATCACCTATGTGGTCGTTGACACTTAGACCTTAATGTTTATTGATGTCCTTGATTCTTCAACAGTCAATGAAGGGGTTGAACCCTAATGTCTTCGGTCACCAACCTTGACAATTCTTCATCGGTCAATGAAGATGGGACAACATAGTTTTCAGTTGTCAATGATGTGTCTAACCATAAGTGTTCGATGATGTTTTCTATCTTACTTAGTTATGGTATCTAGTTATCCCTGTGTTGGTGATGTTAACCCTAATTGCTTCAAAGAATGTTGGAGATGATGACACTTAGGGTTTACTACTAATTTTTGATTTAGAAACCTAATTTGGTTTTCCCTATTAAATATTAACCCTAATGAAGTACACTACGATCTTTCTTAACTTTCTTGAGTAATTGGCATAATGTTGGAATGTTTTCTCTCTCATAAACTATTGTAAACCCAAATTTCTATCTTTTGAATATCATCGTTCTTAAATGCATGGTTATGCCAAACTTATGTAACATGTATATGGTGATGATGATGAGCCTTGTTGAACCATGAAGAGATGATGATGTCCTTGTAGGGAACAATGTGAATTGTATTATGACCTTGGACATGGTTGATTAACTAATTGAGGTGATATGCTTTTTATGATGTGACAAGGTATTGGTGTCCTATCGTGGTATGATGATTATGATGATGGTCTCATGTATGATAATAAAACAATATCATGTGATGATGTGATAAGCCTTATTTTTGTATGTTTTATATCTTATGAAGTTGTAGTGTACACTTTGATTTCTAGAATTCTTTCAGATTTGATTGTTAATTGATTGATGCACTTAAAGATACCCAATTGGCTCTTACAAATCAAGTGAACCCTAATCATGTAGTTTCCATGTTCCATAGATCCTTTCTAGTGTCAAAATTGTTGGTTGGTGAAATGAGTATTCCTATGGAAAACTTAGAGAACATAAAGTTGAGTATGTGGGATGCATGAGACTATGTGTGTGTCCATGTCATCCTGATTCTAAAGTGTATGGAGTATGGGCATGGTCATACCTCAGTGTGAGAATGGTTGTTGTTGTGTATCCGAGAGTTATATATGTGATAATTTGAGGACAACAATGGTTGTACCTAGGAGGAAGGGTTTCATATACCATAGTGTCTAGTGTCATGACCTATATACCAAGATGGGCTAGGTGTTTTGTAGTTTCAATTTATTTTTCACTACAGTGGACTCATACTGACTAAGGGTGTGGAGATCCTAGGGTCTTTCTCTCCTAGATCTTGTATGCCACTGATTTTAAGTTAGCAGTGGTCAGTTGGGATCGAGTGGTATACGTCAATTACTTAGGGCATTAATAAAAGACGTGACACAGACATGCAATATATTTTCTTAGGGTTAAACATGCCTCATATTAGTTTTTACCCTTTCCTTCATTCTTATACTACTTGTCTATTATATTATGTTGTAAGAAAAACTAACTATGAATAGTTGGTAGTCTTACATGTTCTTCATATTCCTTCTAATCATATGTTTTGCTATGTCTATATGATGGTTGATCATCCCATTTAATAGTATTATAACTATTATAACAATAATCATCACTTGAGAGTTATATCTTTAGATGGGACATTGGTCTCACCTCGTGGGTCACCACATCTAATTAGGTGGTCGTCAGTGGTGTGGTCAGGACTATGTTGTTGAGGAAGAGAATCTTGGAGATCAGTAAATGGAGAAGGTTGGATACTTGCTAGTTGTGTACTAGAGTCCTAGTGTAATCTATGTACTTTCAAGTCCAGGAAGGGATTGTTATGTATATGATGTATATCATTATGTGGTTTTGGGCAACATGCATGTGGTTGTATAATGTTTGTACATATGGAACATGATCTATTTTGAAAACAAGTTTTGTAGCCACTAAACATATGGAAATAGCAGATATGGTATGTGATGTGATGTAGGTTGTTGGACTTTGTAATAATATGTTTATGCATATGATGATTATATGGAATATGTTTTAATTTACCTACTTTTGTTGTAATGCATTTGTATAGTTTCTGACCACGTGTTTTGTTTTGAGTAATCGTGCTTGTGTGGCGTGGGGTCATCATAGTAAAATTATTAATAATAAATCAAGTGTCTACTTTTTTGTTGTAATTCCCTAAGGCAAAAAATCCCATTTTGGCGACCCATGTTAAGAGAAAGGATTTTGGATTTTTTCATATTTTAATTTAAGTGTGCAATAAAGTTTTCCACATGTTGACAACTAGTGAATAAAATACTAAGATTTCAAATCTTTATTTATGAGGAAATTATAAAATTAATCAGTAAGACCAAAAATTCTAATATTAATGAGTAAGACCAGTAACATATCCATGTGCTTGTACACATTAAATAAAAATATATGACTTTTTGTTAATAATTAATATGTAATATTATTTTGGCAAGATGAAGCATACAAAATATCACAAACATCACAACGAGATATATTGTTGTTGAAATTCTTGATTTATGTGTACATTTTAAAATTAATGTGTATGCCTATAACATATCTTCGTGATTGTTCACATTAAATAGAAATAAATGAAATTTTCATATAATGAACATGTAATGTTTTTTGGTGTTAAAAGTGTGCTTCCCTCTTTTTTTCCTTTTTCAAATGATTATGAGGATTTGTACAAGGGTGTATAAGAAAGGATCATATATTGTATACAAAAGGAGGAAAATAATCTTTACAAAAGAAATTAAAGCCTTCAATTATAACTAAACCCAAACTATATCCTGATTCGATATCCTCTTTGCCTTCAAGAAAACAAAGAATCATAAAGACAGAATCTCCATGCATCAGCAAAAAACATCACAACCTAATCAACCTTGAAGTCTGCAACATCAATTTTTGCATTTTCTTAGCTCAGAGGACCTCTAAAAAATCACAAAAAATGCCTATCAACACAGAACCTTGAAATATGTGTAACCTCCAACAACATCCATATTGCCATTTTGCCTAGGTATGACAAACCAACTAAGAACACATAGGGATCATATTATAAAAAAACAAAACATAACAAAACATAGTCCCTGAAACAAAACATAACCTCAGAGAGATCATCTAGAGGAAGGAAAAATCATAGAAGACCCTCTCAACTCCCACAAGCAGTTTCATACAATAAACAAAGGAGAAAATAATAGAAATATTTTCAGAATTATTTGAAACATGAAACTAAGAACATATCCTCTAAGGTACACAAGGAGCATCTATATCACCTATATACATTGAACCTAGAAGTCTACATATCCCTAGGAAAATCCAGCCATATCTAGTATCCAACCATGACCATCCATCCAAGAGCCAAAAAGAATCACACCAAAAAAACAAACAAATTAGTGTCAGCCACTTCTTCATGTGTAGACATTTAGAACCAGCCTTTATGAGAAATCCCCTCATTGAAATAGTTATCATTCTTCTTCCACAAATCATGAAACGTTATAGCTTTGGAAGTCTTTCAAAATATGATAAGATAAAGTGGAACTATCAACTTTTTTACTTCTGAAGATAATATTGTTCCTTTGATTTCAGATACCATAGAGAACAAAACTAGCCATGAACTTCTTCTCCACACTATAATGCAATAATTTCTCAAAATATGTAGGGCATTTTCCTCCAAAATCACCAATACAAAGACTGCAGACTCTAATAACATACTTATAAGAGAAGAAAAGGTGAACAAGATATTCAACACTTTCCCCACATAATATCATGTGGAAGTCATATGGAACACAAACCTCCTAAGCACATCTTGTGTAGGAATTTTATTCAGGAAGCATTTCCAAAGAAATATAGCATATGTTTTTGGATTTTAGCAGACCAAATGCATATAGACCAGGATTGTGAAAGACTGGATTTTTGGGCTTAATTTCGAGGACGAAATTTCTTTTAAGGTGAGTAGGATGTGATGGAGTGGATTTTTTTGGAATCCATAAATCTCCAATAACATATTAGAATACATATTTTGATTTATAATGAGAGTTCTAAGTGTTTAGTAAAGTTGGAATGTTGATTGAGATTTATATAATGATGAAGATCCATAAGTTTATGCCTTTTTGAGGAATTTAATTGAATGATGTACAAGCTGACTTTTGTCACCAAATTGGAGTATAATGTACCTTGATATATAGGGAAGCTATGGTCAAAATTTGGTGGCAATTGGATATTCCTAGAGAGAGTTATTGATGTTTGAAAATGGGGAAATAATGTGTATATTGGATGATTTGTAGACCTAAGTGTTGATCATTAATGTCACACGCCCCCTTAGTTGAGTTGGGTATATGTGGCCGAATCCTATCCCTAGGTATCCAATCTAGTGGTAGTGACAACTGGTTTAGATGAGCCACAAATATGCTTGAATGGAGGAGTAACGTTGACCCTTGGATAATAGATCGAGGGCTATCGGGTTGTCTCCCACCTTGCGGTTAGAGCAAGGAGAGGGAGCAACAGTTGCCCCAACTTTCCCAGCCCCCACTCATCCGGATCGTGGGATGTAGGTGAGGACTAGTGGAGGAGTGGGAATCCTCTAGTGACCATGACCTGCTCGAGCCTTTATTTGTGACAAACCAACACCCACAGAGAGAGAACTAGAATGCCTCGAGCGCGGTCTCTCCACTACGACCTGCAGCTAGTGGTCGAGGTTGTAGAGAAGAGATGAGGGCTCATCGGTGGCTTCTGAGGATCTAGATGAGCTCGTAAAGGCAGACCAAAGTCAGGGGAGTCCGCCCATGTATCTGCATGCCCAAATTGTGAAGCTCTTCAGGGTGGACGAGGCCAACCTGGCCGGAGAAGAAGGCAGATCTCGAAGACAGGTACGCTGAGATCCTCGCTGTGAATCAGGGCTTGAGACAAGTTCGTGGAGGACTTCCGAAGCTTTTGGAAGCTTTGGATGTGTGCAAGGATGAGAGGGGTGTCTTTCCCCTTCGTGCTCCACTGCATAAGCAGCTAGCAGCGGCGCTCCTGCCCAGATGGAAGATCAGGGGTGCCAGGGAGAACCTAAGTAGCCGAGGAGGTCGGGAAGATGACGATGAAGTTGATGGAGGGTCAAGACATCCGCGAGGAGCTCTGTATGATGGCCGATCGCTCATCAGAGCATCTCCCTCACGGCGGCACCCTGCAGATCAGATTCCCGCTTGGGACTGATCGCGTGAGAAAGAGTAGGAGGACAGGGAGTCGGACTGGGTCCAAGCATAAACCGGCTGGGTTAGAGCTGAACCAGGTGGCCAGCAAGTGAAGTCGTGCCCCCTTAGTGGACACATGGCAGTCACGTATAGGCCCAAAAAGGTAAAATGTTCAGATCTTCATTAGTTTATAGAAAATAGCTCGATGATCCAAAAAATATAAATAATATGTCAAATTGTTCAAAAAAATGCGTAGAACACAATGGAAGCATAATATCAGGATTTTGATGAATATCAGTGATATCTTGTTAGTTTTCAAATGCTTAATTGATGGATAATAAATATCAAACGTTGGCCTAAATTACGAGAATATGTCAGTAAATCAATATTCATGCTTATAATCCAGTGGATGTCAGTGATTATGATGATGATGCATGAAATCATGTAATTTACTCCATATGGATAATTAGGGTTTTTAACCCTAAATAAAATGCAATAAATGCACACGTGCTCAATAAATGATGAAATTCACAGAGTAAGATCATATTAGTATGTGGAACTTCCATTTTAACTATGAGATCATAATGATGAACATAATCCATGTCATATGAAGTTGACCTTAATACATGGTTTAAAATCCTAGATATGTTAATAATGTAATCTAGGGTTAATATATCAAAATAATGATATGGAACCTGATATTCAGATTATGTATCCTAATCTGGAATATGACATCCGTAAGATAAATATAAGGCAAGAATACAAGTAATCATTAGAATATCATAATGAGATAAGCAAACCCTAATATGAACACGATTAGGGTTAAGATGAGATGTATGATGATGGGAATCTGATGATAGTACATGTTCTTATCTTAATCATGTTTGACCAAGGATATAGTTGACATTAGGAATATGTGATTAGGATATCTCTTTGGAAGGTACACCATTACCTCTTACTTGGCTTATTATACAATATGCTTGTGTTATATGGCAGTAAAGACTTTGCATATGGTATTGATTGAAATCATTGTTCTTGTATGATATGTTGCTTGATTTTCCATAAAAATATGCTATGAACACATCCAACGTAATTTATTCTGTTCCATTATATGAAATCACCAACTCTTTGGTAGTGTGCTTGGAAGTGACCGAACTCTTTGGTAGTGGTCACGTTGTACATATGGAAGCACCAACTCTTTGGTAGTGTGCTTGGACCCAACTATTTGGTAGTGGTCAGATTGTACATATGATCCAACTCTTTGGTAGTGATCATAAAGGCCTTAATGCATTCAACCTTCGGCGGTCAATGCATGGATGATATAATGGAAATGTGCTTAAAATATGTGTTCTCTTTTGTTAATGAAAATCTTTGTGCAAGTATATGCTTTTCTTATATTTCTTTATAACTGCCAAGTATTAGTTTTATCTTATTGCCAAGATATGATGAGAGGTATATAAAAGACACGTAGGCATACTCAGTACAATATTCTTGAATATTGTGCTGACGTGTACCACATGTAATCTTTTGTTTAGGTTGTGGACATATGATCTTGAAGATCCAGGATAGTGAGAGTTGTATGAAGAGCTGATGTACAGGTGGACATGTTGTCTTAAGATCCTGTAGTTTAGTAGTAGTACATGTATATGTAGAAGTTTGATGTTAAATATGTAATATCAAATGTTGTAACAATTTCTGTTGTAATTATATGTTTAATGGTGAACATGTGTGTATGGTTTTATTATTGTTGATGCACATGTGCTACTGATTGTTTCCTTCTGACTCCTTTGATTTTCTTCTTCTTATCCTAGTGTGTGGTGTTTAAATTGGGATTGTCACTGAGGTGAGGTTTCAATTTGGACGTCACACATCAAATTAAGTTTTAGAAAATCTGGGGACGTCACAGGTGGTATCAGAGCATGAACAATAGCAAAGCTTTCAATTTGCTCGTTAGGCAACACAAAACTAAAGAACCTTGAACTTAATAATCTTTTAGGGTTAGATTAGTCATCTTTTAGAGACTAGATCTGACCTAGTCTCTAGGTTACACTACTACATAATAGGCCTTTGGCATCGGTCGTTTAACACCCTTTGGAAACAGTTTACAAGCGACGCCTATGTGGGCGCCGCTAAAGGTCGAACTCTTCGGCGTCGGTTTTCTAACCGACGCCTATATGACCTATAGGCGTCGGTTATATATAGTTGGCCGACGTCTATATGGTTGGTGCCACAAAAAAGGGCACCACCTAGGACACTTTCTGCGTCGGTTAACAGCTGAAAAACCGACGCCATAAGCCCAGACGACACGGAGAAGCACGACCGTGCTTCGCTGCACGACCGTGTTTAGTACTATAGGCGTTGGTTGTATACAAATAAGCGACGCCTTTTCCACCATGGTCGTGCTTTCCTGCACGATCGGGTTGTTTGTCATATTAGGCGTCAGTTTTTATCAAATAACCGACGCTATAGGCCTTTGATGATGGTTTTATAAATAACCGACGCCTATACTTTAAATTTTTTTTATTATCAGTTTGCAGGCCTGCTGTGGCTGGTCAGCAGGATGAGAACCTACAGTTCAGTTTTCTGAACTGCAGGTTTATGACATCCATTGATATCAGCCTACAAACAGGCCATAAACTTGCAAAATCAACAAATATTTTTTCACACAAGTAGATACATTCAGACATCAATTCAATTCTCACATTCACACATGTAGAAACATTCAAATACATGTATAAACATTTAGAAATATTCCTTTAAAAAATATCATTCATGATCGCTATCAGCATCCCAATTATATCTTACAATCGCCACTGCTTGTATGGCTTTTGCCCATTCTTCTCTTACTTCATTTAATGCTTCCATCGTATATGGTGCATGTACATTTTTTAATCATTTACCTATAGTGTGGTCAATTTTAAACGCCTGCAAAGACAATGATGTATATATATAAGTAATAATATAAAAATAAGATTGATATATTTCATACTAACTAATGAGACTATATATAATACTTCATGTATGGTATTAATATCCAATGCGACATGCCGGATAATCATCTGCATAAATCGCATCACATAGTATGTGCATGCCCAGCCGTTGTCTTGCGTAGCGCACTATAAATTGAAACATACAAAATATTAGAAAATACAACTAAGTACAGTTCACATAAATAATATATACATTGGAGTCGGGAACTTACTTTTACGTTCTCCCAAATTATTGGCTGGTTCTTTCTCCTTGGGACATTTCCTCCAGCATTTTTGAATGCATCTAAACCCCTACATGTTAATGTAACACAGTAAATTGCATAATTAAATAGTAATGTAATAACATATGTTAACGGATATAAAAATGAAATATTTCTCACCAGAATAATGGCATTCTCAATGTGTGTCCAATTTTAGTGTTCAATGTACTTCCCGCAGGATCTAGATAATAAACAGTGAACGTCCCGGGGACAATAACTAGTAACTCCCAATGTCTACCACTAGAGGTAAAAAAGTTAAAAATTAATAACTCAAAATGCACAATAAAAATGGAATTTTCTCAAGTCCAAATTATAAATAAAGTAAACTTACTTGACATTGAATGGAGCTATTATTATCATCTTCTTTTGCTGACCAAAAACTGTAAAAGCATCTATACAGTATTGTTGAACACTATCAGGGTCTTTAGCTACCATACTAATCAATGATGGAATCAAAAATCCACATGATCAAATGCAAATTGTTTACATTGATCTTCGACTAAGTAGCTGCAAAACATGTATTACGTATGCATTAATATATAAGAAACCAGATCACCAAATCTTACACAAGGTATATGGATGTATAAACAAGATCTCACCTTATCCATGTCTCTATCATTGATGTATTCAACCAAGCATACATAAACAACTGAATAATATCTTGTATAAATAAAGAGCTATCGTATGATTGACCTGCATAATCTACTTCTAAAGAAACAACTATAGGGCAATGTATATTATGTGCCCGTAGCCAACATGCCATTCCCCTACAAGCAGGACCTAACAGGTATTTTAGGTCAGTTGGAACCCAACTTGGTAATGTAGGAAGTGGAGGTGGAGGCCTAGGTGCTCCGGGTGTCTTCTTTTTAACCTGTATATATAATTTCAGATCAGTTGACCTCATATATACACATTAACAATCTAAAGTAATGTAAATTTATCTTACAATTTCAGTAGTGTAGACGACATCTGCTTTGGGCCACAATATCACCCCACCTTCTACCTTACCAAGTGTATCAATATCTGGGTGGGCATATGGCAATGCAGCTTCCCTCCAATCGGGTAATATACATATTGGGCTCACACGAACGTAGCCCTGCAGCAGTGGAGTCCCATGAAACGTTGCCCCAGGAAGGGACGGGTAAGCCCGCGCCTCTGCAACAACATAGTCTTGCATTCTTAAGAGGCATGGCTTCAATGCCTACAAATTTACGTAAATAATGTTATACATATATACATATCATCTTGAAAACATATCATCTTGAAAAGACTAGCTACAATGTCATAAACAATACTACTTACAGGAGACGTGCTAGGCGATGGGTCTCCAGGATTACTCATAGTCTATGCATCAGGAGAAGAGTGGGTCGTCATAGGCTGATTGGAAGCCTGAGATGCCTGCCACTGCACTATTTCTTCCCTGACCTTCTCAACAACTATATCATTGACCTTCTTAGCAACTATATCCTCGACTCTCTTATTCTACTATACATGGATAAAAGAAACATTAGCTTCTTATTATTGAATTTCCTTTTGCAGTAACATTCTAAAAAAAGAATAGGTTACCTCTTCTTGAGAAAGTCCCGCTCTGGGTTTGCGCTGGGATGGCCCAAAGAATGATTTGATGCCCACACCAGCGCCTGCACCCCTAACACGTCCAGGATGCTCTGGGTTACCCAGAGCAACTGTCAATTCATCCCTTGTGCCCTGAGGGATGAATGTGCCTTGTTTCCTCTGCTCGTGTAGCTCCCGCTAATCACCATCAACAGAAATTGGTAAGTTAACACCACAAATAATAAATATTCAAACGATTGCTCTAAGAGTTGTATTTTACCATTTTCGCAGTCGCCTCAGTAGTTACGGGCTTCTTTATTTCACCCTTCTTGTTTTTCCTCCCAGCTATCCAGATATCATGGCGAGGCATGGGTGTGGCAGACTCACTTCAAGCGGTACCTGTGTCTGGCTGGTCTTCGAATATAGACGTTGGTTTGCATAAATAACCGACGCCTAATATTATAGGCGTCGGTTGTCCTAAATAACCGACGCCCAGAAAAGCGACACTGAACGCTATTTCTGTAGTAGTGTTAGCACCTAGATGTCTGAGAACTAGGTCTAGACTAGTGCTTGTTGAGTAGCAAGTCCTTAGATGTCGTTCTTTCCTTGTAGTGTAGCGGTATGGGACGTTGCACTATTTGGAAATGACGTGCATCAAGGGAAGAGAAACCCTAGGCATATTGTGCACGTTGTCTAGAGTATCTACACTAGTCTACCCTTTGTTCTCACCCTTTTTACTAGTTTTCATGACACTGTACTCTGTACTATGTGTGGGATACTCATTTTCAGGATTTGGTTTTGGTATCCAATCGGATCGAACCGTGATAGTTTTCTCTGACGCTTGTTTTTTCAGAGAAAAACTATATAATATTTTATTATGTATATGTATTACAAAAATGTGTCCCCACACATGTACGAGTAGGAGGTGGTCATGCAACCCAAGTGAAAGTGATGATATCAGTCTAGAAGAGAGAGTAGTTCTAGATTAGATGTCTAGAGCCTTGTTGGATATATATATGATAGATGGAATAGATGATATAAGTTTTGATGATATGATGTAAGTTGATAGAGATGATGTAAGACAATCATGATGATTTATGTTTGTCTTTGATGACTTAAGTTCTGTTTGCGGATTTAAGATAAGTTTTGATGATGCAAGTATGAGTTCTTTTATGAGATGAGATAAGTTAAGTTAAGACTAGGTTGTGAGCCAGCATGAGCCTCAATCTCTTTTATGAAGGAGGACCTCTAGTGTTAGGACCAGTTTCGGGGTTAACTCCAGAGAGAGTGAGACCCATTGGGAGAAGGTTAGAGAACCTAAACTCCAAGATATGAGAAATATGAGATATGTGATATGATATGTCCTAAACTAGAATACTCCTGAGTGATTGAGTTGAGTTGCTTTATGCATGATTCCTATAGTTATCTTGATTCCTAGATGTCCTTGGGAGGACCAAACCCTAGAGACAGAGAGAGGCTGGTTATATATGTACATGCAAACATGAATATGAGTGCTTACCATCTGGGTGAGGGAGAGAGCCCAAGACCCTGGAGGAGGTATCTATGTTAGTTGGGTGAAGCCTCATGCTCGGGTTGGTGGTTTCCCACATAGGAATCTAGTGGTGTATATAAGAGAGTTTTGGGTAAGCATGTCTCATAGGTAGAGATCTATGATGAGAATATCATATCATGTTTCGGTTTGTTCTATGTGGCTAGTGCCAATGAGGTAATCTGAAAAACCCTAGACTAAGAGAGGGAAGATAAGTTTTTGTTTATGAGATACTCATAGAGTTGAGTTAGCTCAGAAAGACTGAACATGACACTTCCCTCACAGTATGGGTTAGAAGAACCTCATTTGGACTATATAAAGTTTTGATACATGTTTAACAAGCCACTTACATAAGTTTGTTTAGAACAACCATGATTTAATGTATGTTAGGATGTGATCTAATCTTGAGATGTGATATATAGATATGATATAATGAAAACCTAGAGATGGTTTAATTGATATCAATGCATAAATGGTTAACCATATACATTAATAAAGATGATAATGTAATATGGTTGGTTAATCTTGTGATGAAATCACTAGTAAATGTTGCAAATTATTATCAGCAATGAAATAAGATCATATAAATGAAACATGTTAAATGAGGTGTTAATCTTAGTGCATAATAAAGATGAAAAGTATAGTTTGAGAATTAGCACAACATGATGATTACGACACCTTCATATGATCTAGATGGATAAAGTGGGTTAACTTTAGTTAACTCCCTCCTAAAAGACATATGTTAATGTTGAACATGTTCTAATAATTAGCTCAATAAAATGTTTATGTCACTTTGACATAATGGGATAACTTTAGTTATCTCCTTAAGAACATGGTAATATGATGTGGGAACCCTATTTCATGGGCAAAAATAAAGATGCAATCCAAACATATGAGATACATCAATATGTAACCTAAGCTCCTAAACCATGTTATATGATTAGTGGTCCACCCTTGTATCACCTTAGATGTTTGAAAAACATCCTAGTAGCTTAGATATAGTTTTGGAGATTTTGATTATGTTGTACATAGAATGGTTCCTACATATGGATGAAGACATTTAGGTTTTCCCTGGAAGTATGAGTATGGTTTACTTTCGAGGACGAAAGTTCCTTAAAGTGGTATATGATGTGAAAGACTGGATTTTTGGGCTTAATTCCGAGGACAAAATTTCTTTTAAGGTGAGTAGGATGTGATGGAGTGGATTTTTTTGGAATCCATAAATCTCCAATAACATATTAGAATCCATATCTTGATTTATAAGGAGAGTTCTAAGTGTTTAGTAAAGTTGGAATGTTGATTGAGATTTATATAATGATTAAGATCCATAAGTTTAGGCCTTTTTGAGGAATTTAATTGAATGATCTAAAAGCTGACTTTTATCACCAAATTGGAGTAGAATGTAGCTTGAGATATAGGGAAGCTATGATCAAAATTTGGTGGCAATTGGATATTCCTAGAGAGAGTTATTGAGGTTTGAAAATGGGGAAATAATGTGTATATTGGAAGATTTGTGGACCTAAGTGTTGATCATTAATATCACACGCCCCCTTACTTGAGTTGGGTATGCGTGGCCGAATCCTAGCCCTAGGTATCCAATCTAGTGGTAGTGACAGCTGCTTTAGATGAGCCGCGGATATGCTTGAATGGAGGAGTAACGTTGACCCTTGGATGACAGATCGAGGGGTATCAATTTGTCTCCCACCTTGCGGTTAGAGCAAGGAGAGGGAGCAACAGTTGCCCCGACTTTCCCAGCCCCCACTCGTCCAGATCATGGGATGTAGGCGAGGACTAATGGAGGAATGGGAATCCTCTAGTGACCACGACCTGCGCAAGCCTTTATTTGCGACAAACCAACACCCAAAGAGAGAGAACTAGAATGCCTCGAGCGCGGTCTCTCTAGTGCGACCTGCAGCTAGTGGTTGAGGTTGTAGAGAAGAGATGAGGGCTCATCGGTGGCTTTTGAGGAGCTAGACGAGGTCGTAAAGGAAGACCAAAGTCAAGGGAGTCCACCCATGTATCTGCGTGCCCAAATCGTGAAGCTCTTCACAGTGGATGAGGCCAACCTGGTCGGAGAAGAAGGCAGATCTCGGAGACACGTACGTTGAGATCCTCACCATGAATCAGGGCCTGAGACAAGTTTGTGGAGGACTTCCAAAGCTTTTGGAAGCTTTGGATGTGTGCAAGGATGAGAGGGGTGCCTTTCCCCTTCGTGCTCCACTGCAGAAGCAGCTAGTAGCGGCGCTCCTTCCCAAATGGAAGATCGAGGGTGCCAGGGAGAACCTGAGTAGCCGAGGAGGTTGGGAAGATGATGACGAAGTTGATGGAGGGTCAAGACATCCACGAGGAGCTCTGGATGATGGCCGATCGCTCGTTGGAGCATCTCCCTCACGGCGGCGCACTACATATCAGAGTCCCACTTGGGACTGATCTTGTGAGAAAGAGAAGGGGGACAGGGAGCCGGACCGGGTCCAGGCACAAACCGGCTGGGTTGAAGCTGAACCAGGCGGCCAAAAAGTGAAGCCGCACCCCCTTAGTGGACACGTGTCAGTCCCGTATAGGCCCAAAAAGGTAAAATGCTCAGATCTACATTAATTTATAGAAAATAGCTTGATGATCTGAAAAATATAAATAATATGTCAAATTGTTTAGAAAAATGCGTAGAACACAATGGAAGCATAATATCAGGATTTTGATGCATGAATATCAGTGATATCTTGTTAGTTTTCAAATGCTTAATTGATGGATAATAAATATCAAACATTGGCCTAAAATTATGAGAATATGTTAGTAAATCAGTATTCATGCTTATAATCCAATGGATGTCAGTGATTATGATGATGATGCATGCAAACATGTAATTTACTCCATATGGATAATTAGGGCTTTTAACCCTAAATAAAATGCAATAAATGCACATGTGCTCAATAAATGATGAAATTCACAGAGTAAGATCATATCAGTATATGGAACTTCAGTTTTAACTATGAGATCATAATGATGAATAGAATCCATGTCATATGAAGTTGACCTTAATACATGGTTTAAAATCCTAGATACGTTAATAATGTAATCTAGGGTTAATATATCTAAATAATGATATGGAACCTGATATTCAGATTATGTATCCTAATCTGGAATATGACATCAGTAAGATAAATATAAGGAAAGAATACAAGTAATCATGAGAATATCATAATGAGATAAGCAAACACTAATATGAACACGATTAGGGTTAAGATGAGATGTATGATGATGGGAATCTGATGATAGTACATGATCTTATCTTAATCAGGTTCGACCAAGGATATAGTTGACATCAGGAATATGTGATTAGGATATCTCTTTGGAAGGTACGCCATTACCTCTTACTTGGCTTATTATACAATATGCTTGTGTTATATGGTAGTAAAGACTTGGCATATGGTATTGATTGAAATGATTGTTCTTGTATGATATGTTGCTTGATTTTCCATAATTATTGCTATGAACACATCAAACGTAATTTATTCTATTCCATTATATGAAAGCACCAACTCTTTGGCAGTGTGCTTGTAAGTGACTGAACTCTTTTCTAGTGGTCACGTTGTACATATGGAAGCACCAACTCTTTGGTAGTGTGCTTGGACCCAACTCTTTGGTAGTGGTCACATTGTACATATGATCCAACTCTTTGGTAGTGATCATAAAGGCCTTAATGCATTCAACCTTCGGCGGTCAATGCAAGGATGATATAATGGAAATGTGCTTAAAATATGTGTTCTCTTTTGTTAATGAAAATCTTTGTGCAAGTATATGCTTTTCTTATATTTCTTTATAACTACCAAGTATTAGTTTTATCTTATTGCCAAGATATTATGATAGGTATATAAAATACATGTAGGCGTACTCAGTACAATATTCTTGAATATTGTGCTGACGTGTACCACATGTAATCTTTTATTTAGGTTCTGGACATATGATCTTGAAGATCCAGGATAGTGAGAGTTGTATGGCGAGTTGATGTACAGGTGGACCTGTTGTCTTAAGATCATGTAGTTTAGTAGTAGTACATGTATATGTAGAAGTTTGTTGTTCAATATGTAATATCAAATGTTGTAACAATTCATGTTGTAATTATATGTTGAATGGTGAACATGTGTGTATGGTTTTATTATTGTTCATGTACATGTGCTACTGATTATTTCCTTCTGACTCCTTTGATTTTCTTCTTCTTAGCCTAGTGTGTGGTGTTTAAATTGGGATTCTCGCTGAGGTGAGGTTTCAATTTGGACGTCACACATCAGATTAAGTTTTAGAAAATTCGGGGACGTCACAAGGATACTTCATCATTATAATCTCTATAGATCGCTCAATCCTTCTTGAGATTTATCTTACTTTTCCCTTTGAATAGAATATGTAACGTCCCTAGATTCCTCCTTCTCAAACCCCATGTCAATGAGAAGACAAAATCTGAACATGTTATGCAATTGTATTACAGTGCTTCACGAAAGAAATATGTGCATACAAGAACATACAAATATAGACATACACCATAACATTCTCAGCATTCAGTATGTCTATATTACAAAATGAATTATTACAACATGATTTATGATTACATGTTGAAAAGAGAATTTTACAAGTCTATGAACATGTATGCTAACTAGGATCTACACAAAAGGTACCACCTAAATACTTCTCACTCTCTGTCTTTTCTCCTATTCTGGCTTGAACGTAGAAAATATGTGAAATAGATGAATCAACAAAAGTTGTGTATGTTGGTGAAATACTTGTATAGTAACTTTCACACTGAATGCTTTGAAGAAAGAAAGTAAAAGAAAAAATTATTTAATGTTATAATCAGGTCAAAAATATTTTAGTAGTTTTTGATGTGATTGTACTACTAAGTGGTGTTGCACTTCACATTTCCTTGTTCCTTGGCCTATGAGGTTCCTTGATCCTTGGGCTATGGGGTTGTGTCGACCATAGAGAGAGAGAGTGTGTGTAAACACTTAGTACCTACAATCCATCCATATTCTCTTTTATGTTCTTTTATGTTTGACAAAGCATATACTACTAATATTTATCCAAGAATTTATATGCAAATACAAGTTTCCAAAGTACATCATATAATTATTCTTTCATGAAAACTACTTTTATACTTAATAAAACCCATGAACCTGAGTTCAGAGATTCCTTATACATCCATGATCCTCTAGATAATCTGGTCATCACCTGATTAAGAGCAACGAATCATCATTAATACAATGTTCACTGTTATTAATGATATTTAGGTACAAATTAGGGTTTAGGTCAAATATAAGTGTTACTAATCTGAAATATGTCCCTAGTATTTTTATATTGATCAGGATGTCATTTTTAGGGTCTGGTCCAAATTTCATATTTTTCTAATGATTGGTCTATTATCTAGAATTAAAAGAGGTCAGAAGCACTTAATTACATTTTAATGTAAAAAGCCCTAGTATTTAAAGATTCCATGAACATTAGAGTTCATATTTAGTTTCCTCATAGCATTTGGATTCATAACTATTGTTATCAGATTTACTATTCATCATTTACTAATTATACCATTGATAAGAACCCTAAGGTGGATTATTATCATCTACATTATTAATTATTGTTATGTGTTCTTCATAAGCCAAATCTAGGGGTCCATCTTTAAAGATGATGTTTTTAAGACAAATTTTGGTACCTTATTTGTAATTTTCTTATAATCAAACTAATTACTATGAATTTTACAAGATCAGAAAATTTGTTTAGATTTTTACCTTTTTCAGCTAACTAGATGGTGCCATGTGTCTCTAGAGGGCAAAACTGCTCCAGGACAGAGTCGACTGGGTTCATGAATGAATCAGATCGGTTTTTGGTCTTGGTTGCTATGAGACTCGGCCATCTGCAAATCACAAGTCAGCGGTCCATCCTCCCCATGCTTACCTCGTGATCTTCGAAATGTGTGCCAATGAGAGAGAGAGCTTCCTTCGCTACTCCAGGTTGGGGCCACGCCACCATGGCCAACTCTGGCAAGAATTCTAGACAAGAACATGTACTCGTCGCCTATCTTGCTTCATCCGTACTCGATGCCTATAACGTCCCCAGATTCTGCCATCTCGAGACTTAGGAGGCTCGAGAGGACAAATATGAAAATGTTAGACAATTGTTTCAGAGTGCATTGCGGAACCAATTTGTGCATAGATGAACATACAACTGTAGACTTACACTGTAACATTTCTCAACATTAAACATGTAAATTATTACAAGATGACTTAGTACAACATGAATTACAATTACATATTGAAAGATGATTTACAAGTCTATGAACATGTATGCTAACTAGGACCTATACAATAGGTACAGCCTAGACAACTGCTCACTCCCATATTTTCCTCCCATGCTATCTCTGAACCTAAAACATATGGGAAATAATGAATCAACACACAAGGTGTTGTGTATGTGGGTAGAAAGATACATACTAATATTCTTGCATAATTGAAATAGTTTGAGAAAGAAAAAATAAAAGAAAACATTGTTTAAAGCAATAATTAGGTAAACACATATTTTATATGTCTTTTGATGCATTTGTACTACTAAGTGGTGTCACACTTGATTTTTCCTCGCCCCTTGGGCTATGTGGACCGAGTGTTGGTATGTATGCCCTGAGAGCCAATCATGGGATGATTGGTGGGATACATTGAGATTGATCTGATAAACATCAAAGGTGAGCTTCCAATTCCTTCTGGTTCAGTCATATGAGATAGTGATAGAACAGATTGAATGTCTAGAGAATGACAGTACTCAATGACGTATGCCTTCAGGTTCATGACCTGAACGATGAGATCATACGGGTGCTAAGAGTTTGTACGTTCTTGTTATGTCCCTAGTCGGATGTCATTGTGGAAGGTAGATAGACAACAATGACACACAAGACTAGATTGTGGTGTTGGTTGATGACAGAATCTCATTAGTCATGATATAGAGATATCAAACCAAACACATAGGTACTTGTTAGAGAACAAGGTACCAGACAGACCCACCGTGAGTTTGACACATGGAACCATGACATGGTAGTCACAGTCAGTACTCACAGTGATGGTGGTGAGTGTGATTCTTAGACCTGAAATCACTGCACTCAACACATGTCGTTGGGCACACTTTGACATCATCAAACGCAGTCCTGAAACATGGGTTGTTATAAAGGTGATGATTGGGTGGCTTTGACACATGGGGCTTTTGAGGGGTGAGTGATAGATATGGGATTTGTCCCTCCTGAGGGAGTATGATATCCATGGCCACTTGATGAGTAGGATTGAGAAAGGCGTGCACGCATGTGTGAATCAGTATGTGATACTGATGTCATACATATCTGTTCCAGTCTACTCTGAGATCAAGGAAGTGAATGAACGTTGACAGGATGACTGTTCCATGCCTCGAGTTCATTCGGGATATCAGTGACAAAGGAATTATACATTCGCTGTAAAACCATTCACGGATTGTAGGATGAAAGTTGTTCTCCAACTTTCTACTTTCACTTGGGTAGCACTGATGTGTGACTAGGCACCGCTCTTTGCTTGTGAAGTCATAAGTGTTATGGACTTTCACTGCCAACGTGAAATGGACCTGCAGGGTCACACACATAGGATTTAACCTGGAAGAGGAGTTTTGTCCACAAAGCAATGTTTAGATTAATTACTAAAGGAGTTTAGTAGTTCAATTAAACACTCAATTAGTCGATGGCTCAATATCGTATGGTTCAAGGAGTTGGACGCATTGATTGGAGTATCGGATTGATTGAAATCGCAATTGACTGATTTTGCCCAACCTGTACTCCCAACTGATCGGCTCATGTGATGAACCGGTCGGCTGAGGTTGCTGAACCGGTCGGCTGGAGTGTCCAGGCCGATCGGCTCATACCCAGGTTGAAATGACCGGTTCAAGAGTTGAACCGATCGGCTCAACTGGTGCAACCGACCAGTTGGGAAAGTCATGTCGGCAAGAATTTTCCTTTGGTTTCAAATTGCCCAATTCGATTGGGAATAATATTGGTATTCGATACCAATTGGGAAAGAAACAAGGAAAGTCAATCGGGAACCAACCTGGAACCCCAACCGACCGATTCATGAGTGAACCGATCGGTTCAAGGGTCCCAAACGATCGGTTCAGTGGTGAACCAATCGGTTCAGGTCCCCAACCGACCGGTTCACTTGTGAACCGATCAGTTCAGGTTGCGAGATGGTTGCTTTTGGTGGAAAATCCCGAACCCTTCTACTCCTGCTTTAGTGCCGCATTGCCCGAGATGGAGAACCCTATCCCATGACTCTCCTATATATATAGGGGGTATTGGGGGCTTCTCACAGTACAGCTCAGTGCAACCAGTTGCTCTGCAAGTTGTCGTTCTCTCTGGTTTTGGTAACCGTGAGAGAGCCCGAACAAGTGCTTCCCACAAAAGGGAGGTGCAGCAAGGGAAGGATAACTGCAGTTGCAACAGGAGGCAGGAGAGCGTGTTGGCGACTAGTACGTCAACAGGAGGGTGCGACTCCTTCCACTTCCTTTTGGGACAAGGAGTGTGGAGTTCTAGGTGGTCCGTGTGGACTACTACAGAGGCGGGAGGACACTGCCGCTTAGGAGGACAACTGTCATCCGACAGTCCGGTTCGAGTAGGAGTTGTCAGTCCCTGTGCGACCAGGAGCTGCATAGACACCGTCGAAGTCCGAGTTGAAGACCGCGCACTGCGCGAGGTATTGTCCCCGAGCAAGCCTCGGGACAAGGTATGATTCCACAAACCATCTTTTCCTATTATATAGACGTTGACGCGTTTCCTCGGTATGGGTTGGGGAGATTTTTTTTGTTTCCGCTGCCTTCTGTGTCTCCCCTATAAACCCTACACCGAGTGCCGACCTTATATTTAGAGGGGAGAGAGAGAGATGTCACACTTCATTTTTCCCCACCCCTTGGGCTATTGGGACTGAGTGCCGACCTTATATTTAGAGGAAGAGAGAGGATTGAGGGATAGAGAGAGAACATAAATCCACTCAATAGCTACAAACCATCTATATTATTTTTTTATGTTCTTTAATGTTTTGCGGAACATATACTAGTAATACACATCCAAGAATTTATATGCAAACACAAACATCCAAAGTACATCATATCATTATGCATTCATGAAAACTAGTCTTATACTTAATAAAACCCATGTACATAGGTTCAGAGATACCTAATCATCTTGGATCATCTAGAACTTTATCCAAGACCTGATTAAAAATAATTGAGCATCATTAATACATGATCATCATTATTCTTAGCAAATTTTTGGTCCAAATTAGGGTGTAGCCAAATTTGGTTTCAAACTGGTCTTAATTGATTTATGATATTTTTGTACTGATCTAGAGGTCATTATTTAGGTCTAGTTCAATTTTCATAATTTTCTGATGATTAGTCTATTTTCTGGAATTAATATGATGTTTAAAGCATCTAAATGTGCATTAATGTGGGAAGTCCAAATATTTTGAAATTATTATCATATCTGAGTCAATATTAAGTGTCCTCACAAAAATATGGTTTAACATAAATTTTCTGGGAATTTGTCTCACATTGATAGGATTTATTATATCACATGCATTCTAAAATGAAGCATCATCTTATACATTAAAACCCATCAATATTACTATTTCAAAGGTCAGATCTAGGGGCCTTATAAGAAAGAGGATATTTTTTAGAGTCTAGGGATATTTTTCAGGTATTTTTAGGGAAAGGAGGCTATTTTCTATGTATTATACAAGATATAGACAAATCCTGGGATTTTAGATGGTATTTACCTGTATTGGCCAATCATCATTTGCCATGTGTATACTAGAGGGACGCTGCTCCTCATCTGAGATGGTCTGGTTTAGGCTGTTGGGTTGGTTTGTTTTCTAGACCACATGGGTTCGATCTGAGCCAGTCTGCTCCTCTCATTCTTGCTTTCTCGCCACACGACGCCCACATGCGTCCATCGTCGTGAGGCCCTCCTATCGTTCTTCAACACTGCCTCAAGCCCAGCATCGAGCTTCTCTTCTATACAACACTATTGTATCCCGATACTCCGATGAGATGGCGCCATGCCTTCTCCTCATCATCATCCTCTCGATCATGGTTGAGGAGACCTAGAGCGGTGAGTCCATGAGATCTTCGACCCTGCTCTTCCATACACAGGAGAAACAGGGAGCAACTTGGACCTCCTCAGATCTCCTCACCTTCTGGCTCTTCTCGACGGTCCTGACATCCATGTTGATGGGTGGTTTAGGTGTTGGCAGAGAAGATGGCGTGGGTTTTTGGGGTGTTGTGGTCATCCTGAGTGACTTGGTTCCCCACACAAAACATCACGAGTGTTGTGGCGGAGGAGCCCGGTGGTGCATAGCCAGTGGGTTGTAGGAGGAGGTCAGTTGTGCATCTTTGTAAAACTTCACACCTCCACCCTGATCGGTCTATCAGTGAGTCATCCATGGTCTCCTCCCTTCTTCTTCTATCAATAGGCCTCCATGGCCAGTTCTCGGTGTTGCTGCTAAGCCCATCTCTACCATGCCTCCCTTCCATGATAGTGATCATCAGTGATACAGAAGGCTCCTAAATGGCCAATGCAACTTCAAGAATAGGTCATATGACCACTAGGTATGTAACTCACTTGTCGTTGCATCCAAAGAGAGGAATAAGAATCACAGCTTCAATCCTTTGATGATCTGTAGAAACCTAGTTGGCCAAGGTGAAAGACGACGAAGCGAAAGGGATGGATAGGGTAGATCTTCCTCCTTATTTCCTGATCTTTCTTTTTTCTAGCCATTGTGGTGAGACGCAACATAGATATGGGTGGATTTTTCTCTACCCTTCTGGGTTGGCCATGACAAAAAGGTTGTTAAGCAAATCCTTCAATTTTGGGAAGATGACAGGTGACGAGTTGGATTTCTTCCCTCAAATCCGTAGGATTTGGAGTTTAGAAACAAAGTCTCCATTACCGAGTCAATAGTAGTCACGGTTTGGATTGGGCCATGCTTGCTACCATGGGCCACATGACATGTCAATGATACACCCATCATTATCTCCAACAACCATAATTTGAATGCCATGAGACTTTAACAAAACCCTAACAACCAATTGTTCTCTCTCAGCTAAGTCTCATATAAATGGTCTAACACTTGTTCACTAAACCCAGCTCATCACACATCTTTTGAAATAAATGTGTAAACATTGAATATTACCAAACAAATCATTTAGCATTGATCAAACAAGTTCTATCCACTAAAAATGATCGTGATGCATCCCAAGGTTCCTTATTCAACCATTTAAATCCATGTATGCTTAATTTGGTATTTTACTCGAAATGTCCTCAAATCGACTAATAATTAGTATTAATCATCTTCGTGTACATGAAAGGCCTTCGATAGCTACTACTGAACCTCTAATGGAATATGGGTCATACTTGTGGGTCAAACGAAACCATTTTTGAATAAGAGTCACCATCCCTAGAATTAACCAACCAGGAATATCCTTGGACCTGAAATACTATATTGGTTTTTGAAATCTTGCAAATTGGGTCATCACATTCACCCCACCTTATTTGGAATTTCGTCCACGAAATTCAACTAATCTCATCCTTAAGAGGCTATTTAGGAGTTCAACTTCATATACTTCATCATTTCTTAGATTCTAAGACCACCATAGTTGCATGCACTCTAAGTTGTTAGCTTAGGGTCTAGAGATTTTTCGGTGTCTCCACCCCACCTTATATATGTGGAAGCATCACTTAAAGTCTTCGCCATAACATGACATTATGATATCTTAGGATTACATCACCCCTAAGGATACAAGTTTTGTTCATACTTTTAAAATTCAAGAGGAATTCATTTATATGCCATGATATTAAGAATGCTCAAATCTAACATCATTAACATCTTACAATGATTTCAGCGTTAGAGGATATTTATCTTCATCCTTGATATTAGAATTTTTCTACTTAAGAAGGGATTACGTAACATGCTTGACCATTAGGGTTTCACCCTATGGTGTGATATTCATACTCAACTTAGAAGTATGCATTGAGAAGGATCAAAGTTATTAACTATATTTCTGATCATGTATCCTATGATCCAAAAATATCTTTATATCAAGTTCATGAGTTCAAATTTTTAGGTCTTGCATGTATTATGTGAAGGGAAAAAAGAAAATATAGTAAGTTTATCTCATGATCTCAACCTCATATATTTCATGTTTCATATGAAGGGGGAAGAGAATATTTTAAAGGCAAACTTATCATGATTTCAATCTTGGGTACTACATGTATGATATAGGGGTAAAATATACAATAAATCAAGCTGATACGAGTGACTCCTCATATATAAATCATCTATATAGATCAAGTGAGGCTTCTATCATCGTATATTAAGAAGGAGAAGAAGAAGGGAGAACATGTATTTTTAGTATCTTTTGCACAAAGCATCATACTCTCATAACTAGAGTTCATATATTACCTCACTTGCAACTAATGATGAGATTCACAAAATATGTCACTCCAGCTAGGACCTAATTCAACCAAAGGATTGACTTTATCATATGGGTCATCTACCCATCCTTTTCTTTCACCCAATTCTCACATATAGATTTGAATCATGCATAAGGACTCAACTCATCTACTCAGGAGTAACCTAGCTTAGGACACATCATTTTACATATATCTTAGATTTTATATATTGTAGGGTAGGTCCTATGACCCTCTCCTTGTGAGTCTCACTCTCTCTCGAGTTCACCACATACCTTATCCTAACATTGGAGGTCCTCCTTTGTAAAAGAGCTTGAGGCACATGCATATTCAAATGTATCTTAACTTAGCTCATCTTAAGTTAGAAAAAGGAATGTACTTTCATCATCAAGATTTTGCATAAATTCTACAAAATTGTATTCAACAAGTATACAACTTAAAACTTCATAAGGGAACTTATACCATCCGATATCAAACTTAGATAATATTTCTCATGCTTATTTCAACTATTGTTCTATCATCTACTCTATGTATCACATATCTTGATAAGGCTCTAGACATCTAATGTAGACTACTCTCTCTTCTAGACTGATGTCACTTCTTTTCACTTAGGTTGCATGAACACTAACTACTCTACAATATGAGGGACACAATTTTATATTTACATATATAGTTTTTCTCTGGGAAAGAGGATGTCAGAGAAAACACTCGAGGCTCGAGCCGATTGGAAAACAAAACCAAATCAGTAAAACTGAGTGTCCCACACACAGTAGATAGTCTAGTGCCCTATAACCTAGTGAAATGGTGAGAACAAGGAGTAGACTAGTGTAGCTAACCAATACATATGAGCTCTATATGGAAGGGGTTTCGCACACTCATCTAAACCTAATTCTCAAACATATAGGTTCTAACCTAGATGCTAGGTCAAACCTTATTCCTATAGAACAACTTACTAAGTTTCTAGGGTTTTATGTGAAAGGTGAAGTTTAGTTTTATGTTTCATGGTGAGCAATTGTTAGGTGTAGCTATTGTTCATGCTCTGATACCAACTGTAACGTCCCTGGATTATGCCATCTCGAGACTTAGGAGGCTCAAGAGGACAAATCTGAAAATGTTAGACAATTGTTTCAGAGTGTGTTGCGGAAGAAATTTGTGCATACATGAACATACAACTATAGACATACATCGTAACATTTCTCAACATTCAACATGTAAATTATTACAAGATGACTTATTACAACATTAATTACAATTACATATTGAAAGACGATTTATAAGTCTATGAACATGTATGTTAACTAGGACCTATACAATAGGTACAACCTAGACAACTACTCACTCCCATCTTTTCCTCCCATGCTATCTCTGAACCTAAAACATACGGGAAACAATGAATCAACACATAAGGTGTTGTATACATTGGTAGAAAGATACATACTACTATGCTCAGTTAATTGAAAAAGCTTGAGAAAGAAAGAGTAAAAGAAAACATTGTTTAAAGTGATAATCAGGTAAACAGATATTATATATGTCTTTTGATGAATTTGTACTACTAAGTGGTGTCACACTTCATTTTTCCGTGCCCCTTGGGCTATGTGGATCGAGTGTCAACCTTATAAGTAGAGGGGAGAGAGAGAGATGTCACACTTCATTTTTTCTTACCCCTTGGGCTATGGGGACCGAGTGCCGACCTTATATTTAGATGAAGAGAGAGGATCGAGGGAGAGAGAAAGAGCATATATCCACTTAGTAGCTACAAACCATCTATATTTTTTTTTATGTTCTGTAATGTTTTGCGGAACATATACTACTAATACACATCCAAGAATTTATAAGCAAACACAAACATCCAAAGTACATCATATCATTATGCATTCATGAAAACTAGTCTTATACTTAATAAAATCCATGTACCTAAGTTCAGAGATACCTAATCATCTTGGATCATGTAGAACTTTGTCCAAGACCTGACTAAAAATAATTGAGCAGCATTAATACATGATCATCATTATTCTTAGCAAATTTTTGGTCCAAATTAGGGTGTAGCCAAATTTGGGTTCAAACTGGTCTTAACTGATTTATGATATTTTTGTACTGATCTAGAGATCATTATTTAGGTCTGGTTTAATTTTCATAATTTTTTGATGATTAGTCTATTTTCTAGAATTATTATGATGTTTAAATCATCGAAATGTGCATTAATGTGGGAAGTCCAAATATTTTGAAATTATTGTTATATCTGAGTCCATATTAAGTTTCCTCACAACAATATGATTTAACATAAAGTTTATGGGAATTTATCTCACATAGATAGGATTTATTATATCACATGCATTCTAAAATGAAGCATCATCTTGTAAATTAAAACCCATCAATATTACTATTTCAAAGGTCAGATCTAGGGGTCTTCTAAGAAAGAGGATATTTTTCTGATTCAAGGGATATTTTTCAGGTATTTTTAGGGAAGGAGGCTATTTTCTATGTATTATACAAGATATAGACAAGATATATATATATATACATACATATATATACATATATATATATATATATACATATATATACATATATATATATATATACATATATATACATATATATATATATATATATATATATCTACATATATATATGCATACATATATATATATATATCTATATATATATATATATATATATATATATATATATATATATATATATATATATATAAGGTAGCGATCGAATGAGAAACATCCTACGGTGAGAGCATGAGAGGCATTTGAATAACTATAAATTAGGAGCTATTTTTAAAAATCCAACCATATAGATGGAAAAAGCATCATTTCATTTACCTTATAACAAAAAATCATTGCAATCAAACATTATTTACATGGCCATATGTACAATATACACTTTTTACATCCAACGGTTCGCCTGAAATTCAATATAGAGCGTCGAAAAGTATTTTGTTGTTGTGAATGATCTACAAATTGGATGGTGATAAAATTATGTAGGAAAGTAAATATTTATATATACTTGTAATCTATATGGTTTGATTATGAAAAATTGATCTATATGGAGAGTTATTCAAATGCCTCTCATCCTCTCACAAGATATGTTTCTCACTGGACCTGGAGAGTTATATATATATATATATATATATATATATATATATATGTGTGTGTGTGTGTGTGTGTGTGTGTGTGTGTGTGTGTGTGTGTATATATATACATACATATATATACATTTATATATATACATATATATATATATATGTATATATATATATATATATATATATATATATATATATATATATATATATGTGTATATATATACATATATATATCATCTCCATATTCCAAGTGAGGTTTCTTAGTATCATATATTAGGAAGGAGAAGTGAAGGAAACAACATTTATAAGTATCTTATGCACAATGATTTTACTCTTAGAAAAATAGTTTCATATATCACCTCATTTGTAGCTAGTGATGAGTTTCACAACATAAGTCACTCAAGTTAGGACGTAGCTCAGTCAAAGGATTAACTTTATCATCATGAATTTCTACCCATCAATTTTTTTCACCCAAATTTCACGTCTATGATTTAGATAATAGGTATGAATCATGCATAAAGACTCAACTCATATACTCATGAGTAACCCATCTTAGGACACATCATTTTACATATTGAATATCTCTCATATGTTGGAGGTTAGGTCATATGACCATGTCCATGTCGGTCTCACTCTCTCTATATTTCTCCCTTATCTCATGCTAACACTAGAGGTCCTTTGTAAATGAGCTATAGGGTCATGAATATTCAACCTAATCTTAACCTAGGTTATCTTAAGTAAGAAAAGAGTACATTTTTCATTACCTAGACTTCATTAAATTATCCAATATTATGTTCAGACCTCATATACAACTTAGATATTTATAAATAACTTATACCTTAGAGATCAAATTTATTTAAGATCGTCCTTTCTTATATCATATATCATTATATTGTCTAGGTATCTATCGCATATCTTGATAAGGCTCTAGACATCTATTTTTTATATAATATCTCTTCTAGACCGATGTCACTCTCTTTCACTTAGGTTTGATATACATTAAATACTCACCATTATGAGGGACACATTTTCATATTTACATATATATATAAACATTAAATATTTTTTGCCAAGAAGGCAGACGTCAAAGAAAACTGTCGAGGCTCGACCTGCATGGAAAACAAAACTAAATCAGCAAAATGAGTGTCCCACACATAGTAGATAGTCAAGTGCCATGTTGCCTAGAGAAATGGTGAGAAAAAGGTGTAAACTAGTATAGATACCCAATACATATGAGCTCTATATGGAAAGAATTTCAAACACTTGTCTAAGCCTAGTTCTCAAACATCTAGGTTCTAACTTAGAGGATAAGTCAAACCTAGTTCCTATAGAACAACTTGCTATGTTTCTAGGTTTTAGTGTGAGAGGTGAAATTTATTTTTATGTTTCATGGTGAGTAAATTTAGGTGTAGCTATTTTTCATGCTCTGATACCAAATATAATGTCCCCAGATGTTGCTTTCTCAATCCTCGGGGATGATAAGAAAAAATATGAAATCATTATGCAATTCTATTAGAGTGTGTTGCGGAAGTAATATGTGCATACATAAACATACAAATATAGACATACACCATAACATTCTCAACATTCAAAATTTCAATATTACAAAATTAATTATTACAAAGACATTTACAATTACATATTGAAAAGAGAATTTTACAAGTCTATGACCATTTATGGTTACTAGGATCGACAACAAAGGTACAGCCTAAACATTTCTCACACCTTGTGTTTTCTCCCATTATGGATCTGAACCTAAAAATATGTGAAATAGACGAGTGGCTCAACAAAATTTGTGTACATCGGTGAAATACTTGTATAGTAACTTGCATAATGAAAGATTTGAAGAAATAAAGTAAAATAAAACATTATTTAATGCGATAATCAGGTAAACACATATTTTAGCAGTCCTTTGATGTGATTGTACTACTAAGTGGTGTCACACTTGGAGGGTAACATCAACTCGCAGTCCATGGAGAGATCTGAGGAGCTACTATAGTAGTTGTTCGAGTTTTTTGTCCATGGAAGAGAAGTTAGACGAGTCCCAGTGCAAGTAGGAGCTACATAGACACCGTCCAAGATAGAGTGTGCATCTACACCAATGAGGATTGTCATTGGACTTTCTCCAGAACTAGGTATGTCTTTGTCAACCATCTTTTCCATTACATAGTTATTGACGTGATCTGTTGGTTAATGGGAAATATGTCAGTAAAATTTTTGTTTCCTCTACCTCTCCGATGCCATATTTACCTACATATATAACATGGTCAATGTTAGACACAAGTGGAATTGATATATTTGGTGAGGTTGTCAATCTTTGCATTCAATACTGAAATGTAACTCACCAATTGATCCCACTCCATTACTTAGTCCTCTAAGATCCATACTACAACCAAGTCATCAATAAGCTCCCAAGGCTATCCATAGAAAAAATCATTTGGTTCATGATTCATTATCATTCTCTGATCATCATGCAATCCGCTATATAAAATGTAGATAGTTCTACTATGGTAGGTAGTGATCAGGAAACATCCTTATAAGTTAATGAACTCTCCTAAGTCTTCTCCAAAGTGGCTCCAACACATGGTTTGAAATTAGTTATTTGATTAAAAAAATCAACACCATTATGAGTACAAATACTTTCTTCAAAAATTTATGATGATTGTGTACCACATGGTTTTGCACCTCTGTCATCCCCTTAGGATCCATTACTTTGATCTAGCTCAGGGTGAGAATTAGAAAATGTAGAATTTTTAACCAATCACTTGTCATCCCATGAATGTTTATGAGTCCTACTAAACTCAAAGAAGATTGTGAAATGGAGTTTGGGATCTTCATAGGCAAGACCTAAAAATGGGTTTTGTTGTAGTGTCCCAATAAATTCAACTATAAATGAAAGAGATCATTTGCTACTATGGGCCACACAATTGATAGATTGGAAACTATCAAAATCTATGGTGTGGTTTAGTCCATTAATGTTTTTTTTTGTCGACTAAAAATCTTATTAATGTGTTAAAACCAAAAAAACTTTAGTCTTAAGTACAATGAACAAACCCCTAAAAACATAAACCTATATATGATTGCATAACCACACAGGGAAGCATCATACTAAATAGACCCAGGAGCAAGAAATAGTGTAAGGACCGAAGAGTCCTCCCAGGGACAGAGACAAAGACAACCATCCTCAAAACTCTAAAAAAACAGTAAGAAAACACTAATAATAAATCCACCTAGAAAGTGTGCCTCCTTAGTTGCTAATCTAAGCCTAATTAGATCATCATCTCAGCAACTGTATTCATGAAGGATGCCATGTCTTCACAGGTCCTTACTCGATGCAGAGATTAAATGAGGCACTGGTTTTACCAATAAAGAAAGGAGATACCAGTCGCAGGGGAAATGAAATCCCGGGTGTTGGACGGAAGAAAACTTACAAGAAACAAAAACCAACTTCCAACCTCTTAGAGGATACTGGCCGACTACTCCTCTTCCAGCTAGCTAATAGTAAGATCACCCAGAAATTGTAGTAGAAAAGAAGCATCAACAAGTAACATCCTGAAGGAATGAATCTGATTCCGTCCCCTTGGAAGTTTGCTACATGCCAGCATCAAGACAACACTAAAACATCTCGAGCCAAGTAGGAAGGGAATAAAGGGTCACATAGGGACTAGATAGAGTCATCGATCCATGGAATCTCATCTGTTCAAATTCTCCTTGGCTTCTTCTTCTTCTTCCTTAGTCTAGGACTTGCACTTAGCTTGAAATCAATTTGTTGTTCTGGACCCGGGTCATAAGAGCTAGTAGAATCATCCTCCGAGGTAATATCACATGCTTTATGATATTCAAATGAGATACTAGAATCGTGCAGGATCTTGTTACATTGTGGAGTAATCTTGAGGATAGAGAGGGATAATTCCCACTCTAGATCCAATCCCTCCACTACCACTCCGAAGGATTCACAGTACATCTCCAGTTCAGGCAGAGCTGTGTTTCCAGAGTTGTGTTCATCATGGTATTCGTCTTGGTTCTCCTTGCTTCTCTTGTTAGTCTCAGAGGCAATTTTTGAACTAGGTTGAGAGCATCTTGGTTTTCCTACATGGATTTGTAACTCATTGTTGTAGTATTTGCGTCAAGGGTCCTTGGGACAGGAAACAAATTTGTGGCCGCACTGATTGCACTTTGAGTAGAGAAGTGGCTTGGAGACGTACTCAATGTCGAGCTTCTTTGGATTATCATCCATCTCGAGCAAGAGTTCCTTGGAGAATCCTTCAGTTGATTGGATCTCTACGCATACCAGGGCTCCATTTAGACAGTTGGTAGACAGGGTTTCTTCATCGAAGTCGACTGGTCTCCCGAGCAGACTCACAATGCCTTCCAGTCAATCAAGTGTCCAAGGGGTGCATGGGTTCTCCACTCTATGCCACACCGAGAGTTTCTGGAATGAGAGGGGACCAAGGGGCTCACCTGGTTCCCATGGATGAGCAATGACGAGGCCACCATCGAGCATCCAGGGAGCCTCATCAAGGATTTGTTCCCTCTCTGTGTCGGTTGATAGTTTGACAATGAATCCCTCATCTTCTTCTGCTTCGATCTGAGAGTCACCACTAGGGCGCCATAGTCTCTTGATCTAGCCGAGGATTTTTCCATTGAAGGGCTTCCTCCCTGTGAAACGAAGAGATAGGTATTCCTTCCAGTTTGGAGCCTCCTCCTTCTTGGTGGAGAATGAGAAGGTCTTCACGCCGTTCTTAACTATCAGTTCCACATATCTGATAATTGGGGCATCCTTGCACATTCTCCCTAGTATGCTATATAGCATCCAATCAGGGTCAGGAGGGGATGACGAGGAGCCCTTGTTCTTTTTTGGCGGAGGTACAGAGGAAGGGGAAGAAGGGATTGGGGTTGTTAGGGGTGTGGAGATCCTAGATTTAGCATGATACTGGGAAGTCGAGACGTTATATGCCTCGGTGGCCACACTTGAGCCAATAGGAGGAGCAATCATCGACTCAGTTCTACCTTCTCTCCCTATAGCATCATCGGCCCTAGGATTTCACCTGCCGCCTCTCCCTCTTCCACTCCACCCTCAGCTCGCCATCCTAGAAGTCAATGATTTCTTGGATTTGGTTTATTACACATGTTTTGAGGGATTACATCTCCTTCATTTTCTTGCATTGTACCTATGAGAGAGATCTACTTCTGAATCATCTAAAAGTCAATGACATTTATGTGTGGCCTCGTTTCAACCATAAACCAATTTTGCTATCAAAATATAAACTTGAAAAATTTAGAAGTTTAATTAAAAATGTACAAATTACTTTTAAAGACTAAGGAAATTGATGTATACAAAAAATAGAATTTTACCACCTGACAATGGTGCTACCAATTGGATTAGACAAGCACAATTATTCACTTTTAATATTTTTGAATCCACAAATTATAATCCATAATAGCACTAGTCACAATGAATTAGAGCTATAAGTTGTATCCACATATTTAATTCGAAATTTAAGCTTAGCTATGTTAAAGAAGAAATATGCTTAATTGATGATATTTTTATATGAATGAAGGAAATAAATTCCTAAATTAATAAGGTAATACATAAGGAGAAACAAAGAACTAGAAAAAAATCAATGATCTTTTAGCATTCCATTATATCAAGTAAACTGCAAATTTATTTGTTTTGGTAACCCAATCTCCCATTTCTTTTTTTGTATTGTATATTAATATTTACATTTTTGTAGTTGTACATCATGGGACAAGAGACTCTCCCCAAGTAAAGGAGAGAAAAATAGCACAATCAATGTAACACATGATTAAAAAATAGAACCAACAATAGCATGCATGAATCAACTCAACCATGCTACTGTTAAACAAAAGAAAAAAATCCACAAAAGAAAATAGTCATGAAAGTATAACAAATCAAAACTTCAAAACCAAATAACCGATGCATTTTCAAATTATTCATTGCACAAGAAGCCATAGAAAATAAACTCTTCATAACCACGTAGAAGAAAATTAATCTTGAATCACAAGAACAATCTTCCATTTAGAAGGCTTCAATAGGATATGAAATGTCACTTTCCAAAGTTGACAAGGCCTATCAACTTTTAAATACCATGACATCAGAAGGAGCACAAAGTATCGATTTGACTACCATTCAACAATAAGTTAACCCTTTAATACAAAAGATATAGCTATTGAACCTGACCAATAGCATAGAATCACATGAACTCCATATGGACAAGGTTCCTTATAACAACCACCAAAGAAACAAGTCCATATGTTATAAAGTATCCTAACAAAATTTGACACTTCATAAGAGGGATAAATCATCGTCAAACATCATTATCCATCACTATATTAGAGCCTTACCTACTAAACAAGAAGACAAAGCTTTTAGTTAACCTATAGAGGGAGTTATCATCGAGATACTTGTTCTCATGTACGTAAGACTTTCTTTCAATAGGTATATAGTAAATAATACAAAGGTCAATCATATGATCTTTCTTAGATATCAGAACTCATAGGTATTCTCAACTAGAAGGAATTATGTAAATAAGAGCGTCCTTCATAATTACATTCAATCTATAAGTTTCATAAGGACAATAAAATAAAATATGATGCACATGTTTATAATTACTCCTTCATAAGATGCAAAAGGAGTAGGTAGAGAATCCTCTTGATCTTGTATAATCAGTACAGTGAAATCTCCCACGACCTAGTTTGTATTCAATAGTCTAGAACCTCCTTGGTTTCCTGAAAGACCAAATCCATGGAAAATATTGCATCTATCTATTGTATAGACTACAAGTTCATAATAAATATTTTAAAATATATAAACTCCAACTTTTGGATAACACATATGGTTACTAATATCTCTCAACTAAAAAAAAACATGATAATTGACTCTCACCTAAATAATCATTATTGTTATCTCATATAAGATTAGAATCATAATGTAAAATTCTCTAACATTCTCATACAAACTTTTTCTCAAATCTACTAAATCACATATTTGTCAATATTAATCCCCCTAAAATAATTAAATTGAGTCAGAAAATTCAAAAATGTTGAGCGTATCATGAATTTTAGAATGTAATACCTATATAATCCTATTATATAAGAAGAATTTTATTGTAATTAACAATTCAAATAATATAATATATAAATAATTTTTTTATGCCTTAACTATGAATTACATATGCCTACTGTAGGTAGGAATGATACTTGTACCACTATTTGATACAAACATGAGATCAAAAAGTGGAAATATAAGATAAGCAAGAAAAAAATTGAAGAAGCACATGATTATGCACTCAAGGTGTGACGAGAGGTTGACTTCTTCTTTCTCCATGGTCTTACAACTACTTCTTCTTCATTACAACTTTTAACCTCCTCTCCTTCCTTTCCTTTTCCTTCTCTATCCAAGTGGTGCTAAGTCATTTTCTGTAGTGTCCCAACTCACGTAATTAAGAATGAAAAAAAGGAAAAAGTCCCATGACTATAGTAAATAGAAGTATTTCTTTTTTTAATCTAACAAACACTACAACATGTCATGTCATATAAGTGATATGGTGTCTACTATTTGTGAAAAGATTTTAGCTTGAAAGTAAATTTTTGACACAATGTATTTATTGATAAACACGGTGTATTGTAGTTCTTACACATCCATTATGCTTTGGGAGATGGCTTGTCCTTCTGACAACATGTAGCTTCATTCTTGACTCCAGTTGTGGAAGTAATTACATGCACCATGTTGTCTAGTGGTAGAGTTCAACTAGAGAAATGAAGAAGTTTTGACCTAGAACACACTATGTCATATAGGTAACATGTTACACCAATGACACTTCTGCTTCATATCACTAAACTAACACCCTGCAATAGAACACATTTAGCTTGTTTATTGAGCTACTGATGTGTAACATTTTACCCTTGCAACAACACACTGCATCATTTTATAATTGAGCTTTGAGCTTTATTTACTTAAGTTTAACAACCTTGACTTGGTTAGGAACTTATGACTATTGTCTTTAATAAATCATTTTTATAAGCATAAAAAACATGAAATGAGTTCAAGATGGAATGAATGCATACTTCAAGTTTAGAATCACAAAACATGACAAAACAACAATATAAGTGAATGAAAATATGTGTACAAATATAGTCTCCAACATCTTATCAGTGGTGAATGTGGTGGGAAGAATAGAGCATAACTTACACATATAGGAGAAGATGAACAATTTTAGTACATTGAGAGAATTACAATAGAGAAATGCTTTAAAAGTGAAATCTCATAAACCCAAAAAAAATTAGATCAAATTACAAGAAAGAACCACTTGTGAAAAATATACTCCGCATGTACTCATTTTAAAGCCCACATATTTTGTAGATGCCACTATGAGTAATCAACATGAAAAGTAATACATTATTATATAGAACATTCTAATTTTACATGATAAGTCGTCTCCATAGAAATAGATTTAAGCACAATGAATACTATACATCCTTAAACCTAAAGGATTCTCATCCCAACTAGGACCAAGACCATCACAAAGTCTATGTCATTTACTATTGATGAAATATTACCCATGTAGGTTACCTTCAAGACATACAAAAATATTTTGAGCTTCAGTCTACATATTTTGGTTGTAGTAATAGAATGAACTATTATACATTTTCTTAATAAGAATACAAATTGATTGTATGTCATGTACATCATTTAACATTTTATATTGTTACTATAGTTACACTAGGTTAATGCAGTGCATATATTTCATTCTTTTTGAAAATTAGTTAGCAAATAAAGGAAATTTCTTTATTTTATCCTTCTGTGTATGTTAGATTGAGAATATGAGCGAAGGAATATGAAAGTTAATACCATTCTTTGTTCCTCCAAATAATAAGTAAAATGGAGGAAAGAAGTCGATGCGGAATACCATGTACAAAGTTAGGATAAGCCTTAGTTTTTTTTTCAATCAATAGTTCATCTTCATTCAAAATGATACATGTTTACAGGATCAGCCAAACTCAAGGTGTGAGCTTGAGATTGACCAGGTCGGTCATGTTTGAGTACATTCACAATTTCATAAGGAGGACCAACATAAACAAAGAAATTAAGCTATTTTTTAAAGTGGAACTTAGCTAAAATGTTATGACCCCACCTTCCGGTAACCCCAATTAAGGGAGACCGAGAGGTCGAAGCCATACCCATAACTTCCGGATCAAAGGTTTGGCACTTAACCAAGAACAATTATGAAATTTCAACAATCTATACTGAAAGGTTGTAAGAAAAAAAATAAACTTTTACATACCTTTTTGAAAATTTGGATCTCTAAACTTCTATCGACTTATGGATTCTATTCCAACTAATCCTCCTTGTATTTTACTTCATGTATTTCACAATATAATGATTTACTGTTTGTCCTTTTGGCTTGAACCTAAAATGCCAACAAACAAAACATCGGTCAGCCAAAGCTGGCATGTGGGGGAAACAATAAAGGTGCAACTATGATAACAACGTAATCATTCAATTAATCATTTAACAATCAAGATTACATTTTAAATATAACTTTGTGATCCATGAGTACCCTATCCTCTGTGTTATACCTACAGTGGACCGGGATACTACCTTCCTTATGGTAGATCCCCAATAAACCCCTCATGGTCCCACCTATAGGTGAACCAGTTTCTAGGGTTGAGTCACATGATACTACTCGTAAGTAGCCCACTCCTTAACTCATGGCAGGCTAATAGGTCTCATGGTACTACACTTGGTAGCCCAATTTCTAACCCACGATAACCTTGACCTTACTCTAGGTTACCCCTTTTTAGCCTTTACAAGACACAGAGGTGGACCCAGATCTAGCCAGTTATACATGTATATTCATAGTGATAGTCATAGTCACTCTATAGTTGCATGAAATAAAAGCATCCAACAGTTATTTCAAGCCATAAGGGAAACATCGATAAAATCCTCAGAAAACTAGTCGGGATAATCATAAGCATAACCACATACCTGACTTGATGATTTCACAAGCATTAAGCAATTCCAACCAAGAAAGAAATCCAAGCAAGCAATTCAACATAATTCCTAAAAAGAATTTGTACTCTATTTATTACACACTCTATCAAGAATCTACTTTATTGACTTGGATTCACTTTCTAGGGTTTCTAATCTGAATTAAGGTTTCATTAATCTTCATTAGGGTTTCTTAGATCAATTTCTCAAACTTTATCCCTTTTAGGTCAACAAACCCTAAAATACTCTTTTCTACTCATATAAACCCTAATTGCTCAAATTATCCATTTTAATAGTCTTTTATACCCAAATTGACTTAGGATCATCATATCCCTATTTATTCATGGGTTTGAAAAATTAAAACAATTAAAAGACATATTCACCTAAATTAGTGTTTTCAAGCTCATTAATGCATATTCATGCACAAAACCCTAAATTAAGCCAATTACAGAGAAAGATCATCTTTTTAGACCTATCTTCACTTTTATCAATAACAGGTTAATATTGGCTTGAATTATCTAATGAACAACATTAAATCCATCCATCATCAAATCTAAGGGTTTTTCATTAATTACATCCTTAAAGATGATAACTTTATGTACTTTTCAAATTTCAATTATATTTATGCACATAATATCTAAATTAAATTAATTACATGCAAAGTTCATCCTTTTCGATCTTAATGTACCTTTTTACAAATAATAGGTTAATATCAACTTTAATTGCCATTAAACTCTACCAATTACATTAATCATTTCAAAGTAGAGTTTCTTAATCTTTAATTCATTAAAGTTGATAAATTACACTACTTTTTGAATAGCATGTAAAATTAGTCTTCAAACATAATTTCTTTGTATTCCTCTAGTTCTGAGGATCAATTTTCATATAAAGCCAGGGTAAAGCCAGGGTTCAAGATGAAAGACCACGCCAAAAGAACTATCCCATAGGAACTGATACATTTAAAGGTTACCTGCTTGGTGCTTGATACAGGAGACTGGGATAGTGATTTTTTAAACCACTGGTTTGAGGAAGATGTAGTACGGTCTATCCAAGCTAAAGATGTACCAGATGGAACCAGTATGAGAGATCACAGAGCATGGCTGCACATGGCGGACGACAACTACTTCTCAAGCTCGGCTTACCATACTTTAAGAGAGGGGAAGGAGATCATCTGCCCAGGTGACTGGAAGTCAGTGTGGAGGTTACAAGCACCAGCAAGGATACAGATGTTTGCATGGCTGGTAACTCAGGGAGCATTGCTAACAAATGAAAGGTGGGTGGTGCGGCACATGACCCAGGATGGGTTATGCTGCAGATGTCGGGAGGTAGATGAATCCACTATTCATGCGCTAAGGGATTGCGTGAAGGTGAAAGACATATAGCGACATTTCATCAATCCGGGGGAATAGGATGAGTTCTTCAGATTGAATACCTTGGATGGATGGCTAAAGCTGGCACATGGAAAAATAAGCATCATAAAGGAATCATTCTGGATTATCTTTAACGCGGTGTGGGGGTTCAGGAACACCGAAGTTTTTGAAGGCAAAAGGAAACTCCTTGAACACCAAAAGAATTTTATCCTGAAGATGATAAGGCTCACTTCGGATGCCTGGGCTAAGGATAATCCTACTCAACGTCCGAACAGAAGTAGTGTTTGGAATAGACCGAAGCCGGGGACAGTCAAGTTAAATTTAGATGTGGTGGTCACTAATAAGGGAGCTTCTATAGCAGCGGTTGTGCGGGACTCACAGGGCCATTGGCTGGGGGGGTGGTCGCGGAAGATAGATGGCTCATCAGTCACGGCGGAAGAACTAGCAGGTATACACTTGGCACTAGACCAGATTCGGAGGAATGAGTGGACCAGTTGCACGGTGGAAACTATTAGTGTTGTTGCACTGAAGCTGATGGATGAGGACGCTGATAAGTATCCCAAGTACGCCTACTGGATGAACCGCCTGAAGAAGGAGAGAACTGAAACTGTGATGATACAGTATGCCGTTAGAGAACAGAATGCTGTTGCAGATAAACTTGCTAAATACCAGCTGAGCCACAGTTCACAGCAGGGGTACTATGATACACCCCCAGCTGTGTCATGAGTGTTTACCATGCGGAAAGGCTTGCCACATCAAGTGTTGGTGGTACTATTTACACAAGTAATGAAGATTGTACCCATTAACAAGTTGAATAAATAGTAGACGAGATTTGATTAAAAAAAACAAAAAAAAATTCATATAAGATTTGTCTCAATCCGAGTTTCCTAGAATTAGTTATGATTTTTGCAAATAAAACATAAAGTGACCAATAGGGAGGTGCCACATAGGCAACAAACTCCCATGCACGTACCTCGTGCACGCCCAAACTTCATTTATAACGAATTGATGATTTTGACCCAGCGTAAGTAATGTCTCCTATACCCCGCGGAAGGGTATAATGGTCAAAAGCCCCTCTGGTCTTCTTCTTTCTCACGCAGCTTGGCAGCGATGCCCTGGCCTCCGAACTGTAGAGGTCTGTGAATCACCTCCACCACCACGAGGCTCGAAACTCAACGTCAACTATCCCCCTAGCTCCACCGCCTCCTTGCGCACCTGGGCGACGCGTGATCACAACTGAAGACGTCGTTAGCCTGCTCCTCTGGCCAAGTTTCTACGGCCGTCACGGCAACCCAAAGGCTGCCTTTGAGTGCACCCTAGGGCACGACCTCGATGGTTGTTCTTCACCTCGGCTCTGGGGCACTCCTGGGTTTCATCGAAACCATGCATTGGCCCTTTCCAACCTCTTGCTTGTGCTGCTTCTTATAGCTAGGATTTAAGGGCAAAAATGAGGAAGAAGAAGAAGAAGGAAAGAAAAGCTTTCCTGGGATTATCTTTAACTTGGACCAAACACTCTACCCCTTATATAGGGGTGAGTATGAAGCCCTAAGGCGTGCCACCTTGAGGACTCAAGTCCTATTCTTGAAAGGAAACATACCTTCCTTGGTTGTGAAGCAACCATCTCTCTCTTTCATTATCTCCTTGATAATTATGAATATTTATAAATTCGAAAACCTTTTCCCTTATTCTCTTTATTCTTGCATTTTAATTATTTGGCACAAAATTCTATTTTCATTTAATAGAAAATCACTTCCTTTTTCACAATGTCACCAAAATCATTAATAATGTATCATATTATCTTCCTATTTGTCATTATTGTTTTTTTCTCTTTTTCTTTCTTCATTGGGGCTCCTTGGACCCCAAGAAACTTAAAAATTCGAAATTCCTTCATAAGGATACCTATTATCCTTCTAGATGCATCAAAACTCATTATTTCACATGATCTTGTTTATTTCTTATTAAAATAACTCTTTTTGAGGTTTTCTCTTTATTTCTCTTTTATTTTCCTCATTGGTATTCCTTTTATCATTAGGAATCCTTGGGATATGAAATTACACCAAGGATAACCCAATTATACCTTTTTCCACTTATTTCCATTTGGCTGCAGTCCAAATACAGAGTTCTTCCTATTCCAAGAGTAGAGATGGTACATCCCACCTTGCCAGTACACCTTTAAATCTAAGTTGAAATGTGCCACATATGTCTCAACATCACATTCATCTTGGTATCCAAGTTAATTCCATGGAAAACTAGTCTTGAAACTACTTGGTCCAAACACAATCCTTGGTCACCTCCTCTAGGTCCATGTGGGTACCAACACTTTTGGGGTCATCCCTCTTCCCTTATGCATCCAGAGAGTGCCCTATTTATCTGCCCTTTGGGTCCCATGAGTTCATGAAGGTGATCAATCTCCTAACCCATGTCCCTCGGACAATGATAGTTGTTACCTCCCGACCCTATGGTCATGTGCAACTAGGGAATTAGGCAACTCCTACTTCCATCGGTCTTATCCCTACCTGACCCTAGGATAGACTTAGGATTCTCAATTTATAGTACATGTCCAACTTAGAAACTTACCCAAGCCTTCATCATCTCTCTCTCTCTCTGCATTCATGGGCTGACTTTCAACCTTTCATAGGGATCATGGCAACCTGCCTACCTTGGTCAAGCCCCATATCGGTTACCTCCATGGTAACACATCCATATGCACATAGATATGGCTATCTATGGGTCTAGAGGTTCGTCCTCATACCATGCACTTTTCACTTAGCTTCTCAAGATCCTATGAGACCTCTTTAGGTTACCTCAAAACCAACAACACTGGTATACACCCTACCAAAGGGTCCCTCTCCCAGGATGGGAGGAAAACTTCACCTTGATAACAAAGGCCACAAACGTCCTTGGGTCTGGCATGCTTAACCCTAGCAAGTTATGCCAGGCACAGGTAGGCCACCTACTAAACCATGTTAGGTCATACTTATTCTCATCCTCCACATTGGATCAATATCATACCTCCCCATGTCATCAACTTAGCTATGAGGGGTTCATCAAACATACCTATGAACTTAAGGGGGTTTCCCTTTTTCCTCTATACATGAGGAGTACCATGCTCAAAACTATAGAAACTTAATTCTCGTTATGAGCATTAGGTACACCACTTCCCCTCTTAGGCCTAGGTACCCTAGGTTCACTTAGGTATACTACTGCATGCTCTACCTTTAATCAAGTGTGTCCAAGGTATCCCATGATCCTTTTATTTGAGAAAATCTTCAGAGTTGAGTCCTCCTCAAAGACAATCAACAAGGTTCAAGGCCTTACAACCTGTTACTAAACCTCTACATGGTTTATGGAACTCTTCTTCTCATCTATACCATAGGTATAGAGGTATAAGCAGACTCATCCTCTCTCTAGGGTTTGGTTCCTCTAAAGACAACCAAGATATCATCAGCCTCCAGGAATTATGCATGAGGCAACTACTATCATCCACTTAGGTCGCATCATCCTTGACTCCCCATTGTTCCTCATATCTCGGGGTTTTAGGCTTCCAACCTTCTTTCCTGGGGTCCTGCTCTCTCTCTAGAGTTAATCCTACACCAACCTCTCTATAAGAGATCCTTTCTTCATGAAGGATCAAGCCCATAAGCATGCTCCTACCTGAGTGAAGCCTAAGCTCAGCTTATGTTTGCTCAAGGTTATCCATAGCCCCTTATGCTTATCACATAAGCTATCCATCAAACTCTCCCAGCCAGGGTTTCAACCTGTTGTTCGCACTAAAAATACATTCTCGGTGCCTGTTAGGCCCATATAAGCTCATGGGGTTTCCATAGGTTCTTCTCTAACCTCATCAATGAAGGAGTTATCCTTCACTCTAACATGCGCGACCCTTCCCAGGGTTGGGTCGCCATAGGTACTAGGTCATCCCACCTCTCATGGCTCATATGTCATACAAGGCATGTCCATACAAACACCTGGTCTAACTCATCATGCCATCTCTCTCTCTAACCTTCACTTAGGGTTAGGGATAACATCATCCTCAGAGGATGTGCCAGGTATCTACTTGTAATGGAGATCTCTATCTCCAAGACTAACTCTCTTTATTTATCCTCCTGACAATAAGGTCTAGCTTCATGTCTCTTCTAAGGAAATGACAACTTATGACATACGACCTAAGCATGTATCTATCTGTTAATTTGCGCTTAATCTATTAAGCTTGTGTCCATGGCATCTTACTTACATTCCTTTAAATAATTTGATGGAGGATTCCTTAGACCTTATTAACCTTACCCATACCTCAAGAGGGTGAGGAGAAGAGAGAAAACCCTAATCCTTAAGGTCCTTAACAAAATTTGTGATGAGAATGGATGAATAAGATGAGAAAGTCCTAAAGGTATCTTATTTCAATTCATACCCTAATACTTTAGCCAGGCAGTCACACGGATCTGGGAGTCCTCGTATTTTGACTAGCGGTGCAGAGGAAAATATTGCCAGCCTCCGGTCGTGATCCTTTTCTAGATACCTCCGTCTTTCGGATAATCCTCTAATAACTACCTTGGGTTCTATGGAGTTTGTAAAATTTAATAATTATTAATGGTTAACTAAGGAACCTACGCTCTGATACCAAATGTTACGACCCCAGCTTCCAGTAACCCCCAATTAAGGGAGGCCGAGAGGTCGAAGTTGTACCCATAACTTCTGGATCAAAGGTTTGGCACTTAACCAAGAATATTTATTAAATTTCAACAATCTATACTGAAAAGTTGTAAGAAAAAAAATAAACTTTTGCATACCTTTTTGAAAATTTGGATCTCTAAACTTCTATCCACTTATGGATTCTACTCTAACTAATTCTCCTTGTATTTTACTTCATGTATTTTGCAATATAATGATTTATTGTTTGTCCTTTTGGCTTGAACCTAAAATGCCGACAAACAAAACGTCGGTCAGCCAAAGCTGGCATGTGGGGGAAACAATAAATGTGCAACTATGATAAAAATGTAATCATTCAATTAATCATTTAACAATCAAGATTACATTTTAAATATAACGCTGCAATCCATGAGTACCCTATCCTCTGTGCTATCCCTACAGTGGACCTGCTTACTACCTTTCTTATGGTAGATCCCCATTAAACCCCTCATGGTCCCACCTATAGGTGAACCAGTTTCTAGGGTTGAGTCACATGGTACTACTCGTAAGTAGCCCACTCCTTAACTCATGGCAGGCTAATGGGTCTCATTGCACTACACTTGGTAGCCCAATTTCTAACCCACGATAACCTAGACCTTACTCTAGGTTACCCCTTTTTAGCCTTTACAAGCCACAGAGGTGGACCCAGATCTAGCCAGTTATACATGTATATTCATAGTGATAGTCATAGTCACTCTATAGTTGCATGAAATAAAAGCATCCAATAGTTATTTCAAGCCATGAGGGAAACATCGATAAAATCCTCAGAAAACTAGTCGGGATAATCATAAGCGTAACCACATACCTGACTTGATGATTTCACAAGAATTAAACAATTCCAACCAAGAAAGAAATCCAAGCAAGCAATTCAACATAATTCCTGAAAAGAATATGTACTCTATTTATTACACACTCTATCAAGAATCTACTTTATTGACTTGGATTCACTTTCTAGGGTTTCTAATCCAAATTAAGGTTTCATTAATCTTCATTAGGGTTTCTTAGATCAATTTCTCAAACTTTATCCCTTTGAGGTCAACAAACCCTAAAATACTCTTTTATACTCATATAAACCCTAATTGCTTGAATTATCCATTTTAATAGTCTTTTATACCCAAATTGACTTAGGATCATCATATCCCTATTTATTCATGGATTTGAACAATTAAAACAATTAAAAGACATATTCAACAAAATTAGTGTTTTCAAGCTCATTAATGCATATTCATGGACAAAACCCTAAATTAAGCCAATTACATAGAAAGATCATCTTTTTAGATCCTATCTTCACCTTTATCAATAACAGGTTAATATTGGCTTTAATTATCCAATGAACAACATTAAATCCATCCATCATCAAATCTAAGGGTTTTTCATTAATTACAACTATAAAGATGATAACTTTATGTACTTTTAAAATTTCAATTATATTTATGCACATAATCTCTAAATCAAACTAATTACATGCAAAGTTCATCCTTTTCGATCTTAATGTATCTTTTTACAATTAACAGGTTAATATCAACTTTAATCGCCATTAAACTCTACCAAATACATTAATCATTTCAAAGTAGAGTTTCTTAATCTTTAATTCATTAAAGTTGATAACTTACACTACTTTTTTAATATCATTTAAAATTAGGCTTCAAACATAATTTCTTTGTATTCCTCTCATTCTGAGGATCAATTTTCATATAAGATTTGTCTCAATCCGAGTTTCCTAGAATTAGTTATGATTTTTGTAAATAAAACATAAAGTGACCAATAGGGAGGTGCCACGTAGGAAACAAACTCCCATGCACGTACCTCGCACGCGCCCAAACTTCATTTATAACGAATTGATGATTTTAACCCTGTGTAAGTAATGTCTCCTATAGCCCGTGGAGGGGTATAATGGTCAAAAGCCCCTCTGGCCTTCTTCTTCCTCATGCAGCTTGGCTGCAATGCCCTGGCCGCCGATCTATAGAGGTCCGCGAATCACCTCCACCACCATGAGGCTCGGTACTCAACATCAACTGTCCCCCTAGATATGTCGCCTCCTTGCGCACCTGAGCACCGCGTGATCACAGCTGAAGACGCCGTTAGCCTACTCCTCTGGCCAAGTTTCTACGGCCGTCATTGCAGCCCAACGGCTACCTTTGAGCACACCCTAGGGCACGACCTCGATGGCTATGCTTCACCTCAACTATGAGGCACTCCTGGGTTTCATCGAAACCATGCATTGGCACTTTCCAACCTCTTGCTCGTGTTGCTTCTTATAGCTAGGGTTTAAGGGCAAAAATGAGGAAGAAGAACAAGAAGGAAAGAAAAGCTTTCTCCAGATTATCTTTAACTCGGACCAAACATTGTACCCCTTATATAGGCTTAAGTACGAAGACCTAAGGCATGCTTCCTTGAGGACTCAAGTCCTATTCTATAAAGGAAACATACCTTCCTTGTTTGTGAAGCAACCATATCTCTCTTTCATTATCTCCTTGATAATTATGAATATTTATAAATTCTAAAACCTTTTCCCTTATTCTCTTTATTCTTGCTTTTTAATTCTTTGGCACAAAATTCTATTTTCATTTAATAGAAAATCACTTCGTTTTTCACAATGCCACCAAAGTCATTAATAATGTATCATATTATCTTCCTATTTGTCATTATTTCATTTTCTCTTTTTATTTCTTCATTGGGGCTCCTTGGACCCCAAGAAACTTAAAAATTAGAAATTCCTTCATAAGGATACCTATTATCCTTCTAGATGCATCAAAACTCATTATTTCACATTATCATGTTTATTTCTTATTAAAATAACTCTTTTTGAGGTTTTGTCTTTATTTCTCTTTTATTTTCCTCATTGGTATTCCTTTTCGCATTAGGAATCATTGGGACACGAAATTCCACCAAGGATAACCCAATTATACCTTTTTCCACTTATTTCCAACATTTTAACATTATTTTCAATTTCTTTCTTACTAAAGAAATACTTAATTAATCTTTTGTTTTCTTATTGCTTTCTTTTTGCAACTTTGGACTCCCTAGGAACCCAAGAGGCACAAAATCCTCTTTGTATGTGCCTTCTAGATGTTTCCACATCTCATTCTTTTCTCAAATATTCAATTATTCATTCACTAATTGAATTTTCTTATTATTTGGGCCCAATAGCCAATAAAGCCCACAACACAAACATCAAGGCTATTGTAAACAAAATCCATTTATTCCAAATATATTATATCATTATTTGTTCAAATATTCTTAATATGAGAAAATTAAATTTCTCACAAAATAAACCCAAAAAAAATTGGGGTTGTAACATATACCATATGCCTCCCAATTACTTTCCCTACATCCATACTGAATTGAGATGTTCCCTTTTAATGTCTTTTATATCTTCGATACCCAATAGGAAAACTTTGGGTAAGCATTTGTCGCATCTTTAAGCATCAGAATGGCTCTTTGGCAGTCTGAGTCAATAACAGCTTCAGGCCAACCCTGCACTTTTACCTACTCTATGGCCAAGATAATGCCCTCCACTTTAGCCTCAATAGCGGACGAAGTACTGACCAGCTTCCGCATCCACCAATCCAGATAGGTGCATCATTTTTTCTGACTACTGCACTTTAGTGTCAATATTTAGTTTAATCGTCCTTTGGCTCGGCGGCGACCAACCCACCAATTTGTCAGCCCTATTATGTGCCTGATCTGTGTTATGAATTCTCTCATTAGAAGTATGTCCCTCCATATATATGCTACTGGATGCGTACCTCTAAAAATGTTCCCTTCCATCACTTCAACATTCCTATTCCTCCAGATGCTATGACACACAATCCAAAAGTCTTCCTCTGACATTCCTATAGTTCTAGTGACTGCAGTGCACCACTCATTAAAGCTGGGCACATTGAAGCACACATGTTGTCTATCAAGTGGCAAGGACGCTAACCAGGTGTCCTTCAACATTTTGAAATCACATAATGCATCTATTAAGGATTCCTCCACACTTCTACATCTGATGCATTCACCATCTTGAACCATGTGTCTATGCTTTCTCCTCTAATTCGTAAGTAGAGCCTAGTGAGTTACTAGCCATGCAAAATGTTTAACGTGAGAAACCACCTTCAACTTCCACACCCACTCCCATTTTCCTGGCACCACCTCTTCCTTGTCCCCTCTTAGAACTTGATATGATGATCCCGTCGTAAACCTTTCATCCAGGGAGTTGATCCACACTCGTAAATCTGTGAAATCACCCCTCATAGGCATTTGAACCTTTAGAATGAGCTCGACTGTCAACTTATCAAACCAAGCATGCAGGAAGTCATCATCCTATTCAAGGGAGTCCATCACTAGAGAGTTCACCCGCAAGTAATCCAGCTCTATGGGTATTGGTCTTCTAGCTTGTTGTCTCAACCACATGTTAGACTTGAGTCACGCATCGTGCCATACATTCACTGATCGGCCATGAATGAGACTCATAGTGGAGTTGTTCAAGATGAACTGTTTGTTATCTAAGGCTTCCTGACCCAATCTAGATACCAACATCTTATTAGCTCCCTGATATTTGTTGAACCTCTTGTTGAATGATTTACACCAAATCAATGCCTTTCCCAAATCTAGGTCACAAGAATGCCTTGATAGCAAAGCTAGATTCCATTCCCTCATTGATTTGATGCCCAACCCACCATTACTTTTAGAACTAGTTACTTTTCCCCAAGCAACCAGTGACACCGACCTCTCCTTGTTGCTTCCTCCCCACATGAACTTTCTAATGAAGCTATCAATTTTGTCACACAGACTTAAGGGAAGGACTGTAGTTTGTGTCGTATAGGTCGGTATTGCTGAGATAGTAGATTTTGTAAGACACGCCCTTCCAAAAAATGATAAGCTTTTTGCAGCCCAATCACTCACCATATTTTCCATCTTTATTGCAATGTCCGAGTATGTCTCCTTGGTGACTCTAGAATTAATAAATGGGACCTCTACGTAGCGCCCCAAATTAGTGGTGACCAAAAAGTTGCACAAGGACTGTGTATCCCTGCACAAGGCTCTAGTAACACTATTTGAAAAGAAGATACAAGTCTTGGTTAGTGAAATTGATTGACAGGGGCAGTCTCAATGTCCTTGAAATGGTCCAAGATACATTTCATTTGTTCCTTGTTATCTTGAGCAAAACATATCAAATAATCTAAAAAATAGACGTGAGATACTTCCATTCCAAATTTTCCCAACATAATGGGTTTCCACCTTTTAAGCGTAACTCTCTCCTGAATCATCTGACTAAGGAGTTCGAGACACGTAACAAATAAATAAGGTGATAACGGATCACCTTGTCTCAAACCCCTAGAGGATTTAAAGTTATTGGATTTCTTAGCATTCTAGACAACAGATGTACTCCCTCTGGTGATTGAATGCATTATGTATTTTTTGATATGTAGAGGTAACCCTGCAAGGACGTGAGTATCACTTACAAATTCCCAAGACATTTGATCAAATGCTTTAGTTAAATCAATTTTTATAGCCATCAATTTAGCCCCCTTATTTTTCTTCATTCCATGTATGATTTCTTGGACTAAGGCTATGCATTTGTGATCCTTCTACCAAGTACAAAGCTGCTCTTCTTGGCTGATATTCATCTTGGTATGATCATTTTTAATCTTTCAACTATGATCTTTGAACCTAGCTTCATAATGATATTATTTGGCGGGATAAGGCACAATGGATCACATCTCTCAAGACTTGCAACTCTAGGAATTAAGACAGTGGTAGAATCACACACCTCCTCCGCAATCGGATTACCATTGCTCATTTCATGTACCGTCCTAGAAACTGATCCCCCTACTGTGGACCAATTTTGTTTGAGAAACTCAGTTGTGACATCACCCGACCCTGCTACTGTATAAGACTTCATAGATTTTAAAACCTGCCATATCTCTTCAGAAGAAGGGCGCGCACTGGTAAAGCCATGCTCACTATCTGACAACCTAACGAAGAACCCAGGGATTGGCAAAACCATCACATGTTGGGTTCTACCTGGGGACTAAGTGCTTTCTCAAAATGTGAGACCACTCAATTCATTAACTCAGGTTCTTCTGTCACCCAGAAACCAATCAAATTCTTGTGATCTTTAATCGTGTTTTGCCATCTATGTTGATTCACCTAGTTTTGGTAAAACCTTGTATTGTTATCACAGTTTTGAGGCCAGTTGATATGAGATTTCTTCTTCCAATCCTCTTTTTCATCATTCATGAGTTGATGTAATTCAGCTTGCATTTGCATACCTAGGTTATCAATAATTTCATCGTATTTTCTTCCAACATCTGATGCAATAAGAATATATTTCTGAGAAGTATATTATTGTTCTTAAATTTATCCTCCCTGGTAGTGCGGTCCAACTTCATGATGTGCTGCTTTGAGTCATGATGTGCCTCATAAGATCCAGTGGACTACTTCCATGTATTCGATAATAGTTGGTTGGATCCCTCCTCCCTGTTCTAGGATGCCCTAGTCTGAAATTGTGGAACCCTTCTCTCCCGTCTCACTATCCCCAAGAGAAAAGGATAGAGATCCGAAGATATCCTAGGAAGATGCTCGACTACAACATCAGGTAAGTTGCAGATGAAACCCTTGTTGGTGACCGCCCTATCCAGCCACTCATGTAGGTGTAAGGACCCCACCCCCCAGTAACTCCCAATTAAGGGAGACTAAGAGGTTAGAGCTATTATGCCAAATAATGGGATTAAAGGTTCGACAAATAATCAATAACAATTATCAAATTCCACTAACTAAGCTGAAAGGCTATAATAAAATAAAACTTTGCATACCTCCTTTTTTTTCAAACTGAGGGTAACTACTTTTATCCATAACTGGAGTCTATTCTAACTAATCCTCCTTTGTACTTTAATCCTCATTTAAATCCACATATGCCACTTTACTATTTGATCTTTTCACTTTTACCTAAAATGCCGACAAAAAAAATGTCGGTCATCATAAAGTTGTTATGTGGGTGAAACAACAATCATGAAATTAACCATAACAACATATTGCAGTCAAATATTATTTAACAAACAACTTTACATTTTCAACATAACAACTCAATCATTACATACCCTAACCTCTGCGTTGTCCCTACATTTGACCTGGATGCTACCATCCTCATGGTAGATCCCCATTAAACCCCGCATGATCCTACCTAACAGGTAGATCAATATCTAGGGTTACGTCGCATAGGTAGCCCAATCCCTAACTCATCGTGTGCTAAAGAGTCACATGGAACTACCCATAAGTAGCCCAATCCCTAACTCTTACTAACCCGATGGTCCCACTTAACAAGTAGACCCTTTACCAGGTTACCCTTTTCATCATTAGCAAAGCCACAGAGGAGGACTAAGATCTGAGCTAGTCATGTATACATACTTATGGTGATAATCATAGTCACTTTATAGTTTCATGAAATAAAAGTCATCCAAGCAGTTATTTTTAGGCAACTGATAAAATGACTGGGAATCACCGTGAAACTAAAGCGATTAACCATAAGCGTAACCACATACCTGTCAGGTTGATTTGAGATAAAATAATCCAATCAAGAAATCCAAATAGGCAAGCAAGCACATTATGAGATCCTGAAATATGCATACAATTTCCTTTTATTAATCATGCCATCAAGATCTACAAAACCTAGCTCGCTTCCTAGCGTTTCTAGTCCCCTATTAGGGTTTTCATTGCAATTAGGGTTTCCCTTCATCTCTTACAATTTTAAACCCTAACTTTATACAATTACTCACAAACCCTAATTATCTCATATATTCATCATGAAAGATACTAAGGTTATCTTTTAACAACATTTAACCTTGATATCAGAAAAAGCATAATTAACCATCAATTAAGTCCATTAAGCATCTTTTACATTAAAGCTACCATTTTTATCCTTTTAATCCATGATAAGATCATTATTCTTATTTATAATCAATTCATATTTTATTGTGGTCCAATTCACATATGAACTCTATTTGTCATTAATTCTACCTTTATCCATTAGAATACCCTAATTACTACATTAAGGGTATTTATCAGCAATTAGGAACTTTTATACTTGAAATAGCTTGGAATTATCATATCTCAACTTTATTCACGATTTTGAATAATTAAAACCATTATGAGTCACATTTACTAATATTAGGGTTGCAAGGCCCCTTAAAGCATATGTATGCACATGAATTTCTAAATTAAACCAATTACCTACAAAGTTCATCCGTTTTGTGATTAATGTACCTTTTTACAATTAAAATGTTAATATCAACTTTAATCATCCATTAAACCCTACTAAATGCATTAATCATCTCTAAATAGGGTTTTTTAATCTTTAATTCATTAAAGTTGATAACTTACACTACTTTGCGAATACAAAGAGGAATTAGCCTCTAAAACCATTTTTAATGAATTCCTCTCCTTTTTCTATGCAATTTTCATATTTTATGGGTATCCATCTGAGCTATCGATATTTAAATATGATTTTTGCAAGATATTACTTACCAGAGCCAATCAGAGGGCGCCAAGTGTCTTGCTTTATGCAATGTTGCTCGGTTTAGTTGAAAACATTTCGAATTTATGATTCTACCCTTACTTTAGATGTTGGCGCTCCAGCCCGCGGAGGGGCAAACCTATCCATCGACCCAAAGGGTTATCTTCCTCCTCACAACGCTTGACCTGTATGCCGGCTACAACCCTAGTCATGACATGTGCGGCTCCTCCTTCCTTCCTTGGACCCCGACGACTGTCGCCAACCCTTGCCCTAGCCCCGCTACCTTCCGCCGCACCTAGGGAACCACCCAGCACGTGGCCTAGGTGGCTAGGTTAGGAGAATGAGATCTGCTACCTGCGGCCCTTGCTGTCGTCAAACAGGTGCTAACGCACCTACATTAGGGCACGACTTCGATGGTGACGTTGCTGCTTGTTATCACGAAGCATCAGGCTTCCCTCGCAACTCTCTCTTGGTGCCTCATGGCTTCATCATCCCGTTGTTCCTCTTAGTTAGGGTTTGTATGGAAAGAAACAAGAATAAGAGAGGGGATTGCATGTAATCTCTCTAGACTCGGCCAAGGGCTCTGCCTCTTATATAGGGGGGTGTAGCAATGCCCTAGGATGCTTGCCCATGAAGAAATAAAGTTCTTTCCCACTAGGAATCTGATTCCTTCATTAAGAAGCAAGTACCTTTCTCTCTCTTAAATATCCTTTTGATATTCATTATTCTTTAGATATTAGAATTTCAAAAATCGCCTCCTTTATTCTGTTAGTACTTTCCCTTTAATCCATTGGCACAAAATTATGTTTTCTTTTAGTAGAAAATACTTCCTTTTTATCAATACCACAAAATTCATTAATAATGTATCACATTATCCGCTTATTTTGCATTATTGGTATTTGATCTTTCTTTTTCTCCATTGGGGCTCCTTGGACCCCAAGAAACTCTAATATTTTGAAATCCTTTTTAATGGATACTCATTATCCTTCTAGATGCATTTATATTCATTATTTCACATTATCTTATTTATTTCTTATTAAAATATCTCTTTTTGAGGATTTCTCTTTATCTTTCTTTTTTACTTTCCTCATTGGCATTCCATTTAACATTAGGAATTCTTTGGATACGAAAATCCACCAAGGATAACTCAATCATACCTCTTTCCAATTATTTTCCACACTTTATCTTTGTTTTCAATTTCATTCTGAATAAAGAAATATTTAATTGCTCTTTTCTTTTCTTGTTGCATTATCTTTGCAACTTTGGACACCTTGAGACCCAAGGAATCAAATAGGTATGAAATCCAACTTTGGATTATCTTCTTTTGCCTTATAGAGGTTTCTACATTTTTCTTTTCTCCATTTCTTATTAATAATGGAGTTCCTTTTGTCTTTTCCTTGTTATTGGGCCCAATAGCCAATAAAGCCCACAAAACAACCAACAAGGCTATTGTAAATGAAACTCATTTATTCAATACAAATTATATCATTACTTGTTCCAATATCTTTAATATGAGAAATTACATTTCTCACCAAATGAACCCAAAAGTTGGGGTTGTAACATCCTTCCCCTTTTATAGGAATTTTTCCCTCAAAATTCCATCAAACAATTCAGGATAAGACTTTTCCATGCCTATCATTGGCCCCTGTGTGGCTTTACCTTATCCATGGCGCTTCCAAAGAACCTTTATCATCACATATTCTTTTCTATGAGTTCTTTCAACTTGGCATCTATAAACCTCACAGGTGACTCAGGTCATTTCATCCTCCCTTGGGGCTCACTAGGTTCATTGCTCCGCACATGGTCCAGGTACCTCACATAGTGCTCTAAATTGGACACATAAAACTCATCACACATCACATTATCCTGAGGGGTAAGGGAAAACTTAACCTTCTCCACCAAACCATGTCCAAAGAACCCATGCATCGGGGATTCAACTCTCTTAGCTATAACTTAGAGGGGTCGGATTTTCATGTCACATATTCCCCCATAGTGAACTTCATGTCAGTCTACTTTACATCAGCTTACTACTCATGTCGTATCCATTGCATGATCAAAGCGACTTCATCTGCACACACTGTGGTCCTTTCTTGACCTTCACGAGGTTCCTTCACCAACATCATCTTAGTGGAGTGGTGACCGACACAACCTCCCTTGCAGAGCTTCTTTACATCCCGATATTGGCTATGGTGGTTATCATCACATCTTACAGAAGACAAGAACTATTTCCATGTATCACCCTGAATGAGCACACATGCTCTCAGCAGACCCTCTAGTCTGGATCACACTAACCATTAGTTAGGGGTGATAAGCGGTACTAACATCAAGTTCTTCATGTACCTATTTCCACCTTATGGAAGTGTATCTTTAGGTTATACTCAAGAACTTTTGAACTCGCATCATGGTGTAGTTGAACCATCTCCCTCATATGTAGTTCAACTAGATATGTCCCTTAACAATACTCCTTTCTCATGTCTTATAGGTAAGGCGATCTACCATAACCCATATTGCACCTTGACCCTCCTTGGTCTAGGGGAGACTTACCAAACATCCTCCTGTCATGCATGGTAACAAACCACATACAATGCCATCTTAAGCACCCAAAGTACTACTGTCACTTACTATCTTTGTAGTACCAACGCGTATCATGATCTCCTGCATGACATGATTCCTCAAGATTGATTCCTCAGAAATCCTAAACTACTCTAATTGGGGTTTCATCACCTTCCTTTTTAGAGAAGTGCATATGAGGTTTTACAACCATCCTTTCATTGCATCAAGGACTAGGTTGGCTAACCAAACAATCATTAACTTGATCAACCGATATTGTTACATCTGAGTGTTAGACAAACTAATCTCTTTTCCAACTGAGGGTTAACCTAAGAACCTCTTCTAGCCTCCATCTAAACTAGGCAGCTATATCTCATCCAGAGCATCCATTACCACTTCATATCCTTAGGTGTTAGGTAATGTTGAAGACATATACCTCCATGTATTCCACTCATTACCTCATCTCAGCTCTAAGTCTATCTTCATCAAGAAAACTATGAGCTTATTCTCTTGGTTTTTCGATCTCAAACTTGTATAAATCATAGCTCATATAAACATCCTTATAAGATGACTACCTTGTTTCTCTTAATGTTTGTAAACCATCCATGTATCATTCACTCTACTAGGGTATGTTATCATTTCTTTCCTCATACCTCATAGTAACGTTCCAACTCACATCATATTTTATCCTTGGTGTATGGCATGCACATTGTCCTATCTCTCACTCCCATAACAAGAGGAAATAAGCATTTGGTTGCAGTCCAAATACAAAGTTCTTCATGTTCCAAGAGTAGAGATGGTACATCCCACCTTGCAAGTACACCTTTAAAACTAAGTTGAAACATGTAGCTTATGTCTCTATATGACAATCATCTTGATATCGAAGTTACTTTTATGGAAAACTGGTGTCGAACCTACTTGGGTCCACACACAATCCTTGGTCATCTCCTCTAGGTCTATAGGATGCTGACACTTTTGGGGTCATCCCTCTTCCCTCATGCATCCAGAGAGTGTCCTACTCATCTGCCCTTTGGGTCCCATGAGTTCATGTAGGTGATCAATCTCCTAACCCATGACCCTTAGACAATGATAGTTGTTACCTCCCGACCCTATGGTCATGTGCAACTAGGCAATTAGGAAACTCCTACTTCCATCGGTCTTATCCCTAGGATAGACTTAGGATTCTAACATACACTACTACAGAACACGCCTTTGGCGTCGGTTGTTTAACCCCTTTTAGTGACGATTTTCAAGTGACGCCTATGTGGGCGCCGCTAAAGGTCAAACTCTTCGGCGTCGGTTTTATAACCGACTCCTATACGACTTATAGGCGTCGGCTATATATAGTCGGCCGATGTCTATAGGGTTTGCGCCACAAAAAAGGGCACCACCTAGGACCCTTTCTGCATCGGTTAACAACTGAACAACCGACACCATACTCCCAGACGACACAGCCGTGCTTCGCTGCACGACCGTGTTTATTACTATAGGCGTCAGTTTTATACGAATAAGTGATGCCATTTCCACCACGAACGTGGTTTCATACACGGTCGGATTGTTTGTCACATTAGGCGGCGGTTTTATCCAAAAACCGACGTTGTAGGCCTTTGATGACGATTTTCTATAAATAACCGACGCCTATATTTTATTTTTTTTTTTCTTATCAGTTTGCAGGCCTGCTGTGGCTGGTTAACAGGATGAGAACATGCAGTTCAGTTTTCTGAACTGTAGGTTTACGACATCCATTGATATCAGCCTACAAACAGACCACAAACCTACAAAATCAACAAATATTTTTTCACATAAGTAGATACATTCAGACATCAATTCAATTCTCACATTCACACATGTAGAAACATTCAAATACATGTAGAAACATTCAGAAATATTCATTTACAAAATATCATTCAACATCTTTATCAGTATCCCAATTATATCTTACAATCGCCACTGCTTGTATGGCTTTTGCCCATTCTTCTCTTACTTCATTTAATGCTTCCATCGTATATGGAGCATGTACATATTTTAAGCATTTACCTTTAGTATGGTCAGTTTTAAACACCTGCAAAGAGAATGATGTATATATATAAGTAATAATATAAAAATAAGAATCATATATTTCATACTAACTAATGAGACTATATATAATACCTCTTGTATGGTATTAATATCCAATGCGGCATGTCAGATAATCATCTGCATAAATTGCATCACATAGTATGTGCATGCCCAACCGTTATCTTCTGTAGCGCACTATAAATTGAAACATACAAAATATTAAAAAATACAACTACGCACAATTCACATAAATAATATATACATTGGAGTCGGGAACTTACTTTTACGTTATCCCAAATTATTGGCTCGTTCTTTCTCCTTGGGACATTTCCTCCAGCATTTTTGAATGCATCTAAACCCCTACATGTTAATATAACACAGTAAATTTCATAATTAAATAGTAATGTAATAACAGATGTTAACGGATATAAAAATGAAATATTTCTCACCAGAATAATGGCATTCTCATTACGTGTACAATTTTAGTGTTCAATGTACTTCCCGTAGGATCTAGATAATAAACAGTGAACGTCTCGGGGACAATAACTAGTAACTCCCAATGTCTACCGCTAGAGGTAAAAAAGTTAAAAATTAATAACTCAAAATGCACAATAAAAATGTAATTTTCTTAAGTCCAAATTATGAATAAAGTAAACTTATTTGACATTGAATGGAGCTATTATTATCGTCTTCTTTTGCTGACCAAAAATTATAAAAGCATCTATACAATATTGTTGAACACTATCAGGGTCTTTAGCTACCATACTAATCAATGATGGAATCAAAAATCCCACATGATCAAATGCAAATTGTTTGCATTGATCTTCGACTAAGTAGCTGCAAAACATGTATTACGTATGCAATAATATATAAGAAACCAGATCACTGGATCTTACACAAGGTATATGGATGTATAAACAAGATCTCACCTTATCCATGTCTCTATCATTGATGTATTTAGCCAATCATACATAAACAGCTCAATAATATCTTGTATAAATAAAGAGCTATCGTATGATTGACCTGCATAATCTGCTTCTAAAGAAACAATTATAGGGCAATGTATATTATGTGCCCGTAGCCAACATGCCATTCCCCTACAAGCAGGACCTAACGGGTATTTTACGTCAGTTGGAACCCAACTTGGTAATGCAGGAAGTGGAGGTGGAGGCTTAGGTGCTCTGGGTGTCTTCTTTTTAACCTGTATATATAATTTCAGATCAGTTGACCTCATATATACACATTAACAATCTAAAGTAATGTAAATTTATCTTACAATTTCAGTGGTGTAGACGACATCTGCTTTGGGCCACAATATCACCCCGCCTTCTGCCTCAGTAAGTGTATCAATATCCGGGTGGGGATATGGAAATGTAGCTTCCCTCCAATCGGGTAACACACGTATCAGACTCACACGAGCGTAGCCTTGAGGCATTGGAGTCCCGTGAAACATTGCCCCAGGAAGGGACGGGTAAGCTTGCGCCTCTGCAACAACATAGTCTTGCATTCTTAAGCGTCATGTCTTCAATGCCTACAAATTTACGTAAAGAATATTATACATATATACATATCATCTTGAAAACATATCATCTTGAAAAGACTAGCTACAATGTCATAAACAATACTTACAGTAGACGTGTTAGGCAGTGAGTCTACAAGATTACTTGTAGTCTGTACATCAGGAGAAGAGTGGGTCGCCATAGGTTGATTGGAAGCCTGAGATGCCTGCCACCGCAGCAATTCTTCCTTGACCTTCTCAGCAACTATATCATTGACCTTCTTGGCAACTATATCCTCGACTCTCTTATTCTCCTATACATGGATAAAAGAAACATTAGCTTCTTATTATTGAATTCCCTTTTGCAGTAACATTCTTAAAAAAGAATAGGTTACCTCTTCTTGTGAATGTCCCGCTCTGGGTTTGCGCTGGGATGGCCCAAAGAATGCTTTGATGCCCACACCAGTGCATGCACCCCTAACACGTCCAGGATGCTCTGGGTTACCCAGAGCAACTGTCAATTCATCCCTTGTGCCCTGAGGGATGAACGTGCCTTATTTCCTCTTCTCGTGCAGCTCTCGCTAATCACCATCAACAAAAATTGGTAAGTTAACACCAAAAATAATCAATATTCAAACGATTGCTCTAAGAGTTGTATTTTACCATTTTCGCAGCCGCCTCAGCAGTTACGGGCTTCTTTATTTCACCCTTTTTGTTTTGCCTCCCAGCTATCCAGATATCATGGCGAGGCATGGGTGTGGCAGACTCCTAAGTAGCAGCAGACTCCGCTTGTAGTCTTTGGAAAACGCTTGCATAGCCCTTTGGACCCATAGTGTGGTCATGCACATTCAGTGCACACCTTGCTTTTTGTGCCTCACTGAGGACCTAGTTAGTATGCACATTAATTATTTGTTTAGTAGCACTAAATGTTAATCTTGAATAGGTGAATACAACGTATATTAATTAAATTGGGAGTGATGCCTAATACCTTGAATTCTTCATATTTTCTTGAAGCAACAAAATTGTCCCAATCTTCTTTGTCTAAGAAGTTCCACTGTTCAAGGGCTGACTTCTTCTTCTTATCACCATCTTTTATGTATTCTCTGTTGAGAGTTGTCCTATAGTTCCTAAGCATCTTTCTAGTGCATTGCATCACAGTTTTACGATGCAACTTCTCATCCAATGCAAACACATTATGTAAAATAAAATTCTTATTAACTAGTATCCAAAAATAGAATTGCAAATAATATAATTTGTAATCTACAAAATAGAATTGCAAATAATAATAACTCACGCATAAATCCTTCCATATCAAGTCTTTCTTCCCCTAAGGAACTTTATGCCAATTATCATACTTAACACCACAATGGCTTCGAGTGACACACCCAAGATAGTTTACAAAATTATTGCGGTTCACTCCAATTGCATTTCATCCATTATCAAACTCCACAACCAATTTGGATCCACTGCCACTTAGCGCTATTAACTTCTTCAACAGAGTGATGCCCCTTTTCTTGTTAAGTGTTTGGTGTTGGGCATCAAGTTTCTCCAGTGCTTCAGTGGGTACAAGTGCATCATCAACCTAAAATTTGAAAAAAATAAACACACTAAATTAGTGCAATATAGAAATATGGGATATATGACATAACTAGAAGCTAATGAATTTTATAGAAATATATATGTTTTTAGAACTTACATTGGTACCTCGCCATGCTCATCATGGACAACATGCTCATCATGGACTTCATGCTCATCATGGACATCATGCTCATCATGGTCATCCATCTGAAAATGTCATGAAAAAGGCAAACATTTAGCATTTGTATTGACTAGAAGATAATGAAACATCAAATCTGAAAATGATATTGATATTAAAAAAGCAAACATTTAGCTTCATTAAGATTGTTTTCAGGCATTAGGTACATGAAAAGGATCTAAAATCTAAAGCCCTAGAATGGGTCAAGTTCAAGTCAAAATGGCTACAAGTGTGAATTTTGGGTTTTCTATGTAAACGACCTTAGAACATCTATGTAATCACTTGTAATGATGAATTGACTTGTAACTTAGAAGAGAAAAATGTTTGGGACAAATTTCACCAAGTGCTAATCACTTTAAATGCAAATTAGAAAATGGATTACAGGCACTTGGTCAGTCGAGTTTTCCTGGATTGAAACTCGACCGATCATCCTTGGTCTATTTTCTAAAGATTGCATCGGACGAGTTGTGCACTCACAGAACTCGACCGATCAGGTAACAGACCATTTACAGTTAAATGGTCAGTCGAGTTTTGTCCGAAATTTTCTCGAAAATCCAATACACATTATACACTTACATCCTAAGTGAGATTAGGTGTTCAAGAACAGTCCCAAACGGGGGACTATCCAACAGCAAACATGGCCGTATTAACTAGAAGATAATGAAAAATCAAATATGAAAATGATATTGATATTAAAAAAGAAAACATTTAGCTTCAATAAAAAATATAAACATACATGCCTCTAAAATTGTGATCTTTTATCAATTAACAATCCTTCATTGTGATCTTCGCGCACATATAAGTCATCATTAGCTTCAATATTTTGTGGAGTTGGCAACCCAATTGAGAATGGACTGGAGTCATCATACTTATCATAGTACTCTTCTTCATCTATAGGATCTTCAATGACCTGTCTTTTACCATGAAGAACAACCGACCATATATCATTTGCAGGATCATCGATATAGAATATTTGTTTCGCCTGTGATGCCAATATGAATGGTTCACCCTTCTCGCCAATCTTTTCAAAGTTCACCAAAGTGAAACCTAATTCATCCACTATAACTCCTTTGGTGTTATCAACCCAATTACATTTAAAGAGCGAAATTCTGAAATCTATGTAGTCAAACTCTGATATGTCTTCAATGACACCGTAATATGACATTTTAGCTTAATGTGGACTCTTATCCTTTGCACTTGCAAAATACATAGTCGACGCTTGAAGAGTGGCCCCACTGTTTTGGACGACACTCTTATCATCTTGGCGCTTTGTGTAATATGTGAACCCATTAATGTCAAACCCTTCATAAGACATAACATTCGGTTTTGGTTTAAAGGCGAGGCATTTGATAGTTTCTGTAATATCATTTGGTGTTTGAGATAGTTTGTAAGACTTTATCTTCAAACCACTTAGTAAAAGTCTTATTATGCTCTTTAGCAAGCCACATTGAACTTGCTCGAGGATGTTGTCTCTTGATGAAATTGGTATGTTCCTCGATATAAACACTCACTTCATCCATGTTGTGTAAAATATACAAGTGAGCTTGTTCCAACTGCTCACGACTGATTACTTTCACCCGTGATCCCAAAATTCCTTTTCCTTCCTCAATATTCTTGTCATTAACATGAGTGTTATTACCACTCAGAAAGTCATTGCAAAAATTCATAACCTCTCTCGCCACATAACCTTCAATAATACTCCCTTCAGGCCGATAACGGTTTCGAACATCACCTTTAAAAATGCTCATGTATCATTCAAAGGGATACATCCAATGCAAGAAAACTGGTCCCAACATTTTCACTTCCCTAGTCAAGTGGACAACAAGATGTACCATGATATCAAAGAACGAACGAAGGAAATACATCTCAAGATGACATAGGGTAACAACCACTTCTCTTTGCAAATTATCGAGAGTATCAGGGTCAATAACTTTGCTGCATAGACTATTGAAACAGAAACAAAGTCTGGTGATTGCAAACCTTACATGCTTCAGCAATATAGATCGAATTGCCACGGGCAATATTTGTTGCATTAGAGTGTGACAATCATGAGATTTAAGACCTATCAACTTCAGATCTTTCATTGATACCAATCTATAGATGTTGGATGAGTAACCATGTGGCACCTTAACATTTACCAAGCATTCACAAAAAGCTTTCTTCTCCTTTCTAGACAACATGTAACAAGTAGGAGGTAAGTATGTTCTTTTATTACCCATTTCACATAATTCTGTTAATTCTGACCTTATTCCCATTTCACATAGGTCCAGTCTGGATTTTATCCCATCTTTAGTCTTACCTGGTATATTTAACAGAGTACCAATGATGCTATCACAGGCATTTTTCTCAACGTGCATTACATCGATACAATGCCTGACTGTCAAAGAACTCCAATAAGGAAGTTCCCAAAATATTGACTTCTTCTTGAATGAAGAATTGTCACTCCGTGTGGCCATACTACATTGTGATTTCTTACCAAATTCATTGACAATGTCTTTTACTCTTTCATAAACAACATCCCCTGGTATAGGTTTAGGTGCACTCCGTTCATCGTTCCATCCATTGAATGCTTTGCGCTTCCTACGATACGGATGGAATTTTAAAAGAAACCTTCGATGACCAAGATATACAGTCTTTCCGCCATGTTTTAGTCTTATTGAATCAGTGTTTTCTTCACATATAGGACACACTTTAGCTCCTTTGACACTATATCCAGAAAAATTCCCATATGCTGGAAAGTCATTAATAGTGCAAAACAACATAGCGTGCAAACAAAATGTCTCTCTTCCTAAAGCATCATAGGTCATCACACCTTCAGCCCAAAGTTTCTTTAAGTCATCAATCAGAGGTTCAAGATAAACATTGATATCATTTCCGGGTTGTTTAGGGCCCGATATCAACAACGACAACATAACGTACTTATTTTTCATACACAGTCAGGGAGGAAGATTGTATACAACAAGCATGATTGGTCAAGTGCTATGTTGGCTGCTCAATGTCCTGTATGGATTCATCCCATCTGTACAAAGCCCAAGTCTTAGATTCCTATCTTCTTCACCAAATTTGGGGTACAATAGATCAATCTTCTTCGAATGTGGGGAATCAGACGCATGTCATAGGATCCCATCATTATTTTTCTTAACATCTGCATGCCACCTCAAATTCTTTGCATCTTTCAGATTTGCAAACAAGCGTTGAAACTATGATATTATAGGTAGATACCACAACACCTTGGCAGGAGAACCAGTTTTGGACTCCCGGAAAGTCGTCAATTTATACTGTGATGCACCACATTTTGGACAATCTTTCAAATCTACATAGTCCTTTTGAAATAATACACAATCATTCGGGCATGCGTGTATCTTCTTGGCCTCCATTCCCATTGGGCACAACATTTTCTTTACCTGGTATGTTGAGATAGGCAGCTCGTTTCCTTCAGGAAGCATTTCTTTCAACAAAGTCAACAATGAAGTGAAGCTTTTGTCGCTCCATCTATTGTTAGCTTTCAACTTATACAATCTCAACACAGCACTAAGCTTCATAAACATAGCACAGTCTGTGTATAACGGTATCTTAGCATCATGCACAATGTTTCTAAAGATAGGAGGTGGATCGGTGTGCTCTACCCTACAACTATCCAGCATCACATCAACGATGTCTACTGGAACTGGTTCGTTCACATCTATGGCATCATAGGCAATTTCTTCTTCCACCCAAGCACTGCTATCGACATCTACTGGTTTCAAGTTTGAAATCTCTCCATGACAATGCCATTCTGTATAGCCTTGTACAATCCCGTTGCACATGACATGACTTTTGATTTCCTCACCAGTGCTGACTTTCAAGTTGGTACCGCAATGCCTACATGGACAGTAGAACCTATATGTAGGTTTTTTCCTATGTTCCTCGGCAAATCTAATAAACTGATCAAGACTAGATATAAACTATGGGGTGCAACGATTGCGAATGGACATCCATGATCTATCCATTCTATGATCAAAGAGAAAACAAGTATATATTAGGACAAGATTAGGGTATACACTTACATCCTATCCAAGATTGTTCACTTTCTAGACCAAAAAACACATGTGATGTCATTCTTATATATAATAAATCTGTACCACCTATCCCATCCTTGAACACCTAATCTCACTAGTAAGTGTATAATGTGTATTGGGTTTTCAAAAAAAATTCGGCAGCATTTCCCCGTTGTTCTCTAAGTACATATGTACTTAGAGAACAAACGAGGAAATGCTACCAAAATTTTCTCGAAAACCCAATACACATTATACAGTTACATCCTATGTGAGATTAGGTGTTCAAGAACAGTCCCAAACCAGGGACTATCCAAGATTTACTCCTAATGAGTAAATCTTGGACGGGTTTCTAGGCCAACAAACATAATAATAGATATGTACATGTTAGGGTTTCATCACAATTGATGTTAGGGTTTCATCAATGTTAGGGTTTAATCAAATCAAATTAGGATGCTACAATGGACAAGTTTAAATCTTATTTCAACATGCATTAAAATTTACTGAATTAGGTCAAGCATTAGGATTAGAAGCACAAATATATGCAAGCAAAAGATTTGTTCGTATCCTAGAATTTACATAAACCATTACATATAGATTTGTTCATATCCTTACCAACAGCAATCACGACCGTGGCTGTGTTGGCCTACCACGGCCGTGCTGGGTAGCACAGCCGTGGTAGGCCAACACAGCCATGGTCGTGTTTGTTGTAGGTAAAGAGCTAGGGAGAAAGAAGAACAGAGGCTACAACTAATACATGGAGAGTAGAGCAGCAAGTAGCGGGCGGTGGCAAGGAAGAAGACGGCGCGGCACCGACGCAAGGAGGAAGGCGACGTGGCGGCGACATAGGGAGGAAGGAATCGTAGTAGGGTGTGAGCAAGGAGGAAGCCGGTGCGGCGGCGACACAAGGAGGAAGGTGGCGGGTGGTGGCGACGACGCAAAGCAGTAGCAGCACTGTCGACGGCGAGGAAGCAGCAGGCAGCGTCGACGGCGAGCGAGAAGCAGTAGGCACCAGGCGGCGAGCAGCAGCGGGCGATGAAACAGAAGACGATGAAACAAAAGAAAGGGGAACAGTTGCTGTTCGTGGGTCTATTAAGTTGGTAAAAGGCGTCAGTTATAAAATACAAACGACACCTAACATCTTCGGCGTCGGTTCCACTTAAACAGCCGACGTCCAATTAGACAAATTTTGCCCTGAATAATTTGGCGGGAATCATTATCGACGTCGGTTATCAAAGGATAACCGACACCTAAGCTGGAACTTTTCGCCCAAATTTTCATCTTATATAGGCGTCGGTTTGATGGTAAAAAACCGACGTTGTATGTGACACTTTGGGTCCAATTTTTTTCGCTCAAAAATTGGATTTTGCGGGCGATTTTAGGCGTCGGTTTTTCGTTACCCAGCCGACGTTGTATACAAAGTGGTACCCGTGTCTTGACTATAGACGTCGGATGACCTACATCACCGACGTTGAATGTTATAGGCATCGGATTTCCTAAATAACCGACGCCTAGAAAAGTGACATTGAATGCTAGTTCTGTACTAGTAATAGTACATGTTCAACTTAGAACCTTACCCAAGCCTTCATCATCTCTCTCTGCATTCATGGGCTGACTTTCATCCTTTCATAGGGGTCATGGCGACATGCCTACCTTAGTCAGGCTCCCATATTGTTTACCTACATGGTAACACATCCATATGCACTTAGAGATGGTTATATATGGGTCTACATGTTCATTCTCATACCACGTACTCTTCACTTAGCTTCTCAAGATTGTATGAGACCTCTTTAGGTTTCCTCAAAACCCACAAAACTGGTATACACCCTAGCAAAGGGTCCCTCTCCCAGGATGGGAGGAAACTACAAATCTGGACAACAAGGTCACAAACATCCTTAGAGTTTATATTCACATGAGCATGCTTAACCCAATAGCTACCAAGGCACAAGAAGACCACCTACTAAACCATGCTAGGTCATACTTGATCTCTTTCCTCAACGTTGGATCAAGATCATACCTTCCTATGTCATCAACTTAGTTGTGAGGGGTTCATCAAACATACCTTAAACTTAAGGGGTTTCCTTTTCCTCTAAACATGAGGAGTGCCATGATCAAATATTGAAATTCAAGTCTCGTCATGAGCATCAGGTACACCACTTCCCCTCTTAGGCCTAGGAACCCTAGGTTCAATTTTGGGTGTCCAACTGCATGCTCAACCTCTTAACCACGTATCAAGCATGTATAAGGCATGGCATGCACTTCCTGTCATCCTTCTACTCGGGAAACACTTCAAAGTTGAGTCCTCCTCCAGGACAACCAACAAGGTACAAGGCCTCACAACCGGTTAGTAAACCTCTTTAGGGTCTAAGAAACTCTTCTTCCTAACCCTAGAGGGTGAACATCTATACCATAGGCACAGAGGTACCAGTAGTCTCATCCTCTCTCTCATGGGTACCAAGATATCATCAACCTCTAGGGATCAAGCATGTGGTGACCACTATCATCCACTTAGGTCGCATCATCCTCAACTCCCCACTAATCCTCATATCTCGGAGTCTAGGCTTCTGACCTTCTTACTTGGGGTCCTACTCTCTCTCTCTCTATATCTAACCCTACAACCATCCTCACTACTAGAGGTCCTCCTTCCATGAAGGTGGATCAAGATTACAAGCATACCCCTACATGGTGAAGCTTATGCTCAAGCTTACGTTTGTTCAAGGTTATCCATAACTCTTTATGCTTATCTCATAAGCTATCCATCATACTCTCCTGGCCAGGGTTTTATCCTACTGTCAGCACTACTGACGTACTCTGGGTGCATATTATTCCATGCTCATATAGCCCATAGGGTTTCCATAGGTTCTTCTCTAACCTCATCAAGAAGGAGCTATCCTTCACTCTAACATGCACGACCCTTCCCAGGGTTGGGTCGCCAAAGGTACTAGGTCATCCAACCTCTCATGGCTCATATGGCATCCCAAAGGCATGTCCATCTAAACACCCGGTCTACCAAGACATCTAACTCATCATGTCATCTCACCACTTAGGGTTAGGGTTAGCATCGTCCTCCAAGGATGTGCTAGGTCTCTACTTATAATGGAGGTCTCTACCTCCAAGACTAACTCTCTTTACTTATCCTCTTGATAAGAAGGTCTAGCCCCAGGTCTCTCCTTAGGGCATGACAACTTATGTCATACGACCTAAGCATGTATCTATTCTTTTATGCTTAATCTATTAAGCTTATGTCCATGGCATCTTATTTACATGTTTTTTATTAATTTGGTGGAGGATTCCTTAAACCTTATCAACCTTACCCATACCTCAAGAGGGTGAGGAAAAGAGATAAAACCCTAATCCTTATAATCCTTAACAACATTTGAGTTGAGAAGGGATGAACAAGATGAGAGAGTCCTAAAGGTATCTTATTTCAAGTCAATTCTTGAGACATTGGCCAGGAAGTCACACTAATCTGAGAGTCCTTGTATTCTGACTAGCAGTGTGGATGAAAATCTTTCCAGCCCCCAGACGTGATCCTTTTCTAGACACCTCTGTCTTTCGGAAAATCCTCTAATAACTCCCTTGGGTTCTACAGATTTTGTAAAATTTAATAATTATTACAGATTAAATGAGGAACTTATGCTTTGATACCAAATGTAACGACCCCTCCTCCCAATAACCCCCAAATAAGGGAGACCAAGAGGTCAGAGCCGTTATCCCAAATAACATGATCAAAGGTTTGACAAATAATCAATAACAATGATCAAATTCCACCAACTAAGCTGAAAGGTTGTAATAAAATAAAACTTTGCATACCTCCTTTTTTTTCAAACTGAGGGTAACTACTTCTATCCATAATTATAGTCTATTCTAACTAATCCTCCTTTGTACTTTAATCCTCATTTAAATCCACATATGCCACTTTACTATTTGTTCTTTTCACTGATACCTAAAAAGCCGATAAACAAAACGTCGGTCAACATAAAGCTGATATGTGGGGGAAACAATAATTGTGTAATGAACCATAACAACATATTGTAGTGACCTAGATGTTACCTTCCTCATGGTAGATCCCCATTAAACCATGCATGATCCTACCTAACAGGTAGATCAATATCTAGGGATGAGTCGCATGGAACTACCCATAGGTAGCACAATCCCTAACTCATTGTGTGCTAAAGAGTTGCATGGCACTACCCATAAGTAGCCCAATCCCTAACTCTTAATAACCTAATGGTCCCACTTAACAAGTAGACCCTTTACCAGGTTACCCTTTTCATCATTAGCAAAGCCACAGACGAGGACCAGGATCTGAGCCAGTCATGTATACATACTTATGGTGATAATCATAGTCACTTTATAGTTGAATGAAATAAAAGTCATCCAAGCAGTTATTTTCAGGCAATCGATAAAAGGACCGGGAATCACCGTGAAACTAAAGCGATTAACCATAAGCGTAACCACATACATGTCAGGCTGATTTGAGATAAAATAATCCAATCAATAAATCCAAATAGTCAAGCAAGCACATTATGAAATCCTAAAATGTGCATACAATTTCCTTTTATTAATCATGCCATCAAGATCTACTAAATTTATCTCGCTTCCTAGGGTTTCTAGTCCACTTTTAGGGTTTTCATTGCAATTAGGGTTTCCCTTCATCTCTTACTATATTAAACCCTAACTTTATATAATTACTCACAAACCCTAATTATCTCATCTATTCATCATGAAAGATACTAAGGTTATCTTTTAACAACATTTAACCCTAATATCAGAAAAAGCATAATTAACCATCAATTAAGTCCATTAAGCCTCTTTTACATTAAAGCTACCATTTTTATCCTTTTAATCCATGACACGATCATTATGCTTATTTATAATCAATTCATAACTTTTGTGGTCCAATTCACATATGAACTCTATATGTCATTAATTCTACCTTTCTCCATTAGAAAACCCTAATTATTACATTAAGGGTATTTATCCACAATTAGGAACTTTTATACTTGAAATAGCTTGGAATGATCATATCTCAACTTTATTCACGATTTTGAATAATTAAAACCATTATGAGTCACATTTACTAATATTAGGGTTTCAAGGCCCCTTAAAGCATATTTATGCACATGAATTTCTAAATTAAACCAATTACGTGCAAAGTTCATCCTTTTTGTACTTAATGTACCTTTTTTACAATTAACAGGTTAATATCAACTTTAATCATCTATTAAACCCTACTAAATGCATTAATCATCTCTAAATAGGGTTTCTTAATCTTTAATTCATTAAAGTTGATAACTTACACTACATTTCGAATAGAAAGAGAAATTAGCCATTTTTAATGAATTCCTCTCCTTTTTTTGAGCAATTTTCATATTTTATGTGTATCCATCTGATCTATTGATATTTAAATATGATTTTTGTAAGATATTACTTACTAGAGCCAATCAGAGGGCGCCAAGTGTCCTGCTCCATGCAACGTTGCTCGGTTTAGTTGAAAACATTTTCAATTTATGATTCTGCCCTTACTTAAGATGTTGGTGCTCCAGCCCGCAGAGGGGCAAACCCGTCCATTGACCCAAAGGGTCGTCTTCCTCCTCACAACGCTCGACCTGTCCGCCCGCTGCAGCCCTAGCCACGACCTGTGCGGCTCCTCCTTCCTTCCTTGGACCCTGACGGCTGCCGTCAACCCTTGCCCTAGCCCTGCCACCTTCTGCCGCACCTAGGGCACCGCCCAGCGCGTGGCCTAGGTGGCTACGTCAGGAGAATGAGACTTGCTACCTGCGGCCCTTGCTGCCGTCAAACAGGTGATGTTGTGCCTGTATTAGGGCACGACTTCGATGGCAAAGCTTCTTCTTGTTATCACGAAGCATCAGGCTTCCCTCGCAACTCTCTCTTGTCGTGTCATGGCTTCATGATCCCGTTGTTCCTCTTAGTTAGGGTTTGTACAGAAAGGAACAAGAAGAAGAGAGGGGACTGCATGGAATCTCTCTGGACTCGGCTAAGGGCTCTTCCCCTTATATAGGGAAGTGTAGCAACACCCTAGGATGCTTTCCCACGAAGAAACAAAGTTCTTTCCCACTAGGAATCTGATTCCTTCATTAAGAAGCAAGTCTCTTTCTCTCTCGTAAATATCCTTTTGATATTCATTACTCTTTAGATATTAGAATTTCAAAAATCACCTCCTTTATTCTCTTAGTACTTGCCCTTTAATCCATTGGCACGAAATTATGTTTTCTTTTAGTAGAAAATATTTCCTTTTTATCAATAACACAAAATTAATTAATAATGTATCACATTATCCTCTTATTTTGTATTATTGGTATTTTCTCTTTCTTTTTATCCATTGGGGCTCCTTGGACCCCAAGAAACTCTAATATTTCGAAATCCTTTTTAATGGATACTCATTATCCTTCTAGATGCATCTGTATTCATTATTTCACATTATCTTGTTTATTTCTTATTAAAATAACTCTTTTTTAGGATTTCTCTTTATCTTTCTTTTTTATTTTCGTCATTGGCATTCCATTTAACATTAGGAATCCTTTGGATATGAAAATTCACCAAGGATAACTCAATCATACCTCTTTCTACTTATTTTTCACATTTTATCATTGTTTTCAATTTCTTACTTAATAAAGAAATATTTAATTTTTCTTTTCTTTTCTTGTTGCATTATCTTTGTAACTTTGGACTCCTTGAGACCTAAGGAACCCAAGAGGCACGAAATCCAACTTTGGATTATCTTCTATTGCCTTCTAGAGGTTTCTACATTTTTCTTTTCTCCATTTCTTATTAATAATGGAGTTCCTTTTGTCTTTTCCTTATTATTGGGCCCAATAGCCAATAAAGCCCACAAAACAACCAACAAGGCTATTGTAAACGAAACTCATTTATTCAAGACAAATTATATCATAACTTGTTCCAATATCTTTAATATGAGAAATTACATTTCTCACCAAATAAACCCAAAAATTGGGGTTGTAACAGTAAGCCTCTGTGTTTGTAGGTGAAACAAATTCTAGAGAAGCCCGGATCGGTAAGACCTACTTCCATCAAAGTGTCATTAAACAACCTTGCCTCACTGCAGTTATAGTGATTACTCCCCAACTTTTCAAAAGGCACCAATGTGGTGTTAAAGTCTCCCAAGACCACCCAAGGCTCATGTACCTTTGTACTATCCTTGATAATGTGTTTCCATAGTAGTTGCCTAACAACGATATGAGGATTAGCATATAAAAATGATACCACAATCAAATCATTTAGGTGGTAGGTAATGAAAGACCTTTTTCTCTTCGTGTTTCCAATACACCCAAATTCCTCCAGCGAACCCACGAGCCTCCACTCGATGTGAGCAATTAAAGCCTAACTTCTTGATGGTCCACACTATAGGCATTGCGCTAATTCTAGGCTCTAGGATGGCCACCACATCTGGTCGGCGATCCCTCATGAAGTTCATAAAGACGTTGCATCTCACCTTGCTTCCTATTCCCCGCACATTCCAGCATATGATCTTCATCGTAGAGGTTAACCAGTTAAGAGGTTTGATCTGATTAAATAGTAGTTTGCTCAGATACAACATGCTCATTAACCTACTCTTCTGCGACAACAACTCCTGACCAGATTCCAAGTTGACCTCAGTTTCATCAAATTTTTGTTCGCTTTCATCAGGCGTTCTGGCGAGTTCCGCCACAAAAGCTTTCACAGACTCCACCCGCAGACTCCTCCTAAGTGATACAACTATATTAGAGGGCTTCGTTCTTCCTTTCCTTTTGGTCATCAAGTTATTGCTCGACCCTAATTTCCTTAGCAATAGTGCTTTGTCTTTCTCCTTGACTCCTTGACTGGCTTTGTCTTTCTTAATTCTAGACATGACTATCATATCTTCTGTCTCATTGTCTGCCCTTGTTTCATGCATGACCACTTCAGTAGCTATAGCAATGACCGATTCCCCAATTTCTATCACTTTGTCTATTTCTGGATTAACAATAGTGTGTCTACCTCCTTGAACCTTGCAACATTCTTGGTGTTGACTACATCCTGACTTTTGTTCATAATAGTGTTCGTGACGTCCCCGAGCGGTGGCCTAAGTAATCCCTCCTCATTTGTCTTCTATACCCAAACTTCTGGGACTTCCCTTGCATTGGCTTGGTTCTTCTTCTTCCTCCAAATCTTCACTTGTCTTGTTTGAGTAGCAGAGGTATCTTGGGCATTTTCATTCTGTGTTATTACCTCCTCAGTTTCTTCAACCAAACCAACAAAATGGTTTGATCTCCCAACAGTGTTACTCGTGTGACTTTGTCTATTGTGTCTTCCCTCTCCCTTATGCCTTTGAAACTGTCATTCCTCTGGTTGCTTTTCCGTTGTAGTCTTCTTAGCACTCAACTAGGCTTCACCTGTTGATATTGGGTGTGCTCGTCTCATTAGAAATCATATCCTTACTGTTTTTTGACGTGTGGCCCTACATGCCGCACTTCGCACATGCCCATGGAAACCCTTCGTATACGACCTCATATTTCTCACCATTAATCAAGATGGAACTGACAAGTTCCTTTTCTTATCAATTTCTACAGCCAATCTGGCAAACCGGCTTCGGGATCCATTTTCAGTGTGGTTATCAACCTTAACTAAGCATCCCAGAGCCATGTCTATATATGTAAACATCGTGGGAATGTGCAGATGCGGAGGGAGTTTTATTATACGTGCCCATGTGATAATGTATGAAGGGAATTCTTCAGTAGGTTTCAAGGTATGGAACCACTCCCAAACAACAACACTACTTCCAAATAGTTTCCAAGGTCCACTTGTAAGTAACCTGTCGAAGTCATGATGACAAGTGAATTGCACTACAAAGTGCCCAAGTTCAAGTTCAAACATATTGAACCTACCTTTGATCTTCCAGAACAACTTGAGACGATCTCTTAAGGTCATGTAACCAACTTCTGTTCCCAACAACCGAACAACCACGACATATCTCTAGGGCCAAACAAGATCATCCTCGGCTTCAAGTTCGATAGTGATCTCAGGGATTCCTTCTGCTTCTAGCATCACAACCTCCAAAGGTAGATCTTGTTCAAAAAACTTCTCCAGAAAAAATTCCCCATTGTCTGCATTATGGTTCATGTTGGCCGTTCCATAACTAAGAGCGCCATTTAGAGATGCCGACATGGCCGCATATTTTTGTGAGACAACTGGTATTGCATGCTATCCAAAACCTTCTATCTTTTTTTCCTCCTTCCCTCGATCGTCTGCCCTCCGGTCCTATATCTGGTTGGTTGCTCCTTCCTCAGCTGTCGCTGCCCCCTTCATTCCAGCGACTGTAAAAGTATATCGTATCTCGGGTACAGATAGTACAGCCGTCCCGGTCCGACGATTCTCCCCATGCCTATTCTATTTCCTTGCTTCATCCCGAACATTTGAGGTTCTATTGCCCTTTGGGCGACCTTCGAATCCTTGATTTGCCTTTGGATACAACACCCAACCATCCCCATCCTTACCCGAGTCGCCCCCCGTATCGCCACACCCCCCACGCAACCCTGGCGCCGCCATTGTCACGTTAGGATACGCCTTAGCATGATCACCTATAATGAAGGCATTTGATTAAAAAAATTCCGAATGTAGTTACGGAATAGGCCAATGTTGCATCCGTAGTGTAGATTTTGTTTTACCTTTGTAATCTTCTCAGTGACTTTGATTTCCTCTAACACCCGTTTCATTAAGAAACATCTTGTCCAAACATTGAAGTAGGAGGCCTGCGTTTACATGTAGGCATCTCACATAGACTACTTCGTTCTTGAATGCCGTGTAGCCTAAATAAGGAGTGACGTCTTTGAAACTGATCCATGAGGAAAGTTGGATGAATCACCTATAATTTGAATTGGTCAATTCAAGTGGACCGCATGAGCGAAGATAATGTCTTTAACAAATTCCTATGGGGTAAAAAGAGAAACGTGTATGCGTTACACTCTTGTACTGTGAACGCGGCACAAGTTGTATGCGTAGAAGTGAGAGATCCTCGTGGTATTCCTAACATACCAAACCGTCAGAAGTGTAGGGTTGCCTATAATAGAATGGTAATAGTAGATAAGTAAGTGACGTCGTTGAAACAAACCCATGGGGAAAGTTTGATATATATCCTATAATTTCAATTGATCAATTCAAATGCATCACATGTTCGAACATACTGACTTTCGCAAGAATAATTGATTCAAATGCATCACATGTTCGAACATACTGGCTTCCGCAAGAATAATTGATTCTTATGGTGTAAAAAGAGAAACGTGTATGCGTTGCACTCTTGTACTGTGAACGCGACACAAGTTGCATGCATAGAAGGGAGAGATCCTCGGTGGTATTCCTAACTAACCAAACTGTCAGAAGTATAGGGTTGCCTATATAAGGACATGGTTTCATTTGATTTATCCTATCCAAACAACCCAATACACTTGAAGTGGGATAAGGTTATGACCTGTGTAGTGAGATCAATGGCATTCAACATCACCAATCGTTCCAGAACTCTCATCTCACGTCTGTCTTCCTCATTACCCGGCCTCATCCTTTCCCTAATCCTGTGCATACACAGCTTCTCCGGTCAAGCGGCATGCTAGGGCGTTCACAAAACCTACATCGTTCACGTCCACAAGCCTCCTCCTGACCACACAGGCTCCCACCGGGACTGGCACGAGGCCTTCCTACTCCCGCCAAGGACTAGTGTCGATGACGGGCTGACAGATTCACGGTTGGTGTACTCGTACACCCATGCCTTGAGTGGCTTTGGGGCGAGGTTGACAAAGGAGGAACTGGAGGCAATGAGGCATATGGATGGCTTCCACCAAGCTGAGCCAGAGCGTCAGCATTCGAATCTGCACACAACCCATTCCCCAGCCTTCCTCGGTCTGCATCCCGGTTGGGACAGGTTCTGGGGAGGCGCTAAGGCCGGATACGAGAGAGGTGTTATCATCGGATTAGTTGACACCGGCGTGGATCCAACCCACCCTTTATTCAGCGATGATGGAATGGCACCGCCCCCAGTGAAGTGGAAGGGCAAGTGTGAGTTCAGCAACTCATCGCTCTGCAATAACAAGCTCATCGGAGCATATATTCTGCCACATAACAGAATATATGATCTCAAGCTTTTGAATTCTAACATTCTCATGCATTTGTGCTACTCCATAACACGAGATAAAAGTGATATTGCTCTCTCAAGATATCAACAATCAAACATCACAAGATGGTAGATAAGTAAGTAAGTGAAACATTAAAATCGGTGCATGGAGATAATCTTGACAAGAGTATATATATTCAAAATAGAGAGACAATAGACATGTTTGAAGGGCCTCAATGGCTACTCCCAACCCAAGTTAAGGTGTTTAGCCACACATGTGCACGGGTAGCATAACATCGTTACAAGAAGACGGATACATCAAGTTCCACGAAGTGATGAGGGAAGTACAACGTGATAGTAGTGATAGATCTAGATGGAGAGAGAAGGACATGATACAACTCAATACTTATTCAGATCGAGATCTAGGAGGTCGATGGCGTGGACGGTCTTCTTGTCTCTAATAGATGGATCCTTCAATCATCTCTCTCCTCAGCTTTCGCCTTTGGAGATCCAAGACTGATTATATGGATGGATGGAGAAGAGTCTGGAAAATGGCAGCACTTCGTGATACTATCAGATCCGATGATTTGACAAAATGGGTGGGTGGCCTATTTATAGGCACACTCCACTGACTTAACCTCTCAACCACGGTCAAGGTCTGTTGAATCCCTACCTCAGTCGTGGTCTGGTTGTCCACCTCCTTGGGTGAGGGTCGCGGTCGAGTTCAGTTTAGCAACCCCCCTCGGTCGCGGTTTAGCTGGCCACCCTCTCGATCGTGGCCTAGTTGTTGTGACATTTTGGAGGACCGTGGTTGAGGTTGAGGTGTGTTTTACCTTGGATAATTCGAGATCGCGGTCTTCAATGTTGATCGCGGGACCATGATGAGATGGTCCATGCTGGATGAATGGGTCGCGGTCGAGGTGATGACCGTGACCTGGGCCAGATATATACCAGAAATTAAGGGGAGAATGTGTAAGTGAAGTATTTGACATAAGATGCAAAAAATAGAGGGAAAAGTTAGCAAAAGATATGCTAGGAAGGCATAAAATATACACAAAAAGTGTGTAAAATAAAGGGTTATCAGATAGACATTTAATTGAGGATAGGACATGCACATTGTGCTTTATAGAGAAAGAAAGCATATCACACATGTTGTTTGGATGCCCAAATGCCACTGAATTATCGGAACAAAGGGGTTGAGCTATACAAAGGATCATTGACGACGTGAAAGATGAGAGCATAGGCACAGCTGTAGAGGAGATATTGGACAATGATGAGGAAACAGAAATGTAAGAGATGGTGGCAGCAATGTGGGCAATATGGCGGTTCAGAAACGAACACATCTTCAACACCGAGGGACCCAATAACCACGCTATCTACGCATCAGTAGCCTTTCCATGATAAGAGACCACAAAAAGCTCAAGGGTGGTCGAGGAAGGAATAAAACAGCTGGCAGAGGAACTCAAGAAGGGAGATGCATGTCGCTGATTGAGGGGGCAATAAAGGTGAATGCAGATGCATGGATAGGTGAGGACAATGAGGCAGTAGTGGGGATGACAACTAGAATTAGCGAGGGCCAATTGCAGGCAATGGCAGGACATAAATTGGGTCCTAGCAACCAGGTAGCAGTGGCGGAAGCCCTTGGAGTTAGGCAAGCATTAATGTGGGCAGCCAATCTGGGGTTTAGGAGGGTAATGGAGAGCACTATCACACGCAGAGACTATATAGGTATCATCCGAGAAGACATTAAGTTTCTTCGTCGTTCTGTTGATTCATGTGAACTTTCTTTTATTCCCCGTAGTTGTAATAAGGCAGCTCATGTTGTAGCTAGCATAGCCCGTAGAGAGTCAGGTCATAGTTTTTCTCTTATGCATTCCTTCCCTTCATGTGTCAGCTCATGTTGTCAACATTGTTATTGCTAATTTAGCCTTAAATAGATGACGGGGGATCCCCACAAGGTCCCTCATCCTTACCTAACAAAAAAGTGACGTGCAAAAGAAGCTCGCCTCTTAGTATGGTAATAGTAGATAAGTAAGTGACGTCCTTGATATATATATCCTATAATTTGAATTGATCAATTCAAATGTATCACATGTGCGAACATACTGGCTTTCGCAAGAATAATTGATTCTTATGGGGTAAAAAGAGAAACGTGTATGCGTTGCACTCTTGTACTGTGAACGTGGCACAAGTTGCATGCGTAGAAGTGAGAGATCCTCGGTGGTATTCCTAACAAACCAAACTGTCAGAAGTATAGGGTTGCCTATATAAGGACATGGGTTAATTTGATTTATCCTATCCAGACAACCCAATACACTTGAAGTGGGATAAGGTTATGACCTGTGTTGTGAGCTCAATGGCATTCAATAGCACCAATCCTTCCAGAACTCTCATCTCACGTCTGTCTTCCTCATTACCCGGCCTCATCCTTTCCCTAATCCTATGCATACACAGCTTTTCCAGGCAAGCGACATGCCAGAGCGTTCGCAAAACCTACATCGTCCACGTCCACAAGCCTCCTCCTGACCACACAGGCTCCCACCGGGACTGGCACGAGGCCTTCCTACTCCCGCCAAGGATTAGCGCCGATGACGGGCTGACAGATTCACGGTTGGTGTACTCGTACACCCATGCCTTGAGTGGCTTTGCCGCGAGGTTGACAGAGGAGGAACTGGAGGCAATGAGGCATATGGACGGCTTCCACCATGCGGAGCCAGAGCGTCAGCATTCGTATCTGCACACAACCCATTCCCCAGCCTTCCTCGGCCTGCATCCCGGTCGGGACAGGTTCTGGGGAGGCGCTAAGGCCGGATACGGGAGAGGTGTTATCATCGGATTAGTTGACACCAGCGTGGATCCAACCCACCCTTCTTTCAGCGACGATGGGTTGGCACCGCCCCCATCGAGGTGGAAGGGCAAGTGTGAGTTCAGCAACTCATCGCTCTGCAATAACAAGCTCATCGGGGCGAGGTTATTCGACAACAAGAACAAAACTCGGAGTCCGGAGCCATTCGACGACCACGGACACGGATCTCACACTGCAGGCACCGCAGCTGGGCGTTTCGTCTCTAATGCAAGTTTTTTGGGCAGCGCCAAAGGCACCGCCGTCGGGACTGCCCCCGATGCATGGGTCGCTGTATACAAGGTTGGTCATGTTAACGGGGTTGATATCTCCGACGCTGATTTGATGGCTGCAATTGACAGCGCCGTGAAAGATGGCGTGGACGTGCTATCTATTTCCATTGGTTCACGGGCACTTAAACCCCTTTACAATGATGGCATCAGCATTGCGACCTTTGGAGCAGTCCGGAATGGGGTGTTCGTCAGCGTTTCTGCTGGCAACGACGGGCCTTCGTTAGAAACAGTGTGGAACACATCCCCTTGGATGCTAACTGTCGGCGCTAGCACGACCGACCGGAGGATACGCTCGGTGGTGGTGCTTGGGAACGGAGACGAACTGGAAGGACAGTCCGCCTACCAACCAACTAACTTCAGTTCGTCATTCCTTCCTCTTATCTATCCCAGTCCAGCACAGGATGATCAACTAGCCAACTTCTGCAATAACGTTATCAGCTTGCTGACCCGTAATGTGACCGGCAAAATTGTGGCCTGTGACCGTTCAACAGAATCAGCTCTGAATATGATGACGAACAAATGGAGCAACGTCAAAGCGGCAGGTGGAGTAGGGATGATCCTGATGAACGCCATGGATTCTGGGTTCGACACCAATGCGCCACCCCTAAGCTTTACACATCCAACATCTCATATAAGCTACTTCGACAAGAACACGATACTCGAGTACTTGGTGTTAGAACCCAATCCGACAGCATCCATCCAATTCAGAGGCACGGAGATCGGCTCTGCAAATTCCTTCCTCCCTGCTCCATCTGTTGCAACCTTCTCTTCTCGTGGCCCGAGCATAGTGAACTCGGGCATTCTGAAACCGGACATCATCGGACCAGGCGTGGATATACTGGCGGCAGCACCAAGCCAAGTTTCTACCTTTGATTTCGTATTGATGTTCGGCACGTCCATGTCCTGCCCACATTTGAGTGGAATTGCAGCTCTCCTGAAAAATGTCCATCCTGACTGGACGCCGGCCATGATCAAGTCTGCCATGATGACCACGGCAGACCTGAAGAACCTCAAGGGTGCACACATCACCGACCTTCGGGAAAACAAGCCGGCCGATTTCTTTGCCACTGGAGCTGGCCATGTGAACCCTCTCAGGGCAATCAATCCAGGACTTGTTTACGACACAAAGATTCAAGACTATGCGGCTTATGTATGCAGCCTCGGCTACAGTGATAAGCAAGTGCGTGTGATCACCATGGAGCAGACCAATTGCTCTGCATTCAAGGACAAGACGGAGGCCGACCTCAACTATCCTTCGCTAACAGTGGTTTTGAGCTCTCTCTCAAACTCTTCTCTTTCGCAAACTAAAACACAGGTCGCCCGTACAGTAACCAACGTTGGTGACCCCTCTTCGTCGTACACGGTGAGAATCATCCAGCCCCTGGGTGTTATTGTGACAGTCAAGCCTGAAACTTTAAATTTTACCAAGGTTAGCCAGGAACAGTCATTTGCAGTGGTATTTGAACCAAGCCAGACAGAGCCACCGCCGACATGGTTCTCGGAGGGCCTCCTCACCTGGGTTTCACATGATGGGAAGATTACAGTCAATAGCCCAATCTCGGTTTTATATAAGCCTGCATAGTCATCCAACAAACTACGACCCGACCTATCTGCAAGATTTACCAGGACATGAAAATTTTGACAGCCTTCGCTTTACTACAGATTTACCCGTAATATTACTCTATAGAAATAATGTTGTGCGGCTACGATTATATTTTGTAAACACTATGTGGTTTGTGATCAAAATGTTAAAAGATTATTTTGTTGATTTATTACTATTTTTAGATGTTTAACTAAGAGTGTTGTAATTGTCTAAATAAGCGTCACGAGGAATTGTCTGGTCCGAGACGAAAAAAATTAATAGTTCGTCCTAGAACATCTATACTACTATAAAAAGAGCGAGTTTGATGCTGCGCTCTCCTTGATTCACTCTCTTCTCTCATTTTTTCAAAGAATTTTGCTCCTATAAATATTTATTCTCACATTCTCCTATTAACTTTTATTATCTTATTCTGTATTTCTCTCTCTATCTTACGGAAACAGTTCTTTGATTCTCTCCTTTCAAACAACCAACACAAATATCTTTTACCGCAAAAATCCTTTCACGGACGAGTACTCTCCCCGTACATTTCCAATAAATTTTATATTTCACGTGCATGTGCACGTGTGCCTTCACTAGTAAATCTTAAAATAGGAGTATAGTCGTTCTCTTTGTAGTATAAATTCATTGTTAAACCGAATCATGGAAAAGCAGATTGTCGGAACAAACCATTTGCCTTCTCGTGTGTCTTGTCCATCTTCCGTGTTTGTCAACTCTTTATTTATTTCTTTCCAACATTTGGTATCAGAACCTCCATTCTGAAGACCATGCTGAGGAAAAGTGACATTGAAGAGTCACTCGTAAAGGAGAGGTCAATGACCCTTCAATACCCGTTGCGCTCCAAAGGCAACTATGGGGCATGGGCAATTAAGATGAGTGTTTATATGCGATCTCAACTGACTCAAAGGAGTCCATTGACGGATAGAAGGATCAAATGGTTTTGGCGACAATATACCAGGCCATTAGTGAAGACATGCTTTTGTTAGTGGCGGAGAAGGAAACAGCTAAAGAAGCATGGGAAATGCTTAAAACAATACACTTGGGCACAAATCACGTCGAAGAGGCAAAGATTCAAACTGTACTGCGGTAGTTTGAAGGTCTTTGTATGCTAGATGTAGAGACAATTGATGAATTTGCTACAAAGTTGACAACAATTGCCAACAAGATTCGTGCATTGGGTGACAAGGTGGAGGAGACCTACTTTGCCAAAAAGATGCTCTGAGTTGTTCCGGCCAAGTTCCTACAAATTGTATCTATGGTGGAACAATTTGGAGACCTTAAGACAATGACGTTAGAGGGAGCCATTGGGTCAATGAAAGCCCATGAAGAACAATTATAGAGCCATGAAAGCCACATTGTTGACAAAGAGGACGAGCATGTCTTGTTAACGAGATCTGAGTGGAAGGCCGAGTAGGATGGTGTGTGCTTGTCAGACTCCTCGAAATGGTGAGGTGGTGGATGCACTCACGGTCATGGTTGTGCTCAAGGATGTGGGCTAATTAACGACAAATGTGGGAATGAACTCATTTATTAAGAGAAGAAATTCGACAAAAAATAAGATAAAAAGTTTCAACTGCAACCATTGTGGACATTTTGCTTATGAGTGTTGATCTACAAAAAATGATGGGAAGGCTCATTCAGTTGAGAGGCACGAAGATGAGGAGTCATCCCTACTCATGACTGTAGATCAAGCAACCACGGAGGTAATGCTCAATGAGGAGAAGATTATCCCAAACTTAAGAAATGAAGATAAATATATAAGTGATGTGCTGTCACACCCCGATCTCGCATTACCCACTAATCACGAGATTAGGGCACGACAGAGGGATTACACACAAGCCAACCCACTTTGAGATTTTAAAACATTTTCAAGACATTAAAAAGATAATCTGATTTATACTATAAACTAAATCTAAACAAACTGCGGAAGCATTTTTATTAAACTGACTAGCAATATAAACAGAGTCTACAACATATTACATTGATCAACATAATATAAAGCATGAAAGTTATTTTACATCTTTATACACATTCCGCATACACACTCTCTCTCACCCACATCATGTCCCAAAGATCGAGGGGAAAGGACTAAGAGACCTCTAACTACTAACTACATAAACCTTCTACAGACTGAGCGAGTAGGCTCATACCTCTACTCAAAACATTTTCAGGTCATCAACATCATAGGCACGATTGTTGTTGGACACTACCTCTCTTTCCTCGTGTGTCCATGACACAAGCACGGATGATGTTGCAACACGAGTTTCACCCCTAAGAAGCAGATCTGTCAAAGGGGTTCTACGGTGTTAGGGCACTTAAGTCTATTAACTGACTAACATATAACCATTTAAACAGGAATATCACATTTCATACTTATTTCATATTCTGAACATCACTTGAAAACACATATATATCATTTATCATCCTTAAACATGATTCGGTATCATTTATCCAGTTTCCAAGCTAAATATCCATTTTTAAATCAACAAATACATTGCAACATAACACAGGAAATTTCATCATTTTCATCAAGCATATTACGTATTTCAAGTTCCAATGAACCATATAAATTCACTGATTCAATCCACACTGATCAGATGCTAAACTAAATCATATAACAGCGTCTAGAAGCATTTTATGAAATAAAAAGTCGGGCGACGCCAAACGCTGCCCGACGCCTGATAACGCCTGTTATCAGCATAATTCGCGCACAAAACAGAAAATATTCAAACACCTGAGTTTATTAAGGATAAATAAATGAAACCCCACTCACAACGATTTGGACTGTCCGGATTCGTCCGGAGATGCGTCCAAGGCCTGATTCCGGGCGAAATTGGGTTGTCTTCGACCTTTGAATTTCACTGTTCATGGTCTAGGTGCAGCAACTTACGACTAATCTCAGATTGATGAAAGGGCTCCGTTGAGAACTGAATCAAGGCTAGGGTTTTAGATTCCTGCTAAAACCTCAGAACTAAGCTTCATCGCACCATAGTGTTGGCCGCCCACACGTGTCCTGGCTGATTGCTGTACGCAACAACTAGCTGCATGATACCAGTCGTCCAAGCAGTAGGGTGGGTTGTTGGCTGCTAGGCGGAAAAAGAATAGAAGAAGGGAGGAGGAAGAAAGGATGAGGAGAGGAAAAGATGAAGCTGGGAACGAAGCTCCTATGCTTCTATTTTGCAATTCAATTGGCCCCTGGCCATTGCTCCTTGCAGCAGTTGTTGCAGCTTGTTGGGTGCCGCCCCTAGCTAGGTGGCTGGGCGCTGTAGTTGAGCGAGGTGGGGAAACTACCTAGCTTGCTTGAAGTCCTGGGAGCCAAGGACTGCTCCGCCCTCCCCCTTTCTTGCTCGATCACGCCGCTGATGCCCCTGTGGTGGTCGGCCAACTCTGTTGGGCGCCGTACCTGCAGTTGGTCAGCCGCCCAGCAGGTTGTGGCTATAGAATGCCGCTAGGGCATGGAGAAGGTGATAGGAAGGGAGGGGAAGGAAAAAGGAAGATAGGGCGCCTGCGGATCGAAGCTATGGGCCAAGAAATCGCCCAGCCGTCTCCTCCCTTTCCTTTGCCAGACGCGCGCTTCAGTGCGCCGCTTCTCAATCGGTTCTCGTTTCAATCGGGAAGAAGAAGATAAGTAATAAGCGAGAAAAGGAAAGGCTAAATAAAAGCTATAAGAAAATTGGAAAATTTGCAAAACTAAACCCTAGTTCTAGAAAATGCTATAACTATGGCCTCGGGGGTCCGATTTGGATAATTTCTTTTGCATCATTTCAAGCACGAACTCCTCTACCTACTCAAGGCATGAAAGCATACTGATTAGACTGTTTCACTGGATTAAAGCTCAAATTGCATCTGTGATTACTTGATTCAACTTAATGAACTTAATGATCAACATTGCTACTATCATTAATTTCAATGTGGATATGTCAAGTTGACATGAATATTATTATTTAAGAATTCCAGTCTGCCTGCATGCATATTAATATGAATTTGTCAGTAAATTACTGTGGACATGTAATTAGATCAATTAAGAATTTGAAATTTGCCTACATGCTTATTATGTTGAATTTCTTGGTATTCGAAATACCTGAGTATACAGCTTGCTCAGTTTAGTATGATATTTGTGTTATGTGATAAGGTTCAATTAAAGTAAAGAATATCAAAGAATACCAAAGTCAGGTAAAATTGAGAAAGAGACACTATAAAGTAAGAGAGAGATTGAATTGTGGTTTGATCTGAAAATAGTGAATGTGGTATCATAGAGAAACCAGAGTTCGGAATAAGAACATGACTCATATATTTTTTATTAAAGTCTTTATAATAATAAAATAATAGACTTAGGTGTCCTGAACACCGTAGAACCCCTTTGTGAGGTATGCACCTTAGGGGTGAAACGGCTCAGCCCTGGGGATACGCCCAGGTAGTCGGACACTCGTGTCCAACACTTACCAAATGTCTCGGTGACACAAGGGCTGAGAGGTAGTGTCCCGACTCAGCCCTGGGGATACGCCCAGGCAGTCGGAGACTTAGAGACCCTCCGCATGTGTATTAGGGTTAGAGGAGGAGTCTAGCGTGCACCCGTTTGTGAGTGCCGCGAGGCCAGAGAGCCTGTGGTTCCTATAGCAGACCAGGACAGAAAGTCAGACTTAGCATTTCCTGGGTATGTCCGCTAAGTCTTGTACGGTGTGGCCACAGTGCACGACGAGTCTCATATGTAGAGTACACTGCATATGATCAGGGCATAAGATAAAATATGTTCATATAGGTTCACAGAGTTTCTGATAAGTTAAAGAGTTTAGAAAAGATTTGAGTTCAGATTTGTATCAGTTGTTTTTCAAATAGAATGTTGATATTCACTGTTATTTAATCGTATCAATAGCTTTGCAGTAATTGTTACTTGATGAAATGTTGTTATTTCGTGTTATTTAAATTAAATTGTTTAGTTGTTCCCAGTATGGTATTTCTTGTATTTATTTCAATTAATAAACGTAATGCACTAGAAACATACAATTCAACAGTTAAGTATCACCACATCTCATATCGAGATCTTTCATGTCACCATTACATGATTCATTGAACACCCTATCCTTAGGGTTTCATTTGCCTTATTCATTCATCACATGCCAACACCCTACTCTTAGGGTTTCATTTGCCTCATTCACCTTTTCACATGGCTCTCATAATGATTTCATAGGATATAAGCATTCACTAAATAAAGATTGATTTCAACAAATCATATACAATCGATATATGTATGAAACCATGGAAAGTGAACTAAATTTAGGTTTCCATGCTATTCACTGAGATATCATGTATCAAGAATAAAATTCAATTAAGATAACCCATGAGGTACATCCTAACCACTTATAGGATTACTAGTCCTCTTCAATAAGGTTGAAACTCTAGTGATATCTCAATTAAGTTAAACCCTAAATTACATCATATGGTATAAATCTGAAAAGCATTCTTACTAGGATGTGTTGTATACGTTTCTGATGTGAATCTACCATCAAAGAATCATTCAAACAGAGAAGGAATCCATATCATATCAATTTGCAACAACTTAAATCAAACGGACATTTCAGGGTTTAGAATCACATACTAAGCAATTAGGGATTTGGATGCTATAATCAAATTTCGTGCATGACACTGTTTGAAGGAAGAACCCACTCACCCTAAGGTGTGAAAACACCTCAAAACTGCAGCTCAACTCAGGGGATCTCGAATTCCTATCAAATCCCTAGCAAATCTCCCAATTCTTCTTCCATTCAACTCGGAAACCTTGAAAATGAGGGATTATGAAGAAAGGGTGAGAAAAGAGGGAATTTCGACATCATCTTGGTTCAAATCAGAGCATGGACGGAATCTTGACATGAGAGAGAAGATTAACCATAAAAGTCTATGCAAAGGATCCAAACTTACTTGATTTCACCATTCCTCAGACCGCAAAACCCTAGGTCAGCAATTCCTCCTCTTTCTCCACTCAAGCCCTAACTCTCCCTCTCTCTCTAGATTTTCATTTCTCTGGGATGGATGACGAAGAATGAGAGCTGTGTGTGTGTGGTCGATCATATAAGTCAATTTGAGCAGCTTGGGTCAATTGCATATTGACCCAACACTCAACTTTAATTATATTGGCTGAATATTCAGTTTCACAATAGTTTCTGTAATTCGCCTACTGAATAGCTAACATAAGCTCCAAAAATTCCGGAAATTTTATATGTTATACCTAATGAAGTTTCCAACCTCCAGTAAAAATTTGAGATCATTTCTTGTTACCAATAAATAATTAAAAATCAAACAGTGCACTACTATATTGCAGTCTGCAGCAGATTTGGTCGAGTTTGTCCTGCACAGAACTCGACCGACACCCTCACTGTAGAGATCAAAAGTCATCCAAAAATTACGAAAATTTAACAGAGTATCGAAATATGTGTTTTTAAAGCACAGTTAAAATTTGAGGTCAATTGGATATATGAATAAAAAGATAAAATTCAATTACCACACTGCTATATAAATCTGGAAATATGATCGGTCGAGTTTGAAACTCGACCGATAAACAGGTCAGAACATTCTTCAAAAATTCTGATATTTACCAATATTGTTCACATTTTATATATACAAATTATAACCAAATTTGAAGTAAATAAGAATTACACATAAAATACTAAAAATCATTTACTGAGACACTATACTTATCAAATTTTGTATTCATGTATCATCAAAACCCTATTTTGGGCCGATTAGGGTTTATGTTTCTCAAACCCTAATTCTCAAGGCAAACGAACACTTAAACTTCTTACCAATAAATGTTGTGTAATATTGTTCCTCTTTGATATGTATGCTAATTAGCAAGTTTTATGTGCATAAGGTGTGAGAGACATCATGAATGTTTATACATGTATCTTTACTATTGAAGTCTGATTAGTAAAAGAAATGTTCAGATTCCCTTGTTAAGATGTTTTATGTGGTTCAATGCGAAGAAACAAGAGTTTTAAAGAAAAGAAAAAGTTAAGGGTGTTCTTTTTGTTACATATAAATCCTATCTTATGCCCTAATCTCATGATTTGAGGAAATTGTAAGATTGGGGTGTAACAACACGGATGATGTTGCAACACGAGTTTCACCCCTAAGAAGCAGATCTGTCAAAGGGGTTCTACGGTGTTAAGGCACTTAAGTCTATTAACTGACTAACATATAACCATTTAAACAGGAATATCACATTTCATACTTATTTCACATTCTGAACATCACTTGAAAACACATATATATCACTTATCATCCTTAAACATGATTCAGTATCATTTATCCAGTTTCCAAGCTAAATATCCATTTTTAAATCAACAAATACATTGCAACATAACACATGAAATTTCATCATTTTCATCAAGCATATTACGTATTTCAAGTTCCAATGAACCATATAAATTCACTGATTCAATCCACACTGATCAGATGCTAAACTAAATCATATAACAACGTCTAGAAGCATTTTATGAAATAAAAAGTCGGGCGACGCCAAACGCTGCCCGACGCCTGATAACGCCTGTTATCAGCATAATTCGCGCACAAAACCTAAATTTATTTATTTATCATTAATAAATAAAACACTGGAGGAAAAATGGGGGTTATTCAATATTCCTGACTTTTGAATCCCTACAGTAAGGGTGTCGGTCGAGTTCTGTGCAGGACAAACTCGACCGAATATTCTGCAGACTGCAATATAGCAGTGCACTGTTCGATTTTTAATTAATTATTGGTAACTTTAAATGATCTCAAATTTTTACTGGAGGTCTGAAACTCCATTAGGTATAACATATATAATTTCCAGAATTTTATGAGCTTCTGTTAGCTGTTCAGTAGGCGTATTACAGAAGCTATTGTGAAACTGAATATTCAGCCAATATAATTAAAGATGAGTGTAGGGTCAATTTGCAATTGACCCAAGCAGCTCAAATTGACTTATATGATCGACCACACACACACACAGCTCTCATTCTTAGTCATTCATTCCAGAGAAACGAGCTCCTAGAGAGAGAGGGAGAGTTAGGGTTTGAGAGAAGAAAGTGGGGGAATTGCTGAATTAGGGTTTTGCGATTCCAGGAAGGGTGAAATCAAGTAAGTTTGGATTCTTTGCATAGAATTTTATGGTGAATCTTCTCTCTCATGTCAATATTCCTTCCATGCTCTGATTTGATCCAAGATGATGTCGAAATTCCCTCTTTTCTCACCTTTTCTTCATAATCCCTCATTTTCAAGGTTTCCGAGTTGAATGGGAGAAGAATTGGGAGATTTGCTAGGGATTTGATATGAGTTCGAGATTCCCTGAGTTGAGCTGCAGTTTTGAGGTGTTTTCACACCTTAGGGTGAGTGGGTTCTTCCTTCAAACATTGTAATGCACGAATTTGATTATAGCATCCAAATCCCTAAATGCTTAGCATGTGAATTCTAAACCCTGAAATGTCCATTCGATCTAATGTTTGCAAATTGATATGATATGGATTCCTTTTCTGTTTGAATGACTCCTTGATGGTAGATTCATAACAGAAACGTATACAACACTTCCTAGTGAGGATGCTTTTAGATTTATATCAAATGTTGTAATTAGGGTTTGACCTAATTGAGATATCGCTAGAGTTTCAACCTTATTGAATAGGACTGGTAATCCTATAAGTGGTTAGGATATACCACATGGGTTATCTTAATTGAATTTTATTCTTGATACATGATATCTCAGTGAATGGTATGGAAACCCTAAATTTAGTTAAATTTCCATGGTTTCATATCTATATTGATTGTATATGATTTGTTGGAACAATCTTTATTTAGAGAATGCTTATATCCTATGAAATCCTTATGAGAGCCATGGGACAAATGAATAAGGAAAATGAAACCCTAAGAGTAGGGTGTGTTGGATAAATTGGATATTATGATAAATCCCTTTGTTTCGATGATGACAAACATTTCATTCTTATTAATCTAACGAGCTACTTAAGTGTGCAGGAACAAGGTGATGACAAAGTTCTAGGGAATCCTTACGCTTGAATGTTTATAAATGTCATACAATGTAATCATTTGTAAACTTGTACAAATATATAATGTACAAGTACTTAGACTTCATGTAAATCAAGCGTTAGATCTCCCTAGCTAAACACCACACTTAGTTAGGTCATCTCCTTCTAATAGATCACATAATGCACACTCATGCACATACTTAGTATCTTAATTAAAAGATTGAAAACAGAGTCAATCTCGGTCGACCACACTCCTCGACCGAGACACTCTCGGTCGACAAACTTCTCGACCGAGATTGACCAAAAGTAGCCGTTAGACACAGCAGTTGACAGTTGCAAATCAACGTTAATCCAGAGAGCCTGTCGGTCGACAAATCCTCGACCGACTGGGCATCTCGGTCGACAAGTCCTCGACTGAGATGGTCTCTGACAGCAACTGCAGAATTAATTAACTAGCCGTTGCTAATGCGCCTAACTTATTCCTAACGGCTAGTTAAGCACTAGGAACCCCCTAGAAGTTGTCTAGAACGTCCTTAAGCATACTTAGGCCATTCCTATAAATAGGACAAGCCATAGGATACTAGAACACACTTGTTACACTTGAGAATACACTTGAGCATACTTGAGCAATCTTTTGCAAGCAAAATTTGAGCACTGTGATCATTGGCCTACATTCTCCTTAGCTCAATCTCGTGTCCTATAGGCTAGATTCTCCTACCTACAGCAATCACAAGTTCACATACTTGGCTAGGAGATCTTACGGTTGATCTAGGCATATCAAGCCTTGGGCTTAAAGGATAAGTTGTAATTTCTGTTTTCCTTTCTTGTTCCTGTTTATCTTGTGTACTCTCCTTGCTACTCCTAGGGTTGGAGGCTGCGGATTGGAGAGGGTTGACTTCTCAGGTGGAGAAGGGGACTTCAAGCTACTTCAAGAAGGCTATCGCAGGGGAAGCTACTTCAGAAGGCTGGTGCAACCGGAGTTGGTGCATCTACTTCAAGGGAAGGCTGCTTCAAGGTTGGCGATTACTTCTAGGTGAAGGCTGCTTGAAGGGTTTAGGAAAAGAGATTGTATTTTATGTAAATTCCTTGAAGAGGTAATAAAATAAATTTCTTTTCAAATCCCGGTTGGGTAAGCAACCGGGTAGTGGACTGACGGCTATAGTATTTGCTATAGTTGGAACCACTCTAAACCTTGTGTCTCCTTGTCCAATATTTTCTTTGTGGTTGTTGAAGTGCAATAATTGTTAAATTATCTATAAAACTCTATTCACCCCCCCTCTAGAGGTTTTCAATTGGTATCAGAGCAGGCTTCAAGGAGCCCTAACAAGGTCTTGAAGAGATAAAGGGAGGAGGTGACTACAACCACAAGAAAAGGAGCATGGACCAAAGTTCGACAAGTTGCAATTGGTGCTTAGGAACAAAGCACTCTACGTCTAAATGTCCATGGAGGTCAAAGAAAGGAGATGCACATAAAGAGTGTTTCGTTGCTACAATAAGTGAGGAAGAAGAAGAAGAGGTAAGCTTGCTTGATTTACCCAAGGAGGAGTTAGTTGCTATTATTGAAGAAACACATAATAAATATGTTGAATGCAAAAAGAAGTTAAAGAAATCCAGTAAAGAAAATGATGATCTAAATGCTAGACTTCTTGCTCTTACATCCGAAAATGACGATTTATATGCTAAATTACATACTCTTGGTTTTGAAAAAGACAGCATTATGTCTGATAATCGTACCTTGAAATCATCTCTAAGTAACAGTGAAGTAAAGATCTTTACTCTAGAAACAAACTATGATCTTCTATGTCAAGAAAAAGCTGAATTGCTTACAAAATTAAATGATTTTCAAAAACAACCTATATTGTGCACCCATGTAGATTATGACAATATAGTGAAAGAAAGAAATATGTTATCATCCAATCTAGACCAAGCAAAATTAGATATCAAGAAAAGAATGGATGAGATCGTTAAGTTGCAACAAGAAGTTAGTAAGTTAAGCAACAATGGAATCCTTGATAGAATATTAGAAAATTCCTATCATCAAATAGGGAGAAGAGGACTAGGTTATAAGCCTAATGAGAAATCCCATCAACAACCTAGAAGAACACAAGCGAGTCAATCTGCTTATATACCTAGAGGCACAAAAATGTATATACCCAAGAATAACCTAGATCAAAACCATAGAAAAAGGCTTGAGGTTGATTCAATTTGTTGTCATTATTGCTCACGCCTTGGACATTATTCTTTTTCATGCCCATACAAGAAAAAGCATGTCGAGATGGTATGGGTTCCAAAAACCCCAAATTAAATAGGTTCGACTAAGTTGAGATATGACCAAAGACCTTAATTTGTATATCCTTATGTCTATCTCAACTTAACATTTAGGGATAATAAAATCAAAAATTAAAAGATTTAATAGCACCTTGATACACATATGTTTATCTCAAACTGATCTTTGAAATAATTGAATAAGATACAGCCTATATTGCACTTGAAATATATTTCTGAAACAGTTTCCAGAAACTTGATCTGTCGAGAATTTGTCGACCGAATAATCCTCGGTCGAGCAACTGTCGACCGAGCATATCACTGTTCTCAGACTGCTGTAAATCTTTACATTGTATGTGAAAATTATTCTTGAAAGATTATATGGAATAAATATTAACTGATCATGCTTACATTTCTATTTAATCATTCTTTTATTGCACATTTCTTTTTCAGAAATACTTGCAATGAATAAAATGTTTCAAATAAATTTTTGTGTGCTTTTATATTAAGCATCACTTATTTTAGAGTAATCTTAAATTCATGAATGGATATTATTCTTGAATATGCTTCATCATATTTGATGTCCTTATTAACCTCTCATAATTAGTACACTTTAATGAGTCTCAAATTGATATTTGCAAGCTATCTGCAGAACTCATACTTCACATATGAATGATTCATACTGGAAACCTGCAGAATATGCCTCTTGGTTAAAATAAAATTTGACCAAGGGGCGCCATGGTCGTAATCAAGGGCGACCTAAAATAAACTTTGATAAAAAATTACTTATTTGAACATTATTTTATTGAACTTAATCTTAGTATATTTTTAAAATCAAAACATCAAATCATTTGTGGAAATTAGAAGCCTTAAATATTATTACTCCCTTGGAATATACATATACATATGCTCTACAAAAATGTTCTAAAATTCAGTCAAAAATTGAACTCAGTAAGTCTGTCGGTCGACAACTTCGTCAACCGAGAACCACTCGGTCAGCCCATCTCACTCGACCGACAAATTCTAAACAGATTCAGTATCGGACAGACGGTCGGTCGAGCAACTAGTCGACCGAGAACATTGTCGGTCGAGCAACTGTCGACCGACTGGGTTTCTGTTTTTCCAGATTAACATAAATTGCATACATCTTTGTTAAATCTTGGACATCTTATATATTTGCTTAGTATTCAAACTTTCATCTATCTAAGGGGGAGCAAAGCATAAGAAAAAAAAAGGGGAGATTATCAAAACTTTGACCATTTGATTAAAGAAGCTTACAAAAATATTATGTGTAGCTGAAAATTTTCAAGAAATTTATGAATTTATTGAAAATGGTATCTTGTATTTACAGGAATTCTCTACCCAAAATAGGGCTTTTAGATGGAGACATTTTTATGTAATCTAAGCTTAGAGGATTCTCATTTAATCTAGGGCTTAACATCCTTTGATTCATGAGAAATCAATATACATTCATCATATGCTTAAAGGAATCTCATATCATTTCAAGGCTTAACATCCTTTGCGAATGATTAAGAAACAAATTGTGGATAAATTAGATAAAAATCCATGTTCCTAATAGGATATCTAATTAAGGGGGAGCATTATATTAAGGGGGAAAAGAAAAATAAAACATTCAACTTGGATATCTTTTTGAAATGACAAAGGGGGGAGAAAGAATATAAAAGAGTTTCATCACATCTTGGCCAGCACTCACTTGAAAAACATAAATAGCTACAAAAGGTAAATTTTCAGGTATGAAACTCACATGCTTTATATTTCCTTATTTCATATTTAGGAAATGTTTGTCATCTTCAAAAAGGGGGAGATTGTTGGATAAATTGGATATTATGATAAATCCCTTTGTTTCGATGATGACAAACATTTCATTCTTATTAATCTAACGAGCTACTTAAGTGTGCAGGAACAAGGTGATGACAAAGTTCTAGGGAATCCTTACGCTTGAATGTTTATAAATGTCATACAATGTAATCATTTGTAAACTTGTACAAATATATAATGTACAAGTACTTAGACTTCATGTAAATCAAGCGTTAGATCTCCCTAGCTAAACACCACACTTAGTTAGGTCATCTCCTTCTAATAGATCACATAATGCACACTCATGCACATACTTAGTATCTTAATTAAAAGATTGAAAATAGAGTCAATCTCGGTCGACCACACTCCTCGACCGAGACACTCTCGGTCGACAAACTTCTCGACCGAGATTGACCAAAAGTAGCCGTTAGACACAGCAGTTGACAGTTGCAAATCAACGTTAATCCAGAGAGCCTGTCGGTCGACAAATCCTCGACCGACTGGGCATCTCGGTCGACAAGTCCTCGACCGAGATGGTCTCTGACAGCAACTGCAGAATTAATTAACTAGCCGTTGCTAATGCACCTAACTTATTCCTAACGGCTAGTTAAGCACTAGGAACCCCCTAGAAGTTGTCTAGAACGTCCTTAAGCATACTTAGGCCATTCCTATAAATAGGACAAGCCATAGGATACTAGAACACACTTGTTACACTTGAGAATACACTTGAGCATACTTGAGCAATCTTTTGCAAGCAAAATTTGAGCACTGTGATCATTGGCCTACATTCTCCTTAGCTCAATCTCGTGTCCTATAGGCTAGATTCTCCTACCTACAGCAATCACAAGTTCACATACTTGGATAGGAGATCTTACGCTTGATCTAGGCATATCAAGCCTTGGGCTTAAAGGATAAGTTGTAATTTCTGTTTTCCTTTCTTGTTCCTGTTTATCTTGTGTACTCTCCTTGCTACTCCTAGGGTTGGAGGCTGCGGATTGGAGAGGGTTGACTTCTCAGGTGGAGAAGGGGACTTCAAGCTACTTCAAGAAGGCTATCGCAGGGGAAGCTACTTCAGAAGGCTGGTGCAACGGGAGTTGGTGCATCTACTTCAAGGGAAGGCTGCTTCAAGGTTGGCGATTACTTCTAGGTGAAGGCTGCTTGAAGGGTTTAGGAAAAGAGATTGTATTTTATGTAAATTCCTTGAAGAGGTAATAAAATAAATTTCTTTTCAAATCCCGGTTGGGTAAGCAACCGGGTAGTGGACTGACGGCTATAGTATTTGCTATAGTTGGAACCACTCTAAACCTTGTGTCTCCTTGTCCAATATTTTCTTTGTGGTTGTTGAAGTGCAATAATTGTTAAATTATCTATAAAACTCTATTCACCCCCCTTCTAGAGGTTTTCAGGGTGATGGCATGTGATGAATGAATAAGGCAAATTAAACCCTAAGGATAGGGTGTTCAATGAATCATGTTAAAGTGATATGAAAGGTCTCGATATGAGATGTGGTGATGCTTAATTGTTGAATTGTATGTTTCTATTGCATTTAACTGTATATGCTTGTTCACTCTGAGTTGATATCTACATATTGCAGGGCTTTTTATTTTCAATACATATCTCGTAAATTGCAGGTGATGAGATATGACATGCCCTAGAAAGGGATGTTACTGAGATATGATATATGTTGAATACATGAGTTATGATGTTGCTTATGATATGATATGGCAGGCCGTGTGAGCCTTATGAGAAATGTAAAATGAGTTATGATTTCTGTTTTACATGTATCTATAATGTTAATGTTAGACTTAGGTGCCCTGAACACCGTAGAACCCCTTTGGCAGGTCTGCGCCTTAGGGGTGAAACTCGTTATGACCCACTCTGTGATTAACCAGTGAGTACCTTGATTAGTGGGTAATGCGAGATCGGGGTGTGACATGTGCGGTAGCTTTATACTGGGGCAAGCAACCATATGACAGTGTGTAGATGAAAATTAACCAAGTTAGATGAAAAGGTAAAGCGTATGGTAAAATTTGGTTATGGATCTATTATTGGAATATATGGATGTGGTATAGTATTCTTCAGATCCCAAAATGGGGAGCATAGGGCCTTGACAGAGGTATATTACATTCCAAAATTTCATAGAAATATGGTGATCTTGGGAGAGCTCGATGAATATGGATGTAAAATACTCTTAGAGGATGGATGCGTATATATCTTTGATAAATTAAGGAGATTGTTGGCCAAAGTGAGGTGGATGAAAAATAGATTATATTTTCTCAAACTTAGCCTAACCCAACCAGTATGTATGCTATCCAACTACAAAGAAGATGCATGGTTGTGGCATGCACTCTATGGTCATCTAAATTTCCATGCTCTAAGGAGTCTAGAACATAAAGAAATGGTGGAAGGATTCACATACTTGGAGCAAGTCGACTGACTCTGTGATGGTTGCCTGGCTGACAAACAACGTCGCACACCACTCCCTCATTATAAGACATATCACATAGAGAATCCCCTCTAACTCTTACATGGTGATTTATGTGGGCCAATAACACCAAAAACCCCTGAAGATAACAAATATTTTCTATTACTAGTCATTAATTATAGTAGATACATGTGGTTAGTACTTCTAAAAAAGATGACGTTCTAAGTCCTTTTAAAAGAATCAAAACAAGTTTTGAGATGGAAGTTGATCTCAAGTTGAAGGCCCTACAAATAGATAAAGGAGGAGAATTCACTTCAAAGGAATTCAACGAATTCTATGAAAAATTTGGAATCAAACAATTTCTCACAACCCCATACTCTCCCCAACAGAATTGTGTGGTTGCGAAGAGAAACCAGACAATTCCAGCAATGGCGAGAAGCTTGTTGAAGATGAAACACATGCCAGTTATGTTTTTGGGAGAAGCCATGACAATGACAATATATATCCTCAACTAAGATCTGACACAAAGCCTAGATGAGAGGACACCATATGAAGCATGGTTTCAAAGAAAACCAAAGGTACATCATTTTTGTGCGTTCAGATGCTTAGTTTGTGTGAGAATGGGAAATCCACACATAAAGAAATTGGCAGATCGAAGTACTATCATGGTATTTCTAGGATATGAATATGGATCCAAATCATACAGAGTATATGATCCAGTGGAAAAGAAATTGCAAGTCACCCAAGATGATCTGTTTGAAGAAGATAAATAATGGCATTGGAAAGAAACACCAAATATGAGCGCAAGGTAGGGCATCCATCAATAATCTGGAGAAACATTTATTGTTTCTTTCCAATGCCACCAAATATGAGCCACTAGGATTAGACATATGTCTGCAAGGAATACATGGATAGTTAGATCATGTGCCAAACTCTCCTGATAGTACGCAACAGACCACTCATGTGGTCCCCAATCATCCTCTAGTACAGACAAACTACAAAGACATCACTCCTTACAGGAGTTATATGATGAAACATTAGAAGTGGAGCTAGAAGATCACATATTATACTTAACAATTGTAGTTGAGCCCGTCAGCTTTGAAGAAGTTGTGAAACATGATTGTTGGAGGCCTGCAATGCAAGAAGAGTTAGATGGCATCCAAAAAAATTATACATGGGAGCTTGTAAATTTTCCAAATGGACACAAACCCATTGGATTGAAATGGGTTTACAAGGTAAAGAAAGTCTCTTAAGGGTTGGTGATGATACACAAAGAACGACTTGTGGCCAAAGGGCATGCACAAAAATAGGGAGTAGACTTTGATGAAGTTTTTTCACAAGTCACAAGGCTTGAAATTGTTAGGTTGATCTAATCCTTGGAAGCCCAAGAAGGATGGGAAGTACACCACATGGATGTTAATTTAGCATGCCTCAGTGGTGAGCTTTGTGAGGAAGTGTATGTCTCACAACCACCTGAATATCTTGAAAAGGGAAGTGCGCATAAAATGTTGAAGTTGAAGATAGCACTTTATGGCCTTCGTCAAGCACCACGTGAATGGAACTCCAGACATGATAAAAGCCTTTCATCACATGGCTTTGGGAGGTTTCCTTTGGAGTATGTCGTATACAAGATGAATTCGAAGAGATCAAGCTTATAGGTCGGTGTTTATGTGGATGACTTGATTATTCTAGGTTCAAACAAAGTACAAATTGTGGGATTCAAGCAACAATTGAATCAAGTGTTTAGCATGAGTGATCTCGGATTATTGTCTTACTACTTGGGAATTGAGGTATTTCAAACTCCTCAAGGCATTAGACTATGTCAGTAGACGTACACTTCCAAGATACTTGAGAAAAGTGGGATGTCAAATTGAAATCCAAGCCATAATCCAATAGAACCCAGGTTAAAACATAGCAAGTCAAGTCAAAACCCTTTGGGATGCAACACGTTATAGAAGCATTGTTGGTTGTCTAAGATATTTGGTAAATAAATGACAACACATAGTGTATGTTGTTGGGATAGTAAGAAGATGCATGGAAGAACCTCCTACAGACTATATCATAGCAGTTAAGAAAATATTGAGGTACATTTGTAATACACTTGACTTTGGTTGCTTCTATGTGAAAACAGACAAAGAAGAATCATGTCTAATTGGTTATAGTGATAGTGACTTGTCTGGTGATGTGGATGACCACAAGAGAACATGTGGAGTTGCTTACTTCCTTAGTGAAAATATTTGTTAGTTGGATATCACAAAAGTAAAAGATAGTGGCTTTATCATCTTGTGATGTAGACTATATTACAACCTCTATCATAGCTTGCCAAGGTATATGGCTTAGTGGCCTATTAGATGATCTAAGGAAGCAAACCAGATGAAAAGTGATACTCCAAGTTGAGAACAAGTCAGCAATTACTCTCTTCTCAAACCATGTCTACCATGATAGGAGTAAGCACATGCATACTAGGTATCATTTTATCTGTGATTGAGTTGAAAGTGCTAAAGTAGAAGTGGATCATGTTAATTCAGATGACTAGTTAGTAGATATACTAAAAAATCCACTCAATCGAGTGAAGTTCCTAGAAATGCGTCAAAAAAGATGACTTCAAAATGTGAAGAAGAAATAACAACATTAAGGAGGAGAATGTTAAAAAATAGTATTGTTTATTTATTACTATTTTATGATGTTTAATTAAGAGTGTTGTAATTGTCCAAATAAGGGTCACGATTAATTGTCCAGTCCTAGAGAAAAGAAACTTATAGCTTGTCCTAAAATAGAAATCTTAAAATAGAATTATAGTCATTCTCTTTGTAGTAAAAAACATTGCAATATTGAACCATCAAAAAGTAGATTGTCTGAACCAACCATTTGCCTTCTCGTGTGTCTTATCCACCTTCTGTATTTGTTAACTCTTAAATTAATTTTTTTCAACACAAACTACGGTGCAACTTATCTGCAAGATTTACCAGGATATGCAAATTTATGACAACCATTGATTTACTATAGATTTACCACAATGTTACTGTACAAAAATAATGTCGTGTGGTACTATTATATTGTGTAAACATTATGTGATTTGTGATCAAAAGTATAGTGCAATCGAATTCAAACAAAGTAGCACACAATATCTGTTAATATACTTTATATTGATAAATAAATAAATGTCCATATTGGAAGAATTCAACGTGCTCTTATGTGTCGTCGATTTCATATCCCATTTGCCTTTCCATGTTTTGGTTGCATAGGGGCAAGGCCTTATGCTAGTGAACATTGAATACTTTACACCCCTTACCGGATGAATGCCACATTTCACCAAGATTTAATTCTAATAAAAAATTTGGTTCACCAAAAAAAAAATTTGGTTGCATGAAAATGTGTGTAAAGATAAAGAAGGTATAGCATAGCCTACTCTTTTTTCAATAAGAACAATAAATCCAAACTTGTACCCTATACCATTAGTTCTTGTATTGTCACACCCACATCCACGATTATCAATAATCATGAGATTACGGAATGACTATGAGGATTACACTTGGTACAAAGTTCACTCCTGAATTTTCCTTTTTATTTCAAACTCTTTGTTTTCTCACATTGAATCACATAAACAAACTTTACAAGAGAATGAAACTTTTATTACTCTATTATGATCTCAACATTAATGATACACATCCATACATTCATTTTGTTTCTCACACTTCCGTGTACATATGACATGATAATCAGATACATTTTCTCTTATTAAGGAATCAAAGATACAAAACATCATTTATAACTCTTTCACATCTATACAAGGTCCTAGAGTGACAGGGACCAACTAAACTTAACTAATCTCATACTTAACTCATGTGGTAGATCTTCTTTGATGCTTTGACCTTCTTCAAGTCCACATGGTTTCCTGAAAATTTTTGAGTAGAGGGGTGAGCCTACTCGCTCAGCGAATGAGTACTTCAAAGAAGCAATCTAAAGCACTGATAAAATTATAGATATACCTTTGAGAAACTGAGATGAATTATAACAACAGTAATATTTAAAGAGTCTAATTATTGACAATCATAAATATGGTAGGATACTCTAGATAATTTATTAAATTGGAATAAATTACCGTAATTACTACATTGAGTAGATCTAAAACAATACAGTTAAAATAATAGGGAATGTAAATATTACATTTAAAGAACAACTACTACGAAACTGTACTCAAATATTTATTATCTCTTTTTACTTATAAGAAACTTTTTAAACCTATATGATCATATCTTAGCTTATGCCCTGATCATATGCAGTGTACTTTACATATGAAGACTCGTAGCAAACTACAATCTCACCGTACAAGATTTAGCTGACACACCCGGGAATGCTAAGTCTAACTACGTCACTGGTCTGCAATAGGAAAATGGCTCTATGGCCTTGGCTCACCTATTATGCCGTAAAAACTGGAAGCCTCCTCTAACCTGAGCACACAGGCGGAGAGTCAAGCCACCTATTGGCTTTTCTATACTCTAGTGCCACCAGGATCTCTAGTTGATGTTGGACACTACATTCTGTAATTTAAGGAGAGTTCCATTAGGGCTTCATCCCTCGTACCACCTGTTAGTACGTTCTTACCACCGTATACTAGACACTGCCAGGGTTAGGTCATTTCACCTTTAAGGCACAGACCTCTCATAGGGGTTCTATGGTTTTCACTACAAAAAAAATTGTCTTTAACTACAAAAAAAATTGTAGCAAAAACCCCATATTTTGTAGCTAAATGATTTAACTACATATTTCTTTACATATACAAATTGTAGTATATGCTCGTATAGCTAAAGCCTTTAACTATATTTTTCAAATATATAGTTAGATAACCCATTCGCTACAAATTTATATGTAGTCAGAAACATAGCTAGATATTATCCTTACATATTTAAATGTAAATGTAATTATAGGTAAATGTATGACTACAATTGCATATGTAGTCAGTATGTAGCAAAAAGATGAAGTTAATACATTTTATATGTATTTAATGTGTAGGAAAAGGCAGCAGTTACTACATATATATGTAGTAACTGTTTCCTATGTAGTTGGATCATGCATCTAGCTACATATGTAGTTTCATCTATTACAGATACGTATATGCATAGTTTGATTATTCATATATTGTGTAATTTGTTAGTACAAAACTCTTTTAGTAACAAAAGTGTAGTAGTTAGGACACATTATGATCATTCTGCCAACAATCTCACTTTGATTAATGCTAAAATGTGGAATGTACATGGGAAGGATGTATACCTTGCCCCTATTACACAATGTGTACAAAGAAAAGGATATACATATATTAGTGATTCAGTGAGGTCTACACGCATCTTGGCAGAAGAGTATGTATCCTTGGTCAATGTCCTTATTGTCTTCTCCTTTTCTTGATGAGTTGGTGAAGTATGGTTATCCATGCATGAAATCATGATGACAAATAGCAACAAAGAGTAGCGTGGCTTCACCAATTATCACATCATGTGCCTCTCTGGTGGGCAAACAAAAACCCCCATTTCATGCATTGTGTGATTGCAACAAGGTTGATCAGAACCCTACATGTATTGAAGAGTTATGTGAAACCAAGAGCTCATTAGTCATGTATCCTCAGTGTTAAATAAACACCACAGAGCTTGCAGTCAATGACCTCTCATTCAGCTTCTCTAGGACAAAACTTGTCGAATACTCATCCAATGCAAACACAGTACCATCAAGAAGTTGGATATGGGAGCAATACCTAACGTTCCATCTGAGTTTACTGAAGCATTAACATCATTAGGCAATCCCATTTTCTCCACCAATGCCTACAAAAAGTACTAGCATATAGTCAGACACTTTTAACACAAAGGGAAGAAATTGTTTGGCATGCAATATTTCAACAATCCACCATTAGGTTTAAGATATCAAAATATTGACAAGCATCTTGATGAATAAGTAAGACAAGGAAAACTCCATCTTATCACATCATCAACAACTACACCATCTAATACATCTAATTTACAGTAGACCTTGTTGACTCAAGGTCAATTAGGTCAATGTTGACTCACGTCTAAATTTACTAAACCCGTGTTTTGATGATGACTAACCATTCCACATATTGGTGTCTAATGCCTCTACTTGAGTGTTTTCAGATTAGGTATAGACACACTCCAATTGCCCTAACTTGCGCATATCAAATTGAGAGAAAAGACAAGTCAAACTCATACAAGTGCACATTTTTGTAATATGATGTATATCCATTAGAATCATGTTGTAGATCACTTGTAATGATTGTATGACTTGTAATTAAGCTTAGAAAAATATCAGGAGCACTTAGATCGAATATTAGAGCACTTTAGATGCAACTTTGAAAATTGATTACAGGCACTTTGTCAGTCGAGTTTCCCAGCCTGAAAACTCGACTGAATATCCTTGATCAATTTTCTGAAGATTGAATCGGTCGAGTTGTGTTTACACAGAACTCGACCAATGGAGTAACTGACCAAATCGATTTTTATTGGTCGGTCGAGTTTCCTCAGGACAAACTCGACCGATGGTCTGAATATCGGCTTTGTCTTTTACTCTATCAATCGAGTTACCCTTGTAGAAACTCGACCGATTGCACTGTACAGAAAAGTGCAGAAAAGTGCTTCTAGCCATTGTGGAGTTGCAACAAGTGAAAATAGATCTGTTGCAAGCCACAAAATGGCTAGTTTTCAACCCCAAGTGTTCCCAAAGACTAAGAGGCATCCCTAGCTATAAATAGGACCCCTTGGGCTTCATTCCAAGGTTGAGCATTCATTGCAAACTCTATGTGAGGTTCCTATTCTATAGCTGAGTTCTTCCTACAATCTCCTCTCTCTCTCTAAGCTTAATCACTTGCTACATCCATTACAGTGAGTAGGAAATATGTAAGAGATCTAGTCCTACATGTATATCTTGTGAGGCTCTCACTTCCACCACCTCCATTTCTCTCATTTCAATCATGAAGATGAAGGTTCTCTCTCGGCTAAGAGAGGTGAAGAAGAACAAGGGAACGCGTCCCTTGGTGAAGATCAAGGCTAAAGACTTGGAGCAAGAGTGGGTAAGCCCTTGGAGAAGGCAGAAGACTCAAGCTCAAGTGGGTAAGACCTTGGTGGAAGCTTCTCCGAGTGAAGGTGAAGTCAAAAGCTGAAGATCCAAGAAGAGTGGGTAATCCCTGCAAGGCTGAAGACTTGTGCATGAGTGGGTAAGTCCATAGAGAAGGCCGAAGACTCTTGCAAAGTGGGTAAGTCCTTGGTAAGGTTGAAGACTCTTTGTATTGGATAGGTAAGTCTTTTGTTTGGTCTTGCATTGTATGTCTTATGAATGAATATAAGAGTGCAATAGTTTGGAAGTCCTAGAGGTTGACCTCTCTAGGCAAGTGGACTGACACACTTCTAGTTTGAAGTCTGGAACCACTCTAAATAGCTTGTCTAATTGGTACATCTTCAATCTCTCTCTCCCTTGCTATGCATGTTTTAGTTGCACACAAATTTCCTATTTAGCAACCTTATCTTGTGATATATCTTGAAGGTCTAATGAATTTTGTTTAAGTGCATTCAGCTCTATTCACCCCCCTATAGAGCATCTAATCACCCATCTAGGATCCAACAATTTGTATCAGAGCGGGTCTTCTCTAAGCATACTTCAACAAGTCAGAGAAGATGTGTGACTACCACGGAGGGAGATACTTGAGCAGCCTTCCAATCATTGATGGGAGAAATTTCCTCTATTGGAGAAGAAGGCTTAAATTCTACATCCAAGGATCAAATATTGAGATGTGGAAAATGGTGAACAGCCCATACATGCTACCAAAGACAAAGATTGAAGAATGGGATGAAGCTACCTTGAAGAAAGCAACCTTGAATGCTATAGCCATGCACATCCTCTATGCCTCCATGACCCCCACCGAGTTCAACCAGATTTCTTCTTGAGAGACGGCCTATGAGGTATGGAGAAAGCTATGCATCACTTATGAAGGGACGGATCAAGTGAAGGAAAGCAAAGTCTACATGCTCAAAGGGCTACTTGAGAACTTCAAGATGGGAAAGGAGGAGAGCATAACAAACATGTACTCAAGGCTCAACACCATTGTGAATGGTCTTGTTGTTCTAGGTCATCCTATGTCAAGTGGAGAGATCAACTCAAAGATCCTTAGAACTCTCCCCAAGAGGTGGGAACCCAAGGTGACTTCAATTGAAGAAGCAAGGTCTCTTAAGGATATTCCTATTGAAGAGCTCATTGGAAATCTACAAGCACATGAAGCCACACTTGACAAGAGGGAGGAAATAGAAAGACAAGAGAAGAAAGAGCTAAAGAGAATGAAGAAGGCTGAAATGAAGGCTCAAATTGAAGCTATCATGGAACAAGTCTCTCCATCCTCTCAAGCTAAAGAAGATGCCATGTACTCCAAGGGTAGAGTATACAAAAGCAAGTCCTCCTCCATCTGGTGCTTCACATGTGGAAAGAAGAGTCACTACAAGGAAGATTTCCCACAAGGCAAAAAGACTCATCCTCACAAGAAGAAGGAGAAATGACACTCAAGCTCATGTGGCTCCTCCAACTCAAGCTCAAGTGAAGATTCAAGTGAAGGATCAAGCTCAAGCTCTAGTGATGAAGGAGAATGTCATTTTTCTCTTATAGCATCAACAAGTAAAGACTCAAGTGAGGCAAATCTAAACTCTTTAGATAAAGAATCTTTGATTGCTATTATTCATGATACGTGTGCCTCTCTTAAGTCTTCTAAAAGGAAAAGGAAAAAGCTTGCTAGAATTGTTGATAATTTGCATGTAGAATTAAATGATCTTGAACATGCTAATTCTTGCTTGCTTGATGATAAAAATTCTTGTCTTAGCCAAGTAGACTCTCTTAAACTTGAAAATGCTAGTTTTCTTGATAAGATTAGATTTATAGAAGCTCAACCTCTCATGCCTAGTTCCAATGAAGAGCATACTTTAATTATTGATTATCACATGTATGATATTGATGTTCTTAAATCTGAAAACAAGGACAAAGATTTTGTTTTGCAAGAATTAGAAACAGAAATCATATTGATAGAGATTCTTATTTAACTAAAACTCTTTGCTTAGAAAATGATATTTTTCATGCTAGAGATAATATCAATCATTTGTCTTCTACTATTACCTCTCTTATGCATGATAATGATGGTTTGAGATCTTCTTTGCAAAGATTCTTAGTTGGTAAAAAGAATCTTAATGACATCGTACACCAAACTACTAAACAAATTGGTAGACATGGTTTAGGGTATGATAGTAGTCAAAGGAACAACAACGATAAAGGACCTCCAATCTTCCATGGAGAATCCTCTAGTTCCAAGACTATGGGCTCATACAACTATTGCAATGAAATTGGTCATTATTCTACTTGTTGCCCTTTTAGTAAAGTACCCTAGAGAAATAGGATCTGGGTTGCTAAACTAACCCCTCCAGACCCAAAAACATGATTGAGGACCATTTCATCTTTCTTCTTGTAGGTACTTGCAAATGGATTGACTTGAGCTATTGAATTGCAAATTGACTTCTCAATCCACATGAAAGAAGAAAGGTGAGATGTGTAGAGGGTGACAACAAATGGAAAAAGGAATGGTAAGAACATAGGTAATGTTTTTCTTGCTTATAACCAATCCTAACTTGTTTTGTCAAGATAGTGTGCACTATACATATGGTTTTTGAGTCAAAAATGATATTTTGTGATTCTCTTCACACTCTTGCTCAAACACTGTTTCCAATGCTTCTATAGTGAATTACTAACTTGATTAGACATGTTTGGATATGGTTTTTATGTTTAGCATGCCTTTAAATATATTTTTATGATATATATATGCCTTTTGACAGTTGCTCTGTCGGTCGAGTTTACCCTGCTTGAAACTCGACCGATAGGCACCAATGGGTGTTGCCAACAACTATCATCGGTCGAGTTGTCAATGCACAAAACTTGACCGATAATACTGTGCACAAAATATACATTTGACTTATTGAATGAGAATTTCCCTCTCAACTAGATTTTCTCAACCAATAGCCTTATTCTTTGGCACTCTCATTTGGTACCTTTATATATGCATATTTCCATGTTCTAAATTGCCTATCTTGCTTACATCTCTATCTCTCTAATTGCTCTAAATTGGTATATCTATATCTTGCAATTACTTGCTTTGAGTTGTTTTGCAGGTTTTGATGATGATCTCTTTGGATCTCTTGGTTGTGTCTAAAATTGCTTCTGTTGTACTCTAACTTGCTACATCTATTTAGGTGTATATCTTGTTTTGATACAATCTTGAGGTTCTTAGGGGTAATCATATTATGGTAAGGATGCATATTTGTATGTGAGTTATATCCTTTCATGCTTCTAAACTTGCATATCTCTTTGTTTGGATATATCTCTACATCTCTCATAGCTTGCTTTATCTTGTATATCTTTTGATATCTCTTGCTATGATCTAGATCCTACTAGTAGTCCTAACTTGTGATAACATCTACTAGTAGTTCATATACATGTAGTTCTAACCTTGTTTATATTTGGCATCTTTGCTCATCTATATGCTATGCTTGTATCTTGTCTCATACATGCTCAAGCTTGTTCCTTGAATTGCATATCTACTATCTTGAGTTACTTGCATAACATTGTGATGCAGGGAACATAGATCTACATTATATGTAGAAATTGGAGTATTTTTGGATTTTATGCAAATTTTTCTCTAGTTTCTGTTTTTGGTGCAAGACTAGTGTTTTTCATGCAGAAACTACCTTCTGAGCAAGACTCATTTCTTTGCGATGAGCTCTGATGGTTTTTGGTCAAATGCCATCATATTGAGGGTCAAAATTGCGATTTATTGTTTTTCTGCAACACTTTATCTTGCATGTTGGGTTGTTCAAGTATATGCTTTAACTTGCTTTTCTTTCTATGCTTGGACAAGCCCCTATCTGTGCTCTTCTACTCTCCTTATATATGTTTGTGTTGTCTCCTTTCTCTTTATCAAGTGATGTTTCTTATTTTCTTCATAACCCCACTTTTTGAAATGACAAAGGGGGAGAAAGGTATGTCTTCTTTTAAAAAGAGGAAGAAGATATGTCTTAAATGAAGAAGAGAAGTATGTTCATGTAAAGGGAGAAGGTAAAGGGGAGAAGACATATATGTGTAGAAGACATAGTATTCTATAAATGTTATGAAAGCTAACCATGCAGGAGAAATAGCATCAATTGAGGGGGTGTATGAGAACTCCATGCTCATCAATTGAGGGGGAGCATGTGAACTCCATTCAATTGAAACCCCTAGGTTTCTCCAAAGGTATTATTTTACTTGAAAGCTTTCAATACATTTATGGAATGGTTTGTCATCTTCAAAAAGGGGGAGATTGTTGACTCAAGGTCAATTAGGTCAATGTTGACTGACGTCTAAATAGACTAAACCCGTGTTTTGATGATGACTAACCATTCCACATATTCGTGTCTAATGCCTCTACTTGAGTGTTTTCAGATTAGGTATAGACACACTCCAATTGCCCTAACTTGCGCATATCAAATTGGAGAAAAGACAAGTCAAAGTCATACTAGTGCACGTTTTTGTAATATGATGTATATCCATTAGAATCATGTTGTAAATCACTTGTAATGATTGTATGACTTGTAATTAACCTTAGAAAAATATCAGGAGAACTTAGATCGAATATTAGAGCACTTTAGATGCAACTTTGAAAATTGATTACAGGCACTTTGTCGGTCGAATTTCCCAGCCTCAAAACTCGACCGATCATCCTTGATCAATTTTCTGAAGATTGCATCGGTCGAGTTATGTTTACACAGAACTTGACTGATGGAGTAACTGACCAAATCGATTTTCATTGGTCGGTCGAGTTTCCTCAGGACAAACTCGACCGATGGTCTGAATATCGGCTTTGTCTTTTACTCTATCGGTCGAGTTACCCTTATACAAATTCGACCGATTGCACTGTACGAAAAAGTGCTTCTAGCCGTTGTGGAGTTGCAACAAGTGAAAATAGATCCGTTGCAAGCCACAAAATGACTAGTTTTTTACCCCAAGTGTTCCCAAAGGCTAAGAGGCATCCCCATCTATAAATAGGACCCCTTGGGCTTCATTCCAAGGTTGAGCATTCATTGCAAACTCTATGTGAGGTTCCTATTCTATAGCTGAGTGCTTCCTACAACCTCCTCTCTCTCTCTAAGCTTAATCACTTGCTACATCCATTAGAGTGAGTAGGAAATTTGTAAGAGAGCTAGTCCTACCTGTATATCTTGTGAGGCTCTCACTTCCACCACCTCCATTTCTCTCATTTCAATCATGAAGATGAAGGTTCTCTCTCTTGGCTAAGAGAGGTGAAGAAGAAAAATGGAAGGCATCCCTTGGTGAAGATCAAGGCTAAAGACTTGGAGCAAGAGTGGGTAAGCCCTTGGAGAAGGCAGAAGACTCAAGCTCAAGTGGGTAAGACCTTGGTGGAAGCTTCTCCGAGTGAAGGTGAAGTTAAAAGCTGAAGATCCAAGAAGAGTGGGTAATCCATGCAAGGATGAAGACTTGTGCAAGAGTGGGTAAGTCCTTGGAGAAGGCTGAAGACTCTTGCAAAGTGGGTAAGTCCTTGGTAAGGTTGAAGAATCTTTGTATTGGATAGGTAAGTCTTTTGTTTGGTCTTGCATTGTATGTCTTATGAATGAATACAAGAGTGAAATAGTTTGGAAGTCCTAGAGGTTGACCTCTCTATGCAAGTGGACTGACACACTTCTAGTTTGAAGTGTGGAACCACTATAAATAGCTTGTCTAATTGGTGCATGTTCAATCTCTCTCTCCCTTGTATGTATGTTTTAGTTGCACACAAAATTCCTATTTAGCAACCTTATCTTGTGATATATCTTGAAGGTCTAATGAATTTTGTTTAAGTGCATTCAACTCTATTCACCCCCCCTCTAGAGCATCTAATCACCCATCTAAGATCCAACAAACCTTACATCACATATACCTTTTAGAGAGATAAGGCAAACTTGTAACTGTACATATCACAACGCTCGTGATCAAGAACTTCATGTTGCACATACAAACCAAGAGTTGGAACTCTAGAGGTAGTAGTCTTTTGAGTAGCCAAATTCAACCCTGGATGCATATAGTGAGCAAGAGAGATATCACCTAACTTTGATAGAGAGGTTTCTTGCTGGAGTTTTGGCCTGACTGATCAATCCATGACAATCCCAACCACAGTATGTTGAAGCGTTTGTGAATACGGTGAAGGATCTACATCAGTGCCCATGGTTTGGATAAGATGTCTCCAATGTTGTGCCATGCATTTCCTAGTATAGCATCCTTGGATCAAGCATCTGGAATGATAATAAAGCAACATCATTAACAATCATTGATGATAATCCATGTTGTAGGGAAATTCAAAAGGGAATGATGGTAATCCAATATGCACAAGCAATGAAAGAACACCCACAAAGTTAGATACCTAAAATGTAAAACATTAGATTCAAATGATATCCATAATTGTGAAGCAAGTCACCTCATTAGTAATCTTGTACCTCTTTGTCAAACTGATATAATGAGTACTAGAGAAAATAGGAATCAGAAAAATTCCCGCCCAACTTCACGCAAAAATGATAAACCACCAAATTAGGAGAAATAATTAGGGAGCCATAAATATATATTCTAAAAACTTGCATTAACACTTTTATGGTTGATTAAATTGTCAAATATGGTGTCAGTGTCAATCATTGTGGTTCATTTTAATCACAACATAACCTCCTAGAGGCTAAGAGCCATCAAAGACTGACTGTAAAGAGTGGAAACACACTTGCTCGTTGTTGCTCCACATCCCCTACTCCTCAACCACTATCCTTGACACCTTCTCCATGATCTCGTAACAACATCATCAAGCCTCTACAAATCAAGACAAACATAAATTAGCTCGTCCCTTTGTATGATTTAAAGAATATTAAGAAAAAAGAATAACTCCAGGTTGTATGACATCAAAAAGCTCGTAAACCAATCCCACGTCTCTTGTCTTAACAAATCATATTATAGATTAGGCTCATACATTAACAAATAGAAGAAAAGGAATGAAAATGTCGGTATATAGAGAATAATCCTTCACTGCCACCAAATAGGGAAAATTTACCTCCAAAAAACCACCTGCAACAACACTTGTTAGCATATAATGTATTTCAAAAATACAGTATCATGCCTATAGCATTAAATAGAGGACACTAATAATAAAGCCAATATAAAATGATAGACTTGTGAAAGATAATTTGCATAGCTGATAATTAGTAAAAAGTTGGATTCATAGCATACATGTAGCAACAATTAGTGAATTAATGATATAACATAAAAAGATGTTTGTGGTACCTATCATAGTTGCATCATACTTGATCGAAATTGTCCACTTTATTTTGATATGTTCAAAAATCCCCCTAGCATCATATGATGTTGGGTTAAGGTGGCTGCATCAGTAACCACAACTGCTTCTTGAATGAGTCATACAAACATAGCATGTCAAAGCTTCTCAAATATGAAGTTGAATATAACAGTCGAATAGTATATATCTATTTCATCCTAGAGTGGATACTAGGAAAGCCAAGGATGCCATTGTTAGGATCACTCTCTAAATGTAACAGTTGCATGTCTACTTACAATGACCTAACTTTGCTAAGTGGTAACACATATGATATTGAAAAAAGATAGCCAGTTAGGGTGTACATTTTGGAGTCCAAATAATTATTTTTGCAAAAATCATGACCAAAAAACTACAAAATACAAACCAAGAGAAGATACTCCAATGGTGTGTTTCATTATTAAAAGTATCAAACTTATAGTAATATAAATGAGTATAACAAACACCCTTTACCTCAGTTGTTAGTTCTTTCTTTCCCAACTCACAATTCCATCTTTCCTGAACAAAAATACTATCAGTAGAAATGTAATTTGAGATTCAATGAAGTATAGGCAAAAGTGTTGGCAGCCGTATGATACAGTAGGAATACTTGTGCAAAAATCAAAGTGTATGTAGAGTGGAAAGCCCTCTTCACATCTAAAAACTTATTGGATCAGCTAAGCTATTGATTTATTCAAAGATGAAAAATTCAAAAAGGTGGACAACATTACCTGAAACCAAACAAACATAGTGGTGAGGCTTCACCTTTCTAGTGTAACTAAAATTAGTACTGATGTTGCCTTTATAGATGCAAATAGAGTTAGTAAATAACTATTTTCAAATGGGACAATGAGTTCAGAATAGGAGTCCAACCCCAAAAGGGACACTGAAGAAAATATGGACGAGTAATTGAAAAAATTCAAGTGAAATCTAACATCAGAGCATATCCTAAGAAATCCCAAGAGAATGAATCTAGAATCTTAAGAATTAACAAGGATATGTAAAATTCTTAAATTTATATCTTAGCAAGAGTATACCTAAGAATGTTATTCCATCTTAAAGAAACCAACAACTAAAGTTGCATATAGTTGAAAAGATTACATATGTATCAACAAAGAGTTTACAAAAGAAACATAAAACATAGTAAGGGGAAAATAGTGAACAAAGCCATTCCTTGGGGATATCCAAGAAGTGGGAGTGAATTGGTCTTGAAGATAGATGGCAAGTACAAAATGATTCATAAAGAGCTACTATTTCATTAGAAAACAAACTCAAACATGTCAATTCTTCAGTTTTTTCAGATCTCATGAAGCCATAAAGCTTATATAAAAAATCAGATTGATAAGAAAGTTTGTTTACAATTTTTTCAAGAAGAATAACATCAAATTTCTGGTCATCTTTCTTGTATTTGAAAATCACGAAGTTGAAATTACAAGTTGTAGTGATGTTAGAATGGTTTCTTTCTCTCCTGCAATACAATCACATGGGTAAAGTTTGATATTGTACACTGCACAAGCAATGCATGCATTACATACATAACCCCTTCTCCCTAAATGAAGACCATAGCAAACAAACCCCTTTTAGACCATGTATTAATACATACGGTATATAACATGCAATAAAAATCGGTCTCTGATCATGAAGAGACTAAAGTGGTTATATCACATTAAACATGGAATACAATGTTTTCTCTATCCTTGGAATGACTGGATTCAGCCTTAGGCCTATATTCTATACTCACACAATCTAAAAACCAAATCCCACTTATGCGTTCTCTTATCTACATTAAATCTTCTAATAAGTGCATTCACTTGGAAAGTTTTTGTATCCCTATTTTATTTCACTGGCATCTTAATAACACACAATATTTTCTATAGTTGAATTATAAGACTGGAAGGAACATAAAAATGCTTAGTGACTGTACACACTCATTTCATAAACCTTCTGCCGACATGAATATCTCATTGTTTATGTAGAACTATGCACTAAAACAACATATCATATTGCAACCTCACACCTAAAAAAATCATACTAATTTGGGTATGAAAAATTCTCGACTTTTAGAGCACATATTTCCTCATATCTTCATTCTCTATTGAAAAGAATTTTTTTTAATCAATTAGATCTTTAATATACGACTATAAAACAAGCAGCTTAACAAAGTAGCACAGAGAGATATACCTAATTGAGAACTACGAGAAAGCAATTATAGAAGTACTGGCGATATGAGGATTTGGGAAACTATGTGGTGTATGTCGGATATTGTGTAGAAGGTTGAACCATATCAGCTGCACCATTTATTTGATTAACATTTGCACTGCTTGGTATCTCTATGAATATCATCACACCAGGATCATATGCCTGCATTGGAAAGCTTGCACCAAAATAACCTACTGGACCCAGAAACATAGGTGAAAAAGGCAATATTGGTGCTTCTGCATATGCAGAATCATGCTCAATTCAAGCTTGTGATTCTACTTCACTTGCAGCTAAATATTTTTGTATCGGTGGAGACATCATTGGAACCATATTGCAATTCATGAAAATATTTAATGTGGTTGCATAAAAGTCTTTTCACTAACTGTATTATGGGTTCAGTAATATAAAACTTCTAAAATGTTAAATGAGGAATTTGTATTTAAGTAACATAATCAATGGAGGCATCAAGTGGCTCGAGAAAAGCATTTGCATGTCTTATATGAGCTAGTGGCTTTATCTTTAATGTCATTTCTATAAAGTTATGAACTGGGATCATTAATTGTTCCAAGTAATATAGTTCAACAAGAAAAATAAAGTAATTATGTACCACTCCTTCCTTAAAACCATCCACTACTTTATTTCCATACCAACTCTCTTTTCATTTTCCTAACCCTACTCCGACCACTCTATTCTAATCTCTCATATAACCCACTCAATTATTCCCTACACTATGACATCATAGCCCACTCAATAACGGACCCACAATAGAAATTCAATTACTCATGCCTTCTACTATTGCTGGGTGTAGTTATACGGATGGAAAAATATTTCAAGATGTTGTTTTTAATAGGTAACCATAGATAAGATTTTGAGTCTAATAAATATATTAGTACCTAAGAAACAACCATTCTAAGATGAACTTGATACAGATAACAAGTTTCAACAAACCCAATCCAAGTCACATCTCCATCTCAACTCTCATTTAATGTCTTATTCCTTTCTCATATGATGTACTCCCTCCCTCTAACATGCAGTTTAGAACCACATACATACAATTAAGCTAGTCAAACCTACTGCAACGACTGAGTGTAATCATTCTAGTGGTTAAATTTTTCAGTTGCTGGTTATAACAAATTAATCATTTTAGATTCCTTCAAATATCTTAATATGGGAATTACTTGTTTAATTAAAGTATAAAGATATGGACAGACCTTGCTACAACCAATGCAGTCATTTTACAATGTTTCCTTTGTAGCATACAATTAACTTCTTTAAGATCGTATTATCTATTAGTAAGCATATGTATATTACTTTATATGGGATGGAGCTAGCTTCTAGAACGAAATGGCAAAGTGGTATTTGGCCAACTTTATTAGGAACCTCTCAAATTTGGTAAACATCTCCAGAACACTTTGCATAAGCATAGAACAATAGTAGATTCCATTATTGTGGATGTATGTCTGAAGTAACTGAAACTATAGAAAAATAGCTCATTTTGTAATGAAATGGAGACAAGACAAAAAGAACATATATCATAGTATTACATAGAAAACATCAATCATCTTCAGAACAATTCCCAACTAAGAGCCTTAATCATGTAACCAATCTTTTAGGAAAAATAAAGAATATCAAGATACCATAGCCTTAGGTATGAAATTTACTTCATTAAGATATCAACCAGATCCAAGTAATGAAAATAGAATCCCTGAGTAATAAAATCCAAACTTTAAACATAAAGAAGGCTTGTGCACTATACGTCAAGCTACAATAGTAATGCTCCAAATAATGTATAAAACCCAGAAGTAAAGCACACCTAAAATTCAGCCCTCCCTGACTCCATGTTATTAGAAAATCCTAACTTAGATCTAAAACTAAATATCCAACATTCACACAAATGATGAAAAGGAGTAGGTAGACTTAACGCGGAGAATCAATTTGCAAGGAATCGAACAAAGTGATTAATATATTATCCTTGTTATTGACTGGGAAAAAGTAATTCAGATTATCCTTTTAATTCACTCAATAAATGTAAGATATTAGTTTAGCTAGCAAATATAGTTGTCCAGGTCCAAGGTTGCTAAGGTTTATCTTCCCAGCAGTGATGTTTAATATCTTTTGGTTGGCAATATGTGGCTGCTACATATCTAAACTGTCAAAGCCAAAGACTTGCAACATTTGGGCCCATAAAGGTGACAAAATTAGAGTGCACTATTGAAGAAAACTAACAGATGGAATTATTTTCGATTTCATCTTTAAAAGAGGTGATCCCATTGAGTATGAGCTTGGAAGCAGACACGTAATCAAGGGTTGGAATTAACAGTTCCCTAGAATGTATGTTGGATAGGAATAAAAAATAAACATACCTACTAAACCTAGGTATGGAGACCATGATTCTCCACCAAAGATTCCAGGTGGTGCTATACACATATTTCATACACTATCTTCATATGTATGACTGATATTGGCATAGGCATAGGATGAATATGGCCACACAAAAATTGAACAAAATATTTTTAGTCGAGCACATGTTGCTCACCTTCATTTTCCATTAGGGAAAAGTGGGGTGTAAGCACTAGAGTATGAAGCAATATAAGGAATCTAGATTCCATAGGGAACTCCTAGTGAAGCAGCATGGGAAGCCAAAACATAATGTATAATAGATTAGATTTATAAACTTTAGTAGAGATTGTCATAGATACCAAGAATAAGAACTGAATAAAAGTAGAATAGATTGTATCTTATGTAACATCTAAAGAAGGGATTCGAGACCATGCACATGAACCATTTGCAGGTATTCTAAGATTCAGAAAGCCTTAACCTGGACTTAGGAGTAACTATGAGAATGTTAGAATTCAGTGATTCAAACTAGTCCACTATTTCTTAGCCCGAGAAAGTACAAAACTCTATTTCCAAACAAAATTTCAAACTAGTATGACATGTTCATTCAATCTACAAGAATATTAAACCAAATTTTTTTCTCCTTTCTAGAAGATTCTTTTTGGAATGACAAGTTCATTCAATGCAACACAAGTGAAACAAGAGGTAAACACTAGCAATTTTAACCGATACTTAGAAACACAACAAATATCACGGCAAGCCAACATAATTTTTACTATATAGATAGGAACGCTTACCATTGATCTAGAACATCAACTACTTAGTACAACATTATAGTATTGTTGATTATGAAAAGATAAAGAAACATGTCACCTTGATTAATATATATAATTGCATACACTATATGTAACCTTAATTAAAAACATAGCCTAGAATCTTTTTTGTGAGGCACCTATCATCCAAACAAGTAACTTTAGAATTCCATAGACCTCTAATAATAGGAGACAGTTAAGTGATGTTGAAGTAAATTTTAATTGACAAGTAGGAATTTTGTTTTAGAACTATCTCGTCTTGTGGCAACTGAAGAAATACCCATTGGCCTTGGTCATTTCATGGAAAATTCATGGATTATATTGGTACACATGTTTCTTTCTAGAAATTAGAAAGAGAAAACTGAAAGATTCCACTTTACAGTAATAAAAAAGAGGAACATCATGTATTGCAGGCATGATGTGTGACTATTCACCCATTAAGTCATCAACCATTAGTCTCAAAAGTTTATAGCGCCTTTTACAATATAAAATTAGTAGGAATTGCAGTGTGAATGTAGGGCCTACTTCTAAATTTTCTATCTTGGAACAATGTTAACTAGATCAAATACTCATGTCGTTAGTGTTAGTTCGATATAAAAACAAAATTTTGAATGGTGTAAATTCAGTAAGTCAAGTTTATGTTATAATTGTTATGTTAGATAGATTCCACTACATTTTATGACAAAGTTACAATAGTTTTTTTTCAGAAAATTAGCCGTGTTAAAGCAGGAAAATGGATAAATGAGAATAGATTCCTTATGCTAATAATAAGGTGAATATATAGTGCAATCAAAACACAGCTTGAAGAAGCGCACATGTAAATATTTTTTAAAACTTAATAATGAAGGTAAAACTCACCCAATCTAGATAGGATTCTACAAAAATATGCTTCCAAGATGTTATATGGGATGAAAATAGAAAATTAGCATTATGAATTACAGAAAACGCCATACATCGAAAAAACTACCCAAGATTTGGAACCTATAAGCAACACAAAGATGTCACTAACAATTAAATTGCACGATACTGGAACGGTAGGATAAGAATACTAAGTTATATCTCACAGTATCTCTTCATCCTGAAGAATGTTAATTTCTACATTATCATCAAGATGTTGATCTAATCTATCTTGACAATATTTGTACTCCAACCTCTTCGCTTGGGCCAGAAACCACCAGCTGGCTAGCACAATAGTTCGCCCAACTCCCAAGTCTTCTTTTGTTAGACCTTCAACAAGTTGGACAACCCCTAACAAAAATTTAAATGAACTAAGTATTGATGTTGCTCACTTCTCTAATGGATTAGTTTCAGGAAGTGATCTTTACAGAGACGACAAGTGATTTCTGAAGGGAGATACACACTTTACTTTCAAAGTTTCTTTCTCTGTACAACTAGCTAGCAACTATTGTTCTCTTTGGGCTTAAAGTCACAACAATTTAAGTTTTCAGATGTAGGGCATCGAATCAGATTATGTAGTTATGCTTTCAAGCCGCTTCTGATGTCGGAGGATCTGTGTGTGCCTACCTTCAAGGAGAATGATAAGAGGCCATGGATGAGTCTCCCCCAATTGGTTGTCACGGCCATGGACGAGTTCCATAGATGCTCTATGATAGTCCAACTACTGGGGAACACATTGGTGATGCAACAGCTCCATGGCTGGATGTTGAGAGCTTGGAGACCGAAGGGTGAGCTGTAGATCTCAGCTCTCACGGGGGACTCTTTCTTGTGAAATTCACCTCTGTTGTTGATATGGAGGTGGCGTTGGAACATGGAACTTGGTTCTTCGACAACCAATTGGTCCTCACTCGAAGATGGATGCCCAAGGTGGATATTAGGCGTACGACACTCACCTCAACCCATGTTTGGGTTAACTTACTCGATGTGGATTCTCACTGGACGAGGAGGGAAATTTCCATTATCGCCTGTGGCATCGACACACCTAAAGCTATTGAATTTCTAGATAGAGGCAAGTATGCTGGCGTTGCCCACATGTGTGTGGAGCTGAAAGCAGACAGGAAACCACCTCCTGTGGTCATGGTGGAGATGCCTAACAGTGACACCCTGGAGATTAAGGTTCTGTACGATGCCTTGGCGGATCATTGTAATGGATGCAAGGTGTTTGGGCACTGAAATGGTGGATGCCCAGGGGAGAGAATGAGGTTGTCTGAAAAACCCATCATCAGGAGCAGAGATCTCGATAAGAGAATGAATAAAAGGAGGAAAAAGAGGAAAGGGGGAAGCACCAGTAGACCACCGGGAGCAAACAAGAATGTTTCTGAGGTGCATGTTCGCGGTGAAGGGTCGGAGGAGGGTAATCCTTTGGTTGTCGACCATGTTTCTAGTGGCTTGGCCGATAGGGAGGAGCTGATGGCTGATGTCGGGTTGGAGAACACCACAGGGGAGGTTGTTGCTACCCTTGAGGTGGTTGCAGAAATGCCACAGACACAGAACGAGGGAGAGGGGTTTGTGCTGTCAGGCAGCAGGTCCAAAAGGAAGGCTAAAGGGAAAGTTGTCGAAAATGTGAGCGAGATTCCAGTGCAGGAGGCCAAGCAGGTTGTTGCATTCAACCCGTTCTCCCCGCTTGATGGGCTTGAAGGTGAAAAGTGCAAAGACACAATGACGCCAAGTGCTATACTAACCTCATCTAGGAGAACAAGGAGAGGAGGGGCCATTACCGGAAGGTGTGGCCGAGGTGCCATCAATTAGATGTGCATCTTAGCATGGAGCCTGAGAGGTGCTTCTCGCCCTGCTAAGCAAAGGAAGCTTAGAGAGATCATTGTGGAAGTGCAGGCGTCACTGGTGGTTTGCCTAGAGACTAGAATCAGAACTGAGGTGGAGGAGAGAGTGCTGACGTTATTCCCTGTCGGGTGGGAGTGTGCCTCCAATCTGGAACAAATTAAAGGAGGTCGTATTGCTGTCGGGTGGAATCCTAGGATATGGGATGTTCAAGTGATCTTTGCCATGGATCAGCTGATGACTACTAGTTGCATCAACCATGGGGGGCTACACATCGTGGTTTCAGCAGTGTATGGGAACAACTCCGAGATGTGCCGAAGGAGGTTGTGGGAGGTGATGGTTGATGCCAACCAAGTGGAGCTGCAACATATTTTTGTGGGTGACTTTAGTCATATTAGGAAGTCTAGCGAGAAGAAAGGAGGTTTACCGGTGCCTGATTCATGCTTAGGATGGTTCAATGATGCCATCGACGCTGCAAATCTGACTATGTTGAATATGACGAGCGACATCATAACTTGGAAAAACAAAAGAGAGGTTTAGAGGCGCATTGCCTCTTATCGTGACAGAGTGGTTGTGAATGAGGCCTCGCTAAACCTTTTCCCTAATACCAGGGTCAAGCTTGGCAGCCACCCAAATAGTGACCATGCCTGGCTTTTGATTCCCCTTTCTATGGAGGACAGTAAGGGCAAACCTTTTAGATTCTTCAATGGCTAGCTTGAGTGGACTAGTTGTGAGATTACAATAAGGAAAGCTTGGGAGGTTAACATGGAGGGTAACCCCTTGTTTGTAGTGATGGAGAAGCTATCAAATACTAAAGCCGCCCTCAAAGAGTGGGCCAGAGGGCTGTCCGATCTAAAGACGCTTGTGGGTGTTTCCAAGAAGGATCACGCTCAGGCTGCAGAGGTGATGAGAACTCACCCTCTTGACAAGGAGGCTATTGAGGACGAAATGGAGAAGGCTAGAAGACCATGTCAGCTAGAGAAAGTGGAGGAGTTGTGTTGTTGGCAGAGAAGCAGGCTGAAGTGGATTAGAGATGGCGATAGAAATACTAAGATCTATCACGCTGCTATGAAGAGAAACCAAATGATAGATGTTGTGCATACGTTGTTGAAGAGTGATGGAACTAGTGCTAATACACCTGCTGAGGTGGGTGCAGAGGTTGTTTGCTACTTCACCAACCTTTACAATAAAGAGGGCATAGTTAATGTTGGGTACATGATGCCGACGACTAAGGTTACGACAGCCATGAACAACATGCTAAGTGGACTGGCTGTTGAATCTGAGATTAAAGATGCGTTGTTTAGTATTGGGCCTTCAAAAACACCGGGGTCGGATGACTTCGATGCCCAGTTTTTTCAGGTTATGTGGCCCATTGTAAAAGATGACATTTGTAGAGCTGTTAGGTGGTTCCTTGTTGGGGGAAATGCTAAGGTGTACGAATCATGCCTTTATTAGACTAATTCCAAAGAAAACCATTGTGGAATCCTTGGGGTATTTGAGACCTATTGTGTGCTGCTCGGTGGTGTACAAGATTATTGTAAAGTTGATGGGTAACAAAATGAAAAAGGTTCTGCCTGAGATTATCTCACCTAACCAAACGACCTTCGTCAAAGGGAGAAGGATTGTGGATAGTGCCATTCTTGCTGCTGAGTTCATGCTTGATTTTGGCGTTAAGAAGTTCGAAGAAGGCTTGCCTCAAAATGGATTTGATCAAAGACTATGATAATATTAGATGGGAGTCTCTATGGTCTGTGATGAGGGCTATGGGCTTCAGTAGCAGGTGGATTAATATTATGGAAGAGTGTGTGACCATGACTTCTTTCTCTGTTTTGGTGAATGGGTTTCCCTATGGCATGTTTAAAGCTTCCAATGGGCTTAGATGGGGGGACCCGTTGTCTCCTGTACTATTTACTTTGGTCATGGAAACATTGACTTGTATGGATGATGAGTCTGAAGGAAGTAACCAGTTTGCAACTTTTAGACAAGGAGGGTGCAGGGTGATGGCACACATGATATTTGTCGATGATGTTCTTTTCTTTATGATGGGCACCAGAAAATCTCTTAGAGGCTGTTGAGGGCTTATGAAGAGGTTTGGGGATTGCACGGGCCTTTATCGCAGTGATATTAAATCTAGAGTTTTCCTTTCTAGATCATGTGATACTAGGAGAGGCAGGCTTAAAGAGGCCGTGGGGTTTTTTTAAGGTATGTTTCTGATGAAATACCTTGGGATCCCTCTGAGTGGTGGTAAATCCAAAGGCAAGGATTTTGACATGTGTAGAGATTCTATTAGAGATAGGGTCTCTAGATGGATAGGGATTAACATGTCCCTGGTTGGCAAGCTTGTTTTAGTCAGATCGGTTTTGGAGGGCTTGATTAGGTTTTGTTGCCAACAAGCTGAAATCCCGCTTTTTGTGTTGAACAAGATGCATACTATCATGACATCCTTCGTCTGGGGAGGTAAAGGGAAAACTGTGGGATGGCCTATCATAGCAAGGATGTTCGAGGAGGGAGGTCTCAACCTGACTAATCTGGCTTCTCTTTCCCATGTGGCCATGACAAAGAGAGTTGACGCCTTTGTTAGGGATGATTCTTCCTAGACTAGATGGATGCGGGAATGCTATGGATGTAGCCTGCATGTTACTGATCAAAACGCCTCAAGATCGTGGCGGACAATGTATAGGGTCTGGAGTTTGGTTGCTGCTGATTACACCCCTTTTCTGGATGGATGGACACTAAGGGATGCAGCTTCCATTCCTTAGGCTTTACCCCATTCTCATATCCCAGTTGTACCTTGGTTCCACCTTCTATGGAATCATGGGCACATTCTGAGGTGGAGCTGTTGCACGTACAGAGAAATCATGAGAAGACTTTTGACGTTCGACAGCTTAATTAGCTAGGCTCTCAATGCTAATCCCATATGCGGGTTATGCAGCACTGAGGCAGAGACAAATAATTTTCTATTTTTTGAGTCCAGCTATACTAGGTACTTGTGGTGCCGATTCTGGTTGAAAATGGGTTGGGACTGCTCTCCGCCCACCGCCCTATTTGATGTCATGTTGTAGGCTTTAGAGAAGACTAAGCACAGCCAAGACTCTAGACCATTTGTGGATGTATGCCTCACTGCCTTATGCTATATGATTTGGCAAGAACGGAATTATAGATTGCATGGGAAGGGGAAGATTGACACTCTTGTTTTGTTTGATAACTTCTTTGCACATCTTAGGATGGTGCTTAAAGCACACCCTAAAATGGTGAGAGGAGTCAGTGGTGAGATCCTAGCTCAGTGGGATTTTTTTTTATAACCCACTTGTACAGTATATGATGGTATTTATCTCCTATACTCTTTTTGGTGATATAGTAATACTTTACCTGCTCCAAAAAAAAGGTTCTAATAATTGTGAATGGACTCCAAATTGGCGTACCTAATTAGGGCCTCAAAGTTTCTTGCATCCCTAGAGAAGAGAACTAGATGAGTAGGGTTGGGGAGAACATGTCACTGATTCTTTTATTACCCTCTCAAGTGTGTTGTTGCTTTTCTATATATCATCAAAAACATAATGTGTCATCAACATTGATCTAAAAGAAGGAATAGAAGATAAAGTAGTTCTTAATGAGAAAGAACAACCAAATCATTAGAAAAGCAGAAGCATTGTAATCTGAAAAGCAAATGGATCACTATTAACTTCATAGTGGATATTTGTCTTTCTTTGGAAATGCCAAATGAGCTTGATATTCTCAAGAGTGAAGTGATAGGTGGATGAAAATGGTCATTGGGACAAAGTTTCAAGCATCCCTACCTACTCCAGGAGACATGGAGTTCCATTGAATTAATCAATGCTTGATTAGCTGGCTGATGATGATAAGTAGACTTGGCCCCCAGAGCATCATGGTCAGCACGATGGGAAAAAAGTAGATATATACCACATAACATGTTTATACCAACTTATAAGGTTCAAAACAACATAGTACCTTAAGGAAAGAAAGAAACTCACCACACATTCATGTCGTGTCTCCTTTATGCCAATTTTTTATTCTATAACTAAATGATTTAAAATTGGTATTTGATAGTCAGAAAATAGATTTAAGCACATGCACCTTGACATCTACGATAAGTAATTATAGGCATGTTTTTGTGACACTATGCATATCTATGTAAAGGTAAGAACAAGGTTATTAGACCTACTACTAATATAAATAAATGTAATTGATAAACAACATATAAATTTGATGTGGTGTTTATGGTAGTCAAATCTAGTCATAAAGAAAGTAATAAGAATAATTCTATCATGTAATATGTATATGCCACCAAAGAACTGATGCATAAAAAATTGTCTGAACATGAGGAAAGGAGTATATCTTTGCATATTATATGCATTTACAAGGGGTATCATAACTATCATATATGAAAACATCATTCAGTCCTACTATTATAGGTGTAACAATTTTATTGTGACCCTACAAACCCAGGTGACAACCAACTAACAGTCCACTCTTTTAAAAATGTTGCATTGCTTGTGCATAACATTGATAATCTGCATAGTACTTTACTTCATGTAAGCTTACTCGAGCACTGTATGAAAACCCCTCCAAATAAATTGTTATTGGTAATTTTGAAAATAAAAATTGGAGTAACCAAGAAACTATGAACATTATGACTTTTTAGAGTCTCATTCAAGGTCGGGTATCGGGCTTGCATGATTTTGTTTCCTACAATGAGGTATTGTTTAAGAAAATATCTAGTATCTGTAAGTAATCTTGGGAGATTATATATAACTCAGATACCACCTGATAAGAATGACAGTGCCCGATTTTGCTGATGATGAAATATAAAATTCCAGAGTTGCATCATCTAAAACATTGGATGTTGAAAAGTAAAAAATCAAAGTGTATACCTAGTCATCCCAGAATAAAGATGAATAATATCTTGTTGGACCGCATGGAGCATTGAATGACTCAACTGATAAAGTTATTAATCATTTTATGAATTTATCATGAAAGGAGGCATATTATGTCAACGCTTACTCAAGATCTGAAAAGTAAAAGAGGTAATATGACATCCTTGTTTCATTTGGTATAGTATTTGAAATCTCTCTAGCTATTTACTGACCTCAATGCAAACAATTCTACTTTCTACATCATCTTACCAAGACAAGCATGTGTGCTTCTACTTCTATGTTTAGGACATAGCAAGCCTAAAGTAAAGGATGCATGCGGCTATACATTTTATAAATTCTACTATAAATAAGACGTTAGTATCACTTAGATATATGTAGTTAACTACATTTTTCTAGATTAAGAATGATTTCCAACCATAAATAAAGAAATTTATCTACTCCATTTTTCTGATATATTAAGAATGATTTCCAATGGTTAACATATGATTTACTATACATAACATAAGTATGCAATGGGATGAAGATGTCACATTGCATATAGCCTTGAACTTTTCTTTCAGGCTCATAGAACATTTGTTATCCTCTTAATGTTATTGCCTTTTCACCAATATTATCAAATTATCAAAGAAAATATAAGCCATATAGTTTAAAAAAGAACTATGAAATGTTCATCCAGGTCTGTCTACTAGGTGGAATGACTCCCAATATCTATCTTTCTAACTCCACAGATGCGATGGAAGGCTAAATAGCTATAAAAGCCTACTATTTGTAATCATTCATTATCTATCAAAACGTGGTGTGTGCTAAAATGACAATATTATTGTAAGTATTATAGGAGGACAACTCAAAAAAAGAGAACTAGCAAAACAAAAAGAACTTTTGAGTTGTTCTGTTAATTAGGTTTTATTAGGCCCTATTCAAAATCCACCAATAAGCAGAGTTTATTGGGTGGTGGTTCCTCACTTCAATCATCTTTTACTCTCATGTTTTTTTACACCTTTTATGTTTAAGAAGTTGTTATAGCTACAATGTGAAACATATGGCACAACTGGATGTTGACATGGGGGTGGATCTTCAAAATGTTTCTCTAGTTTATGATGTAATTCACATCATTTGTTGTTTGATACATGTAATTAGGTATCATTAGGCCCTATTTAGAATCCACCAATAAGAAGAGTTTATTGGGCGGTGGTTCCTCACTTCAATCATATTTTACTCTCATGTCTTTTTACACCTTTTATGTTTAAGAAGTTGTTATAGCTACAATGTGAAACTTATGGCACAACCGAATGTTGACATGGGGATGGATCTTCAAAATGTTTCTCTGGTTTAAGATGTCATTCACATCATTTGTTGTTTGATACATGTAAAATAATTCTTGATAGTTGTGAATGAGATTGTTGTGAGATTTTAGTAAGTGGGTAGAAAAGACATTGGTGTGTAAAATAGAAACTCATTTGGGGGTTGGAGTCGTCAATCATTTCTCAGGGGCGTCATGGGATGTTGTGCACAACTCTACATAATAGAATATATCAATCCTTTTGATTTATTCTTCTACTGACTTATACATTAATATGTAAATCTAATTATTTTACTAAAAAAATCTATCCATAGAATTAGAAGGGCTATTGAACGTCAACTCATATTTTAGGTACTCTATCAAATTTAAGAATGTCATCTTTGCACATATTACTTATTATTTATTAATTATTGAAACTACTAATCCGGAAGACATCATAATAGACAGAAATTAATATATTGGCCTACACTTGTTGTGATGTTCCCTTAAACAATCAAAAGTGCAGTTTGCTTTGACATCCTTTCATCTCACATGGTATGCTGTTATAGGAACATAAAAGAAGAACCCAAAAGCCAAGTAGAACTTAGCAGAAAATATCAACTATAAAATAAGAGCATATAAATGGATGGTCTGCATTCAAGCTACATAAGAAAACATGGAATAGGCATTATCTTCTCAATAAATTCAGATGTTACAGGTTTCTCGTAGGACATTTTGATTATAAAAATTATATTACAAACTATCATTGTTATTCAAATGATACCCGATTATGCTTAAGTTGAATTACACCATGTCATCTTTCGATATAACTGCTGTTATGGTACTCCACACAGAAAATTGAACTATATCTTTTGGCTCGATTGATTCATCAAGAAACCATTGAAAAAAGTTAATCAAGTGACCCTCTGTGGTCCTTAACAAGTACATTCTTTTACAAGATGGACATACTTAGTCTACCCTATTAAAGGAAACACTACATTCAATGGTCAGTGCAAATAAAAAAAATGCAGCACTTTTTGCTATAGCATAAAGAAAAAGATAGGGATAAAGAGTCCAACTTAGACGAGCATAAATAATGAACATTTGAAAAGAAAATAGAAAGGGCTTATTGAGATGTTTTACGGGTGCCATTCTAGGCTCAAATGAGAACGTGGTTGAGGAATAAAAAATTAATGGAATCATGATTCAAGTCATGGTAGACTAAATCAAATTTCATTATTGAGACCTTCTACTAGATATAGAAGTTCATAATACAAGCATTTACTATGTTATGGAGCTCATCAGCACCAACTCCTGTTGAAGCCCAAGGAATTTTTAATCCATGTCTTCAAGTCTGCATGCTAGCCGAAAGAGCATAAGGGTAATGAAATGGGTCCGATAGAAAAAAGAAATGTTCACGAGTTGTAAATCTACATTTGCGTTTACTTGTTTTCGAAGCTGATTCTACTAAATAAACCTACAATCACGGGTTGCCAGATGCAGAAGAGGGGGATTTTAGATCTATGTGTATGGAAGTTGATTCAATGTATGTGTTACGTCAAAGAAACTAACTCACCTCTATCTTTGCTGCTAATACCTTATGTCCTTGTCTGAGGCTTCTAAAGAGCTTTTGGCGTGATATCCCCTACCATCTGTATCCTCGTAGGATCTGTCCTTTTAGAACCTTCTCTCTATAGCTCCATGAGGCTAGGCAGGAGAAGACTGAAGGAGATCGAGGTGGGGGAAGGAGAAGAGGGTGAGAGGAAGAGAGGGTGATCAGGTTGAGGGTTGTGGGGAGGGGAGAATGGAGGAAAAGGGACAAAGCATGATGGGTGGGGTGGGGGGGCACTATCGGAGTGAGCGTCAGCTGTCAGGGTAAGACATAGTGTGGGCACAATGGGCATCATCAGTGATTGGGGAAGAGTGAGTAATAACCCTGTCAATAGGTATGAGTGGGAGAAGCGCGTGAAAAGTTCAAATTTTTGGCTTGACTTATTTGGGAGGGGGAGGGGGAGGGAGAGAGAGCGGGAAAGAGTTAGAAATAAAATTTTTAGTTTGTTTGAGAAATGTAGTCTATATTGTAGTTATTACAATTGGTTACATTTATTTTATTTAGAGTTTTATAATTTGTAAAAAAAAGTAAATTTTAACTACAAATACAATATATATAGCTAGTAAAATTGTTGCTAAATCATTCTTTTTTTGTAGTGGTTCAGGGCCCCTAAGTCTATTATTTTATTATTCTTGGAAAGATCTTACTATATTGTATATTTTCCTTACTTATACTTGACTCTGGTATCTCTATGGTACCGCGTCTATTTATTTGAAGTTTATAATACAAGATGTATATCATTCTAAACTTGTTCGAGCAGTATATTCAAAACACTTTAATATTCTGAGTAATCATCATACTATACATACAGGCAGACTAAAATTCTTAAATAAACAGAATACATGTCAACTTGGCACTTTATACACTAGAATCATGCAATTGAATTGTTAAGCATCACCACATCTCATACCGAGAACATTTATATCACAATACTTGATTCATTGAACACCCTATCCTTAGGGTTTCATTTACATCATTCACTTATCACCTGGCTCTCATAAGGATTTCATACGACTTAAACATTCACTAGATAAAGACTGCTTAAATCATATACAATCAATATATGTATGAATCCATGGAACTGAGCTGAATTTAGGTTTCCATGCCATTCACTGAGATATCATGCATAAAGGATAAAATTGAATAAATAAAGTTATCATGTCAAGAAAATCCCTTCAAATGGATTTCACAATATTTATTTGTAAATATCCAACTTTCCTCACATCTAGGGTTTCACCCTCTTTACTAAGATATCTAACAAACACTATTCACCTTAAATGAAATCCAAGATAGTATCTGACATATGTGTACTATGAATTCAGATAAACAATCATTCATAACCAAGGGGATCCAGATAAACAAATTTGTCTATTAAATTATATAGCAATTTCAATCATAAACAAATTCCCTATATTTTAGTTTACTCTTATAACCTTTGCTCATACTTAGGGAATTCTCATTAGGATGTATTGTATACATTTATAATATAATTTTATCATCTGAAATTCATCCAAATAGAGGAAGAATCTATATCATATCATTTTTCAACAACTTAGATCCAACAGACAATTCAGGGTTTGTAGTCGCATACTGAGCAATTAAAGATTATGGATGATTTAACCAATTTTCGTGCAATATACTATTTAAAGGAAGTTCCCACTAACCCTAAGGTGTGAAAACACCTTAAAAACATATCCCATATCTGAAAATCTTGATCTCATATCAAATCTCTAGCAATTCACCTGATTTTTCTTCCTTTCAACTCGGAAACGCTAAAAATGAGGGATTATGAAGAAAGAGTGATAAAAGGAGAAGTTTTGATACCAATTTGGATCAAATTAGAGGAGGGACGAAATCTTAACATGTGAGAGAAAATTCACCATGAAAGGCTATGCAAAGAAGCTAAACTTACTTGATTTCATTATATCTCAGATAGAGAAACCCTAGATCAACAATCGCACCACTTTCTCCTCTCAAACCCTAACTCTCCCTCTCTCTCTAGGATTTCATTTCTCTGGAATGAATCACAAATTATGATAGCTACTAGTGTGGTAGGTTGACCATATAGAGAAATTGAGTTGCTTGGGTGAATTGCACATTGACCCCTCACTAAACGTTTTCTTATTTTAGCAGGTTTTTCTGTCATAAAAAGTTACTATAATTCGTGTATTTTAGAAATCAACCCTTCTCCAAAAATTATGAGAGTTTAGAATGTTGTGTATTATTGAGTTACAAAGCTTCAATTATCATTTTAGATCATTCTGAGCTACAATTAAATAAATAAAAATCGAATAGTGAACTGCTATCTAGAATTCTACAAAAATGTCAGTTGCAGAGAAAATGCCCCAGAACGCCCGTGCAAGGTGCCACAGCCGTGCCAAAACAGACACAACACGACCGTGCTTCCTCCCCATGACTGTGGTGTATTGGTTTCATCAAATTTAGATACAAAATTTGGTTAATAGTTGAATTATTTCAAAACGGCCATGTGGCCTAGAATGTTCGTGCACCAACGACCCACCACAGTCGTGCTATCGTACCCTTCAACTACCATTTTCATTCTCCTTTTCATACCTCTCTCACTCCTCCCCAACATGAGCCTATTTGGTAAAGACCCTAATTTCAGCCGGCTAGGGTTTATATTTTCTCAAACCGTAATTATACAAAGAGATAGCATACTTGGGGTTCTCATTAGGTTTAACATATCATAATTGAGATATCATCATTAATCCTGTTTAAGTAATTTTCAATCTAGTAAAGCATGTAATCATCCACATAAACCCTAACTTACTGATTAAGCTCAGATAGGGTCATAAAAATTCTCCCCCCTTAAAAAGGTTTCGCCCTCAAAACATAAATGTTCAAGTAAAGTACTTTCAAGGTTTATTTTAAGATTATGATATCTTGCATGTCATTATATTCTTATATTTCATACTTGAATGTATCCTTCAAAATTATGTCCTTTATTTCTTTTCTAATCACAACATGTTTAAAGCATGGCTGCTCAATGATAATAAATGAATTCTCTACACCACAATCAATCATAGGATAGAGAGAGAATCAATCATTTCAAAATTTTCATACTCTTGAGGTGTTACCTCAACATTGATAATCTGATCCAACTATCTCAATTCATACGGCTCAATATGTACTATTGTTATGTATTACCTCTAAGTCCCAAAAGAGAGTTCACCATGTTGTTTTGAATTTTTACTATTGTGCTACTCAAATAGCAAAATAGTATTGAGTTGAAAGACTAGATTCAACAACAATAGTACAATACTACTCACGACATCTCCATTGGATCATGGATACATAGGGTGAAGCATTACCATCACATTCCATGCTATTCTCAAGTATGAACCCACACATAATTCAAGGTGTAACCATCAGGTTATAGCATACTAGGCATTCAACAATAGTAATAGAGCACTCCATGATTGTATTAGTCATTCAAGTACTATTCATACCCAATTACCATAACTTAGTTATATTAAAGTTAGGTATAACAAGTTATACCTCATTAGGGTTACATAGCAATACAATATGGTTATCATCCCTTCTATTCATATGAATGAATAGGTAAGACTACCTTATTCAGGGTAACCCTCCATTTGTTACATCATCAATCAATCCATATCACCGTACCATAATTGTACAATATTGAGATGGATTACTGGTATGAATGACTTAAACTATCATACACCTTTAATGAACATATTGATTGTACATGTACAACTGAAATCATATATAAAACAAATTTCCATCCCTCAGTATACCTTCAACAAATTATACTTCTAAAAACAAATTCACATATTACTAAAAGCCATTGTTTTCTCTTATCTCTCTCCTCATTCATTACTACTTACTTGTTTCTACTTATCCTTCTCATTTTAATCATGTCGATTAAACATCCCTAAAATTGAAACATACAAGGTACGAATAGATTATTCATCATTCTTGCTATCACTACAAGAATTTATTTCATATCACACTTCACTCATATTGTATTTCTCCTTTTGTTCAAAACACACCTTTTATATTTCAAATCTATTTCTTATCCTTTGCTCTAAATCATTTCCATATTATTTATCTACCTTTCAAATTAGCTACCTTTAAACCCTAGATTACTATCAGTGCTAGTTTACTTCTCATAGTGTAAATCTCATGATCTTGTTTTATAGAGATGCTAGTATTCAAGGTCAAATCACTAGTGACATCCCTTGAACTACTACAACTCTAAACATTCTAGGGTTTGGTCCTTATCATTATCATGGCGTTGTTGTGGTGTTACTTTGCTCCCTTAATTTGAAAGTCAAGCTTTGGATTTCACAAGTTTTACTAAAGTCTTCCTTATCTTATCAATTGAAATTCCTTTCTTTTACTTGGCCATTCAGATAGATTACATTCTCAATTACCCTACTAGGGTTTCCTCATCATACTGTATGCCACTATTACACTCACTAGATGTCTCTACCATGGTGGTTATGCACCATATATGATTCATTTTCTTATCACTTCATTCCCACATTTCTCTCATTAAGGAAGATATGAAAAAGAAGATGATTCTGAGACTTCGAATTCTTATCTTCAAACAATCCCTTAATACATTTGTCGTATGTAGGTTTAATTAGTTATCAACAAGGATAGTTGACGGACTAGCACATGATTGAATCTCCTAACCTCTTTCTTTTATAATCTATATTACTCCATCATGCTTCCAACCCTACTGCTTTCCAAAATCCTCTTACCATATACTACTCTTCCACCTATCATCTTTAAGTTCTAATTTTTCCTTACGATCATGTTGCTTATTCATGTGTATGATCATGTATACCATGTTGCGCATATTTTTTTTTATCCTTTTACTAATGTGAATTTGAAATTCTAAATCAATAAATTCCATACTAGTTTCACTTGATGTTTAATACATTACATATCCTTTATTTTAAATAAAACGGCTCATGCATGGGTCAAACTTAGTATCTCTTTCAATCAAGTTTTTTTTCCCTCCTGAAAATAGTCTACCTTTGTATGACTTATTCATTGGTTAAGCTACACTTTTGTTCTTGTTTTAGAAACTAATTTGTTGTTCTATAGAGACTTGGAATCCACAGGTAGTAAGGATGAATGTATTAACTTCACAATAAAGGTATACATTCCATTCTCTTAATTATATCATAACCCTCATTCCTTAATCAAGCTCATCATTTCCAACATTTATCTTTGTTTTAACTTAGTTTCTTATCCTAGTCTTATGATTTACATGTTCATATAATTCTCTTTACTTTAACTCTTCTAAAGACTCTTCACTTCTATGTATTTATCGTATACTTAACTTTTTTCTTCTATTTTCCCTTTGCTTTGGAGTACATAAAAACATTGTACTTGATTATATAATCCATTCCTTATGGTTGATTCTGACTATATTGGCCCTTACATACTTTTCTCATATCTTTTCCATATTTCATATTTAGAGTTCATATAAAACTAATCAGTAAACTTAATCTGATCCTTGTGTCGTGTTCCTTTATTACCAATTAAGGGTTTCTCATATGAGGCCTCAAAGTTGGATCTTAGATATCAATTTCAATTGATTCTTAGTTATCCCAATTTTTCCCTTATATTTAAAAATCTTAGAGTATATACATTCATACTAGAATTTGGATCTAACATATCCAAAATTTACTCTTATTATATTTTTAATAGGAGTCATTAGATCCCAGTAACACACCCTACGATCCAGACCAGGCCGAACCTACAGTCCTAAAGCCAAGAGCTACTCAGGATTAACTAACTCCTAGTAATTTCAAACATGTGGAAAGAATATCCAGTTAGGAAAGCTCATTCAAAGATCCTTTCTAGTCTACGTGATACAAAGAATGTAATCAATAAATGCTATAACTGCATAGTGTACAACAAATCTTACAGACCCATATACATTTCAAAATACTGAATATCTGAATTCAAACATATAAGATCATTTTTATTCATCTCCAATAAAACAAAAATATGAAATGAAAGTTCTATCTCATTTTATATTTATGCTCTTAATTCATGTTACTTATCTTTTTTCTAACTGTAATATTTCTAGGGTTCCTCTCTAGCCCATCCTTCCACTGTATACCTGGCCAGGGTATACATGAAAGAATAGATAGAGTAGCTTGATACTCGTTGATCCTAGTATTCAGATACCGGGCCAGGGTATCCAAATACCCAAACTTCCCAGAGCTATAGACACATCACCTCCTATGTTCCAGACCTATAACTCTAACACTCTATCGTAACGGTCCCTAATGACTCAACCTAAGCTCTGATACCAAGTTGTCACACGCACATCCCATGATTACAACTAATCATGAGATTAGGGCATGACTATGAAGATTACACTTAATACAAAGTTCACTCTCGACTTTTCCTTTTTATTTCAAACTTTTTGTTTTCTCGCATTCAATCACATAAACAAACTTTACAAGAGAATTAAACTTTTATTACTCTATTATGATCTCAACATTAATGATACACATTCCATACATTCATTCTATTTCTCACACTTCCATGTACATACGACATGATAATTAGATACATTCTCTCTTATTAAGGAATCAAAGATACAAAACATCATTTATAACTCTCTCACATCTATACAAGGACCTAGAGTGACAGGGACCGATTGAACTTAACTAATCTCATACTTAACTCATGCGGTAGATCTACTCTGATGCTTTCACCTTCTTCAAGTCCATGTGGTTTCCCTAAAAAATTTGAGTAGAGAGGTGAGCCTACTCTCTCAGTGAGTGAGTACTTCAAAGAAATAGTCTAAAGAACTAATATAATTACAGATATACCTTTGAGGAACTGAGATCAATTATAACAATAGTAATATTTAAAGAGTCTAATCATTGACAATCATAAATATGGCAGGATACTCTAGATAATTTATTAAACTGGAATAAAAACCAGTTATTACTACACTGAGCATATCTAAAACAATACAGTTAGAATAATAGGGAATGTAAATATTACATTTAAAGAACAACTACTATGAAACTGTATTCAAATATTTTTTTATCTCTTTGTACTTATAAGAAATTCTTTAAACATATATGATCATATTTTAGCTTATGCCCTGATCATATGCAATATACTCTACATATGAAGACTCATAGAGAACTACGATCTCACCGTACAAGACTTAACTGACACACCTGGGAATGCTAAGCATGACTACGTCACTGGTCTGCAATAGGAAAATGGCTCTCTAGCCTCACCACACCTATTATGCGGTAAAAACGGGACTCCTCTAACCGGAGCACACAGGCCGAGAGTCAAGCCACCTATTGGCTTTTATGTACTATAGTGCCACCAGGATCTCTGGTTGATGTTGGAAACTACATTTTGTAATATAAGAAGACTTCTACTAGGGCTTCATCCCCTGTACCACCTGTTAGTACGTTCTGACCCCCATATACTGGACACTTCCAGGGTTAGGTCATTTCACCCCTAAGGCGGAAACCTCTCATAGGGGTTCTACGGTGTTTAGGGCCCCTAAGTCTATTATTTTATTATTATTGGAAAGCTCTTACTATATTGTATCTTTTCCTTACTTATACTTGACTCTGGTATCTCTATGGAACCGCGTCTATTTATTTGAAGTTTATAATACAACATGTATATCATTCTAAACTTGGCAAAGAAGTATATTCAAACCAATGTAATATTCTGAGTAATCATCATACTATACATACATGCAGACTAAAATTCTTAAATAAACATAATACATGTCAACTTGGCACTTTATACACTAGAATCATGCAATTGAACTATTAAGCATCACCACATCTCATACTGAGAACATTGATATCATAATACTTGATTCATTGAACACCCTATCCATAGGGTTTCATTTACCTCATTTACTTATCACATGGCTCTCATAAGGATTTCATATGACTGAAACATTCACTTAATAAAGACTACTTAAATCATATACAATAAATATATGTATGAAACCTTGGAAATGAGCTGAATTTAGGTTTCCATGTCATTCACTAATATATCATGCACCAAAAACAAAATTGAATAAATAAAGTCTATCAATGTCAAGAAAATCCATTCAAATGGATTTTACGATATCTATTAGTAAATATCCAAATTTCCTTGCATCTAGGGTTTCACCCTCTTTACGGAGATATCAAAAAAACACTATTCACATCAAATGAAATCCAAGATAGTATCTAACATATGCGTACTATGAATTCAGATAAACAATCATTCATAACCAAGGGAATCCAGATGAACAAATTTCTCTATTTAATTATATATCAATTTCAGTCATACACAAATTCCCTATATTTTATTTTATTCTTATAACCTCTGCAGATACTTAGGGAATTCTCATTAGGATGTATTGTATACATTTCTAATATGATGTTATCATCTGAAATTCATCCAAATAGAGGAAGAATCCATATCATATCATTCTGCAACAACTTATATCAAACAAACAATTTAAGGTATGTATTTGCATACTAAGCAATTAAAGATTATGGAAGATTTAATCGGTTTTTGTGCAATATACTATTTAAAGGAAGTTCCCACTCACCCTAAGGTGTGAAAACACCTTAAAAACATATCACATATCTGAAAATCTTGATCTCATATAAAATCCCTAGCAATTCACCTGATTCTTCTTCCTTTCAACTCGAAAACCCTAAAAATGAGGGATTATGAAGAAACAACAAGAAAAGGGGAAGTTTTGATACCATTTTAGATAAAATCAGAGGAGGGACAAAATCTTGACATGTGAGAGAAGATTCACCATGAAATGCTATGCAAAGAAGCTAAACTTACTTGATTTCATCATATCTCAGATAGAGAAACCCTAGATCAGCAATTCCACCACTTTCTCCGCTCAAACCCTAACTCTCCCTCAATCTCTAGGATTTCATTTCACTAGAACGAATCACAAATTATGATAGCTGCTAGTGTGTTAGGTTGACCATATAGAGCAATTGAGCTGCTTGGGTGAATTGCACATTGACCCCTCACTAAGCTTTTTCTTATTTCAGTAGGTTTTTCTATCATAAAAAAGTTACTGTAATTCATGTATTTCAGAGATCACAACTGCTCCAAAAATTATGACAATTTATCATGTTGTATATAATTGAGTTATAATGCGTGATTTAAAATTTTAGATCATTCTGAGCTACAATTAAATAATCAAAAATCTAAAAGTGAAATGCTATACATAATTCAACAGAAATATCAGTTGAAGAGAAAATGCCCCAGAACGCCTGTGAAAGGTACGACGACTGTGCCAAGATGGACACAACATGGCCGCACTTCCTCCCCACAATTGGTATTGGTTTCATCATATTTAGATACAAAATTTGGTTAATAGTTCAATTCTTTCAAAATGGTCGTGTGGCCTAGAATGCCCGTGCCACCAACGACCCACCACGGCTGTGCTATCCTAGCCTTCAACTACCATTTTCATTATCCTTTGCATACCTCTCTCACTCCTCCCCAACATGATCCTATTTGGTAAAAACCCTAATTTCAGTCGACTAGGGTTTATATTTTCTCAAACCCTAATTATAAAAAGAGACAACATACTTGGGGTTCTCATTAGGTTTAACATATCATAATTGAGATATCATCATTAATCATATTTAAGTAACTGTCAATCTAGTAAAGCATTTAATCATCCACATAAACCCTAACTCACTGATTAAGCTCAGATAGGGTCATAACAATTCCCCCCCCCCGGCGTTAAAAAGGTTTTGCCCCAGAAACATAAATATTCAAGTAAAGTACTTTCAAGGTTTATTTTAAGCTTCTGATATTTTGCATGTCATTGTATTCTTATATTGCATACTTGAATGTATCTTTCAACATTAAGTCCTTTATTTCTTTTCTAATCACAACATGTTTAAATCATGACTACTCAATGATAACAAATGAATTCTCTATGCCACAATCAATCATAGGATAGAGAGAGAAACAATCATTTCAAAATTTGCATACTCTTGAGGTGTTACCTCAACATTGATAATCTGATCCAACTATCTCAATTCATACGGCTCAATATGTACTATTGTTATGTATTACCACTAAGTCCCAAAGGAGAGTTCACCATGTTGTTTTGAATTTTTACTATTATTCTACTCAAAAACAAAAAAGTCTTGAGTTGAAAGACTAGATTCAACAACAATTGTACAATACTAATCATGACATCCCCATTGGATCATGGATGCATGAGGTGAAGCATTACCATCACATTCCATACTATTCTCAAGTATGAACCCACACATAATTCAAGGTGTAACCATCGGGTTATAGCATACTAGGCTTTCAACAATTGTAATATACTACTCCATGATTGTATTAGTCATTCAAGGACTATACATACCCAATTACCATCACTTAGTTATATTAAAGCTAGGTATAACAAGCTATACCTCATTAGGGTTACATATCAATACAATATGGTTATCATCCCATCTATTCATATGAGTGAATAGGTAAGACTACCTTATTTAGGGTAACCCTCCATTTGTTCCATCATCAATCAACACATATCACCATACCATAATTGTACAATACTAAGATGGATTACTGGTATGAACGACTTAAACTATCATACACCTTTAATTAATATATTACTTGTACATGTACAACTGAAATCATATATAAAACAAATTTACATCCCTCAGTATACCTTCAACAAATTATACTTCTAGAAACAAATTCACATATTACTAAAAGCCATTGTTTTCTATTATCTCTCTCCTCATTCATTACAACTTAATTTTTGCTACTTATCCTTCTCATTTTTATCATGTAGCTTAAACATCCCTAAAATTGAAACATAGAAGGTACGAATAGATTATTCATCATTCTTGCTATCACTGCAGGAATTTATTTCATATTACACTTCACTCATATTGTATATCTCCTTTTGTTCAAAGCACACCTCTTATATTTCAAATATATTTCTTATCCTTATCTCTAAATCATTTCCATATTGTTTATCTACCTTTCATATTAGCTATCTTTAAACCCTGGTTTACTATCAGTGCTACTTTACTTCTTATAGTGCAAATCTTATGATCTTGTTTTATAGAGATGCTAGTATTTAAGGTCAAATCACTAGTGACATCCCTTGAACTACTACAACGCTAAACATTTTAGGGTTTGGTCCTTATTAGTAGCATGACGTTATTGTGGTGTGACTTTGCTCCCTTAATTTGAAAGTCAAACTTTGGATCTCACAAGTTTTACTAAAGTCCTCCTTATCTTATCATTTGAATTTCCTTTCTTTTACTTGGCCATTCAGATAGATTACATTCTCAATTACCCTGTTAGGGTTTCATCATCATATTGTATGTCATTATTACTGTGATGTCCCCGGATTTTCTAAAACTTAATCTGATGTGTGACATTCAAATTCAAACCTCCCCTTAGCGAGAATCCCAATTTGAACATCCCACACTAAGCTAAGAAGAATAAAATATGAGAAAGTCAGAAGGAAACAATCAGCAGCACATGCACATGAACAATAATAAAACCATACAACTCATGTTCACCATTCAACATATAATTACAACATGAATTGTTACAACATTTGATATTACATATTGAATAGCAAACTTCTAATACATATACATGTACTACTACTAAACTATAGGATCTTAAGACAACATGTCCACCTGTACATTAGCTCACCACACAACTCTCAACTATCCTGGTTCTTCAAGAGCATAACCACAACCTAAATAAAAGATTACATGTGGTACACGTCAGCACAATATTCAAGAATATTGTACTGAGTACGCCTAATGTGAAAGAATGGATTTTGGGTTTAATATCTTAAATTGTGTGCCACATTGGAGAAATTAAGAAACTAATAGAAGATTGAAGTTTGACCTCAAGTTGGCAAGAAAGTACTTTAGGATGTCCTGGACCTATGTTAGAAGTTTGTTGTTCAATATGTAATATCAAATGTTGTAACAATTCATGTTGTAATTATATGTTGAATGGTGAACATGTGTTGTATGGTTTTATTATTGTTCATGTGCATGTGCTACTGATTGTTTCCTTCTGACTCCCTTGATTTTCATCTTCTTAGCCTTGAGTGGGATGTTTAAATTGGGATTCTTGTTGAGGTGAGGGTTTCAGTTTGGACGTGACACATCATATTAAGTTTCAGAAAATTTGGGGACGTCACAGGTGGTATCAGAGCATGAACAATTGTAAAGCCTGACATTTTCTCATTATGCAACTCAAAACTAAAGAACCTTGAACTTAATAATCTTTTAGGGTTAGATTCATCATCTTTTAGAGACTAGATCTAACCTAGCCTGTAGGTTACCACCTAGATGTCCGAGAACTAAATCTAGACTGGTGCTTGTTGAGTAGCAAGTCCTTAGATTCGTTCTTTCCTTGTAGTGCAGCGGTATGGGACGTTGCACTATTTGGAAATGACGTGCATCAAGGGAAGAGAAACCCTATACATATTGTGCATGGTGTCTAGAGTAGCTACACTATCCTATGCCATGTTCTCACCCTTTTCACTAGTTTTCATGGCATTGTACTCTCTATTATGTGTGGGACACTCATTTTCTAGATTTGGTTTTTGATTCCAAACGGATCGAACCTCGATAGTTTTCTCTGACGCTTGTTTTATCAGAGAAAAACTATATAATATTTTATTATGTATATATATTACAAAAATGTGTCCCCACGCATGTATGAGTAGGAGGTGATCATGCAACCTAAGTGAAAGTGAATGACATCAGTCTAGAAGAGAGACTAGTTCTAGATTAGATGTCTAGAGCCTTTTTGATATATATGGTAGATGGAATAGATGATATAAGTTTTGATGATATGATGTAAGTCTTATATCGATGATATGAATTTATGATGATATATGTTTATCTTTGAGGTCTTAAGTTTAGTTTTGAGGATTTGAGACAAGTTTGGATGATGCAAGTATGCATTCTTTTATGAGATAAGATATGTTAAGTTAAGATAATATGTGGATCAACATGGGCCTCAAGCTCTTTTACAAAGAAGGACCTCTAGTGTTAGGACCAGTTTTAGGGTTAACTCCAGAGAGAGTGAGACCCACAGGGAGAAGGTCAGAGAACCTAAACTCCAAGATATGATAAAAATGAGAAATATGTGTTATGATATGTCCTAAACTAGACTACTCCTGAGTGAATGAGTTGAGTCACTTTATGCATGATTACTATAGCTTTGTTGAACCCTAGATGTCCTTGGGAGGACCAAACCCTTGAGATAAATAGAGGTTGGTTATATGTCTATATGTGAACATGGTTTTGAGTACCTACCATATGGGTGAGGGAGAGAGAGTCTGAAGACCCTGGAGGAGGTAATTGTGTAGTTTTTATGAAGCCTCATGCTTGGGTTGGTGGTTCCCTATATAGGAATCTAGTGGTGTGTATAAGAGAGAGAGTGTTGAAATATAGTTTTCTAGGTAGATAACCTATGAAGAGAATGTCATAGCATGTTTTAGTTTCTGCTTATGTGGCTAGAGTTTGTGAATTTGATCAACTAGTACCAATGGGGTAGACCTGATAACCCTAGACTAAAAGAGGGAAGATAAATCTTTTTTTTTATGAGATACTCATAGAGTTGAGTGAGCTCAGAGAGGCTGAACATGGCACTACCCTCATGTTTTAGGCCAGGAGAACCTCAATTGGACTTGGTGAAGTTTTGATATATGTTTAACAAGCTACTCACATATGTTTGTTTAGAACAACCATGATATAATATATGTAAGGATGTGATCTAGTCTCGAGACGTGACATATAAACATAATATGATGGAAACCTAGAGATGGTTTAATAGATATAAATGCATAAATGGTTAACCACATACATGCGTAGTGATGATAATGTGATATTGTTGGTTAATGTTGTGATGAAATCACTAGTAAAGTTTGTAACCTAAATATGAGAAATGACAAATGAAATCATACTAATGACATATGTTACACAAGGTGTTAATCATAATGCTTAATAAAGATGAAGAATATGTTTAACATTTAGCACAACATAATGATTATGACACTTTGATATGATCTGGAAGGATAAAGTCTGTTAACAAAGATTAACTCTCTTATAAAATGTATAATTCATTGTGGAAACCCTAATGCAAGGGTAAAGATGATGATGTAAATCCTAAAATATGAATGACGTCATGAAATAACCTAAGCTTCTAAACCCTTGTTTCAATCTTTTATGAAAGGGCGGGGTGGATTCACCTTAGATGTTTTAAAACCTCCTAATAGTGGTTTGGAATGTTTATGGGTATTTTGTTTGTTGATATGATATAGCTGGAGTGGTGCCCTACATATGGATGAATACCTTTTGGTTTTTTCTTGAAGTAAGAGGATGGTTTAATTTCAAGGACAAAATTTCTTTTAAGATGTATATGATGTGAAAGAATGGATTTTGGGTTTAATATCTTAAATTGTGCATCACATTGCAGAAATTAAGCAACTAATAGAACATTGAAGTTTGAACTTAAGTTGGCAAGAAAGTACTTTAGGATGTCCTAGACCTATGTTAGAAGTTTATTGTTCAATATGTAATATCAAATGTTGTAACAATTCAAGTTGTAATTATATGTTGAATGGTGAACATGTGTTGTATGATTTTATTATTATTCATGTGCATGTGCTACTGATTGTTTCCTTCTAACTTCCTCAAATTTTCTTCTTCTTAGCTTAGTGTGAGATGTTTAAATTGGGATTCTCGCTAAGGTGAGGTTTCAATTTGAATGTCATACATGAGATTCAGTTTTAGAAAATACGGGGAAGTCACAATTACATTCACTAGATGTATCTACCATGGTGGTTATGCATCATATATGATTCATTTTCTTATCACTTCATTCCCACATTGCTCTCATTAAAGAAGATATGAAAGAGAAGATGATTCTGAGACTTAGAATTCTTATCTTCAAACATTCCCTTAATACATTTGTCGTATGTAGGTTTAATTAGTTATCAACAAGGATACTTGACTAACTAGAACTTGATTGAATCTCCTAACCTCTTTCTTTTATAATCTATATTACTCCATCATGCTTCGAACCCCTCCACTTTCCATAATCCTCTTACCATATACTACACTTCCACCTGTAATCTTTAACTTCTAATTTTTCCTTATGATCATGTTGCTTATTCATGTGTATGATCATGTATAACATGTTGCACATATTTCTTTTTATCCTACTACTAATGTGAATTTGAAGTTCTAAATCAATAATCTTCATACTAGTTTCATTTGATGTTTAATACATTACATATCCTTTATTTTAAATCAAACAGCTCATGCATGGGTCACACTTAGTATCTCTTCCAATCAAGTTTTTTCCCCTCCTGAATATAGTCTACCTTTGTATGACTTATTCATTGGTTAAGCTACACTTTTGTTCTTCTTTTAGAAACTAATTTGTTGTTCTATAGAGACTTGGAATCCAAAGGTAGTAAGGATGAATGTATTAAATTCACAATAAAGGTATACATTCCATGCTCTCAATTATATCATAACCCTCATTCCTTAATCAAGCTCATCATTTCCAACATTTATCTTTGTTTTAACTTAGTTTCTTATCCTAGTCTTATGATTTACATGCTCATCTAATTCTCTTTACTTTAACTCTTCTGAAGACTCTTCACTTCTATGTACTTATCGTATACTTAACTTTTTTCTTCTATTTTCCCTTTGCTTTGGAGTACATAAAAACATTGTACTCGATTATATAATCCATTCCTCATGATTGATTATTACTATCTTGGCCCTTACATACTTTTCTCATATCTTTTCCATATTTCATATTTAGAGTTCATATAATACTAATCATTAAAATTAATCTGAACCTTGTGTCATGTTCCTTTATTCCCAATTAAGGGTTTCTCATATGAGGCCCCAAAGCTAGATCATAGATATCAATTTCAACTGATTCTTAGTTATCCCAGTCTTTCCCTTATACTTCAAAATTATAGAGTATATATATTCATACTAGAATTTGGATCTAATCTATCCAGAATTTACTCGTTTTAGATTTTTAATAGGAGTCATTAGATCCCAGTAACACACCATGCCAGTCAGACCAGGCCGAACCTACAATCCTAAAGTTAAGAACTACTCAGGATTAAATAACTCCTATTAATCTCAAACATGTGGAAAGAATATCCACTTGGGAAAGCTCATTCAATGATCCTTTCTAGTCTACTTGATACAAAGAATGTAATCAATAAATGCTACAACTACATAGTGTACAACAAATCTTATAGACCCATATATATTTCAAAATACTGAATATCTGAATTCAAACATATAAGATCATTTCTATTCATCTCCAATAAAACAACAATATGAAATGAAAGTTCTATCTCATTTTATATTTATGCTCTTAATTCATGTTACTTATCTTGTTTCTAACCGTAATATTTCTAGGGTTCCTCTCTAGCCCATCCTTCCTCTGTATACCTCGACAGGGTATACATGAAAGAATAGACAGAGTAGCTTGATAGTGGTTGATCCAAGTATTCAGATACCGGGCAGGGTATCCAAATAACCAGACTTCCCAGATCTATAGACACATCACCTCCTATGTTCCACACCTATAACTCTAACTTTCTATCCTAATGGTCCCTGACGACTCAGCCTAACATCTGATACCAAGTTGTCACAGCCACAACCCACTATTACCACTAATCATGAGATTAAGGCATGACTATGAGGATTACACTTAATACAAAGTTCACTCCTGACTTTTCCTTTTTATTTCAAACTCTTTGTTTTCTCGCATTTAATCACATAAACAAATTTTATAAGAGAATTAAAATTTTATTACTCTATTATGATCTCAACATTAATGATACACATCCATACATTCATTCTGTTTCTCAAACTTCCATGTACATATGACATGATAATCAAATACATTCTCTCTTATTAAGGAACCAAAGATACAAAACATCATTTATAGCTCTCTCACATCTATACAAGGACCAAGAGTGATATGAACTGACTGAACTTAACTAATCTCATACTTAACTCATGTGGTAGATCTACTTTGATGTTGTGACCTTCTTCAAGTTCAGGTGGTTTCCCTAATAATTTTGAGTAGAGGTGTGAGCCTACTCACTCAGTGAATGAGTACTTCAAAGAAATAGTCTAAAACATTGATATAATTACAGATATACCTTTGAACAACTAAGATCAATTATAACAACAATAATATTTTAACGAGTCTAATAATTGACAATCATAAATATGACATGATACTCTAGATAATTTATTAAACTGGAATAAATTACAATAATTACTACACTGAGCAGATCTAAAACAATACAGTTAAAATAACATGGAATGTAAATATTACATTTAAAGAACAACTATTACAAAACTGTACTCAAATCTTTCTTATCTCTTTTTACTTATAAGAAATTCTTTAAACCTATATGATCATATTTTATCTTAGGCACTGATCATATGCAATGTACTCTACATATGAAGACTCATAGTGAACTATGATCTCACAGTAGAAGACATAGCTGACACACCTGATAATAATAAGCATGACTATGTCGCTGGTCTGTAATAGGAAAATGGCACTCTGGCCTCGACACACTTATTCTGCTATAAAAACTAGACTCCTCCTCTAACATGAGCACACAGGAGGAGAGTCAAGCCACCTATTGGCTTTTCTGTACTCTAGTGCCACCATAATCTCTAGCTGATATTGGACACTACATTCTGTAATTTAAGGAGACTTCCACTAGGGCTTCATCCCCCGTACCACCTATTAGTACGTTCCGACCCCCATTTATTGGACACTGCCAGGGTTAGGTATGATAAAGTGGATTTTAGCATTATAATAAAGTAATTACACTTTTTGCCCTCATTATATCCATTAATGGTCCAAAATTATTTTTCTTGTCTTCATAATCATTATTGATACTCAAATCCAAGATATGGTGACTAATGTAGTTTTTATACACTTTATAACACTTCAAATTGGATTCAATCATCACTTTGTCCAAATAGTTAAATTGATCCATCGAAGTTCATAATATGGTTCTCAAACTTTTTTAAAATATTCTTCACACTTTTGCAAAGATATGTTCCAAATTTTGTGTCATTTGGACATTCCTATGATTTTCTATAATATTTTGAAGTTTTGTGGTAAAAATCCCTTTGTTTGCTCTTTTATTTTCTTTGCCATGTCAGCAATCTATGGGTGTGTAAGGAGAGGCGAGTCAGGGCCCTTGGATCTGCCCCTCATGGATCATGGCCCAATAGGACAGCCTGGTGGTCATCTCCTACCTCCCGCAATCAGCGAGGAGGAGTTAAGGAGGACCAAGACTTGCAACCCACTCGAATATGACTCGATTCAAAATTCTAATCGAGTAGAAATATTCCCTTTGTAATTTTGCGTCCAGAAAACCCTATTTTAATAAGCTTTTGTCCATTTTTGTGCCGCCAAAATGATCCCTTTGCCTTGCTCTTCTCCTTCCGGCGGCCATAGCTAGGGCCCATATCTGATCTAGCCTAACCCTAGCCCCCAAGCCTATAAAATGATCCCCTAAGGGGCGCAGATACCCCACTTTGCTAGAACAAGCATCATTTCTCTCTCCCTCGGCCTCGAACAACTTCCTTTTTCCTTTCCTTCTCCTCGTCGCTCTCTGCTCCAGATCAGCGCCGCCGCACACGGCCGCCTTGGCCATCCTTCCTGCCCGCTCCCTCTCCTCTCTCTATGGCCACCAATGACTTCGTAAGAGCTCTCCAAAGCCGAGCGACACCTCAGCCGTCTCTCTCGCCTCCTCCTGCGTCCATAGCTTCTCCACGCCAGTGAACCCCTCCGCCCTGTTCTTGGGCACACGCGAGGTACTGCGCGGATGGGAAACAAGAGTCCCGACCCGCTGGTTCAAGGGGGAAATCCCCAGTCCAAACGAATCATGAAGCAAGCCAGTAAATCAAGTGTGAACCGGCCAATCAAAGGCCTGAACCAAATCCCAAACCAAGTGAGCCACCCACCTATGTGCCTCCATCTTGGCCATCCCTGGCACATCTGATGGCCATCCCTTTTTCAATATAAGGTATTTTACCTCCCGCTCTACTCGAAAATAAATAAATCGTCTTGATCTTGCTTAAATCATATCTAATGCATATGAACTCCAAAAATTACAAATAAGTAGTCTATTTTGATCAGAAAAATCCAATGGATTGTTTAAAAATACTTTTGAAACCTGATTCGAAACTATGCTCACGGATATACTTAAATCTGATCTCTTACGCATTTAATTGTCTAAATGACTCTATTTTAGTGATTAATCCCTTGAAATCTTGAAATTTGACTCTAATGATCATCTTGAAGCCAAACATGATTAAATATGAGTTTAGATCTGATCTTGTAACTTATCTCTCCTAGAATGTGAAGCATGCACATTGAACTAAGGATTTAACTTTATATTGTGATCTTGTGAAAAACCTTGATCAAGTGTATATTTCATGACTTTACTTTAATCAAACTGATCTTGAATTGCAATTATGCTAAGCATCATGATGAATAACGAACATGATGATGACTTGGATAATGACCATAAATTAGGGTTAACACATATGCTCCTAGAAACCTAGGAAAGTCATTCATACTCAAAGATACTTGATATTTGAAATAATGATGGACAAATTGAAATATTGGTTGATCATAAGTGGATGACCTAACCCTAAGGTTGACCTAGAAAAGTGTAACCCTAATCTCGAATATTAAAACATGATTTTCTGAACATCATGATCTTGACCTTTGATCCAATCTTGATGATTTAGGATCTGACTCGAAGGGATTGACATATTGATTCAAATATTGATCATACTCGAAATCTTTGGTGAAAGGTACGCTATTATATGACTCCTCCTTGATTGTATTGTAGATACTTTTATGTATCTCTTGATTGTATACTTGGCTATTTATTTGGATGAGCTACTGTTCCCTATGATTAGTGTTCTATTTTTCTATACTCTATTTTGAAAAACATGAAAACATAAATTGCATGCCCATTATGACTGCCCGTATATTGATAATGATGATGATATTAATAATGTTGATAATGTTGATATTGGGTACAACAACCCCCTCATTGGAGGTGGGACTTGTACATTGTCCTTCTATGTTCCTATGGTGAGAAGGAGCCCAGTGACTTACCCCATCGCGTTGGGGTGATAAAGTCACACAAAAATATATAAGCATGCTTCTTGAATTACATCATAATGGGAACTCGTAATAAAAATTGAATCGTTGAATAACAACCATTTTGTCGAATGATATTGAATGGGTGGAAATCATTTGTTATATTTTGAAATATAAGTCCTGCCAAGTATACTTATTTTCTATAAACTGTTTTACTTGATCTTGATAGCGTACCATGCAATTGCATGATTGTGTCTTGATTTTATTGATTTTAGGTAATACCAATGGAATAGTAAAATAAGATCGCTTCCACACTCATACATTCGAATGACAAAGATAATCATATATATCTCCATATTGGGTTAGTTTGTTTTTCATTATCCAGTTTTGAGTTATTTATTTCTTATTGTATATGCCAGTGCGATTGATCCTATTGGGCCACTCAGGGACGGGCGCTTCAATCCTTTTTCTACTGTTTCGACAGTAGGATTGGGATTGGGGTAAAAATGGTTCCGTGACATTTGGTATCAGAGCTTTCACACTTCCATATACTTTAAGTAAATAATTTCTCTGGTCTCTTACACACAAGAAACCCTAAAGTCCATAATGGTGAAAATTGAGGTGTCTAGGCTCGGGGTCCTCACATAATTTCTCCTATCCATCTTCACGATGGTTGAGATCCCCCGCTCTACCTGGCCTTAATTGATCCAGAATTGGACCTAGAGGTTCTCTTGTGAAACTGTAGAGAGTCTTCTAGCATCTCATCTCTTCCTTAAGGACTATCCTAAGCCACCCATGTAGATGAAGATTAGGTAGTCTTCTCATCTCATCATGTGGTCCTTCTCATGACCTTTTACCACTTGATGTCTCGAATATGGGTAGCTTATGCATGGGAAAAGTGAATATCGTTAAATCTTGAAAGTTGATACCATGATCTGACTTGAATTTAAAAACTCTATTTTGATCCATTAATTTTGAAACCAAACATTGATGTATGATCCCTAATATCATGAACACTCAAATTAGTTAAAACTTGATTATATGCTTCCTATGTTGAGGTAAATCTTGTTTTGGTGAAATAAGAAATATTTATACCTTATACTTTATTATCAATAAGGTCCTATTTGATTAAGCCCATGTTTCCCTATTATTGATTAAACCTCAAACATAGTTAAGCAAACTTTTACCCTATTGATGCCTTTTGCAATCTCAGTTTCGATATGATGATTATGGGCCTACATTATACACTATTATGATCTAACTCCTCGAATGCCCAATTCAAATCTTCAATTTTCAAATGATATCACTACTTGATCATGAAAGGAAAGGAATACAAACATTAACTTGCACTTTGTAAAACATTGATTTTGAATTTTTGATCTCATGCAATTATGGAATAGGATTTAATATTTGATACCCTCCGTATTTGAATAAACTCAATGGATCGTGGCTTATGTTGGTAATGTGCTAGATTAGGGTGGTAGTTGACTAATGACTCCCCTAACCTACGTCACATCCCTATTTTGACTACTTCTAAATTTTCATCTTGTTGATTATTTAGAGTTTGGAAAGGTATACCCTTTCCCCCTATTTGGATCGGTTGACCTATGTTCAATAGGTTAAACCCATGGTTAATACTCGATCTTGAATATTGATTTAATTATGACCTTGATATATGACAATGTTAACTATAGCTTGTGGTTAATTTCCTAGATAGACCTAGGTCTAGATCATTCATCAACCTTGGAAACCATAATAATGAAATTTTGATATGTTGATCGAATATTGCTTGAATATTGTTACTCAAAATTGATATAGATGAGTGATCTCCCCTAAGGTCTAAATAGGAATCTAAACCCAAGCTTTGGAATAGTTATACATCTGATCTTGATAGCTAAACTTCAACTCTTGATATTGATGTACAAAATTTTGAAACATGATATGGATCTTGAGACCACATTCGATATATAAATAATGACTTTCATAAATCCCAAAATTTTGAAATTTTGAAATTATGACTATTTTGACCTTTCGATTTATGACTTAGGGTTTAGCTCTCATTAGGACTAGGGTGGGACCTCCCATTTATATTGAGCTTGAAAACCATGATATTGAAAGTATGATGTTGTCTCAAAATGTTGAAATATGAAATCTCAAATCATGGATGTATAACCCCACCTAGGCCAATGGAGAGTTTAAGACCCTGAGATATTGGGACTGAAAGTCACCTTGTACACTTGAACTCTATTTGTTTGACCTAAAATATGATATGTTTAAATGTGTCATCAATATGATGCTTTCCATATTTGTGACTCTTATAATGACTTTGGACAATATATGTGCTCAATTGCTCGATGATGAAATGGTGTTAGTACAAAGTTGATTATGATATGGAACATGGAATTCCAATTATGATTAATTTGACTACTAGAAATTTGAGGACATGATTTTAATTTTATACTTGAGGATACCCCAGTATATGAGGAAATGACTTAGGTTGAATAATCCCAATTGTTGAGGATATTTTTGAATTTTGGGGACAAAATTCCTTTTTAAGGAGGGAAGGATGTGACAAAGTGGATTTTAGCATTATAATAAAGTAATTACACTTTTTTCCCTCATTATATCCATTAATGGTCCAAAATTATTTTTCTTGTCTTCATAATCATTATTGAGACTCAAATCCAAGATATGGTGACTAATGTAGGTTTTATACACTTTATAACACTTCAAATTGGATTCAATCATCACTTTGTCCAAATAGTTAAATCGATCCATCGAAGTTCATAATATGGTTCTCAAACTTTTTTTAAATATTCTTCACATTTTTGCAAAGCTATGGTCCAAATATTGTGTCATTTGGACATTCCTATGATTTTCTATGATATTTTGAAGTTTTGTGGTAAAAATCCCTTCATTTGCTCTTTTATTTGCTTTGCCATGTCACCAATCTGTGGGTGTGTAAGGAGGGGCGAGTCAGGGCCCTTGGATCTGCCCCTCATGGATCATGGCCCTATCGGACGGCCTGGTGGTCATCTCCTACCTCCCTCAATCAGCGGGGAGGAGTTAAGGAGGACCAAGACTTGCAACCCACTCGAATATGACTCGATTCAAAATTCTAATTGAGTAGAAATATTCCCCTTGTAATTTTGCACCCAGAAAACCCTATTTTAATAAGCTTTCGTCCATTTTTGCGCAGCCAAAATGATCCCATTGCCTTGCTCTTCTCCTTCCGGCGGCCATAGCTAGGGCCCATATCTGATCTAGCCTAACCCTTGCCCCCAAGCCTATAAAATGATCCCCTAAGGGGCGCAGATACCCCACTTTGCTAGAACGAGCATCATTGCTCTCTCCCTCGGCCTCTAACAGCTTCCTTTTTCCTTTACTTCTCCTCGTCGCTCTCTGCTCCAGATTAGCTCCGCCGCACACTGTTGGGTTTTGTGGAGAAAACATGCGCGGCGGAAGCGATAAAATCCACGCAACCCAAAACATGATCTCGTCGACAACAACTTATTTGAAAGGATTGTTTGCAGGATATACCTTACCGCGGAGCAAGTCCGGTGATGTCCCGCTGCATGACGGTGCAATGCTGCTTGTCGACACGGACGAAACTTCTCTCCCATTTGCTGTCGCAGGTTGATCCGGCGACGCTTCTTTGCGGCAGTGATGTCCGCCGCTCGTAACGCGTACAGGTGGTCATCGACGTCCTCCGAACGCAGGCGTCAATGCGTCTGTGTCTCTACTTCGTCCACGTGGATGGACATAACTCCACGTCACGCTTCTTAAGCCGGTGGGAAGGAGTATGTCACTGCGGCAGCGTGCTAGCGGCGCGTTGCTGTCCTTTCTCTCCTAAGGACGATGACAGATAGGGTTTACGTGGGTGAGCGTAAACGGAAAAGCCTCTCTCTATCTTATATAGATATCGACCGTCAATCCTCCTTTAAAAAGGATACGAAGGGAAATAGGGTTTCCTAAACCCATCGGTAAACATAAACGTTGCGTTAATTAAAATGCCCGTGGATTAATTAGAATATTCTGGAATTCATTAATTAACCAAATAATCTCATTAATTGATTAATTAATATCCGACTCCATGCAATTGCTTTGGATGGCTCTACAGGCATACATATACCAACAAACTCCCACTTGCACTTAGAGCCAGTCACTCCAATATCATTCTAATCCATTACATAAACATTTTAGTAATCAATGTGATTCGAAGAAATTCCAATCAAATCCACAATTATACTCCTATTCCAACACATCCTATGCGTGTGACCCGGTAGGCTCCAAATTACGTTGGCAGTGATATCTATAATCATATTATGATTTCACAAGCAATGATTGGTATCTAGCAAGACTTCATTGCCACCCAAGTAATTGGAGAAGTTGGAGAACAACTTGACCTATCATTCATGACTGGTGTTACAGTGATTGTATAGTTCCTTTGTCTCTGATATCCGGATTGAACTCGAGTCATGGAATTGTTATCCTTTTTAACATTCAATCCATGTTCCTCGAACTAGAGCAGACTGTCTGAGATATATGTAAGCTCAATATCACATATTGACTCACATCAGCATGGCCATGCATTTCTCAGTCTCGCTTATCAAGTGGCCGAAATATCAAAATCCCGTAGGAAGGACAAATTCCATCTACATCCCTCACAGTCATCCCCATGTGTCACAGTGCACCCAAGCACCATCTTTATAGCAATCCTTATTCAGGACCACAGTGGATGATGTCAAAGTACACCGAACGACATGTGATAAGTGTAGTGACTTCAGGTCTAAGAACCACAATCACCACCATCATTATGATATGTGACTCTAACTACCAATCATGGTATCCATGTGTCACTCTCAAGGTGGGTCTATCTGATACATTGTTCTCTAACAAGTATCTATGTATTCGGTTTGATATCTCCATATCATGGATAATGAGATTCTTCCATCAACCAACATACATTCTAATCTTATGTGTTATTGATGTCTATGATATTTCCACAATAACAACCGATTAGGGACAAAACAAGAATACATACTCTTAGCATACATATGATCTCACTATTCAGGTCATCAACCCGAAGACATGTCATTGAGTATATTATTCTATAGATATCTATAAGTTTTATGGTCATCTCACAATATAAAACACAAACATATAGATTGGAAACTTTCCTTTATTGATATGATCAATGTAGTATTACAAATCATTTACATAGTATCCCATTACAATCATCGAATGATAGTCTCTATGGGCATACATACTAACAGATTCCCACTTGCACTTATACCCAATCACTCATGAATCTCAATCCAAGTGATCGAACATGTCCGTCATGTTTCCGCTGTGAAAGTGCTTTTATGAGCGGGTCAGCCACATTGCTTTCTGTAGGTACTCTACAAATCTTCACATCTCCTCGTTGTACAATCTCTCGTATGAGATGGAACCTCTGTAGAATATGTTTCGAACGTTGGTGCGATCTTGGTTCTTTAGCCTGTGCAATTGCTCCATTGTTGTCGCAAAACAACTCAATTACATCACCAACGCTTGGAACTACTCCAAGTTCAGAAATGAACTTCTTGATCCACACAGCTTCCTTTGCAGCATTAGATGCGGCAATATATTCAGCCTCTGTTGTAGAATCCACAATCGTCTCTTGCGTGGAACTCTTCCAGCTCACAGCTCCGTTGTTCAGGTAAAACACAAATCCAGATTGCGATCTGTAGTCATGTTTGTCTGTTTGGAAGCTAGCATCGGTGTAACCCTTTACCACAAGCTCTTCCTCACCTCCATATACCAAGAATTGATCCTTAGTCCTTCTCAAGTACTTTAGGATGTTCTTTACGGCTGTCCAGTGATATTCACCTGGATCTGACTGATAGCGGCTCGTCATCCTCAAAGCATACGACACATCAGGACGAGTACATAACATTGCGTACATGATAATTGTTGATGCATATGGAATCTTACTCATGCGTGCCCATTCATCATATGAACTAGGACATTGGGATTTAGAGATCGTAACCCCATGGGACATGGGCAAGTTACCTCTCTTAGAACCCTCCATGCTAAACCTCTTTAGCACCTTGTCAATGTATGTGCTCTGGCTTAGGCCTAGAAGCCTTCTAGATCTATCTCTATAGATATTGATCCCTAGTATATAGGATGCTTCACCTAAATCCATCATAGAGAAAGTCTTCCCTAGCCAACCTTTTACTATCTGAAGAGTAGGGATGCCATTTCCCATCAATAGTATGTCATCCACATACAATATGAGAAATACGACTGTGCTCCCACTAACCCTTTTGTAAACACAAGGTTCATCTTCATTTTGACTAAAGCCAAACTTTTTGACTACTTCATCAAAACGTAGATTCCAACTCTGAGATGCTTGCTTCAATCCATAGATTGACCTTTGTAGCTTACAAACTTTATTGGCTTCCTTTGGATCGATAAAACCCTCAGGTTGTGTCATGTACACATCCTCGAGTAAATTCCCATTAAGGAATGTTGTTTTAACATCCATCTGCCAAATCTCATAGTCATGATAAGCTGCAATGGAAAGCATGATCCTGATGGATTTAACCATGGCAACTGGTGAGAAGGTCTCGTCATAATCAACACCTTGAATTTGATGGAATCCTTTTACAACCAATCTACCTTTATAGGTTTGAACATTTCCATCCATGTCAGTCTTCTTCTTGAAGACCCACTTGCACCCTATGGGTCTTACCCCTTCGGGTGGAACTACCAAGGTCCATACCTTGTTGTTGTACATGGATTCCATCTCAGATCTCATGGCTTCAATCCATTTCTCAGATTTTGGTCCCTTAGTAGCTTCTAGATAGGAAGTTGGCTCATCTGCTTTGCCCAATTCATCACTGTCTTGAGTCACGAGAAATACAAATCTCTCAGGCTCAAGTCGTGTCCTAGTAGACCTATGAGGTTCCTGTGTTACATTTGGAACTTGAAATTCCACAACAACTTGTGAGTCTTCATGTTCCTTATGTACCTCCTCAGGTTCTCTACTTTCTTGTTGGTCACGAACTTCTTTGAGCTCTACATTCCTCCCACTAATTCCTTTGGAAATAAATTCCTTTTCAAGAAATACAGTAGTCCTAGCAACAAACACTTTGTTGTCAGTTGGTGTGTAGAAGTAGTATCCCCTAGTTTCCTTGGGGTATCCAACAAAATAGCATTTTTCTGATTTGGGTCCAAGCTTTTCAGGAAATTGTTTCCTAACATAAGCTTCACATCCCCAAATCTTTAACATAGACAAATTGGGACGGTTCCCATTCCATATTTCATATGGTGTCTTTTGAACCGATTTGGAAGGCACACGGTTAAGTGTAAATGCTGTAGTTTCAAGAGCATATCCCCAGAATGATATTGGAAGTTCGGCTGAACTCATCATTGATCACACCATGTCTAATAATGTATGATTCCTTCTTTCTGACACACCATTATGTTGTGGTGTACCAGGTGGAGTCCATTGTGATACAATACCACAGTCTCTCAAAAGGTCCTCAAACTCTTGGCTTAAGTATTCGCCACCTCTATCTGAACGGAGTGATTTAATACTCTTACCAAGTTGCTTCTCTACTTCATTCATGAAAGTCTTGAACATTTCAAGAGCTTCTGACTTGTGTTTCATAAGATATACATAGCCATAACTACTGAGGTCATCAGTGAAGGTAATGAAGTATTGATAGCCCCCTCAAGCATTTGATCTAAAAGGTCCACATACATCAGTATGTATGAGCCCTAGCAGATCACTGGCTCTCTCACTGTGTCCAGTGAAAGGAGTTTTGGTCATCTTCCCTAATAAACATGCCTCACATGTCTCTAATGATTCAAAATTAAAAGAGTCTAGATAACCATCCTTATGGAGTCTAGATATGCGCTTCTCGTTTATGTGCCCAAGACGACAATGCCATAAGAATGTTTTGTTTGAGTTGTCAAGTTTTAACCTTTTAGTATTTATGTTATATATGCTAGTCTCAAGTTCTAACAAGTAGATACCATAAGACATATGGGCATTGCCATAAAAGATCTCATCTTTAGATATAAAAATAATTCAATTCTTAATGTGAAATTCAAATCCACTCTTGTCCATACAAGATACATAAATAATATATCTATTAACGGCAGGTACGTAATAGCAATTCTCTAATTCTATTACAAGGCCCGTAGGCAAAGATAAACTAATAACTCCAACTGCGGTGGCAGCAACTCTTGCTCCATTAGCAACCCGCAGCTTGACTTGGCCCTTTTGTAAAGGCTTACTTCTTATCAGATCCTGCATATTAGAACATATGTGAGGTCCACATCCGGTATCCAGTACCCATGATGAAGAAGTATTTAAGTTTATCTCAATAACATATATACCTGAAGTGGAGATCTCTATCCCCTGCTTCTTCTTCCTCAGTTCCTCCAGGTAGAGAGGACAGTTTCTTTTCCAATGTCCAGGCTGGTGACAATGGTGACAACTGCCTTCTTTGGAGATCCCACCTTTAGCTTTGAGCGCGGATGACTTTGGGTTCTTCCCGACTTTAGAACCTTTCTTAGCCTTGCTTTTTCCTTTTGAATTTCCCTTTGCCTTGCTGATCACCATCACATACTTGGGCTTGTCTTTCTTCATCTGTGCTTCAGCTGTCCTCAACATGCCCAACAATTCTGACAACGGCTTATCAAAATTGTTCATGTTGTAGTTCATGACAAAATGACTATATGATTCAGGCAACGATTGTAGAATCACATCAGTGGCCAACTCTTGACCTAGGGGAAATCCCAGCTTGGATAGGCTTTCCACGTACCCAATCAAGGTGAGTATATGGGTGCCAACTGAGTCTCCCTCTTTCATCTTGCTTTTGAACAAAGCCTTTGAGACATCATATCTCTCCTGTCTTGCTTGATGTTGATACATGTTCTTGAAATGTGTTACCACCTCAATGACATTCATGTTCTCATGTTGCTATTGCAACTCATAGTTCATTGAGCACAACATCAGGCACTTGACATCGACGACATCATCAAGGTGCTTCTTGTAAGCATCCTTTTCAGCCTTGGGCGCATTTACGGCGGGCTCCTATGGCTCTGGTGTTTCAAGGACATAGAGCTTACGCTCATGTGTGAGAATAATTCTCAGCGTCCTAAACCAGTTTTGAAAGTTGGTTCCGGTAAGTTTGTCCTTCTCAAGGACCGATCGCAACGAGAAAGTGTGAGTGTTGGTTGCCATTTGATTGCTACAAAACAAAAATTTGCATTTAGTCCAAAACATTTTTACTTGTAAAGATTTGATAAACGAGATTAATTAGGCCTTTAATTAATTATGATCCCACTATTTTATTCAAATTGATAGCCCTCACTATCAACTCGGAAGATTGCAACGCACAACCTTCTAGTGAGCCAACACCCAAAATAATTGGATCAATGCCCAGCCAACGCTGGCGTCAAAGACCAAATACTTAGGTAGGCAACTTTTGCCAATTGCATCATATGCAACTCTTGGATAGATGATCATGCACAACTCCTTGCCATGATGCATCTGTGTGCCTCTAGGTACTTGATCCTATCAAGGTTCCCTAGTTAAGTCCAACCCATAAGCCAACACGATGAGTGTGCACCCTGCGGAGGCAGACCCACACACCCACCTTCACACTTCCACGAGATAGACAGTGTACCACGCGGAGGCATGCCCACACATAGTCGATCAAGCTTTTCATGTGTGTTGCTTTATGGAAGGCAACTAAAACTTAATATTATTAATTGAGGGGTTTTATTAATACATATACATATCCAAACACCACATACTTATAGTACGTATCATATACTACTATATCCACAACCACAAACGATAGACATGCAATCACAAACACAAATACATAGGTTATGGCCATACTATTGTAATCCTTTGGAGCAACAAAGGATTACGGTCCACCTATGGTCTTATGAATCTCATGCAACACTTGTGAATCAACCTGTAAGCCTGTAATGATCAACATTACAATGAACAACTTCATGGATGCTTCGTGAGGTTGGAACTTCAAGTTGCTTCTTGGAATGGGATCTTCCTGTTGCTTCTCCTTGGACGCTCCTTGGAGTTGGATCTGCAGGTTGCTTCTTGGAATTAGATCTTCATGGTGCTTCTCCATGGACACTCCTTGGAGTTGGATCTTCAAGTGGCCTCCTTACATCAAGTGTACAAAAACTAAAACTAATCCTATCTCTATTACATCATGTGAGTACAAATATAAAAAGAAAGAATTAATTACACTTTGAAATAAGAGATGAGGCTCGACATGGAAGCTGAATACTTTATACAAAGGATCCATATGTAACCATTATACATCCATAGAATTCACAAACAAACATATCCACAAGATTGACATCCACCTTCATTTACAACATTCACAAAAGGGGATACTAGGCCATAACCGTGCATGTACTCACCACATAAAACAGATTTTAAAGGCGACGTGTATGCTATCATAGGTATATCTACATATACATATATACATATTAAAATTCAGTACTTTTAATGTGGGACATTCCCCATTAAATGATTTCTTGACTCCCATGCAGACTTTGTGGGGCACACAGGGGCAGCACCCCCTATGCGGGGGTCGAGGGGAGGCCGCCCGTCGCGGGGTCTCAGGGGTAGAGCCCCTGAAAGGTCTACGGAATTTCACTTCCGTGCACTTAGGAAAATCTATATTTTCCATCGTCGACCCCGTCCAAAACGTCAAAAATAGTAGCCTGCGGCGTATGTGGAATTAGGTTTAGATTTGCACATTAACAGGTTTAATTCGCATTGTATGCAACTTAAAAACAGTATACAGTGATTCAATCATATCGAAACTAATCCAAATACGCCGTAGATCGACGCTGCTCTAATACCACTGTTGGGTTTTGTGGAGAAAACATGTGCGGCGGAAGAGATAAAATCCACGCAACCCGAAACATGATCTCGTCGACAACAACATATTTGAAAGGATTGTTTGCGGGACATACCTTACCGCAGAGCAAGTCCGGCGATGTCCCGCTGCACGACGGTGCAACGCTGCTTGTCGACACGGATGGAACTTCTCTCCCGTTCGCTGTCGTAGGTTGATCCGGCGGCGCTTCTTTGCGGTAGTGATGTCCGCCGCTCGTAGTGCGTACAGGTGGTCGTCGACGTCCTCCGAACGCATGCGTCAATGTGTCTGCATCTCTACTTCGTCCACACGGATGGACGGAATTCCACGTCGCGCTTCCTAAGCCGGCGGGAAGGAGTATGTCTCCGCGGCGGCGTGCTAGCGGCGCGTTGCTCTCCTTTTTCTCCTAAGGACGATGACGGCTAGGGTTTACATGCGTGAGCATAAACGGAAAAGCCTCTCTCTATCTTATATAGATATCGGCCGTCAATCCTCCTTTAAATAGGATACGAAGGGAAATAGGGTTTCCTAAACCCATCGGTAAACAGAAACGTTGCGTTAATTAAAACGCCCGTGGATTAATTAGAATATTCCAGAATTCATTAATTAACCAAATAATCACATTAATTTATTAATTAATATCCAACTCCATGCCATCGCTTGGGATGGCTCTACGGGCATACATATACCAACACATACGGCCGCCTTGGCCATCCTTCCTGTCCGCTCCCTCTCCTCTCTCTATGGCCACCAATGACTTCGCAAGAGCTCTCTGAAGCCGAGCGGCACCTTAGCCATCCCTCTTACCTCCTCCTGCGTCCAAATCTTCTCCACGCCGGTGACCCCCTCTGCCCTGTTCTTGGGCTCGCACGAGGCACTGCGTGTATGGGAAACAAGAGTCCCGACCTACTGGTTCAAGGGGGAAATCCCCGGTCCAAACAAACCATGAAGCAAGCCAGTAAATCAAGTGTGAACCGGCCAATCAAAGGCCTAAACCAAATCCCAAACCATGTGAGCCACCCCGCCTATGTGGCTCCATCTTGGCCATCCCTGGCGCATCTGACGGCCATCCCTTTTTCAATATAAGGTATTTTACCTCCCGCTCTACTTGAAAATCAATAAATCGTCTTGATCTTGCTTAAATCATATCTAATGCATATGAACTCCAAAAATTACAAATAAGTAGTCTATTTTGATCAGAAAAATCCAATGGATTGTTTAAAAATACTTTTGAAACCGGATACCAAACTATTTTCACTGATATACTTAAATATGATCTCTTACTCATTTAATTGTCTAAATGACTCTATTTTAGTGATTAATCCCTTGAAATATTGAAATTTGACTCTAATGATCATCTTAAAGCCAAACATGATTAAATATGAGTTTAGATCTGATCTTGTAACTTATCTCTCCTAGAATGTGAAGCATGCACATTGAACTAAGGATTTAACTTTATATTGTGATCTTGTGAAAAACCTTGATCAAGTGTATATTTCATGACTCTACTTTAATCAAACTAATCTTGAATTGCAATTATGCTAAGCATCATGACGAATAAGGAACATGATGATGACTTGGATAATGACCATAAATTAGGGTTAACACATATGCTCCTAGAAACCTAGGAAAGTCATTCATACTCGAAGATACTTGATATTTGAAATAATGATGGACAAATTGAAATATTGATTGATCATAAGTGGATGACCTAACCCTAAGGTTGACCTAGGAAAGTGTAACCCTAATCTCGAATATTAAAACATGATTTTCTGAACATCATGATCTTGACCTTTGATCCAATCTTGATGATTTAGGATCTGACTCGAAGGGATTGACATATTGATTCAAATATTGATCATACTCAAAATCTTTGGTGAAAGGTATGCTATTATATGACTCCTCCTTGATTGTATTGTAGATACTTTTATGTATCTCTTGATTGTATAATTGGCTATTTATTTGGATGAGCTACTGTTCCCTATGATTAGTCTTCTATTTTTCTATACTCTATTTTGAAAAACATGAAAACATAAATTGCATGCCCATTATGACTGCCCATATATTGATAATGATGATGATACTGATAATGTTGATATTGGGTACAACAACCCCCTCATTGGAGGTGGGACTTGTACATTGGCCTCCTATGTTCCTATGGTGAGATGGAGCCCAGTGACTTACCCCATCGCGTTGGGGTGATAAAGTCACACAAAAATATATAAGCATGCTTCTTGAATTACAGCATAATGGGAACTCATAATAAAAATTGAATAGTTGAATAACAACCTTTTTGTCGAATGATATTGAATGGTTGGAAATCATTTGTTATATTTTGAAATACAAGTCCTGCCAAGTATACTTATTTTCTTATAAACTGTTTTACTTGATCTTGATAGCGTACCGTGCAATTGCATGATTGTGTCCTGATTTTATTGATTTTAGGTAATACCAATGGAATAGTAAAATAAGATCACTTCCGCACTCATACACTCGAATGACAAAGATAATCAGATATATCTCCATATTGGGTTAGTTTGTTTTTCATTATCCAGTTTTGAGTTATTTATTTCTTATTGTATATGCCAGTGTGATTGATCCTATTGGGCCACTCAGGGATGGGCGCTTCAATCCTTTTTCTACTGTTTCGACAGTAGGATTGGGATTGGGGTAAAAATGGTTCCGTGATAGTTGGTATCAGAGATTTCACACTTTCATATACTTTAAGTAAATAATTTCTCTGGTCTCTTACACACAAGAAACCCTAAAGTCCATAATGGTGAAAATTGAGGTGTCTAGGCTCGGGGCCCTGACATAATTTCTCCTATCCATCTTCACGGTGGTTGAGATCCCCCGCTCTACCTGGCCTTAATTGATCCAGAATTAGACCTAAAGGTTCTCTTGTGAAACCTTACAGAGTCATCTAGCATCTCATCTCTTCCTTAAGGACTATCCTAAGCCACCCATGTAGATGAAGATTAGGTAGTCTTCTCATCTCATCATGTGGTCCTTCTCATGACCTTTTACCACTTGATGTCTTGATTATGGGTAGCTTATGCATGGGAAAGTGAATATCATTAAATCTTGAAAGTTGATACCATGATCTGACTTGAATTTGAAAACTCTATTTTGATCCATTAGTTTTGAAACCAAACATTGATGTATGATCCCTAATATCATGAACACTCAAATAAGTTAAAACTTGATTATATGCTTCCTATGTTGAGGTAAATCTTGTTTTGGTGAAATAAGAAGTATTTATACCTTATGCCTTATTATCAATAAGGTCCTATTTGATTAAGCCCATGTTGCCCTATTATTGATTAAACCTCGAACATAGTTAAGTAAACTTTTACCCTATTGATGCCTTTTGCAATCTCAGTTTTGATATGATGATTATGGGCCTACATTTTGCACTATTATGATCTAACTCCTCGAATGCCCAATTCAAATCTTCAATTTTCAAATGATATCACTACTTGATCATGAAAGGAAAGGAATACAAACATTAACTTGCACTTTGTAAAACATTGATTTTGAATTTTTGATCTCATGCAATTATGGAATATGATTTAATATTTGATACCCTCCCTATTTGAATAAACTCAATGGATCATGACTTATGTTGGTAATGTGCTAGATTAGGGTGGTAGTTGACTCATGACTCCCCTAACCTAGGTCACATCCCTATTTTGACTACTTCTCAATTTTCATCTTGTTGATTATTTAGAGTTTGGAAAGGTATACCCTTTCCCCCTATTTGGATCGGTTGACCTATGTTCAATAGGTTAAACCCATGGTTAATACTCGATCTTGAATATTGATTTAAGAATGACCTTGATATATGACAATGTTAACTATAGCTTGTGGTTAATTTCCTAGATAGACCTAGGTCTAGATCATTCATCAACTTTGGAAACCATAATAATGAAATTTTGATATGTTGATCGAATATTGCTTGAATATTGTTACTCAAATTTGATATAGATGAGTGATCTCCCCTAAGGTCTAAATAGGAATCTAAACCCTAGCTTTGGAATAGTTATACATCTGATCTTGATAGCTAAACTTCAACTCTTGATATTGATGTACAAAATTTTGAAACATGATATGGATCTTGAGACCACATTCGATATATAAATAATGACTTTCATAAATCCCAAAATTTTGAAATTTTGAAATGATGACTATTTTGACCTTTCGATTTATGACTTAGGGTTTAACTCTCATTAAGACTAGGGTGGGACCTCCCATTTATATTGAGCTCGAAAACCATGATATTGAAAGTATGATGTTGTCTCAAAATGTTGAAATATGAAATCTCAAATCATGGATGTATAACCCCACCTAGGCCAATGGAGAGTTTAAGACCCTGAGATATTGGGACTCAAAGTCACCTTGTACACTTGAACTCTATTTGTTTGACCTAAAATATGATATGTCCAAATGTGTGATCAATATGATGCTTTCCATATTTGTGACTCATATAATGACTTTGGACAATATATGTGCTCAATTGCTCGATGATGAAATGGTGTTAGTACAAAGTTGATTATGATATGGAACATGGAATCCCAATTATGATTATATCGACTACTAGAAATTTGAGGACATGATTTTGATTTTATCCTTGAGGATACCCCAATATATGAGGAAATGACTTAGGTTGAATAATCCCAATTGTTGAGGATATTTTTGAATTTTGGGGACAAAATTCCTTTTTAAGGAGGGAAGGATGTGACAAAGTGGATTTTAGCATTATAATAAAGTAATTGCACTTTTTGCCCACATTATATCCATTAATGGTTCAAAATTATTTTTCTTGTCTTCATAATCGTTATTGAGACTCAAATCCAAGATATGGTGACTAATGTAGTTTTTATACACTTTATAACACTTCAAATTGGAGTCAATCATCACTTTGTCCAAATAGTTAAATCGATCCATCGAACTTCATAATATGGTTCTCAAACTTTTTTAAAATATTCTTCACATTTTTGCAAAGCTATGGTCCAAATTTTGTGTCATTTGGACATTCCTATGATTTTCTATGATATTTTGAAGTTTTGTGGTAAAAATCCTTTTATTTGCTCTTTTATTTGCTTTGCCATGTCAGAAATCTGTGGGTGTGTAAGGAGGGGCGAGTCAGGGCCCTTGGATCTGCCCCTCATGGATCATGGCCCAAACGGACGGCCTGGTGGTCATCTCCTACCTCCAGCAATCAGCGGGGAGGAGTTAAGGAGGATCAAGACTTGCAACCCACTCGAATATGACTCGATTCAAAATTCTAATCGAGTAGAAATATTCCCCTTTTAATTTCACACCCAGAAAACCCTATTTTAATAAGCTTTCGTCCATTTTTGCGCCGCCAAAATGATCCCTTTGCCTTGCTCTTCTCCTTCTGGCGGCCATAGCTAGGGCCCATATCTGATCTAGCCTAACCCTAGCCCCCAAGCATATAAAATCATCCCCTAAGGGGCACAGATACCCCACTTTGCTAGAACGAGCATCATTGCTCTCTCCCTCAGCCTCGAACAACTTCCTTTTTCCTTTACTTCTCCTCGTCGCTCTCTGCTCCAGATCAGTGCCGCCGCACACGGCCGCCTTGGCCATCCTTCCTGCTCGCTCCCTCTCCTCTTTCTATGGCCACCAATGACTTCGCAAGAGCTCTGCGAAGCCGAGCGGCACCTCAGCCATCTCTCTCGCCTCCTCCTACATCCAAAGCTTCTCCACGCCAGTGACCCCCTCCGCCCTGTTCTTGGGCTCGCGCGAGGCACTGCGTGAATGGGAAACAAGAGTCCCGACCCGCTGGTTCAAGGGGGAAATCCCCGGTCCAAACAAACCATGAAGCAAGCCAGTAAATCAAGTGTGAACCAGCCAATCAAAGGCCTTAACCAAATCCCAAACCAAGTGAGACACCCAACCTATGTGGCTCCATCTTGGCCATCCCTGGCGCATCTGACGGCCATCCCTTTTTCAATATATGGTATTTTAACTCCCACTCTACTCGAAAATCAATAAATTGTCTTGATCTTTCTTAAATCATATCTAATGCATATGAACTCCAAAAATTACAAATAAGTAGTCTATTTTGATTTGTAAATTCCAATGGATTGTTTAAAAATACTTTTGAAACCTGATTCCAAACTATGCTCACTGATATACTTAAATATGATCTCTTACTCATTTAATTGTCTAAATGACTCTATTTTAGTGATTAATCCCTTGAAATCTTGAAATTTGACTCTAATGATCATTTTGAATCCAGACATGATTAAATATGAGTTTAGATCTGATCGTGTAACTTATCTCTCCTAGAATGTGAAGCATGCACATTGAACTAAGGATTCAACTTTATATTGTGATCTTGTGAAAAACCTTGATCAAGTGTATATTTCATGACTCTACTTTAATCAAACCGATCTTGAATTGCAATTATGCTAAGCATCATGATGAATAAGGAACATGATGATGACTTGGATAATGACCATAAATTAGGGTTAACACATATGCTCCTAGAAACCTAGGAAGGTCATTCATACTCAAAGATACTTGATATTTGAAATAATGATGGACAAATTTAAATATTGGTTGATCATAAGTGGATGACCTAACCCTAAGGTTGACCTAGGAAAGTGTAACCCTAATCTCGAATATTAAAACATGATTTTTGGAACATCATGATCCTGACCTTTGATCCAATCTTGATGATTTAGGATCTGACTCCAAGGGATTGACATATTGATTCAAATATTGATCATACTCGAAATCTTTGGTGAAAGGTACGCTATTATATGACTCCTCCTTGATTGTATTGTAGATACTTTTATGTATCTCTTGATTGTATACTTGGCTATTTATTTGGATGAGCTACTGTTCCCTATGATTAGTCTTCTGTTTTTCTATACTCTATTTTGAAAAACATGAAAACATAAATTGCATGCCCATTATGAATGCCCGTATATTGATAATGATGATGATACTAATAATGTTGATAATGTTGATATTGGGTACAACAACCCCCTCATTGGAGGTGGGACTTTTACATTGGCCTCCTATGTTCCTATGCTGAGAAGGAGCCTAGTGACTTACCCCATCGCGTTGGGGTGATAAAGTCACACAAAAATATATAAGCATGCTTCTTGAATTACAGCATAATGGGAACTCGTAATAAAAATTGAATCGTTGAATAACAACCTTTTTGTCGAATGATATTGAATGGTTGGAAATCATTTGTTATATTTTGAAATATAAGTCCTGCCAAGTATACTTATTTTCTTATAAACTATTTTACTTGATCTTGATAGCGTACCGTGCAATTGCATGGTTGTGTCTTGATTTTATTGATTTTAGGTAAAACCAATGGAATAATAAATTAAGATCACTTCCGCACTCATACACTCGGATGATAAAGATAATCACATATATCTCCATATTGGGTTAGTTTGTTTTTCATTGTCTAGTTTTGAGTTATTTATTTCTTATTGTATATGCCAGTGTGATTGATCCTATTGGGCCACTCAGGGACGGGCACTTCAATCCTTTTTCTACTGTTTCGACAGTAGGATTGGGATTGGGGTAAAAATGGTTCTGTGACAGTTGGTATCAGAGCTTTCACACTTCCATATACTTTAAGTAAATAATTTCTCTGGTCTCTTACACACAAGAAACCCTAAAGTCCATAATGGTGAAAATTGTGGTGTCTAGGCTCGGGGTCCTGACATAATTTCTCCTATCCATCTTCACGGTTGTTGAGATCCCCCGTTCTACCTGGCCTTAATTGATCTAGAATTGGACCTAAAGGTTCTCTTGTGAAACTGTAGAGAGTCTTCAAACATCTCATCTCTTCATTAAGGACTATCCTAAGCCACCCATGCAGATGAAGATTAGGTAGTCTTCTCATCTCATCATGTGGTCCTTCTCATGACCTTTTACCACTTGATGTCTCGATTATGGGTAGCTTATGCATAGGAAAAGTGAATATTGTTAAATCTTGAAAGTTGATACCATGATCTGACTTGAATTTGAAAACTCTATTTTGATCCATTAATTTTGAAACCAAACATTGATGTATGATCCCTAATATCATGAACACTCAAATTAGTTAAAACTTGATTATATGCTTCCTATGTTGAGGTAAATCTTGTTTTGGTGAAATAAGAACTTTTTATACCTTATACCTTATTGTCAATAAGGTCCTATTTGATTAAGCCCATGTTGCCCTATTATTGATTAAACCTCAAACATAGTTAAGCAAACTTTTACCCTATTGATGCCTTTTGCAATCTTTGTTTTGATATGATGATTATCGGCCTACATTCTGCACTATTATGATCTAACTCCTCGAATGCCCAATTCAAATCTTCAATTTTCAAATGATATCACTACTTGATCATGAAAGGAAAGGAATGCAAACATTAACTTGCACTTTGTAAAACATTGATTTTGAATTTTTGATCTCATGCAATTATGGAATGTGATTTAATATTTGATACCCTCCCTATTTGAATAAACTCAATGGATCGTGACTTATGTTGGTAATGTGCTAGATTACGGTGGTAGTTGACTCATGACTCCCCTAACCTAGGTCACATCCCTATTTTGACTACTTCTATGTTTTCATCTTATTGATTATTTAGAGTTTGGAAAGGTATACCCTTTTCCCCTATTTGGATCGGTTGACCTATGTTCAATAGGTTAAACCCATGGTTAATACTCGATCTTGAATATTGATTTAATAATGACCTTGATATATGACAATGTTAACTATAGCTTGTGGTTAATTTCCTAGATAGACCTAGGTCTGGATCATTCATCAACCTTGGAAACCATAATAATGAAATTTTGATATGTTGATAGAATATTGCTTGAATATTATTACTCAAAATTGATATAGATGAGTGATCTCCCCTAAGGTCTAAATAGGAATCTAAACCCTAGCTTTGGAATAGTTATACATCTGATCTTGATAGCTAAACTTCAACTCTTGATATTGATGTACAAAATTTTGAAACATGATATGGATCATGAGACCACATTTGATATATAAATATTGACTTTCATAAATCCCAAAATTTTGAAATGATGACTATTTTGACCTTTCGATTTATGACTTAGGGTTTATCTCTCATTAGGAATAGGGTGGGACCTACCATTTATATTGAGCTCGAAAACCATGATATTGAAAGTATGATGTTGTCTCAAAATGTTGAAATATGAAATCTCAAATCATGGATGTATAACCCCACCTAGGCCAATGGAGAGTTTAAGACCCTGAGATATTGGGACTCAAAGTCACCTTGTACACTTGAACTCTATTTGTTTGACCTAAAATATGATATGTCCAAATGTGTGATCAATATGATGCTTTCCATATTTGTGACTCATATAATGACTTTGGACAATATATGTTCTCAATTGCTCGATGATGAAATGGTGTTAGTACAAAGTTGATTATGATATGGAACATGGAATCCCAATTATGATTAATTCTACTACTAGAAATTTGAGGACATGATTTTGATTTTATACTTGAGGATACCCCATTATATGAGGAAATGACTTAGGTTGAATAATCCCAATTGTTGAGGATATTTTTGAATTTTGTGGAAAATATTCCTTTTTAAGGAGGGAAGGATGTGACAAAGTGGATTTTAGCATTATAATAAAGTAATTACACTTTTTGCCCTCATTATATCCATTAATGGTCCAAAATTATTTTTCTTGTCTTCATAATCATTATTGAGACTCAAATCCAAGATATGGTGACTAATGTAGTTTTTATACACTTTATAACACTTCAAATTGGATTCAATCATCGCTTTGTCCAAATAGTTAAATCGATCCATCGAAATTCATAATATGGTTCTCAAACTTTTTTTAAATTTTCTTCACATTTGTGCGAAGCTATGGTCCAAATTTTGTGTCATTTGGACATTCCTATGATTTTCTATGATATTTTGAAGTTTTGTGGTAAAAATCCCTTTATTTGCTCTTTTATTTGCTTTGCCATGTCAGCAATCTGTGGGTGTGTAAGGAAGGGTGAGTCAGGGCCCTTGGATCTGCCCCTCATGGATCATGGCCCAATCGGACGGCCTGGTGGTCATCTCCTACCTCCCGCAATCAGCGGGGAGGAGTTAAGGAGGACCAAGACTTGCAACCCACTCGAATATGACTCGATTCAAAATGCTAATCGAGTAGAAATGTTCCCCTTGTAATTTCGCGCCCAGAAAAACCTATTTTAATAAGCTTTCATCCATTTTTGCGCCACCAAAATGATCCCTTTGCCTTGCTCTTCTCCTTCCGGCGGCCATAGCTAGGGCCCATATCTGATCTAGCCTAACCCTAGCCCCCAAGCCTATAAAATGATCCCCTAAGGGGCGTACATACCCCACTTTGCTAGAACGAGCATCATTGCTCTCTCCCTCGGCCTCAAACAACTTCCTTTTTCCTTTACTTCTCCTCGTCGCTCTCTGCTCCAGATCAGCGCCGCCGCACATGGCCGCCTTGGCCATCCTTCCTGCCCGCTCCCTCTCCTCTCTCTATGGCCACCAATGACTTCGCAAGAGCTCTCCGAAGCCGAGCGGCACCTCAGCCATCTCTCTCACCTCCTCCTGTGTCCAAAGCTTCTCCACACCGGTGACCCCCTCCGCCCTGTTCTTGGGCTCACACGAGGCACTACGCGGATGGGAAACAAGAGTCCCGACCCGCTGGTTCAAGGGGAAAATCCCCGGTCCAAACAAACCATGAAGCAAGCCAGTAAATCAAGTGTGAACCGGACAATCAAAGGCCTGAACCAAATCCCAAACCAAGTGAGCCACCCCGCCTTTGTGGCTCCATCTTGGCCATCCCTGGCGCATCTGACGGCCATCCCTTTTTCAATATAAGGTATTTTACCTACCGCTCTACTCGAAAATCAATAAATCGTCTTGATCTTGCTTAAATCATATCTAATGCATACGAACTCCAAAAATTACAAATAAGTAGTCTATTTTGATCAGAAAAATCCAATGGATTGTTTAAAAATACTTTTGAAACCTGATTCCAAACTATGCTCACTAATATACTTAAATCTGATCTCTTACTCATTTAATTGTCTAAATGACTCTATTTTAGTGATTAATCACTTGAAATCTTGAAATTTGACTCTAATGATCATCTTGAAGCCAAACTTGATTAAATATGAGTTTAGATCTGATCTTGTAACTTATCTCTCCTATAATGTGAAGCATGCACATTGAACTAAGGATTTAATTTTATATTGTGATCTTGGGAAAAACCTTGATCAAGTGTATATTGAATGACTCTACTTTAATCAAACTGATCTTGAATTTCAATTATGCTAAGCATCATGATGAATAAGGAACATGATGATGACTTGGATAATGACCATAAATTAGGGTTAACACATATGCTCCTAGAAACCTAGGAAAGTCATTCATACTCGAAGATACTTGATATTTGAAATAATGATGGACAAAGTGAAATATTGGTTGATCATAAGTAGATGACCTAACCCTAAGGTTGACCTAGGAAAGTGTAACCCTAATCTCGAATATTAAAACATGATTTTATGAACATCATGATATTGACCTTTGATCCAATCTTGATGATTTAGGATCTGACTCGAAGGGATTGACATATTGATTCAAATATTGATCATACTCGAAATCTTTGGTGAAAGGTACGCTATTATATGACTCCTCCTTGATTGTATTGTAGATATTTTTATGTGTCTCTTGATTGTATACTTGGCTATTTATTTGGATGAGCTACTGTTCCCTATGATTAATCTTCTGTTTTTCTATACTCTATTTTGAAAAACATGAAAACATAAATTGCATGCCCATTATGACTGCCCGTATAGTGATAATGATGATGATACTGATAATGTTGATAATGTTGATATTGGGTACAACAACCCCCTCATTGGAGGTGGGACTTGTATATTGGCCTCCTATGTTCCTATGATGAGAAGGAGCCCAGTGACTTACCCCATCGCGTTGGGGTGATAAAGTCACACAAAAATATATAAGCATGCTTCTTGAATTATAGCATAATGGGAACTCGTAATAAAAATTGAATCGTTGAATAACAACCTTTTTGTCGAATGATATTGAATGGTTGGAAATCTTTTGTTATGTTTTGAAATATAAGTCCTGCCAAGTATACTTATTTTCTTATAAACTATTTTGCTTGATCTTGATAGCGTACCGTGCAATTGCATGATTGTGTCTTGATTTTATTGATTTTAGGTAATACCAATGGAATAGTAAAATGAGATCGCTTCCGCACCCATACACTCAGATGACAAAGATAATCAGATATATCTCCATATTGGGTTAGTTTGTTTTTCATTATCCAGTTTTGAGTTATTTATTTCTTATTGTATATGCTAGTGTGATTGATCCTATTAGGCCACTCAGGGACGGGTGCTGCAATCCTTTTTCTACTATTTCGACAGTAGGATTGGGATTGGGGTAAGAACAGTTCCGTGACATTAGGTCATTTCATCCCTAAGGCGTAGACCTCTCATAGGGGTTCTACAGTTTCCAGGGCCCCTAAGTCTATTTTTTTATTATTCTTGGAAACCTCTTACATGGGTATCTCTATGGTATCACGTCTATTTATTTGAAGTTTATAATACAAGATGTATATCATTCTAAACTTGGCAGAGCAGTATATTCAAAACACTATAATATTCTGAGTAATCATCATACTATACATACAGGAAGACTAAAATTCTCAAATTAACAGAATACATGTCAACTTGGCACTTTATACACTAGAATCGTATATTTGAACTGTTAAGCATCACCACATCTCATACTGAGAACATTTATATCAAAATAATTGATTCATTGAACACCCTATCCTTAGGGTTTCATTTACCTCATTCACTTAGCACTTGGCTCTCATAAGGATTTCATACGACTTAAACATTCACTTAATAAAGACTGCTTAAATCATATACAATCAATATATGTATGAAACCTTGGAACAGAGCTGAATTTAGGTTTCCAAAGCATTCACTGAGATATCATGCATCAAGAATAAAATTGAATAAATAAAGTGTTTTATGTCAAGAGAATCCCTTCAAATGGATTTCACGATATATATTCGTAAATATCCAACTTTCTTCACATCTAGGGATTCACCCTCTTTAGTGAGATATCAAACAAACATTATTCACCTTAAATGAAATCCAAGATAGTATCAGACATATGTGTACTATGAATTCAGATAAACAATCATTCATAACCAAGGGGATCCAGATAAAAAAATTTCTCTATTTAATTATATATCAATTTCAGTCATATGCAAATTCCCTATATTTTAGTTTACTCTTATAACGTCTGTAGTTACTTAGGGAATTCTCATTAGGATGTATTGTATACATTTCTTATATGATTTTATCATCTGAAATTCATCCAAATAGAGGAAGAATCCATATCATATCATTTTGCAACAACTTAGATCAAACAGACAATTCACGATTTGTAGTTGCATACTAAGCAATTAAAGATTATGGATGATTTAACCAATTTTCGTGCAATATATTGTATAAAGGAAGTTCCCACTCACCCTAAGGAATGAAAACACCTTAAAAATGTATCCCATATCTGAAAATCTCGATCTCATATCAAATCCCTAGCAATTCACCTGATTCTTCTTCCTTTCAACTCGAAAACCCTAAAAATGAGGGATTATGAAGAAAGAGTGAGAAAAGGGGAAGTTTTGATACCATTTTGGATCAAATCAGAGGAGGGATATAATCTTGACATGTGAGAGAAGATTCACCATGAAAGGCTATGAAAATAAGCTAAACTTACTTGATTTCATCATATCTCGGATAGAGAAACCCTAGATCAGCAATTCCTCCACTTTCTCCTCTCAAAACGTAACTCTCCCACTCTCTCTAGAATTTCGTTTCTCTAGAATGAATCACAAATTATGAGAGCTAATAGTGTGTTAGGTTGACCATATAAAGAAATTGAGCTGCTTTGGTGAATTGCACATTCACCCCTCACTAAAAAATTTCTTATTTTAGTAGGTTTTTCTGTCATAAAAAAGCATATGTAATTCCTATATTTCAAATATCAAACGTTCTCCAAAAATTATGAGAATTTATCATGTTATGTATAATTGAGTTACAAAGCTTCAGTTAAAATTTTAGACAATCCGAGCTACCATTAAATAATTAAAAATTGAGTTGTGAACTGCTATCCAGAATTCTACAGAAATGTCAGTTGAAGAGAAAATGACCCAGAACACTCATGCAAGGAGCCACGGCCGTGCCCCGATGGACACAACATGTACGTGCTTCCTCCCCATGACCATGGTGCATTGGTTTCATTATATTTGGATACAAAATTTGGTTATTAGTTCAATTCTTTCAAAATGGTTGTGTGTCCTAGAATGCTCGTGCCACCAACGACCAACCACGACCATTCTATCCTAGCCTTCAATTACAAATTTCATTCTCCTTTGCATACCTCTCTCACTCCTACCCAACATGATCCTATCTGGTAAACACCCTAATTTCAGCCGATTAGGGTTTCAATTTTCTCAAACCCTAATTATATAAATAGATAGCATACTTTGGGTTCTCATATATATATATATATATATCTATATATATCTATATATATATATATATATATATATATATATATATCTATATATATATATATATATATATATACACTAAGCCATATACAATACTTTAAGGACTAATAAGTATTGTGATTCTTAAATTTTGTTTTTTATTGGAAGCAGGATAGTAAATTTTTGTGCCAAAAGAGTACTTATCATCTACATCCAATTCTTCTAGTGTGTAGCAGAAAAAACTATGGAAAACTATTTTTGGGTATAAACAATGTGCATGATTTAATACTTCACAAATGATCGGTACAATGTTCGATGTATGTAAAGATTTCATTATACATGTAAAGGCACCAACCTTTACTAGTGGCATGACATAATTGTCATAACATTATAATCTACATAGATAAGATGATAAAAAGATCAAGCTCCTGGATAGTTGCTTGTTTCTCATATAGAGAACGTCCAAGCACGTGTATCATAAGAAATTCCATCATCTAAAAAGAAACACATTAAAACAATGTGAATATGGGATAACTATGGTTTGCATATTGTACTAGTGATATTAGAGTTTATTTTATATTATGGATCTCTGTGTAAATGCACCCACAATGTAGGTTTGGTGCTTAATCCCAAAGCATTAATAATAGAATTTCCATATTTCCCAATCAATATTAGTAAATGTGGTGCCGATCATTTGAGGTTAGATGTGTAGGCCTAATTATGGCATCGAAACAAGTCAAATTTTCACCCAATATAAAAGTTTCCTAGTTCTCTATTTCTCTTTTTCCTCATTGGGCCCCTACTACAGTATTGTATTGTAGCACTATAGGCTCTAGAAGAAACAAGGTGGGTCTTTAGCAGTTTTCCTCATCTAGCCCGTGGGAAGGGATTCATTTGCAACTCCAAAGGTGAGTATAAAAACTGGAAGCACTTGATCAATTGTGGGGGAATCCTCCCATTCCTTGTTGTTGTTACGTCAAAGTATACACGTAGCATACTCATGGGGAGAGATCTCCACCTGCACTAATCCTGATCTACCAAGGACTCCACCCTAGGGTATCTCTAAGGTCCACACAAGTTAAAGCAAAAGCCTAGGTAGAGTGCCATGCCAAATATGCCACTTCAAATTATTTAGTGGGTCATAGTGCATACAAATGAGTTTTAATGGTCTATTATCTTGTCTTGATTCATTGATTATTGTCCTTTTTCTGTACTAAATTTTATTTTTGTTAGGAATTATAATCTTAATTCATGATTCTTGATTTATCTAGTTTTGTGAAGTGCTACTTTAAGTTCATAGAACTATGTAATATATACCCATTTCTATGCTAAAGAATTGCAGTTGTTTTGACTTTAAATCTCTATTTATTGATTTACACAATCTTTATCTCTTACATTGTCTAGACCTATTATGGTCATGTTTTGGAAATCATGTCAATAGTAAATAGTTAGAAGTGTAATTGTTCGCATAAGATACATGCATATGAAGGGAGAAATATGATTTTTTTTGTATATATGTATGTATATACAATTGTAATGTATGTATCAGGGGGAAAATTCTGATAAAAAAAACTATGTAGCACTCATGGTTTTTCAAAGAATATATACAAATTGGAAATATGTACGATGTTTTTTTCTTTTTAAAACCAACTAAGCGACACCTAGGTGAGACAAGACCCAAGGCACCCACCCTTGGTGCCTAGATGCCTAGCCGTTACAAGTTTTCTAATGTCCCTCCATACTCCCTCAAAGACTTTTATAATATGATGAGGGAAGGATACAAGCTAGTAGCTTTTTTTTCATTTAGAGCAGACATAGACTATAGCATGCTACAATTACCCTCAACTAGTATGTACAAATCAAATTCCATCTTTTTTCTATCTCTAAATAAAATAAGTCTTCACGGAAATTTCCTCCTTATCTTCATCCTCCAATATAGTTCCCTAAGGAGTGGGTGAGTGCATACATTAAAGGAATAATCTATTCCAATACAATACATCCATCTTGAAGCATGCCCTTCCTTCCATCTTTCATTTCAGTGGTACCATCTTTTTTTTATTACCAAGAAATATTCCCTTTTTATATTGACACGCAAACTTATGGTTCAATCAACCATTATCTTTAATGATAGGTAAACATTGTATCTATCAAGTTGACCTATTCCAATTACTTAATATTGATAAGTGTTGTTCATACCTTTTTGGAGCAATGTTTTGATAAGTGGCATCTGGTATCTGGTGGACGCATATTTGGTTTTTGATCTTCCTTAATTTAATTAATTATAGATGAGGATATTGTTATGTACTTAGAGTGTTAAATTTTGACATTACATAATAAATATATAAATATATAAACATACATTATAGATTTACGTTTATGTCTAAGTCTTTGTTAGTGAGTATGTAGTTAATGTCGAATCGTCTTTTGATGGATGGATACCTTCACATTGATAAATGAGATATATAAACAACTCTATAGAGTTACAAAATAATAAAAAAATTTCTAGTTTCCTAATCAAGGAGATCAAAGATATTCTGGTTTTGTTGTGTCTAGGATTTCTTTCCCTAGTCCAAAGTATTAAATTTAAATAATGGCACATTCAAATACTATCCACCTACTCTTACTCTACAAATCACTTCACTCTATGTAAGTAATTCCAATACTTCAACCACATACTTAAGACACCCCTTATTTGTTTAGATATATGTATATTAGAATACTGATGACCACTTATTATTCTAATAGAATTTAAGAGGCAAAATTTTGAACATTTTTTGAAATGACAAAAACTTAGCATACAAGATATCCTCTTCTAGAAGAAGATTTCAAGACTCCACCTATTATCTAATAGAAAGGTATAATCTATTCCAATCCACACTTATTTGCTTACATATGTGTGGAAGAAAGGTGAAGAACACCTAAACTAACAAGATAAGTGTTGTGGTTTACGTGGTTGTAGTAGGCAGCAGAAACAAAAAAAAATTATTTGACCATAAACCCATAACCAGCAGATCGCATCAATATCTATGTAATAGGAAGGATAGTTTTAGCAAGTTATACATGGTTCTGAAGCTCGCTCAGCGACAATGCCTCACAACAAGTGTTGTCTTCAACCACCTATCTTTGACAACATCTATGTAGCTCCTAGTCTTGACCTAGACTGCGGTTGACTGTCATCCTCTGAGCGGAAAAAGTTTCCCGCCTCTATAGATAGTCCTCACAGACTACCGAGAACTCTAGTCATCTTGAAGAGCGGAAGAGAAGGAGTTTCCCCTTCTGTCAGTGCATTAATCACCGACACACTATCCCACCACTAGTCACTTTTCTACAGTTGTCTTTCCCTCGTTGTTCCTCCCTGGACGGGTAGAACTTGCTTGGTCTCTCACGGTTACCACAACTAGAGAGGACAACAACTTTGCAGAGCATGTGATGTTTTGAGTTGTATCTCTGGAGAAGCCCCCTATACCCCTCTATTTATAGTAGAGGGAAGAGTCAGGGTTCCCATTTTGTGTGGGAGTAGAAGGGTCTAGAATTTCCATGAGAAAATTGCACTACAACATGCAAAACAGTTGTTTCATAACTGAACCGATCATTTGGAAAGGTGAGTTGATCGGTTCACTAGTGAACCGGCCGGTTGGGAGTGTGAACTTGTCAGTTCAACCAGTGAACCGATCATTTCACTTCCCAGGCTTGCCTACAATTGACTTTCCTTATTCATTTCTAATTAATACTAAGGTTAATTCTTGTCCCAATCAAATTGAACAAGTGAAACGAACAACTTTCCTCACAAACCGGGAAAACTCAACACTACTCGTTTGGTCCAGTTGAACTGATAGATTCACCATAGTGAACTAGTTGTCTCACTGGCCATGAGTCGATCGGTTCACCCAGTGAACCATTCTATTGGTCGTCCAAATTGTGCAGAACATAATCAATTTAGTTCTAAATCAATCTAACACTCTAATCAGTTGGTTGAACACTTGAACTTGATGATTTTGAGTCAAGTATATTTATTGAATGTTTGATTGAGTACCTAAACATTTTAGTAATCAATCCAAACATCATTCATGGATAAACTTCTCTTCCAGGTTAACTGTATGTGTGTGACCTTATAAGTCCCATTTCACGTTGGCAGTGAATGTCCATAACTAACTTATGACATCACAAGAAAAGAGTGGTGCCTAGTCACACATCAGTGATACCCAAGTGAAAAGGAAAGTTGGAGAACAACTTTCAATCCTATAGTGTACGATTGGTGTTCTAGTGAATGTATAATTCTTTTGTCTCTAATTTCCTAAATGAACTCAAGGCATTGAGTTGTCATCCTTTCAACACTCATTCAAGTTTCTTGAAATAGAGTAGATTGTCTAAGATATGTGTGACATCAATATCATATATTGATTCACATGTGCATGTGCATTCCTTTCTTAGTCTCTCTTCTCCAGTGGCATGAACATCATACTCCCTTAGGAGTGACAAATCCCATATACATCACTCATAGTCTATCTCATGTGTCAAAGCCACCCAATCATCACCGTTATATGAACCCATGTTTTAGGACTATGTTTGATGATGTCAAAGTGTACCCAATCACATTTGGCGAGTGTAGTGATTTTAGGTCTAACAATCACAATCATTACCATCACTATGAGAGATGAACTTGACTACCATGTCATGGTTCCATGTGTCACTCTCATGGTGGATCTGTCTGATACACTGCTATCTAATATGTATATGTGTCATTGTTGTCTATCAACCTTCCACAATGACATCTGATTAGGGACATAATAAGAATGTACATACTCTTAGCATCTGTATGATCTCTTGTTCATGTCCTTAACCAAAAGACATACGTCATTAAGTATTGTCATTGCTTATACATTCATCCATCTCTATCATATATCTCGTAATTGATTGATCTAGAATTAATTGGAAGCTTGCCTTTGATATTTATCAAATCAATCAGAACATATGCCAATCCAATCATCATATGATTGGCTCTCTGGGCATAAATACCAATAGACTCCCAGTGGCACTTAGAGCCAATCACCCTTGAATCATATTGTTAGTGATCTCTTAACTTATCCCACAAGTTTCTATTGCACTAATGCTAATCCAGTGAGATAGCAACATTTTGTTTTAGTCGGTATATTACATTTTTCACATCTCCTATATGTACGACATTTCGTATGAGATGGAGTTTCCATAATATGCTATCTAACATTCCTTGCCTAACATTTTTTGGATAAGGTAATATATTGCAGGAAAAAGCCATATAGGATAAGACCTATATTGTACAGGGGTGAACTAGCTACAAAAACCCCAATACAGACAACCAACTGGGTCCAAACCTTTACAATTTATAGGTTTGGCCCTACAACTCCTGAGGACTATATCATTAAGTATGTCAAAAATGGTGGACTTGTCCCTATCCAGCCCACCATGTCTTCGCAGGTTCCTCTTCTGCCACACTAGGAACACAATGGCAGAAAGTCCCATCCCAGCAAAATTGGCAATGATGTTATTGCCCCCACCCCACATACGGATCCATTGCAAACACCCATCAATGGAATTCGGGACATGGGCACTCCAACTGTTCTTTAAGGCCCATCTAGAGACCAAGTTGACCGAGAAATCACATGTGAAAAAAGGTGCTCATGTGACTCATCCTCAACCCTACATAGCAAGAACCTAAATTTCACATTCATTCCCCACCTCGCCATTCTGTCTATCATTGGGAGCTGCCTCATGAGTGCTCTATACAGGAAGCAACTCCATTTTGGGGTCTGCCACATATTCCACACGATCCTACACCAGGGAATCGGCGGCCCACAACACCTTTTGATCCAAGGCTTAATGTCTGAACAACTCCTCCAATCGTGCTGAAAAGCATAGCCCCCCCCTAACCTGCTGCCAACTACGCATCGTACTTCTCCAGACTAGCAAGCTCCCACACACGCCGTCGCCATCCAGAGAGTTTCCGTATCTACTGTGCATTCATCTCACCCAAGAAGATTTCTGATCAATAAGGAATCTGTGTATACCCCTTCTCGTGTTCCTCTCTACCACCGGCCAGGGGTTGAAGACCCCCATACCTCCCTGCTCCTTATATTTAGCAAGTGTTTCCCAGGCGATGCCATGTGCCTTGCTTCCCCAAAGGAACCCCGTGAGGAGTGCACCCCCTAGTACTCGACCTTGCTTAACATTTACCTCCATTTTTGACTTAGTATTTCTACTTTGTCATCAATGGTTGGAATATCTCTAAGTTCACCCACATGAACTTCTAGATCCATATAGTATTCTGGTGTTCATAAAACAAGGATACTCAACATTCCTTTTAGAATTAAATGTCCTTTCAATTTTACTCAGAACAATTCCATTTTACAACTCTTGTTCACTTTACATTTTGCGGCCATTTTTCTATCATTTTGGAAGCTTGCATCAGTGTAACGCATTTACACTCAACTCTTCCTTTTATTACCATAGAACTAATCCTTTAATACTTAATAATTACTTAAATAAGTTCTTTATGGAATTCCAATGACTCTAACTAGAAGTAGACAGACATCCACTCGTCATATGAGATAACTGGATGAGCATATCATATTGTCATGTCCAATACATAAAAAATGATGAATGCATATATAATTTCTTGTCACGTCTAATACATACAAGATAATGGGATGATTACATACATGATAGATTCAATTGTGAATGCATAAGGAAACTATCTATGTGTTCATATTCTTCATAAGAATTTGGGACGTTAGGCATCTGAGAGACTAATTCCATGTAACATGGACAAGTTTTCTCCCACTAAATCATTACATACTGAACCCTTCAGCCCAAACTGTCAATGTATGCTCTCTCTTTATCAGGTCAATAGACTTTCGAGAACTATCTCTATAGATCTCTATTCCTATCACATAGGACATTTCTCTTTATTTCTTTAAAGAAGGTATTTCCACACCAATTTTGTTTTATTCCTCATCATCATGTCGAATATGAATATGCTCTGACTAAATCTTTGTAATTACATATGCCTTCTTTATTTTGATATATATCAGTCAAACCTTTTGACTATCAAAGTAAAGAATCCACTTTTGAGGTGCTTGTATTTAATCAATCATATTAATTAATCTCTTATAACATATAGATTGCATTTGCATTAATGGAATTATAAAACCCTTTAGCTTATATCACATACACAAGCTCATATTATGCCTACTAGATGCAGTTTTAATATCCACATGCCAAATTTCATAGTCTTTAAGTTTGAATAGAAAGCATGATCATTTATGGCCTATAGCCACTGCAATTGGTTAAATAAAACCATCATGTTCAACACCTTGAACTCACTTGATTTTATCTCAACCAATTAGCTCTTCAATTGTCATCCATGTCAGTCTTAACTCTTTAGACCCAATTTCACTTATGCATTTTATCCCTATAAGTGCTACCATTAAGGTCATACCTTATTTGGTTCACATGGAAGTCATTTTGGAGCTTATGGCTTCAAACCATAATTCAAAATATGGTTCCTCAATCATCATCTAGATCGATTATTGGCACATCATCATATGACCAATTCATCACCTTTGAGTTTGTAGGATATCATTATCCATTAAGCTCAAGGTGTTTTCTACTAAATATATGAGGTGTATCTATTACATAAGGAATTGGATATTCCACAACACTTGTTATTCTTAATGTCCCTTTGCACCTTTATTTAGTGTAAAGCTTGTTCTTTAGAAGAATTCTAGAATATTTGTTATTTGTTTAATGATCTTTCTCTTACTATTTAGAGTATAATTCCTTCTTTTATTTAGACATCATTATGCCTTAATCATGAGTTCTCTATGATACACTATCATAGTTACTCACAAGGTCCTCAAAAATTTGGTTTAAGTATCTCGTTCATTGATCATATCAAAGAATTAATATTTTTACCATATGTGTTCTTCATTTATGATATTCTTGAACGTTTCAAGAAATTCATATTAGTATTTCAAATAAATACCATATCTGAAGTATTAACATTTATTCTAATAGGTATGTATATACATCAATATGTATTATACCTAATATAATAGTCATTGTCCTACTACATCTAGTGAAGATTGACTTGTCGTCATGCCCAATAAACAAGACATTCATATATCTTAATGGTTCATTAACCAAGAGAGTCTAGCTTATCCGTCAACATGGAACCTAGAGATGAATTTCTCATTCATTTCTTTAGATGATAATGCTAATTTATTGTTTGAGTCATCAATAACTTTTACCACAACATAAATAAGGCATCACCATAAAAGATCACATCTTTGAAACTGAAACATGAACTTTATTGATAGACATCCTTGTCATTACAAGATGTAGAAATAAAGTGTTTCTATTTATTGGCAAAATCAAATAGCAGTTCATAACTCTATTACATGCCCTTTGGGATGAAATAAACTAAAAGGTACTACTATCTATGACAACAACACTTGCTCCAATGTTAATGAGTGTTCCTTGTTGGTCCTTTCATAAAGGCCATCACTTCTTTTCAGATCATGCACATCATATATGTCAGATCTATATCTTGATATCATTTACTTAAGATAAATACACATTTTAAGTTTATTTCATAATATGTGAGATGGATACTTCCATCCCCTCCTTCTTCTTCTTTAGTTCATCTATGTAGAGAGGACAGTTTGTCTTCCAATGTCCTCGCTCATGACAATGGTGATATTTACCTCCCTTGTTCAGCCTTCCTTTGGCTTTGAGATTTGAAGATGACTTGGGTTGTTGGCTAGCATCAGAACCTTTCTTTGCTTTTCCCTTGCCCTTGTGTTTATACTTTCCCTTCTTTCTATTGATCATCATCACAAATTTGGGTTTATCTTTCTTGATTTGTGCCTCAGCTATCCTCTACATGCTTAACAATTCTATTAGTGGCCTGTCAAAGTTGTTAATGATGTAGTTCATCACAAACTAACTGTAGGATTCTGGAAATGATTCCAGTATCACATTGGTAGCCAACTCTTGGCTCAGAGGGAATCCCAGTCGAGTTAGGTTCTCCACATACCCTATCATCTTGAGTGTGTGAGGGCCTACTGGATCTCCTTCTGTCATGATACACTTGAACAATGTGTGGGAGACATCATATCTCTCTTGTCATGCTTGGTCTTCATACATGTTCTTGATATGTTGAATCATCTCAATGATGTCCATGTTCTCATTTTGTCTCTACAACTCATAGTTCATTGAGCACAACATCAGGAACTTCACATCAATGGCATCCTCAATATGCTTCTAGTAAGCATCCCTTTCATTCAGTTCTGCTGTATCTAGGACATAGAGCTTTTGCTCTTGAGTGAGAACAATTCTCAACGTCCTTAACCAGTCATAGAAGTTGTTCCCATTTAGATTGTCCTTCTCAAGGACCGATCACAACAAAAAGTTATTATTGTTGGTATTCATTTATTCTACAAAAAGGAAATTTGCAATTTTAATCCAAAACTCTTTAGATTTGATTTGATTTGAAATTGACGATATTAATTAGGTCTTTAATTACTTATCACTCTGACTATTTTGATCAAATTGATAGCTCTCACCATTAATTCGGAAGATTGCAACGTACAACCTTCTAGTGAGCCAGATCCAAAACAATTGAGTTATTACCCACCAACGTCAGCGTGCATAATCGATTATTAAGGTAGGTAACATTTATTAATTGCATCATATGAAATTCTTGGATAGATGGCATGCACAAATCCTTGCCATGTTCATCTTTATGCCTCAAGGTGCTTGATCCAATCAAGATCACCTAGATAAGTCCAACCCAACATCCAATACAATGAATATGCACTCTGCGAAGGCAGACCCACATATTCACCATCAAACTTCTACGAGATAGACAGTGCACCACGCGAAGGCATGCCCTCACTTAGTCGATCAAGATTTTCATGTGTGATGCTTTTAGAAGGCATCTTCAACTTAATATGTTTGTTGAGGTGTTTTAATATGCATATATGTATACAATCACCACATATATAGTACGTATCATATACATGTTATATCCCATAAATGAAAATATGAAATAATGATAAAGCGATGATTATAGCCATCCTTTTGTAGTTCCTTGGAGCTGTAAGGAGCTACGGTCATCTAAGGTCTACATCACATGCAACCTATTGTTGATGAAGATATGTGCTTGTCAATCTGAGTTGAGTGGTTCAACCTTTGAATCAGTCGACTCGCCTCTTGTCTGGTCGATTGGTCTCCTCCAGTCGGTCAGCTCGTCTGGTCATCTGGGCTTCTCATTGGTCCACCCACTTCTTCTAAATTGTTCGTCACGATCCATCAAGAGAACAGATTTAGTCTTTGTCATAATAAGAAATAAAGCTAATCCAATTTTATATAATCTTTGTGAAACCTCGAGTTACATTCTAGGGGAGCAAAGGTAGATAAGAATCTCGAGATATCTCGAGTTGCATTCAGAATAGAAGAAGAGGGCTTAGTGTACAGACTGAGATGCAAACAACCATAACCAACCACACACATGCACATAGGGTTTATAGGCCATAACCATGCTACACATCCACCATCAAAATCATTTTAGGGCGACATGTATCAGTTACATATATATCATATCATATATGTATATATTACTTTGAGATCACATGGTATTAATCGAATATTCACATTAGTCATTTAACAAAAGATGGTAAAACCAAAACCCAATTATATCGATTTTCCCAAAATATAGAATATTGACATGGCTCTGATACCACTATTGGGTTTTATGTGATCAGAGTAGGCAGTGGAAACAAAACAAATTTCACTTGACCATAAACCCATAACCAGCAGATCACATCAATATCTATGTAATGGGAAGGATGGTTTTAGCGAGTTATACCTTCTCCTGAGGCTTGCTCAATGACAATTTCTTACAGCAAGTGTGGTCTTCAACCACTTATCTTCGACCACATCTGTGCAGCTCCTGGTCTTGACCCGGACTGTAGTTGACTATCGTCCTCCTAAGCGGCAGAAGTCTCCCACCTCTATAGATATTCCAAACGGACTATCGGGAGCTCTAGTCATCTTGAAGAATGGACTAGAAGGAGTTTTCCCCTTCTTTCGATGTACTAGACACCGACACACTCTCCCACCACCAGTCACTTTTCTACAGTTATCTTTCCCTTGTTGTTCCTCCATGGATGGATAGAACTTGTTTGGGCTCTCTCGATTACCACAACCAGAGAGGAGATTAACTTTGTAGAGAAACAGATGTTATGAGTTGTGTCTCTAGAGAAGCCCCTTGTACCCATCTATTTATAGTAGAGGGAAGGGTCAAGGTTCCCAATCTGTGGGAGTAGAAGGGTATGGAATTTCCATGAACAATTTTCACTGCGGTAGGTGGAACATTTGTTTCATAACTGAACCAGTCATTTCGCAAGATGATTCTATTAGTTCACATCCTAGACTTTCCAACAATTGAATTTCCTAATTCATTTTAATTAACACAAAGATAAATTCTTGTCCCAATCAAATTGAACAAGTGAAACGAACAACTTTTCTCACAAACTGGGACAACTCAACACTACTTGTTTGTTCCAGTTGAATCGATCAGTTCACCAAAGTGAACAGGTCATCTCACTAACCATGTTTCGATCGGTTCACCTAGTGAACCAGTCATTGGTGGTCCAGATTGTGCATAACATAGTCAATTCAGTTCTCAATCAATCTAACACTCTAATCAGTTGGTTCAACACTTCAACTTGACGATTCTGAGTCAAGTCTATTGATTGAATGTTTGATTGAGTACCTAAACAATTTATTAATAAATCCAAAAATCATTCATGGATAAACTCCTCTTCTAGGTTAATCCCATGTGTGTGACCCTATAGGTCCTATTTCACATTGGCAGTGAATGTCCATAACTAACTTATGACATCACAAGCAAAGAGTGGAGCCTAGTCGCACATTAGTGCTTCGCAAGTGAAAAGGAATGTTGGAGAACAACTTTCAATCCTACAATTTGTGATTGGTGTTCCAGTGAATGTATAATTCCTTTGTCTTTGAAATCCTGAATGAACTCAAGGCATGGATTTGTCATCCTTTCAATGTTCATTCATGTTTCTTGAACTAGAGAAGATTGGCTAAGATATGTGTGACATCAATATCATATATTGATTCACATGTGCATGTGCATGCCTTTCTCAACCTCGCTTATCAAGTGGCTTGGACATCATACTCCCTTAGGAGGGACAAATCTCATATCTATCACTCATGGTCTATCTCATGCGTCAAAGTCACACAATCATCACCATTATAACAACCCATGTTTCATGATTGCGTTTGATGATGTTAAAGTGTACCCAATCACATATGATGAGTGTAGTGATTTTAGGTATAAGAATCACAATCACCACCATCACTATGACAGATGATTCTGACTACCATGTCATGGTTCCATGTGTCACTCTCATGGTGGGTCTGTTTGATACACTATTCTCTATCATGTATCTATGTGCTTGGTTTGATATCATATATCATGACTAATGAGACACTTTCATCAACCAAGACACACTCTAGTCTTGACGTGTCATTGTTGTCTGTCAACCTTCCACAATGACATCCAACTAGGGACATAACAAGAATGTACACATTATTAGCATATCTATGATCTCATTGTCCATGTCCTTAACGTGAAGACATACGTCATTGAGTATTTTCATTCCTTAGACATTCATTATGCTCTCTCATATATCACATAATTGATTGAACTAGAATAAATTGGAAGCTTGCCTTTAATATTTATCAAATCAATCAGACCATATGCCAATCCAATCATCATATGATTGGCTCTGTAGGCTTACATACCAACAATAAGGGGGAGATTTGATGCAAAATTTTGGAACCTTATTTTAAAAAGGAAAACCTTTTGTTATTTGAACTCTCTTCTTCTAGAGGAAGATCCGAGGAATCACATTCAAATTTCCCTATGAATCTTATAGATCAATGAATACTAGTAGGATATTTAAAACCATTTTAGAAGGAGCATCATATTATTGGTCTATCACATGCAATTTTTGGTGATAGATGAGCTACCTTGATATAGTCAACACACATATATCTTGTTTTCTTTAATTCTACATTGTCATAAACACTTATCCCCCTTACTGGATTCCTCCTGAAGTATGTATCTTAAATATTTTTGTATCTCTTACACACATATCTCTTGTTTTTTCTTCAATTCTAAATAGTCCATCTCGTGTTTTTTGAGTATGTACCTGAGATATTTGCATACAATAGTTATCTTTCCTATGTGCAACTATTTTTTTTGTTATATTAATATTATTTGGAAAATCATGACAAAATGTAAACATATTTTTCTCCTCTATTTCTAGATTTAAGCCTTTTAAAGATGGATACAATCTATATTAAGAGACCAGTTTGCTCTAACTCTTATGTTGATGGTATTTGTCAATTTCGTGAGTATGCTAAGACTAGAATGGAGGGAAGACTATTTGTACATGTAGGAAATGCAAATTTTGTATCAAGAAAAAACCTACTATTGATGTGGTGGAATTTCATATTCTACAAAATGTTTTTTTTTAAATTACAAGAATTCAATCTTTCATGGCCCTAGAAGTCTTGTTGAAAATCTCATTACTATTGGATAGATATACATTGGTGAACCACTTACAATTCAGGAAGCCAATATGGTAGGCCAATATGATATGGAAATAGTATTAAGGGAGGTAGTAGGAGTAAATGTTACACATCTTGGTGATACAGCTAACAGTGAAGCAAATGAAGGGAGCACATTTAATGATCCTCATGTTGATGACTATAATGATCAACATGTTCATTATACTATTACTTCAAATCTTGAAGATGATATCAAATATAGAAAGATGGTGGAACTTTAAAATAATGAGCTTTATCCTGGGTGCAAAACATTTTCTACACTCTCTTTTATTTTAGGACTCTTTAATATTAAATGTATGTTTCATTTTCCAAATAATTATTTTACTTAGTTGTTGGAGGTTCTACAAGATGCCTTTCCATAGATGACCTCATTCCCATCTTCCTACTATGAAGCTAAAAATATGATTAACTTGGATATGAAAATATACAAGTGTATCCAAAAGACTATATTTTTTATTGGGTGGAAAATTCAAATAAAATCTGGTGCAACGTGTGTCAAACTTCCATGTGGAAAAGACAAATGGGTGATTTAGATGATGGTGGTGAAGATGATAATGTAGGTTTGAAATGGACTCCAACAAAAGTTACGAAGTATTTTCCTTTAATTCCTATACTGAAATGGAGGTACATGTCCCCCAAGATTGTAGGAGATATGATATGACATGAGAAATGTCATGTGAAAGATGGAATACTAAGACATTTCGCAGATGCATTGATGTGGAAACAATTTGATGTGATGTATCCACAGTTTTCTTCAGACCCCAATAGTTTCAGGATTACCCTTGCTAGCAATGGGTTCAATTCCTAGGATCTTTATGTTAGGGATTAACATGCGTAGACTTAAGTTAACACATCTTGAAATGTTGGAAGCATACCCACTAGGAACTTTAACCTTTGCTAAGGCATGTAGAAATTCACTACTACAGAAACGGCCTTTGGCGTCGGTCGTTTAACCCCATTTGGCGTCGGTTTCCGACCGACGCCTATGTGGGCGCCGCTAAAGGTCGAACACTTAGGCGTCGGTTTTTTAACCGACGCCTATTTAACATATAGGCGTCGGTCGTTTAGTAGATAACCGACGCCAAAAGGGTTCGCGCCACAGAAAACGGCATCATCTAGGGCACTTTCTGCGTCGGTGTTTTAGTAAATAACCGACGCCACTATGGAATATAGCGTCGGTCTTTTAGTAGATGACCGACGCATAAAGTGCCCTAGATGACGCCATTTTTTGTGGCGCGAACACTTTTGGCGTCGGTTATATACTAAACGACCGACGCCTATATGTTAAATAGGCGTCGGTTTGATATGAATATCCGACGCCATTTCCAGGACTGCTTTGGCCACATCAGGCGTCGGTTTATTGAAAAAACCGACGCTGTAGGTCTTTCCTGACGGTTTTCTATAAATAACCGACGCCTATTTATATTTTTTTTTTTTCATATCAGTTTGCAGGCCTGCTGTGGCTGGTCAGCAGGATGAGAACCTGCAGTTCAGTTTTCTGAACTGCAGGTTTACGACATCCATTGATATCAGCCTACAAACAGGCCGCAAACCTGCAAAAGTCACAAGCAAAATTCTACACAAGTACATACATTCAGACATCAATTCAATTCTCACATTCACACACATATAGAAACATTCAAATACATGTATTAACATTCAGAAATATTCATTTACATAGTATCATTCATTATCGCTATCAACATCCCAATTATATCTTACAGTTGCCACTGCTTGTATGGCTTTTGCCCATTCTTCTCTTACTTCATTTAATGCTTCCATCGTATATGGAGCATGTATATTTTTTAAACGTTTACCTATAGTGTTGTCAGTTTTAAACACCTGCAAAGAGAATGATGTATATATATAAGTAATAATATAAAAATAATATAAGATTGATATATTGCATACTAACTAATGAGAATATATATAATACCTCATGTATGGTATCGATGTCCAATGCGGCATATTTGATAATCATCTGCATAAATCGCATCACATAGTATGCGCATGCCCATCCATTGTCTTGTGTAGCACACTATAAATTGAAACATACAAAATAATACAACTAAGCACAATTCACATCAATAATATATATATTTGAGTCGGGAACTTACTTGTACGTTCTGCCAATTTATTGGCTGGTTCTTTTTCCTTGGGACCGTTCCTCCAGCCTTTTTGAATGCATCTAAACCCCTACATGTTAATATAACACAAAAAATTGCATAAGTAAATAGTAATGTAATAAAAGATGTTAACGGATATAAAAATGAAATATTTCTCACCAGAATAATGGCATTCTCATTACGTGTCCAATTTTAGTGTTCAATGTACTCCCCGCAGGATCTAGATAATAAACAGTGAATGTCCCGGGGACAATGACTAGTAACTCCCAATGTCTACCGCTAGAAGTAAGAAGTTAACAATTAATAACTCAAAATGCAAAATAAAAATGGAATTTTCTTAAGTCCAAATTATAAATAAAGTAAACTTACTTGACATTGAATGGAGCTATTATTATCGTCTTCTTTTGCTGACCAAAAATTGTAAAAGCATCTATACAGTATTGTTGAACATTATCAGGGTCTTTAGCTACCAAACTAATCAATGATGGAATCAAAAATCCCACATGATCAAATGCAAATTGTTTGCAATGATCTTCGACTAGGTAGCTGCAAAACATATAGGCGTATGCATTAATATATAAGAAACCAGATCACCGGATCTTACACAAGGTATATGGATGTATAAACAAGATCTCACCTTATCCATGTCTCTATCATTGATGTATTCAGCCAATCATACATAAACAGCTCAATAATATCTTGTATAAATAAAGAGCTATCGTATGATTGACCTGCATAATCTGCATCTAAAGAAATAATTATAGGGCAATGTACATTATGTGCCCGTAGCCAACATGCCATTCCCCTACAAGCAGGACCTAACGGGTATGTTAGGTCAGTTGGAACCCAATCGGGTAATGCGGGAAGTGGAAGTGGAGGCCTAGGTGCTCCTGGTGTCTTCTTTTTAACCTGTACATATAATTTCAGATCAGTTGACATCATATATACACATTAACAGTCTAAATCAATGTAAATTTATCTTACAATTTCAGTCGTGTAGACGACATCTGCTTTGGGCCACAATATCACCCCGCCTTCTGCATCAGCAAGTCTATCAATATCCGGGTGGGGATATGGCAATGTAGCTTCTCTCCAATCAGGTAACACACGTATCGGGCTCACACGAACGTAGCCCTGTGGCATTGGAGTCCCGTGAAACATTGCCCCAGGAAGGGACGGGTAAGCCTGCGCCTCTGCAACAACGTAGTCTTGCATTCTTAAGCGGCATGGCTTCAATGCCTACAAATTTACGTAAAGAATATTATACATATATACATATCATCTTGAAAACATAACAACTTGAAAAGACTAACTACAATGTCATAAACAATACTTACAGCAGACGTGCTAGGCGATGGGTCTCCAGGATTACTCGCAGTCTGTGCATCAGGAGAAGAGTGGGTCGCCATAGGCGTATTGGAAGCCTGAGATGCCTGCCACCGCAGCAATTCTTCCTTGACCTTCTCAGCAACTACATCGTTGATCTTCTTAGCAACTAAATCCTCAACTCTCTTATTCTCCTATACATGGATAAAAGAAACATTAGCTTCTTATTAATGAATTTCCTTTTGCAGTAACATTCTAAAAAAAGAATAGGTTACCTCTTCTTGAGAAAGTCCCGCTCTGGGTTTGCGCTGGGATGGCCCAAAGAATGCTTTGATGCCAACACCAGCGCCGGCACCTCTAACACGTCCAGGATGCTCTGGGTTACCCAGAGCAACTGTCAATTCATCCCTTGTGCCCTGAGGGATGAACGTGCCTTGTTTCCTCTGCTCGTGCAGCTCCCGCTAATCACCATAAACAGAAATTGGTAAGTTAACACCACAAATAATCAATATTCAAACGATTTCTCTAAGAGTTGTATTTTACCATTTTTGCAGCCGCCTCAGCAGTTACAGGCTTCTTTATTTCACCCTTCTTGTTTTGCCTGCCAGCTATCCAGATATCATGGCGAGGCATGGGTGTGGCAGACTCCTGAGTAGGAGCAGACTCCTGAGTAGCCGCAGACTCCGCCTGTAGTCTTTGGCAAACGCTTGCATAGCCTTTTGGACCCATAGTGTGGTCATGCACATTCAGTGCACGCCTTGCTTTTTGTGCGTCACTGAGGGCCTAGTTAGTATGCACATTAATGATTTGGTTAGTAGCACTAAATGCTAATCTTGAATAGGTGAATACAATGTATATTAATTAAATTAGGAGTGACGCCTAATACCTTGAATTCTTCAGATTTTCTTGAAGCAACAAAATTGTCCCAATCTTCTTTGTCCAAGAAGTTCCATTGTTCAAGGGCTGACTTCTTCTTCTTATCACCCTCTTTTATGTATTCTCTGTTTAGATTTGTCCTATAATTCCTAAGCATCTTTCCAGCGCGTTGCATCACATTTTTACGATGCAACTTCTCATCCAATGCAAACAGATTCTGTAAAATAGAAATGTTATTAACTAGTATCCAAAATAGAATTGCAAATAATAGAATTTGTAATCTACAAAATAGAATTGCAAATAATAATAACTCACGCATAAATCCTTCCATATCAAGTCTTTTTTCCCTTGAGGAACTTTATGCCAATTGTCATACTTAACACCACAATGGCTCCGAGTGGTACACCCAAGATAGTTCACAAAATTATTGCGGTTCACTCCAATTGGATTTCCTCCATTATCAAACTCCACCACCAATTTAGATCCACTACCACTTAGCGCTAATAACTTCTTCAACAGAGTGATGCCCCTTTTCTTGTTAAGTGTCTGGTGTTGCGCATCAAGTTGCTCCAGTGCTTCAGTGGGTACAGGTGCATCAACCTAAAATTTGACAAAAATAAAACACACTAACTTAGCCCAATATAGAAATATAGGATATATGACATAACTAGAAGATAATGAATTTTATAGAAATACAAGATATGTTTTTAGAACTTACATTAGTATCCTCGCCATGCTCGTCATGGACAGCATGCTCATCATGGACTTCATGCTCATCATGGACATCATGCTCATCATGGTCAGCCATCTGAAAATGTCATTAAAAAGGCAAACATTTAGCATTTCTATTAACTAGAAAAAGGCAAACATTTAGCATTTGTATTAACTAGAAAAAGGCAAACATTTAGCATTTGTATTAACTAGAAAAAGGCAAACATTTAGCATTTGTATAAACATACATGTCTCTAAAATTGTGATCTTTTATCAATTAACAATCCTTCATTGTGATCTCCGCGCACATATAAGTCATCATTAGCTTCAATATTTTGTGGAGTTGGCAACCCAACTGAGAATGGACTGGAGTCATCATACTTATCATAGTACTCTTCTTCATCTATAGGATCTTCAATGAACTGTCTTTTACCATGAAGAACAACCAACCATTTCTCATTTGCAGGATCATCGATATAGAATATTTGTTTCGCCTGTGATGCCAATATGAATGGTTCACCCTTCTCGCCAATCTTTTCAAAGTTCACCAAAGTGAAACCCAATTCATCCACTATAACTCCTTTGGTGTTATCAACCCAATTACATTTAAAGAGCGGAATTTTGAAATCTATGTAGTCAAACTCCCAAATGTCCTCAATGACACCGTAATATGACATTTTAGCTTCATGTGGACTCTTATCCTTTGCACTTGCAAAGTACATAGTCGACGCTTGAAGAGTGACCCCACTATTTTGGACGACACTCTTATCATCTTGGCGCTTTGTGTAATATGTGAATCCATTAATGTCAAACCCTTCATAAGACATAACATTCGGTTTTGGTTTAAAGGCGAGGCATTTGATAGTTTCTGTAATATCATGTGGTGTTTGAGATAGTTGATGTAAGACTTTATCTTCAAACCACTTAGTAAAAGTCTTATTATGCTCTCTAGCAAGCCACATTGAACTTGCTCGAGGATGTTGTCTCTTTATGAAATTGGTATGTTCCTCGATATAAACACTCACTTCATCCATATTGTGTAAAATATACAAGTGAGCTTGTTCCAACTGCTCACGGCTGATTACTTTCACCCGTGATCCCAAAATTCCTTTGCCCTCCTCAATATTCTTGTCATTATCAGGAGTGTCATTACCACTGAGAAAGTCATTGCAAAAATCCATAACCTCTCTCGCCACATAACCTTCAATAATACTCCCTTCAGGCCGATAACGGTTTCGAACATCACCTTTAAAAACGCTCATGTATCGTTCAAAGGGATACATCCAATGCAAGAAAACTGGTCCCAACATTTTCACTTCCCTAGTCAAGTGGACAACAAGATGTACCATGATATCAAAGAACGAAGGAGGGAAATACATCTCAAGCTGACATAGGGTAACAACCACTTCTCTTTGCAAATTATCGAGAGTATCAGGGTCAATAACTTTGCTGCATAGACTGTTGAAAAAGAAACAAAGTCTGGTAATCGCAAACCTTACATGCTTCGGCAATATAGATCGAATTGCCACGGGCAATATTTGTTGCATTAGAGTGTGACAATCATGAGATTTAAGACCTATCAACTTCAGATCTTTCATTGATACCAATCTACGGATGTTGGATGAGTAACCATGTGGCACAATAGATCTTCTTCACCAAATTTAGGGTACAATAGATCAATCTTCTTCCACTGTGGGGAATCAGACGCATGTCGTAGGATCCCATCATTATTTTTCTTAACATCTGCATGCCACCTCAGATTCTTCGCATCTTTCGGATTTGCAAACAAGCGTTGAAACCGTGATATTATAGGTAGATACCACAACACCTTGGCAGGAGAACCAGTTTTGGACTCCCCCGAAGTCGTCAATTTATACCGTGACGCACCACATTTTGGACAATCTTTCAAATTTACATAGTCCTTTTGAAATAATACACAATCATTCGGGCATGCGTGTATCTTCTTGGCCTCCATTCCCATTGGGCACAACATTTTCTTTACCTGGTATGTTGAGATTGGAAGCTCGTTTCCTTCAGGAAGCATTTCTTTCAACAAAGTCAACAATGAAGTGAAGCTTTTGTCGCTCCATCTATTGTTAGCTTTCAACTTATACAATCTCAAGACAACGCTAAGCTTCGTAAACTTAGCACAACCTGTGTATAACGGTATCTCAGCATCATGCACAATGTTTGTAAAGATAGGAGGTGGATCGGTGTGCTCTACCCTACAACTATCCAGCATCGCATCAACGATGTCTGCTGGAACTGGTTCGTTCACATTTACGTCATCAGAGGCAATTTCTTCTTCCACCCAAGCACTGCTATCGACATCTACTGGTTTCGATTTTGAAATCTCTCCATGCCAGTGCCATTCTGTATAGCCTTGTACAATCCCGTTGCACATGACATGACTTTTGATTTCCTCACCAGTGTTGACTTTCAAGTTGTTACCGCAATGCCTACATGGACAGTAGAACCTATCTGTAGGTTTTTTCCTATGTTCCTCGGCAAATCTAATAAACTGATCAAGACCAGATATAAACTCTGGGGTGCAACGATTACGAATCGACATCCATGATCTATCCATTCTATGATCAGAGAAAACAAGTATATATTAGGAAAAGATTAGGCAACATTTCCCTAGTATATAATAAATGTGTACCACCTATCCCATCCTTGAACACCTAATCTCACTAGTAAGTGTATAATGTGTATTGGGTTTTCGAGAAAATTTCGGCAGCATTTCCCCGCTGTTCTCTAAGTACATATGTACTTAGAGAACAAACGGGGAAATGCTACCAAAATTTTCTCGAAAACCCAATACACATTATACACTTACATCCTAAGTGAGATTAGGTGTTCAAGAACAGTCCCAAACCGGGGACTATCCAAGATTTACTCCTAATGAGTCAATCTTGGATGGGTTTCTAGGCCAACAATAATAGATATCTACAATGAAGCCGGATTCCATACAAACAGTATATAATTTAGTGATTGTTCATTCTAATTTATACCAATGTACAAGTAATATAAAAAACAATGATTGTTCACATTCTAGGCCAACAAACACATGTGATGTCATTCTTATATATAATAAATGTGTACCACCTATCCCATCCTTGAACACCTAATCTCACTAGTAAGTGTATAATGTGTATTGGGTTTTCGAGAAAATTTCGGCAGCATTTCCCCGCTGTTCTCTAAGTACATATGTACTTAGAGAACAAACGGGGAAATGCTACCAAAATTTTCTCGAAAACCCAATACACATTATACACTTACATCCTAAGTGAGATTAGGTGTTCAAGAACAGTCCCAAACCGGGGACTATCCAAGATTTACTCCTAATGAGTCAATCTTGGACGGGTTTCTAGGCCAACAAACACATTTGATGTCATTCTTATATATAATAAATGTGTACCACCTATCCCATCCTTGAACACCTAATCTCACTAGTAAGTGTATAATGCGTAATTGGTTTTCAAGAAAATTTCGGCAGCATTTCCCCGCTGTTCTCTAAGTACATATGTACTTAGAGAACAAACAGGGAAATGCTACTGAAAGTTTCTCAAAAACCCAATACACATTATACACTTACATCCTAAGTGAGATTAGGTGTTCAAGAACAGTCCCAAACCGGGGACTATCCAAGATTTACTCCTAATGAGTAAATCTTGGACGGGTTTCTAGGCCAACAAATACATGTGTTGCATTCTTATATATAATAATTGTCTATAAACTACATGCAACATGGTTAATCCTAATCAACAGAGCATTATTAAATAATAAATCAAGAAATCAATAGTTTCAAACAAAAGGTCTAGGAATCTTTACTAGACATTATATGTATCCCTAATCATCATATTTAACATACTACATTATTTTGAACATCCAGATCAGATTAAGATCATACTATGTTATAACATATTATCGAAGGAAACATATTCTTCATGTAGTGTTGATTCTAGAAGTCTAAGAAGGGAATCTGAGAATTTTAGATGCTTACAGTCTCTAAGGGATAGAAGTAAGGAATAATTTATACCTTTTCTAGTTAAGGATTTTGTAGATACTTGGACTAGTCCTAAATGAAGAAAGTTGTATCTTAGATTATTTTTTATCATGTTTAGATCTCTTTCAGATAGAAGTTGTATGCATTCCTATGAAGGTGTAACTCATATAGTTTTTTCAGTATCCTTAATGTAATAATTAGATATCAAATGAAAACTACCTTTTGAGTAAATGGTGGCGTAGGAAGGTCCAGTTTTGCATTGGAATGAATGGTGACATAGTAAGGGGCAATTTACATTTGGATAATCGATAGAAGTGAGTGACTAGAGGTGAATTAGGGTTTGTAATTAAAGGGTGTATAATTTTCTTAGGATTTAAAGGAGAATATCTACATAAAATTGCAATAAAAAACAACAACATGATGAACATGATGAATATGATATCAAATGAAAACTACCTTAGTCAGAGATAAAGATGTGTCTAAGAACAGTTATCAAAATTTTTATAATTGTCTAAGAATACTCATTTCCCCATCCAGCAAGTCCTGACACTAGAATGGCTCTACGACACATGGCACTACGTGATTAAGGTTTCACTTGACCAGTTAATGCCAATTGTGTGAATTAAGGCAGAATCAAACAAGTGGATAAACAATCCCTAATTCTTTTCTAAAAATCATAATTATATAACAAATCCAGAAGATATAAAACATATGAGACATATTCTGAATTTCAACATCACATGGTACTATATCATTTTCTTTCATGAGACTATACTTGCGATCCCACCGTTACAGGATATAACTCAATATTACAATATCCTAAGGTACCAACCCTTATTATATCATGGAGAAGATCACACCTCTATTAGGGATCAACCATTACTAAAGGTCATTAAGACCATCACATCATTCCATGCATGATCATCATTCATTTTCAACACCTTGAAAAAGGTTCAACATAACATTATCATACTTGTGATGCATAGATTCAACATAACATAACATTATAGAGCTATGAGTTCACATGGTAGTACAAAAGAAAGCATCCATTATAAGGATATGATAGCCACCAACTAACATTTTATGGTTACAAAAAGCATTACAAAGAATATTCCTTCATCATACCATACAAGGAAGCTAAGTATGATTAACCATCATTCCTCAATTGCATTAAATCAAATCCAACCAGATAGGAGAGAGTGATGTTACAAATCAACACCTCAAACTAAACCGGAGGTTCATACACTTACTTAAGTCAAAGAACATCCTTAACACATAGCATTCTCATCCCATCACAGAGGCATACGGTAAAACATTAGCATCACAGAGGCGCATACCTGTTGGCGCGGGAGGCAGCGGGAGTCAGGTGGAAGCTGATGGCGTGGCGGCGAGCTCCAGGTGTCAAGCAGGCGTCGGCGGCGCCGTCGGTGGCGAGCTCCAGTCAGGCAGGCCGCGGCGGCGATCAGCTCCAGGCGTCAGGCAGGCTGAGGCGGCGAGCTCCAGGCTCGTCAGGCGTCGGCGGCGAGCTCCAGCAGCAGTGGCGGCGGAGAAGGGGGCGCCGGAGTAGCAGTGGCGGCACGACGGCGCTGTCGTGGAGAAGAAGGAGAAGAGAATCGACGGCGACAGGGTGGGAAATCGACGGAGAAGCAGAAAAAGGGCTCGCAATGAAACAGAAGAAGAGGAAGAGTCGGGCATCGCGGGTTATAAAGTCCCAAATAGCGTCGGTTTTTTACAACAACCGACGCCTAAACGTCTTTAGCGTCGGTTGTCTGAGAAAACCGACGTCCAACTGGGCGATAATTTCATGAAATTGTTTGGCGGGAACCACCTTCAGCGTCGGTTATCCTTTAATCACCGACGCTGAAGGTGACACTTTTCGCGCAAATTTTCATCAGACATAGGCGTCGGTTTCTACCTAAATAACCGACGCTGAAAAGGACACTATTTTTCGCGGGCGACTTTAAGCGTCGGTTTGTTATAAACAACCGACACTGAAGACAAAGCGGTACCCGTGTCTGGCTGGTCTTCGAATATAGACGTCGGTTTTCGTAAACAACCGACGCCTAACATAGAAGGCGTCGGTTTTTCTTAATAACCGACGCCCAGAAAAGTGTCACTGAATGCTATTTCTGTAGTAGTGATTGTTCCTTTTATTTTGGAGACATGGAGTATGGGGTTGGAGGCATAAAAAACTACCATGTTGTTGATGTTGGAGCCAAAGACACTTCCTTATATTTCTTTCCTCAAAAAATTATCTTGCATGCCATCATCTTTGCATTTTCCTTCAACATTTAGAATTTTAATAAGAACATTTTCCCACACATTCTTCTTAATATGCATGCCATCAAGATTATGACATAGAGATTATACTGCTAATATGGAAGATAAAAATTTATGCTTATTTTCTTCCAAAATTTCATGCATTAATCATTATTGGCACCTTCACCATTACCATTAGTCATTCAATCTTCATGTATGTCATTTTAGAGCCTTCCCATATATAAACTGAACACATTGTTATGCATATAGAACATCACTTCCAAATATAGGTGTTGGGGAATGTTCATACTCTATAGTCCCATCAAATAAAGTGCCCTCATCATGAAACACATGATTAACTGGTAACCACCTGCAATGACCACCATAATTAATTTTGAACCACATCGATATGGCTGAGTGGATTCTACACAATGGTCACATGCATGATATCCTTTTGTGCCCCAACCTGATAACATAGCATAAGAAGGAAAATCAACTTATAATAGACATCAACACTCCCCTTGTCTTAAAGGGTTCTCCTACATAAGCTACAAATGCATCAACACCTTCCCACACCAATTTCAACTCATGCAACAAGGGTTGCATTTATACATCATTATCATTTCTTGGACCAGATTTTCCTAGAATTATCAAACATAGAACCCATAGGTAGCGAGTAAATTGTGTTTTGAATCCCCAAAATCACGCGTTATAGGTTAGAGCACTCCTGCACACATTGCAGTGAGAGTCATCATACACACATTGTAAGTCACAACCCGATGGTGTGCGTGTGAGCAATATTAATACACTTCAGTATGTACATGGATAGTGTGTAGTATAATGGTAACATATGATAACATAATTATGCATGGTTAATTAGTAATGATGTTTTTTAACTTTAATACCTTTAAAACACATGTGAAGTAATGGATTAGTGTTTAGGGGTTCAATAACATTTTGAAACCCTAATTATTTAAGTAACAACCCTAACCCTAATCGTGTGATTCATGTGCTCACCTTACATGATGAATTGTATTTCATAATAGTGTTTATTTCTCTTGATTATGTAAACCTAATTTTGTAGGTGAGAAGAATGGTATACCTATTTTAACGCCATGGTGAACCTTGTGTCATACAGGGTGGTGATTATGAGCATTTTTGAGATATAATGCATTATCAGTTATTCATGATTTACATGAATGGTTTGAAGGATCTAGTAAGTGCCTTGAGCACAGTTTCATGTGAAATCCTCTAGTGGTGATATTGAAGAATTGATATCCCATGGTGATGTAACTCTGGTAAATGACAGTAATACAAGTACCATATGATGATGAGACACGTTCTCACTTAATATGTTTTATATCTTATGAAGTTCCACCTTATCTTAATTTTTTAGAATTTGTTTAGAGTTTATATAGTGTAACTTGACTATTTTATTGCAGACATTGTAAAATGGTTGATGCATTAAAAAGATACCCAATTGAAATGTCTAATAAAGTGAAACTCTAATCATGTAGTTTCCATGTACCATAGATCCATCTTCAGCATCAATAATTAGTTGGATGGTGAAACAAGTAACTCCTAATGGGAAACACAAAGTGCATATTATTGAATATGCAGTGTGCAAGTGATATACATCCTTTTATCCTTAAATTGTTGAAATAGTGGTATATTATTTATTATTGAACGTCCATGGGTGAGCCAGTTCTCTAGTGTTGTGCCATGTACCAAGGTAGATTAGTTGTTTTACATAACCATAGCCTTGACTATGATTTGTTGTCTCTATAAGACTATAGCCTTGACTACAAGTTACTGTCTTCGTCAATAAGACTATATGTCACTGCATTGTAGATATGAACTGACCAAGTTGTTATGGTGATGATCATAGAGTTTGTCTCTTCCGTTGATCTTGTATGGTACTTATTTTGACTTACAAGTGGTCAGTTGGATTTGAGTGGTACACCTCAAATCCTTAGGGCATAAAAATGGTTGAACAACCGTGTAGTATATTTTCTGAGGGACAAATATGAATCACATTGGATGACCCCATTACTTATTTCTTGTACTTTTTAGTTTAAAATATTTATACATGTTTCATATTTCTTTTAATAGTATACATTTTTCTACTACTCAATTGTAACTACTTAAACTACTCAAATAGAATTACTTACTTTATTTACTACTCTTTATAGTATTATGCCTATAATAGATGTTGGTGAAGAATTATAACTCTCAATGGGATGTTTTGTCTCACCCTGTGGGTTTTACAACCTTTTATGTTGTTGTGGACGAGGAGGTCAAGGTCATGGTGCAGGAGTTGAGCAACCAGGAGAACAATAGCTGTCATAAGGTTGGACATGCCACTATTGTAGTGTCTTGTAGATTCTTATGTGTCGTCCCTATACTCTTGGGTCTTTGGGGAGATTTTGTGTTTTTTTTATCAACACGTAGCTTTTGGCTTATATCCATGAATGTATAGAAATGGCTTGTACATATAAACATGTTGTAACATGTATCAGTTATGGCTTGATAACCTTTGAACATAGTATGTAATAACTTTTGGTATATGAGATATGCAGATAGCCTGTGTTGAAGGTTTGTTATGATATACTTCCTCTTGAAAGATTAAATTTCCAATGGTTCAAATTTACCATGTTTTGTGGTAATAATGCTATCACTGATAATTCGTTCTTTGTTTTGAGTAACTTCGTTTAGTGTGTTGATCATCATCACAATTAAGTGGTATCATAGTTATAGGTTTATTGAGTCTATAGGGACGTAGGACTAGGGTTTGAGTCTATTCTAGTGTTCTCTAGTATATCTTGTAGTAGCTTCTACTTATGCATAAGAAGAAGAAGAGGAAAAAAAAATGTCAGGAGAACATGAAGAACATGTTATGGTAAGTGGTGTTGCTACATAAGATTTTCTCCATCGGCACAACCCTAGCGCTCCAGTGATAGGAGGGTGAAAGTGGGTTCTATAGTCTCTCGAGTGGTTACCAAGGTCTCCCCAGTGGTTACCTCTCTCTTGAAGGTTCAAGGATGGCTATGACTTCAAGTCACAGTCACAAAGATGGCAGAAGATTTGGTAAATAGGTGTGCACCATTAGGGTTACAGGACAAAGAGTATGACGAAGTGATTGTGTTGGCAGATGAAGCAGTGGGCGGGCAGTGATGGTGTGGAGTTATCCTTGGTGGTGTGTTTGCATACTGATCGACCATGCAACTTATGGGATATGAAACACACCTTAACCCAGGCCTGGTCATTGTCGAACAAGGTCGTCTTCAAGCAATTGGATCTTGAGGTGTTCATTATCCAGTTCCTTCACTGGCAGTACAAATAGAAGGTTATTGAAGTTGGGCCTTAGAACTTTGAAAACCATCTACTCCTTGTGAAGGATGTGGATGATGGATACTTACCAAGGTATATAATGTTCAATGTATCCTTATTTTGGGTTCGTATCTATGGACGACCACTTGGGTACAGGTCTGAAATGTCCGTGTCATCAATTGCTAGTAGGATGGGATGTGTGGTATAGGTGGATCTTGATGATCTTAGATGCGACTCTTCATCCAGATTCTAGGTTTGCCTAGATGTTTTATGCCCTTTGAAGAGATCTTTGAAGATGCAAGATAGGAAGGGATCAATCTACACACTTGAGATTAAATATGAGAGGCTGACAAACCTATGCTTCTTGTGCGTTCAGCTAGGGCACGTTGATAGAGACTGTGATCGGGAGGAAGACTAGGAGAGCCAGCAACGTGGATGGGGGGGTTGGTTAAAGGCATCTCTGAGGAAGTCACATCTAAAAACAACAAAGGAGGTCTATTGGGCAGGATCAATGAAGAAGAAACTCTTCTTCCATACAAAGTCAGGAAGATCACAAGGTGAGATGTGAAGACAGGAGGATAGCAGCATAATGAGATCTGGTGTGGGAGGAAAGGGAGGACCATCGAGACTGGAGGCCATGGGTGGGGTAAACATGCCTCTTGGGAAATCTGGGGGATGGAGGTGTCTAGAGGTAGATTATGACACCATAATCAGTAGTTTAGGAGGTGTAGGGAAGAAAGTGCTTTTGGTAAACAAGAGTGGGAACACAGAGCTTCCCAATACAGACACCACAACATTGAAGAAAAGGGAATCTACAAGTAGAAAGATGGTTACCCTTCCGACCATTGGTGTTTATGGCCATAACCAGAGCAACAATGTACTGGAAGCAATCCATGTCTTCATTAATGAGGAGTCTAGGGGAAATCCACATCTAGTGAATCATAGAGAGAAGGACCTGACATAGGCCAATACAAAGGTACCTACTTCTTTGGTGTTCAACAGATTGTAGATGGTGTTGGGACTAGATGAAAGTCATACTGAGAGGTAGGAACAACTTGAGGCACAATTGTTTAGTTTTGAAAAACATTGGGAGAATTTGAGGGTGCAAACTACAGGGAAAAGAAAGAAGAAAGAGACCCGACATACCAATAATGCAAAGTAGCATATGGGAGGCAAGTTGGCACGTAAACTGAATATTGTTAGAAGAAAGGTAATTATAGATGATAGAGAGCCTATAGGCTCTTTATAAGAGGGGGAAGTGCTTTTGTTCAGAAAGTGAGGATGGGACTCAAATCATGGGGCCATGGATATTGATATGGAACTTGGGCTGATTTTTCCTATGAAAAAGCATCACGGGGTAGAGAAGGAAGGCAATGAAACACAAGGGAGTGATGAGCTTCAAGTAACAGGTTTTGGGCATTACGAGACCCATGAAGGGTAATGAAAATCCTAAGTTGGAACTGCAAATGCTGGGTAATCTCAATAGGAAGCAGGCTCTCTGGAAGTGGTGTTGGAGAGAATGCCCAAGCTTGGTTTTCGTATCACAAACCAAGATAACTGGGAACAAATAGGAATTGGTAAAGAGGGATTTTGGCTTTGTGGATGGGTTCTACTAATCTAGTGAGATCCGGTCTAGAGGATTGGGTCATTCATGGAGAGATATTAAAGTGGGAATCTGAAGTTATTCTCAACATCATGTGGACTGCTTGGTTGAGGAGGGGAATAATGGAATGCACTGGAGAGCTATTTTTATTTATGGCTGGGCAAGGTAAACTCAAAAATGTCACACATGGGATCTGAAGTGTAGTCTTAAAGGTGAATTTGATTTACCGACTATTTTCTTGGGGGACTTCAATGAAATTTTGTCTAATGAGGAAAAGTGAGGAGGCTCACCAAAACATGAGAGTTGGCTTCAAGACTTCAGGATGTTGTGGAAAACTGCGAGCACTACTACATAACCGGCCTTTAGTGTCAGTTATTTAAGGCCTTTCGCATCAGTTTTAATGTGACACATATGTGGGCGCCGTTAAAAGGCCAACTGTTAGGCGTCGGTTCTCAAACTGACACATATGTGGGCGACGTTAAAAGGCCAACTGTCATGCATGTTGAGTTGTTTTGAGAATCCCAAGTATTTTTAGTAAAATTGGAATGTTGATTGAGATTTATATAATGATTAATATCCCAAAGTTAATATTGTTTTGAGGAATTTAATTGATTTGTATAACTATTGAGTTTTGGCTCCAAATTCGTGTACAAGGTACTTGAATAGGGAGGAAGCTATGGTTAAAATTTGGTGGCAATTGGGTCCTCCTAGAGAGAGATAATTAGGTTTGAAATTGGTGAAATAATGTGCATAATTGATGATTTGAGGACCTAAGTTGCTAATCTATATCAGTGTCACGCTCATTTCAGTTGAGTTGGGTCTGCATGGCTAGTTGTGGGCCTTGGATCTTTAATCTAGTGTCAATGAGGGCTGTTTTAAGTGAGCCACGGATCATGTTCAGTGTGGGTTCCTTTGTAGCCGTTCGATGTTCCTTGGATGGCTGGATCTTCATCCCCTACCTCCGGTCAGACTGGAGATCATGGGGGTAGCATCTAAAATGAGTCTCAACCTCATCCCATGTTGAGATCATGGAGCAAAGCGATACTTCGTGCGAGAGAGGTTGTAGTCCTAGGAGGGACGTTTTGAAAGACCCCTAAACTAAGCCTTTTGGACTTTGTTTAAGAGAAAATTGTGCCTCCCCTCTATTGGCTTCTCCACCGCAAGCAGTAGGTGGCACAGAGGAGTAAAATAAGAAGTCAGATGTAGAGAAGGTAGTATGAAGGAAGAGGAAGTAGGACATTACGAAGGGCAAAGCTAGAAGATAAGGAGTCAGGTGTTCATGGTGGCTTTTGCCGAGCTTTGTAGGGCAGACGAGCTGGAGTTCACTGGAGATGAAGGATGACTTGGGGTCGACTATGGTGGGTTTCCCTTGGGGTTTTAGAGGCTCAGATATGTTTCGGAGGTCCCTGCGACGCTCCATATGTGCTACTGTGAAGATCCATCGAGTGGAGAAGTTTCCCCCTTTCCCTGTCATCACGGCTGCAGCTGACGCAGGCGAGGTCTTCGGATACAAGAAAAGGAGTAGCTAACAGCAAGTCTAAAGGCCGACGCCATGTACGGAGGCCTTGTGAAGTGTTTTGCGGCGTTAGAAGTCAACGAGGAGCAAGGGAGGACGTCTGATTGCTCACCAGAGAAGGACCTCGCGGTGGCGGTCGTTCACGCACGGGAAACAGAGTCCCGCTCGGGACCCAGACACTAGAGAAAGAAGAAGGGAACTGAACCGGCCCAATCCAGGAGTCAGACCGGACCAGCCCAGCCTGAGCCAGCCTTGAACCAGGACACATCCAAGCCCTGAGCCGCGCCCCCCCAGCTCCACGTGGCACAGGCCTATTGGTCAGAAAAGGTAATTTTTCCTTCATAATGTCCAGATCTTGTAAAATTCGTAGGAATTAGCTCGATGCTCAGAAAAATACAAACAAGGTACCAAAATTCTCAGGAAAATGTGTAGAATAACCAGGAACCTTTATATCAGTCTTTTGATGCATTAATAACAATGATATCATGGAATATGTGAAATTCTCTTATGATCGATAATAAATATCAAAAGATTCCCTAAAATTATGAAAAAATATCAGTAACTCCATAATAATGTTTATAATGTACCTGATGTCAAGGATGATCATGTTGATGTACGAAATTATGTAATATGCTCCATATGTCTAATTAGGGCTAATTACCCTAAATAAAATGCAATAAATACATTGGCGATCAATAAATCACAAAATTTACAGAGTAATCTCATATTAGTATCTAGAACCTCAGAATTAAATATGAGATCAGAATGATACCCACAATCCATGTTATACAATGATGTTTGCTCTTAATGTGATATAAACCCTAATTCAAGTAATGCATGTAACCCAGGGTTAATGTGTGACATAATGTTAATATGTTAGATGATGAACTTTGATAGTGAGATGTAATTTGGAATATAACATCAGTCAGATAAATCCAAGACAAGAATGCAAGTAATAGTGGAAATATCCTAATGAGTAAGCCAACCCTAAAACGAACATAATTAGGGTTGAGCTGATGAGACCCTGATGGTGATATATGTGGTCTTGTCTTAATCAGGGTTGACCAGGATGTAGACGATATGAGGATATAGATTGTGATATCTCTTTGGAAGGTATGTCATTACCTCTTACTTGGCTTATTATACAATATGATTGTGTTATATGAGTAGTAAAATACTTGGCATATGATATTGGATGAAATGATTGCTCTTGTATGATATGTTTCCTGAATTTCCGTACTTATTGATATGAACACATGAAACATAATATATTTGTTCCATTATATCTAAGTACTTCAACTCTTTGGTAGTAAAGTGCTGGAAATAAGTACTTCAACTCATTGGTAGTAAAGCACTTGGAAGTGATCCAACTCTTTGGTAGTAGATCACATTGTGAAATGATCCAACTCTTTGGTAGTAGATCATAAAGGCCTTAATGCATTCAACTCTCAGGTAGTAAATGCATGGATGATATAATGGAAAATGAGCTTAAACCATGTGTTCTCTTTTGTTAATAAATATCCTTGTGCAAGTATATGTTTTTCTTATATTTCTTTATAACTGCCAAGTATTAGTTTTATCTTATTGCCAAGATATGATGAGAGGTATATATAAAAAGACATGTAGGCGTACTTAGTACAATATTCATGAAATATTGTGCTGACGTGTACCGCATGTAATCTTTTTGTTTAGGTTGTGGTTATGCTCTTGAAGATCCGTGATAGTTGAGAGTTGTGTGGCGAGCTGATGTACAGGTGGACCTGTTGTCTTAAGATCCTGTTGTTTAGATGTAGTACATGTATATGTATAGTTTGCTGTTCAATATGTAATATCAAGTGATGTAACAATTCATGTTGTAACTATATGTTGAATGGTGAACATGTGTGTATGGTTTTATTATTGTTCATGTACATGTGCTACTATGTTTCCTTCTGACTCCCTTGATTTTCTTCTTCTTAGCCTATTGTGGGGCATTTAAATTGGGATTCTCGCTGAGGTGAGGGTTTCAATTTGGACGTCTCACATCAGATTAAGTTTTAGAAAATCCGGGGACGTCACAGGTGGTATCAGAGCATGAACAATAGCAAAGCCTGACATTTGCTCATTATGCAACTCAAAACCAAAGAATCTTGAACGTAATAATCTTTTAGGGTTAGATTAGTCGTCTTTTAAAGACTAGATCTGACTTAGCCTCCAGGTTAGCACCTAGATGTCTGAGAACTAGGTCTAGACTGGTGCTTGTTGAGTAGCAAGTCCTTAGATGTCATTCTTTCCTTGTAGTGCAGCGGTATGGGACGTTGAACTATTTGGAAATGATGTGCATTAAGGGAAGAGAAACCCTAGACATATGGCGCTCGTTGTCTAGAGTAGCTACACTAGTCTACACCATGTTCTCACCCTTTTCACTAGTTTTCATGACACTGGACTCTCTACTATGTGTGGGACACTCGTTTCTGGATTTGGTTTTTGATTCCAAACGAATCGAACCTCGATAGTTTTCTCTGACGCTTGCTTTATCGGAGAAAAACTATATAATATTTTATTATGTATATGTATTACAAAAATGTGTACCCACACATGTACGAGTAGGAGGTGGTCATGCAACCTAAGTGAAAGTGAATGACATCAGTCTAGAAGAGAGAGTAGTTCTAGATTAGATGTCTAGAGCCTTGTTGGAATATATGATAGATGAAATTAGCTTTGATGTAAGTCTTATATAGAAGACATAAGATGTTTATGATGATATATGATTGTCTTTGAGGACTTAAGTTCAGTTTTGAGGATTTGATATAAGTTTTGATGATGCAAGTATGAGTTCTTTTATGAGATAAGATATGATAAGTTAAGACGAGGTTGTGAGTCAGCATGAGCCTCAAGCTCTTTTACAAAGGAGGACCTCTAGTGTTAGGACCAGTTTTTAGGGTTCACTCCAAAGAGAGTGAGACCCATTAGGAGAAGGTTAGAGAACCTAAACTCCAAGATACGAGAATTATGAGATATGTGATATGATATGTCCTAAACTAGAATACTCCTAAGTGAATGAGTTGTGTCGCTTAATGCATGATTCCTATAGATGTCTTGAACCCTAGATGTCCTTGGGAGGACCAATCCCTAGAGATAGAGAGAGGCTGGTTACATATGTGCATATGTGAACATCAATATGAGAACCTGCCATCTGGGTGAGGGAGAGAGCCCAAGACCCTGGAGGAGGTAGCTATGTTAGTTTCTGTGAAGCCTCATGCTTGGGTTGGTGGTTTCCCGCATAGGAATCTAGTGGTTGCATATATAAGAGAGTTTTGGGTAAGCATGTTTGATGGGTACAAGACTTATGAATAGTATGATGTATCATGTTTTGTTTTGTGCTTATGTGGCTAGAGCTTGTAAGGCTATCTCTAGTGCCAATGAGGTATACCTCAGAACCATAGACCAAGGAGGGAGGATAAAGTATGTGCATATGAGATACTCATAGATTTGAGTTAGCTCAGAGAGACTGAGCATGTTACTACCCTCATGACATGGGTCAAGAGAACCTCAGTTGGACTAGATGAAGTTTTGATATATGTTTGATAAGCCACTCACATAAGTTTGTTTAGCACAACCATGATATAATATATGTAAGAATGTGATTTAGTTTTGAGATGTGCTTATATACATGATATGATGAAATATCTAGAGATGATTTAGTGACATCAAAGTAGAAATGGTTAACCATATACATAAATAATGATGACAATGTGAATTTGTTGGCTAATCTTGTGATGAAATCACTAGTAAATCTTGTAATTTACTATAAGCAATGGAATAAGATCATATGAATGAAACATGTTACATGAGGTGTTAATCTTAATGCTTAATAAAGATGAAAAATATAGTTTGACTGTTAGTACAACATAATGATGATGGCACCTTAATATGATCCAGATGGATAAAGTGGGTTAACTTTAGTTAACTCCCTCCTAAAAGGCATATGCTAATGATGAACATGTTCTAACGATGAGCTAAATAAATAGTTGATGACACCTTGATATATGGGTTAACCTTAGTTAACTCCTTTATAACATGGTAATGAAGTTGAATAATAATGCATGGGTGACGATAAGGAAGCAACCCTAATATATGAGATATGTCATGACGAAATCTGAGTTTCTAAACATTGAGTTCAACCTTGAATGAGGTGTTTGTGCACCAAGATGGTTGTAAAACCCCCCTAATAGTGCTTTGGATACATGGTAGTTTTCCTTGGAGTATGAGTATGGTTTACTTTCGAGGACGAAAGTTCTTTTAAGATGTATATGATGTGACGAAGTGGGTTTTCTGGTTTAATTCCGAGGACAGAATTTCTTTTAAGGTGTGTATGATCACTACTACAGAAGTGCCTTTTAGTGTCGGTTGTTTAACCCCCTTTGGCGTCGGTTTCGGAACGACGCCTATGTGGGCGCCGCTAAAAGGGTGGACACTTCAGCGTCGGTTAAAAAACCGACGCCTATTTAACATAAAGGCGTCGGTGTTTTATAAAACACCGACGCCAAAAGGGTTCCCGCCACAGAAAATGGCGTCATCTAGGACGCTTTCTGCGTCGGTTATATACTACAAAACCGACGCAGAAAAGTGTCCTAGATGACTCCCATTTCCTGTAGCGCGACGTCGGTGTTTTATAAAACACCGACGCTGTAAGTCTGTACTGACGGTTATCGGTAAATAACCGACGCCTATATCTATTTTTTTTTTATAAATCTGTTTGCAGGCCTGCTGTGGCTGGTCAGCAGGATGAGAACCTGCAGTTCAATTTTCTGAACTGCAGGTTTACGACATCCATTGATATCAGCCTACAAACAGGCCACAAACCTGCAAAATTAACATAAAAAGATTCACACAAGTAGATACATTCAGACATCAATTCAATTGTCACGTTCACACATATAGAATCATTCAAATACATGTTTTAACATTCAGAAATATTCATTTACAAAGTATCATTCATCATCACTATCAACATCCCAAGTATATGTTACAGTTGCCACTGTTTGTACAACTATTGCCCATTCTTCTCTTACTTCATCTAATGCTTCCCTCGTATATGGAGCATGTACATTTTTTAAGTGTTTGCCTATAGTGTGGTCAGTTTTAAACACCTGCAAAGAGAATGATGTATATAAGTAATAATATAAAAATAAGATTGATATATTTTATACTAACTAATGAGACTATATATAATACCTCATGTATGGTATCGATGTCTTTCTTCGCCTGTGTATGGTATAGAACTCTCCTCCAGTATCTCCCTCACAGACTCCTGTGCGGAGAGGGACATTCCAACTCGAGATATCATCTTCCGTTGCCTCCTCCGCAGCAATATCCTTATCTCTGAACGTTTCTCGTAGGATTCTGAACCCCTCCTTCCCTCTACTACATCGAAGCCATGCCACAGTTGAACCCTTTCACCGAGCCCTACCCGGCCAAACAGACGTCGCCTGAAGTACCACCGTCGTCGTCGTCTCCACCTCCATCGCAACTTGCTGTGCTAGTCCTGGCAGTTTATCACCCCACATGCTTTCCTCACCAGTTCCTGCCGCTAGACGACCACACAATGGAATCCAAGAGGATATGTAGGCGTTCGCCACAGACTATAGGATGAGTATACTCAGCTTATGGGCTTTGGCGAACTCCTGCATATCCTCTTGGATCCATTGTGTGGTCGTCTAGCGGCAGGAACTGGGGAGGAAGGCATGTGGGGTGATAAACTGCCAGGACTAGCACAACAAGTTGCGATGGAGGTGGAGACGACGACGACAGTGGTGCTTCAGGCGACGCCTACTTGGCCGGGTAGGGCTCGGCGAAAGGGTTCAACTGCAGCATGGCTTCGATGCAGTAGAGGGAAGGAAGGGGTTCAGAATCCTACGAGAAACGTTTAGAGATGAGGATATTACTGTGGAGGAGGAGGAAACGGTAGACGATATCTGGAGTTGGAATGTCCCTCTCCGCACATCAAGTTGCTCCGCGCATCTGAAAATGTCATTAAAAAGGCAAACATTTAGCATTTGTATTAACTAGAAAAAGGAAAACATTTAGCATTTGTATAAACTAGAAAAAGGAAAACATTTACCATTTGTATAAACATACATGTCTCTAAAATTGTGATCTTTTATCAATTAACAATCCTTCATTGTGATCTCCGCGCACATATAAGTCATCATTAGCTTCAATATTTTGTGGAGTTGGCAACCCAACTGAGAATGGACTGGAGTCATCATACTTATCATAGTACTCTTCTTCATCTATAGGATCTTCAATGAACTGTCTTTTACCATGAAGAACAACCGACCATTTATCATTTGCAGGATCATCGATATAGAATATTTGTTTTGCCTGTGATGCCAATATGAATGGTTCAGCCTTCTCGCCAATCATTTCAAAGTTCACCAAAGTGAAACCCAATTCATCCACTATAACTCCTTTGGTGTTATCAACCCAATTACATTTAAAGAGCGGAATATTGAAATCTATGTAGTCAAACTCCCAAATGTCTTCAATGACACCGTAATATGACATTTTAGCTTCACGTGGACTCTTATCCTTTGCACTTGCAAAGTACATAGTTGACGCTTGAAGAGTGACCCCACTATTTTGGATGACACTCTTATCATCTTGGCGCTTTGTGTAATATGTGAATCCATTAATGTCAAACCCTTCATAAGACATAACATTCGGTTTTGGTTTAAAGGCGAGACATTTGATAGTTTCTGTAATATCATTTGGTGTTTGAGATAGTTGATGTAAGACTTTATCTTCAAACCACTTAGTAAAAGTCTTATTATGCTCTCTAGCAAGCCACATTGAACTTGCTCGAGGATGTTGTCTCTTTATGAAATTGGTATGTTCCTCGATATAAACACTCACTTCGTCCATATTATGTAAAATATACAAGTGAGCTTGTTCCAACTGCTCACGGCTGATAACTTTCACCCGTGATCCCAAAATTCCTTTGCCCTCCTCAATATTCGTGTCATTATCAGGAGTGTCATTACCACTGAGAAAGTCATTGCAGAAATCCATAACCTCTCTCGCCACATAACCTTCAATAATACTCCCTTCAGGACGATAACGGTTTCGAACATCACCTTTAAAAATGCTCATGTATCGTTCAAAGGGATACATCCAATGCAAGAAAACCGGTCCCAAGATTTTCACTTCCCTAGTCAAGTGGACAACAAGATGTACCATGATATCAAAGAACGAAGGAGGGAAATACATCTCAAGCTGACATAGGGTAACAACCACTTCTCTTTGCAAAATATCGAGAGTATCAGGGTCAATAACTTTGCTGCATAGACTGTTGAAAAAGAAACAAAGTCTGGTAATTGCAAACCTTACATGCTTCGGCAATATAGATCGAATTGCCACGGGCAATATTTGTTGCATTAGAGTGTGACAATCATGAGATTTAAGACCTATCAACTTCAGATCTTTCATTGATACCAATCTACGGATGTTGGATGAGTAACCATGTGGCACCTTAACATTTACCAAGCATTCACAAAAAGTTTTCTTCTCCTTTCTAGACAACGTGTAACAAGCGGGAGGTAAGTATGTTCTTTTATTACCCATTTCACGTAATTCTGTTAATTCTGACCTTATTCCCATTTCACGTAGGTCCAGTCTGGATTTTATCCCATCTTTAGTCTTACCTGGTATATTTAATAGAGTACCAATGATGCTATCACAGACATTTTTCTCAACGTGCATTACATCGATACAATGCCTGACTGACAAAGAACTCCAATAAGGAAGATCCCAAAATATTGACTTCTTTTTGAATGAAGAATTGTCACTCCGTGTGGCCATACTACATTGTGATTTCTTACCAAATTCATTGACAATGTCTTTTACTCTTTCATAAACAACATCCCCTGGTATAGGTTTAGGTGCACTCCGTTCATCATTCAATCCATTGAATGCTTTGCGCTTCCTACGATACGGATGGAATTTTGAAAGAAACCTTCGATGACCAAGATATACAGTCTTGCCGCCATATTTTAGTCTTATTGAATCAGTGTTTTCTTCACATATAGGACACGCTTTAGCACCTTTGACACTATATCCAGACAAATTCTTCGCATCTTTCGGATTTGCAAACAAGCGTTGAAACCGTGATGTTATAGGTAGATACCACAACACCTTGGCAGGAGAACCAGTTCTGGACTCCCCCGAAGTCGTCAATTTATATCGTGACGCACCACATTTTGGACAATCTTTCAAATCTACATAGTCATTTTGAAATAATACACAATCATTCGGGCATGCGTGTATCTTTTTGGCCTCCATTCCCATTGGGCACAACATTTTCTTTACCTGGTATGTTGAGATTGGCAGCTCGTTTCCTTCAGGAAGAATTTCTTTCAACAAAGTCAACAATTCAGTGAAGCTTTTGTCGCTCCATCTATTGTTAGCTTTCAACTTATACAATCTCAGCACAGCGCTAAGCTTCGTAAACTTAGCACAGCCTGTGTATAACGGTATCTCAGCATCATGCACAATGTTTGTAAAGATAGGAGGTGGATCGGTGTGCTCTACCCTACAACTATCCAGCATCGCATCAACAATGTCTGCTGGAACTGGTTCGTTCACATTTACGTCATCGGAGGCAATTTCTTCTTCCACCCAAGCACTGCTATTGACATCTACTGGATTCGATTTTGAAATCTCTCCATGCCAGTGCCATTCTGTATAGCCTTGTACAATCCCGTTGCACATGACATGACTTTTGATTTCCTCACCAGTGTTGAGTTTCAAGTTGTTACCGCAATGCCTACATGGACAGTAGAACCTATCTGTAGGTTTTTTCCTATGTTCCTCGGCAAATCTAATAAACTGATCAAGACCAGATATAAACTCTGGGGTGCAACGATTACGAATGGACATCCATGATCTATCCATTCTATGATCAGAGAAAGCAAGTATATATTAGGAAAGCAAGTATATATTAGGAAACAAGTATATAAGCAAGTATGTCGTATTACAGTTCATCATTAAGAAAGATATAAGCAAGTATGTCGTATTAAAATAGACTAAACAATAAAAGATTTTTTTTTTTAGGCAAGACAATATGAGAAAATAGTAGTGTAATCATGTAAATGGGAACATTCATGGGAACACACACTTCAGTTATAAGCATTCATGTAGCAACTTACATTTCCATTCATGGGAACAAACACTTTAGTTATAACAATAACTAAACAAAGGGGTTGGTGTACCCCTAAACATGCGCATAATTAAAAAAACTATTACTACAGACAAGTCTAGATAGATAGACAACTAAATACTACACCAACATGGTCCCGCATGCATCAGTAACTTCTTTTTGATGATGAAGCTGTGTCACGAAGCTCCTCACTGTATTTAGACGAATCTGAACTGATAGGGGCCTCAGATTCTGATTTGTCTGAGCTGATATGCGACGCCGTGCGCTCATACCGCAGAAGATGATCGAGGGTGTCGCAGTTGTTGTTGGTTATCCAAACTTTGATGGAATTATCGCCAACTGGACGGAGAAAAAGCCTATTCCAACGGACCAGATACAGCTCTCCAATCCAATCATGCCAACCGGATTTTGATACAAGATTTCCCGCCAAATCATACTCAACCTCGATTACATGTGAATAATTTCCAAAAGTTAGGGTCACTTTACCAGGCATGTAGTGTCTTCCTTTTAGAAAACGCCAATGTTTGGGTATGACCAATTGGTTTAAGGAACGATCATCTAGGATGATGTCCAATTGTTCTTCAATAGGGAACGTTAACATTGACATAGAGGCCCAATTCATAGTCATTGTTATGGGAAGACAGAGACTGCACAATATTAGTATTAACAAAGTGTAAGTACATATAACGATGTTATATATTTTCAGAAAAAGTTGTATAACATCAGTTAACCTTTTAAACAAGTATATATTAGGAAACAAGTATATATTAGTCAATCTTGGACGGGTTTCTAGGCCAACAAACACATTTGATGTCAATCTTATATATAATAAATGTGTACCACCTATCCCATCCTTGAACACCTAATCTCACTTACGATGTAAGTGTATAATGTGTATTTGGTTTTCAAGAAAATTTCGGCAGCATTTCCCCGTTGTTCTCTAAGTACATATGTACTTAGAGAACAAACGGGGAAATGCTACCGAAATTTTCTCGAAAACCCAATACACATTATACACTTACATCCTAAGTGAGATTAGGTGTTCAAGAACAGTCCCAAACTGGGGACTATCCAAGATTTACTCCTACTGAGTAAATCTTGGACGGGTTTCTAGGCCAACAAATACATGTGTTGTCATTCTTATATAAACCCTATAATTCATGAAATCATTCTAATTCAATTTAATATGTTGGGATCACATAATTATATAATGACATCAGAATATATAGAAGAATCATAATTAACATGATTAACAACATGCTCATCAAACTAGGGTTTTCTTGAATATCATCTAATAAATCAAGAATTTCATAGTTTCAAACATGCAATAATTCACAATGCAATGTTATAAACTATAGGCAACATGGATAGATGAAATAAATAAACATCCAGCATCTATCACTTATTCAATCTTCAAAAAACCTTGACAAACATCCAACATCTATCACTTATATAATTTGCATGTATATACACCCTAAAGTGCCACAAATCATATAATAAAACTATCATGTTATGATATTAGGACCACTTAAAGCAGATTAGGCACATTAAGCAAGCAGAGTAGGGAGCCAATTTCGTGCAAACAGATTAGGCAACAGATTAGGTCAGCACATAAAGAACCAATTTCGCGCCTGGGTAGGTCTGCAGGTACCTGGGCAAGAAGAGTAGGGTGAGGTCGAGCTGGTTGAGTACGTGGGTGGCGGCCGACGAGCTCCAGAACCAGCGGCAGTGACTCCGACGAGCAAGAGCGTCAGCCGCAGCAGGCAGGCAGGCGGCCAGGCGGTGGCAGGCAGGCAGCGGCCAGGCGGAGGAGAAGGAGAAGGGGGTACGGCGGCGCCGGTTCTCAGGCGTGGCAGGCAGGTGGGCACCAGGCGTTGCGGCGGCGCCGGTTGTCAGGCGTGGCGGCGGCGCAGGCGGTTGGAGCAGGGGCGCCGGTTGTCAGGCGTGGCGGCGGCGCAGGGGTGCCAGAGAAGAAACGCGTCGGAGAGGGGCGCCGGAGAGGGGACGCCGGAGATGGGGCACCGGAGAGAAGCGCCGGAGAAAAATCGCCGGAGAAATCGCCGCAATAGGGAAATAGGGTAGCAATGAGGGGATGAGTCGGGCGATCGAAGGTTATGAAGTTCCCCAATAGCGTCGGTTGTTGACAACAACCGACGCCTAAACATATTTACCGTCGGTCGTTGGCAACATCCGACGTCCATTTGGACGATATTTTCGTGAAAATGTTTGGCGGGAACCCCATTCAGCGTCGGTTAGTAAAGGACGACCGACGCAGAAAAGGACACTTTTCGCGCAAATTTCCATCGCACATAAGCGTCGGTGTTTTAACTAAATAACCGACGCCGAAAGTGACATTATTTTTTCGCTCGAAAATTGGATGAAATAATGTGTCGGTTTTGCATAAACAACCGACGCTGTATACAAAGCGGTACCCGTGTTTGGCTGGTCTTTGAATATAGACGTCGGTTCTTCGAAATAACCGACGCCTTTAATATAAGGCGTCCGTGTTCCTTAAAAACCGACGCCCAGAAAAGCGACACTGAATGCTATTTCTGTAGTAGTGGATGTGATGGAGTGGACTTTTAGAACCCTAAATGTCCAATGACAGAAGTGAAGTCGTGCATGTTGAGTTGTTTTGAGAATCCCAAGTATTTTTAGTAAAGTTGGAATGTTGATTGAGATTTATATAATGATTAATATCCCAAAGTTAATATTGTTTTGAGGAATTTAATTGATTGGTCTAACAGTTTAGTTTTGGCTCCAAATTCGTGTACAAGGTACGTTGAATAGGGAGGAAGCTATGGTTAAAATTTGGTGGCAATTGGGTCCTCCTAGAGAGAGATAATTAGGTTTGAAATTGGTGAAATAATGTGCATAATTGATGATTTGAGGACCTAAGTTGCTAATATATATCAGTGTCACGCTCCCCTCAGTTGAGTTGGGTCTGCGTGGCCAGTTGTGGGCCTTGGACCTTTAATCTAGTGGCAGTGAGGGCTGTTTTAAGTGAGCCACGGATCATGTTCAGTGTGGGTTCCTTTGTAGCCGTTCGATGTACCTTGGATGGCTGGATCTTCATCCCCTACCTCCGGTCAGACTGGAGATCGTGGGGGTAGCAGCTGAAACGAGTCCCAACCTCATCCCACGTTGAGATCGTGGAGCAAAGCGATACTTCGTGCGAGAGAGGTTGCAGTCCTAGGAGGGTCGTTTTGAAAGACCCCTAAACTAAGCCTTTTGGACTTTGTTTAAGAGAGAACGGTGCCTCCCCTCTATTGGCTTCTCCACCGCAAGCAGCAGGTGGCACAGAGGAGTAAAAGAAGAAGTCAGATGTAGAGAAGGTAGTATGAAGGAAGAGGAAGTAGGACATTACGAAGGGCAAAGCTAGAAGATAAGGAGTCAGGTGTTCACGGTGGCTTTTGCCGAGCTTTGTAGGGCCGACGAGCTGGAGTTCACTGGAGATGAAGGATGACTTGGGGTCGACTATGGTGGGTTTCCCTTGGGGTTTTAGAGCCTCATATATGTTTCGGAGGTCCCTGCGACGCTCCATATGTGCTACTGTGAAGATCCATCGAGTAGAGAGGTTTCCCCCTTTCCCTGTCGTCACGGCTGCAGCTGACGCAGGCGAGGTCTTCGGATCCAAGAAAAGGAGTAGCTAACAGCAAGTCTAAAGGCCGAAGCCATGTAGGGAGTCCTTGTGAAGTGTTTTGCGGCATTAGAAGTCAACGAGGAGCAAGGGAGGACGTCTGATTGCTCACCGGAGAAGGACCTCGCGGCGGCGGTCGTTCACGCACGGGAAACAGAGTCCCGCTCGGGACCTAGACGCGAGAGAAAGAAGAAGGGAACTGAATCGGCCCAATCCAGGAGTCAGACCGGACCGGCCCAGCCTAAGCCAGCCTTGAACCGGGACACATCCAAGCCCTGGGCCGTGCCCCCCAGCTCCACGTGGCGCAGGCCTATTGGTCAGAAAATGTAATTTTTCCTTCATAATGTCCAGATCTTGTAAAATTCGTAGGAATTAGCTCGATGCTCAGAAAAATACAAACAAGGTACCAAAATTCTTAGGAAAATGCGTAGAATAACATGGAACCTTTATATCAGTCTTTTGATGCATTAATAACAATGATATCATGGAATATGTGAAATTCTCTTATGATCGATAATAAATATCAAACGATTCCCTAAAATTATGAAAAAATATCAGTAACTCCATAATAATGTTTATAATGTACCTGATGTCAAGGATGATCATGTTGATGTAAGAAATTATGTAATATGCTCCATATGTCTAATTAGGGCTGATTACCCTAAATAAAATGCAATAAATACATTGGCGATCAATAAATCACAAAACTTACAGAGTAATCTCATATCAGTATCTAGAACCTCAGAATTAAATATGAGATCATAATGATACCCACAATCCATGTTATACAATGATGTTTGCTCTTAATGTGATATAAACCCTAATTCAAGTAATGCATGTAACCCAGGGTTAATGTGTGACATAATGTTAATATGTTAGATGATGAACTTTGATAGTGAGATGTAATCTGGAATATAACATAAGTAAGATAAATCCAAGACAGGAATGCAAGTAATAGTGGAAATATCCTAATGAGTAAGCCAACCCTAAAATGAACATAATTAGGGTTGAGATGATGAGAACCTGATGGCGATATATGTGGTCTTGTCTTAATCAGGGTTGACCAGGATGTAGACGATATGAGGATATAGATTGTGATATCTCTTCAGAAGGTACTCCATTACCTCTTACTTGGCTTATTATACAATATGATTGTGTTATATGAGTAGTAAAATACTTGGCATATGATATTGGATGAAATGATTGCTCTTGTATGATATGTTTCCTGAATTTCCGTACTTATTGATATGAACACATGAAACATAATATATTTTTTCCATTATATCTAAGCACTTCAACTCTTTGGTAGTAAAGTGCTGGAAATAAGTACTTCAACACTTTGGTAGTAAAGTACTTGGAAGTGATCCAACTCTTTGGTAGTGGATCACATTGTGAAATGATCCAACTCTTTGGTAGTAGATCATAAAGGCCTTAATGCATTCAACTCTCAGGTAGTAAATGGATGGATGATATAATGGAAAATGAGCTTAAAACATGTGTTCTCTTTTGTTAATAAATATCCTTGTGCAAGTATATGTTTTTCTTATATTTCTTTATAACTGCCAAGTATTAGTTTTATCTTATTGCCAAGATATGATGAGAGGTATATATAAAAAGACACATAGCCGTACTCAATACAATATTCATGAAATATTGTGATGACGTGTACCACATGTAATCTTTTTGTTTAGGTTGTGGTTATGCTCTTGAAGATCCGGGATAGTTGAGAGTTGTGTGGCGAGCTGATGTACAGGTGGACATGTTGTCTTAAGATCCTGTTGTTTAGATGTAGTACATGTATATGTATAGTTTGCTGTTCAATATGTAATATCAAGTGATGTAACAATTCATGTTGTAACTATATGTTGAATGGTGAACATGTGTGTATGGTTTTATTATTGTTCATGTACATGTGCTACTGTGTTTCCTTTTGACTTCCTCTAATTTTCTTCTTCTTAGCCTTGTGTGGGATGTTTAAATTGGGATTCTTGCTGAGGTGAGGGTTTCAATTTGGACGTCACACATCAGATTAAGTTTTAGAAAATCTGGGGACGTCACAACAACCCTTCACGTGCCACCGAAAATGCGCCAGTAGGGGGGTATAGACGTCATTTATTAGGTTTGAAACCGACACCATAAACCTTCACGCCACAGAAAGGGCGTCATCTGGGGCACTATCAGCGTCGGTTTATTAGGATAACTGATGCCATCTCACCTGCTGCCACGGTTGTGCTGGCCAGCACAACCGTGTTGTCTAGCCAGCATGGTTGTGGTGTTCGTTCCGCTGCCACGACTGAGCTGGCCAGCACAGTCGTGGTATCTGGCCCAATGTCACGACCGTGCTGGCCAGCACAGCCGTGGTGTCTGACCTCATTAGGGAAATCGACATCGGTTACTAGTAGGGCAACCGACGCCATAACCATCAACGTCGTTTTATTATTGATAACTGATGCCACATCACATGCATTAGGCGTCAGTTATAATTATTTATCCAACGTTGTAATCATTTGTTGTCAGTTTTAAACAAATAATTGACGCCTATTTCATGTTTTTTTTCTTATCAGTCTGCAGGCCTACTGTGGCTGGTCGCATGATGAGAAACCTGTAGTTCAGTTATGAACTACAAGTTTTACGACATCCATTGATATCAGCCAACAACATGCCACAAACCTGCAAAATTAACAACATTAATTTTCACACATTTAGCAACCTGCAGTTCCATTTGATTTTAACACATGTAGAAACATTCATGTAGCAATTTGCAGTTCCATTCATTTTCACTTTCACATATGTAGAAACATTCGTATAGCAACCAGTAGTTTCATTCATTTTAATATTCACACATGTATAAACATTCAGACACATGTAAAAATATTCAGACATGTAGAAACATTCACACATATTACAATTCAGAATTTCATTTACAAAATATTATTCTTTAGTCATTATTCTCTATCAACATCCCAATTATATTTTAAAAACCCCACTACGTGTATGGCTTTTGCCCATTCTTATCTTACATCATTTAATTCTTCCATCGTATAGGGAGCATGTACATCTAGTAAGGCCTTTCATGTAGTGTGGTCAGTTTTAAACACCTGCAATGAGAATGATGTATATATATAATTAATAATATATAAATAAGATTGATATATTTCATATTATCTAATGAGACTATATATAATACCTTAGGAATGGTATCAATGTCCACTACGGCATATTTGATAATCATGTGCATAAATTGCATCACATAGTATGCACATGCCCATCCGTTGTCTTGTGTAGCACACTATAAATTGAAACATACAAAATATTAAAAAATATGAATAATTAAGCATTGTTCACATAAATAATATATACATTACAGTTGGGAACTTACTTCCACATTCTTCCAAATTATTGGCTGGTTCTTTTCCTGGGGACCTTTCCTCCAGCCTTTTTGAACTCATCTAAACCTGTACATGTTAATGTAACACAGTACATTGCATAATTAAATAGTAATGTAATAACATATGTTAACGAATGTGAAAATGAAGTATTTCTCACCGGAATAATTCCATTTTCATTATGTGTCCATATTTTGAATTCAATTTAGTCCCCTTAGGATCTAGATAATAGACAGTGAACGTCTCGGGGACAATAACTAGTAACTCCCAATGCATACCACTAGAGGTAAATAAGTTAAAAATTAATAACTAAAAATCCACAATAAAAATGTAATTTTCTTAAGTCCAAATTATAAGCAAAGTAAACTTACTCCACATTGAATGGAGCTATTATCACCGTCTAGTTATTTTGAGCAAAATTTGTAAAAGCATCACAACAGTATTGTTGAACTGATAAAGGGTGTTTAGCTACTAGACTAATCAAAGATGGAATCAAAAATCCTACATGTTCGAATGAAAAATCGACACATATCTTGTTTATGTAGTTGTAAAACAAGTATTACGTATGCATTAATAAATAAGAAACTAGATCACCAGATCCTACACAAGGTATATGGATGTATAAAGAAGATCTCACCTTATCCATAGCTCTATCACAGATGTATTCAGCCAATCATATCGAAACAACTCCAAATTATCTTGTATAAATAGTTTGCTTTCGTATGATTTACCTACATCATCCACATCTATAGAAACAGTTATAGGGCAATTTATATCATGTTCGCCTAACCATAATGTCATACCCATACAATTAGGACCTAACGGGATAGGTAGGTCCTGTGGAACCCAACTTGGTAATGTAGGAGGTGGAGGTGGAGGCCTAGATGCTCTGGGTGTCTTCTTTTCAACCTATATATATATATATATATATATATATATATATATATATATATATATATATATATATATATATATATATATATATATACATATAATTTCAGATCAATTGACATCATATACACACACTAACAATTTAACGTAATGTAAATTTACCATACAGTTTCTGTATAGAGGACATCCGCTTTTGGCCACAATATCACTCCACCTATTGCCTCACCAAGCGTTTCATAATTTGGGTGGGCATATGGCAATGGAAGACGCATCCAATTGGGGAATATATGTATCAGACTCACAAAAACCCAACCAGCTGGTAATGGAGACCCATGAAACATTTCACCTGGTAGGGATGGGTAAGCCGATGCCTCTGCAACGACAAATTCTTTACTTTTTAGACGGCATGGCTTCAACCCTACAAATGTTTGTGTAAAGAATGTTATATACATATATACATATCATCTTGAAAACATATCATCTTGAAAAGACTAGTTACTATGTCATAAAAATACTTACAACAGATGTGCTAGGTGGTGGGTCTATAGGATTACTCCCAACCTCTACAGTAGGAGTAGAGCGAGACAGCATAGGTACTGTCTGCTGAGTGGCAGTCAGAGATGGCTGCCACTTGCTCATTACTTCATGGAGTGTCTTATCAACTGCTTCCTTGATTCTCTTATCAACTACTTCTTCGACTTTCCTATCAACTATCTTATCTACCTATACATGGATAAAAGAAACGTTAGCTTCTGATTATTGAATTCTCTTTTACAGTAACATTATACAGAAAGAATAGGTTACCTCTTATTGTGAAATTCCCACTTTTGGGACATGTTTGCGCTGGGATGGCCCAAAGAACGCTTTAATGCCCACACTAGCACTTGCAGCCCTAACACGCTTTGAAGTGCAAGATCTTATCTGACATATATGTAATTCACATACAACTAAAACAATCATTTATAACCAAGGAGATTCAACTAGTCCACTTCTTTATTCAATTATACAACAATTTCAGTCATAGCAAAAAATCTTAGATTTTAGTATATTCATGTAACCTCTACAAATACTTTAAAATTTCTCATTTAGATGGATTGCAATCATTTCTAATGTAATTTCATAATCTGAAATTCATCACAATAGAGGAACAATCCATATCAAATCATCTTGCAAAAGCTAGATCAAATCGACCATTTAGGGTTGTACTTCCATACCAATCAATTGAAAATTATTAATGATTTAATTGATTTTCGTGCAATCTACTATTTAAAGGAAGTACCCACTCACCTAAGGTGTGAAAACACCCTAAAAACGTAGTCCATTCCTGAAGATCTTGAATCCATAGCAAGACTCTATCAAAATTTGGGGTTTCTTCCTCCTTTTTGCCCTAAACAGGATATGTTGTAGGTAGAAGAAGAATACCATAGGTTAAACCAAACCTCAAATTTGTTGGACTAGGGATTTTCGACCAAGGTAAATGAGAAGGAGGAAGAATCGACGGATAAAACTACTTACCAAATTAAATCAATAGCAACCTTTTTTTATTTTTGCTATTCATAATGTTCATCCCTAAAAATTGCCCCAGGAATCACCCTCTAGGTCACCCCCTCACAGAGTAAGATGTCTCGGATGATAGAGGATCGAATCATCGTTCTAACACACTTCATTTCGATGAAAACATATGAGTATTCCTCGAGATATGATCGTTTTACGATTGTCTATTTTTGGCGGCGTCTACCGCGGTCGACGTAGCATCACGAGTTGTAGTCGATGCAGTGTCACAGTCATGGTCCTAGCATCGAGGGTCAGGATTGAAGCAGCATCGTGGTCGCCGTCAACGCAACGTCACGGTCGCGGTGTCAATGCAGTCGACCGCGGTCGCGGTGCTCTGTATATGTTTACTAAAAATTGCATAACTCACTCATTTTAACTCCCATTTGGTTCATTGTTTTTTTGTTGGATTCATAAATGAATTATCTATAATAAAAAAAATATTATTTTGATAATATTATCAAATAAAAAATAATTTATTAATCATTTCCTCCAATGTCATTAACTCTCTTCTTGTGCACATGTATGGGTCAATGCTATGTTAACCCCAACTCAGATCTTTTTAGTATGCTTAAGTCATGATTATGAGTTTCCCAAATAAGTATTTAAGGTCACTAAGGTTAAGATAAAGCACATCACAAAATATTACTAATAAAACTTGATAATCATTAAGATTATATTAAATCTCTTGGATAACCAACAAAGCTAGGAACGGGTTGTAACATTCTATGTAGGGGTTGTGGTCGTATAGAAATGACAATGTGTTTGAGGATGGTGGAAACGGGCTACCTTTCTTTGCTTGGGTAGTGCTTGCATATATTCAGGACCCAGAATGGGCTTGTACTCAAGCACATGGACAATAGCAGGAAGATGTGAGCAGCCATCATGCACGATGGAGGAAACTGGTCATAGGAGTGATCAAGCTAAACACTGATGTAGACACAAAGGAGGGCACAACGATGACATTGGTGTCATCTGTCGTGACCATGCAGGTTAGGTGGTGATGGCTTATGGTCGAAGACAATGGGATGTGTGGTTTGTAGAAGTTGAAGAAGTCATAGCCATGTTGCAAGGTATTCATTTAGCTCACCGATGTGGATGGAGAAGGATTGAAATAGAGTCTGATTCACTTACTCTGATCTCAGTGATAACTAGCATGGAGAAGAGGAGGAATTACCTGGGTATGCTTGTTGATGATATAGTAGCTCTCTCATCAAATTTTATTTCAGCTTCATTCTTGCATGTTTTCCGATCTTGTAATAAGGTGGCACATGGAGTTGCCAAGCTTACTAAAGATGGCAATTTCATGTACACTAGAGAGGTTGAAGATATACCTCACCCTCTACTAAGTCTTGTACTTTTTGATCTTTATGATTTATGAACAGAATCGGCACTATTATAAAAAAAGTGGTGTTGCTACACTAAGAGGTGGTGCATGAAGGAAAGATAGGGTTGATGTTGTACTCGAGAAACCTTAGGTAGATCCACCCAATGTCGTCAAACCTACTTTAGAGTGCATGGTTGGATAGTTTATGACTATAGTGAACCGCACAACGGATATGATGCCTATAGTTCAAACAAGGGCACTAGTTCCCGGTGCTGAAACACATGGATCTGGAAAGACTTTTAAGAGACTTTGACGTGTTGGAGCATTGGAATTTGTAGTAACATCTAATCCTGATGACGATGATATATGGATGACTGAGATGGAAAAGGCATTTAAGATCCTCAACATCCCCAAGGAGGATAAGGTGAAACATGTTGTATATGTTTTGAAGGGAGTGTTGGCCACTTGTGGGCCATTGAAGAGGAGAAAAGGTTGAGAGTTGTGATTACATGGGAGGAATTCAGACAAGAGTTTGTAAGTTGGTACTTTTTGGAGACTGACTTGTATGAAAAGATAGTACAATTTGAGAAGATCCAATAGGGATCTATGTCCATTAGTGTGTATGAATCTAAGTTCAAGGAGCTTCTACGGTTTTGTCCACATATGGCTACAACAGACAAGGAAAGCAATCGACATTTTGAGAAGGGCATGAGTATTGAGTTGACAACCCCAGTTTCATCCTTAAAGAATAGATAGAGATTTACCACCATTATGGAGTTAGTTTGGAGGGTAGAACGGTCAATTCTGGAGAAACATGAGGTGAAGGCCAAGAAGAGGCTTGTAAAATGCCAAGGACAATCTTTAGGAGGCTTCAAGAAGCCTAGGTACTCAATACCACAGTCTCATCAAAGGTCACTGACTCAGTCACAGTGCACACAGAGCAAACGTAGAGGCCGTAGTTTTCCACCTACAATGGATCACAATGCAACATTTGTGTGTATGACAAGGCCACCTAGGTTTTGGTACGAGGGTAAAACTTTTTCAAGTGTGGATAGATGGGACTTACAAAGTGGTATTTCCCTAAGAATGATGAGAAGGTAACTCAATAGTCAAGGCAGAGTCAACAAAGTTCACCTCAACGACAACATCATAGTGGCAAAGGATGCAGACATGAATCACAAGCCATTTCATCAAGACATGCTAGCAGATCCAGAGGGAGACAGACGGCTCTTTTTTGTGCGATGAGTTAGGCAGAGGGAGTCATCAACCTAAGGGTCATGATAGCTCTGATGGAATTATATCAATCTTACTTGTCTTCTTCATGTTTTATATATGTTTTGATTGACCTGAGTGTGACACATTCCTTTATCACTAAAGAAGTGATTGTTAATTGTTTCTTGGGTTTTACAGGGGGATAGGAAAATCCTTCCAACATGTCTAGTTTCATCTATGACATAGATAAGTGGATGATACAACATTGTGATGCATTCTTGGCACATGTGGTGGATACAAAGGCAAAGGGTCCTAGTATTCAGGAAGTGTCGATTGTAGAGGAGTTCAAGAATGTGTTTCCTTACAAGTTTCTAGGTATACCTCCTCCTAGAGAGATTGATTTTGAAATCAAATAGTTCCATGTACCCAACCTACAACACATACACCATATTGAATGGAACCACAAGAGATGTTGGAACTGAAGGAGCAGTTCCAGGAGTTACTTGAGCAGGGTTTCATTAGGTTGAGCATGTCACCTTGGGGTGCTCCTATTCTATTTGTTAAGAAAAAGGATGGATCGATGAGGTAGTGTATTGACTATTGACAGCTGAATAAGATGATGATTAAGAACAATTATTTGTTACAACATATAGATGACTTGTTTGATCAGTTATTGGGTGCCACAGTCTTTTTTAAGATAGATTTGAGGTTAGGTTATCATCAGTTATGGATTAAAGTAGATGACATGCATAGGTCAGCCTTTAGGACAAGATATGGTCATTATGAGTTTGTGGTTATGCCGGTTTGGATAACCAATGCACCAACAACATTTATGGACCTAATGAACATGGTGTACAAAACTCATCTAGATTAGTTTGTAGTTTTGTTCATAGTTGATATCCTGATTTACTCTAGAAATGGTCAGCAACATGAACAACACCTACGTCAAGCTTTGTCTTTGTTAACGCAACATCAATTGTATATGAAGTTCAGCAAATGTGATTTTGGTTAAAGGAAGCAGATTTTATAGGTCATTTAATATTTGTTCAGGGAGTCAGTGTTGACCCAAAGAAAGTAGAGTTAGTGATGGAGTGGTATCATCTGAAGATGCCCACAAAAGTTTGTAGCTTTCTAGGATTGGCAGGTTATTACATGAGGTTTATTAAGAACTTCAGTGTGCAGGTGTTACCCCAAATAAAGCTTATGCAGAAGGATCTATTGTATGTATGGGACAACAAATGTTAGGATTCCTTTCAGCTCCTAAAGAAGAAGCTGACCAATGCACTAATACTAGTGTTGTCTGAGTAGGGAATATGTTATATAGTTTTTTGTGATGTGTCCAAGAATGGTCTAGGTTGTGTGCTAATGCAAGATAAGATCATGATTTATTTTTCTTCATGACATCTTTAAAAACACAAGGAGAACTACCCAATGAACGATCTAGAGTTAGCTGTGGTTCCATGCCTTAAAGATATGGAGACACTACTTGTATGGTATGAAGTGTCAGATCTTCACCGACCATAAGAACCTATTGTATACCTTTTTGAAGTAGGGGTTGAACATGTGACAATGATTCTAGGTGGAGTTGATAAATGATTATGATTGCACAATAGATTACCATCCATGGAAGGTGAATGTAGTGGAATATTATTTAAGTAGGAAATCTTCTTCATCATATGTTGAGCAAGCACACTTGAGTGCTTTGGTGTATTACAAGTGAGATATGTTAGTCTCTCTTTGACAATTAAATGTACAGTTAGAAGTGTCATTGTTATCATGCCTGTTAGCACAATTACAAGTAAAGTGGATGTTGAGTCTGCAGGTCAGAGATGTGTAGTGGAAGGATATTGTGACACAATTGATCCGGACAAAGATGGACAGTCAAAAATGAGATGGCTTTCATGATTATGAGGAATGGATGATATGTTATCATGGTAGAGAAGTAGTACCAGATGTAGACAATATGAGGATCTATATTTTAGAAGAAGCTCATTCTTCTATGTATGTTATGAATCCAGGTAGCACCAAGAAGTATCTGAATCTAAAAGAGATGTACTAGTATCCAGGATTAAAGTGAGATGTAGCTGAGTTTGTGTCTAAATGTATAGTGTGTCAGCATGTCAAAGTCAAAAAATCAAAAGCCTGTAGGCACTTTACAATCATTACCTATACATCAGTGGAAGTTGGATCATATCACAATGCACTTTGTGGTCGGACTACCAAGGATAGCCAAAGGTCATGATTCCATTTGGGTAATAGTGGATAGGTTGACTAAGTCAACATACTTTCTACCATTTATGACAATGTATACAGCTGAAAAGCTTGCACAAGTGTATGTCAATGAAATAGTATGCCTACATGGTATCCCAGATACTATTGTATCAGACAGAGGTCCACAGTTCACCATTCATTTTTGGGAACGTCTCCATGCAATAATGGGTACACAGTTGAGGTTCAACACTGCATTCAATCCACATAGAGATGGAAAGTTTGAGAGGACAATTCAGACCTTGGAGGATCTTTTGAGAGTCTATGTGTTGCAATTTTTAGGAAGTTGGTATATACACCTTAGTGTGATAGACTTTTCATATAACAATAGCTATCAAAGGAGCATCAACATGGAACCATATGAAGCATTGTATGGGAGACATTATATATCTCTTTTGTTTTGGTAGGATATGGGAGAATATCAACTTCTTGGTCTTGAGCTAGTACAACAAACGATAGAAAAGATCAAAGTCATTCAACAACAACTGAAGGCACCTCAGGATAGACAGAAGTCATATGTTGATAACGATCATAGAACTTTAGAGTTCCAGGTGGGATACATGTTTACCTCAATGTCTCTCCCTGGAAAGGTATTCTTAGGTTTGGGAAAAAGGGTAAGATAGCTCCCAGATATATGAGACTTTATCATGTGGTTGCATGTGTTGGGAAGATGGCCTATCAGTTGGAATTGCTAATTGAGTTGCACAAGTTACTTCCTATGTTTCATATCTCTATGCTAAGGATGTGTCTCCCTAATATGAAGTTGACACTTCAACCTATTGAAGTGGAGTTGGACAATGATATATCTTATGTAGAAGGTCCTATTCTGATCTTGGATAGAAGAACCAAGAAGTTGAAGAAAAAGGACATTGTGTTAGTCAGAGTTTTATGGCATCATCATGGCATTGAGGAAGCCACGTGGGAGCATGAAGATGAGATGTGGAAGAAATATCTGGCTCTTTTTTGTGTAGGATTTTGGGGGGAAAATCTTGTTAGGGGTTTGTAGTTGTAAGACCATTATCTTGCTTTGTGCTCAATAGTAATTTCTTTGTGTATTAAGATGCTTAAACCATAATTTAATCTTTTGAGATGTTTAAATATAATGTGACATGCTTGTATTTTCAATTGGGTCCAATTTGAATAATGTTTGAGCTATCTTTTCCATATTGTACATGTTTGAACCAAATTGCATATTACCCAAAAGTGAGGGTTACCTTGTAATTATCACATATAAAGTGTGTTTCTTATGCTTTAGTGTCATGAGAGAGAAGATGGTGATATAGGGTGCCTTGTTTGAATCATAATTGAATATGTGACGTCACCAAGTGATATTAGGGTTTCTAGGGTTACATAGTTGACATAGTGACTATCCGAGGGTTTGAGCTTATGACCATTACACCACATCTAGTGAGGGTCATGACCGAGACACATGCTCAGATGCATGGTCATGATCGACACACCCTAGAGATAGGATGGTCGCGAACGACACACCCTAGTGTAAGTGTCTCAACCATGCTATGGTGATTAGGGTTTGGGTCGAGATAAGGGTGTGCATGAGAGTGTCTCAATCGAGACAAGGGGGCCAATTGACCTTAGAGTTCGTGACACACCTGCTGCATTAGCATGGACATTTCCATTTTTTCATGTTAGTGGATGAAAGGATATTTCCTTGAAGGGAATGTGTCCCTTGGTGATCTAATATGTTGACACCTCAAGGATCTCTACTTCCCTCCTCCTTTGGATATATAATCCCTTCCTTTACTTGTAAGAAAATCTTTTCAGTACCACACTTCTTTTCCTACCTTGAGACCATTCTTGGAGCTTCAAGAGCAAGAAGGATTGGAGCTTGGTCCTTGGGTGGTCGATCCTTGTTGCATGTTGAAGATCTTGTGTTGGGGTTAACTTTTGGTGGTGATTCTTGGAGAATCATCTCTTGTTAAGTAGTCTTCTCCTCTATATCATGTTTTCTTTTCTAAAACCTTCACCTTCTCCTTCTTCCTTGACCATGGATCATCCATGGTGGTTCTTCTTGAAGATCTCTGATTCACAGAGGCCTTAGATTGTGTTTTGACATGGTGGCATCTATTGAGAGGATGAACTCTTCTCTTTCTCTTTTCTTTCTTATTTGGTTTGGCTTGGGATATGTTTCCTCTTTCCCGAACTATCTTCTTATCATGGATTTTTCTTCTTGGAGGTGAACCTTTGGCAAACATTTTGAAGATTGGTTGAAACTTTTGGAGCTTGGAATATTGGGAGTTTGTTTCCTTTCAAAAATTGGTGGATTGTATAACTATTTTCTCATCTATTATTAGCATCTTGGATCTAATTATATATTGTTGTTCCTATGGTTAAAAAACATTATTGATGAAAGAGGATATCATATGTCTTTAGGGTTCAATCTTCTAGTACTTTTGAGAAGATACTTCTCCTATAAATCTGTGACAACCCCAATTTCTATATACTTCCCTTAGTGACATTCACACATATGCGTGCACTCATATCTATAGATGTCAAAAGGAAAAATACAAGAGATTGTGGTAATCAACTAGAACATAAAAGGGAGCTGGATCATTGTTCACAACATCATTATATATCCACACAACAACATTCATAGATAATAATAAGGTCATACATATTATTCTGGATAGAAAAAATGAATAGGTCTATAAAAGGAAATACATAGGGTTTAGAACATCCTATACATCATCTAGCAGAAAAGCAACTATCTAACTAAAAAAGAATTAAGCTATCTAACTGAGAAAGAGATTAGAATGGAAATCTAGCTAGTCTATCCTCCATGTCCATTTATTTGATAGCTTTAGGTACTTTGAGATGCTTTATTTGTTCCTTGTACCTAGAAAATATGAGAAACAAAATCATCAATGAAAGTTGGTACGTGGTTGCAAAATATACTATACTATGTTGGCATATTAAAATAGATGAAAAAGAAAGAAGAAGAACACATTATTTAAGATAGAAAATTAGGTAAATACCTCATGTATACATTTCATTAGATGCAGTTGTAATACAATATATAAGCACTTATCATACATCCAATATGGGAAAAATTATTTTCTAATACATCTAACATGGGCAATTCATCATACATCCATGCTAGGAAACATACATCCATACTAGGCCATGTGCACCAGTATCTACAACTCATCAAAATGTCCTTTCATGTTTCATTAAATTTTGGCAAAGCGTATAGTATTGGTAGTTCAACCAACAAGGTATAAGAAAATAAATTCACACAAGATACACCATATCATATGCAACGAGAAAAAATAGTCTTATACTTAATAAAAACCATGTACCAGTTTTGATTAGATATGGAATCCAAGAGTCTAGAAGAACAATAAATAGATCACCCTGAAAGGAAATCAAGGGTATACTTGTTACTATTGGTCCATATGACCCTTGACTAAGGTTTATTCTTTAGATATGAGTTATTTTATCTTCTCATGATTAGATCGGGGATTATTCATGACTTTTATCTTATTTCTGGAGTCACAAGATCATATGTCAAAACTAAGGTCTTATCCATTTTAATGATACCTCTTATCATCCAAAAGGGAACATCCACAAATAGGGTTTCAATTATGATATATTAGATCATCAATGGTTTCTTTTTAGAATTCACATTGTCCAAGGGATCAGAGTTGGATCTAGAGTTTCAAGGTCTATCATGATCATATAGGGTCATTAAATATTTATGATTTGACATATAGTTGCATGAAGTATACATATGTAGAGAGAGAAAGACTAAAATTTAGGGCTTTCCATTATTATTGAGTCAACTATCCATATTTGATTAGGGTTTCGAGCCATATGAGGATCAGGGAATCAATTAGGGTTTTAGGTGTCCATAAGTTAGATATTAATCATGGATGACTATTATTACACAATATGATAGAGATAAATGATTATTATGGTTTCAGTCTATTATATTTGAAAAGGACTCGGATCTAGATCATGATAGTATTTTATTTGGATATGTAGCATTTTTCTGATGAAAATGATCTATAGGTTGATTATATTCTGACATTCCTAGCATTTTCTAGGATTTTTAATAAGATAATCCATTTTCTTGGGTAGATAAAATAAAAAGAAAAGTACTATACGTTGATCAATGGCCAGATCCGACTAGATCTACAGTTCAGATTGATCCAAGATATCATGAGGATGGTCCTCGGTTGTTGATTGGGTGCTCGTTGATTGGTCCAGCTGAGTCCACATTAGCACATCCTCTTCCTTTGTTGCTGCTTTCTCGTGTAGCAAGTCAGGATCTCTGGTGAGGCTCCTCTTGCTCCTAGGTGGCGCTGGAGTGCGGGCGATATTGCAAGTGCCTTTGCATGCTCATCCTGAAGCTAGACAGACAAACCACATGTTGTGGCTCCCTGTCGCTTGGTGCGTCGTCACGGGAGGTAGAAGATCTCACCAGTGAAGGAGGGGTCCATGGGGAAGAGGTGATCTTGGTCAGGTGCGAGTGGCCGTAGGTGCTCACGGTGGCCAGGTGAAGGTGTTAGAGTGGTGGATTTGGCTCGAGAAGGGTTGTCATGGTGAGGTGGTAGGATGTCTGGAGGTTGAAGATGATAGGATGGGGAGGGGTGTTCAGGTAGCCTAGCTTGTAATCAGATATGGGGGATGATAAAAGGATGGATGACAAAGCTTCTGAGGGGTTTAAATATGCATTTGAGGGTGAGGGTAGTGAAGCCCTAAAACTTGTTGTCGCTGCTCGGTGAGTAGTGGAGAAGGGGGAGTCCATTCTCCCTTCTCCGAGAGTGAGGGAGCTTGAGATAAGAGTAGTTGGGTTTGTTTTGGCGATATAGAGTTATTTAGTTGGGGGAAACTTCAAGATTCGGAGTGAGGTGGCAGCTAGCTAGGGCTCGGATCTCTTATTATCTCCCTGCCATTTTCAAGAGGTAGGTGACAAGGTTGGAGCCGTTAGATCTCGTGTGATCCGCATCTGGGAGATCGATCGGCTGAGATGTGGTTTCTTAAGTGATCCACACCCAGGTGTGGATAGGGGCCGTGTGACACTCATTTTGATCAAATTAATTTGAAACTTAGGTCCTAGAGTTAAATAAATGCAATAATATACATTAATCTCAATTTCTAATAACTCCTAATTGGTTAATCCAATTGTATTGAAATTTTATGGAGGGCTTCATGACATTATCATGTAACTATGGAATAATTTTGGGGTTCAAAAACAAATATTAATCATGGTTATTGACTAAATACATTAATACCTATAAGTCACCTTCATATGACACTAGAGTTTACATTATTTGAAATTGATAAGTTCTTGAGTCAATTTAGTGAGGGAGATGGTTGAGGATATTATTACAATTATAAGAGAGATAAATATTTGTAAAATCTCATTATGTCACATTCTACCCTCCTTTTTAAGAATTTTGTCCTCAAAATTCAATTAGCTTGAAATATATGTGGATATTTCTGCTCGACTTTAGACTTGAGCTCCCTGGTGGCATCAGTTTGACCGTGATTGCTCCAAAGGAGTTTCACCATATTTGTATGATGATTACTGTGAAGCTCATTTGTCTTAAAATCAAGATTTTTGACTGGGGACTCCACATAAGACATGTCATCTTTCAACTCGAGAGGTTTGTGATTCAGAATGTGACTCAGATATTTGCCATTATGCTTCAGATTCGATACATGGAAGACATTATGCATGGCACTACACTGAGGTGGCAAAGCAAGATGATAGACACATTCAACAACCCTCTCTAGAATCTCTAAGGGTCCAACATAATGAGGACTGAGCTTCCCTTTATTCTTGGCCAAAGCTCGAATATGTTTGATCTTCAGAAAGACATGATCACCCTCCGTGAACTAACATACATGCCTGTGAGCATTTGCATAAGATTTTTGCCTATCATGTGCTCGCTTCATCCTCTTCCTAATCAGTGCAACCTTATCTGTATATAGCTACATCTCCTCAGATTTCATCAAGGTATGTTCCTCGATGCCATCCCAGTGTAGTGGAGACCTGTAGGGACAACCATATAAAGATTCATAGGGGGGAATCCCAATACTCACCTGATATCTATTATTATATGTGAATTCAGCTAAAGGTAGGTAATGGTCCCACGAGCCTTCCCAATCAAGTACACAAGCTCTCAAAGGTCCTCTAGAATCTGTATTGTACGTTCTGAATTCCTATCTATCTGTGGATGATATGCAGTACTGAAGTTCAACTCGGTGCCTAGTTCTTCTCGAACCTACTTTCATAGCTTTGAAGTGAACTTTAGGTCCCTATCTGAGATAGTGGATGTTGTAACTCTGTGCAGATGTACTATCTCCCATATAAAGAGGTTGGCCAGCTCAGAATCTTTCGCAGTAGTCTTCACAGGGAGAAAATGAGCTGACTTGGTGAGACGATCCACCATGACGCATGCAGTGTCATATCCCTTTCTGAACTTGTGTAGCCCCACCACAAAATCCATGGTTATGTGTTCCCATTTCCATTTCATGATTTTAAGGGGTTGTAGAAGGACATATGGTCTCTGGTGCTCGACCTTGATTCTTTGTCATGTCAGGCATTTGGATACAAATTCTACAATACCATGCTTCATGATCCTCCACCAGAACTGGCATTGTAGGTCTTTGTACATCTTTGTCATGTCGAGATGAACTATGTACTTTGACACGTGTGCCTCACTGAGAATATTCATCTTCATAGTTGACTGCTCAGGAACCCACATGTGATTTTTGTATCAAAGACTACCATCGAGACCCATAGATAAGTGTGTGTGAGGCTTTGACAGGAGAGATGAAAGTTCTACTATCTCAGGACTAACTTTCTATGCTTCAAGAAATTCAGACTGCATATTAGGCATAATAGAAATATTGTTGACATGGACACGATTATGGAAAAACGGTGGCTTCCATCCCACTAGATCCTCCAGGTTCCTCCACTCAGGAATGGATAAGGATGCACACACTGCCCTTTTCCTACTAAGGGCGTCAACGACTACATTTGTCTTGCTTGGATGATAGGCAATAGTGAAATTGTAGTCCTTTAGGTACTCGATCCATCAAAGTTGACGCAGATTCAGGTCCTTCTATGTCAGAATGTATTTCAGGCCTTTGTGGTCAGCAAAGATGTCAAACGTTGCCCCATACAAGTAGTGCTTCCAGATTTTAGTTGCATGAATGATTACATCTAGTTCCAAATCATGTGTGGGATAATTAAGCTCATTGGGTTTTAGTTGTCTGGATGCAAAGGCCACCACCTTTCTGTGTTGTTGCAGGACACATCCTAACCCATTTCTTGAAGCATTAGTGAAGATTACAAACCCAGCATTGCTACAAGGTAAGACTAGGACATGGGTTGAGTCAACTTCTCCTTCAACTCTTAAAAACTAGACTCATAGGAAGCTGACCATATGAAATGTTCATCCTTCCAAGTAAGCTTCGTCAGAGGAAGTGCGACTTTGGAGAAATTCAAAATAAAGCGACGATAATATCCATCTAAACCCAAAAAGCTCTAGATTTCTGAAGGATTTCTAGGAGGTTGTCAATCAAGTACAACATATACTTTGGCGGGATCAATAGATATATGACCCCCAGAAATGACATGCCCAAGAAACATGACTTTATCAATCCATAATTCACATTAGAAAGTTTACCCTAGAATTTCTGAGCTCAAAGAATTTCAAGAACTGCCTTTAAGTGTTCCCAATGTTTCTCCATAGAATCAGAATAAATCAAGATATGATCAATGAAGGTGACCACAAACTCATCAAGATAAGGTTGGAAGACTTTGTTCATCAGGTTCATGAATAGGCCAGGTGCATTGGTCAACCCGAATGACATCACTAGAAATTCATAATGCCCATAACGAGTTCAAAAAGTAGTTTTGGAAATATCAGAATCTTTGACTTTAAGTTGATGGTAGCTAGAGTGAAGATCAATTTTTTAGAAGACTTTAGCAGTGTGAAGCTGATCAAAGATGTCATCAATGCAAGGGAGTGGATATTTGTTTTTAATAGTGGCTTGGTTCAACATGCAACAGTCAATACACATTTCCATAGAACCGTCTTTCCTTTTTACAAAGACAATGGGTGCACCCCAAGGGGAAATACTAGGATGGATAAAACCCTTGTCAAGAAGTTCTTGAAACTATTTCTTCAATTGCATAAGCTTAGAAGGAGCCATCATATACGGTGCCCTAGAAATTAGAGTGTTTCTAGGAAGAAGATCTATGGAGAACTCAATGTCTCTATTTGGAGGCAACCCAGGAAGCTCCTCCGGGAGTACATCGATAAAGTCACGTACCACCTCCAGTCTTTCTATAGTGTCATTGTTAGGACTTCTCTTTGAGACTAATGTGAGGAAGACTGTACATCCTTTAGAAATGAGCTTTTTAGCTTTAAGAGAAGAAATTATAATGTTATTATAGAATTTGCTTCCCCGAGGGATCACCACAGGAGAGGAGTGAGGCTAAGAGAGAACTACCATCTTGTTTCTACAGTCAATGTGAGCTTAATATGTGTATAGCCAATCCATGCCAAGTATAATATCAAAGTCTTCCATGGTTAAGAGAATAATTTCAAAGGGAAAATCATGATTTTCGAATTTTAGAGGTAGGTACATTATTTTTCTGTAGAGTAGTGAGTTTTTTGCAACTAGGAGTAGACACATCCAGGATATATCCCAAGTCCCTTATAAGAATATGTAACATAGATGCCATATTTTGAGAAATAAAAGTATTTGTGTATCCAGAGTCAAATAAAGCATTAAAAGGATGATCATTTAACAATATTTTGCCTACATAGGACAGTTATATTATGAATATTTCGAAGGCATTTGAACAGATATTAGATATATGAAAACATTTGGTTATCTTCAACAAGCTGTTTGGGATTTGCCTTTTCTTCCTCTTATGTCATTGTGAATACTCTGGTGTTGTGGTGTCCTTGGGAGGGGTGGAGCACCTATTGTAGGTTTTCCAAGGATAGACAAAGTAGGGCACTTGGTGAGGAAATGACCCTCCTTCTTGCAGTTGTAGCAGACCAGCTTGGTATAGAGACAAGGCCCATCATGCCCTCATCCACAAGTTTTACATTTGTTGCGATATTCCATCAGCTGGTAATAGTTGTTCTTCTATCCTCTTTTTCTTGAACCTCCTCCTTTTCCTAATCCCTTAATGTTATGACCAGGGTGGAACTTTCTAGACTTATCCTCCTCGGTGGTGGTTAACCCTAAGTATCCCATGCTGGTAGGCTTCTACAAACCCTATTCTCGTTCATGCTTGAGGGCCATGTCTAGGGCTTCATCTATGCTTAGAGGATGGAAGTCTATAACTAGGGTTTTTAGATGGGTGGTAAGGCAGTCAACATAATGTTCGATGTAGCGTTCTTCAATCCTAATCGGTGCATAATGCTCTAGAAGCCTAAACTTCTGGGTGTACTCAACAACTAAGAGACTGCCCTATTTAAGTTCCATGTAGATCTTCTCCTTCCTCTTCCTCTCAACTATAGGCATGAAAATATCAGTGAAGAGGGTTTTGAAGGCTTCCCATGCCATGTTATCTACTACTTCTCCCTTATTCCCGCCATAGTTTTCCCACCAAAATTTTCCCCTCCCTTAAGAAGATCGGTGGAAAATATGACCTTCTTTTCATTGGGTACTTCTAGGATACAGAAGGTTTTCTCTATAGAGAGGATTCAGACCTCTACCTTGTGCATGACTTTAGGCTAGTCTTCCCCCCAAAAGGTGTTAGGGTTCAGTTTGATGAAATCTACCACTATCACTTCATTTTTCTTGGAGGAGATTGGTTCAGGCGTTCCTTTTGTGGCAAGGGTCTCCATGAAGTCTAGCAGGATTTTCTTTTTTTCTTCACACCTTTCTTTGGTCGCACTATCAGGATCATGTACCTCAGAGGTTTTAGGATCCCTCCTCTTCTTATAGGATGACTCTTTGGAAGCCTTGGAGTTACGGGTCTTGGGAGGTATATTGAAATTAGGTTGAACATATTAGATTTATCATCATTCATCATTTTTTAAAATCATATTATATTTCATTATTATCCTTTGTTAATTATTAATCATCTTAATGGTATGTTTTTTGGAGGATACCCAAAAATCGCTATCATTCGGTCATTAGGACTTTCTAAATAGAGTGACTCTTTCCTAACCTTATATCATAAAGGTAAGTAGAAATATTTATAAACAAAGATGAGGGGAAAATGTTTTTCCTATAGAAGAGAAGTGAGGGAATATCTATATATCAAAGGAGTCATAATTAAGGTATGCCCAAGGAGTAGGGGACATTAAGGATATTGGCCAGGGAGACTTATAATGCCATCTAGGTAGCCTCGTGATTGTCAAGCTAAGTGGCTCAGAGAATTTAGGTAGATCCATGAAGATGCTATCCTAGACACCTCCATCCTTCACATCCCTAACTCAAGGACTACCCTAGACTCACAATAGGGTGAATGAAGTTCATGTGACCATGATGTGTGAACATTAGCTCTGATACCAACTGTGATGACCACAATTTCTATATACTTTCCTTAGTGGCATTCACAGATATGTGTGCACTCATATCTATAGATGTCAAAAGGGAAAATACAAGAGATTGTGGTAATCAACTAGAATATAAAAGGGAGCTGGTTGATTATTCACAACATCATTATATAGCCATACAACAACATTCATAGATAATAATAATGTCATATATATTATTCTAGATAGAAGAAGTGAATAGTTCCATAAAAGGAAATGCATAGGGTTTAGAACATCCTATACATCATCTAGCAGAAAAGCAACTATCTAAATGAAAAAGAGATAAGCTATCTAACTAAGAAAGAGATAAGAATGGAAATCTAGCTAGTCTATCCTCCATGACCAATTATTTGATAGCTTTAGGTACTTTGAATTACTTTATTTGTTCCTTGTACCTAGAAAATATGAGAAACAAAATAATCAACAAAAGTTGGTACATGGTTGCAAAATATACTATACTATGCTAGCATATTAAAATAGTTGAAAAAGAAAGAAGAAGAAAACAATATTGAAGGCGGAAAATTAGGTAAACACATCTTTTATATATTTCATTTGATGTAGTTGTACTACCATTTTACAAGCTCTTATCATACATCCAGTATGGAAAAAAATATTTTATCATACATCTAACATGGGAAATTCATCATGCATCCATGCTAGGCAACATACATCCATATTGGGCCATGTGCACTAGTAGCTACAACTCATCAAAATGTCCTTTCATGTTTCATTAAGTTTTTGCGAAGCCTATAGTACCAGTAGTTCAACCAACAAGGTATAAGAAAATAGATTCACACAGGGTACACCATATCATATGCAATAAGAGAAAAACTAGCCTTATACTTAATAAAGACCACATACCTGGTTTGATTAGATCTGGAATCCAAGAGTTTAGAAGAACAATAAATAGATCACCCTAAAAGGAAATTAAGGGTATACTTGTTACTATTGGTCCATATGACCCATGACTAAGGTTTATTCTTTAGATACGAGTACTTGTATCTTCTCATGATTCGATCAAGGATTATTAATGACTTTTATCTTATTTTTGGAGTCACAAGATCAGATGTCAAAATTAAGGTCTCATCCATTTTTATGATAACTCTTATCATAAAAAAGGAAACATCCCCAAAACAGGGTTTCTGTTATTATTTATTAGATCATTAAGGGTTTCCTTTTAGAATTCAAATGGTCCAAGGGATAAAAGTTGGATCTAGAGTTTCAAGGTCAATCATGATCATATAGGGTCATTAAATATTTAGAATTGACATATAGTTGCATGAAGTATACATATGTAGAGAGAGAAAGACTAGAATTTAGGGCTTTCTATAATTATTGAGTCAACTATCCCTATTTGATTAGGGTTTTGAGCCATATGAGGATCAAGGACTCAATTAGGGTTTTAGGTGTCTACAAGTCAAATATTAATCATGGATGACTATTATTACACAATATGATAATGATTAATGATTATTAGGGTTTTATGCTATTATATTTGAAAAGGACTCGGATCTATGTCATGATAGTATTTTATTTAGATAGCTCTCTTTTTTATGATGAAAATGGTATATAGGTTCATTATAATCTAACATTCCTAGGATTTTCTAGTGTTTTTTCTTAGATAATCCATTTTCTTGAGTAGATAAAATAAAAAGAAAAGAAGTATACCTTGATGAATGGACGGATCTGACTGGATCTACAACCTAGATTGATCCAAGACATTGTGAGGGGGGGCATAGGTTGCTAACTGGGCACTCATTTTTGGTCCAGCTGAGTCCATGTTGGCACCTCCTCTTCCTTTTTTTTTTCTTGTAGCAAGGTAGGATCTTTGGTGAGGCTCCTCTCGCTCTTGGGTGGCACTGGAGTGTGGGTGATATTATGAGTGCCTTTATGTGCTTTGTTGACCTTGAGGTTATAGATTGTCCATGTTTTGATAATGACTTAACAATTCCACTAATATGTATCTAATATGTGTATTAAAGATTGATTTCAGGTATTAGGTACATGAAAAAGATCCAAAATCAAAAGCCCTAGAATGGCTCAAGTTCAAGTCAAAGAGCTACAAGTGTGTATTTGTGGAAATCTATGTAAATGACTTAGAACATTTTTGTAATCACGTGTAATGATGAATTAACTTGTAACTTAGATGAGAAAAATGATTGGAACATAAAATGCCAAAGTTAAATCACTTTAGATGCATTTTACAAAGATTGACAATAGGTTGTCGATCGGTCGAGTTTTCACCAGGACAAATTCGACTGATCCATCTTGGTCAGTTTTCTGGAGATAGCATCTGTTGAGTTGTAGTTTCACAGACATCGGCCGACTAAGTACCTGACCAAAACGATCTTCATTGATCAGTCGAGTTTCCTCAGGACAAACTCGACCGACAGTTTGAATATCGATTTTGTATTTTACTTGATCGGTCGAGTTAACCTTATTGAAACTCGACCGATTGCACTGTACGGAATTTTGCAGAAAAAGTGATGTGACTGTTAGTGAGTGTTTTGAGTGAAAATAGAGCCATTGCTTTGAGCAAAAAATGGCTATTTTTGTATCTAAGTGTCCCACAACTTAAAGGGGCACCCTCAACTATAAATATGACCTCTTGGAGTTCATTCTAGGGCTGCTCATTCATTTCAAACTTGGTCCTACCATAATTGAGAGTGTTCTAACCCTTTGAGTCCCTTTCTCTCTCTACCTACAAGTCAAAATTTTGAGTATGAGAGAGGTAGGTTCCTTTGTGAGAGAGCTACTCCATGTATTAATGTAAAGCTCTCCTCCTCCATCTTCCTACCTCGATTCCCATTAAAGAAAAAGGTTGAAGATCTTCTCTGAGTGAAGGAGAAGGAGTTGATGTTCTTCAAGGTTGAAGAAAGAAAGGTGCTCCTGATCACCAAGTGAAGGAGATAGGAGCTCGAGATCTCCAAATGAAGGAGATAGTCAAGGTGACACTCAAGGAAGATAGGTAATCCCTTGAAGGCAGAAGACTTGAAGGAAGGAGTGGGTAAGTCCATGTTGATGGCTGAAGACTCCATGGTTCAAGTGGGCAAACTCCTTCTTTAGGTTGAAGATCTTTTCTTGAGGTACTAAGCCCTTGGATGTGTGGTTGTTGTGACTTGTAATCTTATTGTGGAATATAAGAATACCAAGATTACAAATCCTAAAGACTAACCCACTCTAGGTAGTGGTCTGACATTTCTCCTAAGTTTAGGACATGGAACCACTCTAAACCACCTGTGTAAGTGCTTGCTATTCCTTGTCTCTCATCCTTGCTATGCATGTTAATTTAAGACATCAAATTTCTGCTTGTATAAGTTTTTACACTTTACATAATTTGGTGGTCTAATTTGTCTTGTGAGAATTGTGAAGCTCTATTCACCCCCCCCTTGAGAGCCCATTGATCCAACATGCTTGTCCCGAAGCCAGACAACCAAACTACGTGTTGTGGCTCCCTGTCACTTGGAGCGCCACCATGAAAGATAGAAGAGCTCATCAGTGAAGGAGGGGTCCAAGGGAAAGACGTGATCTTGGTCAGGTGCGAGTGGTCATGGGTGATCATAGTGGCCTGGTGAAGGTGTTAAGGTGGTGGATTTGTCTCGAGAAGGGTTGTGGTGGTGAGGTGGTAGAATGTCTGGAGGTTGAATATGACAGGTTGGGGAGGGGTGATCAGGTAGCCTAGCTTGCAATCTCTGGTGAGGGCTGAGAAAAGGATGGATGGCGTAGCTTCTTGGGGCTTTAAATAGGTATTTGTGGGTGAGGGTAGTGAAGCCCTAAAACATACCGCCGCCACTGCCAAGAGAGGAGCGGAGAAGAGGGAGTCTGTTCTCCCTACTCTGAGAGTGAGGGGGCCCTTGATAAGGGTAGTTGGGTTTGTTTTGATGAGATAGAGTTATCTAGTTGGGATAAACTTTGAGATTCAGAGTGAGGTAGCAGCTAGCTGGAGCTCAAATCTTCTATTATCTCCCCGCCCCTGTGGGAGGTAGGTGACAAGGTTGGATGTGGTAGATCTTATGTGATCCACGATTAGGAGATTGGTTGGCTAAGAGGGGGGTTTCTTAAGTGATCTGCACCCAGGTGTGAATAGGAGTTGCGCGACACTCATTTTGATCAAATTAATCCAAAACTTAGGTCCTAGGGGTAAATAAATGAAATAATATACATTACTCTCAATTGCTAATAACTCCTAATTGGTTAATCTAATTGAATAGAAATTTTGAGGAGGGCTTTATGAGATTATCATGTAACAATGGTATAATTTTGGGTTCAAATTTGAATATTAATCATGGTTATTGACTAAATACATTAATACTTATAATTCACGTTCGTATGACACTAGGGTTTGTATTATTTGAAATTGATATGTTATTTAGTCAATTTCGTGAGGGAGATGGTAGAGGGTATTATTGCAATTATAAGAGAGATAAATATTTTTAAGAACTCACTTTGTCACAAAATCTGAATTCCTTATCCATCTAATTTTATGGTAATGGAAATATTAATGTTTTACACTCTAATGACGTTGGTATTTCCTATTGTGAAACCTCTATTTGAACATGTTTAGATGATGTACATAAGGATGACATAGGGTACAAAACATTCCTTGATCTTCATCTGGGATGGTAGAGGTTATTGCAATTCTACAACCCTAAAAGATAAGTGTTGTACTCTTATACTGAATGCAATGCAGCGTCGCGAGAAACTCACTTGCATGCATTGTGATTCTACATGTGCCCCGGGCATGGCTTGTCTAGCACACGTCGGAGGTGTGACATGGCATCACGAGCACGACATGTCCAACACGCGTTACATTGCAACATGTTTGGTGTGCATCACGGGAAAGTGAGCTAAGTGTTGTAGGTGAGTGAGTGAGGTGTGCATCATCGGCAAGTGAGTATGATGTATGTCGTGGGATGCAAATCCCCTTCCCCTACACACATTGTGTCTAAGAGAGGGAGTTGCATGCATCGCAAGATGTAACACATCCCTTGCACGCATTCCAATTCAGAGCATTATTGCATGAGTTGCAGCTAGAGTTAGCGTACACGCGTTGCAAGTCACAATCGCATGCTTTGCATGTGAGCAATATTAATACACTTAAGTATGTACATGGATATTGTGTAGTATAAAGGTAACATATGATAAAATAATTATGCATGGTTAATTAGTAATGATGTTGTTTAACTTTAATACCTTTAAAACACATAGGAAGTAATCAATTAGGGTTTAGGGTTTGAATAACATTTTGAAAGCCTAATTTTTTAAGTAAGAACCCAAATCTTAATCATGTGATCATGTGATTTATGTGCTCACCTTACTTGATGAATAGTATTCCATAATAGTTTTTCTAACTTGATTATGTAAACCAAACTTTTAATGTGATACAAATGGTATAACTATGTTAATGCCATGGTGACCTTGTGTCATACATGGTGGTTATTATTAGCATTTCTGAGATATAATGCATTATCATTAATGCAAGATTTACATGAATGGTATGAAAGATCAATTAAGTGCCTTGAGCATAGTTTGAGGTGATATCCTCTAGTGATGAGATTGAGGAATTGATATCCCATGGTGAATTAACTCTAATGAATGATAGTAATACAAGTACCATATGATGATGAGACAAGTTCTCATTCACAGTAATACAAGTACCATATGATGATGAGACAAGTTCTCACTTAATACATTTTTTATCTTCTGAAGTTGCATCTTACCTTAATTTTTTAGAATTTGTTTAGAGTTTATACATTGTAAGTTGATTGATGCATTAAAAAGATACTCAATTGAAATGTCTAATCAAGTGAAACCATAATCATGTAGTTTCCTTGTTTCATAGATCCAACATCAACGTCAGTAATTAACTAGATGGTGAAACGAGTAACTCCAAAGAGAAACTCAGAGCCCATATTATTGAATATGCGAGGTGCAAGTGATATGCGTCCTTATATCCTTAAATTGTTGAATTAGTGGTATATTGTTTATTATTGAACGACCATGCGTGAGCCAATTCTCTAGTGTTGTGCCATGTACCATGGCAGACTAGTTGTTTTATAGATCTATAGCCATGAGTATGAGTTGTTGTCTCTACAGGACTGTAGCCATGACTACACGTTGTTGTGTTTAGTAGTAAGACTATATGTCATTGCATTGCAGACTTGAATAGACCAAGTAGTGTTGCTGATGATCATGGAGTCTATCTCTTCCATTGATATTGTATGGAATTGATTTTGACTTAATAGTGGTCAGTTGGATTTGAGTGGTACACCTCGAATCCTCATGGGATAAAATTCGTTAAACAACCATCTAGTATATTTGCTTAGGGACAAATATGAATCACATTGGATGACCCCATGCCTGATTTCTTGTACTGTTTAGTTTATAACAGTTATACATTTTCTTCATATTCCTTTTCATTGTATAAATTGTTCTACTGCTCAGTTGCAACTACTTAAACTACTCAAATAGAATTACCTACTTTATTTGATGCTCTTTATAGTACAATGCCTACAATAGATATTGTCAAAGAGTTATAACTGTCACTGGGACGTTTGGTCCTACCCCATGGGTACTACAACTTTTTAGGTGGTTGTGGATGAGGAGTTCAAGGTCATGGTACAGGAGTTGAGCAGCCAGGAGAATAGTAGTTGTCGGAAGGTTGGACATGCTAGTGTGATGTCTTGTAGAGTCATATGTGTCATCCTTGTAATCTCTAGTCTTTGGGGAGATTTTCTATTTTGTTTATCGACACATAGATTTTGTCTTATCTCCATGAATGTATAGAATGTCTTGTACATATAAATAGGTTGTAACATGTATCAGTTATGGCTTGATAACCTTTGAACATAATATGTAACATCTTTTGGTAATTGAGATATGCAGATAGCCTGTGTTGAAGGCTTGTTGTGATATACTTTTTCTCAAAATATTAAATTGCAAATGGATCATATTTACCCTATTTTGTGGTAATAATGTTACTAGTGAAAATTATGTGCTTTGTTTTGAGTAACCTCCTTTACAATGGTGATGGTCATCATAGTTTGGATGAAACTAAAAACTCCCAACCAATTTCAAATAGATCCAAGTCTGTGGAATGGAATGACAATGTTAACTTCGATGAATATGTCATTCAAACAAGTTGCTAGTGTTAATTTAATTTTTGTGTCTTTAGAGAAAGTATACCCCTTCAGAAATTGTACAACATATTTATTTCCTTTCTAGAATCTGAAGGAAACATTATTAAAAAGAAATGATTTTTTTTGTATCTCAAGTATGGGTGTTTGAGACAATTCTGAAAATAATTGTCAAATTCAATAAGTTCAAACAACCTATTGGGAAAGGAGGGCATGTGTTGGTGAAATTTCTTGTAGAGGTGGAAAAATAGGGGATTCTATGCCCAATTGGGGAAGTAGTTGCCACATGGTTCACGCCTATTATAAAGTAGATGTTGTGAAATTAACTCGGGATGTAATTAGACTTCATTTTTATGCAATCTATTTATCATGTCTTTATCTAATGTTTAATTTTAAGTAGTTGTTATGTTGGGGGTAGCGATACTATTTTTAATTTTGTTTGATTTTTTCTACCAGTCCAAGTTTCTTATTCATGTTGGCATTGAAATTGATGAAATGATTCTATCACATATCAATTAAAAACATTCAGACATTAGTTAAAAAAGCTTCACTTTGACCCAACAAAGATAGAGAAACAAATACCAAGCAATGTGCTAGATAATATTATTACAGAATAATGGATCCGCCTGGTTAGCTATTTTTTTTCTCCTACAAGGAAGGTAGGATTAATCGTTGATTAAAAATGATTATTCACTACATGGATTTCAATTATTTGGACTTACAAACTTATATGATGTGTAGAAAATTGCCTCCATTGGAAAGAGATCTTGGTCTCGAAAAGCTCATTGTCACACAATTGGATCAAAAAGCTTTTCACAAAAGAAATATGAGATTGTAAGATATCATATTATGTGTTTTCACTTTCTAGTTATCTACAAAAATTTATTTGACGTACCTTCAACATCTATTGTTTTATTCATAGGAAAAATAGAAAGTAGGGAACCTAGAATCTTAGAAGCATGGACGATCACTCATGTAAGGAAGGATGGAAGTTACATTGATAATACAAGCACATAAGACTTTTTGGTATGATAATATCTTTCATTTTATCTAGATAATAATATATTAATGCTTATATTTTAGTTGGTTTACTAAATTATTAGACATGTTGACATAATTGATATAGGAAACTACAGGAAATGTAGGTAGATGAACGTCTTGTTGAGAAGCATGAACTGCCCAAAAATACAAAAGAAGATGAAGTTATTTATGAGCTTATGTACGATGAGGCAAACCCTACTCAGGGTGTCATTAGGTATGGACATGGAGTGTCTCGGAGTAAAGTCTTTAGGTTGAAGGATGAATTGAGGAAGTTTGTCATAGCAAGTGAATCTATGGTTGTTACTAATCAACTTGCTTCCATGCAGAATGAGAACAAACACCTAAAGAATGAATGTGCTAGTTTTGAATCCCAATTTAATCAAATGGCTTATACACTTTCTAGGAAGGGAATTGTGTTTCTTGATCCTATTGGGAGGGAGGATAGTGGAAGAAACATTTCGAATGAAGAAGTAAGTAATGTTATATCATTTTGTTCTTGCTTTTGTTTTTAGTATTCTACTGTTGAAAATGTTAGTATGTAGTTATTACCTTGTGTGCATTTTCCTTGGCTTTTACATTTACAATTACTACTAAGTATGATTATCTAGTTTGTAATTGATATAATTTCTTAGAAAAACATATATGTGAGGTAATTCCAGGTTTTTCAGTCGTCAACATTAGTATACAGGTATTAGAAAGGTAATGAAATACAATTTTGTGATACATGTTAGTGTGTGTAGGTACAACTCAGATTTTCATGTTGTGGTGTTTATTGCTATTGTCTCATACATTAGACATAACTTTCTTCCTTTTGCTACATTGTATTCCTCAATGATCATGTAGAATGTACAACTTGAAGGTAGTTAAATCTGGATGTTCCATTATAAAGGTGGACACTGGATAAACTTCATGGTGATGGTGTAACCATGACACCCAAAAGTGGATCATAAATCCACTCCTCATTGTAATTAATATTTGGAAACAATCCAACATGTGACTATCGTAATCCATCCTCCATGCTCTATCACCCACAAATTCAGTAGTATCATCCATTGGAGTTGTTTCAAAATTCTCAACATCATTTTTAGAATCCATCTTAGTGTCATCTAACAAATTTAAATAAACATTATCACATTCCTCTTTGACTTATTGGATCAATAAAACATTCCATTATTCAATTACAAAATTTCAATCGAAAGTGAAGATGATATATTGCCTACAATCTATATTTGATACAATTAGTTATTAGAAGTGAAACTTATATGCAACAAGTTACAGACATTATTGAAGTACAACAGGAGAGGAAGGAGAGCAGGAAGGTATGAGAATGCTTTTGTGGGTTTGTGGGTGGAGTAGGAGGGATGGAACAAGTTGTAAGGCTATTGGTGACATATTCAGAGAAATTTGACCATTAGTATTTAATAATGAAAGATATTCTTCCTTTGTTGACCCTGATAAGTTTTCATACTCTGTTAGATAATGACATTAATAAAGAATCAATGTGATCTACATTGCAGTTAATGTTGTTGATAGCATTAGAGATTAGAGATACATGAGAATCCCTTATATCTTAGTTGCAACTCCAGAGAATTCCATGTTAATAACTATTTAGGTCACCATGAATGATGGATATACCCACAAGGATGCAAGGGGAAATGATAGAAAGAGAGGAAGGGGAGTCAGAAGGTATGGACTTGCTTTTGTGCATTTGTGGGTGGAATAGAAGGGCTGGAATGAGCTACTAGGATAGTGGGATCGGTTAGCTTAGGCAAAGAAGGGCCCCACCTACACCTAGATGTGGCAACTACTATTGCAGGGTGCACCCTTTTGCAAAAAAAATTGGACTTCCTATATTCCAATATATACCAAATTGAAGATGGAAGTAGGATCATGATTGGTTCCTTGTTGTTACCAACTATTGTGTAAAATCTATTTCATTTTAGATATCCCTTTTTCATTTAGGAAATTCATTGTATGTATCCAATTCCAAACATTGTTCAAGTACAAGATTTCAATTGAAACAGATGAAAACAATCTCTGTTTGAAGCCATTTCCAAAAATTATTCCATGATAGCGAGAGAGGAAGGGAAAAAAGAATGTATGGACAAGCTTTTGTAAGTTTGTCGATGCAGTAGGAGGGTTGGGATGATAAACTAAGCTAGGGGGCTCAATTTCGTTAGGTGAAGAAGGACCATGTCCAAACCTAGATGTGAAAAGGCATGTTGTAGGGTGCACTCATCACACAAGTAATGTGGCACATCCATGACTACATAATGGGAATCAATGCTTCAGATTTTATATGCAACACATCTTACAATGTGTCTTGGACCACATGCTATAGTTGGTTTTACTTTTTAGCATATGGTGTAACCTCCTCCCCAATATATACCTAATATTATATGTCAATCAAGATATTAGAGATGGAAATCTAACCTAGTTAAACCAAACCCACACTGACCCATCTAGTCCAATACCCATTATGATGGGTCTTATAGGTTCAATTGATTACTGGATGAATAATTGATGTGATACATTTAGGGTTATATTTAGGCACAAATTCCCATTAAGAACCAACAAGGCCCACTAAAGCCAATCCCTCATGGAGCATCTCCCCCAACTATTAAATAGATTTGGTAGAATATTGTCGCACAAACTTACAAGTTTCAACTCATATCATTCATGTTTTCTTATAAGACACTGACCTTGCATATGAGGTTGGAACAATTGTGCATTTTAGGTCTTGATTGAAGGGAGGAAAAGGTCACAATTGCATCAACTTTGCAAAATATAGAACAACTTACTTTGTATATAGGAATTAAATTATAGAATAAACAATTTACCATTTGACATGTACAATACTCCATTCTTCTTGTGCTATGTGACATAAAATAGATCATATGGTTTCATTTTCATGTGGACTCTATTCTAGCCAGGCCATTAACTTCATATCAAATTTTAGTAGTCTACTTGGTTTTGTAATATGTATATTTCATATTGTCCCAAATTTTCTAGACCTCCTCATTACTAATACCAATAGGTCCCAATGGGAGAACTCTTCTTCAAAGTATTATTAGTTGTTGAAGAAGTGTCTACCACATGCAATGGAATTGATTTAACATGAGGATAAAGTTGTTTGATTATGTTCCAGAGTGGGGTTCTAAGGACCCTAACCCACATTTTGGGCTAACCTTGTTTGTTTTGCCGAAGTTTGTTGCTTAGCTCCTTGCTCTAATCATGTAAGATGTAATTAGGGCTTGTTGGAAGTTTATTCTCCTTGTTTGAGCTTGTTTCTTGATGCTTGTGTTTTGTAGAGAGCTCTTGGTACAACTTGCAATTCACCCAAGATAGAGGTTGATGTGCAAGTTTTCCTCCTCTAGAGGGTTCATTCTCTCTCTTGGCATCATGTAGAGGAGAGAGGAAGTGTTGGGCGCCATGTTTTGGCCTTGGTTGAGTGGTGACATCCTTGGTGATGTTTTGGGCATGTGTTTGAGGTGTGATTTTCTCTGAGGAGTGTTGCCTTGGTCTTGAGAGCCTTGATGTGACCCTATATCGGTTTGTGGTTGCCTTGAGGAGGATTTGTATCAGTTGAGGGTGTCTTGAGGGACATCCTATCAATTGGTGGCATCTTGAGGATCGCCATATCGTGTTGTGGTGACTCTAGAGGAGTGACATATTTGTTTGTGACCTAGGGTTTCATCCCTATCAATTTGTGAAGGAAGAAGGAGGTGTGTATCAGCCATGACCTAGGAAGGAGGCCAAGTGGATGAGCATAGGTCCTATCACCTTGTTGCATGGTGTTACATGTGTCCTTTCTTCTTGGACATGTGTCTTCTAGGGTACTAAGGTGGTGACATCTTCCCCTTGCTCTCTCTCACCATGCATGTATATATACCCCTCTCTTCCCATGCAAGAGAACCCTTTTAGTGATACTTGCTTTCTCTCCTTGGTGGCCAATCTTGAGCTTGAAGATCACTCTACTTTGGAGCTTGTTGGGAGAGCCAAGGGCTTGCAGTTCTCTGTTTCATATTCTTCCTTGGTAAGCCATGGTTTTCTAGATTTATTTTTCTTCTTCTTTCTTCTTCTCAGCTATGGACCTTGGTACCTTCTTTTCTCTCTTTTGCTCTTTATTAACCATGGTTCGATCTTCCTTTTTGAGGAGTTGTGATTGGAGGATCTTCTCCATCTACCTTGAGCTTTGTGATCTTGGAGCTTGACCTTGGATCTTAGAGCTTGGTGGTTGTTCTTGAGGTGGGTTATATAACTCTAAACCTACTTTGTTATGATCACTCTTTTACTTGTTACCTTGCTAGTTATCTTTAGCTTGTTATCTCTTACTTTCTAGTAGCTTTACTTGGTATCCTTGTGTTCGGTTTTGAGAATAAAAACTTTGTTAAGTTGGTGCCATAAGTTGCTCTTTTCCTTTCCCTGTTATTATTGTCATCTTGAGGTAGAAGATGACTAAACCGATATGATGTGCTAATCTAATATACATATAAACTGATATGCTAGACTGGTATGCTCTTGTGTAAACCAATATGCCTCTTATGTTATATCTTATTATGATCTAGTGATGCCTTGGGATGAAGAGTGTTGAGTCTCCATGCTTCTAGTTGAGTGTGGAAGTCGACATGGGTAACCCTAATAGGATACATGTGTAATATGCCAAACCTTACAAACCGATACACCCTAACCTGATACACCTAGAGTTTATGAGGGAAACATCTCCCTAGAGGATCAAGTGATACAACCAACCGTATGGAAAATATCATATAGAGACCTATGTGACCGATACACATAGGGGTAGATAGGTTGATACCCTAGTTGATGGGTAGGCTGATACCCTAGTTGGTGGGTAGGCTGATACCCTAGTTGGTGGTTAGGCCGATACCCTAAGGGATGAAGAGGCCAATACCCTAATTGGTGGGTAGGTGATACTCTAGATGGGTGGTGAAGTCGATACCTTATGAGGTTGTGTGACCAATATCCTTTCTTATGCCCCTCTAGACTTATATCCTTTGTTGTGCCTTGGCCGACACTCTCTCATTATGGTGTTGAGACTAACACCAAGTGATGGTGAGCCAATACAACTCATCATTGAGTTGGTAGGCCGATACCCTATCTAGAGTGGTTGCCCAAAATCTAAGCTAAACAGATACCCTACCTTAGTGTGATGGTTGATACCCTAACCCTAATTGACATCTTGTGATGTGTAGTGATGCATCTTGTGGATGCTAGGGTTACATAGTGTGATGTGATACCTTATAGTGTAATCATGTGTGTCATTTTGAAAGTTATACCTCTTTACATGTTTCATAATAATGATAGGAATATGTTTCCACATCTCCAAATATACTTCATAACAACAAAGGAAGTGATGATCTAAAGATGGTTGATGATGCAACCCTGTAAACCCTAATCAAGTAAAGTGAAAATCTAATTGTTATGATGTGAAGTGTATGTTGTAAATATATACCATGAGTTCTATGAAATGATGATGCTTTACCTTCTTGTTATCAGATTCTAACCATGTAGGTGATATTGATTGATGTATATAGCCAGGTATGAGCTATGGTAGTTATGATGTGATGGACATGTTGTCCTTGTGATGGATATTGGTCCTTGTGATGGACATGTGGTCCTTGAGATGGAAATGTGGTCCTTGTGATGGACATTGGTCCTTGTGATGAACATTGGTCCTTGAGAAGGATATATAATGAATAGCAAGAATAGAGTGATGATGTGATTCAATATGTTCTGGTGATGAGTTATGCCCTATTTATATAGATCTTGTTTAAAGGCTATATGTTGTAGCTTGATTGGTGTTTAAAGATGTTTGAATTGAACTAATTAATCAAGTGAAATCTAATAGTGTAGTTTGCCCTATGCCATAGATCCATTCAATGTCAGTACTTGCTAAATGGTGAAATGAGTCTAGTTCAGAACACATATTGTTGAATATGCGGGGTGCAAGTTGGAACACCACCTTATATCCTAAACGTATATGTATCACAAGATTGTTTGAAAGTCATACCTAGAATTTGTATCAAAGGATTGACTATAAGTCATGCCTAGAATTTGTATCACAGGATTGACTGTATGTCATACCTAAAATTTGTATCATGGGATTGACTATAAGTCAGTTCATGGAAGAGCAATGTTGTAATCCGTAGATCAAATTCACTAGCGTCATAACTTGTACCAAGGTGGGCTAAATCTACATAGTGAGACTAAAATGTCCCTGGAAGCAGATGACTCATAATGTCACTGCATATTTACTCATACTGATTGAGGAAGGTGAGGTTGTGGATTTGGGCTCTTCCATTAGACCTTCTATGGCATTGACTCGACAATATATTCATACAGTGGTTGGTTGGATTTGGATGGCATGATTCAATTCCTCAGGGCATAATGAATTTGTAATCAGTCATGTAGTATAATTGTATAGGATCAAATACGAAAGCATTGGTTGAGGCCTTCCTTGATCTTTATACAATGTTGTTGATAGAGAATATACATGTTCTTCATATTCCTTTTAAATTATTAACTTGATTCATAATTCAACAGTAATTTTTCTTCTAATTATTTATATTGTTGCTCAGTTTATCTTATATGTGATGATAATAGAGTTGGAGGGGAGTTATATCTCTCACTGGAATTGTGTGTCTCACCCCATTGGTTAGCAACCTTTTTAGGTGGATGAGAATGAGGAGGTAGAGATCATGCAGAGGAGGTTGAGCAGGAGGCAGGGGAGCATTAGCTGATAAGTTTGGAAGTGTTGATGGATGTTCTTTGTTGGTAGAGTCCTAGAGTCGTCGCTACACACTCAGGTCTTTGGGAGCGTTTTGTAGATGTTTTGCGGATAAGCTATCTTTATGTGATTTTTGTACATCAAATATGATGAAAATATGTATATGTTTCTGGAACAATGTTTTTGTTACAGATTAACAACATACCATGTGAATGCTTTGAGGCATAAAAGGACTCTTGTGTAATGTTTGTTGTATGAAAAAGGTTTTAAATCTTAGTGTTTTCTTCTAATAAGTTTGTTAATCTCTCTTTCATGGTTTTGTTTTTAGTAACTAACCTCACTACATGTGGCACGATGCGTCAGGTATCAGAGCTTTAGGTTCACTGAGTTTACAAGGACCTTGGACTAGGGTTTGTGTCTATTCTAGTGTCCTCCATTCTGCCTTATAGTCACTTCTTCTAATGAAGAAGAAGAAATAAAGTAGAAAGATGTCTGGAGAAATGAAGAACATGTTGTTGAGAGAAGTGTTGCTACACCAAGTGGTGGTGCAAGGAACCAGGCCAATAAAGATTGGGTGCCTGAAGTCCCCTAGTTTGTCCCTACCATGATAGAAAAGCCTACCTTTCAATCACTTTTTGAACAGTTTATGGCAACGATGACTTATATGGCATACAAGATGCATGCACCTGAACCTAGGGAACTTGTTCCGCATGCCGAATAAAATGGTACTGGGAAGACTTTCGAGCGACTTTGCCATGTTGGAGCTGTTGAGTATGTGGGGACAACTAACCTGATAGACGTAAATATGTGGTTGACTGACCTTGAGAAGGCATTTAAGATCATGAAGTGTACCTCCTAAGAGGGAGTGATGGCCATTGGTGGGCCATAGAGGAGGAGAAGACATCCAATGTTGTGGTCGGTTGGGAAGAGTTTCGACTGGAGTTTGTTAGTCGGTACTTCCCACAGCTAGCATCGTAGAGGTTTGGTGCTCCAACATAGTGGTCATTGAGCAAGGGTAGAGGTTGTAGTTTTCTACCCTCAGGAGCCCAGAGTGTTGCATCAACATCAGTGACAGGACCATCTAGGCCATAGTATGGGAACTGGGCATTCCACAAGTGTGGATTGGTAGGACATTTGAAGCGGCAATGTCTGATGAGAGGTGAACAAGTGACCCAGTTTTCGAGGCAGATTCAGCAAGGCTCACAAAGATAGCAGAACAGTGGTGCAGGAGGATGATGACATGGCCAATAATCCCAAGCTAGGTCATCTTCTCAGGGAAGCTAAGGACGATGGTGACAATAGGTAACGTCTAGGTTCTACGCAATGAGTTACCCGAAGGTGGTGGTCAACTCGTGAGTGGTGACACGTTAGATGGATTTATTTCATTTGGATTTGTCTTCTTCTTGTATATATCTATTTTGGTTGACCCGGGTGCTACACACTCTTTTCTTGCATGTGAAGTTCTTAGTAGTTTCTCCTTGCTTGTTAGTCCTAGGAAGAATAGCTTGTTGCTAGAAACCCCATTGGTCGGTTCTATAGTGCTACAGGATGTGTGTCCTTCTTGTGTTCTCTGTTTTTTGGGACACAACATTGAGATGGCTCTTATACCTTTTAACATGCATGGATTAATATCTAATCCTTGGAATGGATATCTTGGAGAAGTATAGAGTAGTCTTGGATTGTAGTTCCAAACATATGATGTTTGTGGATGGTAGTGAGACGTGGACCTTCCATGGGGATAGGAAGATTCTCCCGACATGTCTTGTGTCAACTATAGTGGGGAGGAAGCTTCTAAGACAAGGTTGTGAGGTGTTTTTGGAACATGTTGTGGATACATAGGTGAGGAGTCTTAGTATCCAAGAAGTGTCAGTGGTTAGGGGGTTTAAGGACGTGTGTCCTAAAGAGTTTATGGGTGTTCCCCACCCCGTGAGATTGAATTTGAGATCAATCTGGATCCCAGTATGCAACCTATAGCTCAGACACCATATAGGATGGTACCGATAGAGATGGCTACATTGAAGAGATAGTTGTAAGAACTACTTGACAAAGGTTTCATTAGGCTGAGTATGTCACCGTGGGTTTCTCCAGTATTGTTTGTGAAGAAGAAAGATGGATCTATGAGGTTGTGCATAGATTACAGATAGTTGAACAAGGTCACGATAAAGAATACGTATTTGTTACTGACGATAGATGATATGTTTGATCAGTTGCATAGCATGATAATGTTCTCAAAGATAGATCTACGATCAAGCTATAATCCACTGAGGATCAAGGAGGGTGACATACCAAAGTCAGCTTTTTAGATGAGGTATGGTCACTACGAGTTTGTGGTTATGCTATTTGGGATGACCAATTCACCAATTGCATTCATGGATTTGATGAACATGGTGTTCCCACCGTTCCTTGACCATTTTGTGGATGTCTTCATAGATGCCATTTTGATATATTGTCGGGATAGTCAACATCATGAACATGATCTTTGTCAGGTGTTGATAGTGGTGAGACAACACCAACTCTATGCTAAGTTCATCAAGTGTGAGTTCTGGTTAGGGAGGTAGCTTTCTTGGGACATGTTATATCGTAGAAGGAGTACATGTGGATCCTAAGAAGGTGGAGTCTATGATAGAATGGGAGCAGACAAAGAGGTTGATAGAAGTGTGCAATTTTCTATGTTTGGTAGGTTACTATAGGAGGTTCATTAAGGGCTTCAATGCTATTACCCTATCCCTAACTAAGTTGATGAGGAAGGATATGTCCTTCATTTGGGACAACAAATGTCAATGGGCTTTTCAGACATTGAAGGAGAAGCTGACAAGTGCACCAGTTTTGATTTTACCTGAGCAAGGAAAGGGATATATCATCTTTTGTGATGCATCCAGGAATGGTTTGGGATGTGTGTTGATGATGGACAAACGAGTAGTTTCTTTTACTTCTCGATGGCTTAAGAAATACGAGGAAAATTATCCAACCCATGACTTGGAGTTAGATGTAGTAGTACATGCTTTGAAGATTTGTAGGCACTACATGTATGGGGAGAAGTGTTAGATTTTTACGGACCACAAGAACTTGAAGTATATCTTTTCACAACAAGAATTGAATATGAGGCAGTGACGTTGGAAGGAGTTGATCAAAGATTACGATTGCATGATTGGTTATCATCCAGGAAAGGCAAATGTCGTGGCATACACCTTCAACGGGAAATCTTCATCTATAGATAGAGGTCAGTTGAGTTCGTTGATGTGTCACAAGAGAGACATGTTGGCCAACTTACGTTAGATGAATGCCAAATTGGAAGTCTCCTTGTTAGTCGGTTTGTTGGCACAATTACAAGTTAAGCCTATGTTGAGACAACAGATCAGAGAAGCTCAACAGAAAGATATTGTGATATAATAGCTTAGATCAGAGTTCGACAATGAGAAACATGATGGTTTCTATGAGACAGAAGATGGGATAGTGTGTTATCATCACATGATAGTAGTTCCTAATGCCGATAAATTGAGGAAGATGGTTCTAGAAGAATATCATACGTCTATGTATGCTATGCACCCAGGTAGTACAAAGATGTACCACAACCTGAAGGATATGTATTGGTGGCCAGGATTGAAAAAAGATGTAATTGAGTTCGTTGCATGTTATGTGTGTCAGTAGGTCAAAGCTAAGTATCAAAATCCTACAGGAACATTACAACAATTACCTATATTGTAGTGGAAGTGGTATCATGTAACTATGGATTATGTGGTTGGTCTACTGATGAATGCATATTCATCATGATTTTAAGTTGCCATCTTGGGCACAATTCGACTCAATTCTTTCGATTTCATTTACTTAATCTTGCAAAATGCAAAATTGCTAAACTATTTCATTTATTAATATTATTAACTAAATGCTATATTAATTTTATGCAGGTCATGATGAAGTTGAACCATCACTTGGAACCCACCTGTATTTAACCCTAATCCAGCTTCATCAACATCTTGGACCTCCTGTTTTCACCCATGAAACCTGCCCTTGCGGGTTGCTCGTCCTATTTTTCCCTAACGGTCTTAACCTTACTCTCGAAGGTCCGATCCAGGGCCAACACCCAGTCATCAGCTTTGTCCACCATGTTAGGCTCACTCTCACCCTTGAAGTAGGGTGGCTGCATCTTGATGAAGTCAGTGAGGGTGAACTCCCTCGGCTTGGCGGCAACAACAACAATGGTGTTGAGTTGTCCCATCATGGTGGAGGACAACAGTTGTCGCAGCATCGCCAGCTCTTGCTCAGGTGTGAAGGCAGGAACACCAGAGGTTGGTTGGGTAACAGCATGAGTCGCAGGAGTGTCGAAGTTGTCAGTGTTGGACTCCTGGTTTGAGTTGTCAAACAGGTCACCTCTCCTGAAATTAGGGTTATCATATTAAATTTTCAGGAGTAAAGAATCATAGATGAGAGGGAAAAGAAATAGAGATGAGAAAAGGATAACTAGAATGCTATTGCCTAAAATCATACTACTTCGGGCAGTTCGTATCGGCGCAGGCCAGGCCGGATCATATGGGCACGGGAGTCCCCGTATACCAAGCTAGTGGGTCGGAGGAAAATCTTGCCAGCCCCCATGCCCTGATCCTTTCTAGACACCCTTGCCTCAACTGCATGCCCTACTAGTCGCCTAAAGGATCTGATACCATGCTGTAAAGAGGCGAGATCACCTCTCTACTAAAATTTAAAGGAAATACAAACATCCAAAATTTTAACAAAAATTTAGATTTTGAGGATGATTGCATAATATTCCAAATAAATAAGCATGATTCCAGATACATAATAAAATGTCAATAGCAGCGGAAAGAAAGAAATAACAAGCCTTCTAATGGCTTTATTGTTTATTACATCATTGCTTTCTAAAAGAAAAGATAAGATAGAATAGAGGATCTAGCTATAGCAACCTAGCCATCCTTCTTGTCAAGAAAACGATCACAACAAAGGATTCTTTCTTCAAGCCCTTCCTTCACCTTGCACAGCTCCAACACCTGGGTGGTTGGGAAAGCACCCAACAAGAGGGAAAACAAGAAAAGAATGTGTCACACTAATAATCTATCAAAGGCAAAGCAAAAATGTAACAAGTAAACTAGACTAGATATTTGGTGTAAGAAGATATCAAAGAGTATGAGGTTTTCATAAGAGAACTTGCCATTAACAAAATAATTAAAGGTTTTAGCATGTTTAATTAATATGTCTATCTAACTAAGTAGGGTTGAGGCACCTACCGGACCTCTAACCTTAGGTGAGGGAAGAATTATAAACATTTGCAAATCACCTACAAATTTTTAATGGGGAGAATAATAATCATTCCCCTAGGGCGATTTTATACATGCCCTCTATGGGTGGTTGTACATAAGTACCACTACTTAAAGTTTAAATAGAACATTTAATTTCATGCTAACAAGAGATTTATGGAAAGATAAGAAAAAGAATATATATCATGGCAGTGGGGTATGAATACCCAGACTAGAGAATACTACATCTACTTTTGAGGCAAATGAGACATTTAGGTTTCAAGAATTCAATGGTTTAGATCAAGTTAAACCTCATAGAAGAAATTTTGGTATTGGATTAAATATTTCCCAACTGATAGGTAGATGCACAACAAACTCATACTAAACACATACCTTGGCCACAGGTGTCCTAAGTTTCCCTTTTTCAACTCTTCACATGAACTATAAACCCAAACTTCCTAATACATCATTATATTCATAAATCAGAATTACATGTATTCATTTAAAAGTTTGAAAACCCTAATTTACTAACTTTTTGCACAAACTCGCGATTCAGACTTCAAAAACCTCATAATCATCTTAGTTAGGTTTTCCTGGTCAAAATAACATATAATATTGTATATTTTGGAAATATGGATTCTTAGGGTTAATTTTTATGATTTTTAAGTTAATTAAATCGATTTTAAAAACACCTTTATGAAAAACTCAAAACCAGATCTCAAAAACATTTTTATTAAGTAGATCTCATTTTCCTGATTTCAAAACACTATTTATTTATTATTTTTGACCATCGGAATAATTTTAAAAATTATTTTATCTCGACCAATGGCAGCTTGCCACGTAGGCAAGGCCAACCGCATCGAGCGGTCACGAGCGACTGAGAGCGGTGACCCGCATCTCAGGGTCTCTCGCAACCGGTCGAGCGACCCGGAGGTCAAACAGAGGTAAAGGACAGCAATGCCCTTGGCGAGAAAACGAAAAGAAAGGAAACCGGAGGGGCAAAATGGTCATTTGCGCGTCGTCATCTTCCTCGATCAATCCTCGTCGCGCGCGAGCAGCTTGCTCGGCCGATTTGGGAAAACTCGCGTTTCTTGATGAAAACTTGCGTTTAGGTAGTCGAAAGAAAGAGAAAGAAGAGACGAATTCAATGGTACCTTTGATTCGAACCAAGGTTGAAGGAATAGAGAGGGAGAAGCGCCGCAAGATTGGGACCTTCGGCTGCTCATCGGGGGTTGAAACGTCCACGAAAATCCAAATTGGAGGTACGAACAGGTTGCTAAGGTGATGACGGTCGCGAGGGTTGAGTTATTTATAGATAAGGAACCCTAGACTAGGATGTGGGTAGGAGTAAGGGGAAGTGGCCGGCGGCTACATTGGGCGTTTCGCAAGTACGCATTAAAGCTCGCAATATTTGGGATAATCCTGTGCAAAATCTCGCAAGGAATCCAACGCAACAAAAATCGAGGAAAATTGTTGACTGAATCTCAAGATATTGCAATTTTAAGAAAACGAAAAATCGAATCTGTTGCCTAATCCAACTCAAGGTAGAAGACGATCGTGGATCGTCCGATCGATGGACCCGAGTCCATCAACAACTCTGAGCCATCCGATCTCACGTTAGATCAGGGAAATATCCCTGAGCAAAAGTCGATTAAAACTATTAGATTTTAGATGTTTTTCTCTTTCTTCTTTTAGAGGCTCAAACGTTGCCCAAAAATTATGAAAATTTATATCCTGACTTATTTCGACGCATAGAATCCAAATATGGAGTTAGTTTTTCATTTTGAGAAAGTTTGATAGGTGAAATAATTAATATGTCATTTTCTCTTTCCTCCTTCAAAAGAGGTGATAACATTATTTAAAATTAATGTAACTTCACCCATAAGTCTCCTTAAAGGTGTGGAACACGATTTTGCAATTATCTTCCCAAGTTGAAATTATCTTTATATTTATTAAATTAATTAGACATTCTACACATTTTCTCTCTCCTATTTTTCTCATTATTCATATATTATCCAAATTAGTTGCAAATTTGCATAGAGGCTTATTTTTATGTTTAGAATACGAATTTGAAGTAATTTTACTGATTTGAGAACATTAAGTATTTTATTTCTTTTTATTGGCATATTTCCTATATTATATTGTTAATGTTATTAATATTTTCATTTTAAATAATACTTGACCCTTAAGTTACTATTTGTTCAAGGAAACAAATTAAACTATCAAATTATCATGATGGTTTCAGATTATCATATTTATTGCAAAAATCTTTGTAATTATCTTCTTTATCCATAAATTCTCATATTACCATTAATTATTACATTTATCTTTTTCCTTTTACAAAATTCGGATTTTCTTCATATCTCTCATATTCTAGGAAACACTAGAAGATTCTAGGACAAGATATTTTTACTCTTTTTATTACTTAATGTGAATTTGCATTTTAAACCCATTATCTAATTCTAACTGAGGCATTTGTGCATGCAACCTTAAAATAAGAATATATGGGAAACATTTAACCAATAACCATATTAATTTCTTTTAAATCAAAACCAAGGACAAATGGAACAAAAATGAAGGTCAAAGCATATAGAAAAGAGTACAAAGAGGTACAAAGGGGATTTCAGTATGTTACAATCACGATCTGCAAGCTCCATCACCACCTCGCATCCACCTCGATGTCCTACTTCACGTTCTGAAGTCTATGCCCAAGCGGTCTCCAAACCGCTAGGGCAGCGACTGAATGCCCAAGACCAAGAAGGGCAGCGATCTTTCAAGACCACATGGAGCCACAGACCGTAAGGTGCTCACAGTCCTTGAAATTGAGAAGGCGGAAACTGTGTAGTTGAGACCTTGAAGACCCAGATCGAGAATGCAAGGATCGTAAAGATCCAAAACCGCGAGGACTGAGTGGATAGCAAAAATGGTTGGAAGCATATAATGTGAGACTGTGAAGTCGAGAACATGAGGCTAGAGATCGTGAGGAGGCTAGTAGAAATCGTAAGATGAAAGGACATGCAACGGCCCTAGCAGTCTCTAGACTGCTAAAGACCTCACTGGTTTCCAAACCGTGAGGAGATCCAAGCCATTTTCTAGGACCGTGAAAAGATCTAGAATCGTGAAGACCCTCACGGTCTCAAGACCATGAGGAAGCCTCTCGGTTTCCAAACTGCGAGGGGTTATTAAAAAGCCCAAACCGTGAAGAAAATATGGGGAGTCGAAGCCATGCAAAAGACTCACACCAAAAATGTGAAGACCTGACCAGTACCTATAAATAGAACCACAAGGGTCCTCATTTGGGTATCGGATCTGGGATGCCACCAGACAGCCCGAACGCTAGTTCGATCTCGATCATCATGTACATCCACAACCTACTCCTCTTGCTACAAGAAAGGAGGCTGAGAAGAGAAGGAAGAAGGATAGAGAAAGACTGCCTGGTCTGTCTTGGCATCCCTCGTTCCTCGTCCAGATCTACTCCAACACGACGTAGAAGACAGCATCATCTTCACTGAGTTGCGATCACCATCTGCATCATTCTCATGGCGGAATCTTCCCTCTCTCTTGTTCTTCTTATTTCTCACATCATGAGTGATTAGTTCCTTTTCATTGGGGTGCGGGGACTAGCCCCACTGCCCATGCTTTCATGTCTTTTCATTTTAACATTTCCAAGGCAATGTATATAACTTTTCATTTCATTGTTAATCGTCGATGTTTGCTTGTAGATTGATCACCTGCTTGCTTTTATCTTGTTCTTTACTATGTTGTGAGAATTTCAATATGTAGGATAGAATGTCGATTAACACGGTTGACTCCATGACTAGAAATAGAAAGGGAATCCTTGAGGTCATAAGTGTGTGATCTGTGAGGGGACGAGCCATCTAGCCCACAGTGAGACTTCTTTGTGCCTAAACATCCCTCACGGAGGGCCACAACTTCATTTGGATATTTGTATCTTCAGAACTGTAAGTGCATGATACATATGGCAACGAGACATATGATGCCTAAGGTGATTCTTATGCGAACCTAAACATCCCTCATGGAGGGTTCATAGTTGCTCTATTTGGATAGTTAGATTTTGCCTGGATGTTTTGTGATTGGATGTGTTTGCATGAGTAGTGGTGGTGAAACCTGAGACCACCCTAGTGATTCCATATCATTAATCTAGATCAACCTGAATTCTGCTCTTTACTTTCTTACAATTGGTTTAGTTAAACTCAAAATCAACCTTTATTCTAAATTTTAGTCTTACTTGAGCTAGACTCGACTAACAATGATTCTTAAAAATGTTGTCCCTTGGGATTCGATCCTCAACTATACTGTGATAAGACCCGTCTGATTGCGGGTGGTATTAGGTCACAAGGTTTTGGTAAAAGCTCAGGGATTTCAACCCTGAGTGAATTTGTTAGTGCGATAATATTGCACGTCAAATTCTGGCGTCGTTGCCTTGGACAACAAAATCAGTTAGTCAAATCTAGTTCCATTAAGTCTAATTTAGGGTTTTGCATTTTCTTTTGATATTATTGATCATTCATTTGAATTTGACTCTACTCCATCAATCTTACTTCTAAAAGACCTTTTCATCTCACGTATCCTCAAAGACTAGTGCATGCACCGTTTGAACATTCCCGGACTCTCTGCTAGCTTTGACCCTGAGATAGACAAAACCTTTCATTGTCAGAACAGAGAAAACCAAGCAAGAATGGCTCAAGAGGAGGAAATAGCCCGAAGGGTAGCTCAAACTCTTAATGCACAGAGAGAAAGGCTCATTCAAGAAGCTAGAGCAGTGGTTTAATAAGAAATCCAAGCAGCACAAGAAGTAGAACTACATAAGGACCTCAGAGAGTTGTCCATCACTAAAGTTGCTGACGTTCATCACCCAGTGCAACCTATGTCCATCAACACTCCAAATTTTGAGATTCAGGCACATTGGTTCACCTTACTTCAAAACAGCCCATTTTATGGTAAGCAAGGAGAAGATAGTCAAGAACACCTTCTGAGGTTTATCGATCTATGTTCTCTGACAAAGAAAAATGGAGTCTCAAACGATGCCATCTGACTCTGTCTCTTTAAGTATTATCTTGATAATAGAGCTATAAGGTGGTACAACCCCTTGCAATGTGAACCCATCACTACTTGGGAACAACTTCAAAACATTTTTCTGGAAAAAATTTTACCCTCCCTCTCTCACCTATGAAATTAGGGGCCGAATAACAATGTTTACTCAAGCCCCTGGAGAAACCCTTGCTGAAGCATGGGAAAGATACAAAGGGGTTCTATGCAAGTGTCCACACCATGACATTCCTAAGAATCAACTCATTGAGATCTTCTGTAGGGGTGTGGATGACGACATCAAGATGTTCTTAGACACCTCATCTGGAGGAAACTTCATGCGTCAAAGTTATGATAGAGCATGGAAGGATGTCACCCTTGGAGCTAAAAATCAAGCAATTGGGGTAGATATGTCGGTTAAGGAGTGTTAAAGGTAGCTATGGCTGAGTCCATTCCTAAGTACAAGTTTATCAATGAAACCCTCAAACTCTTAGTTGCCAAGAAAGATCATATCGAATCGTCCCTTACTTCCTATGAAAGAAGACATTCACTCCCTCAACAACAAGAACAGATCAAGTCAGCCTCACTTTTCTATGAAGCATGTAAAGGCACTTACAATTCCACGATAGCATGAAATGTCATCTATGATGTTGTTCTAAGCAACGTTTATGGACAAGGAGATAATGGTCAAATGGAAAACATTAATGATGTCAACACCATCCCTGGTCAAGGATATTACAATCAGAATCAGAACAGAAACCATCCTGGTTTTCAATATAGAAATCCTTCAGGAGAGGAAAACTCAGGACAACTTGGTTCAAACAATCAACAACAAGGCCCACTAGGATTCCAGTATAACCAACAACAAAATCTCAGGAATCAAGGGAATTACCGAGGTAACTTTTAGAACATGAATTACAACAATTATCAGAATAACTCTCAGTTCCAGAATCCCAACCAAGTCCAATACCAGAACCAACAACAAGGAAAACAAGTTGGTCCCATCTCTCCTAATGACAAGCTGGTGGCCATTGAGAAGATGTTGCAATCACATCATACTATGATAGCTAACCAGCAAGCCCATCAGAAGGCTATTGAATCTCAACTAACTCAACTTGCAACTAGCATGAAACCACATGTCGGAGCCTTTGCTGGCCAACCAGAGAACAATCCTAAGCACCCTGAGCAACTGAAGGTTGTCACCACCAGGTCTAGAAAATATTATTATGATCCTCCTGTCAAGACAATTGTGGTTATTACATATGAGGATGAATCTGTGATTGTACAAGACTCTACCACACCTGAGTCTCAACCAAAAGAACCATTAACCACTGATAAGATAGACAAGGAAAGTTCTAAAAAAACTACTATTGTAGAAACGGAAACACCAGAGCCAGATGTGCTAGGGTAAAAGCTTCATCCCCCTTTCCCTGTTCGTTTAAAGGAAACCAAGCTTGATACTCATTTCAATAAGTTCAAGGAATCTATGAAGAAGCTTCACGTTGATATACCCTTTCTAGATGTGCTGGCTGAGATACCACCCTAGACGAAGTACTTGAAGTCACTTCTCACAAGGAAATATATAACTGAGGAGTACGAGACAATCAAGTTGGCTACAACCACTTCAGACATCATCCAGAGTAAGATGCCAAAGAAGTAGAAAGATCCAGGATCTATTGGAATCTCTTATCATATCAGTGATTCCTCCTGTAAGAAAGGAATGGCTGATCTTGGTGCTAGTATCTCCATCATTCCACTTAGACTTTGCAAAAGGCTAAGGTTTGTTGAACTTCTCCCGACTGGCATGACCATACATCTTGCAAATAACACTATAACTCTCCCCTTGGGAATTATGGAGGATGTACCTGTCAAGGTAGGCAAAGATTCCTATTGTGACAAAGTGGTTTTTCTGGCTTAATTCCGAGGACGGAATATCTTTTAAGGTGTGTAGGATGTGATGAAGTGGACTTTTAGAATCCTCTAATGTCCAATGACATAGGTGATTTCATACATGTTGAGTTGTTTGAAAATGTCAGGTGTTCGATAAAGTTTGAATATTGATAGAGGAATATATTGAACAAGTGCATAACTCATTTAATCAAGATGTTGGCATGAGCCTTGTCACGCCTTGGAGAAGTAGGCAAGTGACATTGTTATATTCCTTATGGGAAGTGCAATACATGCACAACCATCCATAGTTCATATCAATAGCATGGAGGTTTTGTGACCCTCGGATGGCATGTTTGAGAAGTTATCTCCAATCCAAGTTCAAACCAACAACGTGTGGCTCAACACGGTTGGGATCAAGCCACCACGATTACCATCGTGATCGTGAGTAGAGACGTGCAACTAGTTGTGGAGGTGGTTTGGTCGTATGAAAGGGAGTTAGGACACCCCTCAATGACAGTCTGAGAGAGAGAGAGCTTCGCAACGTCAGAAGACTGGAGACGGAGACTAAATCCTCACCAGCGCAGCTGGACCAAGCGGCGCCGGTGCTAAGGTTCGTGACCCACGCTGTGAGCGCAGTGTTGCTGAGCGGAGTCTGTAAGGGCACGACGAGCAGTGCCTGTTATCCATTCACTTTGGCCAGAGAAGGGTCGCTCCATCTCCGCCGGCCTGGCCATAGTTCCAAGTCGGGAGATACGCTCACGGACAACTGAGAACTGATCCCCGCCGGGTCACATGTGGAACCAGGAAATGACGAGATGGAGTCTTGGCGGCCAACCTCACGGAGAAGATGATGGTGCTCTCACAAACCGGCGACGAGCACTAAGAAGCAGCCTTCTTCTTGCCTGAGCAATCTCCTGGGGCGGCGGCAGCCATCACAGACGGCTCATGGGCACACATCTTGCCAAGCAAAAAGAGGTTTTAGGCGAAGAGGAGGAGCTACTGCCAGCCAAACCATGCTGGAGAAGCAGGCCGAAGGCAGCGTTCCCACACCCGACGTCAGGCAGAGAAGCCCCCCCCTCGATGGCGGCAGTCATGGAGGAGAGAGCTTGGCGGTAGTGTGGAAGAAGTGTTGGTTATAGTGCGGAAGGTGCTGGCCATAAGGAATCCAACAACAATGCTCGCATAGGCGGCGACCTCGACCTTGCCAGAGCAGAGCCCATCAGCGGCACCGAAGCAAGGCGGCGGCGGCTGCGTCACTGAAGCGGAGTCCCGCTGGGGACTTGGGTGCGAGACAAAGCAAGAAAGGGAACACTCGGTCCAGTTCCAGGTCAATTTCACGTGGACCAGAAAAGAGAGGATCCAGACCTGGTTCAAATCGACCCTAAACCGGCCAGACCCCAGCAGGCCAAGCAAAGGAGGTGCGCCAGTGGCCACGTGGCGAGACTTGATTGGCCAATAGAGGTAATACTTCAATAAATGTCCATATCTTCCAAAATTCATAGAAAATAGCTCGAGCATCATAAAAATAAGTATAATATACCAAACTTCTCACAAAAATGCGTAGAACAAGATGGAAGCATAATATCCTGCTTTTGATGCACTAATAATAGAGATATCGTGTTAGTTGTGAAATGCTTAATTGATGGATAATAAATATTGAATGTTGGTCTAAAATTATGGAAAAATGTCAGTAACTTCATAATTATGTTTATAATTCTTATGATGTCAGATATGACAATTCTTGGAAACAAAATCATATAATTTGCTTTATATGGCTAATTAGGGTTAATAACCCTAATTAATGTGTAATAATTACAAATATACTCATAAAATCTTGGAAATCATAGAGTAAGCTTATATCAGTATATGGAACCTCAGTTTTAAATATTAGATCATGATGATACACATAATTCATGATAATATGAAGATGATCCTTAATACATGGGTGGTGACCCTAATATGAATAATACACGTAACTTAGGGTTAATATATGTACAAAAAGGACATGGAACCTAATGTTTAGATAATGAACCATAATATGGAAATCGAAATCAATAAGATGAATCTGAGACAAGAATGCAAGAAATGATGCGCATACCCTAATGAACATAGTTAGGGTTAATATGAGATGTAGGTGATGAGAACCTGATGGTGATATGTAATCTTATCTTAATCAGGATTGACCAAGATATAGATGACATCGGGATTATATGTGATGATTAGATTATCTCTTTGGAAGGTACACTATTACCTCTTACTTGGCTTATTATACAATATACTTGAGTTATATGCATAGTAAAATAATTGGCATATGGTATTGGATGAAATGATTGTTCTTGTATGATATGTTGCATGATTTTCCATACTTATTGCTATGAACACATCAAACATAATATATCTGTTCCATTATATGAAAGCACTAATTCTCTTTGGTAGCATAGTGCTTGAAAGTGATCATTCTCTTTGGTAGCAGATCACATTGTACAATGATCTAACTCTTTGGTAGTAGATCATAAGGCCTTACATCTCATTCTCTTTGGTAGCAGAGATGATGCATTATTCCCTCAGGAGGCAAATGCATGGATATATAATGGAAAATGTGCTTAAAATATGTGTTCTCTTTTGTTAACGAACATCTTTGTGCAAGTATATGCTTTTCTTATATTCTTCTATTACTGCCAACTATTAGTGTTATCTTATTGCCAAGATATCACGAGAGGTATATAAAAGACATGTAGCCATACTCAGTACAATATTCTTGAATATTGTACTGACGTGAACCGCATGTAATCTTTTGTTTAGGCTGTGGTTATGATCTTGAAGATCCAGGATAGAGAGAGTTGTGTAGCAAGCTGATGTACAGGTGGACCTGTTGTCTTAAGATCCTGTAGTTTAGAGGTAGTACATGTATATGTATAGTTTGCTGTTCAATATGTAATATCAAATGTTGTAACACTTCATGTTGTAATTATATGTTGAATGGTGAACATGTGTGTCTGGTTTTATTATTGTTCATATGCATGTGCTAGTGATTGTGTTTCCCTCTGACTTCCTCTGATTTTCTTCTTCTTAGCCTAGTGTGGGATGTTTAAATTGGGATTCTCACTGAGGTGAGGGTTTCAATTTGGACGTCACACATCAGATTAAGTTTTAGAAATTCCGGGGACGTCACAGGTGGTATCAGAGCATGAACAATAGAAAAGCCTGACATTTGCTCATTATGCAACTCAAAACTAAAGAACCTTGAACTTTAATAATCTTTTAGGGTTAGATTAGTCGTCTTTTAGAGACTAGATCTGACCTAGCCTCTAGGTTAGCACCTAGATGTCTGAGAACTAGGCCTAGATTGGTGCTTGTTGAGTAGCAAGTCCTTAGATGTCGTCCTTTCCTGGTAGTGCAGCGGTATGGGGTGTTGCACTATTTGGAAATGACGTGCATTAAGGGAAGAGAAACCCTAGACATATTGTGCATGTTGTTTAGAGTAGCTACACTAGTCTACGCCATGTTCTCACCCTTTTCACTAGTTTCTACTATGTGTGGGACACTCGTTTTTAGGATTTGGTTTTTGATTCCAAACGGATCGAACCTCGATAGTTTTCTCTGACGTTTGTTTTATCGGAGAAAAACTATATAATATTTTATTATGTATATGTATTACAAAAATGTGTCCCCACACATGTACGAGTAGGAGGTGATCATGCAACCTAAGTGAAAGTGAATGACATCAGTCTAGAAGAGAGAGTAGTTCTAGATTAGATGTCTAGAGCCTTTTTGATATATATGATAGATGGAATAGATGAAATAAGCTATGATGTAAGTCTTATATAGATGATATAAGATGGTTATGATGATATATGTTTGTCTTTGAGGACTTTAGTTCCGTTTTGAGGTTTTGAGATAAGTGTTGATGATGCATGTAACTAGGCTTTTATGAGATAAGATAAGTTAAGCTAAGACAAGGTTGAGAGTCAGCACGAGCCTCAAGCTCTTTTACAAAGGAGGACCTCTAGTGTTAGGACCAGTTTCAGGGTTAACTCCAGAGAGAGTGAGACCCACAGGGAGAAGGTCAGAGAACCTAGACTCCACGATATGAGAAATATGAGATACGTGATGTGATATGTCCTAAACTAGAATACTCCTGAGTGATTGAGTTGAGTCGCTTTATGCATGATTCCTATAGATATCTTGAATCCTAGATGTCCTTAGGAGGACCAAACCCTAGAGACAGAGAGAGGCTGGTTATATATGTGCATATGTGAACATGAATATGAGTGCCTACCATCTTGGTGAGGGAGAGAGAGTCCCAAGACCCTGGAGGAGGTAGCTATGTTAGTTTTTGAGAAGCCTCATGCTCGGGTTGGTGGTTTCCCACATAGGAATCTAGTGGTGCATATATGAGAGTTTTGGGTAAAGCATGTTTCATGGGTAAAAGCTGAGAAGAGAATGTCATAGAATGTTTCAGTTTGTGCTTTGTGGCTAGATCTAAAGAAGTTGATCACTAGTGCCAGTGAGGTAATCCGAGAATCCTACACCATGAGAGGGAAGATAAAGTATATGCATATGGGACACTCATAGAGTTGAGCTAGCTCAGAGAGACTGAGCATGGCAATACCCTCATGATATGGGTTAGGAGAACCTCAGTTGGACTAGATAAAGTTTGGATATATGTTTAATTAGCCACTAGCATTAGTTTGTTTAGCACAACCATGATAGAATATATGTAAGGACGTAATCTAATCTCGAGATATGATATATAGACACGATATGATGGAAACCTAGAAATGGTTTAATAGATATCAATGTATAAACAGTTAACCATATATATATGAATAACGATGATAATGTGATGTTGTTGGTTAATCTTGTGATGAAATCACTAGTATATGTTGCAATTTAATATGAACAATGAAATAAGATCATATGAATGCAACATGTTGCATGAGGTGTTAATCTTAATGCTTAACAAAGATGAAGAATATGTTTAATATTAGCACATCATAAAATGTTGATGACACCTTGATATAATGGGTTAACTTGGGTTAACCCCTTTAGAACACGGTAATATGATGTGGGAACCCTAATGCATGACTAAAGATAAGGAAGCAAATCTAACATATGAGATATGTAATGACATAACCTAAGTTTCTAAACCTTGAGTTTAACCTTGAATGAAGTGTTGGTGCACCCAAGATGCTTTTGAACCCCCCTAATAGTGCTCTGGATACATGGTCCTAGGTAACCTTTTGTGGATATGTTAAACATAGAATAGTGCCTACATGTGGATGAAGATATGGTAGTTTCCCTTGGAGTACGGGTATGGTTGACTTTCGAGGACGAAAGTTCTTTTAAGATGTATATGATGTGACAAAGTGGTTTTTATGGCTTAATTCCGAGGATGGAATATCTTTTAAGGTGTGTAGGATGCGATGAAGTGGACTTTTAGAATCCTCTAATGTCCAATGACATAGGTGATTTCATACATGTTGAGTTGTTTGAAAATGCCAGGTGTTCGGTAAAGTTTGAATATCGATAGAGGAATATATTGAACAAGTGCATAACTCGTTTAATCAAGATGTTGGCATGAGCCTTGTCACGCCTTGGAGAAGTAGGCAAGTGACATTGTTATATTCCTTATGGGAAGTGCAATCCATGCACAACCATCCATAGTGCATATCAATAGCATGGAGGTTTTGTGACCCTCGGATGGCATGTTTGAGAAGTTATCTCCAATCCAAGTTCAAACCAACAATGTGCGGCTCAACACGGTTGGGATCAAGCCACCACGATCACCATCATGATCGTGAGTAGAGACGTGCAACTAGTTGTGGAGGTGGTTTGGTCGTATGAAAGGGAGTTAGGACACCCCTCAATGACAGTCTGAGAGAGAGAGAGAGTGTCACAACGTCGGAAGACTGGAGACAGAGACTAAATCTTCACCAGCGCAGCTGGACCAAGCGGTGTCGGTGCTAAGGTTCATGACCCACGTTGTGAGCGCAGTGTTGCTGAGAGGAGTCTGCAAGGGCACGACGAGCAGTGCCTGTTATCCGTTCACTTCGGCCAGAGAAGGGTCGCTCCATCTCCGCCGGCCTGGCCATAGTTCCAAGTCGGGAGATACGCTCACAGACAACTGAGAACTGATCCCCGCCGGGTCACATGTGGAACCAGGAAATGACGAGATGGAGTCTTGGCGGCCAACCTCACGGAGAAGATGATGGTGCTCTCACAAATCGGCGACGAGCACTAAGCAGCAGCCTTCTTCTTGCCTGAGCAATCTCCTGGGGCGGCGGCAGCCATCACAGACGGCTCATGGGCACGCATCTTGCCAAGCAAAAAGAGGTTTTCGGCGAAGAGGAGGAGCTACTGCCAGCCAAACCATGCCGGAGAAGCAGGCCGAAGGCGGCGTTCCCACACCCGACGTCATGCAGAGAAGCCCCCCCCTCGATGGCGGCAGTCATGGAGGAGAGCGCTTGGCGGCAGTGTGGAAGAAGTATTCGTTGTAGTGCGGAAGGTGCTGGCCATAAGGAATCCAACAACAATGCTCGCATAGGCGGCGACCTTGACCTTGCCAGAGCAGAGCCCATCAGCGGCACCGAAGTAAGGCGGCGGCGGCTGCGTCACTGAAGCGGAGTCCCGCTGGGGACTTGGGTGCGAGACAAAGCAAGAAAGGGAGCACTCGGTTCAGTTCCAGGTCGATTTCACGTGGACTAGAAAAGAGAGGATCCAGACCCAGTTCAAATCGACCCTAAACCGGTCGGACCCCAGCAGGCCAAGAAAAGGAGGTGCGTCAGTGGCCACGTGGCGAGACCTGATTGGCCAATAGAGGTAATAATTCAATAAATGTCCAGATCTTCCAAAATTCATAGAAAATAGCTCAAGCATCAGAAAAATAAGTATAATATACCAAACTTCTCACAAAAATGCGTAGAACAAGATGGAAGCATAATATCCTGCTTTTGATGCACTAATAACAGAGATATTGTGTTAGTTATGAAATGCTTAATTGATGGATAATAAATATCGAATGTTGGTCTAAAATTATGGAAAAATGTCAGTAACTTCATAATTATGTTTATAATGCTTATGATGTCAGATATGACAATTCTTGGACACAAAATCATATAATTTTCTTTATATGGCTAATTAGGGTTAATAACCCTAATTAATGTGTAATAATTACAAATATACTCATAAAATCTTGGAAATCATAGAGTAAGCTTATATCAGTATATGGAACCTCAGTTTTAAATATTAGATCATGATGATACACATAATTCATGATAATATGAAGATGATCCTTAATACATGGGTGGTGACCCTAATATGAATAATACACGTAACTTAGGGTTAATATATGTACAAAAAGGACATGGAACCTATGGTTTAGATAATGAACCATAATATGGAAATCGAAATCAATAAGATGAATCTGAGACAAGAATGTAAGAAATGATGCGCATAACCTAATGAACATAGCTAGGGTTAATATGAGATGTAGGTGATGAGAACCTGATGGTGATATGTAATCTTATCTTAATCAGGATTGACCAAGATATAGATGACATCGGGATTATATGTGATGATTAGATTATCTCTTTGGAAGGTACGCTATTACCTCTTACTTGGCTTATTATACAATATGCTTGTGTTATATGCATAGTAAAATACTTGGCATATGGTATTGGATGAAATGATTGTTCTTGTATGATATGTTGCATGATTTTCCATACTTATTGCTATGAACACATCAAACATAATATATATGTTCCATTATATGAAAGCACTAATTCTGTTTGGTAGCATAGTGCTTGAAAGTGATCATTCTCTTTGGTAGCAGATCACATTGTACAATGATCTAACTCTTTGGTAGTAGATCATAAGGCCTTACATCTCATTGTCTTTGGTAGCAGAGATGATGCATTATTCGCTCAGGTGGCAAATGCATGGATATATAATGGAAAATGTGCTTAAAATATGTGTTCTCTTTTGTTAACGAACATCTTTGTTCAAGTATACGCTTTTCTTATATTCTTCTGTTACTGCCAAGCATTAGTTTTATCTTATTGCCAAGATATCATGAGAGGTATATAAAAGACACGTAGGCATACTCAGTACAATATTCTTGAATATTGTGCTGACGTGTACCACATGTAATCTTTTGTTTAGGTTGTGGTTATGATCTTGAAGATCCAGGATAGAGAGAGTTGTGTAGTGAGCTGATGTACAGGTGGACATGTTGTCTTAAGATCCTGTAGTTTAGAGGTAGTACATGCATATGTATAGTTTGATGTTCAATATGTAATATCAAATGTTGTAACACTTCATGTTGTAATTATATGTTGAATGGTGAACATGTGTGTCTGGTTTTATTATTGTTCATATGCATGTGCTACTGATTGTGTTTCCCTCTGACTTCCTCTGATTTTCTTCTTCTTAGCCTATTGTGGGATGTTTAAATTGGGATTCTCTCTGAGGTGAGGGTTTCAATTTGGACGTCACACATCGGATTAAGTTTTAGAAATTCCGAGGACGTCACACCTATGTTCCATGTGACTTTATCATCATGGATATAAAACAAGATGCTAGATACCCTCTCATCTTTGGTGTCCATTCGTTGCCACTACAAGAGCTCTCATTGATGTTGAAGTAGGAACCTTGCTGCTCAAACTAGGTATAGAAACTCTCAAGTTTACAGTTTTTGAAAGTATGTGAAGACCAAGCATGCAAGAAGAAGTCTACTTAATTGAGTGCATAGAGAAGATGTCACTCCTCACACAGGAGGAGTATGAACAAGAAGACCCCTTAGGAGTGGCTCTAACCAATCCAAATGCAGCTAGGTTAGTTGACGAACAAGTGAAAAATTGTGTTCTCCAACTTGACACTGCTGAAGAAGATCCTAAAACCAAAATTGAGGACCTCAAAGCTGTGGATGTCACTGAAGAACCATGTGAGAAACCACAATCTCCTAAAATGAAGCCCCTACCCGAGGTATTGAAGTATGTATTTCTAGATGTTCTTAAGGTCTGCCCAGTTATCATAAATTCAGATCTAACGGAAGAACAAGAAGATAAACTTCTGAAGGAATTAAGGGAAAGAAGAAAAGCTATCGACTACAAGATCAGTGATCTCACCGGGGTCAGTCAAGCGTTGTACATGCACAAAATCCCCATGGTGGAAGACTACAAGTTGACTATTGAACACCAAAGGAAGCTCCATCTGAATATGAAAGAAGTTGTCTGCGTTGAAGTTATTAAACTACTCACTACTGGAATCACCAATCTGATATCTGACTCTCCATGGGTAAGTCCCGTGCATGTTGTTCCCAAGAAGGGCGGAACTACCATAATACAAAATGAACTCATCCCCACTCGAACAGTCACTAGGTGGAGGATGTGTATCGATTACAGGAAGTTGAACAAGGCGACATGTAAAGATCATTTCTCGATGCCTTTCCTTGATCAAGTCTTAGAGAGGTTGGCTCACCAAGAATATTTCTTTTATCTCGATGGTTACTCTGGATTCTATCAAAATCCTATACATCCATATGACCAAGAGAAAACAACTTTTACTTGCCCGTTTGGAACCATATGCCTTTAGAAGGATGTCGTTTGACATCTGTAATGCGCCTACAACTTTCTAATGTTGCATGGCAGCTATATTCACCGGTCTCACTGAAACTATCATGGAATTTTTTATGGATGATTTTTCCATATATGAAGATTCATATGACTCATACCTAAAGAACCTCTCCCTTGTCCTTAAACGGTGTGAAGAAGCACATCTTGTGTTAAATTGGGAGAAGTGTCACTTTATGGTAAAGGAATGCATTATTCTCGGCCATAGAGTCAGTAGTCGAGGTATCGAAGTAGACAAAGTGAAAATTGAAGTGATTTCCAGACTCTTTATCCTGACAAATGTAAGAGAAGTTTGCACGTTCCTAGGTCATGCAGGCTTTTACATATGGTTTATAAAAGATTTCTCCAAGATAACCAAGTCGATGACAAATTTGTTGCTAAAGGACACTGATTTCCATTTTGATAAAGATTGTGTAAAAAGTTTCAACAACCTAAAGCATGCTCTTACAACAACACCCATCATCAGATCTCCAGATTGGGATCACCCATTTGAGATTATGTGTGATGCCAGTGATTATGTTGTGGGTGTTGTTTTAGGACAATGTATAGAGAAGAAACATTTTGTGATATAATATGCATCGAAGACCCTCAATGAAGCTCAGAGGAACTATGCTACTGAGAAGGAACTACTTGCAGTCGTGTATGCCTTTGACAAGTTCAGATCCTATCTCATTGGTTCTAAAGTCATTGTCTACACGGATCATGTCGCTATCTGTTACTTCTTAGTGAAGAAAGATATTAAACTCAGGTTAATCAGATGGATTATCCTCTTACAAGAATTTGATCTTGTGATAAGAGATAAAAAAGGTACAAAGAATGTTGTAGCAGATCACCTCAGTTGCATCCACGCCCGAGAAACCAAAAAGGACCCAATTAATGATTCTCTTCCAGACGACCAACTCATGAAAATCTTAGAAGCTACACCTTGGTATTCAGACTATATGAACTACCTTGTCACTGGTGTCATCCACCCTGAATGCACCGGGAATGCACTGAAGAAATTCATGCATGATGTGAAGCAGTATCACTGGGATGAGTCGTACCTCTTCAAGCTCTATGTTGATGGTCTCGATAGACATTATATCACTGAGGAAGAAGTCCAACCCATTTTAGAGCAATGCCACTTAGGCCCAGTTGGAGGCCATATGAGTTCTAAGAAAACCGCCTTGATAGTTTTGCAATGTGGTTTCTTTTGGCCTACCATATCCAAAGATTCCTACAACTTTATTTTATCTTGTGACAAGTGCCAGAGAATGGGTAACATAACAAAGAGAGATGAGTTGTCGCTGATGTTTGGCATGAAGTCAAGATATTTGATGTTTGGGGTGTGGACTACATGGGTCCATTCCCATCTTCTCATGGATTTTCCTACATCCTAGTTGCGGTTGATTACGTCTCGAAATGGGTAGAGGCCATACCGACCGTCACTAGTGATTCCAAACGTATCATCAAGATGTTCAAAGATATCATTTTTCCCCGATTTGGAGTCCTACGCACCATGATATCTGACGGAGGTTCTCATTTTGTTGAAAGAAGCTTTGCAGCTTTGCTGAGGAAATATGGTTTAACACACAAGGTAGCCTCACCCTAACATCTACAAACAAGTGGATAGGTAGAGGTTTCTAACCGTCAACTCAAGGCTATCTTGGAAAAGACAGTAGGCCACAACTTTAAGGATTGGTCAGCAAAAATCAATGACGCCTTGTGGGCCAACCGAACTGCTTTTAAGACTCCCCTTGGAACCACACCATTTCAATTAATCTATGGAAAGTCATGCCACTTGCCCGTTGAACTGGAACACAAAGCATGGTGGGCAATTAAACAACTGAATTTTGATATGAAGAAAGCGAGACAAGCCAAGATTCTGCAACTCAAGGAGCTGGATAAACTCTAGATGACAACTTATGAAAATGCACGAATCTATAAAGAACGCACCAAGGTTTGGCACGATGGTCATCTGAAAAGAAAGGGAATACAAGTAGGAGACCAAGTTCTATTGTTCAACTCAAGACTGAAGTTATTCCCAGGAAAACTCTGTTCTCGCTGGTTTGGACCTTACATTGTTAAGAGCATGTACCCATGTGGTGATTTCTCTTTATGGAGTGAAAAGTCGGGTGAATTTGTGGCTAATGGCCAACGCTTGAAGAGATATTTCACCTCAACCGACATAGGCACCGAAGCAATGCTGGATCTCACCAATCCAACATATCCTCTAGAAAATTGAAGGATTCAAGTCGAGCCATTGATGTAAAGCAAAGGCGCTTGTCTGGAGGCAACCCGATCAATAATTTCATTTTTTCTTTTAATTTTAGAATGTTTCTTTAATTTTGTTTTTACTGTTATAAATTTTGCACTAAAATAACAATCACATCGTGAGATGCCATCTTAAAGTTCTGATTAGTCTTCCTTTTCGAGATTTTCAAATGGAGGTCGTACACTAATTAGAACGCAACCACATCTGGTGGTCCAACCGACATGAATTTTCCCCACTCCATCTCAGATTTAGAGTTTGCTCAGGACAAGCAAATTTCTAAGTGTAGGGTGGAGGGTGGGTGGTACATACTTTACTTTCCACCTACACCCATGTTTTTCATCTTTTTTAAACTTAAGATTTCATTGTTGCATTTTTATCAAAATATTCAAAATTTTTAAAGTTTCTCAAAGAAATTGAACAGAAACTTGATGAAGTTTTGACGCCTTCTATTTCAATAAAAGCCTTTACCTAGATGGCTAGTTTCTCTCTCTATGAATTTTGAATCATTATACCCTCCTTATTCAAAGCAGATCCTCAAAAAGGACCATTTTTTGAAACTAGCCTATTGATTGAAATCATCTTGTGAAGCTTATGAATCCTAACATCATGATCCTTCAACAAAGATGACAAGTGTATGTCGAACTGATAGGGATCAAACACATCATGCTTCCTAACGGACTAGTGGAACAATGGCATGGAACCCCTATCAGATCCTCATCAAGTAATTATTTGAGCAGAGTACGATAAAGAGAACGACCCGGTGCACTGAATTGTAAATCAAGTTGCATTCTGATCTGAACTCTCTTCTACACTTCTTCTATCATCTTCATACCCCTCCATTCATCAAAAAGAAACAAAAATAGCCAAAATAGCACCAAACCCTAAGTTTGGGGTGGCATGCCACTTCCCTCTATATTCGCTTCTTCCATACACCTCGATGAAATAGGGGAATATCATCAAGAAAAGATGCCAATGTGCACACAAAATAAATGCAATCTCGAGTCGAGTAGATGAGAGATTCACACACACAAAAATGCAACCAATAAAATTGCAAATCATATAATAAAAATCTCGAGTCGAATAGAGGAGAGATTCCATTCTTCCTTCCATATGACCCTTCACTCCCTTTTCCACCTAAAGGTGCAATGAATGCCTCCAATATCCTGAAATACACCAGTGTCAGATCAGATGCACACTTGTTGTTCTGCGGGTATCTCTAGACTCTTACAAAACTCTTAGAAATGCTTTTTGTTGGAAAAAGTGAGGAGGAAGTGATGTTGGAAAACAAACTCAGGAATGAAGATATGGTAAGATGTGTTTGGTGATCTCAGGAAGTTGAGATGCTTAGTCATAATAAGCAGAAAGGAAACAATCGTGATGTGAAGATGAGGCAATCACATGATTTGAAAGTATTCATCGGTGACTGTTTTAGATTTTGTGTTTCTCGAGGACGAGCAACATTTAAGTTTGGGGTGTTCTGATGAATGCATATTCATCATGATTTTAAGTCACCATCTTGGGCCCAATTCGTCTCAATGCTTTCAATTTCATCTACTAAATCTTGAAGAATGCAAAATTGCTTAATTGGTTCATTTATCAAGATTATTAACTAAATTCTATATTGATTTTATGTAGTTCATGATGAGGTTGAACCATCAATTGGAAACCACCTCCATTTAACCCTAATCTACATTCATCAACATCTTGGACCTCTCATTTTCACCCATGCAACATGCCCTTGCAGATTGCTCTTCCTATTTTTCCCTAATGGTCTTAACCTTACTCAGTCTTGGCAATATGGTTTTTCCCTCTCTGTTTACCCTCTCCTTTGCCTTAACAGTTTGCTTCGTCACCCTTCTCACGGTCTCAAGACCGCGAGGACTCCTCATGATCTCAAGACCGTGAGAGCCCTCACGATCTCAAGACCGCGAGGAGTGCTCCCACAGTCCCGAGACTGCAAGGAGCAACATTGACCACCTAGCAGCACTTGCGACCAGTTCTACTCCACCTTCATCGACCTGATCAACATCACCTCTCGCTCTTACCTGCAACCCTAGACCTACTTCCATATTGCCTTCCTCCCACCTCTGCCCACCAGAATCACAACCTACAAGCTCCATGACCACCTCACATCCACCTCACCGTCCTACTCCATGTTCTAAAGTCTCTGCCCAAGCGGTCTCCAAACTACTAGCGCAGTGACTGAACGCCCAAGACCAAGAAGGGCAGCGATCTTTCAAGACCGCATGGAGCCATAGACCATGAGGTACTTGCGGTCCCTGAAACTGAGAAGGCGGAAACTGAGTAGCTGAGACCGTGAAGACCCAGATCGAGAATGCAAGGATCGTGATGATCCACAACCGCGAGGACCGAGTGGATAGAAAAAATAGTTGGAGGCGTAGAACATGAGACCGTGAAGCCGAGAATGCAAGGCCAAAGATCGTGTGGAGGCCAGCAGAAACCGTGAGATGAAAGGACATGCGACGACCCTAGTAGTCTCCAGACTGTTAAAGACCTCACTGGTTTCCAAACCGCGAGGAGATCCAAGCCATTTTCTAGGACCGTGAAGAGATCCAGGATCGTGAAGACCCTCACGGTCTCAAGACCGTGAGGAAGCCTCTCGGTTTCCAAACTGTGAGGGGTTATTAAAAAGCCCAATCCATTAAGAAAATATGGGGTGTCCAAGCCGTGCAAAAGACTCACACCAAAAATGTGAAGACCTGACCAGTGCCTGTAAATAGAACCACAAGGGTCCTCATTTGGGTATCAGATTTGGGACTCCACCAGGTTGCCCGAACACTGGTTCGATCCCAATCATTATGTACATCCACAACCTACTCCTCCTACTGCGAGTAAGGAGGCCGAGAAGAGAAGGAATAAGCAGAGAGAAAGACTGCATGGTCTGTCTTGGAGTCCCTCGTTCCTCATCCAGATCTGCTCTGACACGGCATAGAAGACGACATCATCTTCACCGAGTTGCGATCACCTTTTGCATCATGCTCATGGTGGAATCTTCCCTCTCTCTTATTCTTCTTGTTTTTCACCATCATGAGTGAGAATTTCCTTTTCACTGGGGTGCGGGGACTATCCCCGCTGCCCATGCTTTCATGTCTTTTCATTTTTACATTTCGAAGGAAATGTATATAACTTTTCAGTTCGTTGTTAATCTTCGATGTTTGCTTGTGGATTGATCACCTATTTGCTTTTATCTTGTTCTTTCCTATGTTGCAAGAATTTCAATATGTAGGATAGAATGTCGATTAATGCGGTTGACTCCCTGACTAGAAATATAAAGGGATTCTTTGAGGTCGTATGTGTATGATCCATGAGGGGACGAGCCATCTAACCCATGGTGACGCTTCTGTTTGCCTAAACATCCCTCTGGGAGGGCCACAGCTTCAGTTGGATATCTGTATCTTCGGAACCGTAAGTGAATGATCCGGATGGTGATGAGACATCTAATGCCTAAGGTGATGCTTACACGAACATAAACATCCCTTAGGGAGGGTTCATAGCAGTTTTATTTGGATAGTTAGATCTTGCCTGCATGTTCTGTGATTGGATGTGTTTGCATGAGTAGTAGTGGTGAAACCCGAGACCACCCCAGTGATTCCATATCATTAATCTAGATCAACCTTAATTATGCTCTTTACTTTCTTGCAATTAGTTTTTTTAAAGTCAAAATCAACCTTTGTTCTAAATATTAGTCTTACTTGTGCTAGACTCGACTAACAACGATTCTTAAAAATGTTGTCCCTTGGGATTCGATCCTCAACTGTACTGCGATAAGACACATCCTCTTGCAGGTGGTATTATTGCACATGGTTTTGGTAAAAGCTCAGGGATTTCAACCCTGAGTGAATTTGTTAGTGTGATAATACTCCACATCATCTACCTAGGACAACCAAAGGTTATGATTTCATTCAGGTGATCATTGACATGTTGACCAAGTCAATGCATTTCCATACCGTGAAGACAAAATTCATAGTGGAGAAACTTGCTCAAGTAATGTTGACAAGATAGTGTGTTTACATGGTGTCCAAACTACTATCGTATATGATAGAGGTCCTACATTCACTAGTCACTTTTAGGAGCGACTGCATACAACTTTGGGTATGCACTTGAAGTTCAACATTGCTTTCCACCCGCAGATAGATTATAAGTCTGAAAGGACCATCCAGATCTTGGAGGATATGTTGATTACTTGTGTTTTTTAGTTCTCAGGAAGTTGGGATATACACCTCAGTCTGATAGAGTTTGCCTACAATAACAGCTATCGGAGAAGTATTGACATGGCACCATATGAGGCGTTGTATAGGAGATTTTGTAGGTCTCCATTGTGTTGGTATGAGAAAGGGGAGTATTATCTTGTGGTTCCTGAGCTTGGGCAACAAATGACAGATAAGATCAAAGTCATTAATCAATAGTTGAAAGCAGCATAAGACAGACAGAAGTCGTATGTAGACAATCGTTGCTGACCCTTGGAGTTCCAAGTCTGAGACAAATTATATCTCAAGATCTCTCCATGGAAAGGTGTTTTGAGGTTTGGGAAGAAGGTTAAGTTGGCTCCCAAGTTTATGGGACCTTACCCAGTTGTGGGATGTGTTGGGAAGGTGACCTACAAGTTGGACTTGCCACCTAAGTTGCACAAGTTGCATCTAGTGTTCCATGTCAATGTGTTGAGTAACTGCCACCCGGACATAGAGGCAGTGTTACAGCTTGTAGAGCTGGATCTTGATGAGGATATGACCTATGTGGAGAATCCGATATTGATCTTTGAATAGAGGGTGAAGAAGTTGAAGAGAAAGGACCTTGTGTTTGTGAAGGTTCTTTGGCATTACCGTAGCATTGAGGAAGCCACATGGGAGCTCGAAGAGGAGATGAGGATGAAGTACTCTTGTCTTTTCTCTTAGGATTTTGGGGGGAAAATACCTATTAGGGTTTTATGGATTGTAAGGACCGATGCCCACATTTTGGACTAATCCTATTTTCTTTGCCTAAGTGTACTTCTTAGATCCTAGATCAAATCATCTAAGACGTATTTAGGGCATGTTGGAAGTTTGTGCTCCTTGTTTGAGCTTGTTACTTGATGCTTGTGTTTCGTGGAGAGGTCTTTGTACAACTTGCAATTCACCTAGGATAGAGGTTGATGTACAAGTTTGCCACCTCTAGAGTGTTCCTTCTCTCTCTTGGCATCATCTAGAGGAGAGAGGAAGTGTTGGGTGCCTTGTTTTGGCCTTGGTTGATTGGTGAAATCCTTGGTGATGGTGTGGGCACATGTTTGAGCTACGCTTTTCTCTTAGTAGTGTTGTCTTGGGATTGAGAACCTTGATGAGACCCTGTATCGGTTTGTGGTTGCCTTGAGGAGGCTTGGTATCAGTTGAGGGTGTCTTGAGAGACATCCTATTGGTTGGTGTCATCTTGAGGATCACCATATCAAGTTGTGGTGACTCTAGAGGAGTGTCATATCAGTTTCTAACTTAGGGTTTCATCCCTATCGGTTTGTGAAGCAAGGTGGAGGTGTATATCAGCCATGACCTGGGAAGGAGGCCAAGTGGGTGAGATATATGTCCTATCACCTTGTTGCATTGTGTTACATGTGTCCTTTCTTCTTGGACATGTGTCTTCTAGGGTTCTAAGGTGGTGAAACCTTCCCCTTGCTCTCTCTCTATCTCTCTTATTAGCCATGTATATATATCCTTCTCTTCCCATGCAAGAGAACCCTTTTAGTGATCCTTGCTTTATCTCCTTGGTGGTCGACCTTGAGCTTGAAGAGCACTATCCTTTGGAGTTTGGTGGGCGAGCCAAGAGCTTGTGGTTCTCTCTTTCCTCTTCTTCCATGGCAAGTCATGGTTTTCTAGCTTTCTTTCTCTTCTTCTTTCTTCTTCTTAGCTACGGACCTTGGTACATTCCTTTCTCTCTTTTTCTCTTTCTTAACCATGGTTATATGTTCCATCTTTGAGGTGTTGAGCTTGGAGGATCTTCTCCCTCTACCTTGAGCTTTGTGAGCTTGGAGCTTGACCTTGGAGTTTCGAGCTTGTTGGTTTTTCTTGAGGTGGGTTATATAACTCTAAACTGACTTTGTTATAATCACTCTTTTACTTGTTGCCTTGCTAGTTATCTTTAGCTCATGATCTCTTGCTTACTAGTAGCTTTACTTGGTATCCTTGTGTTAATTTTTGAGAATAAAACTTTGTTAAGTTGTTGTGATAAGTTGCTCTTTTCCTTTGCCTAGTTAGCATCATCATCTTGATGTAGAAGATGACTAAAATGATACAATGTGCTAATCTGATATACATATAAAACGATACACTAAACTGGTATGCTCTTGTGTAAACCGATATGCCTCTTATGTTGTATCTTTTTATGATCCAGTTGTGCCTTGGGAGGAATATGTTTGAGTCTCCATTCTTCTAGTTGAGTGTGGAAGTCACATGGGTAACCCTAATCTAATACATGTGTAATCTGCACACCTTGAAAATCGATACACCCTAACCTGATACACCTAGAGTTGGTGAGGGAAACATCTTCCAAGAGGTTCAACTGATACAACCAATCCAATGATCGATATCATATAGAGACCTATGTAACTGATACACAAAGGGGTACATAGGATGATACCCTAGTTGATAGGTGGGCCGATACCCTAAGGGATGGTGAGGTCGATACCCTAGTTGGTTGTTAGGTCGATACCCTAAGGGATGGTGGGGTTGATACCCTAGTTTGTGGGTAGGCCAATACCCTAGATGGGTGGTGAGGTTGATACCTTATGAGGTGGTGTGATTGATATCCTTTATTATTCCCCTCTAGAACGATATCCTTTGTTGTGCCTTGGCCGACACACTCTCATTAAGGTGTTGAGCATGATACCAAGTGATGTTGAGCGTATATAAAGTGATGATAAACCAATACTCATCCTTGTGTTGGTAGGCCGATACACTATCTAGATTGGTTGCCCGATATCTAAGTTAAATTGATACCCTACCTTAGTGTGGTGGCTGATACCCTAACCCTAATCGACATCTTGTGATGTGTATTGATGCATCTTGTGGATTCAAGGGTTACACGGTGTGATGTGATACCTTATAGTGTTATCCTGTGTGTGATGTTGAAATTTATACCTCTTTACATGTTTCATAATAATGATAGGAATATGTTTCCACATCTCTAAATATACTTCATAACAATGAAGGCAATGATGATCTAAAGATTGTTGATGATCCAACCCTGTAAATCCAAATCGGGTAAAGTGAAACCCTAATTGTTATGATGTGGTGTATGATGTAAATGCATAGCATGAGTTCTATGAAATGATGATGCTTTACCTTCTTCTTATCAGTTTCTAACCATGTAGGTGATACTGATTAATGTACATAACATGGTATGCGCTATGGTAGTTATGATGTGATGGACATGTGGACCTTGTGATTGACATTGGTCCTTGTGATGGACATGTGGTCCTTGAGATGGACACGTGGTCCTTGTGATGGACATGTGGTCCTTGTGATGGACATTCATCCTTGTGATTGACATTGGTCCTTCAGATGGATATATAATGAATAGCAGGCATAAAGTGAATCAGTATGTTCTGGTGATTAGTTATACCCTATTTATATAGATCTTGTTCAAAGGTTATATGTTGTAACTTGATTGGTGTTTAAAGATAATTAACTAAGTGAAATCTAATAGTGTAGTTTGACATGTTCCATAGATCCATTCAGTGTCAGCACTTACTGAATGGTGAAACGAGTCTAACTTGGAACGCATATTGTTGAATATGTTGGGTGCAAGTTGGAACACCACCTTGTATATTGAATGTATATGTATCACAGGATTGACTGTAAATCATACCTGGAATTCGTGTCACAGGATTGACTATAAGTGAAACCTAGAATTTGTATCACATGATTAACTGTATGTCATACCTGCAATTTGTATCACAAGATTGACTATAAGTCAAGTCTTGGAAATGCACTGTTATAAGTTGTAGCTGAATTTCACTAGCATTGTAACTTGTACCAAGGTGGGCTAAATCTACACATCGAGACTAAAATTTCCTTCAAATTAGATGACTCATTTTGTCACTACATATTTAATCGTACTGACTGTGGAAGGTGTAGTCGTGGATTTTGGCTCTTTCATTAGACCTTGTATGACACTAACTTGACTGTTTATTCATATAGTGGTTGGTTGGATTTAGATTGTACAATTCAAATCCTTAGTGCGTAATGAATACGTAAACAGCCATCTAGTATAATTGTGTCTGATCAAATTTGAAAACATTGGTTGAGCCTTGTTTGATTTTTATACAATGTTGTTGATAGAGAATATCCATGTTCTTCATATTCCTTTTAAATTATTAAGATGTTTCATAATTTAGTAGTAATTGTTCTTCATTTTATTGATATTGTTGTTTAGTTTATCTTATTTGTGATTATAATAGAGTTGGTAGAGAGTTATATCTCTCATTGGGACTGAGTTTCTGACCCCATTGGTTAACAACCTTTTTAGGTGGACGAGCACGAGGAGGTAGAGATCGTGCAGAGGAGGTTGAGTAGAAGCTAGGGGAGCAGTAGCTGATAAGGTTAGAAGTGTTGTTGGATGTTCTTTGTCAATAGAGTCCTAGATTTGTCCCTATACACTCAAGTCTTTAGGAGCATTTTATAGATGTTTTGAGGATGTGTTGTCTTTATGTGCTTTTTGTATATCAGATATGATGGAATCATGTATATGTTTTTGGACAATGTTTTCATTACAGGTTGACAACTTGCCCTGTGAATGCTTTGAGCCATGAAAGGACTCCTATGTAAAGGTTCTTGCAATATGTTTGTTTTATAAGAAAAGGTTTTAATTCTTTGTGTTTTCTGCTAATAAGTTCATTAATCTCTCTTTTGTAGTTTTGTATTGAGTAACCTCACTTCATGTGGCGTGGGGCATCATAGAGGTGGCCTCAATTTTTTCCTCATAAATTTGACACCCATAGATTTTTTTCATTATAAACCATATATAATACTTTGAGGACTAATAAGTATTGTGCATCTTAAATTTTGTTTTTTATTGCAAGCAGAATAGTAAATTTGTGTGCCAAAAGAGTACTTATCATCTACATCCATTTCTTCTAGTTTGTAGTAGAAAACAATTATGGAAAACATTTTTGGGTATAAACAACATGCAAGATTTAATACTTCACAAATGATCGGTACAATGTCCCATGTATGTAAAGATGTCCAGATATATGTAAAGATGTCCAGATATATGTAAAGGCACCAACCTTTACAAGTGGTAAGGCCTAATTGTCATAACATTATGATCTACATAGACAAGATGATAAAAAAGATCAAGCTCCTGAATAGTTTCTTCTTTTCTCATATAGAGAACATCCAAGCACGTAATTTCATCCTCTAAAAAGCAACACATAAAAATAATGTGAATATGGGATAACAATGGTTTTCATATTGTACTGGTGATACCAGAGTTAATTTTAAATTATGGATCTCTGTGTAAATCCACCCACAATGTAGGTTTGGTGATTAATCCCAAAGAATTAATAATAGAAATTCCATAGGAGGAGGTGTGTATCAACCATGACCTAGGAAGGATGCCAAGTGGGCGAGACATAGGTCCTATCACCTTGTTGCATGGTGTTACATGTGTCCTTTCTTCTTGGACATGTGTCTTCTAGTGTTCTAAGGTGGTGACACATTCCCCTTGCTCTCTCTCTCATCAACCATGTATATATACCCCTCTCTTCCCATGTAAGAAAACCCTTTTAGTGATCCCTGATTTCTCTCCTTGGTGGCTGACCTTGAGCTTGGAGATCACTCTCATTTGGAACTTGGTGGGTGAGCCAAGATCTTGTGGTGCTCTCTTTCATCTTCTTCCCTAGTAAGCCATGGTTTTCTAGCTTTCTTTCTCTACTTTTTTCTTCGTCTCGGCCATGGACCTTGGTACCTTCTTTTCTCTCTTTTGCTCTTTCTTAGCCATGGTTCAATCTTCCTTCTTGGAGGTGTTGTGCTTGGAGGATCTTCTCCCTCTACCTTGAACTTTGTGAGCTTGGAGCTTGACCATGGAAGTTAGAGCTTGGTGGTTGTTCTTGAGGTGGGTTATATATCTCTAAATCAACTTTGTTACCATCACTCTTTTACTTGTTACCTTGCTATTTATCTTTAGCTCATTATCTCTTGTTTGCTAGTTACTTTACTTGGTAGCCTTGTGTTCAATTTTGAGAATAAAAACTTGTTAGGGTGATGCCGTAAGTTGCTCTTTTCCTTTGCCTTGTTAGTATCGTCATCTTGAGGTAGAAGATGATTAAACCGATATGATATGCTAATATGATATACATATAAACCGATATGCTCTTATGTAAACCGATATGCCTCTTATGTTGTGTCTTGTTATGATCTAGTGATGCCTTGGGCGGAAGAGTGTTGAGTATCCATGCTACTAGTTGAGTTTGTACATCGACATGGGTAACCCTAATATGATACATTTGTAATCCGACACACCTTGCAAATTGATACACCCTAACCTGATACACCCAAAGTTGGTGAGGGAAACATCTCCCTAGAGGTTCAGAAGATACAACCAACCCTATTCACGGTATCATATAGAGACCTATTTGACCAATACATAAACGGGTACATAGGAGGATACCCTAGTTGATGGGTAGGTCGATACCCTAGTTGGTAGGTACGTCGATACCCTAGTTGGTGGGTACATCGATACCCTAAGGGATGGTGAAGCTGATACCCTAGTTGGTGGGTAGGTCGATACCCCAAGGGATGCTGAGGCCGATACCCTAGTTGGTGGGTAGGTCGATACCCTAGATGGGTGGCGAGGTTGATATCTTATGAGGTTGTGTGATCGATATCCTTTCTTATACCCCTCTAGACCGAAATCCTTAGTTGTGCCTTGGCCGACACACACTCATTAAGGTGTAGAGACTGATACCAAGTGCTGGTGAGCCGATACAAAGTGATGATAAACCAAACTCATTCTTGAGTTGGTAGGTTTATACCCTATCTAGAGTGATTGCCTAAAATCTAAGATAAACTGATACCCGACCTTAGTGTGGTGGTTGATACCCTGACCCTAATTGACATCTTGTTATGTGTAGTGATGCATCTTGTGGATGATAGGGTTACATAGTGTGATGTGATACTTTATAGTGTAATCATGTGCATGATGTTGAAAGTTATACCTCTTTACATGTTTCATAATATGTTGGGTTTTATGTGGTTGGAGTAGGGAGAAGAAATAAAAAATTTATTGGACCATAAACCCATAACTAGCAGACTGTGTCAACATCTATGTAATAGGAAGGATGGTTTTAGTGAGATATACCTAGTCATGTGGCTTGCTCAGTGACTATACCTCACAGCAAGTGCAACCTTCCACCACCTGTCTTCGATGACGTCTGTGCAGCTTCTAGTCTTGACTCAGACTTTAGTTGATTGTCGTCCTCCTAAATGGTACAAGCCTCCCACCTCTATAGATATTCCACACGAACTAGAGGGAAATCTAGTCATCCTAAAGAATAGACTACAAGGATTTGTCCCCTTCTGTTGGCATACTAGTCACCGACACACTCTCCCACAACCAGTTGTTGTTTTGTAGTTGTCTTTCCGTCGTTGTTCCTCCCTGGACAGGTAGAACTTGCTTGGGTTATCTCGGTTACCACAACCAGAGAGGACAACGACTGTAGAGAAACTAATGTTCTAAGTTGTGTATCTAGAGAAGCCCCCTATACCCCTCTATTTATAGTTGAGGTCTGGGCTAGGGTTCCCAGTCTAAGCGGGAGTAGAAGGGTCTGGAATTTCTATGAACAATTTGCACTACGGAAGGCAAACTGATCATTTCACTAGTGAACCAGTCAATTGGGAGTGTGAGCCGATCGGTTCACCCAGTGAACCGGTTGTTTCACTTCCCAGACTTTCATGCAATTGACTTTCCTTATTCATTTCTAATTAATGCAAAGATTAATTATTGTCCCAATCAAATTGAACAATTGAAATGAACAACTTTTTCTCACAAATAAGGACAACTCAACAATGCTCGTTTGGTCCAGCTAAACCTATCAATTCACTAGAGTGAACCGGTCATCTCATTGACAATTAGCCAGTGAGTTCACCCAGTGAACGAGTCGGTTGGTGGTCCAAATTGTGTAGAACATAATCAATTTATTTCTCAATCAATATGACACTCTAATCAGTTCGTTCAACACTTGAACTTGATGATTTTGAGTCGAGTCTATTGATTGAATGTTTAATTGAGTACCCAAACACTTTAGTAATCAATCCAAACATCATCCATGGATAAAGTCCTCTTCTAGGTTAATCCTTTGTGTGTGACCCTATAGGTCCCATTTCACATTGGTAGTGAATGTTCGTAACTAGCTTATGACATCACAAGAAAAGAGCGATACCTAGTAGCACATCAGTGCTACCCAAGTGAAAAGGAATGTTGGAGAAAAACTTTCAATCCTACAATCTGTGATTGGTGTTCCAGTGAACGTATAATTCCTTTATCTCTGATATCCTGAATGAATTCAAGGCACAAAGTTGTCATCCTTTCAACATTCATTCATGTTTCTTGAACTAAAGCAGACTGTTTTAGATATGTGTGACGTCAATATCAAAAATTGATTATCATGTGCATGCACTTTCTCAGTCTCTCTTATCCAGTAGCCTAGACATCATACTCCCTTGTAGGGACAAATCCCATATATATCACCCATATTCTATCTCATGCGTCAAAGCCACCCAATCATCACCGTTATAAAAACCCATATTTTATGATTGTGTTTGATGATGTCAAAGTGTACCCAATCACATTCGATGAGTGTAGTGATTTTAGGTCTAAGAATCACAATCACCAACATCACTATGAGAGATGCTTTTGACTACCATGTCATGGTTTCACGTGTCACTCTCATGGTGGGTCTGTCTGATACACTATTCTCCAACATGTATCTATGTGCTTGGTTTGCTATCATATATCATCACTAATGAGATATTGTCATCAACCAACACACACTTGCATCTTGACGTGTCATTGTTTTCTATCAGCCTTCCACAATGACATCCAAATAGGCAAAACATACGTAATTGAGTATTTTCATTCCTTACACATTCATCTGCTCCATCATATATCTCATAATTGATTGAGGTGGAATAAATTGAAAGCTTTCCTTTGATATTTATCAAATCAATCAGAACATATGTCAATCCAATCATCATATGATTGGCTCTCTGGGCATACATACCAATAGACTCCCACTTGCACTTAGAGCCAATCACCTTTGAATCATATTCTTAGTGATATCTAAACATGTCCCACACGTTTTTGCTGCACTAGTGCTAATCCAGTGAGTTAGCAACATTTTTCTTTAGTCGGTATATTGCATATTTCACATCTCCTCGCTGTATGACATTTCATATGAGATGCATTTACTGTAATATGCTATCTAATATTCCTTGCCTAAAAATTAGCTCCATAGTTTGACTTAGTATATCTACTTTGTCATCAATGGTTGGAGTATCCTATAAGTTCATCCGTATGAACTTCTAGATCCATATAGTATCCTCTAGTGTACATAACACAACAATACTCGACATCCCTTTTAGAATTAAATGACCTTTTAATTTTGCTCGGAACATTTCCATTTAACAATTCTTGTTCACTTTACCATTGAATATAACTTTTATATTTTGCATTTTGCGATCATTTTTTGTCATTTCAGAAGCTTGCATCAATGTAACTCATTTACACTCAACTCTTCCTTGTATTACCATAGAACTAATCCTTTAATACTTCATAAGTACATAAATAAGTTCTTTATGGTATTTTAGTGACTCTCACTGGAAGTAAACAGACATCCATTCATCATGTCCATTACATATGAGATAGCATGATCTACATATCATATTGTCATGTCTAATACATACAAGATGATGAATGCATATAATTTTTCTTGTCATGTCCAATACATACAAGATAATGGGATGATTACATACATGATAGATCCAATTGCATAAGGCATATATCTATGTGTTCCTTTCTTCATAAGAATTTGGGACACGAGGCATATGAGAGACTAACTCCATGTAGCATGAACAAGTTTTCTCCCACTAAATCTTTGCATACTGAACCCTTCATTATAGATTGCCAATGTATGCTCTCTCTTTATCAGGTCAAGAGACTTTTGAGAACTATCTCTAAAGACCTCTATTCCTATCAAATAGGACATTTCTCTTTATTCCTTTAAAGAAGATATGTCCACACCAGTTTCTATTCTTCGAACGTTTCATTCCTTATCAACATGTGGAATATGAATACGCTCTTCTTTATTTTGATATATCAGTCAAACCTTTTGACTATATAATCAAAGTAAAGACTCTAGTTCTGATATGCTTGTATTTAATCAATCATATTGATTAATTTCTTGTAACTTATAGATTGCAATCGCATTAACAAAATTATAAAACTCTTCAGGTTGTGTCACATACACATACTCATGTTATTCCTTCTAGTAATGCAGTTATAATATCCATATGCCAAATTTCATACTATTTAAGTTCCAATAGCAATCATGATCATTTATGGCCTATAGCCACTGTAATTTGTAAAATAAAATCATGAGGTTCAACACCTTGAACTCATTTAAATTTATCTCAACCAAGCAGCTCTTGAAATGTCATCCATGTCAGTCTTAACTCTTAATACCCAATTGTACTTATGGGTCTTATCCCTATAAGTGCTACCATTAAGGTCATACCTTATTTGGTTCACATGGAAGTCACTTTGGATCTTATGGCTCCAAGCCATAACTCAAGATCTGGTTCCTCAATATCATATAGATAAATTATTGACTCATCATCATATGACCAATTAATCACCTTTGAGTTTGGATATCATTATCCATCAAGATCAAGGTGTGTTCCACTAGATATATGAGGTGTATATGTTACATAAGAAATTTGAGATTCCACAACAATTGTGACTCTTAATCTCCTTTTGTACATTTATATAGTGTAAAGCATGTTCTTTAGAAGAATTCTAGAAGATTAGTTATTTGTTTCATGATCATTCCCTTACTATTAGAGTATGATTCCTCCTTTGATTAGACATAATTATGCCTTATTCATGAGTTTTCTATGATACCCTATCACAATTACTCACAAGGTCCTCAAACATTTTCTTTAAGTATCTCGTTCATTGATCATATGAAAGAGGTAATACTTTTTCCAAGTTCATTCTTCATTTATGATTTTCTTGAACACTTCAAGTTATTCATATTGGTATTTCATTAAATACCATATCTAAAGTATTAGCATTTACTCCAATAGGTATGTATATACATCAATATGTATTATACCTAATAGAACAGTCATTCTCCCACTACATCTAGTGAAGATTGACTTGTCATCATGCTCAATAAACAAGACATTTATATCTCTTAGTGGTTCATTAACTAAGAGATTCTAGTTTATCCATCAACATGGAACCCAGAGATGAATTTCTTATTCATTTGTTTAGATGATAATGCTAACAAATTGTTTGAGTAATCAATAACTTTTAGGTATTATTTATTTTATCTCGTGCTTATCAAGTACCACAAGATAAATAAGGCATTGCTATAAAAGATCATATCTTTGAAATTGAAACATGAACTTTATTGATAGACATCATTGTCATTACAAGATGCAAAAATAAAGTGTTTCTATTTATTGGAAAAATGAAATAGCAGTTCATAACTCTATTACATGCCCTTTGGGATGAAATAAATTAAAAGGTACTTCTATCTATGGCAGCAACACTTGCTCCAATATTGATGAGTGTTCCTTCTTGGTCCTTTCATAAAGGCCATCACTACTTTTTAGATCATGCACATCATATATGTCAGATCTATATCTTGGTATCATATACCTAAGATAAAGAAGCATTTTTAGGTTTATTTCATAATACCTAAGATAAAGAAGCATTTTTAGGTTTATTTCATAATACCTAAGATGGAGACTTCCATCCCCTCCTTCTTTAGTTCATCTATGTAGAGAGGGAAATTTGTCTTCCAATGTCTTGGCTCATGACAATGGTGACATTTGCCTCCCTTGTTCACCCCTCCCTTGTCTTTGAGATTTGAATATGGCTTGGACTGCTAGCTACCATCAAAACCTTTCTTTGTTTTGCCCTTTCCCTTGCCTTTAGACTTTACCTTCTTTCTACTGATCATAATCACGTATCTGTGTTTATCTTTCTTCATCTATGCCTCAGCTGACCTCAACATGCCCAACAACTGTATCAGTGACCTATCAAAGTTGTTCATATTGTAGTTCATCACAAACTAATTCTAGGATTCTAGAAATGATTGTAGTATCTCATTAGTAGCCAACTCTTGGCTCAGAGGGAATCCCAGTCATGTTAGGTTTTGTATATACCCAATCATCTTAGAGTGTGTGAGGGCCTACTGGATCTCCTTCTATCATAACACATTTGAACAAAGCCTTGGAGACATCATATTAATCTTGATGTGCTTGGTCTTGATACATGTTCTTGAGATGTTGAACCATCTCAATGACGTCCATGTGTTCATGTTGTCTCTGCAACTCATAGTTCATTGAGCACAACATCAAGCACTTCACATCAATGGCATCCTCAATATACTTCTTATAAACATCCCTTTTAGCCTTTGGTACGGTGGGAGTGGGTTCATCTGGTTCTGGTGTATCTAGAACATAGAGCGTTTGCTTTTGAGTGAGAATAGTTCTCAACATCCTAAACCAGCCATGGAAGTTGTTCCCATTTATCTTTTCCTTCTCAAGGACGGATCGCAATGAAAAGTGATTGTTGTTGGTAGCCATTTATTCTACAAAAAGGAAAATTTGCAATTTTAGTCCAAAACTCTTTTGATTTGATTTGATTTGAAAATTGATGATATTAATTTGGTCTTTAATTAATTGTCGCTCCCAATATTTTTATCAAATTGATAGCCCTCACCATTAATTCATAAGATTGCAGTGTACAACCTTCTAGTGAGCAAGATCTTGATTTAATCTAACCCATGGACCAGCTAGGGATGTCACCCACAACTAGAATATTTTAGGTAGGCAACCATTGCCAATTGCATCATATGCAACTCTTGATAGATGTTGTTCACAACTCCTTGGCATGTACATCTTTATGCCTCAAGGTGCTTGATCTGATCAAGGTCACCATGATAAGTCTGAGCCAAAAGGCAACACAATGAATATGCACCCTGCTAGGGAAGGCCCACATTTCACCATCACACTTCCACAAGATAGACGGTCCACCATTCTAGGGTGTGCTAACACTTAGTTGATCAAGATTTTCATGTGTGCTACTTTTAGAAGGCATCTTAAACTTAATATTTATATTGAGGGGTTTGAATATGCTTATATATGCATATATGTATCTAATCACCACATATATAGTACATATCATATACATGCTATATCCCATAAATGAAAACATGCAATAAATATAAAGCGATGATTATGGCCATACTACTGTAGTTCCTTGGGCCACACGGAACTACAGTCATCTAAGGTCTACATCACATGCAACCAGTTATTAATGAAGATATGTGCTTGCCAATTTGAGTTGATTGGTTCAACCTTTGAACTGGTTGGCTCACCTCTTGGCCGGTTAGTTGGTCTCCTCCAGTCGGTCATCTGGCTCATCTAGATTGTTGGCTCGTCTGGTCGTCTGGGCTTCTCATTGGTCCACCAACTGTTCCTCAGTCGGTCATCTCAGTCCATCAAGTGGTCATCTTCATTATTCCTCATAACTAGAAATAAAGCTAGCTAATCTTATTTTACATAATGTTTGTGAAACCTTGAGTTACATTCAAGGGGAGCAAAGGTAGAAGTGAATCTTGAGTCATCTCTGTTGGGTTTTAGGGGAGGCAGAGAACGCAGCGGAAACAAAAAATGTTCTCCTCCCCAAACCCAAAACAAGGAAACACATCAACGTCTATACAATAGGAAAGGGATGGTTTGTGGAATCATACCTTGTCCCGAGGCTTGCTCGGTGACAATACCTCACGGCTTGCGCGGTCTTCACCTCCGGTCTTGTACGATGTCTGTGAAGCTCCTGGTCGCACCGGGACTGATGACTCTTGGTCTCATCGGGACTGTCGGGATTGGCAGCTGTCCTCCGAGCAGAAGAAATCTCCCACCTCTGAAGTAGTCGACATGGACCACCTGGAACTCCAATCTCCTTGTCCCACAAGGAATTGGAAGGATTCGCACCCTCCTATCAGCGTACTAGTCACTGACACACTCTCCTGCCACTAGTCGCTTTCTGCAATTTTCTTTCCCTTGTTGTGCCTCCCTTATCGGGTAGCACTTGCTCGGGCTCTCTCGGTTACCAAAACCAGAGAGAACGAAAACTTTACAGAGCAACTGGTTGCACTGTGTTGTTCTTTGAGAAGCCCCCAATACCCCTATATATATAGGAGGGTCATGGGACAGGGTTCTCTATCCCGGGTAATGCGGGACTAAAGTAGGAGTAGAAGGGTTCGAGATTTTCCACAAAAACAACCAACTGTGTGACTTGAACCAATCATTTCACAACTGAAACAATCGATTGGGGGCCTGAGCCGGTCGGTTGACTCCTCAACTGATCGGTTTGGACACCTCAACCGATCGGTTCACTTTTGAACCGGTCGGTTCGTGGTCCTGATCAGTTCCCGATTGACTTTCCTTCTTTTGTTTCTAATTGGTATCAAATAACAATCCTTATTCCATTCGTATTAGACAAGTAAAACAAAAAGAATTTTCTCACAAATCTTTCTTTCCCAACTTGCTCGGTTCGACCTGTTGAACTGATCATTTCAACACTTGAACCGATTGTTTCACCCTGTCCATGAGTCGATCGGTTCACCAAGCTTAGCTGATCGGTTCATCACATGAGCCGATCGGTTGGGAGTGCAGATTGTGCAGAAATAGTCAATTGCAGTTTCAATCAATCTGATACTCTAATCAATCTGTCCAACACCTTGAACATTATGATATTAAGCTATCAATTAATTTAGTGTTTAATTGAACTACTAAAATCCTTTCGTAATCAATCAAAACATTGTTTATGGACAAAACTCCTCTTCCAGATTGAATCCTATGTGTGTGACCCTGCAGGTCCATTTCACGTTGGAAGTGAAAGTCCATAACACTTATGACTTCACAAGCAAAGAGCGGTGCCTAGTCACACATCAGTGCTACCTAAGTGAAATAGAAAGTTGGAGAACAACTTTCAATCCTACAATCCGGGAATGGTGTTACAGTGAATGTATAATTACTTTGTCTCTGATATCCCGAATTAACTCGAGGCATGGAACAGTCATCCTGTCAACGTTCATTCACTTTCTTGATCTCAGAGTAGATTGTAAGAGATATGTATGACATCAATATCACATATTGATTCACACATGTGTGCACGCCTTTCTCAATCCTACTCATCAAGTGGCCATGGATATCAAGCTCCCTTAGGAGGGACAAATCCCATATCTATCACTCACCCCTCAAAAGCCCCATGTGTCCAAGCCACCCAATCATCACCTTTATAACAACCCATGTTTCAGGACTGTGTTTGATGATGTCAAAGTGTACCCAACGACATGTGTTGAGTGTAGTGATTTCAGGTCAAAAAATCACAATCACCACCATCACTGTGAGTACTGACTGTGACTACCATGTCATGGTTCCTTGTGTCAAACTCACGGTGGGTCTGTATGATATGTTTGTTCTCTAACAAGTACCTATGTGTTTGGTTTGATATCTCTATATCATGACTAATGAGATTTTGTCATCAACCAACACCACAATCTAGTCTTGTGTGTCATTGTTGTCTATCTACCTTCCATAATGACATTCGACTAGGGACATAACAAGAATGTACAAACTCTTAGCATCTGTATGATCTCATCGTTCAGGTCTTTAACCTGAAGGCATACGTCATTGAGTACTGTCATTCTCTAGACATTCAATATGTTCTATCACTATCTCATATGATTGAACCAGAAAGAATTGGAAGCTTGCCTTTGATGTTTATCAAATCAATCTTAATGTATCCCACCAATCATCCCATGATTGGCTCTCAGGTATAATAGGCGTATCTATTGCAGCTCCTGGTCTTGACCCGAACTGCAGTTGACTATCGTCCTCCTGAGCGGTATAAGTCTCCTGCCTTTATAGATAGTCCACACAAACTACGGAGAACTCTAGTCATCCTAAAGAATAGACTAGAAGGAGTTGTCCCCTTCTATTAGCGTACTAGTCACCGACATACTCCCACAACTAGTTACTATTTTGCAGTTGCCTTTCCCTCGTTGTTCCTCCCTGGACAAGTACAACTTGCTGGGGCTCTCTCGGTTACCACAACCAGAGAGGAAAACAACTTTGCAAAGCAACTGATGTTCTGATTTGTGTCTATGGAGAAGCCCCCATGTACCCCTCTATTTATAGTAGAGGACAGGGTCAGGGTTCCCAAGATGTGCAGGAGTAGAAGGGTCCAAAATTTCCATGAATAATTTGCATTGCGGTAGGCAAACCGATCATTTCACTAGTGAACCGGTTGGTTGGGAGTGTGAGCCTATCGGTTCACTCAGTGAACCAGTCATTTCACTTCCCAGACCTTCCTACAATCGACTTTCCATATTCGTTTCTAATTAATGCAATGATTAATTCTTGTACTAATCAAATTGAACAAGTGAAACAAAAAACTTTTTCTCAGGAACTGGGACAACTCAACATGACTTGTTTAGTCTAGCTGAACCGATCAGTTCACTGGAGTGGACCAGTCATCACACTGATAATGAGCTAATCGGTTCACCCAATGAATTGTTCGGTTGGTGGTCCAGATTGTGCATAACACATTCAATTTAGTTCTCAATCAATCTGACACTCTAATCAGTTGGTTCAACACTTGAACTTGATGATTCTGAGTCAAGCCTATTGATTGAATGTTTGATTGAGTACCCAAACACTTTAGTAATCAATCCAAACATCATCCATAGATAAACTCCTCTTATAGGTTACTCCTTTGTGTGTGACCCTGTAGGTCCCATTTCCCGTTGGAAGTGAATGTCCATAACTAGCTTATGACATCACATGCAAAGAGCGGCACCTAGTCGCACATAAGTGCTACCCAAGTGAAAAGAAAAGTTGGAGAACAACTTTCAATCCTATAGTTTGTGATTGGCGTTTCAGTAAATGTATAATTCCTTTGTCTTTGATATCATGAATGAACTCATGGCATTGATTTGTCATCCTATCAATGTTCATTCATGTTTCTTGAACTAGAGCAGACTGTTTGAGATATGTGTGACATCAATATCATAAATTGATTAACATGTGCATGCACATGCCTTTCTCAGTCTGGCTTATCAAGTGGCATGGACAACATACTCCCTTAGGAGGGACAAATCCCATATCTATCACTAACACTCTATCTTATGCGTCAAAGCCATCCAATCAACATCGTTATAACAACCCATGTTTTAGGATTGCATTTGACGATGTCAACGTGTACGCAATCGCATTTGCTGAGTGTAGTGATTTCATGTCTAAGAATCACAATCACCGCCATCACTATGAGAGATGATTCTAACTACCATGTCATGGTTCCATGTGTCACTCTCATGGTGGGTCTGTCCGATACACTATTCTCCAACATGTATCTATGTGCTTAGTTTGATATCATATATCATGACTAATGAGACACTGTCATCAACCCACACACACTCTAGTCTTGATGAGTCATTTTTGTCTATCAACCTTCCATAATGACATCCGACTAGGGACATAAAAAGAATGTGCATACTCATAGAATATGTATGATCTCATTGTTCAGGTCACATACTTGAAGACATATGTCATTGAGTATTGTCATTCCTTAGACATTCATTCTTCTCCATCATATATCTCATGATTGATTGAGCTTGAATAAATTGGAAGTTTGCCTTTGACATTTATCAAATCAATCAGAACATATGCCAATTGAATCATCATAGGATTGGCTCTCTAGGCATACATACCAACATAATAATGATAGGAATATGTATCCACATCTCTAAATATACTTCATAACAATGAAGGAAGTGATGATCTAAAGATGGTTGATGATCTGACCATGTAAACCCTAATAGGGTAAAGTGAAACCCTAATTGTTATGATGTGAAGTGTATGATGTAAACATATAGCATGAGTTATATGAACTTATGATGTTTTTCCTTCTTGTTATCAGGATCTAACCATGCAGGTGATACTGATTGATGTACATAGCCAGGTATGAACTATGTTAGTTATGATGTGATGGACATGTGGTCCTTGTATTGGACATTGGTCCTTGTAATGGAAATGTTGTCCTTGAGATGGACATGAGGTCCCTGTGATGGACATTCATCCTTGTGATGGACATGTGGTCCTTGAGATGGACATTGGTCCTTGCGATGGACATTGGCCCTTGTGATGAACATTGGTCCTTGAGAAGGATATATGATTAATAGTAGGCATAGAGTGATGATGTGATTCAATATGTTCTGGTGATGAGTTATTCCATGTTTATATAGATATTGTTTAAAGGTTATATGTTGTAACTTGATTGATGTTAAAAGATGTTTAGGTCGATCTAATTAATCAAGTAAAATCTAATAGTGTAGTTTTCCTTGTACCATAGATCCATTCAGTGTCAACACTTGTTGAATGGTGAAATGAGTCTAACTCGGGACACATATTATTGAATATGTAGGGTGCAAGTGGGAACACCACCTTGTATCCTGAAAGTATATGTATCATAGGATTGATTGTAAGTCATACCTAGAATTTGAATCACATGATCGACTGTAAGTCATACCTAGAATTTGTATCATAGGATTGAATGTATGTAATACGTAGAATTTGTATCACGGGAATTACTATAAGTCAAATCCTGGAAGAGCATTGTTGTAAGCCGAAGATCAATTTCACTAGCATCGCTACCTATACCAAGGTGGGATAAATTTGTATAGTGAGACTAAAATGTCCATGGAAGCAGATGACTCAGTTTGTCATTGCATATTTACTCATACTGACCGAGGAAGGTGATGTCGTGGAATTAGACCTTGTATGACATTGACTCGACTATATATTCATATAGTGGTTAGTTGTATTTGAATGGTACGATTAAAATCCTCAGGGCATAATGAATACATAATTAGCCATATAGTACAATTGTATAGGATCAAATATGAAAATAGTGGTTGAGGCCTTGCTTGATCTTTATACATTGTTTTTGATAGAGAATATACATGTTCTGTATATTCCTTTTAAATTATTAAGATGATTCATAATTCCACAATAATTGTTCTTCCTATTATTTATTTAGTTTCTCAGTTTATCTTTTCTGTGATGATAAAAGATTTGGTTGAGAGTTATATCTCTCATTGGTATTATGTGTCTCACCCCGTTGGTTAACAACCTTTTTAGGTGGACGAGCACAAGGAGGTAGAGATCATGTAGAGGAGGTTGAGAAGCAGGTAGGGGAGCAGTAGATGATAAGGTTGGAAGTGTTTCTATATGTTCTTTGTCGGTAGAGTCCTAGAGTCATCCTTGTACATTCGGGTCTTTGGTAGCATTTTGTAGATGTTTTATGGACGCACTATCTTTATGTGCTTTTTGTATATCAGATATAATGGAATCGTGTATATGTTTCTGTAACAATGTTTCGTTACAGATTGACAACATGCCTGTGAATGCTTTGAGGCATGAATGGAATCTTGTGTAAAGTTTCTTGCTATATGTTTTTTTATGAAAAATGTTTTAATTCTTAGCATTTTCTTCTAATAAGTTTGTTAATCTCTCTTCTGCGGTTTTGTTTTGAGTAACCTCACTTCATGTTGCATGGGGCGTCACAGTTTAACTTGGTATCAAAGCTTTAGGTTCATTGAGTTTAAAAGGACCTAAGACTTGGGTTTGTGTTTGTTCTAGTGTTCTCCATTCTGTCTTATAGTCACTTCTTCTTGTGCAAAAAAAGAAGTAAAGTAGAAAGATGTTTGGAGAACCCAAAGAACATGTTGTCAAGAGTAGTGTTGTTGTACCATGTGGTGGTGCAAGGAACGAGGCACCTAATGATCAGGTACCTGAAGTCCCCTAGTTTGACCATTCCATGATAGAAAACCTCACCTTTCAATCACTTTTCGGGTAGTTTATGGCAACGATGACTCATATGGCAGATACGATTCCCACACCTCAGCCTAGGGCACCTATTCCCCATGCTGAATATTCAGGTATTTGGAAGACTTTCAAGCGGCGTCACTATATTGGAGCGGTTAAGTATGCGGGGACACATGCACCGTCGGACACAGATATGTGGTTTGCTGAGATTGAGAAGGCCTTTAAGATCATGAATATCCCTGAAGAGGATAAGGTGAAGCATGAGGTGTACCTCTTGAGAGAGAGTCAATTGGTGGGCCATATAGGAGGAGAAGAGACCCAATGTTTTGGTTGGTTGGGAGGAGTTCCGATGGGAATTTGCTAGTCACTACTTCCCAAAAACATATTTGGATGAGAATATCAGTCAGTTTGAGAGGATTCGATAGGCATCCATGACGATTAATGAGTATGAGGTAAGGTTTATGGAGTTGTTGAGGTTCTGTTCTCACATGGTTGCGACAGATAATGAAAGGATTTTTCATTTTGAGAAGGGGTTGAATGTTGAGTTGTCTACCCCAGTTGCTGCTTTGGAGAATCAAGAGAGGTTTGCTATGTTTGTGGAGTCTGTTCGAAGGATAGAATGATCCATAAAGAAGAAGAGAGAGGCAAGTTCTAAGAAGAGGTCTGCACAGTTTTTAGGGCATTCTTCTGGTGGCTTCAAGAAGCCAAGGTTTTATGCACTACTAGCGTCGCAGAGGTTTGGTGCTTCGACACAGTGGTCACCGAGCAAGGGCAGAGGCCATAGTTTTCTTCCCTCAGGAGACCAAAGTGTTGCATCAACATCGGTGATAGTACCATCTAGGCCATAGTATGGGAACTAGGCATGCCACAAGTGTGGATAGGTAGGACATTTGAGGCGAGAATGTTCGATGAGAGGTGAATAAGTGACCCAACATCTAAGGTAGAGTCAGCTGGGATCACAGAGACAGTAGAATAGTTTTGAAGGAGGATGAGGATGTATCCCAACATCCCAAGTTGGATCATCTTCTCAGGGAAGCTGAGGACAAGGGTGACAATATGCAAATGCTAGGTTCTACGTGATGAGTCATCCGGAGGTGGTGGTTAACCCACAAGTGGTGATAAGTCAGATGGATTTATTTCATTCTGATTTGTCTTCTTCTTACATATATTTGTTGTGGTTGACCCGGGTGCTACTCACTCTTTTATCACATGTGAAGTTCTTAGTAGTTGCTCATTGCCTGTTAGTCATAGGAAGAATAGCTTGTTTCTAGAAACCCCATTGGTTAGTTCTATAGTGTTGTAGGATGTGTGTCCTTCCTGTGTTCTCTCTTTTTTGGAACACAGTATTGAGGTGGATCTTATACCTTTTAACATGCATGGATTTGATGTGATCTTTGGAATGGATACCTTGGAGAAGTATAGAGTAGTCTTGGGTTGTAGTTCCAAACAAGAGACATTTGTGGATGGTAGTGAGATGTGGACCTTCCAAGGAGATAGGAAGATTCCCACAACGTGTCTTATGTCAACTATAGTGGCGAGGAAGCTTTTGAGAAGGCATTTATGGCACATGTGGTGGATATAGAGATGAGGAGTCTTAGTATCCAAGAAGTGTTGGTGGTTAGAGAGTTTGAGGACATGTTTCCTAGAGAGTTTCTAGGTGTTCCCCCACCCCGTCAGATGAATTTTGAAATCAATATGGTTCCTGGTATGCAACATAGATCATACACCGTATAGGATGGCACCGACAGAGATGGTTGAGTTGAAGAAACAATTGCAAGAACTGCTTGACAAAGGTTTCATCATGTTGAGTACATCACCTTGGGTTGCTCCAGTGTTGTTTGTGAAGAAGAAGGATGGATCTATGAGGTTGTGCATAGATTATAGACAGTTGAACAAGTCCACAATAAATAATAAGTATCCTTTATCGATGATAGATGATTTGTTTGATCAGTTGTGTGGTGTGATAGTGTTCTCAAAGATAGATCTGTGGTCAGGCTATCATCAGTTGAGGATCAAGGAGGATGACATAGCAAAGTCAGCTTTTAGGATGAGGTATGGTCACTATGAGTTTGTGGTTATGTCGTTTGGGATGATCAATGCACCAACAACATTTATGGATTTGTTGAATAGGGTGTTTCGACCGTTCCTTGGCCAGTTTGTAGATGTCTTCATAGATGACATTTTAATACATAGTTGGGACTGTCAACAGCACACACAACATCTTCATCAAGCATTGTTAGTATTGAGACAGTACCAGCTCTGTGCTAAGTTCAGCAAGTGTGAGTTCTGGTTAGGGAGGTAGCTTTCTTGGGACACGTTATAATTGTAGAAGGAGTACACATGGATCCTAAGAAGGTAGAGTCTGTGAAAAAATGGGATCAACTAAAGATGTCAACAGAAGTTTGCAGTTTCCTAGGTTCGGCAGGTTACTACTAGAGGTTCATTAAGGGCTTCAACACTATCTCCCTACCCCTAACTAAGTTGATGAGGAAGGATGTGTCATTCGTTTGGGATGATAGATGATAATGAGCTTTTCATACATTAAAGGAGAAGTTGACAAGTTCACCAGTTTCGATTTTTCCTGAGAAAGAAAAAAGATATATCATGTTCTGTGATGCATCAGACAAACGAGTAGTTTCTTTTACTTCTCGACAGCTTAAGAAACACGAGGAGAATTATCCAACCCATGACTTGGAGTTAGCTGCACTAGTACATGCTTTAAATATTTGGAGGCACTACCTGTATGGGGAGAAGTGTCAGATCTTTACAGATTACAAGAACCTGAAGTATATCTTTTCACATCAAGAGTTGAATATAAGACAACGACGTTGGATGGAGTTGATCAAAGATTATGACTGCACAATTGATTATCATCCAAGAAAGGAAAATTTTGTGGCAGACGCCTTGAGAAGGAAATCTTCATCTATAGATAGAGGTCAGTTGAGTTCTTTTATGTGTCACATGTGAGACGTGTTGATCATCTTGCATTAGATGAATGTCAAATTGGAAGTCTCCATGTTAGCCAGTTTATTGGCTCAGTTACAAGTAAAGCCTACACTGAGACAACAAACTAGATAAGCTCAACAGACAGATATTGTGACACCACAGATTAGATCAGAGTTTGACAATGATAAATTTGATGTTTTCCACGAGATGGAAGATGAGATAGTGTGTCATCATCACAGGATAGTAGTTCCTGATGTGGATAACTTGAGAAAGATGGTGCTAGAAGAAGCTCATACATCTATGTATGCTTTACACCCAGGTAGTACCTAGATGTAGATGAGTTTGTTGCAGGATGTGATGTGTGTCAGCAGGTCAAAGCTAAGCATCAAAAGCCTACAGTAACATTGCAACCATAACCTATACCGCAGTGGAAGTGGGATCATGTAACTATGGACTTTGTGGTTGGTCTAACTAGGACATCTAAAGGTTATGATTCCCTTTGGTTGATCGTTGATAGGTTGACCGAGTCAGCAAATTTCCATCCCATGAAGGCAACGTTCACAGTGGAGAAACTTGCTCAAGTTTATGTTGACGAGAAAATGCGTTTGTACGGTGTCCCAACTACTATCGTATCTGATAGAGGTCCTTAGTTCACTAGTCACTTTTGGGAGTGAATGCATACATCCATGGGTATGTATTTGAATTTCAACAGTGTTTTCCACCCACAGTTAGATGTTCAGTCTAAAAGGACCATCCAGATCTTGGAGGATCTATTGAGGGATTGTGTTCTTTAGTTCTTGGGAAGTTGGGATATAGACCTTAGTCTGATAGAGTTAACCTACAATAACATCTATCAGATAAGTATTAACATGGCACCATATGAGGCATTGTATGGGAGACATTGTAGGTTTCTGTTGTGTTGGTATGAGATAGAGGAGTATCAACTTCTATGTCCTGAGCTTTTGCATCAGACAACAGAGAAGATCAAAGTGATACAATAACAATTAAAAGAAGTACAAGATATAAAGAAGTCGTATGCAGACAATCGTCACAAACCCTTGGAGTTCCAAGTGGGATACAAAGTATATCTAAAGGTCTCTCCCAAGATAGGTGTTTTGAGGTTTGGAAAGAAGGGTAAGTTAGCTCCTAGGTTTATGGGACCTTACCCAATTGTGGAACGTGTAGGGAAGGGGACCTACAAGTTGGAATTGCCACCTGAGTTGCACAAGTTGCATCTAGTGCTCCATGTAAATATGTCGAGGAACTGTCATCTGTACATGGAGGTAGTGTTACAGACCGTGGAGGTGGATCTTGATGAGGATATGACCTATGTGGAGTGTCCGATGTTGATCCTTGATCAGAGGGTGAAGAAGTTGAAGAGGAAGGACCTTGTGCTTGTGAAGGTTCTTTGGCATCATCATAGCATTGAGGAAGCCACATGGGAGCTCAAAGAGGAGATGAGGAGGAAGTACCCTTCTCTTTTCTCGTAGGATTTCAGCGGCGGAATCCATGTTAGGGGTTTATGGCTTGTAAGGACCCTGACCCACGTTTTGGGCTAACCCTATTTATTTTGCCTATGTTTTATGCTTATCTCCTTGCTCAAATCATCTAAGATGTAATTAGGGCATGTTGGATGTTTTCACTCCTTGTTTGAACTTGTTTCTTGATCCTTGTGTTTTGTGGGGAGGTCTTTGTACAACTTGCAGTTCACCCACGATAGAGGTTGATGTGCAAGTTTGTCACCTCTAGAGTGTTCCTTCTCTCTCTTGGCATCATCTAGAGGAGAGAGGAAGTGTTGGGCTCCTTGTTTTGGCCTTGGTTGAGTGGCGAGATCCTTGGTGATGTTTTGGGCACATGTTTGAGGTGTGCTTTTCTCTTATGCGTGTTATCTCAGGCTTGAGAGCTTTGATGAGACCATGTATCAGTTCATGGTTTCTTGGAGGAGGCTTAGTATCAGTTGAGGGTGTCTTGAGGGACATCCTATCAGTTGGTATCATCTTGAGGATCACCATATCGGGTTGTGATGACTCTAGAGGAGTTCCATATCAGTTTCTGACTTAGGGTTTCATCCCTATCAGTTTGTGAAGCAAGGAGGAGGTGTGTATCGGCCATGACCTTGGAAAGAGGCCAAGTGGGCAAGACATATGTCATATCATCTTGTTACATGATGTTACATGTGTTATTTATTTTTGTACATGTGTCTTCTAGGTTTCTAAGGTGATGATACCTTCCCCTAGCTCTCTCTCTCTCTCATTGGTCATGTATATATACCCCAATCTTCCCATGCAAGAGAACCCTTTTAGTGATCCTTTCTTTCTCTCCTTGGTGGACGACCTTGAACTTGAAGAGCACTCTCCTTTGGAGCTTGATGGGCAAGCCAAGAGCTTGTGGTGCTCTCTTTCATCTTCTTCCTTGGTAAGCCATGGTTTTCTAGCTTTCTTTCTCTTCTTCTTTCTTCTTCTTGGACATGGACCTTGGTATCTTCTTTTCTCTCTTTTTCTCTTTCTTAACCATGGTTCTATGTTCCTTCTTAGAGGTGTTGTGCTTGGACGATCTTCTCTATATACCTTGAGCTTTGTGAGCTTGGAGCTTGACCTTGGAGCTTAGATCTTGGTGGTTGTTCTTGAGGCAGGTTATATAACTCTAAACCTACTTTGTTATTATCACTCTTTTACTTGTTACCTTACTAGTTATCTATATCTCTTCATCTCTTGCTTGCTAGTAGCTTTACTTGGTAGTCTTGTATTTAGTTTTGAGAATAAAACTTTGTTAAGTTGCTTCCATAATTTGCTCTTTTCCTTTGCCTTATTAGTATCATCATCTTGAGGTAGATGATGACTAAAACGATATGTTGTGCTAATCCAATATACATATAAACCGATATTCTAGACTGGTATGCTCTTGTGTAAACTAATATGCCTCTTATGTTGTAGTTTGTTATGATCTAGTGATCCCTTGGTAGGAAGATTCTTGAGTCTCCATGCTTCTAGTTGAGTGTGGAAGTCGACTTGGGTAACCCTAATTCGATACATGTGAAATTCGGCACACCTTGCAAATGGATACACCCTAACCCGATACACCTAGATTTAATGAGGGAAACATCTCCCTAGAGCTTCAATCAATACAACTAACCCTATGGTTGATATCATATAGAGACCTATGTGACCGATACATAAAGGGGTACATAGGCTAATACCCTAGTTAATGGGTAGGATGATACCCTAGTTGGTGGTTAGGATGATACCCTAGGTGGTGGGTAGGTTGATACCCTAAGGGATGGTGAGGCTGATAGCCTAGTTGGTGGGTAGGATGATACCATTGATGGGTGGTGAGGTTGATACCTTATGAAGTGGTGTGACTGATATCCTTTCTTATGCCCCTCTAGACCGATATCCTTTGTTGTTCCTTGTTCGACACACTCTCACTAAGGAGTTGTGCCTGATATCATGTGATGTTGAGCCGATACAAAGTGATGATAAAACAATAATAATCCTTGAGTTGGTAGGTCGATACCCTATCTAAAGTGGTTTCCTGATATCTAAGCTAAACCAATACCCTACCTTAATGTGGTGGCCGATACCCTAACCCTAATCGACATCTTGTGATGTGTAGTGATGGATCTTGTGGATGCTAGGGTTAAATGGTGTGATGCGATACCTTATAGTGTAATCATGTGTGTAATGTTGAAAATTATACCTCATTACATCTTTCATAATAAGGATAGGAATATGTTTCCACATATCTAAATATACTTCATAACAATGAAGGAAGTGATGATCTAAAAATGGTTGATGATCCAACCCTATAAACCCTAACAAGTAAAGTGAAACCATAATTGTTATGATGTGAAGTGTATGATGTAAATGTACATCATGAGTTCTACGAAATGATGATGCTTTACCTTCTTGTTATCAGTTTCTAACCATGTAGGTGATACTGATTGATGTACATAGCATGGTATGAGCTATGGTAGTTATGTTGTGATGGACATGTGGTCCTTGTGATGGACATTGGTCCTTGTGATGGACATGTGGTCCTTGAGATGGACATGTGGTCCTTCTGATGGAAATTTTTCACACCCACATCCCACGATTACCACTAATCATGAGATTAGGGCATGACTATGAAGATTATACTTAATACAAAGTTCACATCTGACTTTTCCTTTATATTTTAAACACTTTGTTTACTCGCATTTCTATCCCATAAATAAACTTTACAAGAGAATTAAACCTTGATTACCCTAACATGATCTCAACATTTATGATACACACCTAGACATTCATTCTTTTTCTCACACATCCATGTGCATACAACATGACAATCAGATACATTCTCTCTTATCAAGGAAGCAAAGATATGAAACATCATTTATAACTGTCTCACATCTATACAAGGACCTAGAGTGATAGGGACCGATTGAACTTAACTAATCTTATACTCAACTTATGTGGTAGATCTACTCTGATGCTTTGACCTTTTACATGTCCATGTGGTTTCCCTAAAAAATTTAAGTAAAGGGGTGAGCCTACTCGCTCTGTGAATGAGTACTAAAAAGAAACAGTCTAAAATAATGATATAATTATAGATATACCTTTGAGAAAATGATATCAATTATAACAACAATAATTACTACACTGAGCAGATCTAAAACAATACAGTTAAAATAACAGAGAATGTAAATATTGCATTTAAAGAACAACTACTATGAAACTGTACTCAAATCTTTCTTAACTCATTTTATTTATAAGAAACTCTTCAAACCTATATGATCATATTTTATCTTATGCCCTGATCATATGCAATGTACTCTACATATGAAGACTCATAGTGCACTACGATCTCACCGTATAAGACTTAGCTTAAAACCCATGAATCTAAGCCTAGAACTGAATCCGTGTCTGCTTGACTCGAACCGTCACATCTGACTAAGGCAGCTAAACAACTGGCCTTTAACTGGACCTCTCCTTCTAGGTTGAGTATACAGGAAGAGGTTATGAGACGCTCTGTGGGCGTCATCTTGGTACGCTCTATGGGTACCTCTGGGTTACCACCGGGATCTATGGTTCATCTTGGGTAACCTATCTTCTCTTAGGAGACTTCCTCAAGGGCTTCGTCTCCCCGCATGCTCTGTGGGTGTGTTCTGATCCTCGTATACTGGTCTCTACCAGGGTGGATCGTTTCCTCCCTACAGTGCAGACATCTGTAGGGAATCCACGATGTTCAGGGAACCTATGTCTATTATTTTATTGTTTTTGGAAAGCTCTTACTATATTGTATCTCTCTCTTACTTATTCTTGACTCTGGTATCTCTATGGTACCGAGTCTATTCATTTGAAGCTTATAAATACGGCATGGACTTTCTTACTTAACTTGGCAGAGCAGTATATTCAAAACACTATAATATTATGAGTAATCATCATACTATACATACATGCAGACTAACATTCTTAAATAAACAGAATACATGTCAACTTGGCACTTTATACACTAGAATCATGCAATTGAACTATTAAGAATCACAACATCTCATACTGAGAACATTGATATCACAATACTCGATTCATTGAACACCCTATCCTTGGGGTTTCATTTACCTCATTCACTTATCACATGGCTCTCATAAGGATTTCATACGACATAAACATTCACTGAATAAAGAATGCTTAAATCATATACAATCAATATATGTATGAAACCTTGGAACTGAGCTGAATTTAGGTTTCCATTCCATTCACTAAGATTCCATGCATCAAGAATAAAATTGAATGAATAAAGTCTATCACGTTAATAAAATCCCTTCAAATGGATTTCAAGATATCTATTCATAAATATCCAACTTTCCTCGCATCTAGGGTTTCACCCTCTTTACTAAGATATCAAACAAACACTATTCACCTTAAATGAAATCCAAGATAGAATCTGACATATATGTACTATGAATTGAGATAAACAATCATTCATAACCAAGGGGATCCAGATAAACAAATTTCTCTATTTAATTATATAGCAATTTCAGTCATAGACAAATTCCCTATATTTCAGTTTACTCTTATAACCTCTGTGAATACTTAGGGAATTCTCATTAGGATGTATTGTATACATTTCTAATATGACTTTATCATTTGAAATTCATCCAAATAGGGGAAGATTCCATTTCAAATCATTTTGCAACAACTTAGATCAAACAGACAATTCCGGGTTTGTAGTCGCATACTAAGCAATTAAGGATTATGGATGATTTAACCAATTTTTGTGCAATATACTATTTAAAGGAAGTACCCACTCACCCTAAGGTGTGAAAACACCTCAAAAACGCAGCTCATCCCTAAAAATCTCGATCTCATATTAAATCCCTAGCAATTCACCCAATTCTTCTTCCTTTCAACTTAGAAACCCTAAAAATGAGGGATTATGAAGAAAGAGTGAGAAAAGGGGACGTTTTGGTACCATTTTAGATCAAATTAGAGGAGGGATGAAATCTTGACATATGAGACAAGATTCACCATGAAAGGCTATGCAAAGAAGCTAAACTTACTTGATTTCATCATATCTCGGATAGAGAAACCCTAAATCAGCAATTCCACCACTTTCTCCTCTCAAACCCTAACTCTGCCTCTGTATATAGGATTTCATTTCACTGGAATGAATCATGAATTATGAGAGCTTCTAGTGTGTTAGGTTGACCATATAGAGAAATTGAGCTGCTTGGGTCAATTGCACATTGACCCCTCACTATACTTTCTCTTATTTCAGCAGAATTTTCTGTTATAAAACTGTTACAATAATTCATCTATTTATGAGATCAAACCTTCTTAAAAAATTACAAAATTTATAATGATGTCTGAAATCCAATTTTAGAGATCTTATAAAAATTTTAGATCATTTAGAGTTATCAATAAATAATTAAAAATCAAACAATATACTACTAAACAACATTCTATCAGCATGGTCGGTTGAAGTATATCTCGACCGAGAATTACTTTCAAAGAACATTCAAATATTTTGAAAATTTTCACTCAAATGCATGATTGAGTTATACATATTATATGAAAATTTGAGTTCAACCAGTGTTACACATAAAATACTAAAAATTATTTAGTGAGACGCTATACTTATCAAATTTTGTATTCATATGTCATCAAAACCCTAATTTGGGCAAATTAGGGTTTCCAAATCTTAAACGATGATTATGTGAATCAAACTATGATTAAATCTTCTCATTATATTTAAAACATGTTTCAAACCCTTCTCTACTTTCCATAATCCTCTTACCATATACTACTCTTCGACCTGTCATCTTTAACTTCTAATAAATTTTTTTTCTTCTTATGATCATGTTGCTTATTCATGTGTATGGTCATGTATACCATGTTGTACATATTTCTTTTTATCGTTCTACTAATGTGAAGTTGAAATTCTAAATCAATAATCTCTCTACTAGTTTCAACTCATGTTTAATACATTGCATATCCTTCATTTTAAATCAAACGGCTCATGCATGAGTCAAACTTAGTATCTATTTCAATCAAGTTTTTCCCTCCTGAATATAGTCTACCTTTGTATGACTTATTCATTGGTTAAGCTCCACTTTTGTTCTTCTTTTAGAAACTAGTTTGTTGTTCTATAGAGACTTGGAATCCAAAGGTAGTAAAGATGAATGTATTAACTTCACAATAAAGGTATACATTCAATGCTCTCAATTATATCATAACCCTCATTCCTTAATCAAGCTCATCATTTCCAACATTTTTCTTTGTTTTAACTTAGTTTCTTATCCTAGTCTTATGATTTACATGTTCATGTAATTCTCTTTACTTTAACTCTTCTAAAGACTCTTCACTTCTATGTACTTATCGTATACTTAACTTTTTTCTTCTATTTTCCCTTTGCTTTGGAGTACATAAAAATATTGTACTCGATTATATGATCTATTCCTCATGATTTATTATTATTATCTTGGACCTTAAATAATTTTCTCATATCCTTTCCCTATTTCATATTTAGAGTTCATATAATACTAATCATTAAACTTCATCTAAACCTTATGGCGTGTTCCTTTATTCCCAATTAAGGGTTTCTCATATGAGGCCCCAAAGTTGGATCTCAGATATCAGTTCCAACTGATTCTTAGCTATTCTAATCTTACCCACATGTTTCAACATCTTAGTGTATGTACATTCTCACTATGATGTGTCTAATTTATACAGAGTATACTCTTATTATATTTTCAATAGGAGTCATTAGATCCCAGTAACGCACCCTGCCAGCCGGACCAGGCCTAACCTATAGTCCTGAAGCCAAGAGCTAGTAAGGATTAACTAACTCCTATTAATCTCAATCATGTGGAAAGAATATCCACTTAGGGAAAACTCATTCAAACATAACTTTTGGTCTACTGGACACAAAGAATATAAATAATAATTGAATCACTTCATGATACAGAACAATATAAAAGAACCATATGTATTCTACAAAATGAATTTATGAATTCATGTATATAAGAGCATTTCTATTGATCTTCAATCAAAAAGCAATATAAAGCAAGAGTTGTGTAACATTTTATGTTTAATCTCTAACTCCTTCATTACTTTCCGGTCTCCTAACCCTAAGTTTTCTAGGGTTTCTCTCTAGTCCATCCTTCCACTGCATACATGGCCAGGGCATCCAAAGAAGAATAGACATAGTAGCTTGATACTGGTCAACCTAAGTATTCAGATACTGGGCCAGGGTATCTAAATACTCAAACCTCCCAAAGCTAAAGACACATCAACTACTATTTGCCACACTTATAACTCTGACTTTCTATCCTAATGGTCCCTAATGACTCATCCTAATCTCTGATACCAAGTTGTCACACCCACATCCCATGATTACCACTAATCAATAGATTAGGGCATGACTATGAAGATTAAACTTCATACAAAGTTCACTTATGACTTTTCTTTTTTATTTCAAACACTTTGTTTACTCGCATTTCCATCACATAAACAAACTTTACAAGAGAATTAAACCTTGATTACTCTAACATGATCTCAAAATTTATGATACACACCTAGACATTCATTATTTTTCTCATACTTCCATGTCCATACAACATGACAATCAGATACATTCTGTCTTATCAAGGAAACAAAGATACGAAACATCATTTATAACTCTCTCACATCTATAAAAGGACCTAGAGTGATAGGGACCAACTGAACTTAACTAATCTCATACTCAACTCATGTGGTATATCTACTCTGATGCTTTGAACTTCTTCAAGTCCATGTGCTTTCCCTAAAAATTTTGAGTAGAGGGGTGAGCCTACTCGCTCAGTGAATGAGTACTTCAAAGAAACAGTCTAAAGAACTGATATAATTACAGATATACCTTTGAGAAACTGATATCAATTATAACAACAATAATTACTACACTGAGCAGATCTAAAACAATACAGTTAAAATAACAGAGACTGTAAATATTGCAATTAAAGAACAACTACTACGAAACTGTACTCAAATCTTTCTTAACTCTTTTTATTTTTAAGAAACTCTTCAAACCTATATGATCATATCTTAGCTTATGCCCTGATCATATGCAGTGTACTCTATGTTGGATCCAAGATGGGTGATTTGATTCTCTAGAGGGGGGTGAATAGAGCTGAATGCACCTAAACAAAATTTATTAGACCTTCAAGATATATCACAAGATAAGGTTTCTAAATAGGTAATTTGAGTGCAACTAAAACATTCATAGCAAGGATGAGAGAGATTCAACATATACCAATTGACAAGTTGTTTAGAGTGGTTCCACACTTCAAACTAGAAGTGAGTTAGTCCACTACCTAAAGGGTCAACATCTAGGATTTCTTAACCTTGCACCTTCATTATATTCATTATATGAGAGATACAATACATGACCACCAACGGACTTATCTATCCAATACAAAGAGTCCTCAACCTTACCAAGGACTTACCCACTTTGCAAGGAGTCTTCCGCCTTCTTCCAAGGACTTACCTACTCTTGCACAAGTCTTTAGCCGTGCAGGGATTACCCACTCTACTTGGATCTTTCGCCTGTGACTTCACCTTCACTCAGAGAAGCTTCCACCAAGGACTTACCCACTTGAGCAAGGAGTCTTCTTCCTTCACCAAGGGCTTACCCACTCTTGCTCCATATCTTCAGCCTTGATCTTCACCAAGGGATGCCTTCCCTTATTCCTCTTCACCTTTCTTAGCAAAGAGAGAGAACCTTCATCTTCATGGTTGAAATGAGAGATGGGGAGGTAGTGAAAGTGAGAGCCTCACAAGATATACATGTAGGACTATCTCTCTTACAAATTTCCTACTCACTGTGACAAATGTAGCAAGTGATTAAGCTTAGAGAGAGAGAGGAGGCTGTAGGAAGCACTCCACTATAGAATAGGAACCTCACATAGAGTTTTGCATTGAATGCTCCATCTTGGAATGAAGCCCAAGGGATCCTATTCATAGTTGGGGATGTCTCTTAGCCTTTGGGAACACTTGAGAACAAAAACTAGTCATTTTGTTGCTTGCAAAGGATATATTTTCACTTGTTGCAACTCCACAATGGCTAGAAGCACTTTTCTGCACTTTTTCGTACAGTGCAATCGGTCGAGTTTCTATAAGGGTAACTAGATCGATAGAGTAAAAGACAAAGCCGATATTCAGACCATCAGTCGTGTTTGTCCTGGGGAAACTCGACCGACCAATGAAAATCAACTTGGTTAGGTACTCCATCAGTCGAGTTATGCGGAGTGTAAAATTGACCGATCAAAAGTCATTTTCAAGATCCAATCAGGATCGGTCGAGTTTGCGACTCACAAAACTCGACCGATGAACAACTTGATGTGAATTTTGGAAAATGTCTTTTGAGTGCTTAAACATTCAATCTAAGTGCTCCTGGTTTTTTCTAAGCTTAAGTACAAGTCATACAATCATTACAAGTAATTTACAACATGATTCGAATGGATTTACATCATATTACAAAAATGTGCACTTGTATTGACTTTGACTTGTCTTTTCTCCAAGTTGAGATGCGCAAGTTAGGGCATTTGGAGTGTGTCTATACCTAATCTGAAATCACTCAAGTAGAGGTATTAGACACCAATATTTGGAATGGTTAGTCATCATCAAAACATGGATTTAGTCAATTTAGACGTGAGTCAACATTGACCTAATTGACCTTGAGTCAACACTCTACATATGAAGACTCATAGTGCACTACGATCTCACTGTACAAGACTTAGCTTAAAACTCGGGAAGCTAAGCCTAGAACTGAATCTGAGTATGCTTGACTCGAACCGTCAAGTCTGACTAAGGCGACTAAACAACTGGCCTTTAACTGGACCTCTCCTTCTAGGCTGAGTACATAGGCGGAGGGTCTGAGATGCTCTGTGGGCCTCATCTTGGTACGCTCTGTGGGTACCTATCAGGAAAATCAATTGTAATCTGGCAAATGTGTCATAGATATATTTCTAGGTAGTCGAGCTTAGGATGTGCCCTTAGACAAATATGAACTGGGATTGATCTGATTTCCCAGACACCCAACATGGAGAAACTCAAGTAATCTACTCTGGAATCTATCATCTGACTCAGGTTTAGTTGATACATATTGTAGCTCATTGGGTCCTTGACGACCTTGTTCCATAGAAATTTGTGTTTAGCTGATTGAAACAACTTGGCCTAGAATTCCACAGTTTTCCAGTGAAAACAACAAGATTAGATCTTTTTGAGAATGAAAAAGCTCCACCAAAGGGGGCTTGGCTTTTTCGCCAACTTTAGTTAATAACTTGGTCACCACTTAATAATGATTATGAAGTCATTAAAAAGAATCCTGTGTGGCCCATTAGCTTAATCAATAGAATAGAAACGTTGTATCTTCTTTCAGAACATTAACCATAATCACTTAGGGGGTCGTTTGGTTTCCCTTTTCAAAATGTCCTACTTTACACATGAACATATCACCATCCTATAGAAGTTATGTTCAATTTTCATGTTCCAAAGGCGTTGTTCCGGGCCTTCCAACTATATCTCAACCATCTATTCTAAAAGTGGATGGAAGTAAACCGTCACTGTTGATTGAATGTACGGTCAAGGTTTACTTGTAACATGATCCGTCATAGGGACCTGTAACAGTGAATTCGGTCCCAGAAAAATTGGGCTATCAACAGCAAAATTCAATGGTTGTGTAGAGCAGGTGAGCATTGAAAACAACCCACACCATGTAGAAAACATGAGTCTATATATAGAAAACTTACGGATGTAATGGATCAAATCCCTGATCAAATACAAAAAATGATTTTAACTACCGATCTATGCTGGCATATATTTGTATATAAATACCACAATTCGTGACCACAATTCGTGACCACAATTCGTAACTACATAGCCCAAGCAGCCCCTTAGACTAATTAGTGTACATACGAGTATTTAAAATATTAGCAGTCATACCAATACTAATGGTTTGTTACTTGTACTTTACTCCTAAAGTCTCTTTCTAATTTGTTATTGGATCTTGTAGGTTGTTGATGACACCGGAGTTGGGCAAGATGAATAGGACCAGATTTTAAACTGTTCAAGATACGCCCTTGAGTTTAGTAGGATATTACTCTGTACAATTCTACATGTTTATGCTAGATGAATGTCATATGCGGCACTTGATGTACTTATCTTATTTTGCACACGACTCCATATCTTTTATGACATTTCTCTCCATTTGGATTTCTCAATGTAAACGATATTTGGCTAATTAATATTTTATTTTCAATCAAAGACACATGAATGTACATTTTCCTTGATGGATGTCATACTTTGAGTATTGTTCAGTGGAATAGAATGTGTATGTATGTGTGTTTGTATGTGTACGCGTGACATATTATATATTGTGTCAAAACATCTTTATTTGTCATTACACGTCTAGTATTTTTTTCACGTGTTTTAATGTAGATGAACTTCTCCTATAAAATAAAAATGTAGGAATTTATGTTAATAAGCGTGGATAGGTATATGCTATAAATAAAATTGTAGGAAGAAGTCCACACAGAAAAGTGTTGATAACAAGATATCACACAAAAGGGTATTCAAAGAACAACACACTTAGAAAATGTGGATATTTACACGTCATGTACAAAAATGCAAAAAATATGCGACACAAAAAGGCACAGACATTTGATGTCACAAGAAATATCACACCAAAAGGTGTGGATATTTAGATGCCACATAGATATATGTGAAAACGACATCACACAAAAAAAGTTGAATATTTACATGTCATGTACAAAAATGTAAAAAATATGCCACACCAAAAAGCGCTGACATTTGATGTCACACAAAAAAAAATGTGAAAGAAATATCACACCAAAAAGTGTGGATATTTAGATTCCACATAGATATATGTGAAAACGACATCCCACCATCGGGACATGTTTGTGCCGCCAGCTCCTGGGTACACGAGAGGTAGGTTAGAGAAACTTTGGTTCAGTGCAGGCTGTACCAAGGATTGGCCATCAAACACCTTCCGTTGCCGAGCACCACACGCGCATTAACCGTCCTGTCCAAGGTCCCGGCGCCGACGGTCAGGATCCAAGGTGCGTCGTTGATCACTGTGCTCGCACCCGGACCACTGTTTCCAGCTGCACAACTCACAAACACTCCCTTTTCAATGGCACTAAAAGCGCCTATAGAACCACTGTCTTCAACAAAGGGGATTGGATCTCCCCAAATGGAGACCGACAAAATGTTTACGCCGTCAGACAAGGCTGCATCGTAGGCCGGCAGTATGTCGGAATCGGCACAACCGGTAGCGGGGTAGCAGCACTTGTAGGTTGCCAGCCATGCTTTTGGGGCGATTCCAGATGCCGTTCCAGATGCTTGTCCGTAAAAACTTGCGTTAGTAATGAAACTCCCGGCTACTGTTGAAGCAGTATCTGTGCCATGGCCGTGCGAGTCGATAGGGTCAGCGGCGGTAGGAGACGGGCTCTCCGAAGTCACTGAATCAGATTCTCGTCCTCTTATGAGAGCTTGTATACCGGTGTCAAAGGCCTTGGCAACAATGAGCTTGTTGTTGCACTCAACAGGGGCTTGGCAGCTGTCCTTCCATCTTGAAGGTGGAGGTGGCATCCCATCATCTGCAAAAGAAGGGTGTCCGGGCATTATACCGGTGTCCAGGACCCCAACAATGACCCCGGACCCGTAGTTGGTATCTGGCCATAACCCCTTGAAGGCCGAGTCCGAGGTAAGATGGTGTTCTGGTGGTCTGGAGCTGGAATAGTGTATCCGGGTAAGCATGGACAAAACCTTCTTTTTGTTGCAGCACCTGTAGCTCCTCTTCAGTCAACCGGGCTACGAATCAGCTCATGACCTCATGGTACGCATACAGGAGCCTTGAGCCGCCGCTCTCTGGTAGGAAAGATCTGTACCCCCTCTCCTTCTCGACAGCGTTTATGAAAATGGTGGATTCAGGGGGCTGGACGTGCGCAATGTACGATTGTAGCTTCCCCCAAACAAAACGACCTTCATACGACTCATACACCGTCAATGGCGAGATTCGCCGCGGTGCAGTGCCATCTCCTTGTTCGAATTCTGGCAACGGTGGAACAATGTCTGCGGTGGTAGGCACCAAAAGAATACTCAATTCTGTAAGTAGGAGGAAAGATACCAGTAGTCGAGCCATATTCTGTAAATAGAGGAAAAATGCTTTGCCTTTTGATGATAGCTACAACTCCTAATTTATAGTGAGGATGGATGTTTATTACATGCAAATACCATATAATCGATGCGTAGACCCGCATAAAGTAGGATCTGGGAAGTAACGTTAAAGAAATGAACAGTGCAGCGTAACAAATTACGAATAAGCATTATTAGCGTGGAGTTTTCTGTATTTCAATGCATACAATCATGTGCGCCTCGCACGGCATCATTTACCGTTCCCTAACTCCAAAATCCGGTCATTCTAAAATGCTGCACCATTAGTTTCTAAAAGAAAAACAATCCAAATAGCAGGCGCGGTCAATATAAATTCTTGGTACACTGCCATTCTCAGTTTATCAACTAAAATAGATTCCTCGTTCACTGCAAATCTACTTGGCTCCTACTAAATCATCATAAGGGGTGATGGTAACATAATAAAAAGGAATCTGGCGAGAAACCAGATGATCAAGGGATCAAGAACCAGCAACCCATCCACGACAGAAGGACGTCATGGCAGATGAGGGTTCCAAAGGAGCTAGTTTCTTTTCTATGCTAAACATACAAATTTTCATTATGGAGGAAGTAGACAATATCTACATGAGGAGGAAGACAAATTAGAAAACCACCAAAGATGAAAGACAGATACAAACCACTAGGAAAACTCATATCAGAATCTGATCAGAAAATAATGTATAGATCTCTCTTCTTATTCGCTGCTTTCTACGATGAATAACTTCAATCTGAGCATGTATATGTGGTTGAGCAGTTGCACAAAGTTGGTATTCTAAAAAAGATATAAACACTACTGAAAAGTGGGCCATAATAGGACACATGTTTTAACATAGCGTGACACAAGTTTAAAACAGAGCACTAGCTGTGTTAGTTCCATGGGCCCATTTTTCCCACCCACTCCGGCTTTGGTCCCGCCAATGCGGCCCGCCAACTCAGCAAATTTTGCATAGTACCAATTTCAGTTTGCCACTCTGCCCTTTTTGCAATTATGTCTATCTCTTGCGTCGGTTCGTGCTTTGTGCTCTCCGCTCGGCGTCCTGCGGTGCTATTCCGCCGCGCTTGCTGCTGTTGGCAGCCGGCATCTAGATCAACCTTCTTTTCTTCATTGTTCTCCTTCCCTTCGTTCACCAGTCTCCTCCCCTTCCCCAACCTCGTCATATCTGCCCCAGTCTCCATCCCGACTCCACCGCCCCTACCCCAATCCCCTCCGACGAATTCTGCCTAGCCCCGGTTCAAGGTGCTATTCAGGCGATCGCTCTCTTGCAGACCATGTTGATATTGCGAAGGCTGATCAGTTCCCGCCCAAGACGTCCTCGCATGAGCCCATCTTGAAGGTCTTGAAATCTTACAGAGTTCCTCAGAGACTGCCTTTGACACAGGTATGATAAAATAATATTGTCTTCTTTGTGTATAACGTGAGGCTAAGACATTGTGCATAACGTGAGGCTAAGAAGAATTATTAATTTTTTCTCTTGTCCCACTTAACCACGTTAATTAATATGCATCTGCTGCATCTACTCTTTTCTATTTGTCCTTGTCTCACGCATCCTCCATGCTTGTTTCCCTTCGTACACAGCTATTGTGTAGCACAACTAGCAAAAGATGATACCTAAACTCAGAACACATTGTATTGTCTATAAGAGATCACAGAAAATAGAAGACTTTGTCGAATGGTGATGAAGATGCATACTTTTTTTATTTTATTTATGGTTGCACGTTTTTAACAAATAAATTGTTACTCTATGGGCCTAACATGAACCATATACATAGTATAATGTTTGATTTTAAATCTCAGGGTCTGGGATTGACACTTATATCACAAAAGCCATGTTTGTTCTATGCATTCGGAATAATTATGTTATCTATGATTCATGTAATTTGTTAAAGTTAGTTGACAATATTTTGAGTTTGCGACATCATCTTTTATGTTTGAATGAATTTTCCTAAGAAGAAAAAACTATCATCTTACTATATATGAGATTATCCAGTCTCTACTCAGCTTAAAGTAGCAGCTACCAACTATGATTGTCCATGTTAGTAGAGAGTTAATGTAGTGTATTTTTGTAACTTGTATCTCTCTTTTTAATTTCTTCCACTTGTACCATTTTTGTTCACATGTTGGCATAACTAAAATTGAAAAAATATTGGAACCGGATCACATACTTTTATTTCTAGGAGATTTGACCTAAAGGCAAGACATTTGTCTAAGTGCTTTGACCTAAAGGCAAGACATTTGTCTAAGTGTTCAAGGTGTTAGATAAAATTGTAATTTTTTTCTTTCAATATTTTTTTTCTTTTACAAATTTATTTTATTTTTGTTGTCTTGTGTTGTTTTTTCTTAATTCTAGTAAAAAATGTTGCTATATTACATGGTGCTTACTTGTTGGTTAATATAAAATTCATGTTTGTTATTTGAAGGTGTCATGGAATTGAAAAATAAGTTTATTCAAGAAAAGAGTTGGATGTATAAATGCAACACAAAGTATGACAGACTAAATGATCCTATATTTCATGATGGGCTTGAATATTTTCTAGAATTTGCATTCAAAGATAACTTGAACTCAGAAGAGTTGTGTCCTTGCAAAATATGTGAGAATGCAATTTATCAACACTTAGAAATTATCTGACATCATGTTTTATGCAATGGTTTCTATGAGAAGTATACAATATGGAAATATGATGGTGAAAAAATTAGAAAACATAATGCATGTGTTATGAACAACGTTGAGATGTTAAATATGCTAAGTGATATGATGAGTAACTATAAGAAGATTCATCAATTTTATGACTTGACTAGGAAAAATCAACAACACAACGATTCTAGTATTAGAAACTTCAAGGAAATGATGCAAGATGCCAATACTCCATTGTATTTAAATTGTCAGATTTCAAAGTGTGATGCTATACTTGATTTATGGAAGATGAAATGTGATAACAAATTGTCTAAAAATGGTGCTTGTGATGTCTTGAACTTTGCTCATAAAATCCTCCCTTAATACCCTTCCTAAGAGCTGGCATGAGTGTAAAAAGATAATGACCAACTTAGGGCTCAAATGTAACAAGATTCATGCTTGTCCTAACGATTGTTTGTTGTATTATGGACAAAATGAGAACTTAAATCAATGTACAAAATGTCGTAAGAGTAGATGGATTTGTTCTTCTGAAAAGAAAAAGAAAATACCTACAAAGCTTCTTCGAAATTTCCCTTTGATTCCTAGTTTGAGAAAGTTATATATGGTTAGTAGTACCGCGAGTCTTATGACATGGAACAAGAAAGCACCACCCAGCAAGGAGGGCGAGATGAGTCATCCTCGAGATTCTGAAGCATGGAGACACTTTGACCAAAAATTCCCAATGTTTAGTAATGAAGCACATAATGTTCGCTTAGGACTAGCAGCTGATGGGTTCAATCCTTTTATCATGGCCAAGGGTAGTAATCATTCTATATGGCCTGTCATTCTGATGATGGTGCACAACTTGCCTCCATGGTTTGCATTGGATCAATCCTATTTTATGTTGACACTTATAATAGATGGTCCTAGATGCCAAAAGACATTGATATATATCTTCGGCCTTTGGTTGATGAGCAAAAAGTTTTATGGTCTGATGGGATAAGCATGTATGATTCCTCTACGGGTGAAAATTTCATCATGTGTGCATCTCTATTGTAGACTATAAGTGATTTCCTGCATACGCTATGTTGTCTGGTGATAACACCAAATTTTGTGATGTTTTTTTCCCTTATTTCATTATCAAAACTGCCCTTTTAAACTGTTTTCCTCTCCTTTTTGCCATTTTTTGAATAAACATGCCTCACTATGCTCTTTACTCAATTTTATCATCTTTTGTAGAGTTTTCCCCGATTTTTAACTCATTTATCAGCTAAAATGCCCGTCCCGGCCCACAAATGTGTTCAACCTGCATCTGCCTTCCTACCAACCAATGTTCAAAATATCGTCGAAATTGGCGAAATTTCGCCAATTATTTCGGTGCCGATGGCGATCGGACATAGAAACAGCAGTACCTCTTGTTACGTACGTAATTTCGCCGGTAAAATATAAAATTTCGATGGTTTTTTCAAATTTCGCCGAAACAGGGGGAATTTCGCTGCAAATTAGCTACTTATGGCTATTATTTCGCTGGCACGGGTCGGGACGCCGAACTGTGCCGCCGAAAAAGAAGACGACTGCTGCAGATTTTTACTTGGGTGATTTTGAATGTTCTAAAGGCTATTTTGAGGGATTTTGAGGTATGTTTTCTTTAATCTTCTTCTTCTTCTCCCCCCCATCTAATGTTCTACCTATTCTCTCTCTCTAATCTCTCCTCCTACTATATTTCTCTCTCTATTCTCTTAGATCTAAGGTACTAGATCTACCAAAAATGGTGGATCTATGCATTAAATCCTTAAATGGTGTAGATCTAAACATGAATCCTACTAAATATCACTAAATCCATAACCTAAACCCGTATTACTACTAAAATCTAATCTTTTTTGCTTAAAAAAATCTTTTTTTAACATGGAATTGCCTAGATTAATGCTTATATTAACAATATATACTAATATTAACTTGGATTGTATACTTGTAGACTTGTAGTAACTACTAACTAGTAAGTTTTAATTGAAGTTGTAACTTGTAAGTTGTGATTTCCTTAATACTACTCACAATCAGATGATCAGATCAACATTGCTTTTGTACAGCCTGTCATCCCACCTAGATGTCCTACCATACTAGACCATATTTTCTTTGCATATGTTTGTGTCTTTAAGTCTATTTATCGTGCTTGCAAACTATAATGACTTAACTAATTCATTTCACTATCAAAATTGACATCGAAATCCCCATCGAAATCCCCATTGAAACAGTTTATCTTTCTTCACTCACTCATGAGGAGACCCCCCCCCCCTAACATATCCAATATGAAATATTATTGCATATTTGAGTAGATCTAGACTAGTAGATGCTTCTGGTAAAATTTCATCAAATAATTCGTTAATTTGGCCGTCGAAATGCCAGGAACGCATCTGTCGAAATTTCTGTCGAAATTTGTCGAAATTTCTGTTCCTGTGGCCACCGAAACGGCGTCGAAATCGGACATTTTCTTCCTTGCTACCAACCAATCGACCGATACGCTCACTGCCCGACAGGGCAGCACGATACACTGATGCGCGACACGAGTGTGCCTCGCAAGAGGAAGCGGATGAGCGATACACCGTTTACCTGATAAGGAGCCAAACCCGCCACGATTGCCAAAGCGTGTCGGGCGATACAGGCCACCCACTGGCAAGCGCCACTCGTCACGATGACCGACAACCCGACCTCCTTGTGCTGGGCGACATGCATATCGAGCATCCTTTAAGCCGCAATAATGGAGCTAAAGAAGGGAACGTGGCGTCCGGAGCACCATAACTTCCATAACTTCCTCCAACCGCTGCCTATAAATAGCAGCTACATGACTCTGATGGGAGGGGTCAGAATCTCTCGAAAGCCAACTTAGGAAATCTTCAGGAGCTAGCGTGTCGCGCCTCAGGGGTGTGTCAGGCGATTCCAGGTAAGTACTTCCCCATCCCGAGAGGGAGGGAATGGTTCATTTAGGGTCGTCCCAAGCACCGATGTAGGTCAATATCGGGCAACAAGGGCACCCGACAAGAGTGCCCGATACTGGAAGCAAAACTCTAACCCGACACGATACTGAACCTCGATACGCATCGCCGGTTGTGGTGTGTCACCCGAGAGGGTGCCGTCCGACATGATCGTATCGGGTAAGGGCGCCCAACACGATACGTCCACCCGTCATTAACGTGTCACCCAAGAGGGTGTGCCACCTGACACAGGCGTATCGGGCAAGACCCCTGCCCAGTATCGGGGTGGAGGATCTGCTGCTGCCTGTCGCCTTCTATATCAAGAAGCCGACATTTATCTTTACTTATTTCAGTCATTTACTTCCTTTACTTATGCAATGTAATCAGACCCTTATATGTTAATGGAATGAGAAGAGTTTAACCATCTGCTGCTTTATGTTTGGTACCTTTTTTGGATGATTGCTATGTTTAACATCTGAACTCTAGCTTGTACGCTTGGATCGCGTTTCGATTAGCTACTGAATCATGTTTTTCCCGTTGCAACAGCCTTGAGAGAGGTGTTGTGGCTCTAGTGTTCGGTCCGATACTAGAGTACGAGAGTGCCCAGGATCGGAGTTGTTGTAGTAACCTTTCCACTCTAACTTAAGTCCAGCAATCTCGAGAGGGGTGTTGATACTTAGTTAGTGGTACCCGCTTCGAGAGAAGGGGTATAGGATGTTTCTACTGCCGCTTGTTTTGCCGAAGCTTTCTCCTTCGTTCCTTGCTAATGCAATAGTTTTATCTCTCTTTGTTCATTGCATGAAAACCCTAAAAATTGATAAATGCTTAAAACCTATTTTTTTCCTCGTAGCTCCAGTTGGAGATAGTTTTCTTTTCTTTTTTCAGATCTTTGCATGTTGTTCCCTTGAGGAACTTTATCGTCTCCTTACCCGTACCGGAGTGTAAAGTGTCGATTCGGCGTTCTCATCACTACCACCCTTGTCCCTGTGTTCGACCCCGCAAATCTACTTCGACCCCGTAAACAAAGTTGCGGTGGCCTAGAAGGTTTCAGGTTATAAATTTAAAAGTCTGACTACTTCAAATCCACCTCCACTTTTCGGACGCGCGATTTAGGCCGGTCAACTTTTTGGCGTCGTTGTCGGGGACAAGCAAAACGGTACCGTTGACGAACCTGAATCTACTAATTACACTCCAGTGCCTCAAGCTTAGAAATAAGCTTGACAGCACTCTCTTTTCCTTTTTCATATTTTATTCTTACCTGATATGAGTGATACTTATTATTAATAACATATTTTCTAACTTGATTTTTACACAATGCTCAGGTACTCAGAAGAAAGGCATTTAGTTCAACTGAGCACCGACACCATCCAACATGCCACCTCACGTTGAGCCACCCCATTCAGAAGATGAATGCAAGGGAGAGCTAGGCCTCATTCGCCTCCACCTGAAGTCAACGACCGCTACGACGACAATGATCAACCTGAAGATCCAGAAATGGAGCAGTTCGAGGAAGACCATTGCCGTGATAGACGTCATCACCACCAGAGGCACAGAAAAAATCACAATAATCCAGAACAACGCTAGGAAGGCAGCGACAGTGATGATTCAGAAGAAGAAGAAAATACTCTGAGGGAGCTAGCTTCCACAAAGGCTAACAATTCCCGATTCCCTGTCATCATCCCGCGATTCAACGCCACCAATTTCGAGCTCAAGCCATCGATCATCTCCATGTTTCAAAACAAAAGATTTAGGGGGAGTTCTAAGAATGATAACCCCTATCACCACATGGATGCTTTCAAAAATATTTGCGACACCATCAAGATGCGGGGGGTTCCCCAGGAGGTAATATACTGCAAGGGCTTCATCTTCTCTTTGGAAGATAAGGCTCTATCATGGTATCTGGGGCTGCCCCACCAAGCTCTGAATGGATGGGGAGCACTGGAGGATGCCTTCGTGAGCAAGTTCTATCCAACTGAGAAGATCGTGCGGAATAGACAAAGGATAACTTCCTCCATGCAAAAGCCAAATGAGAACCTCCATGACGCCTGGGAGCGATACCAGGAATATCAGAGGGACTGCCCTCACCACAACTACAAGAAAGGTTTCTTAATCACTACCTTCTATAACGGTCTAACTCCCTATGAAAGGGTTTCACTGAATGTAGTAGCAGGAAGTGACTTCCTGGGGAAGAAGCCGAGTAGGTCCGAGAAGATCATCAAGAACATGGCCAAGCTGCAAGCCGGCATTGACTATGATAGATCTGACAGGGAGCAAGCTAAGAAGGTTAGTGAAGGACCTTCTTTTGAATCCAAGGCTCTGGAGACTATTACTTCTCAGATCCATAGGATAGCAACGGATGTAAAGCAGCTGAAAGAGTCTGGCAGAAAGGGAAGAAGAAGGTTGAAAAAGTCATGAAGTGTGTCACCTGTGGAGAGGGTGGACACGGGGTAGATAACTACATCTACACCCGACCTGACGTGTCAAGCGATACCGAATCTGAGGCAAAGGAGACTGAGAATGTCTCCTTTGTAAATTTCAAAAGGGCAGACCACCCTGGCTTCAGTTATGGCAACAAAGATGCATCTGAAAACTCGCATCAGATGCATAACTCCACCAAGCTGCCTCAAGCTTTCGAGAAGAGGGGAGGAGCAAGTCAATACACCAAAAACACCTCCTTCCAGTCAAACAAAGGAAACTTCCAGGGTCAAGTTAAATACCAAGGATCATCCAAGGAGTAGGGACATGACAAGGTTTCAAGCCAATCAGATGTGGTTGGACAATTGTTTGATTTTGTAAAAAGGCAGGACACGATTAATAACCAGCTAGCGCAGAGTGTGCTTTCAAATTCGGGTGTTTTGAACTCATTGTAGGTCTAGATGGCGGATATGCAGACGCATCAATGCCAAATTGATCAGTAATTAGCTCAGATGGCCGAATTAATAAAGAATCCATCAGGAAAAATACCGTCCAACACCGAAACCGCAAAGAAGGCAGGACTGTGATCGAGAGAGACAGGGATCGAGTTGCAAGAGATGGATGATGCTAGAGGCTAAAAAGTGAAGAAGCTGGAGCCGTCGAGATGGCAACGAAAACTACAACGCTCCTCGGGAGGCAGCCCGAGCTTTTTACTTTTCCTAGAATAGGATGCTATTTACTTTCTTGCAAGACAAACATTATGAACATTTGGAATGTAATAAGGCCTGAGTTAGTGCATGTGCCACATGCGCTGACTCCTCTGTTTTATGGGCCACCTTTCTATTTTATGAGCATTGATGAGTAATACTATCTGAGGCCAAGGCTTAACCTTAGGCTGATGATGTGATACCCATCAATCGCCTTTTTCCTTCGCTTTGTCTTTGGGTTTTATCTAGTGTTTTGTCCTTAGGGCCTTGTATCAGGCGACCGTGCATCGGACAGGTAACTCTTTTTCCTGACCGGATCGGGCAGCATCTCAACCGGTGCGCCAAACGCGCCCGAATCGGGAATGGCTTGTTTGACCCCAGCTTGGATCATAATATATAGTACAAAGGTTTTACCGTGTCGGGCTACTGCATTTTACTGTTCTAGCTACCCGTATCATGCAGTAATTCCTTTCTTTTGCTCCCGTGTCATGCAACCCTCTTCTTCTCTTGTGTCACACAGGACACTTAAGAAAGCAAAGGTATAGCCCGACAGCCCTGTCATCCATGCTTGCCCGACACAGCTTCATATCGCGGGCATCATATCGGGCTAACCACTTCTTGCATCGCCCAACACATGCATCGCGCGACACGCCTTTAGTGCGCGCTCACCCGGGTACGCCATATCATATCAGGCGATAACCGTGTCTCCCATCCTTGTGCCGCCTCATTTGTTCTTGTTGTCGGGCGGCACATTTTTCCTTCGAGAAGACCCTATCAGGCACTTTCTTTCACATGACCCTATCGCCCGACACACTCGTGTCGGGATACGGCTATGATGCACAATTTTTCTCCGTATCGTCGAGTTTTGTATCGCCTTGATGTTCTTCCGATGGACGACACCCGGACCTCGTATCGAGCATGAGCCTACGGTGATTCCTTTGAAGGTTTCGTATCGCCCGATACGGTGGTGTCAGGTAGCTTTTGTATCGGGCCTAATTTTTATCGCGTGATATGTTTTTCCTTTTAGCGCCGATATTGATTTTTAGTGTTGTCCACCTAATATCGGAACACATAAATGATTAGTGAACTTGTTTATTGATAACAGATATGGCCCGTACAAATCAGACCATCGTTCGAGTTGACGAACATGACAGAAGGATCGACATTGAGGCAGCAGCTGAAACAACAACCGTCGGGCAGAAACGCCCGAACACCGAAGCAGCTGGGCCATCAACTACCGAAAATAGAGCAAGAACTAAAGAAGCTGCGGCTCCGACCTCAGCTCGAATAGTAGCGGCAGAACCCCTGGATCACACACCAGGAAGGTTCGTGCCAAGAGATGACGAGCATGGACGCCGGTACTCAGAGCTGGAAAATAAACTCTACAGGCCGAGTAAATTCTACCACCATTCTTCCTTCATTCAATTGGGTATCTTCGAAAGACTGGAGAATGTCCTCTCCGCAGCTGGCCTGAGGATGATCTGCCTCAGCCGCTCTGCCTCCTACACCGAACTCACAAAAGAGTTCATGTCGTCTCTCCGCCGAGTGAAGAATACAGCTGCGGACGTTGAAGAATATGGTAGAGCGGACAGACTGCAAAGGGGTTGTACAACTCAGAGCACGTCATCTCCGAAAAGTTGCTCAACAAGATCTTCTCCTCCAGCGAGGAGGAGGAGGAGCTACTAAATAACGGTGAAAGGATCAACGAAGGAGATGGGTTCAACCCCGTTGATCTCTGGAAAAAGCTGACCGGTGAAACATCATTCAAGCCGGGAAGCAAGGTGGCGGCGGTGCACTCCTGTTTCTGGAGGATAGTGCACAAGCTGGTGGCGTGCCTGCTCTTCGGCAAGAACGAGTCCAGCAATATCTACACCGAAGAACTCCACGTCATGTGGCACATGATGGAGGGAAGAGTGATCAACCTGGGGTGTTTTCTACTAAATAGGCTACACCCGATAAAGGATGCCACCAAAGAATATTGTATGGGTGGCATCGTCAACCTAATCGCGGTAGGGTTAGGTACCCATGGGAGCCACATAGTATTTCGAGGACCAGGGGCAACGAGTTGATCGACCTCAAGTACCTCATGAGGGCCAACATCATAAAGAAGGAGGGGCGAAGCTACTTCTACAGGTTCGCAAGGACAAACACCTTCCTTCCACTCCCTTAATGCGCCGCCTACGATGCAGAAAAGGTGGTCTTCACCACAGCAGAAATAGAAGTTGTGGCGGTAGATGCAGCTTATGCCACCACCACCAGAATACAAGAAAGGGCAGCTGCAAGAGGAGAACCAATCCCTTTTGGCGCTCGGCAGGACAAATCTTCAACAGCTCCTGCCGAGCAGCCCACTGCTCTAGATAAACCGACGACAGTAGTTGAAAGCGCTGTCGTCGCTCCTACTATACCAGCCACAATAACGACAACACTTGTCATAGCAGAAGAAGAACCGATGATCGTTGAGGTCGATGAGACAATGACGGGAGCAGTCGCGAGAGAGACAGCCACAACTCCCAAAGCTTATGTGGTGCCTTTAGAGGCAGAAGAAGAAGCACAGCCAGACGCCGATAATAGGGTGTTCACCGAGATCCTCGAGATGGAGCTTAGAGCTGCACTGCTAATGCCGACACCGCCACCGGTGTCTCCTATAGAAGCTGCTGATGAGATCACCGATGATGTAGAGGTGGAGCAGCATCCACCCACACCACGACCCTCTCCGCCACGATAAGAAGGTGAGGCAAAGGCAGTCGCAAAAACACTGACGCCTCGCCCAGCAACATCCACCTCGCGGACGATCGAGATAGGTTCTACCTCGTCAGGTAGACCCTCACGCGAGAGAAGAATCACGGGGACGAGAGGGAGATTTGCAGGAACCCCTCCGTCGCTCAAGAAAATGTTGTGGCACGAATTTGACTACTTGCGGGAGGTAACAGAAAGCCACTCGACTACATTTACTTCTTTAACCCGCAAGTTTTCATTTTTCCAGCAGAGGTTGGATAGCCAGGAACGGGAACTGCTGACTATCATTGGAATTCCTGGCCAACTAGAGGCATTCAACGCTACTCTTCAGCAGGCCCTCCAGCGCCTTGACGTGATTGAGGAGAGGCTAAATAGGGGGATGACCATCCGCACCCAAGGCAGCCGAGAAGGTCTTCATCGCCTCCTGGATCAGGCTCTCCACCCCCCTCGACGGTAGCCTCGTCAGGATGATCGTCCTCTTCCTCCTCCAGTGGGCCCTATACAAAACCCGAAAAAGAGACGCTGCATAAATATGCCACAGGGTCTCCAATAGGAGAGGAGATCTCCTGAGGCATTGAAGACTTCGCTCCCTCCGCCTCCCTAAATGAAGTCGAAGAAAACGACGAATCTGTCAGCATCGGGGAGGATTCTTCTGATGAATCGGAGGGAGAAGGGGGGGACATCTGCACTGCCAAACAAAGACACCCCCCTAGAGGAAGAAGCTCGACAGCAGATGCATTCTCTGCGCCGTCAGAGATACCCTCCTTCAAGATGGCGGACTTTGACAGAAGAGCCATTGGGTACTTGACGATCAGGGACCAGAAGCTGCTGAATAAGGTCTTGAGGTCGCAAGCTGACGAAGAAGAAGTCATCTGGAGTGACGGCTATTTCTCAGTGCAATGGGGAGTGCTAAGAAGTATATTCCGCTCCCCAGCCGTCGTTGGAAAGAAACTGTTCAGGGTCCTACAAGGCGCCGTGATAGAGAACGTAGGCGTTAGGATAGGCCGACAGACGATCTACAACGCCACCCCAGCCTTGGTGAGAAGACTGATGAGGGGTTTGTATGAATCTACACAGGTGGCCAGTATGATGAAGCACATTGAAGAGCACAACCCAAACCTGGTGCTAGCCCCCTACAAACATTGAAAGAATTGGTTCTTGTGCATTGCTGACCTCCGCAGTCATGATGTTCAACTACTCAGCTGCTGCAACAAAGAGGTCTCTTGCACAGACAACACTTTCGTACACCCTGAAGACAAATTTTTGAGGCTACTCCCGCTGCGCCTCCACCGTGTTATCAAGAATGGAATCCAACGCCACAGCGGTGTTTGGAATTTCTTCACACTGAGGGACTTCCCCGTCCAAGAAGATGAGCGAAGTGGAAACAACGCCTTTATAGTCCTATGAGCCATGGAGATGATACATGTCTTCGGATTCTTAAGACAACTCTAGAGCGAAAACTTCTACCAGCTCAGAAGCATATATGCACTGTTGTTGATCAAGGACAAGTGTTATTTCCTAGACGGGGGATTACCAGAGAGGCTGTTGGATAGTGACCTAGAAGACGAATCTTTGCAGCCCAGAAACACTCCTGAGAAGGAAGTTGAGATAGAAAAAGACATGTACGGGGCAGGCAAGCAGTTAAAGATCCTGCAGGAAGTGTACGGATTTCAAGACCCTACTTTGCCTGAAACATCAGAAGAATTGATCAACAACTTCGACCGCTTCTCGTGCTCTACACTCACGCAGTAGCAGGTTAATGAATTTCTTATGAAGTTAGCTGATTCTACCCCGGCAAACGTAATCTATGAGGCAGGCGATGTCATAGTCCCGGTTGATGACTTAAGGGATATGGTAAAGGATGGAGGATGCTTGGCAATATCTGTGGCGGCCGCCTACATCCAAACGCTACAAACAAAGTTTGAACATGCATACATTACTCATCCAATAATGTTCAACGACATCTGCCTCACCGATGAAACAGGACCAAAACTATCATTTCTGGCAGAGTTGGAGCGCAGGGTTCCACGCACAATCTTCCTACCCATCATGCATTACAACCACTGGACGCTCCTGACGGTGTACACTCGCCAACGAGCAGGAATCTTTTACAACAGCTCGGACAGCAACAAGGACCATCCGGTGCAGTTTACATCAACATCGTTGACTTCCCTCGAGCGCCTAGTATGAAAATACTATGAGGATGTGGCGGCACTGATACAACCATTCCTAGACACAACAACAAGCAAATGGCACGAGCTTTAGTTCTGCCACCGCAGTCCACAACAGATTCCTCTATCCAACAACTGTGACATCTTCGTCCTGGAATGGATATCAAATGAAGAGATGCCTGACCAACTCCACCACATCGACTACCACAACAAATGAGGAGAATATGTGTGGGAGCTTATATCTGGCGCAGGCGCACTCACCAACCTTTAACCCTCACTGAATTAACATTACCCTACCTTATCTACTTCACAACTCTGGGACAGAGCGTGGAGTAAGTTTGGGGGGGTACCATGTATCAGTGAGGGAGGTATAAAAATTTTGAAAAATTTTCAGACCTCACCCTTTTGTTCTTTTGTTCTTCTTCTATAGCATATGTACATATACATGCTCATACAAAAATTTTGAAAAATTTTGCTTATTTTGTCTCCATGCATATGTACAAAGACACTATATAGTAAAAATCATATATGACTTCTTGCCAGTTTATTTTCTATGTGCCTAAGGAGACGCAAGTTTTTTTATGTATTTCTGATAATGCAACCCCAAACGACAAAAGACTACGACTTTCCATGCCAAAAATTTCGAAAAAAGAATCTTACAACAGCTTAGAGACGTGTATGCAGAAGGAAAAAGCTGCCCAAACAGCAAAAAATTTCTCTTGTTTTTCCTTATCCAACAAAATCCCAAAAAGATATAATAGCCTTATGAGAGTGAATAAAAGCATGAGAGTTGTGCCAAATGAAAAGAAAGAAAGAAAAATATACATATACACACTTGTTTTCCAAAAGTACCCATCTTTAGGCATGGTAGATCCGGGGCAGTGGTATGTAGGATGTGAAATCACTGCTCTAAAGCCAACTGGCTTGGACTGCAGGGACCACTTTCCCGTTAACGTACCCTTACTTGGATGGACTGATGGGAAACAAGGAAAACCCAAAAAGCCTTAAGCCTACCCAAGCACCCAACTTTCTGCCCCCATAAGCTGTTCGGTGTGAAAGCTAACTTTGAAATCATACACCAAAGTCTCGCTGAAGCTGTAGAGAAAATTTTTGCTTATATAAGGCAGGAGAAATAAAGTTTGTTGTTCGTGGTCAGGCTGTATTGTCAGTAAGACATCTCAATGCTCGCTCAAACCCATAGTCTGAAAACTATACCGGTCTAGAAGAAGCATCACAAAACAAAGTATAAAGATTGATTGAGGACAATCAAAATGCTAAGTTTGGGGGAGTTGATAACACCAAATTTTGTGATGTTTTTGCCCTTATTTCGTTATCAAAACTGCCCTTTTAAACTGTTTTCCTCTCTTTTTTGCCATGTTTTTTAATAAACAGGCCTCGCTATGCTCTTAACTCAATTTTATCATCTTTTGCAGAGTTTTCCCCGATTTTTAACTCACTTATCAGCTCAAAGGCCTGTCCCGGCCCACAAATGTGTTGCACCTACATCGGCCTTCCTACCAACCAATCGGCCGATACGCTCACTGCCTGACAAGGCAGCACGATACACTGTCACGCGACACGAGTGTGCCGCCCAAGAGGAAGCGGATGAGCGATACGCCGTTTACCCGATAGGGAGCCAAACCCGCCACGACTGCCGAAGCGTATCGGGTGATACGGGCCACCCACCGGCAGGCTCCACTCGTCACGATGACCGACAGCCCGACATCCTTGTGTCTGGCGACATGCATATCGGGCATCCCTGAATCGCAATAACGGAGCTGAAGGAGGGCACATGGCGTCCGGAGCACCATAACTTCCATAACTTCCTCCAACTACTGCCAATAAATAGCAGCTACAGGACTCCGATTGGAGGGGTCGGAATCTCTCGAAAGCCAACTTAGGAAATCTTCAGGAGCTAGCGTGTCGCGCCTCAGGGGTGTGTCAGGCGATTCCAGGTGAAAACTTCCCCATCCCAAGAGGGAGGGAATGGTTCATTTAGGGTCATCCCGGGCACCGCTGCAGGTCGATATTGGGCAACAAGGACACCCAACAAGAGTGCCCGATACTGGAAGCAACACTCTAACCTAACACGATACTGAACCCCGATACGAATTGCCGATCGTGGCGTGTCGCCCGAGAGGGTGCCGCCCGACACGATCATATCGGTTAAGGACGCCCAGCATGAAACGTCCACCTGTCATTAGCGTGTCGCCTGAGAGGGTGTGCCGCCTGACACGGGCGTATCAGGCAAGGCTCCTGCCCGGTATCGGGCTGGAGGATCTGCTGCTACCTGTCGCCCTTCTATATCAAGAAGGCAACATTTATCTTTACTTATTTCAGTCATTTACTTCCTTTACTTATGCAATGTAATCAAACCCTTATATGTTAATAGAATTAGAAGAGTTTAACCATCTGCTACTTTATGTTTGGTACCTTTGTTCGATGATTGCTATGTTTAACATCTGAACTCTAGCTTGTACGCTTGGATCACGTTTCGATTAGCTACTGAATCATGTTTTTCCCGTTGCAACAGCCTTGAGAAGGGTGTTGTGGCTCTAGTATTTGGTCCGTACTGGAGTACGAGAGTGCCCATGATCAGAGTTTCTATAGTAACCTTTCCACTCTAACTTAAGTCTAGCAACCTCGAGAGGGGTGTTGATACTTAGTTAGAGGTACCCGCTTCGAGAGAAGGGGTACAAGATGTTTCTGCTGCCGCTTGTTTTGTCGAAGCTTTCTCCTTCGTTCCTTGCTAATGCAATAGTTTTATCTCTCTTTTTCCGTTGCATGAAAACCCTAAAAACTGATAAATGCTTAAAACCTTTTTTTTCCTCGTAGCTCCAGTTGGAGATAGTTTTTTTTTCATCGATATTTGCATGTTGTTCCCTTGAGGAACTTTATCGTCTCCTTACCTGTACCGGAGTGTAAAGTGTCGATTCAGCATTCTCATCACTACCACCCTTATCCCTATGTTCGACCTCGCATATCTACTTCGACCCCGTAAACAAAGTTGCGTGGCCCTAGAAGGTTTCAGGTTATAAATTTAAAAGTCCGACTACTTAAAATCCGGCTCCACTTTTTGGACGCACGATTTAGGCCGGTCAACTGGGTGGAGCACAAAAGGATACAAGGCATGCCCCATGTGTCATGATCATAGTGGATCTCTATATCTTCCATCTAGTAGAAAGGTTGTATATTTGAGACATCGTCACTTTTTACCAACTGATCACACGTAGCGTAGTGATAGTAAGAATTTCTATGACGGTACCGAGTTTGAGGATCCCCCAAAACACATGAATGGTGAAGAGGTGGAAGAACTCTTACATGACTATGATCATAGGGCATTTGCAAAAAGTGGATGGAAAAAGAGGAATATGTTTTTTGAGCTTCCATATTGGAAGACATTGTTGATACGACACAATCTGGATGTTATGCATATTGAAAAAAATATTTGTGAAAATATTTTGAATTGGTTGTCGGAGCCAGATGGGAAAACTAGGGACATCAACTCAAGGTTGGATTTAGAGTCACTTGGAATAAGACAACCATTATGGATTAAGTCCTAAAAAAACCAAAAAATCCACTCTTCCTCGTGCATCATACAATATGACAGATGAAGGAAAATAATGTTTTCTTAAGGTCTTAAAGGACTTAAAACTACCTTATGGATTTTCCTCTAATATTTTCCAGAAAAGTACAAGTGACATATAGGAAAATTGGTGTTTTGAAAATCCATGATCACCATATTGTCATGCAACAACTTTTACTTTTGGCTTTAAGAACAACCATATCCAAACATGTTGTAGCAGCAATCCATGACTTGTGATCATTCTTTAAAGAGATTTGTAATAAAGTCATTACTATTGAAAAAATGGAGAAATTAGAGAACCATATTCCTATAACTCTATGCAAGCTTGAAAGAGTATTTCCACCATCATTCTTTGATGTAAGTGTGCATTTGGCGGTCCATCTGGATACTGAAGCTAAAATTGCTGGTTCTATCTATTTTAGATGGATGTATCCTGTAGAAAGATATTTATTTAGGCTCAAGAGTTATATTCACAATAGGAATAGGCCTGAGGGATCCATAGATGAGGCTTACTTGATGGAGGAAGTTGTCACCTTTTGTTCTCGATTCAAGCATAATATAACTCCGAAGTTGGATATTTCAAAAAACTATATATAGAGGGTATGATTGGTCTTGGAGTAGAGAGATTTCTCTCTAAGGAAGAGCTATTTCAAGTACATCATTTTGTGTTGTTCAACACATATGAGATACAACCTTATTTGAGGTAAATATAGTTTTCAACTCAATTTATCTCTCATTTTTACAAGTGTAAGATTATTTTTTTGTCGTGTAGGATACATAAAAGATTTATAGAAGAACAACAACCTCCTTGGAGTGAATTACAAGTCCAAAAAGAACAACATAATAACTTTGTCTATTGGTTTAAACAACATGTAAGTAATTTACTTTACTTTAGAAGACAAAGTCGTAAATATTTTTCCTTTAATAAGTTTATTCACTTTTCAGCTCTTGTCTCTTGATGAATTTGATGACTTGTCTGAGGATGTGAAATGCTTGGCAAGAGGACCTAAAGTTGTGGTAGTTTCTTACAAGGGATATTTCATTAATGGATATAAATTTGAGGTCAAAGAGAAAGAATCTAGGCGAGTCACACAAAATAGTGGAGTAGTGACTATGGGGAATGATAGAAGCATATATTATGGCTCTCTAGTTGACATCATTGAGGTTGCATATTCTAGTGATATTGTGTTGCATCTATTTAAGTGCAATTGGTTTGACACATGATCTGGGTTCCATAAAGATGAGTACAATTTCACTATGATTGATACTTTCCAAAGAAGTTATGTCGATGAGCCATTCATTTTACCATCACTAGCACAATAGGTCTATTACTCATTTGATCCAAAATTTCATGATTGGGGTGTTGTTTGCCATTGGAGACCTAGACATACATAAGGAAGCCCCAATTACTCTAACATGGATGATGACAATGATGAGATGTTGATTTCTAATATTGATCCTATTAGTTCTATTAACCAAAGAAATGTCACTAATGATAATGAACCATGGACTAGATCAAATGTGTCTAATGACATACTAGTGGATACCTCCTTAATAGATAAAGAAAAAAAAAGATTAAAAAGGAAAACTACGTAAGGTATAATACACTATTATTCTGTAAGTTTTTTTCCATCTTTTCTACTTGTTTTTTTATTATCATATTTCAAGTTTTCTACTTTTCTAGGACAATGGCACGCATTGGAAAAACCAAACCACTTTGAGATCTTTTACAATCTTGTCCTCTGACTCCACAAAATGAAATGAATCATATGTCTGAGAATCAGAGGAATGTTTCACAATGTATGTTATAATATCTACTGTCAGTTATAATTTTTCAATTATATATTTAGAGCAAAAAATTGACTTGGAGCATACGTCTAGAAACTTTTCAAATTCTATAGGTTCCCAGTCAAGTTCATCTCTCAATCTTAGTGAGCCATTGTGTAACCTTCTCGTTAGGTTTTCAAAGTTGTTTTATAATTATATATTGTTATAGTGCATTGTTTCTTATTATTACAATTATATAGGAATTAAGAATCTTCGTAGAAAGAAAGTAAAAGAAACAACCCAAAAAGAAAATGTGCAAGTGACTTCACGTGGAAAGAATGCAGAACAAGAGCCAAACAATGTAGCTTGCTTTGAGGATTTCATACCTCCTTCAGGTATAATTCTCCTATAATATATAAGGTTTGAGAATTTTTTGTGTGTGCATTTTGATGCATATCAGCACATGTTGACTTATTTTCTTCTCATTTTTATGCAACCTAAAATTGATTTTTTTATTTCCTATCAATTTTAATAGATATTTGTAGAGAACAAGTCACCAAAGTTCTTCAATGTGCTCAGAAAGAACATCCATGGTTATCTCATGATACATTTGCTGAATGGATGATCCAACAATTCCGAAGTATACCTCAACGTACACGGGAAACAATGAACACAATAGATGGTTTTCAGTCAATTTTGCCTGAACCAAGGATGCCACATAATTTACACCATTCTCTTAATGACTCAAACTGTGAAGCAAGAAATAGATCTGGTAAAAGCTAGTCGTCATGATTTCTTATACCAATTTTCAATACTGTTTAGAATTCGTACTTACCAATGTGTCTATTCCTAATGAATATGAATCTTTCTTGTAGATGATTTTTAGCCAATTTTACATGCAACAATTATGTCACACAGTCTACACTATTCTCCTAATGACTCAATCCATGAAGTTAGAAATAGATCTGGTAAAAATCCAGTTTTCATGATTTCTAATGCCAATTTTTTGGTATTTTTAGAACTGGTACTTCCCAATGTGTCTATTCCTATTGAATACAAATCCTTTTTGTAGATGATTTTCATCAAATTTTGCATGAGCCAAGGATTCCACCCAATGTGTACCACTCTCCTATTAAATCCAACCGTGAATCTAGAAGCAAATCTGGTAGAAAGCTAGCTATCGTGATTTCTTATACCAATTTTCAATATTATTTAGAATTAATACTTACCAATGTGTCTATTTCTATTGAATATGAATCATTCTTGTAGATGATTTTCAGACAACTTTACATGAGCCAAGGATGCCAAAAAATGTACACCATTTCCCTAATGACTCTAACCATGAAACCAGAAACAAATCAGGTAGAAAGCTAGTTGTCATGATTTCTAATACCAATTTTTAATATTATTTAGAATTAATACTTACCAATGTGTCTATTCCTATTGAATATAAATCTTCTTGTAGATGACTTTCAGCAAATTTTGCATGAGACAAGGATGCCACAAAATGTACACCATTCCCCTAATGACTCCAACCATGAATCTAAAAACAGACCAGGTAGAGAAAGTTAGCTATCATGATTTCTTATATCAATTTTTAATATTATTTAGAATTAGTACATACCAATGTGTCTATTCCTATTGGATATGCATCTTTATTGTATATTATTTTCATATAACTTTTCATGAGCCAAGGATCCCACAAAATGTACACCATTCCCCTAATGACTTAAACCATGAAGCTAGAAACAAATCAGGTAGAAATCTACTTGTCATGATTCTTATACTATTTTTAATATTATTCAGAATTAGTATTTATTCAATGTGTCTATTCCTATTGAATATAAAATTTTGTTGTAGATAATTTTCATCTAATTTTACATGAGCCAAGGATGCCGCAAAATGTACACCATTCCCCTAATGACACCAACCATGAAGCTAGAAACAGATCTGGTAGAAAGCTAGTTGTCATGATTTCTTATCCCAATTTTTTTATCTTATGTAGAACGGGTACTTACCAATTATAATATACTTTTAGGATGTTCTCATGATCCTAGAAGAAATGCATATGGGTTTCTTGACAACGCTTATCGTCCCATTCCATACAATCTACATGTAAACTCTAATGTGGAAAATGAGAACATACTTGGTTTGAATCATATCACCATTTTCTTATGAAAATTTGGATGTAATGTAATTTTATTATTTAGTAATTGTAGAATTTCTCTTGTAGGTAACTACCAAGAAGTCGTAAATGATACTAGGGTGTCAAACAATCTTAGCTATTCTCCTTCTAACATTGGTAGTGGATTGTTCAATTTTAGATTGAGATGCAACTAACTTTGCTTTTGATGAATATTTTTTCTTCCATGTAGACATAACTATCCAGGAAAGACAAAAATTTTCACAAAGAAATGGGCAAGTAGAGGATTCTCATTCTATAAGGCTCCCTCAAAGTCAACCCAATAGAAGTGTGACAAATGTTGATTCCATCAGGCCCGCTCCAAACCAACCGAGTGAACGAATGAATACACGTTCTATAGGTATATATCTTCATGTATATGCTTTCTTATCAATATTTGTAATGGTACTAATGTGTTACAAGAAAAATTATAGCTCAACATGAAACTTTGGTTCTGAAAAAGTAGTCTAGAGGATCAACTAAATTAAGTTCATGTCATCCTGAAAAGGGAGAAATACACAAGTGTTTCTTTTATCGTGGCACTCCAGTTGGAGATGAGGCAAAGAAACTTACGAATTATCTTGGAGTGTATGCAAATAATAGTATGCTATTTCCACTTTATAAAGAATGGGATAAAGAAAATGTGTTAGGATTTGAAACTGCCATGGATGATTTGATGGTATGAAATTTATGTGCAAAATCCCTCATAATCATGCTTATATATATTCTCACAATTAAGTTTATCATTGTAGAAGGACTTTGAATTTTTCATGTTGGATGGAGATTTGGTTGCAAACATTGAGGGTGTTGATTATCCAGTTGCAAACATGGAAGAAGTAGTGCATTGGTGCTATGCCAAAATGCAAAAGAAGGTCTGTTCATGGCGCATCACACTAAAATTGAAAATGGATCCTAAACTTCCAGATCAAGCATGCCAAAAATCCCCAGACCCTAGAGTTACTGACAATGATTGGAAAAAACTTTTGGAACACTGGAAGTTGCCTAAAAAACTGGTTAGTATTTGATGTGTATGCCATATTTTTATATGAGTCTCTCACTTAAATATATTGTATCAACTTTTTCTCTCCAAATTTAGGAGGAGTCTGCAAGAAATAAGTCTAGTCGTGAAGCCCCTCGACCCACTCATACTTCGGGGGCAAAATATTATTCAAGGTGTTATTATGAAATGGTATCTACATTTATTCACATTCCTTAATTTAATATATGATTGATAACTTCTATTCTAATCTGCATCCATACACATTACTTTAAGGTTGAAAAGAATCAAATATGCAGTGAGTGGGAAGAGTATCTTAAATACCATCAAGATAAAATAGGAGCTTATCCAAATGAATACACAAAGAAGAAATGTGTAAGTTTCTAAAGTTATTATATTTTCATTATTTTCTAGTCTAGTCATATGTTTTATATGTTCAATGATCATTATAGGAAGAAATTGCTAAAACGTGCGCCCAAAGACAACTCAAAAAGTCAAAGAATCAACGACTTTTTGCTGGGGTACTTGATGATGTATATGGTCCACATAATACTAGTTGTGAAAGGGGTTATGGTGGAGGAGTTTCAATACAAAAATGGAAGGAGTCTTTCTTGCAAAGAGTAAAAATGTAGCCATATATTATGCAACAAACTTGCATCAACCAATTACAAGCTGAAGTTTCTCGTTTGAATGAGCAACTGCTAAAAGTAACGATTTTTTTTCATTTTTTTATTTCTTATATAGACCAAACAAAGTATGATTTTTTGCATCCATTAGGTAAAGCAAGGAGGAACAACAAATTCTAATGACCAACACCACACTTCAAGTAGTCACAATGATAATGAGGTATATAGTCTTGAAGATAAATTTTTAATGTGTTAAGTATACATATATATATTTACATGTGTGGTATTTAACATTATAGGGACAGTATGCGAACTCTTAGGCTTTCATAAAGATGATTGTTCCCTTTTTTGAGAGCAAGTGCTCAAACTACTTTTTGGAAGAGCACTTCTTATGTTCTGGATCAGCATCTCTTTATAAAATGTTTTCACCTCACTATGGGAACTAGTAGGCTTCAACATAGAAGATCATGTCATTTTTTGAAACATGTACTTAAGTGACTTTTTGATAGAGCACTTCCAGTAAGATCTATATCAACTGTCCTCTACAAGTTGATATCAATAATAACAAGAAGGAGAACAATTTCGCATGTATTATTTTTAACATCTACCACATAAATCTTTCTTACATTACAAGGCATAGAAGTCATATCTGAACTGACATTTAAATCAAGTTGTTATCTCATGAAATATGTACATTTACATATGATTCGGTCCACAATCAAGAGTTAATCTGAATCAAGGTAGTTATTTTTTTGTGCGGCTTGAATCTACCTCTTATTTTGTATTTTTGGAAGTGTACGAGTGAAGAGTTGAATCTACGGATGTCTGAGGTATTGTTTCATGGATTTTTTAATATTTGACTTTATATCTAATGCTTACTAATATATTTAGTAAATTCATCATTCTAAGGTTGCAACTAGATACTTTTGCTACATGGGTATTGGAATCACAACTCCTAAGAAGGCTGACTTGGGTTCATAAGAATGTTGATTTGGGTTTCTAAGAAGGCTGACTTGGGTTCATTAGAAGACTTATTTGAGTTTCCAATTCAATCTGAACATGCCCTCTTTTAAAGGGAGTTATAGGTTTCCAATGTTCCTCCTACCACTATGAAGTAGAACTATGACTTCAAAAAATTTAGGCAAAAAAAATGGTTGTTGCTCTTACAATGAATGGTTGTTGCTACAAACTAATTACTCACATTTCGTAAAAGCATCATGTATACGACTTGTAGAAGTGTGTTGTACACAGTCGATAGAAGACACTTTCCTTGATCTATATTGTTGAGTGTGCTCATTACTTGTTGCCAACACAAGAGTTGCCTTAACCATTGGCAACCACCTCACTACATTGTTGTTTCTCTACTTGTTACAACCCCAATTTGTGGGTTCAATTGGTGAGAAATGCAATTTCTCATATTAAAGATATTTGAACAAATAATGATATAATTTGTTTGGAATAAATGGATTTCGTTTACAATAGCCTTCACAATTGTTTTGTGGTCTTTATTGTCTATTGGGCCCAATAACAAGGAAATTCAATTAGTAAATGAATAATTGAATATTTCAGAAAAGAAAAATGTGGAAACCTCTAGAAGGCAAATCCAAAGAGGGATTTCGTGCCTCTTGGATTCCTTGGGTTCCAAGGAGTCCAAAGTTGCATAGAGAGTGCAATAAGAAAAGAAAAGATCAATTAAATATTTCTTTATTAAGAAAGAAATTGAAAATAATGATAAAATGTGGGAAACAAGTGAAAAGAGGTATAATGGAGTTATCCTTGGTGGAATTTCGTATCCCAAGGGTTCCTAATGTTAAAAGGAATACTAGTGAGGAAAATAAAAGATAAATAAAGAGAAATCCTCAAAAAGAGATATTTTAATAAGAAATAAACATGATAATGAGAAATAATGCATATATATGCATCTAGAAGGATAATAAGTATCCAATTAAAAGGATTTCGAAATAATAGAGTTTCTTGGGATTCAAAGAGTCCCAATAAAGAGGAAAGAAAGAGAAAATACCAAAATTACAAAATAATAGGATAATGTGATACATTATTAATGAATTTAGTGATATTGATACAAAGGAAGTATTTTCTATTAAGGAAAACTTAATTTCGTGGCCAATGGACTAAAAGCCAAGAATAATTATAATAATGAGAAGGATTTTTTATTTCCTAACTACCCAAATAATAGAGGATATCAAAAGGATAAAGGAGAGAGAGAAGGATTATTTCTCCTTGAAGGAAAATTAATCCTTTTGGAAAGGGACTCTTTGAATCGTGTATAAGCCAACCTGTGGCTTCATTTCTCTCCCCTATATAAGTGGGTAGAGTCCAGGGTCGAGTTTAGAGGGAGTTCCACGCAACCATCCCTCTCTTCTTCTTCTTCTACTTCATCTTCTTCGTCAAAACCCTAACTGGGAGGAACATCGAGAACGTGAGGTCATGAGGCAACAAGTATGGGCTGCAATGATGGCTTGGTACACCACGGTGCCAAAGAGTTGTGTTTCCATTGGGGCCATGCCCTAAAGGAGGCGCAACTGCAGCCGCATGGCTGCAACACCAGCAGTTGGTCACATGTCTTTTTCTCCTGACCTAGCCACATGTGTCACGCACTGGGCAACACCCCAAGTGCGGTTGGAGGTGGCGGGGCTAGGGTAAAGTGGGGCGGCAGCCGTCGAGGTCCGAGGGAGAGTGGAAGAGCCACGCAGGTCGCAGCTAGGGCTGCAGTCGGTGGGCAAGCGGAGCTTCATGAGGTTGAAGGCAACCTGGAGTGCTTTGGACGTTTTTTCCCTTCGCGGGCTGAAGAGGTGATCTACTTAACCAAGGGTATAAGTGACATTTCTAAATGTTTCCTAATTGGCAACGGTGCATGGACGGTGACTACGTGGCATCTCCCTATTGGCCCAAGTAAGTGAAATCTTGCTAAATTCGTAATTAAATATTGGTAACTCCGATCAGGACAAGTAATATATGAATTTTGATCAGGAGAACGAGAGGAATCCAATAAAAATGATATTAAATATTTATTCCGTTATTAATTTCAAAAGTACAATAAGTTGATGAAAAGTGCATTAACGTTAAGTTAAAAACCCTATTTGTGATTAAAGGTTTAATCTAGTATGCTTAATGGGTTAATTGAAGTATTAATAACCTGTTGAATAATAATGTTAGATTTGAACCTGACCTAGATGTAAAATTGCATGATTTAGGGGTTTTACCCCATATGAGAATGATTAAGTATTTAGAAACCCTAATTTAGGGTCAAAGAGGATAATATCATATTTCATTTGAAAAATGTGAAAATATGTTGTTATATGATGGTTCTAATCTATTTTGAGAATTAAAGTTCCTAATTATGGATAAAAACCCTAAATGTAGTAATTAGGGTTTTCTCATGAATAAAAGGTAGAATTATGGAAAATCGAATTCATATGTGATTAGACCATAATGAACTTTGAATTGATGGTAAATGCATATAATGATCTTATCATGGATTAAAAGGATAAATTAGTAGCTTTAATGTAAAAGAGGCTTAATGAACTTAATTAATGGTTAATGGTGCCTTTATTCCAAAAATAGGGTTATATGTTGTTAAGATAACCTTAATATTGAAGAATAGATGAGATAATTAGGGTTTATGAGTAATGGTATAAAATAAGAGAAGTGAAACCCTAATTGCAAATGAAACCCTAAAATGGATACGGAAGCCTTAGGAAGCAATTTCAAGTTGAATAGAAAGAATCTTGATAAAGTGTGTAGTAAATAGAGTACATGTGGTTTTCAGGATTCTTGATTGTGTGGTTGAACTACTTGATTGGATTTCTTTCTTGGTTGGAATTGATACTAGCTTGAGAAATCTACTGAACAGGTATGTGGTTATGGTAATGAATAATCACTTTAGTTTCACAGAGATTTCCGAATGTTTTATCGGTTGCTTGAAAATAAATGTTGGATGCCTTTTATTTCATGAAACTATAAAGTGACTATGATTATCACTATGAATATATATATATATATATATATATATATATAATTGGCTTAGATTTGAATCCACCTCTGTGGCTTGTAAAGGCTTAAAAGCTTAACCTAGAGTAAGGTCTAGGTTATCATGGGTTAGAAATTGGGCTACCAAGTGTAGTGCCATGAGACCCTTTAGCATGCCATGAGTTAAGGAGTGGGCTACTTATGGGTAGTTCCATGTGACTCAACCCTAGAAATTGGTTCACCTATAGGTGGGACCATGAGGGGATTAATGGGGATCTACTATAAGAAAAGTAGCATCCAGGTCCACTGTAGGGACAACGCAGAGTATAGGGAATGAATGGATCGCACAATTATATTTAAAATGAAAAATTGTTTGTTAAATGGTAATTGGATGCAATACATTGTTATAATAGTTGCACGATAATTGTTTCCCCCACATACCAGCTTCGGCTGACTGACGTTTTGTTTGTCGGCGTTTTAGGTACAAAGCCAAAAAGGACAAACAGTAAATCGTCACATTGAGAAATACATGAATTGAAATACAAGGAGGATTAGTTAGAGTAGAGATTCATATGTGGATAGAAGTTTAGAGATCCAAATTTTCAACAGGTATTCAAAAGTTTATTTTCTTACAGCTTCCCAGTATAGTCTATTAAAATTTAATAATTGTTCTTGGTTAAATGTCAAACCTTTGATCTGAAAATTATGTGTGCGGCTTTGACCTCTCGGTCTCCCTTAATTGGGGGTTATCAGGAGGTGGGGTCGTAACACTACTCCTCTTTCTCTCCCCCCACATCTGTCTTCTCTTTTTTCCTATCCCTTCATGTTTGTGTACGTTAAACACATTCTTTGCTCTACGTTATTGAGTGTTCCCATTATCTGTTGCCACAACAAGTACAACCATAACCAATGACAACCACCCCATTCCATTGTTGTTTCTCTACTTCTATTTCTATCTACCACATCCATCTTCCCATCCTCCCCCAACCCTTTAGGTTTGTCTACCTATTCTACTTTGATTGGGGGAAAGGACAAGTAGCCTAACTGTTGTTCCATCCTCCCAATTACTCAATCAAGTATCCTAATTGTTTAAGATAGATTATATCCTTCAATGTCCATATTTATCATCCCTCTGCCATGACCTTTAGAACTTGATAGAACAATCGAAGAAGAAATTTTACATTCCTTTTTCCCTTAATCCTAAATTTTACATTCCCTTTTCCCTTAATCCTATTAGTACTTACCGAGTTGCATAGTCAAAGCAACACATTGAAACCTTCTCACAATATGGTACATAGTTATATCCTAACATTTAGAAATTAAGTTGTAAAAAAGATTGAGTGGCATAGAAGTTAGATCTGATCTAACATTTAAATCAAGTTATTATTTCTATATTATTCTAGATAAATTATAACTGATTAGGTAACCTGAGAAACAAACATATAATGTTTAATTTTCTTAAATTATAATGCTAATGATCTATTGAAATATATACATTTACATATGATTTGTTTCATGGTTAAAACTATTCTGAATCAAGCTAGATATTTTGTTGTGCACACAGCTTGAATCTGCCACCTATTTTGTATTTTTGCAAGTGTACCAGTAAAGAATTGAAGATATTGGTGTGTAAGGTACTATTTGATGGCTTCTTTAATATTTGACTTTGTTCCTAATTCTTACTAACATATTTAATAAATTTGTAATTCTAAGATTGCAAGCTTGTAGCTAGAAGTTTTTATTAGATGGGTATTAGAATAATAAATCCTTGAGTGTCTTAGGAAGAGTGTTTGGTTTCCATCTAAAGGCAGGGTGCAAGAGGTTGATTTGGGTATATAAGAGGTCTGATTTGGGTTTAGAAGAGGATGGATTTGATATTCAAATGAAGGAATATGCAATCATCCACAGGGAGTTATATGTCTCCAATGTTCCTTCAACTATAATGAGGTTGAACCATGACTTCAAAATTTTTAAGCACAAAAGAATGGTTGTTGTTCTTACAATGAATGGTTGTTGCTATAAACTATAGAAGCCTTTTGTACACGGTCGGTAGAAGGCACATGTACCTAGTTAATGAGCTTCTCTTCATCCATAGTGCACAAGGTCGAGCAAGAGTCGTAGGTGTTGGTCATTTCCTCGGTCAACTGGGTTTGTGGGAAGGGTCTGGTAAGTGTTGTGGGAGTTGATCATTTCTTGGGAAAACTACATACCTCGCTATATATTATTGGGCATGCACATTTCCCATTGGAAACCACCTCATTATGTTGCTATTTCTATGCTCTTCTTTCTCTTCCTCCATGTCCATCTTCTCTTTTTCCCCACCTCTTCATGTTTGTCTAATAAGTGTAATTGCTTATTTTTGTATGAAGTCATAACAAAGTAGCATTTGTGCTAGTCATAGTAATGGGTAATTATATAAGTCAAATAATTACAATGGATACACATGTATAATATTGTCCCAGATATAGGTCCAAAGACCTATTTGGTTGGCAGAAAATAAAGACATGTGATGCAAGGAAGGATGGGCTTGGAAGAGACAAACAATGGAAATGAAATAAAATTTGTTCATGTGTATGGTTACAAACAAGAAAAACGTCATGACATCTTGAATGCTTATTTCGGCATTGGAATTAGAATCAGACCGCATTTCACTACAAAAAAATGCAACATAGGTCAAGGCTGTATGGTCAGGGCTAAGATCCTTGAACAAGTTGTTTTTCCCCCCAAGGCATATCCCTAGCCAGTACGGTTGTAAGCCCTGACCAAAATCCTTTTAGCCTCTCACGGTAGCCTCCCCAAACCCTAGTCCCCGTAAGCCTTCTGTTTTATTAGCAAAAGTGGTTCATATACCCCCACTCCACCCAACCCAACCCGATAGTTTATCACAAGATTCATGCCGCCCCCCTTCCCATTCGGATTACCGGCGCCTCATCTTCTGCCAACCTAACATGGCGCCCATGCCCCAGTGCACTTCTGTCTGTCACCAGCAACAATCCCTCCTCATAACAGGCATTTTCGCAGGTATGCTCCCAACCAATTTGCAAATCAAGCCCTCGTCTTCCTACTTCTACAGCTACCAATTCATCATGGTATGTCCTCTTTCTTTGCACCACACTCACATGATCCTTCTTTACTCTCTCATATCCCCTTCTTGTCGACGGTCTATGTGACTGTGTGCAGGTGTTTCGCAGGTAGGTACCTTCTCAATAATAGGTATAGCATCTTTCACTTTTGATATTTACTCACATAGAGAATAAGAGAGTTCATCATCTGCTTAGTAGCCAATATTTTCAGGTATACATGTTGTTATTAGCTTGATATTGAACTATACAAACTTGCTTTATGATTTTCTATCACTGAATCCATGAAACAAATATTGGAAAATTGCAGAGCTCATCTCGCTTTGGATCTCAGACGGGGTACATGCATTGTGAGGGAAGAACAGTCCTCATTATGAATGCTAGTAGCTCGGTTCTATGTTTAGATCAAACTTGTAAGAACCTGGATTAACTTGACACTATGCATTTTTTAATATGATGCATTAGTCATTTCAATTTCACAACGTCCATATATTATTCATGTGGAAGCTAACGATTCATGCAAAATGTTACAAAAGATGCTTACTATTATGGTTTATTTGATATTCTAATGGTAAATTTTCTTAACTTGATCATTGATTATACATGTAATATCTTAACTCGTCAATGATTTTCTTTGCTTTACATATGCTTTATTGTGAGATGGTGGATGAATGCTTCTCAATGACTATTACAAGTATCTCCCGTCTTCTTTGTGGAGGAGGAAAACCATATATTGATAGAATTCATGTATAATGTAGGCAATGTCTTGTATTTTGAAAATAAAAAGTTGTATAAAATAGATGTGGTAAACTTGTATGTTATACATATTTTGTGTTTCAATTAGGGGCGTGGTAAAAAGTCCTCCCATTGTAAATGACATAAAATTATTAATAAAATTACTTATTTAACCAACTTTTTCGAAGCATCATTCGATATAAACTTTCAAAGTCAAGTATCTTATATATGATAATGATGTTACATGACTTCAAAAAGTTTAGACATATGACTTCCACATATATTAGTCAGAGATGGGCTTTGGATTCAAGGTATTGACTAGGATTATTTAAATTTGTTCTATTTTACTAAATGCTTAAGGCTTAAGTATCTATTGGTTAGGGATATGACCTGACTAACTTGTAACGACCGAAAATCAAATCGTTACTAATTAAGCAGAATTAAACATAAACAACAGATTAACAAAAGTCACTAAAAATTAAAACCATTTTTCAAAGAGATCCATTCCAAGGAAAACTCTTACTGAACGGTCCAAAACCTTATATACATCATTATTCACATTGTACATATCTAGTACATCTCATCTCGAGAATAACATATAACAGTTGTTTTACCAAACTATACATGAGCAACATAAAACCTCGAGGCGTGTAATCCAAATTCTCTTATTGATCATAAAACTAGTACGAACTAACTCCAAGGACCTGAGAGTACAGAGACAACACATAGGACTCATATCTACAAGACATGACAGACAGTACACTCAACCTAAGCTGTCACTGTTGCCTCAGCTGTTGTTCTTCCTCTGCAAAAAGGTCTTCACCTCCTCGTGCACGTCCACCTAAAAAATTTGGTCCCACGGGGGTGAGACAATTGTAATTGTCCCAGCAAGAGATATAACTATCCGCCGACCATATTATTATCACAGATTAAGCATTAATAAACTGAGCAGAGGTTCTTTTTATATTAACAAGCATGATAATTCACTATATGAACATAATGAGGTAATCTCCTTTCATAAGGAGAACATTGCATCTACCCATGGTAGATTATAGTTCATCTATCTGCTTTGCAAGGAATGTAAAGAAACAAAAATAACATCTATCAACTAGAATGTATAACTGTATTGCACATCAAGCAATGTTTCTCGTATTCGATCCTTAAGAAGATATACTACATGGCTGAACATATTTTACAAATCACACTTATGCCCTGAGGAGATGGAGCATACCCTGGCCATCTCCAACCGACCACAAACTTCTCACAAGTCGGTACCATACAAGGTCAATGGTAGAGCCGGTTTCCATGACCTCAGACCGTCTCTATCAGTACGAGACCACATGAAGGACATCTCGTGTCACTGCTAACAAGATGTGCTAGGGCACGTAGGCATCCACGCTTAGAGCTACAGCGTCAACTGCACTCTGTTAGGGGAAACATCTACAAACAACCGTCCCCAGTCAAGTCATGGTGACACAAGAACCATACTTCGAGCCACAGGCCAGTTCACTGTGCTCAACACAGAGTCTACGTCTGAGGTCGCACTCAAGCCAGGATAGGGCATATAGACAAATCCCCATTCATTTCGGGATCGTAAGGGGATCAGCTCACACAGTACCGTCTGTACTTACGCCCTCACATACTCAAAAGTATGCACTCCGGGTTATGCCGCGGAGCAACCCGTTTCACCATCAGCAAGTTCTGACACTGATGGATCTATGGTCAGGGCAATGTTTTATAGTTTCTAGTGATATATTACGTGCATTACATCATTCTTTTAGCATGAAACAAGTTATCTTTATCAAACACAACAAATGCTACAAAGAAAGGTGTAATACATCTATCACGTACTTGTCCAATTCTTTTAAACACATGATACTTGGGATCTCAGTCCCTAATCACATTACTGGGAGTTCTCATCCGTTCACATCATCATTATCATGATTACTGGATCTAGGTATTCAAACCCTTAGATCATCACTGAACACTGTTACCACTTATCAGGTAACTATTACCTCTGGGTCCTCAGACCAAGGTATACATGATACTTGTTATACAATCATCTCACATGCTCACAAGGCCCATTAAATATCTTGTCACCTCTCACTAGGCAACAAACTATCACATGGCTCACAAGGCCATTACACATCTTGTCACCTCTCACTAGGCAACAACTTATTCACATGTATCACAAGGCCATTACACATCTTGTCACCTCTCACTAGGAAACCACTTTATTCACATGGCTCACAAGGACATTACACATTATACTTGTTATACAAGTAATTAACATGCCTTACAAGGCTTATGCAATAAGAGAAATACAACCTTCCCATCATTAGGGTTAGGGTTTTCCCTTTCTTATCGATTAGGGTTTCTTTTACATATCATTACCCTTCATTAGGGTTAGGGTTTTCCATTATTAACCATTTAGGTTTTCAAGATCATATTATCAATGATCAAACCCTAATTCATTGCTCCACACATCTAGGAGCAAACATTGATATCATAAGTATTCAATCATACTTATTCATTCTCATCATTTATCATTAAATGAATCATCAACACAAGGTATGAGTTCCTCTCTCATCCTTACTAGGGCATGATTACAGTACACTTTATTAACTTGGCTTAACCCTTTCTCAAAGTATGTTAGCCCACACTTATCAAAGTGCATTAAACTTTTTTTTTAGAGTAAACAGATCCATTCATTACTCAAGCCAAACGGCATCTACAAGTAGAGAAGAACAACCAAAAGAACAAGCAACAGTCAGGTACACAGACTTAGAACCACTACTACTCATATTGGAACGAGAATAAAACACTTCTGCATAGATCTCTCTTCTTCGAGGCTGATTTAAGCAGCTTTTATGAGAGATGCCTTCAACTTGAGCATTAGGCAGCGGTGTAAGGGATGAACCAAACCGGTGTTCCATCCTATTGTTATCTCTACCATCCATGTCAACAGCTTGAGCAGCAAACGAACCTGAGGCAGAACGAGACCTGCTAGAGATCACGATACTCTCATGACAGGAGAGAGAAACAACCCCCTAAAGGACAGACAAACACCGAAGAACGGTGACAAGAAGGCAGAGAACCTGCCTAGAACCCAAAAACACACGCACAAAAGGGAAATCAAACAAACAGAAAAAAAAGAACGCTAAACCGGGGGGGGGGGAAATGCCAGCCTTCGGTAGGTACACGCCAGACTCCATAGACTCGGCCGCCTACACACCGCCACCAAGCAAAAGTTGCGCCAAAGGCGAAGCCACCGCCCCTTCACCATGCGACTCCCGGATCAGAGGACCGGGAGACCCGACCCCGACGGCCAGAAAGGGGAAAGGCAGAAGGTGATGGAGAGGAGAGAAGTCAGACGAACGAGGAGCGCAATCTGCAGATCGGACAGGCGCCGACGGAAGCCCAGGGGGAGAGGGTGACCACGCGCCGGCAGCCGACCTCCTCCCCCGAGCCGGAGGATCGAGTGCCCGGAACCCTAGATCGTCTTCACGATCGCCAGAGCGGAACGAGCGGAACTGAAGAGTTTTTTTAGCTTTTAAAGTGCATTAAACTTATTACATTTCAATGTAACAATTGACATAACACACTTCATGTGTTACTCATCCAAGTATATTGGATTTAAGGTGCATCAAGGTACACCAACCTTGAAGTGTTGGATGTGATATCTATCATGTCTTAATGTATCACTTCCCTCATCACTTTTAACATACTTAAGTTCATCAACTTATCTTGTATTAGGGTATGTCCCATCCTAATACTTTATACACTAGCTCATCACATTTATCATGTAATGTATTGGTCATAAGTCACACAATTGAATTATTCAACCATCATTAATGATATGAACTCATCTCGGGTTAAGGCATTATTGATATAGGATTACCCATTATCAACCACTCTAGGTGTTTCACCTATCAAGGTATTATCCACACCATTACTTGGTGTTACACTCATAACTCCTAAGAGTGTCTTTCCCTTACCTTTACAAGGTGTATAGGGTTAAATCATGTGCATATGTTCACCATATCGGGTTGTAGGTGTATAGACACTCACCATATTAGGCTAGGATTTGCACTTGTCTCCATATCGGGCATGAGTTACCTTCTTGACCTCATATGGGCACAAGATATATGTATGTGTTGCCCATGATACTTATGAGGTATCAACCCATCACCATGTCGGGCTAGAAGTACATTCAATCACTCTATCGGGCTAGTCACCATCTAGGGTTAGCCATGATGGGTTAGGGTTACCATATTGTTTAGGGTTGTGTATCGTGCAACCTTGTCATGCAACCATGTCATACAAGGTCATTTAGGACTCATGATACTAAGTATCAATGATGTATCATATGATCATATCATGTAATAGCACTTGTTACTCTTCACTTATATCGGGTTACCCAATTTAGGGTTTCTTGTCAACTTACAAGTATACAATTGACCTTGTATCATGCATGCAGTCTATAATAGACTTACTATCATGAAATAGGTGTATACTACACCCCCATATCGTTCAATAAGGTTTACAAACCTATTCATATCATTTTAGTGAAATAGGTGCATCATCATATCGGGTTAGAGGTGCTTGCTTATGTGCATGCACCCGATATCACTTTTATAAGGTGATATCACAATCTTCAAGCTATAGACCTTTATTCTAACTATTATAGTTCAAGTCAACAGGTCTAAGAAACTACTAGAACTCATAATTTCATCAACTATTTCAGGAAATTTTGGAATTAAAAGTAGATCATTAAATACAACAATTTCGGTGATGAATAATAACATGATTGAGTTCAAGTTATATAACCCACCTTAAGAACCACTTCAAAGCTTCAAGGTCCAAATATCCATGTTCCTAAGGTTGAAAATTACTTTATCAAAGGTCCAAGGCTCGTTCACAACTCCTTCATATACAAGGAATCACCATGGATAAGCAATTGGTGAAGAAGAAAAGAAAGGTAGATCATAACCCTAATTCCATGCTTCAATTCAAGCTTGAAGACAACTATATCTTACCTTAGGGTTAAGTTTTGAGTTCCTTATCTGCTTGGCCGACACCCTACCACTCTTGGTATATATGGACTTCCTCTTGGCCGACACAACTTTTCTTGTGGCCGATACCCCCTCACTTGTGGCCAAAATCACTTCAATTGGCTGATATCGACTAGCTATGGGCAATATCAACATGGTATGGCCGATATACTTTCTATGGATGATATACAAGGCCTATGCACAATAGCCTTGTGCTCTTGCACGACATGCCACCCCTCTTGCACGATATGATACTCACTTGCACGATATGGCACTCACTTGGAGTCAAAACACTTCACTCTATGGCCGATATCACCCTATATAGCCGATATCACCTACTTGGACGATATGGTCTTGCCATGGGCGATACCCCAAGGCCCATGCACGATACCATAGAATCCCTTCACGATATGGGATCTCTATGCACGATACCTTAGGGTAGGAGGGTGGTAAGGGTCGCAAAATTGCACAAAGGGGTGAAACTAGGGGTATATATACTTGCTGATCATGAAGAAAGGCAAAAATGAGGTGTCAACATTTTGAGCTAGTAGGTGCCACGTGTCATGCATGGGTGACACGTGTCCATGCATGCATCAACATTTATCTTGACATGAAAAAAGGTTGAGGATTATCTAAATATGCAAATTCGTCCATTGCTTATCCATTTGAATAAGTCATCTAGGTTTATTCACTATTTTATGTCAAGCCCATACACTTTTTCTAAGGAAACTTGTTGGCCGTCATACCTCACCTCCTTGAGGTGCTTTGAACGATATTTACTTTGCCAAGAGTTCACAAAACTATATGGAACACCTCCTTGGGCTCCATGGCTGATAGGCACTCATATATAAGCTTTTCAACTTGATACAACTCAAGTTAAGCTATCAAATTCAACCCTTTTTCTTGGTCATTTCATCACCAAGATTACCATCATTCATAATGGAATCAAACATGGTGTATCATTCATTCTCACTCCTCTAAATGATACATAGAGGAAATAGGAACACTCTAGGGGTGGTAATTTGCATATCAACCCCACATTTTGGGTAAATTACAATTTGTACCAAATTTGGTGCACAAGGTACCAGCATTGTTCAAACAAGTTCAAACTTGGAATTTAGGCTTTCCACAAGCCACCACCTTGCATCATTCTCTCAATAATGATGCTACAACACATGAGTCATGTTCAACATGTGACATTTTGCATTATATCCCCTCAATTTGGGTAAATTTCACTTTGGTCCAAAACAAAGGAAAATTGCTCAAACAACATTCAATCGGGACCAAACTTGAAACATGTGTCACATGATAACAAAACACCTTAGAGGATTATACTAATGTTCTAAGCAACTTTATTAGCCAAAACAAATAGGGTTACCTCATAACCCAGGCCAGGGTCGTTACTGAAAACTACTAGAGGGGGGGTGAATAGAGTTTTATAGTGATTTTAATAATTATTTAACTCAAACAACCAAAATTGAGATTAGAAGAAGGAAACAGGCGTTTAGAGTGGTTCCAACTATAGCAAATACTATAGTTGTCAGTCCACTACCCGGTTGCTTACCCAACCGGGATTTGAAAGTATTTATTTTATTACCTCTCGAGGATTTATACAAAATACAATACTTTCAACCACACCCTTTGAACAGCCTTCACTTGAAGTAGGTGCACCAACCCTGAGGTAGCCTTCTTGAAGTAACTCCAAGCTCCCCCTTGAAGTAGCCTTCCTCTCTAGAAGTAACCTCCCGTTGCACCAGCCTTCTGAAGTAGCACAAAGTCTCCTTCTTTGCCAAGAAGATCTTCACCCTCTCCAATCCGCAGCCTCCAACCTAGGAGTAGCAAGGAGAGTATAAACAGTAATAGGGAATAAGAAAGAAAAAGGAAATTACAACTTATCCTTTAAAGCCCAAGGCTTGATATGCCTAGATCAAGCGTATAGATCTCCTAACCAAATTTGTGAACTTGTGATTGCTGTGGGTAGGAGATTCTAGCCTATAGGACACGAATTTGAGCTAAGGAGATAGTAGGCCAATGATCACAGTGCTCAATTTGCTTGCAACAGATTGCTCAAGTATGCTCAAGTATTTCTCAAGTGTAGCAAGTGTAAAACAAGTGTGTTTTGGTGTCCTATGGCTTGTCCTATTTATAGGAATGGCCTAAGGAAGCTTAAGGACGTTCTAGACAACTTCTAGGGGTTTCTAAGTGCTTAACTAGCCGTTAGGTACAAAGTTGTTGCTTTAACAACGGCTAATTAATTAATTCTGCAGTTGCTGTCAGAGACCATCTCGGTCGACAAATGGTCGACCGAGACACCTACTCAGTCGAACTTTTGTCGACCGACAGGCTCTCTGGAACAAGTGATTTGCAACGTCTTTCATCAACTGCCAACTAACTTGTCTGTTGTGTCTAACGGCTACTTTGGATCTTTCTCGGTCGAGAAGATTGTCGACCGAGAGTGTCTCGGTCGAGGAGTTTGTCGACCGAGATTGATCCTGTTTCAATTTTTCAATTTAGGCACTAATTATGTGTGTAAGTGTGCATAAGTAATCCTATTTGAATGGGATGACTTGTCTAACTGTGGTGTTTAGCTAGGGAGAATCTAACGCTTGATTTACATGCAATTCTAAGTACTTGTACATTATATTTTTGTACAAGTTTTTACAACAGTGATTACATTGCATGAAAATATAAATATGTAAGCTTGTAGATTTTCCCTTGTTGCTTTGTCATCCTGCACACTCAAGTAGCTCATTATTAGTAAGAATGAAATGTTTGTCATAATCAAAACAAAGGGATTTATAGATGTCCATTTAGCCAACAATCTCCCCCTTTTTGAAGATGACAAACATTTCCAAAATATAAATAAAGGAAATATAAAACATATGAGTTTCATACCTTTAGATTACCTTTTGTAGCTTTTTCTCTTGTGTATAAAATGTGTGCTTATTATTCCCCATGAATTATGGAACATGAAATCCAGATCATTTGGGAATATAGCAACTTTCAATGTAAAGCCAAGAGTTTATTTATGAAACTCATTAATTGAGTTTTACATAATTACTAAATTTTAGTTTTATATTTATCTCTCCCCCTTTGTCATTTCAAAAAGATAACCGTTAAGAATAAAAACTCCCCCTTAATTAGATATCCCATCAAATCGAATGAAAAAGATGTCCATTTAAAAACCAAGAGCTTGTGTTTAAGTAGCACAAATATCAAAGAAAACATCCTCCAAAGGAGTGATAAGCAATTGCTTCCTAATGTTGTTAAATTGATCTAGTGGAAGCGGTTTTGTAAAAATATCAGCCAATTGATCTTCCGTATCAACATGATGAAGGGAAACATGATTTTTGGAGATGTGATCCCTTAAAAAATGATGACAAATTTCAATATGTTTAGCTCGGCTGTGTAAAATAGGATTGTGTGCTAAGTTTATGGCGCTTGTGTTGTCACAAAAAATAGGCGTAGATGAAAGATTAAAACCATAATCGCTTAACACTTGTTGCATATAAAGCACTTGAGCACAACAAGACCCAGCTGCCATATATTCAGCTTCAGTTGTAGATAGGGCAACCGTATTTTGTTTCTTGCTAAACCAAGATACTAAAGCTCTCCCTAATAAGAAACAACCACCACTAGTACTCTTGCGATCAAGTCGACAACCAGCATAATCCGCATCAGTATAAGCTTTGAAATCCAAAGATTGTCCTTTGGGATACCATAAACCAAAGCAAGTAGTACCGGCTAGGTAACGAAGAATTCGTTTAACTGCTAGAAAATGAGAATGCATAGGTTGTGATTGAAATCGAGCACAAAGACCAACAGAAAACATAATGTCTGGTCTAGAAGCCGTTAAGTAAAGCAAACTACCAATCATGGCTCTATATAATGAATCATCAATAGGTTCCCCATTTTCATCCTTATCAATTTTGACAGAAGTAGCCATAGGAGTAGTAGCATGTTTGCATTGATCCATCCCAAAACGTTTTAAGAGTTCTTTAGTATATTTTTCTTGGCTTATGAATATTCCGACAAATGTTTGCTTAATTTGAAAACCAAGAAAGAAAGTTAGTTCACCCATGAGGCTCATTTCAAATTCTTTTTGCATAATATCACTAAATTGTGTGCACAATGAATCATTGGAAGCTCCAAAAATAATGTCATCAACATATATTTGCACAACTAGAAAATCAGATGTATATGTTTTGAAAAATAAAGTAGAATATGAATTTCCAATAGAAAAACCATTATCAAAAAGATATGTTTTGAGCCTTTCATACCAATTTCTAGGTGCTTGTTTTAAACCATAAAGTGCTTTCTTAAGTTTATAAACATAGTCACCTTTTTCTGGAATTTCAAAACCAGGTGGTTGGGCAACATAAACTTCTTCTTGAATGATGTCATTTAGAAAAGCACTTTTGACATCCATTTGATAGAGTTTGATGTTTTTATGGGCAGCAATAGCTAGTAACATTCTAATGGCTTCAAGTCTAGCTACGGGTGCATATGTTTCATCAAAATCTATTCCTTCTTGTTGATTATATCCTTGTGCTACTAATCGAGCTTTATTCCTTATTACTTCTCCTGACTCATTTAGCTTGTTCCTAAAAACCCATTTAGTTCCTATTATGGTTTTATCTTGTGGTTTAGGAACTAAATCCCATACATCATTTTTAGTGAATTGATTTAATTCTTCTTGCATGGCTATTATCCAATAGTCATCTTTAAGAGCTTCAGATATCTTTTTAGGTTCAATGATAGAAACAAAATCCATGTTTGCAACATCTTTAAAGGAAGAACGAGTTTTGACTTTATCATTAGGATCTCCAATAATTAATTCTTGAGGATGATCTTTAATAAGTCTAGGTGTAGGTTGTGGTTCAGTTTGGTGATTATTTGTAGCACCTTTCTCACTATTGTTTGGTATGTTTAAATTTTCTAATTGATTAGTGAGATCTATGATTTCTAGATTTTCAGATGGGGATTCTTCATGAAAAGAAACATGAATAGATTCCTCAACTTTTCTAGATATAGTGTTATATACTCTAAAAGCTTTGCTAGAAGTAGAATATCCCAAAAAGAATGCTTTGTGTGATTTTGAGTCAAACTTATCTTTATCGTCTTTGGTATTTAAGATATAACATGTGGAGCCAAAGGTATGAAAATAGTCAACTCTAGGTTTCTTAGAATGTATTAGTTCATATGGGGTTTTCTTTAAATGAGAGTGAACAGTTACTCTATTTAGCACATCGCATGCAGTGTTTACAGCTTCAGCCCAAAAGGTTTTGGGTGTGTTATGTTCAAGCATCATAGTTCTAGCCATCTCTTGTAGTGATCGATTTTTCCTTTCAACTATACCATTTTGCTGTGGGGTGCGTGGAGCAGAAAAATTATGAGTGTATCCTTGAGATGTACAAAACTCTTCAAATGTATGATTTTCAAATTCCCCACCATGATCACTTCTAATAGTACATATTTTATTTTGTAAGAGATTTTCAATCTTGGAACAAAATTGCATAAAAACATGAATAGTATCATCTTTAGTTGCAATAAAATGTACCCATGTATATCTACTATAATCATCAACAATAACAAAACAGTATCTCTTACCACCGATTGATTGTGTCCTCATTGGTCCAAATAAATCCATATGAATTAATTCTAATGATCTACTGGTGCTAAGTACATGTTTTGATTTGAAAGATGTTTTAGTTTGCTTTCCCATTGTGCATGGTTCACAGTTTTCCACTTGATCAAAAGACAAAGTAGGTAATCCACGAACAAGATCATATTTCACTAACTTTTTAATAACATGTGAACTAGCATGTCCCAGCTTTTTATGCCATAGTTGTAAGGTATTTTCATTTGCAAGCAAGCATTTTCCTACTACTGATTTCATAGAGTTAGGTTTAAGAATATAAAGATTTCCAACTCTATTTCCTTCATAAACAACATTTGTAGTGTTTTCTATCAATAACTTGCAGCAGGTTTTGTTAAATAACACATCATAACCACTATCACATAATTGACTTACACTTATCAAATTATGATGCAAACCATCAACAAGTAGAACATTCTTAATTTCGAGGTTTGTTCCAACATTACCTATTCCAACGATTTTGCCCTTACCATTGTCTCCAAAGGTGACCGTTCCACTTTTCTTTTCTTCAAAAGTTTGAAATGCATCCTTGTTCCCGGTCATATGTTTGGAGCATCCACTGTCAACTACCCATTCCTGCATTAAAATGTAGATTTTGGTACCCATGTGATGGTCCGATATGGTTAGAAACTTTTTAAGTACATACTTGTATAAAAGTTCTGATACAGAAAACCAGTCGGTCGACAATTGTTCGACCGATATCTGTCTCGGTCGACAATTTGTCGACCGAGAAGGTTACTGTATTACAAGCAAAAAAAATGCAGAAATTTGCTCGGTTGACCAATTTTCGACCGAAATAGGTGCTGTAAATTTTGATTTGTTAAAGACATCCAGTCGGTCGACAATACTTCGACCGATCCAAAGCTCGGTCGACAATACTTCGACCGACAAGGTTTCTGTTTCAGAATTCAATGCAGAAAAATAATAACAATATGCATGACACCTTTTAGTTGAGATAAGACAATATAAATAGCAAAATAAAGCATTTTGTCATATCTCAACTACATTCCACTCTACTAAGTTTGGGGTTTTGGGATCCAAACTAAGTCGGACTCCTTAGTCTTGTAGGGGCATGAAAAGGAATAGTGTCCAAGACGTAAGCAGAAATGGCAAGTAATAGAATCAACTTCATTTCTCTTTCTAGACATTGTGTTCTTAGGTACAAACCTAGTTTGAGTTCTTTTGGGTTGATTTTTCTTTGGAGCATATCCCAAACCTTTTCTTCCATTGAAAACAGTGCCAACTCTTAGTATGTTATCAAGTATATCTTTTCTTCTTAACTCATAAAGTTCTCTTTGCAACATAGCAATGTCATTCATTTTCTTATGTAGATCTTTTCTTGCTTGATCTAAATCAGAAAACAATGAGTCCTTTTCCTTTACAAGATTATCATAGTCCGAATGGTTACACAAAATAGGCTGAGTTTGAAAATCTTGTAGTTTAGCTAATAATTCAGTCTTTTCTTTAGAAAGAAGATCAACATTTGTTTCTAAAGTGAGTAGCTTTCTAGTACAATCATCTAAAGATGTTTTTAAAGATAAATTCTCAAGATCAGTGTTGTTCTTTTCAGAAGAAAGTTTATCTAATTTGGCAATGAGATCATCATTCGATTTTATAGCCTTCTTTAGTTTCTTCTTGGCATCAATATATTTATCATGAGTTTCTTGTAAATTAGTAACTAACTCTTCTTTAGGAAGATCAATTAGGCTTACCTCTTGAGAGTCTTCATTTTCTTCTCTTGCCATTAGACATTCCACCTCTTCTCCGCTTTCACTCTCACTTGACTCATCCCATGCAGCTTTATAGGCTTTTTCTCCTTTCTTCTTGTGTGAGCTTTTCTTTCCTTTCTTTGCTTTGGGACATTCATTTTTGAAATGCCCTTTCTTCCCACATTCAAAGCATCTGGGAGGGGTAGAAGAACTAGAAATTTTGTTAGATTTAAACCTTTTATATTTCTTACCGTTGACGATCAAGGCTTCTTCTCCTTCTTCTTCACTTGACTCCTCACTTTCTTGTGTGACGACTTTTGAAGCTTTGAGAGCCACATCCTTCTTCTTCCCACTTTGACGTTCACGTTCTCTTCTTTCTTCCTCTTCTAGATCTGCCTCATGAGCTTCTAAATTGCCGATGAGTTGCTCCATTTTGAGTCGAGTGAGGTCGTTTGCTTCTTCAATGGCTGTCACCTTTGGCTTGTATTTTGGAGGAAGTGATCAAAGGATTTTTGATACCTGATCTTCCTCAAGGACAGGTTTTCCTAGGGCACTTAAACCATTAACAATGGTAGAGAATTTTGAAAACATTTCACTAATAGATTCATTTGGATCCATACGAAAATGTTCAAGCTTCGTTTTAAGCAAGCTAATTTTGGAATTTTTGACTTGGACTGTACCCTCATAGGTTATGGACAGTCTATGCCAAATATCATAAGTTGTATCACAATTTGATATTCTATTAAATTCTCCTACCGAAATAGAACAATATAAGATACTTACAACTTTTGCATTCATTTGGGCAAGCTTTACCGTGTTTGCATCCCATTCCGCAAATTCATTTTGAGGGAGCATATATGGAGTAGACACCATTCTCCATAGATCCCAGTTGATTCCTTGGAAGTAGAATTGCATCCTTCTCTTCCAATATTGGTAGTTTGTTCCATCGAACGCTGGAGGCCTAGCAATAAGTGTCCCTTCAATGTTGAGGTTGTTGAGCACTCCATCACCCATTTCTTCAAGACCTTGTTAGGGTTCCTTGAAGCCTCGCTCTGATACCAACTGAAAACTACTAGAGGGGGGGTGAATAGAGTTTTATAGTGATTTTAATAATTATTTAACTCAAACAACCAAAATTGAGATTAGAAGAAGGAGACAGGCGTTTAGAGTGGTTCCAACTATAGCAAATACTATAGTTGTCAGTCCACTACCCGGTTGCTTACCCAACCGAGATTTGAAAGTATTTATTTTATTACCTCTCGAGGATTTATACAAAATACAATACTTTCAACCACACCCTTTGAACAGCCTTCAATTGAAGTAGGTGCACCAACCCTGAGGTAGCCTTCTTGAAGTAACTCCAAGCTCCCCCTTGAAGTAGCCTTCCTCTCTAGAAGTAACCTCCCGTTGCACCAGCCTTCTGAAGTAGCTCAAAGTCTCCTTCTTTGCCAAGAAGATCTTCACCCTCTCCAATCTGCAGCCTCCAACCTAGGAGTAGCAAGGAGAGTACAAACAGTAATAGGGAATAAGAAAGAAAAAGGAAATTACAACTTATCCTTTAAAGCCCAAGGCTTGATATGCCTAGATCAAGCGTATAGATCTCCTAACCAAATTTGTGAACTTGTGATTGCTGTGGGTAGGAGATTCTAGCCTATAGGACACGAATTTGAGCTAAGGAGAAAGTAGGCCAATGATCACAGTGCTCAATTTGCTTGCAACAGATTGCTCAAGTATGCTCAAGTATTTCTCAAGTGTAGCAAGTGTAAAACAAGTGAGTTTTGGTGTCCTATGGCTTGTCCTATTTATAGGAATGGCCTAAGGAAGCTTAAGGACGTTCTAGACAACTTCTAGGGGTTTCTAAGTGCTTAACTAGCCGTTAGGTACAAAGTTGTTGCTTTAACAACGGCTAATTAATTAATTCTGCAGTTGCTGTCAGAGACCATCTCGGTCGACAAATGGTCGACCGAGACACCTACTCGGTCGAACTTTTGTCGACCGACAGGCTCTCTGGAACAAGTGATTTGCAACGTCTTTCATCAACTGCCAACTAACTTATCTGTTGTGTCTAACGGCTACTTTGGATCTTTCTCGGTCGAGAAGATTGTCGACCGAGAGTGTCTCGGTCGAGGAGTTTGTCGACCGAGATTGATCATGTTTCAAGGTTTCAATTTAGGCACTAATTATGTGTGTAAGTGTGCATAAGTAATCCTATTTGAATGGGATGACTTGTCTAACTGTGGTGTTTAGCTAGGGAGAATCTAACGCTTGATTTACATGCAATTCTAAGTACTTGTACATTATATTTTTGTACAAGTTTTTTCAACAGTGATTACATTGCATGAAAATATAAATATGTAAGCTTGTAGATTTTCCCTTGTTGCTTTGTCATCCTGCACACTCAAGTAGCTCATTAGATTAGTAAGAATGAAATGTTTGTCATAATCAAAACAAAGGGATTTATAGATGTCCATTTATCCAACAGTTACATAACTAATATTGATCACCAAGCTTTTACTCAAGGTACGTTGGTCAAGGATTGACCCTGACCATCACGTATTGGTCGAGGATTCGTCAGTTTTGGTCAGGGATTTGACCTTTGGCTTTAACAATTTTTTCATAGTGCTTATATAATTGTCTCTATATGTCAGGTTTTTGAAATTTTGAGACATAATACCCCTCATAATAATAAAACATGTAGGGTATATGAAGCCATGTGTGATACTATATATCCCATGCTAAGGTTGAACCAAACATGAGAAATGGTATCCCATAGGAATAGAATCCATTTGTGCCTTTCATCCAATGTACCAAATGCGTCGTAAGGCCATGTTTGGTTCATGGGATATGAGGCCCAGATTGGATATACATACTGAAGATCTCCAGTTCCACTTTTTGGATAGTTCAAAATGTCACATGAAATCAATCCTTACTGAAAGCACATCCGGTATGTGCCAGATTAGACAAAGGGGCCGGTCACTATGGATTTTAATAATCCTTCACTCCGTGGCTTTCTCAGCGTGTGAGAAACATGTATGAAATCAATTACACCTATAGCCGCTTATAATGTGTGCACAAAATGAGAAAAATTATGCTTAGAAAACTAACCAATTTTGGTATTCTGCTACCACAATCATCCATCGACGGGCACCAAAAAAATAGAGTGGCAATGGAATCCACAATAGAAATATTGACCCTATCTTCGGGGAAGGGCTCCTCCGCAAGCAACACCTAGAGAGGGACTAGCGCCATAGCATGAACTAGCACCATATAATACGGACGGTGGAGGCAATTCCTGCTCCATTAGCAGGTTGTTGCGGAGGTCTGCTCCACCTGGAGGGGCTCCATGATGATCATGGTTATGGTAGGAGTAGGTAATCTGTGTTTATTACAAGTGTAATCCCCGGTGAATGAAAGTTCTCAATAGGTAACAACTGATTATGCTGCACTTGGGACTCCTCACTATAACGCTGACAGTCATGATGCTAAGTGGTTCGTTTCAGGTTTAACGAAACCCATCCTATCCTACCGCTTACACAAATGCATGAAATTGCACCAGAACCTTTTCCTTCTCAATTGGTATCCAGTCCAATCCATCATCTAAATCCTTTCCTTTGCCATACTGTGAACCAAACATGGCCTAAAAGGTAGAAAACTAATTTACATATGTTATGATTTTGTTTCTGTACGATTTAGTTGGGGTAGAGAACCATTCTAGAAATTACTTAGAGTAGTAACTCTTTGTTATTTATAAAGCATGCATCTCCTATGTACTTGGTAATTATGCCTTTTTTATTGGTGCAAATCATTGTTTTGATCAATTACTAGAATTAAATTTTCACTGTCTTTATTTTCTTGGTGGCAGCAACCCAGCGATGACCATACATGTTACTTGATGGCTCAAATTATGACTTGTTCATATGGCTGGCTTCCAGGCTGCAATATGTGAATGATGCACTGGCGCTCTGTTTTGATTTGGATGTTAATGCGATCTTGTCTCAGTTTACTTTCAAACTTCTCAATCACTGATATGTACTCCACATTCTGACAGTTGTTGTAGAGGTGTTTTTATGGGTTTTAGCTGTTTGTGAATTTGAATGAGATGTGAAAAACATATTCGCATGTATGATTAAACAAAATAGCTACTGATATGAAATTCGAGTCGTTATATTTTGGTATTCTGCATGGATGTTCTTCTTGTTTGGTCACTAATATCAAAGCTTGTACTAAATTCATGATGTGTACTACTGTGTGTGTAGCAGTAGAACTTTAAAATTTCCACATGTAGCATATGCAACATTAAATTTCTGTAGTTGCAGCAGTAACAAAAACATTACACATGTACCGAGATCAAAACATAGTAGCAGTAACATGCAATTTCTGAATGCAGCAACGGTACAACAAATTGACACACTCATACGCTGCTTTAACTTGGCAATTAGTTACAGTTGGTGTCAATTTATATTGACACGGGTGGGTGTTTCCTTTCATCATGTGTGAATTTATTTCACTATATTGACTTGGATCCTATGGACACTTTGAAAGTGACACATGTTTTAAATTTATGTCCAGGTTGTGTCTATTTAATTGGTATTCAGACAAGCAGTTGTGTCAATATCAGCTAATTCTGTACTAGTGAAACCCCACACATGTTGTGATAAAACTACACAACAAAATTAATTGAGAAAAAAGATACACTAAAAGAAAAAAAAATCATTGATTAACAATGAGCGAGGTAAAGAGAGAGAGCAACAAGAAAGCAAGTAAAAAAAAAAGTGGACATGATGTTTGTTTCTTAAGAAGTTGGATAAAACTTCTAGCTCAACAATATGTGAGGGAATGAGAACCCATATAGGAAAGCTCATCATAGAAATTATATTTAACGCTTACGAGATGAGCAATGGATTGATACAACTCGGGAGTTACCAGATCCCAACAAGACACATAATCCATCGAAAAATGGAGGACAATATCACAAAAAAACTTTAAGTTTCTGTTTAATTGAGGATTGGGATTTGTGGTTAGGGTTTGGTTAGTCAAAATATCTGGATATGTAAAATCTGAATTTAATCAAATTTTATTTGATAATCTAATTACCTGCGATATTAGGTTGCTCTCATTTTCAATGTTGCATATAAAACAAAAAGACATAAAAGATATAACTAAATTCATACTAGAATCCATAATCCTACTAAAAGCCTTATTGGTTTTTTCTAGATAATTGGATTATGGAATATTTAATAGAGTTTGCTAGTCTAATTTTTGTCAAACAAAATAAGACTATACTTCGAATGAGTTGGTCAGGATTTATGGCTATTTGGTGTAAAAGGCAAACGTTGATCCTGATTACATTCTGAACCAAACATGATATTAACCCCTATTTGGCTTATGATTGGGATTTTATATTCAAGGTTTGATTAACAAGAATATTTTGATCAACGTGATCTGTATCAAATCTGAATTTATTTGGCAACCAATTGACACACAAATCTGATTAATCTTGCTTTCCATGTTATCTACAAACCAAAATAGCATATAAGACAAATTTAAACGTAGACTAGAATTTCTAATCCTAATAAAAGTAGGATTGAATTGGTCTAAACCAGATGATTATGGGATCCCAAAGAGACCTTGTTAGTTTAGTATTTTCAAAACAACACAAGGTACTTGATCTGAATCAGATTTTGAACCGATCAAATACTACGTAAAAATACTATGTAAACAATGCAATACACAATAATAGCAAGAAGATGAAATCGAGTATTTCTTCTTGGAGTATGATTCGAGGGGATAGTAACCTGGAGAATTTCTTCTTGGAGTATGATTCAAGGGGATAGTAAACCTGGAGAATGCAAAACTTATGAAACAATTTATAGATTTATGTGATGTAGAATATGTGTACGTATGCTATGCTACCACGATGCAATAATATATATATATATATATATATATATATATATATATATATATATATATATATATATATATATATATATATATATATAATCCTTACCAACGAGTATGTAAATCTAAGATAAAACTGCAAGAAGATAGAAGAGAAAAATATCAGATTTTTATGTGAAAAAATCTTATGATGTGTGAGCAAAAATCATGATGCCAACCACAGAAAATTATAATATAAGAATCAAAGATACAATTATTCTTCTGAGTTTTTCGCCCAAATCCGAAATAATATATCAAGAAGTAGAAATAAGAAGATATCACACTGTACCGAGAGAGCCTTACAATTCTATTACTGCAAAACTTTTTAAAAAGATGTACTCTTATATAAATTGTACAATAATAGATAGCCCGACGATGAACACCCGGATGTCTTGATAGTCTTGTCCCGTTTCCTTTTTTCTTTCTTTTCTTTTTCTTCCTTCTTCCTTCTTTGTCTTCCTCTCAATTCCTAAGGCGCTGCCTTTTTTGCATTTTCTGCCTTGCGGCTGCGGCTTCCTTTTCTTTCTTTGATTGTTTTCCTTTGCTTGTCAATTGGTGGCCTGGCTACTTTACAATTGACGGCTGCCTTCCTTTTAATTTAGCGATTGTGGCACATCTCATTTTTTTGGTTGGTTGGGATAATTATATCCCTGGAAGCAGAAGCCGAAGCAAGTTCTTGTGGGCCCGGCCCGGCCCAGCCCGGTCCTTGGGCTGGAAATAAACTAGGTCCGACAATAATATGACTACTGGAACATCTTCACGGCCCGAAAGCTCATATTGTTATGGGAAATATCTACTATCTATCATACTAAGTGTGAAGACTTGTTTCCGTCTTCCCTTGAGTCCTATACTTTAAAAACTTCACCGCCGTGCTGAACGTGACTGTCCTGGAAACCTAGCGTCATGATAGAATTTTCTCTTTGATGATAGTTAGAGCGGATGCTTGGTGTCTGGTCTAATTTGAACGGTGCACATATTGTTCCATTCAACCAAGTCTTTACCATCGATGGATCTTAACTTCTGCAACGGAGACACATTGAGGATGTCATAGTTCACAACGCTACTACCCTCTGATCCTGTCAAGAAAGAGAAGCAAGTAGCACAAGCCAGATGCTATCTACTAGTACTGAGGCGTAGGAAAGTAGTAATCTTCTCTCCTGTGGGCGAGACAGGGTGCGCGGCTATGGCAGGGTCATCAGGCCAAACCACATGACCCTAAGCATATGAGCAACTTTTTTCTGTGTCAATTCCTGCTCTTATTCCCTCATAACCGAGGGATGGCGTTCCATGGTCTATGGTGGTGTTCCACCTATTGTTTGTTTGGAATTTTTATTCGTATAGGGTGTAGATGACAATGTGACGTCTGTGGCTAATTCAATCTCATATCGGATGATCGACGCAGTATGGAAAGGTTGATGATTGTCTGTCCAATTTGTGGAACTCCTCACCTTCGATGTACCTCGATAGAAAATATAATGGCTGCTTCGACATCACTACCATTCATGGACGGCGACGACTGCAACAAGCATATCATCTGTCATTATTAAATTTCACATTTTTAGCTCTATGGCCGTCCTTGTCACCGTCCAACCGTTGATTGATCACCTGCTGGTAAATTCAGAAACTTGTCCTCCGGTGCATTCTTCATCCACGTAATCATCATCCGTGACCTCAATGCCGAATGCAACTGCTGCGCTATTGCTTCTATTCATGACAATTCTCGTCAACAATGTTGGGGATGTTGTACCGATACAGTTTCGGACGTGACGGAAAAGTTGTTACGCAAGTGTTACCGACAAGCCTATATCTCAAACAAGAAACACCAGATTTAACGTGGAAAATTCTCCCCAAGGCAAGGAGAGAAAAATCACAGGACAATCCCGCCAATAAGTACTATGTAATAAAGATTACAAGTCACACCTCTCAGATCTAATTACCCCTAAATCCGGGTAGCAACCCCAACCGCTACTTTGTTTCAAGGCAAAGTCGCTGACCTTCTCTTATTATTCAAGAGAGTTGTTCAGATAGTCTACCCTATGTGTCAATGACTGTCAGTCGCTACTTCATTTTAAGGCGAAGTCGCTGACCCTCTCTTATTTACAAAGAGAGCTCCTCCAGTTATTTTTGTTCGCTAACACCCTATACCACATGCACCAATAAGCAACTGGAGAGATCACACCTAAACTGGTAGATCGTTGCAATAAGCAACTGGAGAGATCACACCTAAACTGGTAGATCGTTGGATGATCTCAATGGCCTCCCGATGGCCTCTATTTATAGGTCTCAATGCATGTGGTTGCAATAAAGAATCCTTGTCCAAATCCTAGACCAACTCCTAGTCCAACTCCATGATGCACATAGGGAACCATCCTCTTTCCTTCTTGGATTTGACTCTTATTAGGATTGGTAGCACAAACCAACCCTCTCCCGAGTCTAAATACCACTAGGACATGGGCTGGATTATATTCCTAATCCCAACAATCTCCCCCTTGAGCCCTTGAGGGAGACATGGTCTTCAAAAATCATCACTGGGAATGTACACCGTAGAGCTCCTTACAGAGCTCTAGCTTGTCTCGTGTCACCACCTTGGTCATCATATCAAAAGCATTCTTCTCAGTATGGATCTTCTTCAGAGTCAGCAACTTCTTCTCTATCCTTTTGATATTCTAGCAACTCCTATTTTCCCGTAGAGCTCCTTATAGAGCTCTAGCAACTCCTATTTTCCCCATCCTTTTGATATTCTATTTTCTTTAAATATTAGGAATTTGAAATTCCTCTCCTTCACTCTCTTTATTTGCCTTTTAATCAATTGGCCACGAGTATTTATATATATATATATATATATATATCTTCTTAGGAAATACTTCCTTTTATCAAAATTTTCATAATCCATTAATTATGTATTCCCCTTATCTTTTTATTTTGCAATTATGGTATTTTCTCTTCCTTTTCCTTTATTGGGGCTCCTTGGCTCCCAAGAAACTCAAAGATTTCGAAATTCCTCATTACGGATACTCATTATCCTTCTAGATGCATCTAAATGCATTATTCTTCTTTATCCCTCATTATCTTGTTTATTTCTTATTAAAATATTCCTTTTTGAGGATTTCTTTTTATTTCTCTTTTATTTTCCTCATTGGTATTCCCTTTAACATTAGGAATCCTTGGGACACGAAATTTCACAAAGGATAACTCAGTTATACCTCTTTTCACTTGTTTTCCACATTTTATCATTATTTTCAATTTCTTTCTTAATAAAGAAATGCTTAGTTTGCCTTTTCTTTTCTTATTGCACATTTATGCAACTTTGGACTCCTTGGTACCCAAGGAACCCAAGAGGCACGAAATCCTTCCTTGGATTACATCACTTTGCCTTCTAGAGGTTTCTATTTCATTCTTTTCTCAAAACTCAATTATTCACTTATTAATTGAATTTCCCTATTATTTGGGCCCAATAGCCAATAAAGCCCTCAAAGAAATCAATCAAGGCTATTGTGAAAGGAATCCATTTAATCAAAACAAATCATGTCATTATTTGTTCAATTAGCTTCAATATGAGAAATTACATTTCTCACTTGTTAAGCCCAAAAATTGGGGTTATAACATCCTTCCCCTCTTATAGGAATTTTGTCCTCAAAATTCAAGCAAGCAAACAAACAATTCAGGATAAGACTTTTCCATGTCCATCATTGGCCCCTATGTGGCTTTGTCGTACTCATGGCGTTCCCAAAGAACTTTTATTATCACATATTCTTTTCTCTGATTTCTTTCATCCTGGCGTCTATAAACTACACAGGTGACTCAGGCCATTTCAGCCTCCCTTGGGGCTCACTAGGTTCATTGCTCAGCACAAGGTCAGGGTACCTCACATAGTGCTCTAAATTGGACACATGGAAAACATCTCCCATTACTCTATCCTGAGGGGTAGGGTCAAACCTAACCTTCTCCACCCATCCATCTCTAATGGACCCATGTATCGGGGACTCAGATTTCTTAGTTATAACTTAGAGGGGTCCGATTTTCATGTCACATTTTCTCCCACAGCAACTTGTATGTCAGTCTACTTTGCATCTGCTCACGAATCTCATCATCTCTAGGCTCCTTTCAGCCCTTGCATGATCAAAGTGACTTCATCTACACGCACTGGGGTCTTTCTTTTTCTAACCATCATGTGGTACTTTTCTAACCATGATGTGGTCCTTTCACCAACATCACCTTACTGAAGTGGTGTCTGACACAACCTCCCTTACAGAGCTTCATATAAAACCCGATACTGGCTATGGTGGTCATTGTCACATCTTTCATAGGACAAGAACTGTCTCTAGATATCACGCTGAACGAGCACACATGCCCTCATTAGACCCTTTAGTCTGGATCATACTAACCATAGTTATGGGTGATAACTATACTAACATTGAGTTCTTCATGTACCTACTTCCACTTTATGGAAGTGAACCTTTAGGTCAAACTGAAGAACCTTTGAACTCACTTCATGGTGTAGTTAAACCATCTCTCTCATGGGTAGTTCAACTAGATCTGTCCCTTGATAGAACTCTTTCTTTCTTATGTCATCTAGGTAAGGCGATCTACCATAACCCATATTGCATCTCGACCTTCCTCGGTCCCGGGAAGACCTATCACAACATCCATAGTGTTGAGCTATCATTCCCTCTCAGGGATTCTTTTGTCCTCTATATCGATACACTGGGTTACTGGGGTTCGTCCTTTACCTCCTGGCTTGCATGGCCATAAACCACATGCAACTTCATCTTAAGCATCCGAAGTGCTATTGCCATTTTCCATGGTGTATTATGATTTCTTGTATTTCATGATTCTTCCAAGATCGATTCCTCCGAAACCCTAAGCCACACTAGTCGGGGTTTCATCACCTTCTCTTCCAAAGAAGTACATCTGAGGTTTTACCACCATCCTTTCATTGCATCCAGTACTAGACTGGCTAACCAAACAACCATAACTTTTCAACGTATCTTGTTACATCTGAGTGTTGTCCAAACACCTCTCCTTTCCAAACTTAGGGTTAGCCAAACAACCTCTTCTAGCTTCTAGTCCAACAAGTCAGATGTGGCTCAACCAGAGCATCCATTACCACTTCGCATCCTTAGGTATTAGGTAATGTTGAAGACATACACTTCCATGTATTTCACCTATCATCTCACCTCAAACTCTATGTCTATCTTCATTAAGAACACTTCTCTGATTTCATCGTCATGGTGATCAAACTCATCCTGGTATAACTTGTAAGTTCCACACAGCTCATGATAAAAGACATCCTCATAAGGTGACTACCTCATTCCTCTTAGTGTTTGCAAACCATCCATGTATCATTCACTTTACTAGGGTAAGATATCTTCTCTATCCTCCAACCTACATCATCTCTTATCCTTGGTGTATGACATGCGTAATGTCCTATCTCTCACCCCCTAAACAAGAAGAAATAAGCATTTGGATGTAGTCCAAATACAGAGTTCTTCCTATTCCAAGGGTAGAGATGGTACATCCCACCTTGCCAATACACCTTTACATCTAAGTTGCAACGAGCCACATATGCCTCTTCATCACAAACATTTCGATATCAAAGTTACCACCATAGAAAACTAGTCTTGAGCCTACTGGGGTTTATATCCTTGGTCATCTCCTCTAGGTCTATAGGGTACCGACTCTTTTGGGGTCATCCCTCTTCCCTTATCCATCAAGAGAGTGCCCTACTCATCTTCCCTTTGGGTCCCATGAGTTCATGAAGGTGATCAATCTCCTAACCCATGGCCCTCGGACAATGATAGCTGTTACCTCCCGACCCTATGGTCATGTGCAACTGGGGAATTAGGCAACTCCTACTTTCATCGATCTTATCCCTACCTGACCATAGTATAGACTTAGGATTCACCATTATAGTACTTGTTTACTTAGAACCTTACCCAAGTCTTCTTCATCTCTCTTTCTACATTCATGGGCTGGCTCTCATCCTTTCATAGGGATCATGGCAACCTGCCTACTTTGGTCAAGCCCCATACTGGTTACCTCTATGGTAACACATTCATATGCAATTAGAGATGGATATCTATGGGTCTACATGTTCATTCTCATATCATGTACTTTTCACTTAGCTTCTCAAGATCCTGTGAGACTTCCTCAGGTTACCTTTTACAAACAAAACTGATATACACCCTACCAATGGGGTCCCTCTCCCAGGATGGGAGGAAAACTATCTATAAGGTCACAAAAGCTCTTAGGTCTAGGGTTTACATCCACACAAGCCTACGTATCCCTAGAAAGCCATTAAGGCACGAGCAGATCACTTACTGTACCATGCTAGGTCATACTTATCCTCTTTCCTCGACGTTGGATCAAGATCATACCTTCCTTTATCATCATCTTAGCCGTGAGGGGTCTATCCAACACACCTTAAACTTAAGGGGCTTCCCCTTTTTCCTCCATACACGAGGAGTACCATGCTTGCTTCTATAGGAACTCGACTTCTCATTATGAGCATTAGGTACACCACTTCCCCTCTTAGGCCTAGGAACCCTAGGTTTAATTGTAGGTGTCCAATTGCATGCTCTATCTCTTAACTATGAACCAAGCACGCAAAAGGCATGACATGCACTTCTTGTCATCCTTCAACTCGAGCAACACTTAGGGTTGGGTCCTCCTTATGGACAACCATCAAGGTATAAGTCCTCATAACCTGCTACAAAACCTTTCTAAGTCTAAGGAACTTTTCGTCCTACCTCAGAAGGTAAACACCTATACTATAGGCACATAGGCACCAGATGCTTCATCTTCACTCTCTAGGGTTTGGTCCCTCTAAAGGCAACCAAGATATCATCAACTTTCAGGGATCGATCATGAGGCAACCACTATCATCCATTATTCAGGGTTTTAGGCTTCCAACCTTCTTTCTGGGTTTCCTGCTTCCTCTAGGGCTAACCCCACATCCAACCTCACCATTAGAGGTCCTTTCTTCATGAAGGATCATCCTCAAAAGCATGCTCTACGTGGGTGAAGCCTGGGTTCCAACTTATGGTTGCTCAAGATCATCCATAACCCTTTATGCTCCATCATAATTCCTTATCCAGGGTTTCATCCTATCGTCAGCACTATGACGTCCCTAGGTGCCATCTATACCCTACTTGCACAAACCCATAGGGTTTCTAAGGTCCCTCACTAACATAATCATCTAAGGAACTATCCTTTACCCTAACATGCACGACCCTTCCCAGGGTTGGGTTGCCAAAGGTGCTAGGTCACCCATGGATCATATGCCATCCCAAAGGCATGTCCTTTAAAACACCTGGTCGAACTCATCTTCTCTATAACCTCCACTTAGGGTTAGGGTTAACATCATCTTCAGAGGATGTGCCAGGTTTCTACTTGAAATGGAGACCTCCATCTCCAAGACTAACTTATCCTCCTGATAAGAAGGTCTAGCCTCAGGTCTCTTCTGAGGACATGACAACTTATGTCATACGACCTAAGCATGTATCTATTCTTTAATTTGCGCTTAATCTATTAAGCTTATGTCCATGACATCTTATTTACATGCTTTTCATTAATTTGATGGAGGATTCGTTAGACCTTATTAACCTTACCCATACCTCAAGAGGGTGATTAGAAGAAAGAAAACCCTAATCCTTTAGGTCCTTATCAGAATTTTGTGATGAGAAGGGATGAATAAGATGAGAAGTCTTAAAGGTATCTTATTTTGATTCATAACCTAAGACTTTGGCTAGGCGGTCACACGGGTCCGGGAGTCCTCGTATTGTGACTAGCGGTGCGGAGGAAAATCTTGCCAGCCCCCGGTCATGATCCCTTTCTAGACACCTCCATCTTTCGGATACTCCTCTAATAACTCCCTTGGGTTCTATGGAGTTTGTAAAATTTAATAATTATTAATGGTTAACTGAGGAACCTAAGCTATGATACCAAATGTTACGACCTCACCTTTCAGTAACCACCAATTAAGGGAGACCAAGAGGTTGAAGCCGCACCCATTAATCCCGGATCAAAGGTTCGACATATAACCATAAACAATTATTAAATTCTAACAGACTATACTGAAAATGGTAATAATTTTTTTCTTTGCATACCTTTGAAGAGATTGGAACAAACTAAACATCTATCCTCAACTGAACTATTCTGACTAGTTCCTCCTCGTTCTTTAATTCTTGAATTCACAAGGTGTCATTTTACTGTTTGTTCTTTTCATTGTACCTAAAACGCCGACAAACAAAACGTCGGTCAGCCGAAGCTGGTATGTGGAGGAAATAGATAATGTTCAACTATGTTAACAATATAATCATTCAATTAATCATTTAACAATCAAGATTACATTTTAAGCCATACAACTCAATCCATACATATTCTCGAACTATGGGCTGTCCGTGCAGTGGACATAGATTTCACCTCTCTTTTAGGTAATAGAGTCGCATGGCACTACCTGAAGGTAGCCCAATATCTAACTCAATGTGACTTGATGGTCCTACCTCCATGGTAGCCATGTACTAAGTCACCCATAGACCTGATGGACCTACCCAATAGGTAGCCATGTACTAGGTCATCCATAGACCTGATGGACCTACCAATAGGTAGACATGTACTAGGTCATCCATAGACCTGATGGACCTACCCAATAGGTAGCCATGTACTAGGTCTTTCTCTAACCTGATGGACCTACCCTCAGGCAGCCATGTACTAGGTTAGCTATTATTCCACAGAGAGAACCAGGATCTGAGTTTATAGGCAAATACATTAAGTGATAGTCATAGTCACTTTATAATTGCAATATGAACATCCAAGCAGTTTAGTTTCATTCAATGCGATTCAACGTCCGAGAAACCATAGGGAAACATAAGCGGTTAATCATAAATAACCACATACCTGTCTTGGAGATCTTAAGCAACAATTTATCCAATTCCAACTAGATGTCCAATCAATCAAACCAATCAGTCAATCAAACAAACATTGATCCTGAAAACATGTATAATGTCTAATTGTCACAAGAATATCCCAAACAACTCCTTATTGACTTAGGATGCCTTTCTAAGGTTTCTAAGTCTCATTAGGATGCATTAGGGTTTCTTAGATCAATTTCTCAAACTTTATCCTTTTTAGGTCAACAAACCCTAAAACAACTTTTCCACTCATAAAAACCCTAATTACTCAAAGTATCCACCTTAAGGATCTTTTATGCTCAAATTGGCTTAGGATCATCACATCTCTATTTTATTCGTGGATTTGAACAATTAAAACAATTAAAAGACATATTCAACAAGATTAGGGTTTTTAAGCTCATTAGTGCATAATCATGCACGAAACCCTAAATTAAACCAAATATATAAAAAGATCATCTTTTTAGATCCTATTTCCTCTTTTATTCATCAACATGTTAATATCAGCTTAAATAACGTCATTAAGTCCATCTAAGTGTTTTTCCCTAATTAAATCATTAAAAATGATAACTTTATGTACTTTTCACATTTCACGCATATTTAAGCACATAAACTCTAAATTAGACTAATCAGGTGCAAAGTTCTCCCTTTTTAAACATAATGTACCTTTTTACATTTAACAAGTTAATATCAACTCTAATGATCCATTAAACCCTATTAATCACTTTAATCATATCAAAGCAGGGTTTCTTTAATCATCATTATGTTAAAGTGGATAAATTACACTGCTTTTCAAATTGCAAGAGGAATTGGCTTATAAACATATTTTATTTAGATTCCTCATGTGTTTCTGATCAATTTTCATGTATAACATATCCTTATTCGACCTACCGATTATTTACTACGAATTTATCACAACTCACCTACTTTCAACCAATGGGAGGTTGCCACGTCGCTCCCTCATGCAACGTGGGGCGGCTGTTTTGGGAAAACATAATAGAATGACTGAACTGCCCCTCGCGTAAGTGGATTCTTTTATAGCCCGTGGAAGGGCATTTCCGTCCAACCGTGTTATCCTTCTTCAACCTCGCGGACTGCTGCAGATGCGCCGGCCTGTAGCCCTAGGCGCGGCTCCCAGCTGCATCCCCAACCTCGATGGCCGTCAGGGCGGCTACCCCTACCTCCGACGCACCCTCTCACACCCCTGGGTGCTTCTGGTTCGTGGGTAGAGCAGCTACTTCGGGCCTGCTTGGTCCCGCAACCCAAGGCGACCTGCAGCTAGACCTTGGAGATGCACGAGCTCCAGAGTATATGGGAACATCTGCGCCTCCATACAGAGTCATGGGGGATATTGTGGTTTCAGCCCGTGGCTACTCCTTGTCCCTGGAGTTGGCCTACCTCCCTTGATTAGGGTTTAGACACAAAGGATCATGAAGAAGAAGATGGAAGAGAGATAGTCGCTTGGGGTCCCTTTGGCCTTGGGCAAGGATTCGACCTCTTATATAGGGAGGATATCCACGCCCTAACATGCTTGGCCATGAAGAAAACATGGTTCTTTTCTATTGGGAATCCAATTCCTTTATGAGGAAGCAAAATTCTCTCTCCTATTTTCCCCATCCTTTTGATATTCTATTTTCTTTAAATATTAGGAATTTGAAATTCCTCTCCTTCACTCTCTTTATTTGCCTTTTAATCAATTGGCCATGAGTATTTATATATATATATATATATATATATATATATATATATCTTCTTAGGGAATACTTCCTTTTATCAAAATTTGCATAATCCATTATTTATGTATTCCCCTTATCTCATTATTTTGCAATTATAGTATTTTCTCTTCCTTTTCCTTTATTGGGGCTCCTTGGCTCCCAAGAAACTCAAAGATTTCGAAATTCCTCATTACAGATACTCATTATCCTTCTAGATGCATCTAAATGCATTATTCTTCTTTATCCCTCATTATCTTGTTTATTTCTTATTAAAATATTCCTTTTTGAGGATTTCTTTTTATTTCTCTTTTATTTTCCTCATTGGTATTCCCTTTAACATTAGGAATCCTTGGGACACGAAATTTCACAAAGAATAACTCAGTTATACATCTTTTCACTTGTTTTCCACATTTTATCATTATTTTCAATTTCTTTCTTAATAAAGAAATGCTTAGTTTGCCTTTTCTTTTCTTATTGCACATTTATGAAACTTTGGACTCCTTGGTACCCAAGGAACCCAAGAGGCACGATATCCTTCCTTGGATTACATCACTTTGCCTTCTAGAGGTTTCTATTTCATTCTTTTCTCAAAACTCAATTATTCACTTATTAATTGAATTTCCCTATTATTTGGGCCCAATAGCCAATAAAGCCCTCAAAGAAATCAATCAAGGCTATTGTGAAAGGAATCCATTTAATCAAAACAAATCATGTCATTATTTGTTCAATTAGCTTTAATATGAGAAATTACATTTCTCACTAATTAAGCCCAAAAATTGGGGTTATAACAGAAGTCGTCTTCACAACAGGAGAAAATATCTCATCAAAATCCACTCCTGGTCTTTGACCAAAGCCCTTGACAACAAGTCTAGCTTTGTATCTAATATCACTACCGTTGTCATCATTCTTCATCCTATAGACCCACTTGTTCTTTACTGCTCTTTTACCCTTAGGAAGCACCACAATCTCATAGGTGTCATTGTTCTGCAAAGAATTCATCTCCTCCTGCATCGCCTGATGCCAATGTACTCTATCTCTATTAGTTTGTGCCTCCTAAAAAGTCTCTAGCTCCCCCTGATCAGTAATAAAGATATATTGAGATGTCGAATATCTAGATGAAGGATGACAAACTCTTTCACACCTCCTCAAATGCTGCTCTAAGGACTCTGCCTGATTCTGATCCTACTCCCCCTGCCCAAAAGTCTCTGTATTTGAAGTTGAATCACTCATCTGTGCATCTAGAATTAGACCACTCAATGTGTTATCATTCTGCTGCTCAGGATGATTATTCTGCTCTTCTTCGTCATTAGAAGACTACAACTGTGAAGAAGCTGAAGCATCCTCGTACTCATTGTCTGAAGAACTGTCACCTGATCCCGCAGCCTCTGTAACATCAACCTCAGGCTCTGTCACTGTATGACTCTCACAGAAAGTCACATCTTTATGTCTGGTCATGGTCTTTTTCATAGGATCACATAACTTGTACCCAAACTACTGATCTCCATAGCCAAGAAAGATACATGGCACTGCTTTATCATCTATCTTTTGCCTCTTTTCCTTTAGAACATGCACATAAGCATTGCATCCAAATACTTACAGATGAGCATAAGAGGCATCCTTTCCTATCCATACCTTCTCAGGTATATCAAACCCCATCGGAACTGATGGATATCTATTATCAAATAGCAGGCAGTACTCACTGCCTCACCCCAGAATGTCTTTGGCAACTGTTTAGTGTTCAACATGCATCAGACTTTCTCCACAATAGTACGGTTCATCCTTTCATTTGTACCACTGTGTTGTGGTGTGCCAGGCTCTGTCCTCTCATGCTATATGCCACACTACGTGTAGTATTCCTGGAACTCCCTAGAGATGTACTCTCCTCCATTGTCCGTCCAGAGACACTTTAACTCTTCACCAGTTTCCCATCTACCATGGCATGGAACTTCTGGAATCACTGAAAAACCTGATCCTTGGTCTTCATTAAGTAAACCCACACCTTCCTAGACACATCATCAATGAATGTGACAAAATACTTATTGCCACCCAGTGAAGTCACCTCGAATGGACCGCAGACATTCGAATTAACCAGCTGTAGAAGCTTTGACTTCACTGCAGACCTTGTCTTGAAAGAAACTCATCGATGTTTTCCTGTCTGACATGTGTCACATGAACTGAGACCATTATCCTTGCCACAAGGTATCAACCTCTTATTGGATAGAAGATTCAAGCCCTTCTCACTCATGTGTCCTAACCATCTGTGTCATAGATCTGTGTGGTTATCCTCAACTGCATGTATATTGCCATCTTTGAGCACTTTAAGCTTAGTCTTATACAATGTGTGAGACAGTTTGCCCCGTACAATAACCAAAGAACCCTTGGTGATCTTGCATTTTCCACCCCCAAAATCAAGATAAAAACCTTCTCTATCAAAGAAAGAACCAAAAATCAAACTTAGGCGGAGATCTGGAACATGACGAACATCCTTCAGTGTGAGTGTGCAGCCAACACTTGTCTGAACACAAATGTCTCCAATCCCGACAATTCAACAGAAGTTGGAATTTCCCATGTTCACTCTGTCGAAGTCCCCCTTCCTGTATGAAGTAAATAACTCCTCACATGGTGAAGCATGGTAAGAAGCTGCAGTATCCACCACCCACTCTGAATCGTCCTCATTAGCATGCAAACACTGCTCCTAGACTGTTAATACCACATCATCCTCATCGTTCCTATCATCTAATATTATCGTTGTGGTGTTCTTGTCATCATCTTGCTTGTCTTTGTCTTCAGACCCGTGTTTCTTTTTCCAAACCTTACAATCCCTTTTGAAATGACCTAGCTTGCCACAATGGAAGCACCCTTTATTACTCTTCGACTTAGATCTACCACGAGACTTCTCATGGTCCTGGGACTCACCGCGACTCTGAGATCTGCCATGGTCTCTCGCTTTGTCAGCTCTCCTACCCTCTGTGAAGTGTAACTCTGATCCTCTGTCACCCGAGGCTCGTCATCGAGTCTCTTCATTGATCAGACGGCTCTTCACCTGGTCAAGTGTCAACTTCCCTTTCTGTGCAGAATTGCTGATTGTCACTATGAGTGTCTCCTAGCTATCCGGTGGCGATCCTAGAAGAAGTAGAGCTTGGAGTTCACCATGAGGAACCATCTTCATGGACCCCAGTTGATTTACAAGGCTTTGGAATTCATTCATATGCTTGGCGATGCTTGTACCATCCCGTTACTTTAGGTTCACCAACTTTCGGATCAAGAAATTTATATTTGTGGTAGTATTCCGCTCATATAACTTCTTGAGATTTTCCCACAGATCTTTGGCATTGGTCTCTTCTGAGACATGATGGAACATGGAGATTTCGAGCTACTTCCGCACTATTCCGATGGTTTTCCTGTTTAGCTTCTTCCAATCTACATCAGACGTAGTCTCTATCTTTTTACCCTCTATTGGATTGTACATATCTTTGCAATAGAGAATTTCCTCCATCTTGGGATTTCAAATCCTCCAATTTGAGCTTGTCAACTTTATCATCATCACATCTTAATCCTTCCCCATATGGACTTGTATATGCAACCAAAGCTCTGATACCACTTCTTGGGGATGTTGTACTGATACAGTCTCGGATGTGATGAAAAGTTGTTACAGAAGTGTTACCGACAAGCATATAAACCCAAAGAAGAAACACCAAATTTAACATGAAAAACTCTCTCTAAGACAAGGAGAGAAAAACCATGGGGCAATCCCGCCAATAATCACTATGTAATAAAGATTACAACTCACACCTCCTGGATCTAATTACCCCTAAATTTAGGTAGCAACCGCCAGCCGCTACTTTGCTTCAAGGCAAAGTCATTGGCCCTCTCTTATTAACCAAGAGATCTTCTCTATTAGTACACCATATGTGTCACCCACTATCCACCGCTCCTTCACTTCAAGGCGAAGTCACTGACCCTATCTTCTTTACCAAGAGAGTTCCTCCAATTGTTCTTGTTCTCTGGCACCCTCTACCACAGAAGGCACCAACAAGCAACTGGAGGGATCACACCTAAACTGGTGGATGGTGAGATGATCTCAATGGCCTCCCCCAAAGCCTCTATTTATAGGCCTCAATGCATGTGGTTGCAATCAAGAATCCTTGTCCAAATCCTAGACCCACTCCTAGTCCAACTCCATGATGCACATAGGGAAGCATCCTCTTTTCTTCTTGGATTTGACTCTTATTAGGATTGGTAGCACAAACCAACCCTCTCCCAATAAAAATACCACTAGGACATGTCTGGATTATATTCCTAATCCCAACAAACAACTCCAGTGGCAACTATACCGTAGTAAGTGCCTCATATTTAATCAAACAATTTTTATTATAGATTCAACGATGGTAGCTAGTGTTACTACTAAGATTTCTTACTACCAAATCCAATCCAACAAGTATTGTGTTCTTTTGATTTACTAAAAGAAAAAGAAGAGAACATTAAGAAGCTCACTGAAAATGTTAACCTATGAAACTTTATATACATTTGGTATGCATTCTCATGCATGAGTGCTTGACCCTTTAAACATTTATACCTCTTAATGTCTTGATTGAAGTATCATCATATTATGAATCTAAGTCATTATCCCCAACTTTCTAACCCGAAAATACAACAAGTTATATCAAACATGGAAGCATGTACCTCCCAACATCAAAACAAATCATTAATAATGGTTTTCTTTAAGTTTTGATAGTGCAAACAATATCAAATTGTAGTATTATTAAATTTGTAGTGAAACATATGTATTTGATAATATGTATAATTTCAATGATCATCAAAGAATAATATATGATAATAAGCAAGTAAAGAAGATTAAGACAAAGTCTTCACAAATTCTATCATATGTATAATTCAACACAGGAACGGATCACCTAGCCTCCCATGCTTCACTTTAACTTTGTATCTCATCCTATTTTCCATCCCATCTCAATCCTTTGTTGCAAGAAAACATTTTGCAAGGAAGCACCAAATGTTGTGCTTGGTTTGATGAAGCTCACCACATTGTCTTTATGGATAATTCATGTCCTAAAGAAAGTGCAGAATATGGTTGACTCTGGCCCTCTACACTTCATCACTACCACTAAACTACAGAGCAGAAGGGTGTTTCCAACATGCTATCCTCTATTGAGCGCCTCTAAGGATCATGGCTTCACACTTGAGCAAGCGAGTGAGCATTTTTTAGACTCTATTATCTTGCAGTTTCATTACATCTCGAGCTTGAAGGTACAAATCTGATGTAATAGTTTCTCCCAGCTATAAGAACATAAATATTCACTTTTATGTCTATGGATTCATTATTTGGATTAGTGGTGTCACTTCCAAGGCACTCACCTTCAAACTACAACTAGTTGTATCTTTTTCTAACATCATATCACACATTTTTTCATTTATACTTCTCTTTATCTATCATCAATTTGTTTGCTTCATCTACTTCCTTGGATCATATTTAGTTTGTTTTTATGTCACATAAAATGTGTAGCTCATCTTATCCACATACACTTCGCTAGACTCTCTCGCCTTGCTTTTGTAAATGTTTATTCTTATAGAAATATATTATAGAGTCATGAATATTTCCTCTACAGACTATCTACAGTGGTGTTTTCCACTAAAATAACTCTATCTCAGCCTATACCATTTATTTTTGTCATTTTTAAAACCATGTAAATCCTTTCTTTGAGTGTGTACAAAAGCCATGTAAAATGGCATCTTTTGCGGTAACAATCTAATGTAGGGGCCTATTTGGACATTTAAGTTCTAATTCTGTATATTTTGTGTGTTGTTGTCACCATGGATTGTTATGAAATCATGGTTTGTGTTCACATTCGTCGCTCACATCTTAAATTATGATCCAATTCATGATAACCTTCTTCCTACATATTTTTTATTCCACCTTCCTTTTATCTCTTTCTTTGTAAAACAGTGCCTCCGTACATTCTTAATGCCATTATCTTAGCCAATGTCATTACAACCCTATTCCTTGACACATATTTGTATACATATGAAATATGATGAAAAATGTTAATATGTCACAATACACATCTTCTATTCATTAGTACCAAACTTTACTCTAGTAGTAGCATATCTTGGGATAAAACCACCACTTTAATTTTTTTTCCCTTTGTATGGAGTCCATCACTTGATTTCATGGCTTACATAAAGAATTTACAAAAATAGATTTTTTTTCAAAATCAGAAAAATCATATATCATTGACAACTTGCAAAAATAACAACACGATCTATGTGAATACCTAACTACACACTAGAACAAAAATCATGTCATGAGTGATAGGGGAACATGTCCATTGGAGTCACTACTATAGAAATGGCTTATAACATCACATTTAGAGGCGTCAGTTGTATACAACCAACCGACGCCTAAACCCTACAACGTCGGTTGAATACACAAACCAACATCTATATGTCAAGAGCGGCCAGACACGTGTATCACTTTTTATTTAGCATCAGTTCCTCAATAAGCAACCGACGCCTAAAATCGCCTGTCAAATCCAAATTTTCTAGTGAAAAAAATTTACCTCCAAAAGGTAACATACGACGTCGGTTGTTGACAAACTAACCGATGACTAACAGTTTTTTGTGAGATAGAAATTGATGCCATTTTTATCATTGGTTTTCTTGCAATAACCGACGCTGATGTTTTTCGTGCACTGTCGCCGCAAAAATTTTCACCCCTCTTTGGTGTCGGTTTTCTATAGCAACCGACGACTATGGTCATAATTTGAGAAAACTTTTTTGTCAGCGTATGTAGATAGACGTCAATTTTTCTAGTCGAAACCGACGACTATCATTAAACAAAGGTGTCGGTTGTTTTGTGGTAACCGACACCTATTGTTTTAAGCGTTGGTTGTTTATAATAACCGACGTCTATTGTTAACTTAATAGCACCCGCGTGAACCAGACTCTTCCCCTTTCTCTATTTCATTCCCGATTTCAAGAGTTAGGGCTCTCTGGAGATTCTCTCTGCCGCAACTACTTCTGCCGCGTGTCACTCCTATCGTTGCTACCACCACCGCCTACTATCACACACACTACAACCTACTCCTGCCGCGGCTGCACTGCCGTCAGCTCCTTTCGGTCCTCTTCTTCCTGCTACTACCAATCGCTCCTGCCGCAACTGCTCCTACCGCCTCCTACTCCTGCCGCCGCCACCTACTCCTGCCGGTCCTCTTCTTCCCGCTACCACCAGCCGCTCTTGCCGCTGCTGCACTGCCGCCTGCCACCGCCTTCTCTGCTGCCACTGCCGTCGCCGGCAGGTTTAATCATGAGTATATTTATCTATCCTGCATACAAAGCTCATGCAGATGTTAAGAAAAATAATGATGGGATGCTACGACATGCGTCTGATTCCCCACAGTGGAAGAAGATTGATTTGTTGTACCCTAAATTTGGTGAAGAAGTCAGGAATCTAAGACTTGGACTTTGTACAGATGGGATGAATTTGTACGGGACATTGAGCAGCCAACATAGCACTTGGCCAGTAATGCTTGTTATATACAATCTTCCTCCCTAGTTGTGTATGAAAAGTAAGTATGTTATGATGTCGTTGTTGATATCGGGCCCTAAACAACCTCGAAATGATATTGGCGTTTATCTTGAACCTCTGATTGATGACTTAAAGAAACTCTGGGGTTAAGGTGTGATGACCTATCATGCTTCATGAAGAGAGACATTTCGTTTGCATGCTATGCTGTCTTTCACTATTAATGACTTTCCAACATATGGGAATTTGTCTGGATATAGTGTCAAAGGATCTAAAGTGTGTCCTATATGTGAAGAGAACACTGATTGAATACGACTAAAACATGGTGGAAAGACTGTATATCTTGGTCATCGAAGGTTTCTTCCAAAATTCCATATGTATTGTAGGTTGCACAAAGCATTTAATGGATGGAATGAGGAACAGAGTGCACATAAACCTATACCAGGGGAGGTTGTTTATGAAAGAGTAAAAGACTTTGCCAATGAATTTGGTAAGAGATCACAATGTACCATGGCCACGCGATAATAAGACATTTATTAAGTGGTTTGAAGATAAAGTCTTACATCGACTATCTCAAACACCAGATAATCTTACTGAAACTATCAAATGCCTCGCCTTTAAACTGAAATTGAATGTTATGTCTTATGAAGGGTTTGACATAAATGGATTCTCATATTACACAAAGCGTCAAAATGATAAGAGTGTCATCGAAAATAGTGGGGTAACCCTTCAAGTGTCTTCATTGTTTTTTGCAAGTGTAAAGGATAAGAGTCCACATGAAGATAAAATGTCATATTACGGTGTCATTGAAGCTAATGATGACTTGTATGTACACATAGATCAAAATGAAGGATTGTTAATTGATAAAAGATCACAATATTAGAGGCATGTATGTTTATATTTTTGTATATGTTTTATTTTTCTGAATGTGAACTTTACAATGTGAACTTTACAATGTGAATGTGAACATTACAATGTGAATTACTTTACAATGTGAATGTGAACTTTATAATGTGAACTTTACAATGTGAATTACTTTACAATGTGAACTTTACAATCTGAATGTGAACTTTCAAATGGCTGAGCATTCATATGATGACTCTACTGATGATTACTGTGAGGGTGAGGACGGAAATGCGCCGCCACACAATTTAAGTTTTAAAAACATATCCCTGAGGTTTCTATCTATATGTTCTCTTATAGTTATATCCTGTAAGTGTGTTTTTTTGTCAAATTTTAGGTTGGTGATGTACCCCCTGAAGAAATTGGGGCTCTTGATGAGCAGCAAAAAAAAATTGAGTAAGTGAGGGGCATCACAATGATGAACAAGTTACTACAACAAAGGGGCAATGGACCCAAACTGGCTGTGGATTTCATTCATGCAGGAAAACAAGTTGGAGTGAACCGCAACTCATTTATTTCATATCTTGGGATTCTTACTCACAACCATTGTATTCCTAACGTAGAATCCTGGCATAAAGTTCCTAAGGGGAAGAAATACTTAGTATGGAAGGAACGATGCGTGTGTTATAATTATTTGCAATTCTGTTTTTGTAGATGGCTAATGTTTAGGATACTAGTTAATAGCAATTCTATTTTGTAGAGTATATTTGATCTGAGGGTCCTAAGGAACTATAGCACAAATCTCACCCGAGATTACATACGCGGTGCTGAGAAGAGGTTCTTGATCGATTTCCAATTCTAGACATTGATCACTTTTTGACTAACTCTACACTAATAATTTTTGTTTGTATTCTCTTTAAAAAATAAATTTAGGAAGAAGCCAACCACTGAGCAATGGAACTACCTGGACTCCAAAAACTGGGAGGAGTTTTTCACCTAAAGAAAAATGGACGAATTCAAGGTATTAAGCGCCACTCCCAATTTAATTAATATATGTTCTTATGTATTCACCTATTTGAGATTAACTTTTATTGTTACTAACCAAATCAATGTGCTTACTAATAAGGCTATCAGCGATGCTCAAAGAGCGAGGCGTGCACTGAATGTGCATGACCACACAATGGGTCCAAGAGGCTATGCAGGCGTTCACCAAAGATTATAGGCTGAGTCTACTACTCAGTCTGCTGCTACTCAAGAGACTATATAGTCCTCTACTATTGCTCCCGCACCTCTGCCTTGCCATGTTATGTGGATAGCTGGGAGGCAAAACAAGAAGGGAGATATAAGAAGCCCACAACTGCTGAGGCAACTGCAAAAATGGTAAAATTCAACTGTTAGAGAAATCAATCGATATTGATTATTGTTATGTTTACTTACCAATTTGTATTGATGGCGATTAGCGGGAGATGCACGAGCAGAGGAAGGAAGGCAAGTTCATCCCTGAGGGCACAAGGGATGAATTGACAGTTGCTCTGGCTAACCCAGAGCATCCTGGATGTGTTAGGGGTGCAGGCACTGGTGTGGGCATCAAAGCGTTCTTTAGGCCATCCCAAGGCAAACCTGTCCCAAAAGCGAGACTTTCACAAGATGAGGTAACCTATTTGTTTTTTAGAATGTTATTGTGAAAGGGAATTCAATAATCAGAAGCTAGCGAGGAATAACTTGATAAGATACTCCATGAAGCAATTGATAGGAGACACCATGAAGCAATTAGCAAGTGGAAGGCGTCTCATACTGCCACTCAGACAGTATCGGTGGTGGGCTGCTCTTCTCCTACTGTAGAGGTTGGGAGTAATCGTGTAGACCCACCACCTAGCACGTCCACTGTAAGTATTTTTATGACATAGTATATAGTATTTTCAAGATGATATGCTTATGTATATATGTATATAACATTCTTTACGTAAATTTGTAGGGGTTGAAGCCATGTCATCTAAAAAGTCAAGAATATGTCATTACAGAGGTGTTGGCTTACCCACCCTTTCCAAGGGAAATGTTTCATGGGACTCCAGTACCAGATGGTGTGGTTCGTGTGAGCCCGATACATGTACTCCCCATTTGGAGGGATCTTCCATTGCATTATGCGCACCCAAATTCTGAAACACTTGGTGAGGCGGAAGGCGGAGTGATATTGTGGCCCAAAGAGGATGTCGTCTATACTAATATTGTATGGTAAATTTACATTACGTTAATTTGTTAGTGTGTATATTGATGAATGCATATTGATCATGATATTCAATCACCATATTAAGGCAAATTTGACTCAATGCTTTGCATTTCATCTCCTAAATCTCACAATATACAAAATTGCTTAATTGGTTCAATTATCAAGATTATTAACTAGGTTTATATTGATTTTATGCAGGTCATGATAAGGTTCAACCATCAAATGGAACTCACATTCACTCAAGATCCCCTCATCCTTAGTCTTGATCAATCGGTCTTGACCAAACAGTTTGATCAATCAGTCTCAAACTAAATGGTTTGCCCATTCAGTCTGCTCAACTAGTCTTGATCAATTGGTCTCAAAACTGCGAGCTTATTACACCTTTATATTCAAAAACTTCACCATCAATACCACCTCCATTTAACCCTAATCCACCTTCATCATTCATCTAAACCATCTGATAGCATATCTGTGCCTCCTTGTGGTTTGGCTATCCAACCAGTCTTACCCTTCCATACGGTCTCAAGACTACGTGAGGCCACACAGTCTTAAGACCGTGTGAAGCCTCACAGTCTCAAGAACGTATGGGCAGCACGACCCTAAGCACCGCCATGCACCTACCAGCCTTGACGCCACCGTCACCCAGTACCTCCTCATCATCCATGGCCGACACACCACTCGCACATGCCACTTGCCTAACCGGTCCTCAAGACCGATTAGAACCCATTAGTCTTCAAGACCGTTTGCATCTCCAAACCGTTAAGACTCAGGACCGGTTGGAGTCAAAATCGTTTGGAGGATGAAGACTGTTCGGACGTAGGGATGTTGAAGACCGTTTGGATGATGAAGACCATTTGGACAGAGGGATGCCAAAGACCGTTCGATGACAGACGATCCTCAAGACTATTTGGCGACACACGATCTCAAGAACGTTAGACCAGCAGAATGTGAGACCGTTCAAATGAGTGAGACCACGAGAGGCACAGACCGTTGAGTAGTGATCGGTCTCCAAACCAATTAGAGGACATCGACCCTCAAGACCGTTTGACGGGGCACAATCTCAGGACTGTTAGACCAGCAGACCGTGAGGCCCTTTAGAGGAGAAGAACGCGAGAGTATCCAAACCATGAAGAACCAGTATCAACCCAAGAAGGTTTGGTCGGTCTAACAAGACTGTGAGATTACTAATTGGTTTCCAAAACCATTTGGACGTGAATACTTATCAAGTCCAAACCGTTAAGAACTCAAACCGGTCGTCCAAAACCATTTAAAGTGGATTCACACCTAAAACATGAGGACCCCGACTAGTACCTATAAATAGGACTAGTAGGGTCCTCATTTGGGCATCGGATCTGGGACACCACCAGGCTGCCCGAACACAGGTTGGATTCCACGTACATCCACGCCATTGTCACTTCGCCCGCTGCTCCTCTTTGCTGTGAGGAAGGAGGTCAAGACAAGAGAGAAGGTGGAGAAGAAGATTTTCCCAGTCTGCCTTTGTGGTTCTTCCTTCTCGCCTAGATCTGCTCTAACACGATGTAGAAGACTGCATCATCTTCACCGAGCTATGACAACCTTCTGCATCATGCTCATGGCAAATTCTTCCCTGTCTCAAATTCTTTGTGTTTCTCTCATCATGAGCAAGTAGTTCCTTTTCACTGGGTCATAGGGACTAGTCCCGCTACCCATGCTTTCACATGTTTTAATTTAAACATTCTAAGGCAATATATAAAACTTTTCATTTCGTTGTTAATCATCGATGTTTGCTTGCAGATTGATCACTTGCTTGCTTTTATCTTGTTCTTTCATGTGTTGTGAGAACTTCAATGTGTAGGATAGAATGTCGATTAACACGGTTGACTCCCAAACTAGAAATAGAATGGGATTCCTTGAGGTGTAAGTGTACGATCCATGAGGGGATGAGCCATCTATCATATGGTGACACTTCTGTGTGCCTAAACATCCCTCAGGGAGGGCTACAACTTCAGTTGGATTTATGTATCTTCGGAACCATAAGTGCATGATCTGGATGGTGACGAGACATTTGATGCCTAAGGTGATGCTTACACGGACCTAAACATCCCTCAGGGAGGGTTCGCAACAGTTTTATTTGGATAGTTAAATCTTACCTGAATGTTTTTTGTTTGGATGTGTTTGCATGTGCAGTGGTGGTGAAACCTGAGACCACCCCAGTGATCCCATATCATTAACCTAGATCAACTTTAATTCTACTTTTTACTTTCCCGCACATAGTTTAATTAACTCCAAATCAATCAATCATTCAAAATATTAGTCTTGCTAGAGCTAGATTCGACTAACAAAAATTCTTTAAAATGTTGTATCTTGGGATTCGATCCTCAACTATACTACGATAAGACCCGTCCTCTTGCAGGTGGTATTATTGCACAAGGATTTAGTAAAAGCTCAGGGATTTCAACCCTAAGTGAATTTGTTAGTGCAATAATATTCCACATCAAATTCTGGCGCCGTTGCTGGGGATAACGGAATCAGTTAGTCAAATCTAGTTCTTTTGAAGCTAATATAGGATTTTGCTTTTTCTTTTGATAACTATTGATCATCCACTTGAATTCATTTTTACTCTGTCAATCTCACTTACGAAAGATCTTTTCATCTCAGGTACCCCAAAGACTAGTGCATGCATCGTTCGAACAGTTTCAGACTCTTTGCTAGCTTTGATCCTGAGATAGACATAACTTTTCATCGTCAGATTAGAGAAAACCAAGCTAGAATGGCTCAAGCGTAGGAAATGGTCCAAAGGGTAGCTCAAGCCCTTAATACACAAAGAGAAAGGCTCATGCAAGAAGCCAGAGCTACAGTTCAAGAAGAAATTCAAGTAGTGCAAGCAGCAGAACTGCAAACAGACCTTAGAGAATTCTCCATTCCTAAACCCATTGACGTTCATCACCTAATACAACCTCCTCCCATCAACGCTCCCAACTTTGAGATTAGGGCGTATTGGATCACCTTGCTTCAAAACAACCCATTCTATGGTAAACAAGGAGAAGATAGTCAGAAACACCTTTTGAGGTTTATTGATCTATGTGCTATGATAAAGAAAAATGGAGTCTCAGACGATTCCATTCAACTCCGTCTCTTTAGGTATTCTCTCTCTGATAGAGCTATAATTTGGTACAACTCCTTGTAATGCAAACCCATCACTACCTGGGAACAACTTCAAAATGTTTTTCTAGAAAAATTCTACCCTCCCTCTCTCACCTATGAAATTAGGGGTCAAATAATAATGTTCACGCAAGCCCCTGGAGAAACCCTTGTTGAAGCATGGGAAAGATACAAAGAGCTTCTATGCAAGTGTCCACACCATGAAATTCCTAAGAATCGGCTTATCGAGATCTTTTATAGGGGTGTGGATGATGATATCAAGAGATTTTTAGACTCCTCACCTGGAGGAAACTTCATGCGTCAGATTTATGACAATGCATGGAAGGTTGTCACCTTTGGAGCTAAAAATCAAGCTAATTGGGATAGATTTGTAGGTAAAGGAGTGTTGAAGGTAGCTATGGCTGAAGTTATTCTAGAGTACAAGTCTATCTTTGAAACCCTCAAACTCTTAGTTTCCAAATAAGACCATATCGAATCGTCTCTTGTTTCCTATGAAAGAAGACGTTCACTCCCTCAACAACAAGAACAGATCAAGTCAGCCTCACTATTCTGTAAAGAATGTAAACACACTGATCATTCTACATTAGCCTGCAATGTTCTATACGATGTGGTTCTAAGCAACGCTTATGGATAAGGAGGTAATGGTCAAATGGAAAATCTTAATGCAATCAACATCATCCCAGATCAAGGATATTACAATCCGAATCAGAATAGGAACCATCCTAGTTTTCAATATGGAAATCCTTCACGAGCTGAAAACTCGCGATAACTTGGTTCAAGCAATCAACAACGAGGCCCACCAGGATTTCAGTATAACCAACAACCAAATTTCAGAAATCAAGGGAATTATAGGGGTAACTTTCAGAACAAGAACTACAACAACTATCAGAACAATTCTCAGTTCCAGAATCGCAACCAAGTCCCTTACCAGAACCCACAATAAGGGCAACAAGCCGGTCCCATCTCTCCTGATGACAAGTTGACAGCCATTGAGAAAATGCTACAGATACGAAAAACCGTGATAGCTAACCAGCAAGCCCATCAGAAGGCTATTGAATCTCAACTAGCTCAACTTGTAGCTAGTATGAAACCACCTACTGGAGCCTTTACTAGTCAACCAGAGAATAACCCTAAACACCCTGAGCAACTAAAGGCTGTCATCACCAGGTCTGGAAAAAACTATTCTAATCCTCCTGTCAAGACACCTATGGTTATTACGGACGAGGATGAACCAGTGACTCTTCAAGACTCTAAAACACCTGAGTCTCAACCAAAAGGGCCAACAACTACTGATAAGACAAATGAGGAAAGTTCTGAAAAACCTACTGATATCGAAAAAGAAATACCAGAGCCGGATGTGCCAGTGTGCAAACCTCATCCCCCTTTCCCTACTCATTTCAGGCAAACCAAGCTTGATACTCGTTTCAAAAACTTCAAGGAAGCCATGAAAAAGTTTCATGTTGATATACCATTTCTAGATGCGCTGGCTGAGATACCAGCCTGGACAAAGTACTTGAAGTCACTTCTCACTAGGAAATATATAACTAAAGAATATGAGACTGTCAAGTTAGCAACAACCACTTCAGACATCATCTAGAGTAAGATGCCAAAGAAGCAGAAAGATCATGGATCTTTTGGGATTTCTTACCATATCGGTGACTCTTCCTGTAAGAAAGGATTGTCCGATCTTGGTGCTAGCATTTCCATCATGCCACTTAGCCTTTGCAAGAGGCTAGGGTTTGTTGAAATTCTCCCAACTGGCATGACCATACTATTTGCAGATAACACTATGACTCTACCCTTAGGAATCATTGAGGATGTCCCTGTCAAGGTATGCAAAGACACTTATGTTCCCTGTGACTTTTTCATCATGGACATAAATGAAGACACTAGATACCCTCTCATATTTGGATGTGCATTCCTTACCACTGCAAGAGAACTGATTGATGTTGAGGCAGGAACCTTGCTGCTCAGACTTGGTAAAGAAACTCTCAAATTCAAAGTTTTTGAAAGTATGCGAAGACTAAGCATGCAAGAAGAAGTATACTTGATTGAGTGCATAGAGTAGATGTCACTCATGACGCAAAAGGATTATGAACAAGAAGATCCTTTAGGAATGGCCCTTACTAATCCAAATGCAGAAAGTTCAGTAGTCGAACAAGTGAAAAGTTGTGTTCTTCACCTCGATACTACTGAAGAAGATCCTGAAGCCAAAATTGAGGAACTCAAAGTTGTGGATGTTACTGAAGGAAAATGTGAGAAACCACAAGCTCCTGAAATGAAACCCCTACCCGAGGGATTGAAGTATGTGTTTCTAGATGACCTTAAGGTCTGCCCAGTTATCATAAATTCAGATCTAACGGAAGAACAAGAAGATAAACTCTTAACAAAATTAAAGGAAAGAAGAAAAGAAATAGGCTATAAGATGAGTGATCTCACCGAGGTCAGTCAAGGGCTATGCATGCATAAAATCACCTTGATGGTAGACAACAAGCCAACTATTGAACACCAAAGGAAACTTAATCTATATATGAAGGAAGTAGTCCACCGTGAAGTCATTAAACTACTTACCACTGGAATCATCTATCTGATATATGACTCGCCATGGGCAAGTCCCATGCATGTTGTCCCCAAGAAGGGCAGAAATACCATGATACACAGTGAAGATAACAATCTCATCCCCACTCGAATAGTCACTGGGTAGAGGATGTGTATCAATTACAGAAATTTAAACAAGGCGACACAAAAGGATCATTTCCCAATGCCCTTCCTTGATCAAGTCTTAGAGAGGTTGGCTCACCAAGAATATTTTAGTTATCTCGATGGTCACTCTAGATTCTATCAAATTCCTATACATCCAGATGACTAAGAGAAAACAACTTTTACTTGCGTGTTTGGAACATATGCTTTTAGAAGGATGTCGTTCGGTCTCTTTAATGTGCCTATAACCTTTCAGCGTTGCATGGTAGCTATATTCGCTGGTCTAACTGAGACTGCCATGGAAGTTTTTATGGATGATTTTTCTGTATATGGAGATTCATATGACTCGTGCCTAAAGCACCTCTCCCTTGTCCTCAAACGGTGCAAAGAAGCACACCTTGTGTTAAATTGGGAGAAGTGTCACTTTATGGTAAAGGAAGGCATTGTCCTTGGTCATAGAGTCAGTAGTAGAGGTATCGAAGTAGACAGAGCGAAGATCGAAGTGATTTACAAACTCACCATCCCAACAAGTGTAAGATAAGTTCATGCATTCCTAGGTCATGCATGCTTTTATAGACAATTTATAAAGGACTTCTCCAAGATAACCAAGCCGATGACAAATTTGTTGCTAAAGGACATTAAGTTCCATTTCGACGAAGAATGTGTCAAAATTTTTAATAACCTAAAACATGCTCTCACAACAACACCCATCATTAGAGCTCCAGATTGGGATCACCCATTTGAAATTATGTGTGATGCTAGTGATTACGTTGTGGGTGCTATTTTAGGGCAATATATAGAGAAGAAACATTATGTGCTCTACTATGCATCGAAGTCCCTCAATGAAGCTTAGAGGAACTATGCAACTACTGAGAAGGAATTCCTTGCAGTAGTGTATGCCTTTGACAAATTTAGATCTTATCTCGTCGGCTCTAAAGTCATCATGTACACAGATCATGTGTCTATATGTTACCTTCTAGTGAAAAAAGATGCTAAACCCAGGTTAATCAGATGGATTCTCCTATTACAAGAATTTGATCTGGAGATAAGAGATAAGAGATATGAAATGTACATAGAATGTTTTGGTTGACCACCTCAGTTGTATCCACATTCTAGAAACAAAAAGATCCCGATTAATGATTCTCTTGTTGGTATGTATGCCCTGAGAGCCAATCATGGGATGATTGGTGGGATACATTAAGATTGATTTGATAAACATCAAAGGCAAGCTTCCAATTCTTTCTAGTTCAGTCATATGAGATAGTGATAGAACAGATTGAATGTCTAGAGAATGACAGTACTCAATGACGTATGCTTTCAGGTTGAGGACCTGAACGATGAGATCATATGGATGCTAAGAGTTTGTACATTCTTGTTATGTCCCTAGTCGAATGTCATTGTGGAAGGTACATAGACATCAATGACACACAAGACTAGATTTTGGTGTTGGTTGATGACAAAATCTCATTAGTCATCATATAGAGATATCAAACCAATCACATAGGTACTTGTTAGAGAACAAGTGTACCAGACATACGCACTATGAGTTTGACACATGGTAGTCACAGTCAGTACTCACAGTGATTGTGGTGAGTGTGATTCTTTGACCTAAAATCACTACACTCAACACATGTCGTTGGGCACACTTTGACATCATCAAACGCAATCCTGAAACATGGGTTGTTATAAAGGTGATGATTGAGTGGCTTTGACACATGGGGCTTTTGAGGAGTGAGTGATAGATATGGGATTTGTCCCTCCTGAGGGAGTTTGATATCCAAGGACACTTGATGAGTAGGATTGAGATAGGCGTGCGCACGCATGTGTGAATCATTATGTGATATTGATGTCATACATATCTCGTTCAATCTACTCTAAGATCAAGAAAGTGAATGAATGTTGACATGATGACTGTTCCTTGCCTCAAGTTCATTCAGGATATCAGTGACAAAGGAATTATACATTCGTTGTAACACCATTCACGGATTGTAGGATTGAAAGTTGTTGTCCAATTTTCTACTTTCACTTGGGTAGCACTGATGTGTGACTAGGCACCGCTCTTTGCTTGTGAAGTCATAAGTGTTATGGACTTTCACTACCAACGTGAAATGGACCTGCAGGGTCACACACATAGGATTTAACCTGGAAGAGGAGTTTTGTCCACAAACAATGTTTAGATTGATTACTAAAGGAGTTTAGTAGTTAAATTAAACACTCAATCAATTGATAGCTCAATGTCATAATGTTCAAGGTGTTGGACACATTGATTCGAGTATCAGATTGATTGAAATTGCAATTGACTAATTCTGCACAATCTGCACTCCCAACCGATCAGCTCATGTGATGAACCGATTGGCAGAGCTTCGTGAACCGGTCGGCTCAAGTGTTGAGTCGATCTGCTCATAGTCAGGGTGAAACTATTGCTTCAAGAGTTGAAACTATTGATTCAACTGGTGTAACCGAACAAGTTGGGAAAGTAGGATTGGTGGGAATTTTCCTTTTTATCTCACTTGCCCAATTTGATTGGGAAATAGGATTGGTATTCGATACCAATTAGAAACAAAAGAAGGAAAGTCAATCGGGAACTGGTCTGGACCACGAACCGACTGGTTCAGAAAGTGAAGCGACCGTTTCATGGGTCCCAACTGATCAATTGAGTGTCAACCGACCGGCTCATATCCTCAACTGATCGTTTTAGAAATGAAACGATTGGTTCAGGTTGCGAGTTGGTTGCTTTTATGGAAAATCTGGAACCCTTCTACTCCTGCTTTTAGTCTCGCATTGCCCGAGATGGAAAACCCTGTCCCATGACCCTCCTATATATATGGGTATTGGGGGCTTCTCAAAGTACAACTCAGTGCAACCAATTGCTCTTGAAAGTTGTCATTCTCTCTGGTTTTGGTAACTGAGAGAGAGCCCGAGTAAGTGCTACCCGCAAAGGGAGGCACAACAAGGGAAAAACAACTGCAGTTGCAACTGGCAGCAGGAGAGTGTGTTGGCGACTAGTACGTCAACAGGAGGGTGTGACTCCTTCCAACTCCTTGTGGGATAAGGAGTGTGGAGTTCCAGGTGGTCCATGTGGACTACTTCATAGGTGGGAGGTTACTGCCGCTCAAGAGGACAACTGTCAACCCGACAGTCCGGTGAGACCAGGAGTCATCAGTCCCGGTGCGACCAGGAGCTGCACAGACACCATCAAAGACCGGAGTTGAAGACCGTGCGAAGCGCGAGGTATTGTCTCCGAGCAAGCCTCGGGACTTGATATGATTCCACAAACCATCCTTTCCTATTATATAGACATTGACGCGTTTCCTTGTTTCGGGTTTGGGGGAGAAAATTTTTGTTTCCGATGCCTTCTCTGCCTCCCCTAAAACCCAACAGTGGTATCAGAGCCACGTCAACTGCTCTATATTTTAGGAATATCAATATTATCGATTTTGGTTTGTCGCCTTTATTTATTGCATATGATGCGACTAAAATTGGCTTTATCCATGTCCAATCCTAAATCCACAAATCCTAATTACATATATGATATGTATTATTAATGCACTCGATACGCGTCACCCTTAAATGAGTTTTGTGGTGGATGTATAGTGTGGTTATGGCCAATAAACCCTATCTGTATATGGTTGTGTGTGTTTCTTGCATCTCGGTCTGTGCACCGATCTTCCCTCTCCTATTCCTGATGTAACTCGAAATAATTCGAGATTCTTTCCTACCTTTGCTCCCCCCGAATGTAACTTGATCGGTTCAAGGCGTGAACCGATCGGCTGACGTTCTAGACGATCGGTTCAAGGAGTGAGCCGATCGGTTGATGACCGGTTCGAGGAGTGAGACGAGCGGGTGGAGGCCATGACAAGATGCACGATGACTGGGAAAACCGATCGGTTGGAGGAGCTAACCGATCGGCTGGTGGCACCCAAACGACTGGGACAGAACAAGCAAGTCAATCATGTGATGAGTTGATCTACTCCGAAGGCAAAACACATAGTTCATCTAGTACAGGTTGCATGTGATGTAGACCTAGATGACCGTGATTCCTCTTGGCTAAAGGAATCACATTAGGATGGCCATAATCATCGCTTTTATCAGTTTGCATGTTTTCTGTGGGATATAGCATGTACATGATACATACTATGTATTGTGGTGATTGGATATGTATATGTATATGTATATAAAAACCAAATCCCTCATTAAAATATTAATTTTTAGATGCCTTCCAAATGCGACACACGTGAAAAGCTTGATCGACCAAGTGTGGGCACGCCCAAGCGTGGTGCACCGTCTATCTCGTGGAAGCGTGAAGGATGAATGTGTGGGTCTACCCAAGCAGGGTGTATATTCATCGTGTTGGCTTTGGGTCAGACTTAACAAGGTGACCTAGATAGGATCTAGCACCTTGAGGCATGGAGATGATCATGGCAAGGAGTTGCATATGACATCTTATCAAGAGTTTCATATGATGCAATTGGCAAGAGTTGCCTACCTGAGAGATCTATGTTGTGGGTGACAGCCCTAGTTGGTCCATGACTTAGAGGATTTTAGGATCTTGCCCACTAGAAGGTTGTGCACTGCAATCTTCCAAATTGATGGTGAGGGTTATCAATTTGAACTAAAATAGTGGGAGCGATAATTAATTAAAGGCCTAATTATATTGTCAAATTTTCAATTCAATCAAATAAGTCAAAAATGAGTTTTTGGACTAAAATTGCATATTTTCCTTTTGTAGTACAAATGGCAACAAACAACAATCACTTTTCTTTGCGATCGGTCCTTGACAAGGACAATCTAAATGGGACAAACTTCCACGATTGGTATTGGACATTGATAATTGTTCTCACTCAAGAGCGTAAGCTCTATGTCCTGGATACTCCAATTCTAGAGGAACCCGCTCCTAATGCACCAAAGATAGAAAGGGATGCTTACAAGAAACATTCTGATGATGCCATTAATGCAAAGTGCTTGATCTTGTGTTCTATGAACCATGAGTTGCAGAGACAACATGAGAACATGGGTGCCATTGAGATGATTCAGCATCTCAGGAACATGTATGAAGATCAGGCACGACAAGAGAGATACAATGTCTCAAGGGCACTGTTCAAGTGCGTCATGACAGAAGGAGATCCAGTTGGTCCTCACACACTCAAGATGATTGGGTATGTGGAGAACCTGCAAAGACTGGGATTTCCACTGAGCCAAGAGTTGGCTACTAACGTGATACTGCAATCGTTGCCAAAATCCTACAGTCAGTTTGTGATGAACTACAACATGAACAACTTTGATAGGCCACTGTCAGAGTTGTTGGGCATGTTGAGGACAACCGAGATACATATGAAGAAGGAAAAGCCTAAGTCTGTGATGGTGATCATGGGCAAGAAAGGCAAGTCCAAGCGCAAGGGAAAGGGCAATGCTAAGAAAGGTTCTGATGCTATCCAGGAGCCCAAGACTTCTTCAGCTCTCAAGGCCAAGGGAGGCGTGACCAAGAAAGGAAATTGCCACTATTGTCAAAAGCCAGGACATTGGAAAAGGAATTGTCCTCTCTATCTGGAAGAATAAAAGAAGAAGGTGGCGATTAATGTCTCTACTTAAAGGCGTCATGAAAGTAAACTTGTAACACTTTTTGAGGTATATGATACCAAGATGTAAAGTGTTAAGCACTCATAATTGGGGCCAAGTGTTGCCGCCATAGATAGGAGTACTTTAGTTTATTTTCAGCCTATAAGGCATGTAATACAGTTATGAACTGCTATTTCATATTTGCCAATAGATAGAAACACTTTATTTTTGCATATTGTATGAAAATGATGGCAATTAATAAAGTTGACTTTTCAATCTTACAGATATGATCTTTGTGGCAATGCCTTGTTTATCTTGTGGCATTCGATATGCATAAGATAAAATGATACCTAAATGTTATAGATATCTCAAACAATCAAATTAGCATTAATCATGAGAAATTCACTTCTGGTTTCCATATGATGGATGAATCTAGACTCTTTTGATTAGAGAACCAGTAAGGGACATGAATATCTTGGACATGATTAATCAATCTTCACTAATGTTAGTGGGAGAATGATTATCCTATTAGGTATAACACATGTGATGTATTTACATACCTATTAGAACAAATGCTAATACTTCAAATGATGTTTAGAGAAATACCAATATGAATATCTTGAAGTGTTCAAGATTATCATAGATGAAGTGGAAATTTGGTAAAGTGTTAATTCTTGATGAGATCAATGAATCAAATACTTAGACCAAAATGTTTGAGATCCTTATGAGTGATTATGATAGTGTATCATAGTGAGCTCATGATTAAGGCATAGTGATGTCTAAATCAAAAGGGATTCATACTCTAAGGAGTTAGAGAATGATTATCAAATAACTAAATTCTTCTTAAATAAAGAATACCCTACACTAATAAAGGACATTGAGAATCACAAAGGTTGTGAGTTCTTATATCCTTAACAGACACACCTCGATCATCTATATGATGAGTTGTTCATGAGATGATTCAACTATCTAGATGAATATGAGGAACCCGATTTTGAGTTATGGTAGATGAGCATTACATCCTAAATGACTTCCATGTAAACCATAAGGTATGACCTTGATGGTAGCACCCATTAGATGTAACTCCATGAGTGCAAATAAGTCTTAATTGTTAAGACACATGGATAACATTTTGAGAAGGATGATGCTTGTTGATTGCAACTTAATGACTAAGACATTTGGCATATGGATACTAAAACCGCATTCCTATGAGGAATAAAACAAGGATGTGTACGTGACACAACCTATAAGGTTTGTGAATCCACTAATGCAAATGAAGTCTATAAGTTACAATGGACTAATCAATGTGATTGATTGAGTACAAGAAACTCAGAATCGGATCTTTACTTTGATGATATAGTCAAAGGGTTTGACTGATATGTCAAAGATAAAGAAGGGATCTGTGATTTAGTGGGAGCGTGTTCACATTCCACATATTGATGTGAAATGGAAATGTTCTTGAATGGAAATCCAAAAGTGGAAATTATCTTAAGGAAGATAGAGATGTTTCCTATGTAATAGGAATAGAGATCTATAGAGATAGTTCTTGAAAACCTCTTGACCTGAAAAGAGAAAGCATACATTGGCAATCTGTACTGAAGGGTTCAGTATACACAGATTCAGTGGGAGAAAACTTGTCCATGTTACATGGAGTTAGTATCCCAAGGCCAAGTGTCCAATTCTTATGGAGAATGGGAACACTAAGAATAGATATGGATCTATCATGTTTGTAATCATCCCATTATCTTGCATGTGTCGACATGGCAAGAGCAAAATGCATTCATCATCTTGTATGTAGGACATAACAATATGATGTGCTCATCTTGATAACTCGTATGATGAGTGTATGTCTGTCTGCTTCCGGTAAGGGTTACTGGAATACCATAAGAACTTGATAAGTACTTGTGAAGTACTTGTTCTATGGAGATAAGGAAGAGTTCAATGTAAAGTGCTGCATTGATGCGAACTTTCGAAAGGGCATAAAATTAATCGCAAATTATATATAAGATATATAAAAGTGAAAGTTTGTTGATAATTGGAAGTGTTCCAATCAAACCATTTAAAAGGAAATGTCGAGTATCTATGTGTTAGAGAAAAACAGTAGATACTATATGGATCTGGAAGTTCATGAGATGAACTTATAGATATTCCGCTTATTGATGACAAGTATGTAATCCTTGATCATGCAATGTGGCTAAAGGTTAGCAATGGAATACTAGATCGCATATTACGGCAACTCCATCTCATACGTTAACGTACAACGAAGAGATGTGAGACATGCAATTTATACTGACTTTGGCAAGGTGTTGCCATTACTCACTATGTTGGCACTAGAGCACAATAACATGTGGGACATGTTTCAAGATCACTATGAATATGAGTCAAGGGTGATTGGCTCGCAGTGCAAGTGGGAGTCTGTTGGTATGTATGCCCTGAGAGCCAATCATGGGATGATTGGTGGGATACATTAAGATTGATTTGATAAACATCAAAGGCAAGCTTCCAATTCTTTCTAGTTCAGTCATATGAGATAGTGATAGAACAGATTGAATGTCTAAAGAATGACAATACTCAATGATGTATGCTTTCAGGTTGAGGACCTAAACGATGAGATCATACGGATGCTAAGAGTTTGTACATTCTTTTTATGTCCGTAGTCGGATGTTATTGTCGATGGTAGATAGATAACAATGACACACAAGACTAGATTGTGGTGTTGGTTGATGACAGTGTCATTAGTCATGATATAGAGATATCAAACCAAACACATAGGTACTTATTAGAGAACAAGTGTACCAGACAGACGCACTGTGAGTTTGACACGTGGAACCATGACATGATAGTCACAGTTAGTACTCACAGTGATGGTGGTGAGTGTGATTCTTTGACCTAAAATCACTACACTCAACACATGTTGTTGGGCACACTTTGACATCATCAAACACAGTCCTGAAACATGGGTTGTTATAAAGGTGATGATTGGGTGGCTTTGACACATGGGGCTTTTGAGGGGTGAGTGATAGATATGGGATTTGTCCCTCCTGAGGGAGTTTGATATCTAAGGCCACTTGATGAGTAGGATTGAGATAGGCGTGCGCACGCATGTGTGAATCAATATGTGATATTGATGTCATACATATCTCGTTCATTCTACTCTGAGATCAAGAAAGTGAATGAACGTTGACAGGATGATTGTTCCATGTTTCGAGTTCATTCGGGATATCAGTGACAAAGGAATTATACATTTGCTGTAACACCATTCACGGATTGTAGGATTGAAAGTTGTTCTCCAACTTTCTACTTTCACTTGGGTAGCATTGATGTGTGACTAGGCATCACTCTTTGCTTGTGAAGTCTTAAGTGTTATGGACTTTCACTGCCAACGTGAAATGGACCTGCAGGGTCACACGCATAGGATTTAACCTAGAAGAGGAGTTTTGTCCACAAACAATGTTTATATTGATTACTAAAGGAGTTTAGTAGTTCAATTAAACACTCAATCAATTGATAGCTCAATGTCATAATGTTCAAGGTGTTGGACACATTGATTCGAGTATCAGATTGATTGAAATCACAATTGACTGATTCTACACAATCTACACTCCCAACCAATGGCCTAATGTGATGAACCGATCAGCTGAGCTTGGTGAACCGGTCGGCTCATGTGTTGAGTCGATCGGCTCATAGTCAGGGTGAAACAATTGCTTCAAGAGTTAAAACAATCGATTCAACTGGTGCAACTGAGCAAGTTGTGAAAGTAGGATTGGTGGGAATTTTCCTTTCGTTTCACTTGCCCAATTTGATTGGGAAATAGGATTGGTATTCGATACCAATTAGAAAAAAAAGAAGGAAAGTCAATCAGGAACTGGTCAGGACCACAAACCGACCGGTTCAGAAAGTGAACCTACCGTTTCATGGGTCCCAACCGATCGGTTGAGTGTCAACCGATCGACTCAGATCCCCAACCGACCGTTTCAGAAATGAAACGATCGGTTCAGGTTGCGAGTTGGTTGCTTTTGTGGAAAATCTCGAACCCTTCTACTCCTGCTTTTAGTCCCACATTGCTTGGGATGGAGAACCCTGTCCCATGACCCTCCTATATATACAGGGGTATTGGGGGCTTCTCAAAGTATAACTCAGTGCAACCAGTTGCTCTGGAAAGTTGTCATTCTCTCTGGTTTTGGTAACCGAGTGAGAGCCCGAGCAAGTGCTACCCGCAAAGGGAGGCGCATCAAGGGAAAGATAACAACAATTGCAACTGGAAGCAGGAGAGTGTGTTGGCGACTAGTACGTCAATAGGAGGGTGCGACTCCTTCCAACTCCTTGTGGGACAAGGAGTGTGGAGTTCCAGGTGGTCCGTGTGGACTACTTCAGAGGCGGGAGGTTACTGCTGCTCAGGAGGACAACTGTCAACCCGACAGTCTGATGAGACTAGGAGTCGTCAGTCCCGGTGCGACCAGGAGTTGCATAGACACCGTCGAAGACCAGAGTTGAAGACCGCGCTAAGCGCGAGGTATTGTCTCCAAGCAAGCCTTGAGATAAGGTATGATTCCACAAACCATCCTTTCCTATTATATAGACGTTGACGCGTTTCCTTGTTCTGGGTTTGGGGGAGAAAATTTTTGCTTCCGCTGCCTTCTCTGCCTCCCCTAAAACCCAACATCTCTTATGGATGATCAACTCATGAAAGTTTCAACAACTACCCCTTGGTACTCAGACTATGTAAACTACCTTGCCGTTGGTGTCATCCACCCTGAATGCATCAGAAATGCATTGAAGAAATTCATGCATGATGTGATGCAGTATCACTGGGATGATCCGTACCTCTTCAAGCTCTGTGTTGATGGTCTCTATAGACGTTGTATTACTGAGGAAGATGCCCAAATTATTTTAGAGCAATGTTACTCAGGCCCAGTAGGAGCTCATATGAGTTCTAAGAAAACTGTTATAAAAGTTTTGCAATGTGGTTTCTTTTGGCCAACCATATCCAAAGATTCCTTCAACTTTGTTCTAGCATGTGCCAAATGTCAGAGAACGGGTAACATTACAAAGAGAGACGAGATGCCGCTGAAGTTGTGGCAAGAAGTTGAGATATTAGATGTTTGGGGTGTGGATTATTTGGGTCCATTCCCATCCTCACATGGATTTTCCTACATCCTAGGTGCGGTGGATTACGTCTCAAAATGGGTTGAAGCCATACCAACCATCTCCAGTGATTCCAAACCCATCATCAAGATGTTCAAAGATATTATTTTCCCCCAATTCGATGTCCCACGAACTGTGATATTTGACGAAGGCCCTCATTTTCTTGAAAGAAGTTTTGAAGCACTGCTGAGAAAATATGGTGTTACACACAAAGTAGCATCGCCCTACCATCCACAAACAAGTGGACAGGTAGAAGTTTGTAACCGTCAACTCAAGGATATTTTGAAAAAGACAGTAGGCCGCAACCGTAAAGATTGGTCAGCGAAAATCAATGACACATTGTAGGCCTACCAAACCGCTTTTAAAACTCCCCTTGGAACTACACCATTTCAATTAATATATGGAAAGTCTTGCCACCTACCCATTGAACATGAACACAAAGCATGGTGGGCAATAAAACAACTTAATTTTGATATGAAGAAAGTAGGCCAAGCCAGGATTCTGCAACTCTAGGAGTTGGAAGAACTCCAGATGACAGCTTATGAAAATGCACGAATCTACAAAGAACGTACAAAACTGTGGCATGATGGTCATTTAAAAAGAAAGGACATACAAGTAGGAGGCCAAGTTCTATTGTTCAACTCAAGACTGAAGTTATTCCCAGGAAAACTCCATTCTCACTGGTCTGGACCTTACATTGTCTAAAGCATGTACCCACATGGTGCTTTCTCTTTATGGAGTGAAAAGTCAGGAGAGTTTGTGGCAAATGGTCAACGCTTAAAGAGATATTTTACCTCAACCGACATAGGCACTGAAGCAATGCTGGAACTCACTAATCCAACATATCCACTGTAAAATTGACGGATTCAGTCGAGCCATCAACATAAAACAAAGGCACTTATTGGGAGGCAAACCGATCAATAAATTCATTTTTACTTTTAATGTTTCTTTAATTTTGTTTTAACTTTTTATATAATTTTGCGCTAAAATAAAAATCACATGGCAAGATGCTATCATAAGTTTTGATTAATCTTCAATTTTGATATTTTTAGATGGAGGATGCACGCTGATTGGAATGCAACTACATCTTGTGGACCAATCGACATGAATTTTCCCCTCCATCTCGGATTTAGTATTTGCTTGGGACGAGCAAATTCCTGAGTTTGGGGTGGAGGGTGGGTGGTACGTATTTCACTTTCCACCTACACCCATCCATTTCAGACTTAGATTTCAACTGTTGCATTTTTACCAAAATTTCAATTTTTTTAAAGTTTTCAAAGAAATTGAATAGAAACCTGATGAAATTTTGATGTTTTCTATTTCAATAAAATCCATTACCTAATCGTCTAGTTTTTCTCTTTATGCATTTTAAATTATTACACCCTCCTTATTCAAAGAAGATCCTCAAAAGGACCATTTTTTGAAACTAGCCTTTTGATTGAAATCATCTTGTGAAGCTTATGAACCCTAGCATCATGATCCTTCAGCAAAAATAACAAGTGTCTATTGAAATGATAGTGATCAAACATGTCGTGCTTCCTAACTGCCTAGTGGAACAATAACATGGAACCCCCACCAGATCCTCATCAAGTCATTATTTGAGCAGAGTATGATAGAGAGAACGATCTGGTGCACTGAATTGTAAATCAAGTTGCATTCTGATCTGAACTCTCTTCTACACTTTTTCTATCGTCTTCGTACCCCTCCATCCATAAAAAAAAAAACAAAAATAGCCAAAATAGTGCCAAACCCTAAGTTCGGGGTGGCACATCACCTCTTTCTATATCTACTTCTTCCATGCCCCTCGTTATATTCTCAACTCTTCCTTGTGTGGATCTAGTGCCTCCACTACCTCCTGCAGTGACTCTTGCATATGTGTTGCTTGTCACTTCATGTCGGGAATACTGGCTCTTTTCAACATCATCACTATCATCCCTCTCTATTGGATGATCGTCCATATGAGACTCAAGGACTCTATCCACCATGTACAATGGGCCAGACATCACGTCTACATGAAGGAGAGGTCAAGTTCAAGGACTGCATGCATTACCATGCTTTTGAACTTTGATTTGGGCACCTCCTCCCCCCATCTTATTCTATACGCTGTGTTTCCCTCTATCCAACGTCCCCAACTTGAGACCAATCCCAGATGGATGATCCTGGATACTCCTTTCACTTTGCCCCACTACTACTGAACACGCCTTTGGCGTCAGTTGTTTAACCCCTTTTAGCGACGGTTTTCAAGCGACGCCTATGTGGGCGCCGCTAAAGGTCGAACTATTCGGCGTCATTTTTCTAACCGATGCCAAAAGGCTTCGCGCCACCGAAAACGTGCCAGCAGGGCACCTATAGGCATCGATTATGTATAGTAAGCTGACGCCAAAAGGGTTCGCGCCACAAAAAGGGCGCCATCTAGGACACTTTCTGCGTCGGTTTGCAAGTAATTAACAGACGCCACAGTCGTTCTTCCCTGCAGAGCCGTGTTTAGTACTATAGGCATCAGTTTTATACTAATAATCGATTCCATATCCTGCCACGGTCGTGCTTTCCTACATGGTTGGGTTGTTTGTCATATTAGGTGGTGGTTTTATCAAATAACTGACGTTGTAAGCCTTTGATGATGGTGTTCTATAAATAACCGACACCTATGTTTTTTTTTATCAATTTGCAGGCATGTTGTGGCTGGTCAGCAGGATGAGAACCTACAGTTCAGTTTTCTGAACTATAGGTTTACAACATCCATTGATATCAGCCTACAAACAGGCAACAAACCTGCAAAATCAACAAATATACTTTTCACACAAGTAGATACATTTAGACATCAATTCAATTCTCACATTCACACATGTAGAAACATTCAAATACATGTATAAACATTCATACATGTATAAACATTCAGAAATATTCATTTACAAAATATCATTCAAAATCGCTATCATCATCCCAATTATATTTTACAGTCCCCACTGCTTGAATGGCTCTTGCCCATTCTTCTCTTACTTCATTTAATACTTCCATCGTGTATGGAGCATGTACATCTTTTTAGTATTTACCTATAGTGTGGTCAGTTTTAAACACCTGCAAAGAGAATGATGTATATATAAGTAATAATATAAAAATAACATTGATATATTTCATACTAACTAATGAGATTATATATAATACCTCATGTATGGTATCGATGTCCAATGCAGCGTATTGGATAATCATCTGCATAAATCGCATCACATAGTATGTGCATTCCCAACCGTTGTCTTGTCTAGAGCACTATAAATTAAAACATACAAAATATTTAAAAGTTCCAATCCACATCAGGAGAAGAGCGGGTCGCCATAGGCTAATTGGAAGCCTAAGATGCAGTAACATTCTAAAAAAAGAATAGGTTACCTCTTCTTATGAAAGTCTCGCTTTGGGTTTGCGCTGGGATGGCCCAAAGAATTCTTTGATGCCCACAGGATGAACGTGCCTTGTTTCCTCTGCTCGTGCAAATACAATACATGAAGTGCAGCATGCACAAGTGCTTCAGATTCATATAACAACATGACATACTAACACATATATAGTGAATAACAATAGCAGCGCCGAATTTACATACAACACTAGCTTAGTACATATATAGTGGGACTAAGGTGATGAGTTAACTGGAGGACAAATAGATTTCACCACGAGTTAACATTGAAGAAGGTCTACTAACCTACACTGAGTTAAACAAGTTTATCAATACTAGCCTAAGGCAAAAGTACTCTCCGTTGGGACAATGACGATCATGGAAGCTTAGTGGCCACTGGCCAGTTGAACGTGTGGTGGCCACTAAGCTTCCACAACTGTCATTGTCTCGACGAACGGTACTTGTGCCTTAGGCTAGTACTGATAAACTTGTTTAGCTCAGTGTAGGTTAGTAGACCTTCTTCAATGTTAACTCGTGGTGAAATCTGTTTGTCCTAATGTTAACTCTTAACCTTAGTCCCACTATATATGTACTAAGCTAGTGTTGTATGTAAATTCGGCGTTGTTGTTGTTATGCACTATATATATGTTAGTCTGTCATGTTGTTATATGAATCGGAAGCACTTGTGCGTGCTGCACTTTATGTATTATATGTGTATCCTACTTCTCTTCATTGTGGCTTCTTTTGCTATTTCATGGCTTGCTGCCTATATGGTTAGTAACACTAAAGGTTAGTCTTGAATAGGTGAATACATAAAAACGTATATTAATTAAATTGGGAGTGGCACTTAATACCTTGAATTCATCTATTTTTCTTTGTGTAATAAACTCCTCCCAGTCTTTGGGGTCCAAGTAGTTCCATTGTTGTGTGGCTTCGTTCTTCCTATATTTATTTTTGAAAGAGAATACAAACAAAAATTATTAGTGTAGAGTTAGTGAAATAATGATATTAAAAAAGTAAACATTTAGCTTCAATAAAAAAATATAAACATGCATGCCTCTAAAATTGTGATCTTTTATCAATTAACAATCCTTCATTGTGATCTCCGCGCACATATAAGTCATCATTAGCTTCAATATTTTGTGGAGTTGGCAACCCAACTAAGAATGGACTGGAGTCATCATACTTATCATAGTACTCTTCTTCATCTATAGGATCTTCAATGAACTGTATTTTACCATGAAGAACAACCGACCATTTATCATTTGTAGGATCATCGATATAGAATATTTGTTTCCCTTGTGATGCCAATATGAATGGTTCACCCTTCTCACCAAACTTTTCAAAGTTCACTAAAGTGAAACCAAATTCATCCACTATAACTCCTTTGGTGTTATCAACCCAGTTACATTTAAAGAGCAGAATTCTGAAATCTATGTAGTCAAACTGCCATATGTCTTCAATGACACCGTAATATGACATTTTAGCTTCACATGGACTCTTATCCTTTGCACTTGCAAAATACATAGTCGACGCTTGAAGAGTGACCCCACTGTTTTGGATGACATTCTTATCATCTTGGCGCTTTGTGTAATATGTGAACCCATTAATGTCAAACCCTTCATAAGACATAACATTCGGTTTTGGTTTAAAGGCGAGGCATTTGATAGTTTCCGTAATATCATTTGGAGTTTGAGATAGTTTATGTAAGACTTTATCTTCAAACCACTTAGTAAAAGTCTTGTTATGCTCTCTAGCAAGCCACATTGAACTTGCTCGAGGATGTTGTCTCTTGATGAAATTGGTATGTTCCTCGATATAAACACTCACTTTGTCCATGTTGTGTAAAATATACAAGTGACCTTGTTCCAACTGCTCATGGCTGATTACTTTCACCCGTGATCCCAAAATTCCTTTTCCCTCCTCAATATTCTTGTCATTAATAGGAGTGTTATTACCACTCAGAAAGTCATTGCAAAAATCCATAACCTCTTTTGCCACATAACCTTCAATAATACTCCCTTCAGGCCGATAACAGTTTCGAACATCACCTTTAAAAATGCTCATGTATCGTTCAAATGGATACACCCAATGTTAGAAAACTGGTCCCAATATTTTCACTTCCCTAATCAAGTGGACAACAAGATGTATCATGATATCAAAGAATGAAGGAGGGAAATACATCTCAAGTTGACATAGGGTAACAACCACTTCTCTTTGCAAATTATCGAGAGTATCAGGGTCAATAACTTTGCTTCATAGACTGTTGAAAAAGAAACAAAGTCTAGTGATTGCAAACCTTACATGCTTTGGCAATATAGATCGAATTTCCACGGGCAATATTTGTTTCATTAGAGTGTGACAATCATGAGATTTAAGACCTATCAACTTCAGATCTTTGATTGATACCAATCTACGGATGTTGGATAAGTAACCCTGTGGCACCTTAACATTTACCAAGCATTCACAAAAAGCTTTCTTCTCCTTTCTAGACAATGTGTAACAAGCGGGAGGTAAGTATGTTCTTTTATTACCCATTTTATATGATTCTGTTAATTCTGACCTTATTCTCATTTCACAAAGGTCCAGTCTGGATTTTATCCCATCTTTAGTCTTACCTGGTATATTTACTATCACAAACATTTTTCTCAACGTGCATTACATCGATACAATGCATGACTGTCAAAGAACTCCAATAAGGAAGATCCCAAAATATTGACTTCTTCTTGAATGAAGAATTGTCACTCCGTGTGCCCATACTACATTGTGATTTCTTACCAAATTCATTGACAATGTCTTTTACTCTTTCATAAACAACATCCCCTAGTATAGGATTAGGTGCACTCCATTCATCATTCCATCCATTGAATGCTTTGCACTTTCGACAATATGGATGTAATTTTGAAAGAAACCTTCGATGGCCAAGATATACAGTCTTGCGGCCATGTTTTAGTCTTATTGAATCAATGTTTTCTTCACATATAGGACACGCTTTAGCTCCTTTGACACTATATCCAGAAAAATTCCCGTATGCTGGAAAGTCATTAATAGTGAAAAACAACATAGCGTGCAAACAAAATGTCTCTCTTCTTGAAGCATCATAGGTCATCACACCTTCAGCCCAATGTTTCTTTAAGTCATCAATTAGAGGTTCAAGATAAACATTGATATCATTTCCGAGTTGTTTAGGGCCCGATATCAACAACGACAACATAACATACTTATTTTTCATACACAGCCAGGGAGGAAGATTGTATATAACAAGCATGACTAGCCAAGTGCTATGTTGGCTGCTCAATGTCCTGTACAAATTCATCCCATATGTACAAAGCCCAAGTCTTAGATTCCTATCTTCTTCACCAAATTTGGGGTACAATAGATCAATCTTCTTCCACTATGGGGAATCAGACGCATGTCGTAGGATCCCATCATTATTTTTCTTAACATCTGCATGCTAGCTCAAATTCTTCGCATCTTTTAGATTTACAAACAAGCGTTGAAACAGTGATATTATAGGTATATACCACATCACCTTGGCAGGAGAACCAGTTTTGGACTCCCCCGAAGTCGTCAATTTATACCGTTACGCACCACATTTTGGACAATCTTTCAAATCCACAAAGTCCTTTTGAAATAATACACAATCATTCGGGCATGTGTGTATCTTCTTGGCCTCCATTCCCATTGGGCACAACAATTTATTTACCCGATATGTTGAGATTGGCAGCTTGTTTCCTTCAGGAAGCATTTCTTTCAACAAAGTCAACAATGAAGTGAAGCTTTTGTCGCTCCATCTATTGTTAGCTTTCAACTTATATAATCTCAACACAGCGCTAAGCTTCGTAAACTTAGCACAACCTATGTATAACGGCATCTCAGCATCATGCACAATGTTTCTAAAGATAGGAGGTGGATTGGTGTGATCTACCCTACAACTATCTAGCATCACATCAACGATGTCTACTGGAACTGGTTCGTTCACATCGACATCATCGGAGGTAATTTCTTCTTCCACCCAAACACTGCTATCGACATCCACTGGTTTCGAGTTTGAAATCTCTCCATGCCAGTGTCATTCTGTATAGCCTTGTACAATCCCGTTACACATGACATGACTTCTGATTTCATCACCAGTGCTGACTTTCAAGTTGTTACCACAATACCTACATGGACAGCAGAACCTATCTCCAGGTTCTTTCCTATGTTCCTCGGCAAATCTAATAAACTGATCAAGATCAGATATAAACTCTGTGGTGCAACGATTGGGAATGGACATCCATGATCTATCCATTCTATGATCAAAGAAAAAACAAGTATATATTAGGACAAGATTAGGGTCTACGGTTAACAAATACATGTGATGTCATTCTTATATATAATAAATGTGTACCACCTATCCCATCCTTGAACACCTAATCTCACTAGTAAGTGTATAATGTGTATTGGGTTTTCAAGAAAATTTCGACAGCATTTCCCCACTGTTCTCTAAGTACATATGTACTTAGAGAATAAACCGGGAAATGCTGCCGAAATTTTCTCAAAAACCCAATACACATTATACACTTACATCCTAAGTGAGATTAGGTGTTCAAGAACAGTCCCAAACCGGGGACTATCCAAGATTTACTCCTAATGAGTAAATCTTGGATGGGTTTCTAGGCCAACAAAATCATATCATTAAGAGCATGGTTTCATGTTAGGTCATCATAGGTCATAATAATCCACTAGAATGAGCAAAAGATGTCTCATGGTGTTAAAATAGCATAAGAGTATTAGATCATGATTCTAGAGTGTACAAGACATTATAGTGACTACTGATTTTGTGGTGTGATATCATTTCATAGGATTTATAGATTCAAATTTAACAAGTGTACAAGTTGCATCATTTTAATACTCTAAAGGTGACTAGTGGGTGACCGGCCTCAATCACGCGTCCTAAAATTGGAGGCGGATTTGAGGTAGTCGAGCTTTTACATTTATAAACCCGAATCCTTCTAGGCCCCCACAACTTTGTTTATGGGGTCGAAGTAAATATACGGGGTCGAACACAGGGACAAGGGGGGTAGTGTTGAGAACCCAGAATCGACACGCTACACTCCGGCAGGTATGAAGAGATTATAAATTCCCAAGAAGGGAAGCATAAAGATGTCACGAACAAAATAAGAAAACTATCTCCAAGTGGAGTTACTAGAAAGATTTAAGGTTTTAACCATTTAGCAGTTTTTAGGGGTTTTCATGCAACAGAAACATAAGGATATTGCTCGAGCTAAAGCGAGGTATGAAGGATAGAACTGTGGTAAAACAAGCGGCGGTAGAACCAATCTTGTACCCCTCCTCTCGAAGCGGGTACCTCTAACAAGGCATCGACTCCACTCTCAGGGTCACTGGACTCAAATTAGAGTGGAAAGGTTACTAAAGCAACTCCGTTCTGGGCACTCTCGTACTCCAGAATCGGACCAAACACTAGAGCCACAACACAACTCTCGAAGCTGTTGCGACAGGAAAACACGATTCAGTAGCTAAACGAAGTGTGATCCAAAACATGCAAGCTGAAGTTCAGATATCAAACATAGCAGTCATCCAACATATTGCACCAAGCATAGAGCAACAAGTAATGAAGCTTTTCTATTTCTATAAGCATTAAAGGTTTTAATTACAATGCATAAGTAAAGAATTAAATAACACAATTAAAGATATGTGTCGCCTTCTTGATATAGAAGGACGACAGGCTACAGTAACCATCCCGCCCGATATCGGACAGGGGCCTAGCCCAATACAGCTGTGTCGGGCGGCACACTCTCTCAAGTGGCACACCGCGACGCACGATTGCATCGTTCAAGGACCTGGCCGATACGCTCAAGTCGGGCGGCACACCCTCTCGGGCGGCACGCATGACGGGCGGAGCGTATCGGGTTCGATATCATGTCGGGCATGGAGCTGTGTATCCTACTGTCGGGCACTGGTGTCGGATGCTCGTGTCGCGTATCTACATCGGCCGATATCGGCTCCCAGTGTCGCCCGGTACAGTCCTAGGTGAACCAGTCCCCTCCCTCTCGGGATGAGGAAGTGCTCACCTAGTGTTTCCCGGTACGAACACTGGAGCACGATACGCCTGCTCTCGTAGTCTCTTCCGAAGATCACTCGACTGTCCGAAACCTGAAGTGACTAAGCTTGTCCGACCCGTCCTTTCGGATCCCTGTAGCTGTTATTTATAGGCAGCTGGTCGGGCGAAGATATGGTGCGTGAAGTGCCATGTGTTCTCCTTACCGCCGCTCAGCTGGTGTCGGCTGATGCAAGTATCGCCTGGCACAAGGGTGTTGGTCGTTGGGTGTTGTGGCGAGAGGCGCCTACCGGTGGGTGGCCGATATTGCGCGGCACATGGAGTAGTTGCGGCGTGCTCGGCTCCCTGTCGGGTAAAGGGGCGTGTCGTCCATCGGTACCCTCTCGCGCGACATCCTTGTGTCGCGCGTTGTTGTATCGTGCAGCCCTACCGGTCAGCGTGCGCATCGGCCGTTAGGGGGCCGAAACAGTCTTGGACTTATTTGCGGGCCGGGATGGCCTTATTGGTGCTAAATGGGCCAAAATAGGAGGAAAACTCTGCAAAGATGGAAATATTGGATTGAGAGCATTGCTTGGCTAATTATTGCAAAAATGCATATAAAAGAGAGGAAAATAGCAGAAAAGGGCAGTTTTGATAACAGAATAAAGGCCAAAAACATCACAAAATTTGGTGTTATCAACTCCCCCAAACTTAGCGTTTTGATTGTCCTCAATCAATATTTAAACTATATTTAGTGATGCTTCTTCTTGCTTGGGAAAGCTTCTTGTTCAAAAAAAGTGAAGCAAGGGTCGTAATGCCTTAAGGATAATGATGTCTCGATACGAACAAAAGACTTTGTTTTCCCTGCCTTATTTTTAAGTAAGATTTTTCTCTACAGCTTCGGCGAGACTTAGTTGTATGATTATGAAGTTAGCTTACACACCAAACAACTTTATTTTCGGGGTAGAAAGTTGTGTATAGGGTAGGCTAAGCATTTTTGGGTTTTCTTCTTGTTTCCCATCGGTCCATCCAGGTAAGGGTCCGTTAACAGGCAAGTGGTCCCTGCAGTCCAAGCCAGTTGGCTTTAGAGCAGTGATTTCACATCCTACGTACCACCGCCCCAGATCTATCATGCCTAAAGATGGGTACTTTTAGTAAACAAGTGTGTGTATATTCTTCTTTTCTTTTATTGGGCACAACTCTCATGCTTTTATTCACACTCATATGGCTTCTCTCTCTTTTGGGATTTTTGTTGGGTAAGGGAACAAGGAGATTCTTGCTGTTTGGGCAGCTTTTTCCTTCTCCATACTCGTCTCTTAACTGTTTGCGAGATTATTATATTTTTCAAAATATTTGGCAAGATGAAACATATTCTTTTTTTCGTTTGTAGCAGCATTATCAAAAAGATATAACAGAACTTGCATCTCATTAAGTACAAAGAAAACAAACTTTGCAAGAAGTCGCAACAGGTTTTTACTAATATAACAACTTTGTACATATGCATGGGAACAAAATAAGCAAAATTTTCAAAATTTTTATATGAGCAAGGGTGCAAGTACATGATATAGGGGGAAAGCAAAATGGCATAAGAGAATTGTATACCTCCTTCACTGGTACATGGGTACCCCCCCCCCCAAACTTATCCAATACTCTATCCCAGAGTAGTGAGTAAGAGGGTGAGTTCATGTTAGTCCGGTGAAGGTTATTTAGCGGGTTCTCTTGTGCCTTGTAGAAGCTGGAATATGCTTCTTTGCTGCCTCCTCATTCTTTCACATTTGGAAACAGCTTTGACAAGTGCATGCACTTGTGGCTACTTCCTCTTTATTAAGTAGCTGGAACCGGGATGCCCAGGTACCCTCTAGAGGTCGTCGGCAAAGCGCTTTCCAAGCTCAGCCTCCGCTTTATTTCCCAGCTCAGTTGGAACATGCGCAATGGCTCTCGGTAGACAGAGAGCTCTTGTGCTGTCCCGACAGTCACCGGGGATGTACTCATGCTGTCTCTTTAGTTGGCCCCAGGCTACTACAGAAGACAGACTATGATAAGGAAACGAGCCTCTTTCGAGGCTACCTAATCAAGGAAAATTCCCCTTGCTCATTTTTTCATGGTTGGTGGCCCGTTGTGATGTTTCTGTCCGACAATTGCTGCTTCGGCTACGGCTGCCATTATGCCTGTTATCAAGTTCATTAATCATTTAAAATGTTAGATAGGAAAAAGAAACTCGATAAACTTATTACAATCTCCGGGTATCGTCCATCAAAACAAAAAGTCGAGTCGATATGAAATCAGGCAATACGAGGGGGAGCTGCACGACACACATACCTCCCGATACGGGTATACCGGGTGATAAGGTTGCCAAAGAGCAACTGCCCGACAGAACGTCACAAAAGAAAAATGTGTCGCCCGATATGGCGTATCGGGCAAACACCATCGGTCGTTATGTCGTGCAAAACTACGTCGGGCGATACAAGATTCGACAAGGCCCGTAATCCCGATAGGCAGCGCGCGATAGGAAAAGCTCGTGTCGGGCGATTAGTCTGTCGGGGGATAAGCCATCGCCCGATACAAGGGTGAAGGCAAAAGAAAGGCTGATACACGAGCAAAAGTGGGCTACTGCATGTGTTACAGGTGGCTAAAAAGAGAGTGTTGTGCCCGACACGATGGTCCCTCCGCCATATATATAGCAAGCGCAACTGGGAGTAAAACGGGTAGATCAGGGCTTCATGCCGGCCGGCGAGTCAGGAAATTCCCGAGACAACGGTCCCATCGGTCCATTAAGGGCAGTTATTCGCATGCACGATAGGGTGCACGTTGTCCAGGAATGCCAACCGTCACGACCGAGCCGCTGCCCGACGCGATTAAAACAGGCGGCCGAAAAACCGATGCTAGATGAAGGAAAAACATCATTGGTTTAGGGTTAAGCCCTCCACCTCAGAAATTATTACAGCGGTGGCCCATAAAACAGAGTCAGCGCATGTGGCACATGCACTGACTCGGGCCTTATTACAGTCTGTAATGTTTGTTTAACAAGGAATAAGAAGGAGTCCTATCCTAGGAAAGAAAGGATCAGGCTGCCTCCCGAAGAGCGATGGAGTTTGTGCCGCCAGCTCGACCGGTGTAAGATCATCTTGGTCAGCCACCCGTATCTTGTAGGTTGATCTCTGCTCTCCTGACAAAAGCTTCATCCTCATAGAATCTTTTCACCCTGTGCCCATTCACTTGAAATACTTTGGTCGGATCGTCCTTGTCGTAAAGCATCATCATTACGGATGGGTATATTTTTTGACGCGGTAAACGGTCCTGACCATCTCGTTTGTAACTTCTCAGGGAAGAGACGAATAGAGGACTTATATAACAAGACTTTATCCCCCTTGCTTACATCTTTTCTCCTCAGGTGGGCATCATGCCACAATTTTGTCCTCTTCTTGTAGATTTTTGCATTTTCATAGGCGTTCATCCTCAACTCTTTGAGCTCTTGAAGCTGCGAAAACCTCTTTTCTCCTGCTTTGTCGAGGTCCATGTTTAGGAATTTGATTGCCCAGAGGGCCTTGTGTTCCAACTCCAAAGGCAGGTGACAAGATTTTCCGTAGATGAGTCGGTAGGGGGTGGTTCCGATGGGTGTTTTGTAGGCGGTCCGGTAGGCCCAAAGCGCGTCGTCAAGCTTCATGGACCAGTCTTTTCTCGTCCGGCTGACAGTTTTCTCCAAGATCTGCTTGATTTGTCTGTTGGAAACCTCTACCTGCCCTGACGTCTGTGGGTGGTAGGGTGTAGCGATCTTATTCTTTACTCCGTACTTGCGCAGGAGTGCTTCAAACTGCCTTTCCCCGAAGTGTGACCCTCCGTCGCTTATAACCGTGCACGGGACACCGAAACGAGGAAAGATGGTCTTCTCAAAGAGCTTGATAACTGACTTGGTGTCGTAGGTTTGGGTGGCTACCGCTTCCACCCACTTCGATACATAATCCACTGCCATGAATATGTATTGATACCCCCGGGATGGAGGGAACGGTCCCATGTAGTCGATCCCCCATACGTCAAATATTTCTACTTCTATCCAGCTTGCCATTGGAATTTCATTCCTCCGCCCTATGTTCCCCGTAAATTGGCATTCCCTACAAACCTTCACGAATTGTGCGACATCTTTAAATAAGGAAGGCCAGTAGAAACCTGACTGTAGCACCTTTGCTGTTGTTCTTTCGCTACCCAGGTGACCACCGTAGGGGGAGGCGTGGCATTGCTTAAGGATGTCCGTGGTTTCTTCTTCTGGTATGCACCTCCTGTATAAGTTGTCGGCGCATCTTCTAAATAGGAGAGGATCATCCCAGTAGTAGTTTTTAGTCTCCGTGAAAAGCTTCTTCTTCTGATTGTACGTTATGTCAGGGGGCAGTTCTTCGCAAGCAAGATAATTGCAGATGTCTGCGAACCAGGGTAGGCTTTCTTCTTGAGCTTCGGCCAACATAAGAGCTTCATCGGCGTAGTCGTCGTTGATAGGAGGCTCTCTCTCTTTCTCAATCATGATCCTTGACAGATGGTCTGCGACCACATTCTCAGCGCCCTTCTTGTCGATAATTTCGTGGTCGAACTCTTATAGCAATAAGGCCCACCTCAACAGTCTGGGCTTCACATCTTTCTTTTGCATTAAGTATTTTATAGCCCCGTGATCTGTATATACCTTGACCTTAGCTCCAACGAGATACGACATGAATTTATCAAACGCGAAGACGATCGCGAGCATCTCCTTCTCAGTTGTTGTGTAGTTTACTTGAGCCTCGTCCAACGTGCGACTAGCGTAGCAAATCACATGGTGCTTTTTGTCTTTCTTTTGCCCTAGGACTGCTCCAACCACGTAGTCACTTACGTCGCACATCAACTCAAAAGGTAAACCCCATTGTGGCGCTTGAAGGATAGGTGGTGATATTAAAGCATTTTTAAGGGCCTGAAAAGTACTTAGACAATCGTTAGAGAAAACAAATTCAACGTCCTTTACCAGAAGATTGGACAGCGGTTTGGAAATCTTTGAGAAGTCCTTGATGAATCTTCGGTAATATCCTGCGTGCCCGAGGAAGCTTCACACCCCCTTCACGAATCTTGGTGGAGGAAGCTTGGATATTGCTTCAACCTTGCTTGCGTCCACTTCGATCCCACGCTTCGAGATCTTATGCCCGAGGACGATGCCCTCCCGCACCATGAAATGGCATTTTTCCCAGTTTAGAACTAGGTTGTTCTCCTCGCACCATTGAAGAACCAATGACAGATTCTTCAGACAGCTATCGAAGTCCTTCCCATAGACGGAAAAATTGTCCATGTAAACTTCTACGATGTCTTCTAGAAAATCTGAGAACATCGATACCATGCATCAATGAAAGGTGGCGGGGGTGTTGCAGAGTCTGAAGGGCATCCTTCGGAAGGCATAAGTGCCGTAAAGGCAGGTGAATGTTGTTTTCTCTTGATCGTCGGGTAAAAACCTGAAAAGCCATCAAGAAAACAAAAGAAATTGTGATGCGCTAACCTTTCAAGAACTTGGTCAATAAAAGGTAGCGGAAAATGATCCTTCTTTGCAGCCTAATTTAGTTTTCGGTAATCTATGCACATCCGCCAGCCGGTGACAGTCCTAACTGCCACCTCATCACCCTTCTCACCCTTAACCACCGTCATCCCGAACTTTTTGGGCACTACATGGATCAGACTTACCCAACTGCTGTCGCTGATTGGGTAAATGATCCCCCCATCCCTAAGCTTTATTACCTCTTTCTTGACGACCTCCTTGAGCATCTGGTTCGGTTTCCCCTAGGGTTGAACCAGAGGCTTAGCCGATTCTTCCAAGTTGATGCAATGCATGCACAGGGCGGGGCTAAGGCCTTTGATATCATCTACTGAATATCCTATAGCCCTCTTGTGGAGCCTTAACTCCTCAAGGAGTCGGTCCAGCTGGTTGCTTGAAAGATCGGCGTTTACGATGACGGGGTTTCTCTGCTCTTCATCTAAAAACTCGTACTTCAGGCCTTCAGGAAACACTTTTAACTCTGGCTTTGGCCTGGGTGCCTTTTCCTGAGGCTCCTCCTCAAGAGAGGCATACATCACAGACTCAACCACCTTATCCTCTTCCTGCAAGTCTTCGTCAGAAAGGTTGAAAAGGTTGAGATGCTTCACGACCTTAGGGTCTTCGAGGCCAGGATCTTGACAGTTTGTACCCCTCAAGAGGGGGTATACTGTCTGGATATCTTCCTCTACTTCCTCGCAGAATTTATTGTAGCTATCTGCGAAACATGCTGATTCAGACAGGGACAGGCTCTTCATGATCTCTTTCAGCTTGAAGTTGATATGGTCGTTTCCGACCCTTAAGGTGATCATCCCCTCGGAAACATCAATTACCGCTCTCACAGTCACCAAGAAGGGGCGACCAAAGATGATCGGGCAACGGGGATCTTCAGATGTGTCGATGGTGACTATATCGCAAGGGATGAAGAAGTCGCCAACCTTGATCGGTACATCTTCGACAATGATGACATGTCTCTTGAAGGTGTGGTCTGCCAGTTGGATCCACATGTTAGTCCGAACCATGTTGGTCAAACCCACCCTTTGTGTGAAACTTAGGGGCATGATGCTTATGCTAGCCCCCAAGTCTGCTAGACCCTTGCGCTCGAAGTTGTCTCCGATGGTGAACGGGATTGTGAAAGCTCCGGGATCCCTTCTCTTATTTGGCGTGTCAGGCTTCAAGAAGGTAGAGGAGGTGGAAGATAGATACACTGTCTCTGTCCTTCCTCCCCTTCTCTTCTTTGTGATAAGGTCCTTGAGGAACTTGGCATACATAGGCATCTCTTCCAATGCATCAAGGAAGGGGACTTCAAGATGCAGTTTCCTGATCGAGTCCATGAACCTCTCATGACACTTCTTCATATTTGCCTTTATCAGCTTATACGGGAACGACGACCTTGGAGCGTAAGGATTCCTCCCACCAGGTAGCTCATCGGAAGGCTTCTTTGTAGGCTCTTGAGCTTCTGCTTGTCCACCTTCACCCTCTGTTAGAATGGTGCTCTCAGACCTCGGTTCAGGTTCCGGTTCGACTTTAGTAGTGCGCTCGACCGTCTTCCCGGACCTTAGTACCGCCATTCTGGCAGTTTCTGGGTAGGAGAGTGTCTTCCCCGTGGGGTTCTTCATCAGTGCTTCCATTTGGGCCAATCGTTGATCGACTTCCCATTGGCGCATCTGCAGACTCGCCATCTGGTGTTGCATGGAATTTTGAGCCCCAGGCCTGGGAAGCGTGTTCTGCACTAGTTTGCTGATGATGGTATCCTATCTCTTTATGTAGGCAGAAAGCTGACCAACCAAGCTAGGCTGGCTCATCCTCCCGCCTTGGCCCTGACATTCACCCTCAGAAAGGGACTGCTCGCCGTGAGACATGGTCTCAAAGCTTGGCGGAACAGGTCACAGTTTTTTAGAGTTCCTGAAAAGGCATAGAAAATCATGTTTAGAAAATTGAATCATTATTTTTGTGCAAGAATGACAAATAGGAAAAAGGAAAAAGAAAAAGAGTGTTGTCAAGCTCATTTCTAAGCTTGAAGCACAGGAGTGTAGTTAGTGGATTTGGACTTGTCAACAGTACCGTTATGATGCCTTGTCCCTGGAAACGACGCTAAAAAGTTGACCGGCCTAAATCACGTGTCCTAAAATTGGAGGCGGATCTGAGGTAGTCGAGCTTTTACATTTATAAACCTGAATCCTTCTAGGCCCCCACAACTTTGTTTACGGGGTCGAAGTAGATATACGGGGTCGAAGACAGGGACAAGGGGGGTAGTGTTGAGAACCCAGAATCGACACGCTACACTCCGGCAGGTATGAAGAGATTATAAATTCCCCAGAAGGGAAGCATAAAGATGTCACGAACAAAACAAGAAAACTATCTCCAAGTGAAGTTACTAGAAAGATTTAAGGTTTTAACCATTTAGCAGTTTTTAGGGGTTTTCATGCAACAGAAACAGAAGGATATTGCTCAAGCTAAAGTGAGGTACGAAGGATAGAACTGTGGTAAAACAAGCGGCGGTAGAACCAATCCTGTACCCCTCCTCTCGAAGCGGGTACCTCTAACAAGGCATCGACTCCACTCTCGGGGTCACCAGACTCAAATTAGAGTGGAAGGGGTACTAAAGCAACTCCGTTCCAAGCACTCTTGTACTCCAGAATCGGACCAAACACTAGAGCCACAACACAACTCTCGAAGTTGTTGCGACGGGAAAACACGATTCGGTAGCTAAGTGAAGCACGATCCAAAACATGCAAGCTAGAGTTCAGATATCAAACATAGCAGTCATCCAACATATTGCACCAAGCATAGAGCAGAAAGTAATGAAGCTTTTCTATTTCTATAAGCATTAAAGGTTTTAATTACAATGCATAAGTAAAGAATTAAATAACACAATTAAAGATATGTGTCACCTTCTTGATATAGAAGGACGATAGGCTACAGTAACCATCCCGCCCGATATCGGACAGGGGCCTAGCCCGATACAGTCGTGTCAGGCGGCACACTCTCTCAAGCGGCACACCACGATGGGCGACTGCATCACTCAAGGACCTGGCCGATACGCTCAAGTCGGGCGGCACACCCTCTCGGGCGGCAGGCATGACGGGAGGAGCGTATCGGGTTCGATATCGTGTCGGGCAGGAGCTGCATATCCTACTATCGGGAACTGGTGTCGGGTGCTCGTGTCGCGTATCTACATCGGCCGATATCGGCTCTCAGTGTCGCCCGGTACAGTCCTAGGTGAACCAGTCCCCTCCCTCTCGAGATGAGGAAGAGCTCCCGGTACGAACAATGGAGCACGATACGCCTGCTCTCGCAGTCTCCTCCGAAGATCACTCGACTGTCCGAAACCTGAAGTGACTAGCTTGTCCGACCCGTCTTTTCGGCTCCCTGTAGCTGTTATTTATAGGCAGCTGGTCGGGAGAAGATATGGTGCGCGAAGCACCACGTGTCCTCCTTACCTCCGCTCAGCTGGTGTCGGCTGATGCAAGTATCGCCCGGCACAAGGGTGTCGGCCGTCGGGCATTGTGGCGAGAGGCGCCTGCCGGTGGGTGACCGATATCACGCGGCACATGGAGTAGTTGCGGCGTGCTCGGCTCCCTGTCGGGTAAAGGGGTGTGTCGTCCATCGGTACCCTCTCACGCGGCATCCTTGCGTCGCACGTCGTCATATCACGCAGCCCTACTGGTCAGCGTGTGCATCAGCCGTTAGGGGGTCGAAACAGTCTTGGACTTATTTGCGGGTCGGGATGGCCTTATTGGTGCTAAATGGGCCAAAATAGGAGGAAAACTCTGCAATGATGGAAATATTGGATTGAGAGCATTGCTTGGTTAATTATTACGAAAAGGCATATAAAAGAGAGGAAAATAGCAGAAAAGGGAAGTTTTGATAACAGAATAAAGGCCAAAAACATCACAAAATTTGGTGTTATCAGTGGGTCATAGCACATAAAAGATGGAATTACAAGGAAAGTAAGAAAGCTAGATCAATTAACACTCATTTCAAGGGAACATTAGTTACAGAGGGGACCAGGAAAGAGTGTTTTTAATCACTAGGATCATACAAGTAGAAATGTTGATTAAGTCTATGTGATTAAAGATCAAGCAGTGTAACAAAATAGGGTTTATATTTGTTTGAGCCCAGTCGGGCGTCAGCAGGGAGAGAGGGTGAGACGGAGGGTAGGCGAGTAGGCAAGCAAGTAGGTGAGCAGGCGACGGGTAGGGAGACGGCAGGCAGCAGTAGATGATCAATTAATTCCTAAAAGAGTACATAAATAAATATAAATCAGTAGATAAATAAACTCAAATCAGCAAATAACTTAATTACAAAAAAATACACCCAACAACATTGTGCCTTGGCGCAGCCTAAGCATTCGCCCAGGCATCCCAGAGGCCTCACTAGGCTGGGCGCCTCGGTCTGGGACCGTAGGTGAACGCCTGGGTAGGTCGGCATATACCTGGGCAAGTGAGAAGATCGAGCAGGTCAAGGAGAGGTTGAGGCGAGGTGAGGTCGGGCAGGTCGGCGGCGAGGAGAATGGTGGTGGTGGGTGGCGGCGAGCAAGGAATACTGGCGAGCTCCAGAACCAGCAGCAGCAGGGCAGGCAGGCACAGGGACTAGAGACCGGCGCGGCGACTAGGGACCGGAGACGTCGGTGGCGTAGAAGGAGTAGGGAAGCAGTGGTGGCACGCAAGCAGCAGCTGCGGCGGGTGGGGGTTGAGTCAGGTGACCAGCAGCAGTGGCGGCAAGAGTAGGAGAATTCTCGCAATGAAAATAGAAGAAAGGGGAAGAGTCAGGTGATCGCGGGTCTATTAAGTTTGTAAAAGGTGTCGGTTGACTAAAAAAACTAACACCTAAACATCTTAAGTGTCGGTTGTTCGTCAAAACCGATGTCCAATTGGAAAATATTTGCCCTAAATTATTTGGCGGGAACCATTATCAGCGTCAGTTATCAAAGGATAATTGACACTGTATGTGACACTTTTCGCACAAATTTTCATCTTATATAGGCATAGGCATCGGTTAGTAGTTAAAAAACCGACACTGTATGTGACACTTTTTTTTTCGCTCGAAAATTGGATTTCGCTGGCGATTTTAGGCGTTAGTTTGTTTTACTTAGCAGACGTTGAATACAAAGCGGTACCCGTGTCTGGCTGTCTTCGAATATAGACATCAGACTTACTAAATCGCCGACGTGGAATGCTATAGGCGTCAGTTTGTTTAAATAACTGACGCCCAAAAAAGAGATATTGAATGTTGTTTCTGTAGTAGTGCCCGTCTCAATGTCCACATCCCCCAAAGTCCCCCATTGACTAATAATTCCCTGGATAGCACCAGAATCACTATTGGACTCCCTAATCACCCCTGATGTCAATTTCGTACTTGTTGCCCCTTCCTACTTTGTTGCTTCTTGTAATATGGTTGAAGATATTATCCTATCCATGGCAAGGCTTTTGTGTGTGATGGTTTCATGTGCAACACCTCACGAATGTCATGTGGGGTGCAGTTGCTACAATGAAGGACATATTTGTAGATGTGGTATGTGTTGTTGTAAATTTTTGGTTGTCAGGATGTTACTCTATATCTTTGGCTCGTTATATTTAATAGAAAATCCTTGAATCCTCTTCTCAAGCCTAACAATGGCATTCATCCCATTCATATTTGAACCATTTGGCATTGTTACAATTCTAAGATTGTGTCTAAGGGAGATACTCCAGAAATAGTCTCTTTTCTTTAGGATCACGAATTTGGTGTTAGTATTTCTGGTGTTGCTGAAGCACTTTTGCATGATGTGACATGCCTCATCCATAATAAGAGACATGTTCATAGAGATACTGGCTCTTGTAGTCTTCTTCAATTCCTTGAATATGGTTGACATGTGAATCATTTTTTGTGAAGTTCATCTTCACTGTCTGACAATTGCACGCTGGGTTGAATTTATTGTTCTTCTCCTTCTCATCTTTACTAGGATTAAGGTGGGTCTATTTTCTATTCCATTGGGGTCTAACAAGGCAAAATACTTGGGATAATTGTCTTTGCATCGACTCTTTGCCCCTTTATTTTACAACTAAATAATGCATATGATATTGACTTATTATTTGTTTACCTTAATGATGTCACTCTCATTAGTGACACTATTGAAGTGTCCAAGGCCTTACCCTCTTGCAAGATCTGAGCCAAGGTTTTGGACTTCATCTCAATGTAAGAATAATATAAATCTTCTGGTCTTCAGAAAACCAGAGACGGGTTTCATGTTATGGTTTATATCCTCCTAACATTTCTTGATGTATGCAGGATGTGAAGCTTGTTGGTGGTCCAGATTCCAATGATCCTAGTTTTTCTTTGGATTTATTGATGAATCTAGTAGCCAAATATTTAGTTGTGATGGACCTCCTTGCCTCAATTAATGATCCAAAAAGTGAAGCTCTCCTTCATAGGTCTTGTGTTGGGATGCCAATATTGGTATTTTCTCTTCGAATAATACTATTTGGATTTGTTTTTACAACATTACATTAATTTAATTGTGTACTATGTTGTTGACTTTCATGCATTATTGTTGGTGAAGGTCAAGATTTTGGTGATCTACAATGGCGTCTTGACACCCGACCTATGCATCTTGGAGGATTGGGTATTACAACTACTAAAGATGTGAATCTATGCCTATATTGCTTCTCTAATTTTCAACATAAAGCTTCAAGATCATATTCTTCATGATATTGGTCCTATTCCTATTCGTAACCGTTTTGACACTTCTTTTGCATGTATTAGTGAGATTCTACCATCCTTTTTCTAGTATAATTTGTCATGTACTACTTCTATAACCCGAAGAAAAAATCTATTTTAGAAGGCACCTACTACAACATGGTCTTATAGAACTTCAAGATGTTAGAGTTGTATCAAAGACAAGGGTTTGTTCTGACTTCCCAAAAGGATGACCATGCACAAGACCTTTTCTTGCTATTCTTGTTTATGGTTTAGGATTATCTATGACACCAATTGAGTACCGAGCCATTGTATGTTACCGGTTGATGATTTCTCTACATCTTGTCAATGACCTTTATCTCCTTTGTAATTCTATCAATCTTGATTCTTTTAGTGACTACACATTGCATTATCGCATTCAACCAAGATAAAAGTTATGTCATGATGTCGTCTAAGATGTCCTCCTTAACACTATTTCTCGTGATGACATAAAAGCCTTGAAAGAAACTCCTATCATTTTTCTAGAGACACATAATGATGGCCTCCATGCAAAAATACATGTTGATGTATTATTATTTAATTGTACCGATGAAAAGCACACCTATGTTGATCTTACTGGTGTCTCTCCATTAACCAAGAATGATTTGAATATCTTCAAGGTGGGCCAAACAACTTTTGATGTGGCCACACATTAAGTTCATAAGAACAGGGTTGCATGTGAAGCTAAAAATCATCATTTCCTCCCCTTTTGCCTTTGATATTTTTGGTGTGCTTACTAATTACTTGATTTCCCTCTAATAGTTCTTACAACATATCATAAATAGGAATGTGATGATGTCATCATCTACCTCTTCATATTTTTTATTTAGGTCATTGGTTATTTCCATACAAAAAGGATTGACTGCCACTTTGTAGCTCGGGAATATGAAAAGGAATTCATTTAATGTTTTGTTGATTATATAAGAAAACTCATCCTTGTTGTAGTGGCTCTAAAGAATGCTTTTTGACTAATCCTTAGGAGCGAATGAAATTTTTTGATATAGTTGAAAGACTTCTTTGGAAAAGAGAATATTTCCCAAAACTTCTACTTTGTAGATAGTGTATTTCATATACCTCTACTGACAACACCAAAGGATATTTAGTGACAAAAATTACTTTCTTGGTCCAATAAATTTATTATAGTATATTTAATTTTCTAATAACGTTTTTTGAATCCTTTGGATTAAAACATACCAAAATGAGTACCTTTTTTTATTAAAATAAATGTTTAATCTTTCATACCAATGAGAAAAAATGTACATAATGGATTTCTACAATTATTTCACATATTCGAATAAAAGTCATTTGATAAATTAATGAAAATTTTATTATTAAAACATTTCATGGTATGTTTACGTGAAAATGTATGATCACACAAATATTGCAAGGTCACTATTTTGTGATGATTTAGTTGAGGCAATAGTCTTTTAGAAAAATAGTTGTTGTTTCCATTGGTGTAATAGTTGATGTCATAAAATAATGATGCCTACATATACATTGTGGCATCTTTATTTATCTTATCACAATGACTAGTTGGGAGATTTGATAATGGAATGTATATCTGACCCTATCTAAAATAACAAGATCATATATTTGTTGCAGAGCTGAGCTTAAATTTTATTAAGTATTTTAAACATGTTTCTACTCTTCCTTCGATTATTAAATATGGACTAAATAAACATATGGACAAATGATATGTGCACTGGTTTCATGATCAAAACCACACTATATACAACCATACTAGGTGCAAACCTTATCCTGACTGAAAAGCTTCTTCATTTGCTTGATATTGGTAAATCTATAATTTCATTCTGATCTACTAAATTTATTATCAAATATTTGATTATATATTTAAGAAAATATCATTTTTGAATGAGAAAATACCTCAAGATTAAGCTCCATTGAAATTCACAAATTTTTTTGTGTATGTTAGTGTTAAAATCTCTATAACATTATATCTTTTTTGTAATTTTTCTTCTTTGACTTTATTCAATGGCTTCACACCCTAAGAATCGAAATACCAAAATTGAGTCATAATGACAATGTAATATCAGGAGAATTAAAACTGTGATAATGACTTACTATTACAACCCCAATTTTGGATTCATAAGGAGAGAAATGTAATTTCTCATATTAAAGATATTGGAACAAATGATGATATAATTTGTGTTGAATAAATGAGTTTTGTTTACAATAGCCTTGATGTTTGTTTTATGGTCTTTATTGGCTATTGGGCCCAGTAACAAAGAAAGAACAAAAGAAACTCTATTATTGAGTAAATAAGGAAATAAAGGAAAGAAATATGTGAAAACCTCTAGAAGGAAAAAGAATATAATCCAAAGGTGGATTTCATGCCTCTCTGATTCCTTGGGTCCCAAGGAGTCCAAAGTTGCAAAAGAAATCCAATAAGAAAAGAAAACATTAATTAGATATGTCCTTATTAAGAAAGAAATTGAAAACAATGGTAAAATGTGGAAAATAAGTGGAAAGAGGTATAATTGATTTATCCTTGGTGGAATTTTGTATCCCAACGATTCCTAATGTTAAAGGGAATACTAGTGAGGAAAACAAATTAGAAATAAAGAGAAATCTTAAACAAGAGATATTTTAATAAGAAATAAACAAAATAATGAGAAATAAGATAAGCAAAAGGCTAAGGAATATTCCCAAGATGGGATTCTGATCCATTAGGGTTCCTTAAGGTTCAAGGAATTCAAAATAATAATTTAATGGCAAAGAAATAGGGAATACCAAATTAAATTTCATTAATTTATAATGATACCTTGCTTATGAAGAAAACACCCTTTTCCTTTGGAATTTGGGACTCAAAATTGGTATACAAGTGGATAAAGTCAAGAGGAAGCTTCCCTCAAAATTTGGGATCAAACGTGTAAACGGTTTGAGAGATGAAATTTTTGGAAGTTTTCCTAATGTGTGGAGGAAATCAATAAATGTCACAATTTATTTTAATTGGGTCGATTTCCTCGCGTGGCACATCAACCATTGGATCTAAATCCAAGGGTAACATGGCTGTCTTCTACCCCAGACATATTAGGAAAGGGGGAGCAATACGATCAGTGATTTTCTCGCACTTGAGTGCATAAGCAAACTCGGGGATATTTCCAAAGAATCTGGGCGATCAAACCGAGTTGATCTACCCCTAGTTTCCATTGGTTTCGTTGCCTCTAGGCATTTTGCCCAATTTGGGGCTTCTTGAAAGCCATATGCGAACCTTTATATATAGGGGGGGCTACACACCATGTGCATAGCCACAAAGAACCCCTGTGTGTCTGCGACGATGAGGCAGGTTGGTGAGAGAAACAAATCGCGGAAAAACCTCCGCTAAGAACTGTACCTAGCCATGCACCTTGCTGGAGGATCACCTCCTCATATCCCAGATTTCCCCACATCTCTGATAGAACTAAGGTTACCTTTGAGTTCGGGAAGGGCCGTAGTGGTGATCTGCACCTGGGTTGCCGCTCCGATGGCCTAAAGCTCCGGGTCAACGTCCAAGCTGTTGTTCGCGTGCGATGGTTTGGCGAGAGGAGGAAGACGAGAGGGGGAGAAAGGACTCCCCTAGAACCAGAGACTGTGAAGAGGATCTAGGGTAGAATAGTAATCTACCACTCAATACAAGCCTTGACCCACAAAAAAAGACTAGTTTGGCTGATGTGGCGACCACTGATTGGCCCAAAGGTATTTAACCTTGCAAAAATCATAGTTAATTATTTCTAGCTCTGATCGTGACAAATAAATAGTGATTTTTGATCAAAAAACTGCAATGAATACAATGAAAATATAATTAAAGCCTAGTCTCGATTGCAATTCAAAAGTGTATAATGTTATTACCTTTAATGGTTTAATTGATGAAAAACCCTAAGAATTGATGGTAATGAGATATCATGATGTTCTTCAGATACTTTAAGACAATATTAACTTATTAGTCACGAGGGAGAAAATTTGATCTAAAAAGATGATCTTATTGCATATTTGGCTTAATTTAGGGTTCCATGTGCATAAATAGGCTTTAATGTTCCTGGAAACCCTAATGTTGGTAATTAGGACTACTAATGGCTTTAATTATTCGATTTCATGTATAGAACTGAGTTTTCATGGTTATAAGCTATTTCGAGCATTAAAGTTTCTAATTTATGGATAAATAACCTTAATATAGAAATTAGGGTTTTTGAATGAATCAAAGTAGAATTAATAATAAATAGTGTTCATATGGGAATTAGAACATAATGAATTATGAGTTGTTAATCCGAAAGAAACTAAAGGTGATAATTGAGTCTAATGACCTTGAAATAAGTTAAAAAATAAAGATGGTAGTTTTGGTATGAAAGAGAAATAATTCACTTTAATTGGGCTTATGATGTTGAAATTAGGGTTTGTGAACTAAGAGAGCATTAAATGTGATAAAAGTATTATGTAGGCTAAAACCCTAATAAAACCCTAAAGTGGCCTAGAAAGCCTAAGGTGGAATCTGTGACGTCCCCGGATTTTGATTCTCCAAACCCTATTGGGAATGAGATGTCAGAATCTGAAAACATCATCCAATCATATCAGAAAGCGATGCGGAAGCATAATACGCATACATGAATGTACAACCATAACATACTCAACATTCAACATGTATATTTATACAAAATGAATTATTACAACATGATTTACAGTTACATATTGAATGAAACTCTACAAGTCTGAACATGTATGCTAACTAGGATCTTCACAATAGGTACAACCTGGACAACTGCTCACTTCCCGTCTTTTATCCCAAGCTAGCTCTGAACCTAAAACATACGTGAAACAACAAATCAACACACAAGGTGTTGTGTACATGGGCAGAAAGATACATATATTTATGGCTTTCATAATTTTTGAAAAAGATTTGCATAAGGAAAGAAAATCATAGAAAACACTTCTTTATTAAGCGAAATACGCCAATTTAAGTCATTTTCCTAGATGAATTGCATTATCAAGGTGGACTAGTACCAAAACATAAATATGGGCCCATCCCCGTGTACCAAGTACTCTAGGGAAACTCCCCGTACACTGTGTGCTCTAGGGAGGTGTACTAGCCAACATTAATCCATTCCCTCGTAAGGGGGATAATGAGCACCTTAAATAACTACAAAGCATCTACTTATCATTTATTTTTACAAGTGATAAAACATCGAGTACTATATAGTACTACTACATCTAATATTTGCAAATAGAAGAGAGCATACATACATAACATTATTGCAAGCAAGAAAACCATAGTCATATACTTAAATAAAACCCACGTACCTGAGTTCAGAGATTCCTATTTACATTCTGGATCATCTACATATCTGGTCTTCACCTGATTAAGACAAGATCATATACTATCATCAGGTTCTCATCATCATTAACCCTATTTATATCCATTTTAGGGTTTTGGTTGAATCTAGGTCAAACTGATGTAATAGAGGGTTTCCAATATTTTAGTCTGATATATATGTCATTATTAAGGTCTGGTACGAATTTTATATTTTTTTGATGCCTTATTTATTATCTATAATTAATATGAGGATTAAACATGTAATTTAGGCATAAAAGAGAAAAGGCCTAACATAGATCAATAAAACTCAGATTAGAGTTCACAAGTGGGTTTCCAGAGTTATTAAAGTTCTACTAAAATTTTCTGAGAATTAATATCACTTGGATATTATTTATTTCAACTAATGAACTCTAAATCATCTACATTAAATAACATCATCAGTTTTTCTTTAAAAGTTTGATCTAAGGGTCCAGTAGTGTAGAGGATACCTTTCTGAGTCTGGGGGTATTTTTCGGGAATTTATCGAGTACTGGAGCTATTTTCTATGTATTATACAAGATATAGACATATTCTGGAATTTTAGGAGGTATTTACTTTTCTTTGAAAAGAATGGGCCGTTGGATCCCCTTCTAGGTGCCCTAGATTGGTCGCCACCTGTCCCAGTGACTCGAGCGGTTCAGCCTTCTAATTTGCCCTGAACCGGCCGTCGCTGGATGGGTTTCCCTATTGAGCCGGCCCGTCTTCCTCCTCCCCTCACGATGCGCGGTGTCAGCCTGCATGATTGTCAGTGCCGCCGCAGCCTGGGTTCACGGTGGGGAACCTCGCAATATGCTAGCGTCAGACTCAAAGATGGATGAGTGCTCCAGCTATACCTCGACGCTCCAAGGAATCTGTCGGCCTTGTCTACCCAGACATACTCGAGGACCCGATCCGCTAGGTGGATGGATCCCCAGCTTGTAGGGTGCCCTGTTTGCTCTGCAAAACAGAGCTGTGTGCCCCTTCCGCTTCGGTGGGATCGTGCGGGCCGTCCGGCCACCTTAGGCTCGCTGAAGAAGGGTATCATATGCAGGCGCCTCCCTCCGCACATCCGCCTCTGATCCGTTCCTGATTTTGAGGAGGCTGATCGATAAATGAATGAATCGTCAAAGCAGGAAGTTGTGTGCGAATTACCCGACTCTAGGGTTCTTCTTCCTCACATAAACTGACCGCCTTAGTGTATCTTTCATGTTGGGGTAGCTCCGGTCCTCTGCAATCCTTATTCTTCTTGTGCAGGGACTGGATTTGATGGCGAGCTCACGTCGTTCCTTTCCAATAGCAGGTCGCAGTGAGTTTTTGAGGTTGAAGAGGACTCTTGGTATCAGTTGGGAAGGTCAGTGTGGTGCTCCCTGGTCCGCCTACTCTACAGCAACAAGGGTGGAGAAAACGGCATAGGGAGAGGGGTTTGTTCTCTCCACTCAAGACTGTAACCTCCATATGGGGCAGCTGAGGAGAGATTGATATCTTATATCTATTCGTCAACAACCCAGATAGAGTGCAGAGATCTAAGAGGTGCGTAAGGTTCAACCATCACTTCCACAATCTATGGTTATGAGGGGTGGGTAACTGGGTTGTTTCCCTGACCCCCGTGGAATCTGGATCTAGGAGACAAGGTCTCTATTGCCTGGTCAGTAGTGGTTACGGCCTGGGCCATGCTTGCTAACCCTAGGTCACGTGGGATATCAAAGTCACGCCCAAAATCATTCTCAGATGCCATAGTCTTCCATTTATATATTTATGTCATTTCTTTTGTGAAAATCAAACCTCAATAATTTTTATGTAGGAGAGTGCTTTGACTCTAAAATTTTACACATAGGTTCACAACATCCTAGAGTGCATTCTCCTCAAGTTTGAAGACTAAATCCAATGACTGGCTAGTTAATTAGTAACCACAAACAACCTAGTGTATTGGAATATTATGGTGAATGCAATGACCAACTAGTCCCCAAAAGATCCAAACAACCTAAGATAACTTTATTTTGCCACATAAAACATCAAGATCCATAAACAAGCCATTCTAATCCATCTATGCCCTCAATTACATGGTTGGTATCATAAATACACCAATCATTTAACCAATTCCATTCATCTTATTTGAACACAATTAATGTTCTAATCATTAATTGGGTATCTGGTTCACTCTTTGAGTGAGAAGAGTCATTAATTGGATAACCAATTTGTCTATTTGGTATCAATCCTCTAAATGACACACATAGTCTTAAAATACTATATGGGGGATCATAATCCTAAAATTGGGGTCATCACAGAATCCCAGTCTAGCTTTAGAATGTTCTGGATAAACTAAAGCACTTGGATCCCATGCATTAATTTCAGGATATTGTTGATTGCTTGTCACTTGTTCTTTATCCTTATTGCTTGGACAATCAAGTTTCTCTGGATCAGGTATGTGGTTAATTATGATTAACCGCATTAGTTTCCTGAGAGTTTTCCGAATGTTTCCTCGCATTGAATGCAATCTAAATAGTTTGGATGTTCATACTGCAATTATAAAGTCACTATGTCTATCACAGTTATATATACATGTGAATTCTCGCACCTACATGCCACCCTGATGGAAGATGCCATAAAGGTCAGGCCCAGGAGGGTAGACCAATGGGCACCATGAGAGGTGACCCCAGACATCAAGCTCAGGAATGAGAAGGTGGTCTATGATGCATGACTATGGAGCAACACGAGAGGTGACACCCAAGCACCAAGATTGGGATTGAGAAGGTGGCCTTAAGTCAATGGCAAAGGAGAAACCCTAGAGGGGTATGTCAGGGTTAGGGCAAAAGCGGTGGAGAATGACACATTGAAAATGTAAATTGTCTTGTCAAATATATTGATTGTGATATTTAAATTGTTATCCATATTTGTGAGATTTTGGTTGCCTCCACATACTGACATATTTCAATATGTTGACCGACGTTTTGTTTGTCTGTGTTTTAGGTGTAACCCTGAAAAGCAAAAACAATAAAGTGACACAACGTGAAATCGAGAAATAAAGTGCAAGGAGGATTAGATAGAGTAATTCAAGCTGTGGATATATAGTTTTCCAAAGTTTTATAAAGGTAAGCAAAGTTTTAATTTTCTACTAGATTTCAATTTAGTTAGTAGAATTTCATAATTATTATTGTGTATTTGTCGAACCTTTGATCATGTTAATTGGATAACAGCACCGACCTTTCGGTCTCCCTTAATTGGGGGTTATCGGGAGGCGGGGTCGTTACAATTGGTATCAGAGAATAGGTTCCTCATTTAATGTTTAATAAGTATTAAATTTTACAAATTTCATAGAACCAAGGGAGTTATTAGAGGATTGTCTGAAAGACTAAGGTGTCTAGAAAAGGATCACGTCTGGGGGCTGGCAATATTTTCCTCTGCACCGCTAGTCGGAATATGAGGACTCCCGGATTGTATTAATGCCTGGCTGATGTCTTAGGATATGACTCGAAATAAGATACCTTTAGGACTCTCTCATCTTGTTCATCCCTTCTCAACTCAAATTATGTTAAGGACCTTCATGATTAGGGTTTCCTCTCTTCTCCTCACCCTCTTGAGGTATGGGTAAGGTTGATAAGGATTAAGGAATCCTCCACCAAATTAATAAAAAGCATGTAAATAAGATGTCATGGACATAAGCTTAATAGAGTAAGCATAAAGGAATAGATACATGCTTAGGTCGTATGATACAAGTTGTCAATTGCCCTCAGGAGAGACCCGGGGATAGACCTCCTTGGCAGGAGGATGAGTAGAGAGAGTTAGGCTGGGAGGTAGAGACCTCCATTAAAAATAGAGACCTAGCACATCCTTTGAGGATGATGGTAACCCTAACCCTAAGTGAAGGTTAGAAGGAGAGATGACATGATGAGTTAGATGTCTTGGTAGACCAGATGTTTGGATAAACATGCCTTGGATGTCATATGAGCCATGAGAGGTTTGATGACCTGGTACCTTTGGCGACCCAACCCTGGAAAGGGTCGTGCATGTTAGAGTGAAGAATATCTCCTTCATCGATGAGGTTAGAGAAGAACCTATAGAAACATTATGGGTTGTTGCAAGTAGGATATAGATTGCACCCAGAGTACATTAGTAGTACGAGCAGTAAGTTAAAACCCTGGCCAAGGGAGCATGTTGGATAGCTTATGAGATAAGCATAAAGAACTAAGGATAACCTCGAGCAAACATAAGTTGAACATAGGCATCACCCACATAGAGGTATGCCTATGAGCTTGATCCTTCATGGAGAGAGGACCTCCAGTAGTATGGCTGGATGTGGAGTTAGATCTAGAGAGAGAAAGCAGGACCCCAACAAGGAGGTTGGAAGCTTAGATTCTGAGACATGAGGAACAACGAAGGGTTGAGGATGATGCGACCTAAGTGGATGATAGTGGTTGCCTCGTGCCTGATCCATGGAGGATGATAATATCTTAGTGGCCTTTAGAGGAACCAAACCCTAGAGAGAGGATGAGACTTCTGGTACGTATGTGCCTATAGTATAGATGTTTACCTTCTGAGATAGGAGTTAGAGTTCTTTAGACTTAGAAAGGTTTAGTAATAGGTTGTGAGGCCTTATACCTAGTTGGTTGTCCATGAGGAGGACTCAACTCTGAGGTGTTGCTCATATAAAAGGATCATGGGAGTACATGACATACCTTGGACATGCTTGATTCGTGGTTAAGAGATTGAGCATGCAGTTGGATACCCAAAGGAGAATCTAGGGTTCCTAGGCCTAAGAAGGGAAGTGGTGTACTTGATGCTCATGACGAGGTTTTTGTTTTAATAGATTCGAGCATGGTACTTCTCATGTTTAAAGGAAAGAGAAACCCCTTAAGTTTAAGGTAGGTTCGGCAAACCCCTCACAACTAAGTTGCTTAATGTTGAGGAAAGAGAACAAGTATGACCTAGCATGGTTTAGTAGGTGGTCTGCTTGTGCCTTAATAGCTTGCTAGGGTTAAGCGTGTGGATGTAAACCCTAGACATAAGGGCTTTTGTGACCTTCATTATCAAGGTGTAGTTTCCTCCCATCTTGGGAGAGGGACCCTTTTATAGGGTGTATACCAATTTCGTTGGTTTAGAGGTAACCTAAAGAGGTTTCATAGGATCTTGAGAAGCTAAGTGAAAAGTACATGACTTGAGAATGAACATGTAGACCCATAGATTACCATTTCTACGTGCATGTGGATGTGTTACCATGAGGGTAACCAGTATGGGACCTGACCAAGGTAGGCATGTCGCCATGACCCCTATGAAAGGATGAAAGACAACCCACGAGTGCAGAGAGAGATGATGAAGGCTCGGGTAAGGTTCTATGTTGGACATGTACTATAATGGAATACTAAGTCTATCCTAGGGTAAGATAGGGATAAGACCAATGAAAGTAGGAGTTGCCTAATTCCCTAGTTGCACATGACCATAGGGTCGGGAGGTAACAACTATCATTGCCTGAGGGCCATGGGTTAGGATATTGATCACCTTCATGAACTCATGGGACCCAAAGGGCTGATGAGTAGGGCACTCTCTGGATGCATAAAGGAAGAGGGATGACCCCAAAAGTGTCGACACCCTATAGACCTAGAGGATATGACCAAGGATTGTATGGTGACCCAAGTAGGTTCCAGATCAGTTTTCCATGGAAGTAAATTTTGATATCGTGATGTTTGTAGAGACATATGTGGCACGTTTCAACTTAGATTGGAAAGTGTACTAGCAAGGTAGGTTGTACCATCTCTACTCTTGGAACAGGAAGAACTCTGTATTTGGACTGCAACCAAATGCTTATTTCCTCTTATTATGGGAGTGAGAGATAGGGCAGTACACATTCCATACACCAAAGATAAAGATGATGTGAGTTGGAACGTTGCTACAAGGCATGAGGACAAATATGATAACATACCCTTATGGAGAGAGTGATACATGGATGGTTTAAAAACACTAAGGGTATTAAGGAAATCATTTGGTGTGGATGCTTTATCATGTGCTATGAGTCATACAATGTTGAATTCAAAAACCAAGAGGATGAGCTCAGAGTTTTCTCGATGAAGATAGACTTAGAGATGAGATGAGATAATAAGTAGAATACATGGAGGTGTATGTCTTCAACATTACCTAACACCTAAGGATGTGAAGTGGTAATAGATGCTCTGGTTGAGATATAGCTGCATAGTTTAGCTGGAAGCTAGAAGAAGTTGAGGTTGCTAGGCTAACCTTAAGTTGAGATAAAGAGATAAGTTTGGCTAACACTCAGATGTAACGATATTTGTTGAACAAAGTTAATGGTTGTTTGGTTTTCCAGTTTAGTCCTGGATGTAGTGAAAGGATTGTGATAGAACCTTAGATACATGTCTTTGGAAAGGAAGGTGATGAAACCCTGATTAGAGTGGTTTAGGGTTTCCAAGGTACCAATCTTGAAGATTTGTGACATACATGATATCATGATTTTAAGTTCATCATACACTGTGGTACTCCAAAGATAGTAAGTGACAGTAGTACTTTGGATACCAAAGATGAAGTTGCATGTAACAAGTGTCCATGCAAGCCAGGGGGTGAAGGACAAACACCAGTAACCCGGTGCTTTGACTTAGAGGTTAAAGAATCCCTGGAAGGAATGGGAATTCATCACTACAGATGTGGTGGTAAGTCTTCCCTAGACCAAAGAAGGTCAAGATGTGATATGGATTATGGTAGATCGCCTTACCTGGATGACATGAGAAAGAAAGGAGTATTGTCAAGGGACAGATTCTGTTGAACTACATAAGAAAGAGAGATGGTTCAACTTCACCATAATGCGAGTTCAAAAGTTCATGAGTGTGACCTAAAGGTTCACTTACATAAGGAGGAAGTACGTACATGAAGAACTCGATGTTAGTACTGCTTATCACCCCTAACTAATGGTTAGTATGATCCAAACTAGAGGGTCTGATGAGAGAAAGTGTGCTTGTTCAGGGTGATACAAAGAGACAGTTCTTAAGATGTGATGTTAATCACCACAGCCTTCATCGGGGTACAAGAAGTTCTAGAAGGAGGTTGTGTTGGTCACTACTTCGTTGAGATGATGTTGGTGAAGGAGGCCTCGTGAAGGACAGAAAAGAACCACAGTGTATGTAGATTAAGTCACTTTGATCATGCAATGGATGAGAGGGAGCTCCGAGATGACATCAGTCGTGAGCTGATGCAAAGTAGACTGACATGCAATTCATTGTGGGAGCATATGTGATGTGAAAATCCGACCCCTCTAAGTTACAGTTGAGAAAGTTGAGTCTCTGATATATGGGTCCATTTGAGATGGATTGGTGGTGATGGTTGTGTTTAGCCTTACCCCTCAGGATAACATGATGTATAATGTGTTCCATGAGTCTGATCTAGAGCACTATGTGAGGTACCCAAGCCATGTGTTGAGCCTTGAACTTATTCAGCTTTTGAGAGGCTGAAATGTCCTGAGTCACCTATGAGAGTACGATATACCAAGGTAAGAAAGAACTCAGATGGAAGAATATGAGATGATGAAGGTTCTTGGGAAGCACCATGGGAAGGGTAAAGCAGCATGGGAGCCCTGATGGACATAAGAAAGGCTTATCCTAAATTGTTTGTTTGCTTGGTGGAATTTTGAGGACAAAATTCCTATAAGAGGGGAAGGATGTTACAACCCCAATTTTGGGTTCATAAGGAGAGAAATGTAATTTCTCATATTAAAGATATTGGAACAAATGATGATATAATTTGTGTTGAATAAATGAGTTTCGTTTACAATAGCCTTGATGTTTGTTTTATGGGCTTTATTGGCTATTGGGCCCAGTTACAAAGAAAGAACAAAAGAAACTCTATTATTGAGTAAATAAGGAAATAAAGGAAAGAAATATGTGAAAACCTCTAGAAGGCAAAAGAACATAATCCAAAGGTGGATTTCGTTCCTCTTGGATTCCTTGGGTCCCAAGGAGTCCAAAGTTGCAAAGGAAATGCAATAAGAAAAGAAAAGATTAATTAGATATTTCCTTATTAAGAAAGAAATTGAAAACAATGGTAAAATGTGGAAAATAAGTGGAAAGAGGTATAATTGAGTTATCCTTGGTGTAATTTCGTATCCCAAGGATTCCTAATGTTAAAGGGAATACAAGTGAGGAAAATAAAATAGAAATAAAGAAAAATCCTCAAGAAGAGATATTTTAATAAGAAATATACAAAATAATGACAAATAAGATAACCAAAAGGCTAAGGAATATTCCCAAGATGGGATTCTGAGCCATTAGGGTTCCTTAAGGTTCAAGGAATTCAAAATAATAATTTAATGGCAAACCAACAGGGAATACCAAATTAAATTGGATTAATTTATAATGATAACTTTCTTATGAAGAAAACACAATTTTTCTTTGGAATTTGGGACTCAAAATCGATATACAAGTGGATAAAGTCAAGAGGAAGCTTCCCTCAAAATTTTGGATCAAACGTGTAAGCGGTTTGAGAGATATGCTTTTTGGAAGTTTTCCTAATGTGTGGAGGAAATGAATAAATGTCACAATTTATTTCAAATTGGCCGATTTCCTCACGTGGCACGTCAACCATTGGATCTAAATCCAAGGGTAGCGTGGTTGTCTTCCATAGGTTTCGTTGCCTCTAGGCATTTTGCCCAAATTGGGGCTTATTGATAGCCATATGCGAACCTATATATATAGGGGGGGGGATACACACCATGTGCATAGCCACAAAGAACCCATGTGTGTCCGCGACGATGAGGCAGGTTGGTGAGAGCAACAAATCGCAGAAAAACCTCCGCCAAGAACTGGACCTAGCCGCGCACCTTGTTGGAGGATCACCTCCTCATATCCCGGATTTCCCCACATCTTTGATAGAACTAAGGTTACCTTTGAGTTCGGGAAGGGCCGTAGAGGTGATCTGCACCTGGGTTGCCGCTCCGATGGCCTAAAGCTCTGGGTCAACGTCCGGGTTGACTACGGCCAAGCTGCTGTTCACGTACGATGGTTTGGCTAGAGGAGGAAGACGAGAGGGGGAGAATGGACTACCCTACCCCCAACGACTGTGAAGAGGATCGAGGGCAGAATAGTAATCAACCACTCAAGACAAGCCTTGACCCGCAAAAAAGACTCGTTTGGCTGATGTGGCGGCCACTGATTGGCCCAAAGGTATTTAACCTTGCAAAAATTGTAGTTAATTATTTCTAGCTCTGATCGTGACAAATGAATAGTGATTTTTGATCAAAAAATGCAAGGAATACAATGAAAATATAATTAAAGCCTATTTTTGCTTGCAATTCAAAAGTGTATAAAGTTATTACCTTTAATGGTTTAATTTTTGAAAAACCCTAAGAATTGATGGTAATGAGATATCATGATGTTCTTCGGATACTTTAAGACACTATTAACTTATTAGTCATGAGGGAGAAAATTTGATCGAAAAAGATGATCTTATTGCATATTTGTCTTAATTTAGGGTGCCATGTGCATAAATAAGCTTTAATGGGCCTTGAAATCCTAATGTTGGTAATTAGGACTACTAATGGCTTTAATTATTCGATTTCATGTATAGAATTGAGTTTTCATGGTTATAAACTATTTCGAGCAATAAAGTTCCTAATTTGTGGATAAATAACCTTAATATAGAAATTAGGGTTTTTGAATGAATCAAGGTAGAATTAATAATAAATAGAGTTCATATGGGAATTAGACCATAATGAATTATGAGTTGTTAATCTGAAAGAAGCTAAAGGTGATAATTGAGTCTAATGACCTTGAAATAACTTAAAAGAATAAAGATGGTAGTTTTGGTATGAAAAAGAAATAATCGACTTTCATTGGGCTTATGATGTTGAAATTAGGGTTTGTGAACTAAGAGAGCATTAAATGTGATAAAAGTAATATGTAGGCTGAAACCCTAATAAAACCCTAAAGTGGCCTAGAAAGCCTAAGGTGGAATCCAAGTCTAGCTTTAGAATGTTCTGGATAAACTATAACACTTGGATCCCATGCATTAATTTTAGGATATTGTTGATTTCTTGTCGCTTGTTCTTTATCCTTATTGCTTGGACAATCAAGTTGCTCTGGATCATGTATGTGGTTAATTATGATTAATCACATTAGTTTCCCGAGAGTTTTCCGAATGGTTCCTCACATTGAACGCAATCTAAACAGTTTGGATGTTCATACTGCAATTATAAAGTCACTATGGCTATCACAGTTATATATACATGTGAATTCTCACACCTACATGCCACCCTGATGGAAGATGCCATAAAGGTCAGGCCCAAGAGGGTAGACCAATGGGCACCATGAGAGGTGACCCCGAACACCAAGCTTGGGAATGAGAAGGTGGTCTATGATGCATGACTATGGAGCAGCACAAGAGGTGACTCCCAGGCACCAAGCTCGGGATTGAGAAGGTGACCTTAAGTCAATTACAAAAGAGAAACCCTAGAGGGGTATGCCACGGTTAGGGCAAAAGAGATGGAGAATGACACATTGAAAATGTAAATTGTCTTGTTAAATATCTTGATTGTGATGTTTAAATTTGTATCCATATTTGTGAGATTTTGGTTGCCTCCACATACCGGCATATTTCGATATGCTGACTGACGTTTTATTTGTCGGCGTTTTAGGTGTAACCCTGAAAAGAACAAACAGTAAAGTGACACCATGTGAAAATGAGAAATAAAGTGCAAGGAGGATTAGATAGAGTAATTAAAGTTGTGGATTGATAGTTTTCCAAAGTTTTATAAAGGTAAGAAAAATTTTAATTTTCTACCAGATTTCATTTTAGTTAGTAGAATTTCATAATTATTATTGTTTATTTGTCGAACCTTTGATCCTATTAATTGGATAACGGCACCGACCTTTCGGTCTCCCTTAATTGGGGGTTACCGGTAGGCGGGGTCGTTACACTTACAATAGTAAGTTTTATTGATAATAAGTAAGATATGCCAATGTTTTTTCATTGTATTATACCCATGGTACCCACTGCCAATAATCATCATGAAAAATACTTATGTGTTTGTTTGAAAAAACTTTGAAAGTTTTCATAGAGTGTGACTACAAGCTCAAAGATGAAGAAATAAAAATGCTTTATATCCAATATGGTGTGCAACCAATTTAACATATGTCTTTTGAAAAAAATCAAGAATACTTTTCCCATTTAGTTAGAAGCATGGATCAACAAGGGCTACAACTTGACAATTACAATACATCAGAGAGACATGTTATAAATATTTGCATTCTAATGGTAAGCCAACTTTACGTTTTCTCTTTAAAGATTAGATGAATTCATGTAAGGGTTCCTTAACTCTGGTATAGGAGATTCTTTTTTTTTGGAGAAGGTAAAGTATTACTATATCACCAAAAAGGGCATATAGATGGTAAAAGCCATTGTATACTATACAAGTGGGCTACGCTACAAAATCTCACCGATCAAGGATCACCCTGCTGACCCCTCTACCTATCTTAGGTCTAGCTTTGGCCACTAACCTAAAATAAGTAATGAAAGTATTTAAAAACATAAGGACATCTGTGTACCCTCACCCATGGAGTATGTTATTATATTCCTTCCAGATCATAAAACATAACCCTGTTATGCACAACCCAACAAAGGGTCTCAACCCACTATTATGTCTGGTGTTGTCAAAAATACCCAAAATCCCCTAAAATAAGGTATTCGAGGCAGCCCCACCCCACCCCATCTTTAACCAACATCTACATCATAGATAATGAGTATAGCTACAGTCAAAGAATAGGTGTGCATGGGATTCATCCTCGGTCTTGTATAATAGACATTTCACATCGACATTAAGCCCCCATCTTATCAAGTGATCCTTCGTATGTAATCTTCCAAATATGATTCAAAAGTACTATAACTCCACTTTGATACACGCCCTTGATTCCACAACAGAGAGAACCAAGAGACCATAGGCCTATGCACTGGTGGAAGAGCCCAAGGCATGGCTTGTGACTCCTTCAGCTCCCAGTCGGGGAAAAGGGGGTTGTACTCTGTAGCAACCTCCAGCTAAACCTTGCACATCTCCCTCCAGGGTCTGGATACATTCTTATGCCCACCGAGTTCCAAGACAAACCCATACCTTGCAGCCATCCACTTGCTCCAAAAGGACTCAGTTCTCATAAATTATCTATTCTTTTGATCATTGTAGCTCAAGTGAATGCACCCGGGTCAGCAATATTCAATCCACCCTCATCATACCTCTTAGCAACCGTCGTCTAGGCAACGACATGTCCTCACCCCCCCCACAGGAAACCAGCCAAGACACTTATCATTATCTCCAGGATAAAATCTAATAGCTGACCCTACATACACCAAAATCTTAACATGCCCTCCAGGACAGATCTCACAAGTACCAACCTACCATACATTAATAAATTAATACACATCCACTTGGATATTTTATCACGTAGTGCGTCCACACAAACCTGAAAGTCCCTACCTCTCACGTTCCCCCCACACAGAGGAATACCCATGTATCTAATGGGGAGAAGACCTTCTTGCTAACCCATGAAATCTCTCAAATGTCCTCTCCTGCTATCACAAGATCAGCATAGAAAAACTCTAGACTTGATAGTGCTAAGGTACAGCTCCATGCAGTCCCCAAAGGCTTTCTTCAATCTACAAAAATTCCTGAGTGCTCTCCAATTGCTGGCTAGGAAGAACAGAACATCGTTAGTCAAAATCATGTGAGTTAACACACAAAATCCTCCATGTTTGAAGGTAGAGATCATCTTACCCTCCTAAGCTTTATCCACTATACACATCAAAATTTCCATCACCAAGGTAAAGAGTAAAGGGGACAGTGGGTCACCTTGCCTTAACCCATTAGAAGCTCTGAAAAGACCAAAGGGACAACCATTCACAAGAACATAGAAAAGGCAGTGGTAACACAATCCTTGATAATCTTAATCAAACTATCAAAGAAGACCATAGCATACATACATCTCCATAAAGACTCCCATCTCACATTAGCATATGCCTTTACTAGATCGAGTTTCACACAAACTTTCCTGGATCCATTCTTCACTCCAAAATCAAGCAAGAATTCCTCCGCAAGTAGGGCATTGTCAGAAATGCTCCTTCCTTTAATGGACGCCATCTAGATAGGGGATATCACCTCAGGAAACACCCTCTTGAGCCTATTATCCAGCAATTTTGAAATTATCTTGTAAACAACCGAATAGTAGGCTATGGGACGTAGGTCATTCATATTTTCCACCACATATTTCTTTGGTATGAGCCGAATAAAGGCATGATTGACTCTTCTCAACACCTTGCCACCCATAAGAAACCAACTCACTGCTTTGGCTATGTCATCCTTGACTTGCAGCCACATCGTTTGAAAGAATCTAGCGTGAAACCCATCTGGCCCCGGGCCTTTTCCACACCAATGTTAAACAAGGCATGCTTTATCTCCTCTTCAGTTGTAGGCCCACATAGCATAGCGTTCATAGCATCTATAACTTTGCTCGAAGGCAACACATCATCCAGTATTTGTGGCAACACATCTTTATTATAGAGGTTACGGATAAAGTCCACAACTTTAGCCCCCACCTCGATATGCGAGTTGACAGTAGACCCATCCTTCTTGAGAAGTGCATGTATGTTATCACTCATCTGGTTTCTCTTTACAACAGCATGGTAGATCTTCCTATTTCTATCCCCATCTCTAATCCACTTTAGCTAGCTTCTCTGCTAAAAGCAAATCTCCTCAGCTTTCTCTAACCTGATAAGATCTTCAGCCTTAGCTGCTTCATCTATGATAGCCTCCTCCAGCAACGAGTCCTTCCTTAGCACTTCAGCAGCCTTGGTATGACTCTCCTTAGAATCGAGCACCAGTTTGCGCATGTCACTCAACCCCTGTGACCATATCTTAAGGGAAGTTTTTGTCCTGGACAACTTCCCCATTAACACAAATAGCGGATTACCTTCTACCCTACACTCCCAAGCTCCCTTGATGACCTCCACATAGCTGGGCCATTCTAGCTAGCTATTGAAAAAGCAAAAAGGTTTACCCTTGCGTTCCTCTTGTGTCAGCTGAACCATCAACCATGTGTGATCACTGTTTGGGTGGCCACCTAATTGAACATTGGAAAGAGGGAAGACATAAGGCCATTCCTCATTCACAACTACCCTATCGATATGACTCACAATATGCCCCTTCACTTGTCTCTTGTTCTGCCAAGTCACAATACCTCCACTCATATTCAGCTCAATCAAATTATACATGTCTATGGCGTCATTGAAATGCCTAATGCATGAATCTAGCACTAGTAGCCCTCCCTTCTTCTCATTGTCCTTTCTAATGTGATTATAGTCGCCAATGAAAATCTGAGGAAAATCTCTTTGGTTGGCCGAAGCTAACACCTCTCACAACCTTCTTCTACATATTTCAGAGTTGTGCTTGTATACCACTGATACAACCACATGAAGACCACCCTGATTGATACAACTAGATGTCATCATCGGGTCCATATCAAAGATCACCTGGACATCCCACACCTATGGGTTCTAACCCAAAGTAATTTGTCCACCTTCTATCTGATCCAGTTCAAAGCAAACTCCCAACCACTAGGAAACCCAACAACTCTGTCACTCACTTCGCCTCTAATTCTCATCTCCAACCGAACCACCAACGTAGCCCTCACCTCTTGGATGATCTCCATGAGCTTCATCTTCTTTCCCACATGAGATGCACCCATGAGGTTTGAGGATAGGATGAACACTAAATGGAGAAAACCCGACTTCCTTTCTAGGGGTCGCCCCTCCACTTCTTGTTCTTCTACGAGACACATGAGGTACCATTATGACCACCACAGGTACACCAACCTCCCCTTCCAAACCCTCCAACACAACAAAGGAGTTTGATGCCTCTACTCCTTCAGTTGCCACATCTTCAACTTCTTTCTCCTTACCTTTCCTTCTAGATATGTTGGCAGATGGTATGAAACCATCATCAACGCCAGTGGTGGTGGTACCCTCTGGCATAACATCGGTAACCTCATGTTCACTCACATCCCTTACATCCTATGGAATAGGCAGTGGTCTGGCACCCATCACATCTGCACAATCTGTAGATGGTTCCATGTACATCATCACCTCTTGTGATAAGTCTTCTATCGGCGTTACACCAACCTCCTGCTCACAAGCTGAAACTTATGGAGGCCTGCTCCTATTGCCCCTCTACTTTCTGTTCCTTCTCCTTCTCAGATTGTTATCCATATCCCTCCCTCTCATTATGATCGTCTCAGCCACAACATCCCTCTCGCCCGGGCAAGACTCCTCACAGTGCCCGAAGACACAACATTTCTCACATCGATCTGGCAAAGCATCATAGATGACCTTGACCTCCATACCCTTTCCATCCAGCATCTCCACCATAATAATAGGGGGTGGTCTTCTGTTAGCCTTGACCTTGACACATATATGTGAAGCTCCTGCATATCATCCTCTAGACCAGGAGTCGATGACTTTGGGGGTTCTAATTCCATAGGAGATGATAGAGATTGCTTGCCTCATCTAATGCGGCCCAACTTCTGACAGAGTAACCCACATAGGGGCTGAGGTGAGTGTTGACCTTCTAAGATCCACCTCTGGCATCCACCTACGATTGAGCACCAACTTGCTATCTAAAAACCAAGGGCCTTCCTCCAAGACAGCTGACATATCCTCAGCAGACACAAACCTCGCCAGGAACAGTCCACCAACTAGAACTGATAGTTGCAACTCCCCCTTCAGTCTCTAGGATTTAATCATCTATTTGTGTAGCTATTCTGACACATGCATTTTCTTGAGCACCTGGACGATCACCGAGGACCTATGGAACTCCTCCATGGCTTCGACCACTAGGACCGGAAACGTCATCCATGGTCTATCATCCTTCTCCTTGAAAGCGGGCTCACGAAGATCACTAGGAAGCAGCAAAGGCTTGAGGTTCCTAGCGACTGCCATCGGCTTTGACAAGATGTTCGCCCACGACCGCCTGATGGTCACATTGATCCTCGGGTCATCCCAGTTCCCCGTCGTGGAGGAAACTGGGAGGGCATCATCAGAAATTGGAAAAAGGGGTGGAGGTCAACATGGGGGAATCCACACTGGCCTGGGCGACCCCGACTATGGGGCACCGCAATTGCCATCCTAGAGATGGATGGGATCTCTCTCTTTCTAAAGAACAATGCAGGTTACTTCTTGAATCACTGGTATAGCAGATGGAATACATAAAATGTGAAAATGGATCTAAAACTTGGCTATGAGAATAGATCCAACGTTCTTTTGGTAGTTACGCAATTGAAATATATATAATACAGAATCATATACCATACAATTATTGGTAAATGCATGAAAAGAAAGACGACTTACCCTAAGTACATTGTAACTATCTTTATTTTTCTCCCAAAATAGTACACTTAAAAATAATTCACATATGGAATGGAAATTTCAACATCTAATCCATGTGATACAAAATGCCACTTTTGTTTTCTCATTACCACTATGAAACTATTGCATAGGATATAGTTGCATCCAAACAAGGAAAATAACTAATATTATATCATATTTTCCATAAGAAGGATGACCCTAGTCCATTTAGAAAATTTAGAAGTACTCTTCTGGTGTTGTAAACAACACATAGTCCTATGTAGATGATTCTTATATTTGTTGCACTGGGAAAATATTAATAAACCATATATAACACATGAAATAGTGATATTGCGGTAGAAGTGAGAGTATTTATTGTTGATAATTGGTGGGTTGTAACCGTGTGCTTCTTATTAAGTGTTGAATTCTAATATATATTTTCTAACCTTTTTGATTGAGTGGTGTTCATTCTTAACATGTATTAGTGAAATATGGCATCTATATAAGGTCATATTGTGTGTATAAGAGTCAATAATGAAAGGCTCAACCATCTTCATTTCTTTATCAATTAGTCTATTTTTTGTGAATTGGATTTTATCAGTATAATGACTAGGATTGTTGACACCATGGCCTATCTAAAAGTACCTTATGAAGAGAAGGTCAAAATATAATGGGTGATATTATGTTTATACTACTATAAATGAGGAACAAGATCAAACTCATGGAATAGTTATAATAATTTGAAATAAAATTATATTATAGTTATAGGGGTAGGTTTTGGTTATTAGATGGTAATATTAATGTTGAAAGTAATAGTTGTGTGCTTCATAGGCATAATGATAAAAAATAAGGTTTTGATTATTTTTAATGAATGTTAATTCATGAAGAATTTTAAACAACTTTCATAAAAGAAGTAGCATTGTATACAATTTTCTAGAAGGGAATATTTTTCTAATAATTTGATGCTAATTATATTAAAAAAGCATGCAATATTTCCATATTTTTTATTTATGAGAGAATCACCCCCGTAGAAGTGCCACATTAGTGACCCCCAGACAATGTAAATTCTCGATACATGAGAGGGTGTGGTCCGGTCACCCCCTCCCATGCCCAATCAAATTCGTGTTACTATTTTAGAGCACCTTTGGCGTGATTCGAACCCGGGTCCTTCATCTAGACTTATCGAGCTATAACCAGTCGGGCTACTCTGGCTGGACTAAAAGTAGAATTGTCTATATAATTAATTAACAAATATGCATTTTAGATAGCTACCAGATAACAGTAGGAAGTGATGTAGAATCACAAGTACCTATAAATATTTACCAACTACTTTTTAAAAATAAAAAATGACTCTAATTGTGTTGTTTTTCTCACCTCATTGATCAGCAAACTATTCTCGTCATATCATGCGAAATTTTTATGATGATTAATGTGCAATAGCTAATTGAAAAAGTTGGAGTAAATATGTTCAGAATACTATTAGTGACGCATCAAACACTAAAACTTATCAAGTGAATTTAAATCGATATATGATAGAAATGTAACATCTCTTTTTACTCTATAAATTTGTCCAGTTTTCAACCACTACTCAAAAGTTGTTTAACTATAGTGTACAGTCAGTAGTGGATGCTTCTTGTCCTACACCACATGAATAGGGGTAGAGCTAGGGTGAAACGAAGAGGCTATGCTTCCACCAAAAAAAAATGAAATATCAAATATATGTGTATGTCTATAACTAAATTTTATAACATATATAATCTAGAACTAGAATAAGACATAAATCTTTGGTGGTGCAGCAGTGAACATGTGGTCTCCCATCTTGTTAGTCATGGGTTTGAATCCTTTCTCACACAAGTTTTAGAAATTTTCTAGTTATGTATATACATGATTCTAAAGATATATAAATCAAAGAATACAAATGAAAAACAAAGAGAAATTGGTCTAGTAGCTTGTCTTTTGCTAAACATTCACAAGGCCTCAAGTTCAAAACCTATGTTGAGAATTTTTTTTTACAATTAAGTTATTTTGTGAAAATTTTGCCCCCAACCATCAAATCCTGGCTCCACCACTGTACATGAACCTAATCAACGACATGATTTTCACTGGTTGTCATCCTATAGATTTTACATAATATTCATATAACTTAGTACTTGTATGTTACAGTTTTATAATGGACATTCAAATTCAAGGGTGTCTTTAATTTTGACAGTTGCAATTATTTACACTATGATTTCAAGATTTAGGTGGTGAAACTCACTCAAAAATTAAAAAGAACACATAACACTCATTCTACATCTACTTTTACAATAAAAGAAATTTAAAATTGACCAATACTCCGTTTATACATACATGATATGTATTTTCCATTCAATTAGTACAAAAGTAACACACAAAAGTAACAAATGACTGTTAAAAATCATGTTTAGGCCATTATTGAACCATTCCCCTATAACAAAAATATTTCTTTCAATACACATTATATACAAACAGAAGAAAAATAAGTGCAAATATCACTAACTAATTATAAATGGCAATCTTTCTATTGATGTGATTAAAGCTTTAAAAGAAGTCATGGTTTCCTTTCTCGAGTCTCGACATGATGGTTTTCACTCTTAGCGACCTACTGACATATTTCTATATGATTAGACTAATGGAAAGCACACTTGTGTTGATCTTAATAGGTTTCTTCATTGACTGAAAATATTACAAATAACTATGAGGAAGGATAAACAACGTCTGATGCGGCTACACAACAAGTCCATAAGCATGGTGATCCATGTGAAGAAAACAATTACCATATTTTCTACCATTTGTATTTGATATTTTTCTGGAGCTATCTAATGATTCAGTTTCTCTCTTTGGGTGCATCCAAAATATCATGAATAGGCATGTAATGATCCCATCATCAACATCTTTTGATTTTGTCTATTGATCTGTTGGGTTCCATCAAAAAACGATTGATGGTACAATTTTTAAACCATGCCTCTATGAAAGCATTTCTTTAGACTACCAAGGGTTATACTATGCTAATTTGTAGAGACCCCAATTTTCTTTACAATCAAAAGCTAAGAAAAAGAAAACTATAAATTTCAATATAAAAAAGTAAACCATTATGTCAGTTTTATAGTCCTTATGAACTTGTTTCCCAATAAGAAAATATTTTCTACAATACATTTTACATGAAAACTAAAATATAAAATGCACACCATAGAACAAAAATTATACACATGAATAGTCATTAATTGGGTTTATCTCAAGTTCTATTTGAAGATGTGTGTATCACTGCACGAGAAAAATGATTTTAGGTCAAACACTAAATGTGTTTATATATCCAATATGTTTTTTGCAAATATCCTTTTCCTTTATGTGGTGATAAATTGAATATATGCAAATCATAGGATTGTGATAATGCAAAATCATTCTAGTATGATATAATGTCTCCACAATAGTTTTAACAAGACAATATAAATTGTTATATATATATATATATATATATATATATATATATATATATATATATATATATATATATATATATATATATACATATGTATACTTTATTACATTGTATGCTATTTAAATGTAGCTGGTTTCAAGACTGGGTAAAGAATGAGTATCGGTGGTAGGTTGGCAACTAGTGGAAAAATTGTGTCACTCTTCGTGAGACATCAAATCTTATGGTTTTATGATCGATAGAAGTAAAACTAAATGTAGGCATTGCAATTTAAGCCAATCGAGAATTGAAAATGATGGGGTAAAGTTGGATGGAAGGGATGTACCAATATGTACTTGGGCTCTATTATAGAAAGGAAGGGTTAGGCTCAAGATTATACTTATCACATGATCATAACAAGGTGGTTGAAGTGGAGGAGTGCAATTGGAGTAGTATGCGATCAAAAGATCCCTCTCAGATTAAAAACAAGTTTTATAGAACAACTATATGCCCAACCATGCTATATGGGAGTGAATGTTGGGCAGTGAAAAACAAGGTCTCAACAAGATGAATATGGACATAATGCATATGTTGAGATGGATGTGTAGGAAGATGAGAAAAGATTGGTTGAGGAATGACTATATCATAAACAAAATTGGTGAAGGTGAGCATCGAGTCAAGATGTATGAAGGTCGTCACAGATGGAATACACATGTGCAATGTACACCGACAAATGTACATATTTTAAGCAAGGATATTGAGTCAAGTAAAACTAAGAAGCAAAGGCATGCCTAAATTAACTTGGGAAGAGCTTATAAAAGAGAGATTTTGAAACTTTACATCTTAATCAGAATATGACCCATTATAGAGCTAATTTGAAAAGAAAGATCCATATAGTCGACCCCAATATGATTGGGATTCATGCTTAATGATGATATATGGATAAATATATATATATATATATATATATATATAGATATATATATGGAGTCAGGCTAGAATACACTCGAGTGTATCCAGAGCGGAATACACTCAAGTAGTTTTTCATGATGCAATATTTTTTTTGAAAATCTAATCCATTGATCTTCTTAAACATCTCGTGAAAAACTCATACGCAAAATTTGAGCACATTTGGATATGTATAGATCATGTTATGAAGACCGCAAAATGTATACATTTCAAATTAGTTTCGTGCGTCGATTTTGTTGCCCTTGGATGAGTGACTTACGCTCATCCAAATGGGCTCAAAATTTGTATGTAGCCTAGTTATAGTATGAAGGTGAAGATCAATAGTTTACATTTTGAAAAAAATAGTCTTCATATGCAAACATACTTGAGTGTATTCGTGCGATCCGTACACTCGAGTGTATTCTAGCCTGACTCTATATATATGTATATATATGTATATGTATATATATGTATGTATATATATATGTATATATATGTATATGTATGTGTATATATATATGTATATATATGTATATGCATGTACATATATATATATATATATATATATATATATATATATATATATATATATATATATATATATATATATATATATATATATATATATATATATATATATATATATATATATATATATATATATATATATATAGACACACATATATTTATACATACATACACACACACATATATATATATATATATACATATATACACATATATATACATATATATATATATATACATACATATCCATATATATATGTATATATTCATACATATATATATGTATATATACACAGAAACACACACACACACATATATATATAGTCAGGCTAGAATACACTCGAGTGTACAGATCGCATGAATACACTCAAGTGTGTTTGCATATCAAGAGCCATTAATTGCAAAATGTAAACCATTGATCTTCACTGTCTTACTATAAATAAGCTACATGCAAATTTTGAGCCCATTTGGATGAGTGTAACTCACTCATCCAAGGGCAACAAAATTGACGTCTGAAACTAATTTGAATTGAATAATTTTTACGATCATTATAACATGACCTATAAATGACCAAATGTGCTCAAATTTTGTATATGAGATATTCACAAAATGCTTATGAAGAGCAATGTATTAGATTTTTGAAAAAAATATTGCATCATGAAAAATTACTTGAGTGTATTCTGCTTTGAATACACTCAAGTGTATTCTTGCCTGACTCTCTCTCTCTTTATATATATATATATATATATATATATATAAATATATATACAAATATTTGTTACCCGAGTTGGATATCCAAGATTAGTTACCCATAGATCTAGTTTTATGATAGGAAAGCACCAAATTGTAATGATCGTCGAATTTGTAATACAAATGCTCATTTTGTAAAAATAATGTCAATTTTGTATTTTGGCTGTTGAAAATGGGAAAACTGATATTTTTGAAAAAAAAATCTCCAACGCTAACTGTAACCAGCAGCAAAAATTTATAATCAGAATGCAAAAATTATAATAAAATTACTCAATTTGTAACGACAATGTTGGAAAACTAATTTATGTTATCCAACTGGGAAATGATACATTCCTATATATATATATATACATATGAATACATATATATGTATATATAGGGTATTTATTCAGTACCCATGCGGGTAACTAACTTTCATTACCTACAGATCTATTTTGTAATAGGAAGGCACCTAATTGTAAAGAGACAACCAAAATTGTAATACAAAGACACATTTTGTAATACATCATGAAATTTTTATTCTGTCTCTGAATATAGTAAAATGATATTTATGACAACAGTTTACATAGTATTACAAAACAAGACTTTGTGTTACAATTTTGGTCATCTCATTACAACATTGTCTGTCTCAATACAAATATGTAACTTCCTATTACAAAACAGATGGACGGGTAACTAATCTTAGTTACCCGCATGGGTAGTGAATGCGTAGCCTATATATACATATATATATATATATATATGTATATATATATGTATGTATGTATATATATATATATATATATATATATATATATATATATATATATATATATATATATATATATATAACAATATAAGTATATAATGAATTTCAAGCTCATTGTCAGATATAAAATAGGTATATTGTACATATGGATAAGTGAAAAATATCTAATTTTAACAATTTTTTTGGGGACAAGTAAATGACCATTAATATGGATGGATGTAAAAAAATGGGTATATAATTTTAGTTATTCAAATGACTCTCATGATCTCACCATAGGATGTTTCTCACTAGATAATTATCAATAATATATATATATATATATATATATATATATATATATATATATATATATATATATATATATATATATATATATATATATATATTATTGTTAAGTACGCCATAAACATTGAGGCTCATGATCACATCTTTATGAAGCAAAGCAATCAATAGCTCCAAGTATCAATATGAACATAAGAACTAGCCAAACCACATTATCTAAATTTATATGGGCTCATGATAATGATGGAGAAAATATGGCTAAATCATAAAATCATATTGAGAACATTTCAAAGAAAATGGCCATAAAATTGTTTAGAAAAATATTAAGTTAGAAAGTCTGATCATGTTTGTATGTGAAGGAAATTCTTATCTATAACACACATTTATATTTTATAATGACATTATTTTTGTTATCTACTCTAATTCATTACACAATAATATCTCTAAGCATGTGCGTTAACTAGTATGCTCAAAGATGTTTGAAAACTCTCATTCGAAAAAAGAATACCCAATCAAATGGAATGATTGCAAAAAATCAATATTTTTCTTATCCCCGCTTTCCTCCTAAAGTTTTGTCTCTGGTTTCCCTTTGTTTATATCATTTATAAGTCATATCCTAAAACTAACTTTTCTATATTCTAATAAGTAGATGGTAACATAGACCCTCTCCTCATGATTTTGTACTCTTTATACTTCATTCTTCCAAACAAGGCAATGATATCCACACCATCTTTCTGTCAAACACATTCAAGTTTACGAAAAATATAAAGACATCTTTATTATTAAAATAAATCACAAAAGGTAGGCGTGGGTGTGTGACTCTTTCTGATCTCTACACCCTATGGTGTCTTCTATACAATGAGCCATACAACAGGGTAGTACTATGATCGATCACCTGACTATGAGCCCACTCACACCACTTTTTCCTCCTATTGCATCAGCCATATAGTCACCTATATTGTACTTTTCCTGGGCCACACTCATATCTCATTCCTTCTACTGACAATGAAGAATCACCTGATTGACCTTGCATACTTGAAGGCTGCAAATTCCTCCATCTGGGTGTCAATGGAGTCTACTACTAACTTTTTCAAGATTCCCATGTCTTCCTCAAGCTTCCACGACATTCTAGGCTTGCAATCACAAACCTAGTTTTTGATTTGAGGATCTGCCGACACATAGCACATGGTTCCTTCTAGAGCATCCTAGCATAGATGACATCTCTAAGCCCAATACCCATAGGAGGAGTGTCTCCTTTGAAGCACTTAGTGATGAGACTGGACCATCACCTCCCCCTTCTTGATGTTGCACTAAGAGACACAAGGTCACTAAAGATGGCCCCAGGGATCCTTATCACTTTTATGAGATTCGAGAACGGTTGGAGGACATCCAACGCAAGCAACAATGCCAAGGTGACTAGCTCAATCACATGTACATGATGTAGTGCTTCCATGAGTCATGTGCATGCACCAGGGCCACTATGATGCCAAATGATCCCAATATGAGGAGTATGGGTGCCATTAGGTCTATCTTGGCCCCAACTCCCCTCATTGAGGAAACTACTAGTACAACCCTCCATCATCTCCACACTTCCCACTGCTAGAGTGTTTTTCTTCCATCCATCTTCAATTTAGGTTTTTCTCAAATGAGCAAAAATCTAAATCTAGGGTGGAGGTGGGTGGTTTGATTTTATTCCATCCCCTATATTTCCTTTGTTTGCTTTTGTTTTGCCTCTTTTATCATTTTACATGTATTTTCTTTAGTTCAAGGCCCTTATCTAGTCGTTGATGACTTTCTATTTTCCTTACTTGTAAAACAGTCATTATCTAGTCGGTCTATTGAGTAGACATCTATCATTGTACCCCACATTGAATTTAGTAAAACTTTTGCAAAATCTTTTACAAATGCCTTGTCTGAAACCACCTTGTCACCTAGGACCCCTAAATAACATCACTCCTTGGAATAGTTGGCAAGTCATATGGAATCAATCAGAACCAAGCATAATTTTCCCTACATTTAAACAATGGATTATCTTGTTATAAAACGTGTATGATGTAAATTATAGGAATGCTCTAACTAGACCAATGCCACTCTCTAAAAAAAATGTGAAGTTATAAGAATAAGGACACCTTTTGTTTCCCCCTTATTTTCTTTCTAATAAAGAGAAGCAAAGAATCAGCTCCAGACAAAAATCAATTATGGGGTGGCATGCTTCACAAATTAAATTTCCATACCCCACAAAGGGGTGTACCATAAAAAGATGCCAGAAGAGCATAAGAAAAATTTGTGACCAATGAAGCCACAAACCAAATACATTCTGAATTGAATAGAGGAGGGATCATCATTTCTTTCTTTGTTTTTGTAACCCCAATTTCATCCTATTCTTGTGCGACAAGTCACATAAAAGCAAATACAAGAATAAAAATGAGAGTGTCAAAGAAAAAGTAAGATGAAGCTTGTTTTTCAACAAAATCTTGATTTAAAAACAAGATATGATATTCTTTTTGATAGAGAATATAGAATTTTATATTTTGTGGTCTTAGGAGATAGGGTTGCTCGACCAAATTTGGAGGTAATGAATAAAGTGACATCTATGAGGGTGAAGATGGAATATTTTTAGTACACACTGGATTTATTTGTGATTTTGTTTGCTTGAGGACAAGTAAAGATTCAAGTTTAGGGTATTTTGATGAATACATATTCATCATTTATTTCTACATCATTTAGGGAAATTAATTAAGACTTGGTAATTTTAGTTAAATTCGAAAATCAATTGTATTTTCATCCTCGAGATATTTTTTTCTAAATTTTAATGAGATTTCTCTCAATTTTTAGGAATTATTGAAGCATTTAACTCAAGATAAGAAAAGATGAAGATAGCGGGTCTTTTAGATTTTTCACAGAGTTTAATATAACTCCCACATATAAATTCCACATTTATAATATAGATATGTTTTGGAATGATAATTTCAATCACTATTGGGAAACATATTTCTTGGTGACTTTTGGATTCATTTGACTGTACAATCAACCAGTGAACATGTATGTTCATTTTCCCATAGTGCCTGATTTCAATATATATCATGCACCAAAATTGGTATAAGACTCACACCCCAAGGCAGAATTTAATCTTCAAATATGGTTTAGAAATGAAATTAAAAGGCCTATAGGAAAAACTTATTTTTGGGCGCACTTGAAAATTTGTTACCATCCAACATTTGTACAAAGCTTCGGGGATGAGAATTTGTAGAGAGAGAGAGTTACAATTTGAAGGGTCAAAATAAGACAATCCATGATTTTTCTATTGCCTATTAAGGAAGGAAAATATTCTTTTAACCAACACATACAACATATGCCTCTTTCACTTCCTTCACCTCCCCTTTAAGGGTTTCCACCCCTCCTTCCTCTATAAAAGGATGGGAGACTAGACAAGAAAAATCCTTGAGTCTTAGTTGTAAATAGAGTCTTAGTTGAAATAGAGTCTTAGTTTGTAGTCCTCATTTTTTATACTAACATTTCACCTTTAACTTGTGTCCATTCACTTCTTAGTTGTAATCTTTAAATTCAACAATAAATATAGTCCTTTGTTCGATATTTGGATCTCGCATTTGGTTCTTGTTGTTTCTCCTAGTTCTTTCTTTTAGAGACTGGGATTATGAGAGAAAGACATTTAATTGTCACCACCTTTGGTCTACTTATAGATTCTGGACTTGTGGTTTATTGATTCCTACCTTCTTCCCCTTGTTTTTCCTCACCTATGACTAGTAAGTAGTTCCATTATCAAGGAGAGGGGAGTATACCCTTAGGCATGTGTTGATCGGATCATATTTTACACGACTATTTTAGATGGATAGTTTTCAATGTAGAAATTGCCAATTTAAATGGAGTAATTAAACTTTTTTATCATGAGCTAATTTGAGTTTATGCGATCGTGGAAACCAAGATTTAGAATGCCTAAACCAATTTCACAAGGATTTGGATGTGATCGTGGAAAACTTCTCCTTAGGATGAAGAACTAGGATGCAGGAACACCAAGATAAATGGGTTCACGTGGAGTTCCTCTCTTGCATTTTGTTTATGAATAATTTGCACACCTGCTTCTATTTATCTCTTGTTCTTGTTTTCACTTTAGCTAAGGTGGTGAAACCTCTAAGCCTCTATGCTTTTTCCTTCTGATTCAATCATTCTTCCAACACTTGTTTTTCATCGCTTCTCTTTAATTCTTGCACTTTACTTCTTGTTTTAGATGATCTTGTGTGCTAACAATCTTATTTGTTTACTTTCTTGTCTTAGAATAATATTTTCTTTCCTTTTCTTTAGGGTAATATTTTACTTTCTCTGCACTCTATTTTCTTATTCTAGTATAATCAAACAACCCCCAAACTAGAATTATCTTTCTTTCATTATTCAAAAATGCCAAAAAGAAATAATTTCAAAAATAAACCGGGATAGAAGAGAACAATCTTGAAAACATTTTCATGTGGGATCGACCCTTCTATACTAGCCTTCACCGAAAAGTAAAAAAGTATTAAACTCTATGATAATCACCATAGTGAATTGGTGTGCTCTTCAATGCATATCAAAAGTTCATTAATGAACTTAGAGTGGCTCCAACCATTAGGGACGTAGTATAGTTGCATTGTGATAGAATGGAGTTGTTGGAAAAACTAAGTAACTGAGATCCAATCAGCATTCCCCACACATAAAATCATATTTCCATATCATATGAGAGATCGTACAATGAGGATATGTGAAGATTTATTGAGTACCAAGTGAAGGGAATGTTATTGACCCCTTGACAAAAGCACTTTCACATAATCATGAAGGGCATGTTAGATCACTTGGTATTAAATTTGTAGGTGATTGTATCTAAGTTTAAGTGGGAATCTGCTGGTTTGTATGGATAGAAAGCTAGTCATGTGATGATTGTAGTGGCATGTCTTGTAGTTCATTTGATTAATGATAAAGACAATTTGGTCTATATGTTTGTTAAATTATGAGATGATGATATAACATGATACATGTCTAAAGAATGATATCGCTCGATAATATATGTCTTTGGATTGAGGACCTGAACAATGAGAGCATATGTATGATAACAGTATATATACATTCTTGACATGTCCCAAGTCATATTTACTGTGGAAAACAACAATAATACATAAGACTAGAACGTATGTTGATTGATGACAAAATCTCATTAGTCATGATATGTGACATCAAACCAAACACTTAGGTAGTTGTTAGAGAATAGTCTACCAGATAGACCTGTCATAAGAAGAGATACATGGGTAATAATCATAATCACATCTTCAATGTGATAGTGGTGATTTTGATTCTTTGACATGTAGTCACTACACTCATCACATATCATTCTATGTATTTTAACATCATCCAAAGTGACCATGAATAAGGGTTTCCATAAAGGTGATGCTTGGGTATATTGTGACACATGAGGTTTGTCTATGTGAGGTAGATGGGATTTGTCCCTCCTAGTGGAGTTGATATCCTGGCCACTAGATAAGTGAGAATGAAAAAATGTATGTCCATACTCATGTGAGTCAAATATGATATTGAGCTCATATACATCTCTACAGTCTCCTTTAGTTCAAGGAATAGAGACTGAATGATTAAGAGCATGATGATTCCATGCCTGGAGTTCTATTTGGATATCTGAGATAAAATAATTTTTTACAATCATGGGAACATTGATTAGGGGTCTAGGTTGAAGTTGTTCTCCACCTTTCCAATTACTTGGGTAGCAATAATGTGTTGTTAGATACCTCTCATTACTTGTGATGTCTAAATTAGTTATGGACATTCCTCCCAACAGAATTTGGGACCTATAGGGTCACAAGCATAGGATGCACTTGGAATAGGAGTTTAATCACAATTAAGGTTTAACATGGTTACTAAAGTGTTTAGGTAATCAAATTAAACAACATTGGTAAATGAGTTTACAGACTGGTGTGACGGTCGATCAACTAGAGAGTCAAATTGACCGGCTGATATGTACAAACATGGATGATGGGAATAATCAATCGACCGATTAGAATTTCCTATCGGGAAAGAAGACATATTCCCAATTGGATTGTCAAAATAAACCAATCAATCGATTAGATTATCCAATCGATCAGTTGGTCAAGTGATGATGCTGATATAATGATGTGTATTAATATTCACATCAAATCAATACTTTGGTGAATAAGTAAATATTCCAATCAAACTAAATCTAATGTCTTGTCAACAACTAGAGTATCATTCAATTGACTGGAGAGTCAAGTTGACTGAATGGAGATTTACAACAATAATAAAATCATGAAAGTTTGTCACTTCAACTCCCAGTTGATCTAGAAACCCTGGACCTTACCCTCCTATAAATAAGAAGGGTAGTCAAGGATTTCAGAAGAAACAACTAACATAGACAAACCCTATCCTATCATTGTTGTGGTAACATGATAGCCCAAACATGTGTTACCCATAATTGGGAGAGGAAGCAAGGAAGAACAAGTCAATGCTAGCATGTTGACATCCAAGGGACAAGCTATGTCCTATTGGCTCTAGCCAGCGCGATGAGGAGTTTTGAGTGGTCCATGTGGACTATGATAGATGTGTGGAGGTCATCACCCACATGCCAGGAGGACTATTTCATCCATTATCTGTGGTGTCATACTAGGAGTCTGCTTTGACTGTCATCCAAGTGATGTCAGATCTAGATGCACCGTGCTGAGAGGATTGTCACTAGACTTGCTCTAGGTCAAGGTATACAACTCGCAAACTCTATTTCATAAATGCATTATTGTTAACACAATTTGTTAGTTCTAGATGTGGCCAGTTTTTTTATTTGTGCTACCTTGTCTGCAACCTAATTTACCAACAATATGAACCACTGTGATTTATATAACATCTATCTAGAATGTATATAACTGAGATTTTGAATGGCTTTAACTCATTTGTTTTGTTTTTCAAGCTCAATTCCCCTTTCTACAAAAATTCCCAGAAAATGTTCTATCATTATGAGTAGAACATAATCAAATATGATGTTTTTCTTATGTGTATAAAATGTGATATATAAGAATCATATACTTTTTTTTAAAAAAGATGGAATATTATTAAGCAGAGATTGAATACAAAGCGGGTATGAAAGATATGTCCAAAGGATCGTTACACATAAGCCAGGGTGGCCATTGTGTGAACTCTACTCTGTGGTTGTTTTTTAGCACAAATTTGGCTGTTGTATCAGCAATTGTGGTGAACTCCCAGGGACTGTGTAGGATACAGTACGAGGGGTTGCTGAGGATCGTTTTTTTCTAGAGACGGTGATGAGCCTGGAGGCGGACTTGGTCACATTTCATGGAAGATAGCATTTGGACGGCTGATGTAGAGTCGGAGATGATTAGAACATTGGACCAACCTCGAGAATTTGCTAGAGCAGCGGCTTGCATGATTGCTAGAATTTCTCCTTCTGTTACAGACCCAGCCTTGATCGGGCCCCCGCATCCCAGGAGGATATTACCGTTAGGGCTTAAGGCCATACAGCCATAGCTGGATTTTGACGAAGACGGAATGTAGGCAGCGTCAGTGAGGATGATGAACTCATAGGATAGCGGTCGTGATTGACGCCCGGCTGAAGCGGATATTGCCGCGGCAGCATTAAGACGTAGGTGTTGAAGCTTATGCACTGTCTTCGAGCACAGCTGGATGAAGCGTACCGCAGGAGAGGTGGGAGTGATGCTACCCCCATGGACCTCCATGTTCCTCATGGTCCACAAGTGCCAAGACGCAACATGTTGAGTGGTGGTATGAAGGCTAACATATTCGCCTTTAACGATTTTATCGAGCCATATGTCTTCATCTTCAGTGAAGAATCCGAGGTCAGGGTGAAGTGCCTCCCATATGCAGTGCTTCTCGGATAATCTCGCAGGCAGTGGATGATGGTTTCGTCTCCATTGTGGCATCTTGGACAGACGTTATCAACCATGATATGATGGCGACGCTTCCCCAGGTTCGTGAGTAGGGCTCGATGTTGGAGGAGCCACAGAAAGGTCTTGATCTTCTCAGGAATGTGCACCTTCCAGATAGACTCCCAGGCACCCGGAACACTCAACTCCTTATTACTGCGTAGCCACCGATAAGCTGACCTTGCAGTCAGGTTGCCGCTTGGTTCGTTAGGCCAGATGAAGGTGTCGGGTCCAGCAGTATTGTCCGGTGGAGGTAGCATTCAGATGATGTCCCATGTGCAAGAGGGTAAGTAGGTCTGGATGAAATCCCAGTCCCACTCACAGTTGTCGAGGCCCATTGAGGAAACCTGGAGATCAACTAACTCGGTCGGGACAGAGTGGTTTGGGGCAAGGGTAATGACGTCTTCACCCACCAACCATTTGTCCTGCCAGGCTCTCGTGTCGATACCATTGGCAATAGACTTGGAGCATAAGCTTTGGAGCGAAGGTAGGTTGAGGGTGATAAAACGCCAAATAGCAGATCGAGAATTGTTGGCCGCGGAGCCTCTCCCTTTGTACTTCTCCTTGAGGATCTTGACCCATAACTTGTTAGGGTTATTCAGGTAGGTCTAGATGTTTTTGAGCATTAGAGTTGTGTTTAGATCTTGGGCGTCTTTAATGCCTAGGCCACCATGATCCTTGTTTGATGAGATTTTCTTCCAAGAGACCAGGGAAATCTTCTTCTGGTCACTCGAGCCTTGCCAGATGAATCGTCAAATGTGGCAGTTTATATCATCACAGAGTGCAGGCGAGAGGGGAGTCGTTTGCATTGTGTACATTGGGATGGATTGTAGTGTTGCTTTAGCTAGGCAAACACGACCGGCAAGTGAGAGGTGTCAGACAGTCCAGCTATTCATCCTACCCCGATCGCGTCAAGGATGCTGGAGTGTGTGGACTTGTTGGTCCTTTTGTGGAGGATCGGAACACCCAGGTATTTGCCAAGATCGTTCGTCACTTGAAAACCCAGCTTTCTGCTGATGCATCGTCTGTCTGATTGATTGACGTTTGTGGAGAAGAAGCATCGTGATTTTGCCCTGGACACCACTTTCCCAGAAGCTAGGGAGAAAGATTTCAGGATTTTCTTGATGTTATTGGCTTGAGTAGTCGAGGCTTCAGCAAGGAGGATGATATCATCCGCAAAACAGACGTGTGTGAGAGGTGAGCCTCCTCAGGTGAGGACAACCGGTTTACAAGTGCCGCTTTCTGAACTGTTATGGATCATCTGGCTAAGGCGTTCGAGACAGAGAACAAAAAGGTAGGGGCTCAGCAGGTCACCTTGCCTTACCCCTTGCGCCGTTTTGAAGGGTTACATGGGAACACCTTCCCAAATGATCGAAGAGACACCCGATTGGATGATGAACATGATTAGGTGAATCATCTGATTGGGAAGGCCCACCTTATATAGAGTGCTCTGGATGAACGAAAAACTCATCATGTCGAAGGCTTTGGATAGGTCTAGCTTAATGGCCATCCAACCCCTAGTTCCTTTTTTAGTCCGCATGGAATGAATGACCTCCTGCACCAAAAGAATATTGTCAGTGATCTTGCGTCCCGGTATGAAGCTCGACTGGCACGGTGAGATCTAGTCATCCAGCAAGGGCTTAATGCGTTCAACAATGATCTTGGAGATGGCCTTGAACACCACATTGTTGAGGGAAATCGGTCAGAGGTCACCACAGGTCTGTGGCGTCTTGGTCTTTGGGAGCAGCACCACATAGGAGTTCGCTAGCGCAGGATCCACCATCGCCGTTCTAAAGGCGTGCTGGATGGTTCGGATGACAGAAGGCCCAACGAGGGACCAACTATGCTGTAGGAAATCCACTGTGATTCCGTCTGGCCCAGGTGCCTTCGAGGGTGCCATCGAGAAAATGGTGTCACGGACCTCATTCGTAGAGTGTGGGACCAGAGTGTGGGATCCGGTATCAAGGGGAAGACTCCTGCATAATTGTTAGCATGTGCAGCTGAAATAGGCGAAGGATTAGTAAGCAAATTGATGAAAAAAGATTGGATATGAGCCCGCAGTGAGGTAGGATCTGTAATCCATTGCCCGTCATCATTCTTGAGGCAAGAGATTTTATTGTGATGTCTTCTAGCCCGCACGAAGGACTAGAAAAAGTTCGTATTCCGGTCGCCATGTTGAAGCCAGTTTATGTGTGCTTTCTGCTTCCAATCGGCCTCTTCGGAGAGCAAGATGCGATGATATTTCTCCCTGAGATCCACAATACGGCTGGTGATGTGGATATGGTCATTGTGGTTCGGCCTTCTTTGCAGCTCGTCCAGCTCGCAGAGCGTCTCTGACTTCTCTCTGTGCAAGGTTCTGGTAGCGTTACGATGCCAAACGGTTGCGACTTTTTGGAAGGTAGGAAGAGCTTCAGCGAAGGAGACTGACCAGTCCCAACCCGAATGGACGCAAGCTGTGAAGTCCTCGTTCATGAGCCAACTAGCTTTGGTTTTGAAGGTAGGAGTGTTCGTTCTATTGGAGCTCTTGGTGCACCCTAGTCCAGTGGTAATAAGGATAGGGTTGTGGTCCGAGGTGACGTGAGGGAGCACCTGGATCTTGGTATGTGGGAGTTGGGTTAACCATGCCTCATTTGCTATGGCTCTGTCAATCCTTTCGCGTATCATGCCTCTCCGGAAGGTGAAAAATTGACCTGCTGCGCCCAGGTCGGCAAGACCAGTGTCGTGGAGGCAATCATGGAATAAGGCAGAAGAGGCTGAATCAAAGAAATTGCTGCCAATCTTCTCTGTGTGGCTGAGCATCATATTAAAATCACTGGAGGCCAACCATGGTGAACCTTGGGGCGGAATGATGGAGACGAGGCGTTGCCATAGCCATTTCCTCATTGTAGGTTGAGGGCTGCTGTATGTGGAAGTGAATAAGATGTTGCCATTCAGCCGGCAGTGGATGAATTGGTGGTGGTTCAGGAAAACTTTGACATTACATCTCGCGTCGTCCCACAGGAGCCAGATCCCTCCTGAGAAACCCCTTGCTTCGACTCGGTGAGAGGAGGGAAAACCCATCTTTTGGATGATGTCGTCGGCAACCACACCACTGTAGCGGGGCTCAATGATGACCATAAGGTGGAGTCTATGAGATCTACGGAGTTCTTTAATGTATCAGATCTTATCGTCGGAGCGTGCTCCTTGGATATTGAGGGTGATGATATTCATAAAGATGGGAAGAGGGTGAAAAGTTAGGCAATTGCCGCCCGCAATTCGATCTCCTCTTCTGGGACTGTCGGGACTACGGAGTCTTCCCTTCTTGTGGATTCTTTCTGGCATCCTGGATGTGGCCTGAATGATAATTTGTCGGTTGCGGAGAGTCACCGTGTGACCTCCTATTGACTTAGGGCCGAGGTGCAGCGGTGGCAAAGAGCTCGGGTCACCCTCCCAAAACTGGAAGGGTTCAGCTGGATTGGTGGCGAGGGGTCTCCCTTGGGCCACTTCATCATCAACTAGGTTAATGAAGGTGTTTTGTGGGATGGCGTTCTTTGAGGATTGGGTGTCTTGCTTCTTCTTCTCCGCCTTTTTCCGTTGGCGTCGGCTACCTCCTGGCAGCCACTCGCGCTCGTCATCCTGGGGATGCAACTTGCTGACTTCCACTGGCGCCTTCGCCTTGTCCTGGGAGCCTGTGGGAGTGGCATTGTCTTTCTTTGGCGGGACAACCTTCCTCTCTGGTTTCTTTGCATGGATGGAGGGTGAGTACGATGGGGGTTGTTCTCCTGATGGCGCTCCCACCTCAATAACACACTCCGCCTCTACATGGCCAAGCCTGCTGCATCACATGCATAGTTGGGGCAGGTTCTCATATTCAAGGCGTAGGTGCTCGCCATTGAGCATATACCCTGGTAGCAGTGGACGTAATGTGTCGACTTCCATGGCCATCCTCGCGAACTTCCCTCTGTTCCCCTGGACAGTGTTGTCGTTGATCATGATCGTCCTCCCCATCGTATTGCCTATACTCTCCAGGAGTCTGTTCTGGTATAAGTGGATCGGTAGATCCGGTATTCGAGCCCACACTACTATCTTCCTTGGGATTTGGTTTGATGGCCGGAACTCAGGATACTAGGATTGTACAGAAAGGTAATTGTCGAAGATGGTGTAAGGCCCTCCAGTCATGACCTTGATAAACTCATATTCACTCGAAAGCTGGACGATGTAGTATCCATACTCGAGATCTATGACCCTGTAACGCTCCGATAGCCCCCAGAGGCTCTGGATGCGATTTATCAGGGCATGGTAACCTATTTTCAGGCCGAGGGCCTTGACGATCACTGCATTCTACCATGGCTCCAGTAGCGGAGGAAGAACATCCATCCTGACTGTGAAGGAAGGCAGAGTACCAGCACGGTCTATTATGATGTCTTCAGACTTCAGCGTATCTGACGATACCGGGTTTGGAAGGTGCGGTCCCAGTCCTCTGCTCGCCTCTTCCTTAAAGGAAGGTCGAGGGGGTGGCGATCCCTGCATCTCCACATCCGTGTCGGGTTGTAGGGTATTTGTGCCTTCAGACATAGGGATTTCATTTGCATCAGTCTCGATTGGATCATTATCAGGGGGCGGGCAGGCCTCCCTTTCCCCCTCCCACCGATGCCTCCTCTTCCCCCTTTGTCGCTGTCTCTCCCAAACCCTAGAGGCGTCGCAATGTAATTCTATGATTTTCTCCATATACTTTCCTTTGGATCTTGTATGCAATCCCTATTTAATAATTATTTTCTTGAAAATTAACTTGTCCCCAATTGAGAGAAAAGAAAATCCAGTGTGCTCGGAGTCCACTTCATTCTTCTTGAAATTTACATGAAAAAACTATGGTTTTAAGCGACATATATTGATGATGACATTCAGAACATTCTTTTGTACCGCTATGAGGTTAATAATTAGAAAGTACCTAGACACCTTGGTAAACATTGTGTTGTTACTTAAACAAACCATCAAAAACATGTTAAACTACAACATTGATACAAGTTTGTTCAAAATATCTACCTATAAATGTTAATTAAAAATTATTTGCCAATGATTTACTATATAAAAACTTACATAATATTAAAAATATATGTATTGGAATATCAAAGTGATTTCAGACATGATGGTAGGGTTTGGATGAGGGAGAGGAGGAGGCCAGAGAGGTGGGGGTGTCCATGGTCGGTGGCCCTCCTGACAAAGGTGATAAAGGCTAGGTTCTACTAGAAATACCTTAGTATTTTGTCTCGATTGAATAAGAGGATATCTTGAATATCTTTCCCTCGGGGGCTTGACCACCTCTGACCTTCCCTCCCGGGCTTGGTCTCTTATCTTACATCTAGAGATTGTAAGTAGGTTTGGGAAAGTATATATGTATACATAAATTCAGATAGTCATATTCACTTTAAAGATTGTAGAAATAAAATCATCCAAGTAGTTATTTCCATTAAATCAATGAAATGTAAGAAAATTCTAGGAAACTAAAGTGAGTAACCATAAATAACCACATACCTGATTGGAGATCTCATAGGAAATAAGCACAATCCAGTCCAATTAGGAAATATAAGCAATCAATCAAGCCAATCACACAAGCACAACTGAATCCTGAAAAGCATGTACATCCTATTTACTACACACTCAAAAAGAAATTACTTTATTGACTTGGGATTACTTCCTATGGTTTCTTATCTGAATTAGGGTTTCTGTAGGGTTCTTTAGTTCTATTTTTCAACTATCACTTTTTATATCAACAAAACCCTAAAACATCAACATATATACCAAAACCCTAATTACTCAACCTATTCACATTGAAGCCTCTTTATCATCAATTTGGCTTAGGATCATCCTAAAATCATTTTATATAAAGGATTTCAAAATAAAATTCATTAACACCTAGATTAGGGTTTCTAATCCCATTAATGCACTTTATTTATATGAAACCCTAAATTAGCCAATTAAGCACATGGATAATCCTTTTGCAATACCCACACATTATGTATCTTACAAAATCCATATCTGCTAATCCATTTATCCTTTTGATCCTGAATTTTAGAGGGAAGTCCATGATGACCTAAACTACTTGTGTGCCATGTGTGGGACTCAAATTGGAATGTATGAGGGACTTTTGTTCATAATCAAGTTATCACTTATTAATGCATATTTTCTCTCTGCTATTCTTTTATTTTCCTTTATATGGATTCCTTTTACCATTAGAAACCATGTGGGCTTGAAATGTCATCCATGATGATCAATCATACATCTTTCCACATATTTCTTATATTTTCATCATTATCTCTAATTTCCTTCTTAATAATGCATTATTTGATTTCATATTTTTCTTTTAACATATTGGACTCATAACATATTATAATCCACAAAATCACATGCATAAAGGAAATATTGCAAAGGAAATCCATTCAATACACATAAATCATATAATTTCCATGATCATACATTTATTGGAGAAATTGCATTTCAAACCATTCAAGCCCAAAAATTGGGGTTGTAACATCCTTCCCCTCTTATAGGAATTTTGCCCTCAAAATTACACCAAACATACAAACAATTCTGGATAAGATTTTTTTCCATGTCCATGATCATCTCCCATGTGGCTTCCTCATCTCCATGCTGCTTCCAAAGAACCTTTATCATCTTATATTCTTACATCTGAGTTCTTTCACATTGGTATCTAGAATCATCATAGGTGACTAAGGATATGTCATCCTCCCTTGAAGCTCACTACGTTCAATGCTCAGCTCATGGCTTGGGTACATCATATCACATAGTGCTCTAGATCGGATACATGGAACACATCTCGTAGCTTGTTATCCTGAGGGGTAAGGGTAAACATAATCAACTTCCCCAATCCACCTCAAATGGACCCATGCATTAGGGACTCAGAATTCATAGCTATAGCTCGGAGGGGTCAGATTTTCAAAACACATGCTCGCCCACAATGAACTGCATTTCAGTCTACTTCACATCAGCACATGACTCCTATCGACTTTAGGCTTTCTCAACCATTGCTCGATCAAAGAGACGTCATCCCCATACATTGTGGTTTCTCAGACCTTCACAAGTTCCTTTCACTGACATCATTCTAGTGAAGTGGTGACCAATACAGCCTCCCTTCCAAAGCTTCATACATCTCGATATTGGCTATGGTGGCTATCATAACAAGCAAACTTTGCTGGGTGCAGGAACTGCTCCCATGTATCACCCTAAATGAGAACACATGCTCTCATCAGACCTTCTAAAGTCTAGATCATACTCTCTTGACTTTCCGTCAGTCAGGGGTGATATGCGGTACTAAACTTCAACCTAGCATCGAGTTCTTCTTGTACCTACTTCCACCACATGGAAATAAACTTGAGGTCATGCTCAAGATATTAAACTTGAATCATTGTGTAGTTGAACTATCTCACTCTCCTATATATATGGTTCAACTAGATCTACCACACTGGAATACGTCGATTTGGTAAGGTGATCTACCGTAACCCATATTGAACCATGACCTCTCTTGGTCTAGGGAGACCCACCACAAAGTCCATGGTGATCTGCTCCCGTTCCCCCTCGAGGACTCCTTGTAGCAACTCACTGGGTTAGTGGTGTTCAGCCTTCACCCTATAGCATGTATGGAAACTAGCCACATGCAACTCTATATCCTTATTCATCCCATCTCTTCAAGGTAACACTAAAACTTTAACCATCTTGGTAGTACCACAGTGTACCCTGTACTTAAAATCATGTGCTTCTTGTATGACATGATTCCTCAAGGGCGGATCCTCAAAAACCCCAAAACACTCTCATAGTGGACTTCACCACCTACTTTTCCTGAGAGGTATATATGAGGTTCTTATAATTATCATTTTATCTCATCAAGCTCTGGGTTGGCTAATTGGGAAACCACCAACTTGACCAATGGGTCTGGTTGTATCTGGGTGTTAGCCACATAGGTCTAGTCCTCTAATGGTTACAAGGTCCACCTAGCAATCTTTTTCAACTCTCTCTACCGGTTAGACAAGACAACTGTACACCTGAGTTGTGTCTCAGATTAGAGTATTTTTTACCCCATTGATTTCCTTATGTGATAGGTGATGGTGAAAACATAAACCTTCATATACTCCACTCATCATCCTTGTCTCAGTTTTAGATCTATCTAAGTCAAGAAAACTTCGAGCTCTTACTTTCAACATCTCGATTATTAAACACAAATTTGTAACTCATAAAATCCAAACTTCCCTTGACAAACTTGTCCTCATATGATGATTAACTTAGTTCATTTATGCATGCATACCATCTATCCAATATACTTCCAGAAGGGTGTGGTACATCCACTATCCTCAAACATCATAGAAATGTTTCAACTCATACCACCTTGATCCTTAGTATATGGCATGTTTTTTGTCCTGTCTCTCTCCCCCATAACAAGATGAAATAAGCATTTGGCTATAGTCCAAATATAGAGTTCATCTCATTCCAAGAGTAGAGATGGTTCATCACACATCACCATTAGACTTTCCAGTCTAAGTTGAAACATAACTCTCATTACTCCACACCATGAACATATCCAATATGGGTCTACACCCATGGGAAGGCTTTTCCCATCACCTTTGGATCATAATGTCTCTCTTATGTATAATCTGTAGTCAATACCTCATGGTCTCTAGGGTTTTGGTACTTTTGTGGTGATCTGACCCTTATGCATCTAGGGAGTGCCTATCACATTTACCCCTTAGGCCCCATGAACTAATGTGGCCAACCTCATTACCCATGGGCCTCAGGCAAAGGTAGTTGTTACCTCCCGACTCTATGGTCTTGTGCATTCAGGGAACAAACAACTCCTACTCCCATCGGTCTTATCCCTACTTGGCCTTAGTGTTGACTTAGGATTCTACCGTAGCTTGTGGTTTCTCTATTGATACTCAAGAACATCTCATCCTTGAGTCCTCACTCAAATCTCCATCCTCTCTCTAGGCATTCTTACATCTCTTCATAAGAATCATGGAGACCTACCTATCTCGGTCTTGTCCCATACAAGTTACCTCCATGGAAACATATCATCATGCCCTTAGAGATGGTCACACATGGGTCCATAGATTCATGTTCATACTGTGTACTCTTACACTTATCTCATCAAGCTCTTATAAGTGGCTTATTTAGGTTATCTCAAACTTAAATAAATGTTGGTGCTCACCCTACATGAAGGGTCCCTCCCCAGTATGGGAGAAAACTATTACTTGACAGTAACAAAGGTCACAAAACATTCTTATCTGCAAGGTTTACATCATCATGTATATGATTAGCTTCTAACATGATACTTATGCACGTATCTATCAAGTAGGTAACCTACTAAACCATGATAAGTTCCTGGGTATGTCATACTTGTTCATCATTCCTCAAGGTTGGATCCATATCACACATACATAAGTCACCAACTTGCATAAGTGGCTCATCAATCATATATCTCAGTTTAAGTGGGGTTTCCTTTATATCTAAAACATGGGGGTTCCACTCATAATTCCTTATGAACTCAGTCAAACTTGTGAGTATTATGTGCACCATGTACTACTACTTCCCCTCTTTGGTCCAGGAACCCCAGGTTCACCTCTTATGCATTAGTTGTCTAACTACATGCTCAGTTGTTCAGCCATGAATTGAACCTATACCAAATAGGGCATATACATCCTAACACTCCTCCACATGGACAACCCATAGAGTCCTACACTAGGAAAACCAACTGGGTGCGAGACCTCACAACTTGATATCATGTCATACCTCTCTAGGGTCTTTTAAAGTCTCTTTCCTACACTCAAAAGGTAGGCTCTCACATCATCCATACGTTTGTTCAGGAAGCCTCTTTCTCTCTTTGAGGGTTTGGATACTCTAAAGCTGCCCAAGGAACTATGAGCCTTCAAAGATCGTTTATGAGACAACCATGTATATCTACTCAGGGTCATCTATTCTAGGCCATATTATACCTAACCTCCGCATGATTCCTCATGTCTCAGAGTCTAGGTTTCCATCTGTTACAACCCCAATTTTGGGTTCATTTGGTGAGAAATGTAATTTCTCATATTAAAGATATTTGAACAACAAATGATATAATTTGTTTGGAATAAATGGATTTCGTTTACAATAGCCTTGATAATTATGTTGTGGGCTTTATTGGCTATTTGGCCCAAATAACAAGAAAATTCAATTCGTTTATGAATAATTGAGTTTTTGAGAAAAGAATACGATAGAAACCTCTATTAGGAAAAATGATGTAATCCAAGGATGGATTTCGTGCCTCTTGGATTCATTGGGTACCAAGGAGTCCAAAGTTGCATAAAGAGTGCAATAAGAAAAGAAAAGATCAATTAAATATTTCTTTATTAAGAAAGAAATTGAAAACAATGGTAAAATGTGGAAAATAAGTAAAAAGAGGTACAATTGAGTTATCCTTAGTGGAATTTCGTATCCCAAGGATTCCTAATTATAAAAGGAATACCAATGAGGAAAATAAAATAGAAATAAAGAGAAATCCTCAAAAAGATCTATTTTAATGAGAAATAAACAAGATAATGAGAAATAATAAAGAATAATGCATTTAGATGCATCTTGAAGGATAATGAGTATCCAATAAAAAGGATTTCGAAATAATAGAGTTTCTTGGGATCCAAGGAGTCCCAATAAAGAGTAAAGAAAGACAAAGTATCAAAATTGCAAAATAAAGGGATAATGGGAATACATAATTAATGAATTTCATGGTTTTGTTGAAGAAAGGGTATTTTCTACAAAAAAGGAAATATAATTTCGTGGCTAATAAGCTAAAAGCCAAGAACAAAGTATATTTTAAAGAGGTAAGTAGGAGAGATAATCTTGCTTCTCCATGAAGGAATTGGATTCCTATTAGAAGAGAACTTTTTTTCTTCATGGGAAAGAGTCTTAGGGCTTGGACAACCACCCCTATATAAAGGGTTGATCTATGGCCCGAGTTGAAGAAAAATCCCACGTATTCAACCCTCTCTTCTCCTTATTCTTTGTCCAAACCCTAACCCAAAGGGTAGAGAAACCTTGGAGCATACATGCGGCTGTGGTGTGTTGTTGGTGAAGTCACGAAGCTACCCCAACGATCTGGGTAATTGGCTTCCATCACCTTTGCTCTGAAGTACGTTCCAAGCACCTAGCCAATCTGCAGGGTCTGCCGCCTTGGATGCCACTACTGGCCTGACTCCGGCCACCTCGGTCGCAGCTAGGGATGAGCATCGTGTTGGCTAAATGGACATCTGTAAATCCTTTTCTTTTGATAATGACAATCATTTCATTCTTGTTAATCTAACGAGCTACTTGAGTGTTGCAGGAATAAGGTGGATGACAAAGCACTAGGGAATCTATATGCTTGAATGATTGTAAATGTCATGAAATGTAATCAATTGTAAACTTGTACAAATATATAATGTACAAGTACTTAGACTTCATGTAAATCAAGCGTTAGATCTTCCCTAGCTAAACACTACATTTAGATAGGTCATCCCCTTCAACAGTGTCACATATGCACACTCATACACACACTTAATGTCTTCATTTGAAACATTGAAACAGGGTATATCTCGGTCGACAAAATCCTCGACCGAGACACTCTCGGTTGACAAACTTCTCGACCGAGAAAGACCCAAGTAGCCGTTAGACACAGCTGACAAGGTAGTTGGCAGTTGGAGATAAACGTTGCAAACACTTGATCCAGAGAGCCTATCGGTCGACAAAATGTCGACCGAGTAGGTGTCTCGGTCGACCATTTCTCGACCGAGATGGTCTCTGACAACAACTGTAGAATTAATTAACTAGCCATTGTTAAAGCAACTAACTAATATCTAACGGCTAGTTAAGCACTTAGAAACCCCTAGAAAGTGTCTAGAACGTCCTTAAGCAATTGTAGGACATTCCTATAAATAGGACATGCCTTAGGACACCTAAACTCACTTGATTCCACACTTGAGCAATCTTTGAGCATACATTTACATTGAGCAATCTGTTTGTGAGCAATTAAGCATATTGGCAACTAGCTACTTCCTCTCCTAGCTCAAATTTCGTGTCCTATAGGCTATCATCTCCTAATCCACAACAATCACAATTCCATACACATTGGTTAGGAGATCTACACGCCTGATCTAGGCAAATCAAGCCTTGTGCTTCAAAGGATAAGTTGTAATTTCCATTTTCCTTTCTTGTTCACTATTATTGTTTGTACTCTCCTTGCTACTCCTAGGTTGGAGGCTGCGGATTGGAGAGGTTGGAAGATCTTCTTGGTGAAGAAGGGGACTTTGAACTACTTCAAGAAGGCTGGTGCAACGGTAGGTTACTTCTAAAGAGGAAGGCTACTTCAAGAAGGCTACCTCGGGTTGGTGCATCTACTTCAAGTGAAGGCTGTTCAAGGGGTGTAAGAAAGTATTGTATTTTGTGTAAATCCTTGTGAAGGTAATAAAATTGATACTTTCAAAATCCCGGTTGGGTAAGCAACCGGGTAGTGGATTGACAATCTTAGTGTTTGCTAAGATTGGAACCACTCTAAACACTTGTCTCCTTCTTCCATTTTCAATTGTGGTTGTTTGAGTTAAATAATTGTTAAAATAATTTAAAAACTCTATTCACCCCCCCCTCTAGTGTTTTTCAATTGGTATCAGAGCAGGCTTCAAGGAACCCTAACAATGACTTGAAGAATGGGTGACGGGGTGCTTAACAACCTTAACCTTGAAGGGAGACTTGTTGCTAGACCTCCAGCATTTGATGGAACAAACTACACATATTGGAAGAGAAGGATGCAATTCTACTTCCAAGTCATCAATTGGGACTTATGGAGGATGGTGTCAACCCCATACGAGCTTGCTCAAACACAATATGCAGAGTGGGATGCAAATACGGTAAAGTTGCCTCAAATGAATGCCAAAGCTATAAGCATTTTATATTGTTAAATTTCGATAGGAGAATTTAATAGGATATCAAATTGTGACACAGCCTATGACATTTGGCATAGACTGTCCATAACTTATTAAGGTACAGTTCAAGTCAAGAATTCTAAGATTAGCATGCTTAAACAAAAGTTTGAACACTTCCGTATGGATCCAAATGAATCTATTAGTGAAATGTTTGCAAAATTCTCTTCTATTGTTAATGGTTTAAATGCCCTAGGAAAAACTGTTCTTGAAGAAGATCAGGTATCAAAAATCCTTCGATCACTTCCTCCTAAATACAAGCCAAAGGTGACAGCCATTGAAGAAGCTAATGACCTCACTCGACTGAAAATGGAGCAACTCATAGGCAATCTAGAAGCTCATGAAGCAACCCTAGAAGAGGAAGAAAGAAGAGAATGTGAACTTCAGCAAGGAAAGAAGAAGGATGTGGCTCTAAAAGCTTCAAAGATAATCACACCAGAAAGTGAGGAGTCAAGTGAAGAAGAAGGAGAAGAAGCCTTGATTGTCAATGGTAAGAAATATAAAAGATTTAAATCTAACAAAATTTCTAGTTCTTCTTCTTCTCCTCCTAGGTGCTTTGAGTGTGGAAAGAAAGGACATTTCAAAAATGAATGTCCTAAAGCAAAGAAAGGAAAGAAAAGCTCACACAAGAAGAAGGGAGAAAAAGCCTATAAAGCTGCATGGGACAAGTCAAGTGAAAGTGAAAGCGGAGAAGAAAAGGTAGAATGTCTAATGGCAAGAGAAGATGATGAAGACTCTCAAGAGGTAAGCCTACTTGATCTTCCTAAAGAAGATTTAATTACTAGTCTACAAGAAATTCATGATAAGTATGTTGATGTCAAGAAGAAACTAAAGAAGGTTATCAAAACAAATGATGAGCTATATGCTAAATTAAATGATCTCTCTTCTGAAAAGAACAACATTGATCTTGAGAATTTGTCTTTAAAAACATCTTTAAATGACTGCACTAAAAAGCTACTCACTCTAGAAACAAACGTTGATCTTCTCTCTCAAGAAAAGACTGAATTGTTAGCTAAACTAAAAGATTTTCAGACTCAACCAATTCTGTGTAACCATCTAGACTATGACAATGTTGTAAAAGAAAGAGACTCCCTATTATCTGATTTAGATCAAGCAAGAAAAGATTTACACAAGAAGATGGATGACATTGCTAAGCTACAAAGAAACCTACATGAGTTAAGAAGAAAAGATATCCTTGACAACATCCTAAAAGCCTCCTCTAGTTTCAATGGAAGAAAAGGTTTAGGATATTCTCAAAAGAAAAATCAACCCAAAAGAACTCGGACTATGTTTGTACGTAAGAACACAATTCCTAGAAAGAGAAATGAAGTTGACTCTATTACTTGTCATTTTTGTCTACATCTTGGACATTATTCATTTTCATGCCCTTATAAGACCAAGGATTCCTACTTAGTTTGGGTCCCAAAACCCCAAACTTAGTAGAGTCGAATGCAATTTAGTTGAGATATGATCAAACACTCAATTTTGCAATTTATATTGTCTTATCTCAACTTAATAAAAGGTTTCATGCATTATGGTAATTTTCTGAACTACTGTACTGAAACAGAAACTTAGTCGGTCGAAGTATTGTCGACCGAAAATATAATCGGTCGAACTTTTGTCGACCGACCAGATGCCTGTAACAAATCAAAATCAACAGCAACTATTTCGGTCGAAAGTTGGTCAACCGAGAAAAATCTCTGTTTTTTCTTTGTTCTTAATTTGCAATACAGCAACCTTCTCGATCGACGATTAGTCGACTGAGAAAGATGTTGGTCGAACAATTATCGACCGACTGAAGTTCTGAATCAGAATTTTTATACAGTCTGTACTTAAATGCTTCTAACCATATCGGACCATCACATGGGTACCAAAACCTACATTTTAATGCAGGATTGGGTGGTCGACAGTGGATGTTCCAAACACATGACCGGAAACAAGGATGCATTTCAAACTTTTGAAGAAAAGAAGAGTGGAACAGTCACTTTTGGAGATAACGGTAAAGGTAAAATCATTGGAATAGGTAACTTTGGTACAAACCTCGAAATAAAGAATGTTCTACTCGTTGATGGTTTGCACCATAACTTAATAAGTGTGAGTCAATTATGTGATAGTGGCTATGATGTTTTATTTAACAAAACCTGCTGCAAATTATTAATAGAAAACACTACAATTGTTGTCTATGAAGGAAAAAGAGTTGGAAATCTTTATATTCTTAGACCTAACTCTATGAAATATGTAGTAGGAAAATGCTTGCTTGCAAATGAAAATACTTTACAACTGTGGCATAAAAAACTAGGACATGCTAGTTCACATGTTATCAAAAAGTTAGTGAAATATGATCTTGTTCGTGGTTTGCCTACTTTATCCTTTGATCAAGTTGAAAATTGTGAACCATGTACATTGGGAAAGCAAACAAAAACCTCTTTTAAACCTAAACATGTACTTAGCACCAGTAGATCTTTAGAATTAATTCATATGGATTTATTTGGACCCATGAGGACACAATCTATTGGTGGCAAAAGATATTGTTTTGTTATTGTTGATGATTATAGTAGATATACATGGGTACATTTTATTGCAACCAAAGATGATACTATTCATGTTTTTATAAAATTTTGTTCCATGATTGAAAATCTATTATAAAGAAAAATATGTACCATTAGAAGTGATCATGGTGGAGAATTTGAAAATCATGTATTTGAAGAATTTTGCACATCTCAAGGGTACACTCACAATTTTTCTGCTCCACGCACTCCACAACAAAATGGTATAGTTGAAAGGAAAAATCGATCACTACAAGAAATGGCTAGAACTATGATGCTCGAACATAACACACCCAAAACCTTTTGGGTTGAAGCTGTAAACACCGCATGCTATGTGTTAAATAGAGTAACTGTTCACTCTCATTTGAAGAAAACTCCATATGAAATAATACATTCTAAGAAACCTAGAGTTGACTATTTTCATACCTTTGGATCTACATGCTATATCTTAAATACCAAAGATGATCGAGATAAGTTTGATTCTAAATCCCACAAAGCATTCTTTTTGGGGTATTCTACCTCTAGAAAAGCATTTAGAGTCTACAACACTATCTCTAGAAAAGTTGAGGAATCTATTCATGTCTCTTTTCATGAAGAGTCCAAATCAGAAAATCTAGAAATAATTGATCTTACTAATCAATTCAAAAACTTAAACATACCAAATGATAGTGAGAAAGATACTACAAACAATAACCAAGCTGAAACACAACCTATACCTAGACTGATTAAGGATCATCCTCAAGAATTAATTATTGGAAATCCAAATGATAAAGTAAAAACTCGGTCTTCCTTTAAGGATGTCGCAAACATGGCTTTTGTTTCTATCATTGAACCTAAGAAGATATCTGAAGCTCTTAAATATGATTATTGGATAATAGCAATGCAAGAAGAATTAAACCAATTCACAAAAAATGATGTATGGAATTTAGTTCCTAAACCACAAGATAAAACCATCATTGGAACTAAATGGGTTTTTAGGAATAAGCTAAATGAGGTAGGAGAAGTAATAAGGAATAAAGCTCAGTTAGTAGCACAAGGATATAATCAACAAGAAGGAATAGACTTTGATGAAACGTATGCACCAGTAGCTAGACTTGAAGCTATTAGAATGTTACTAGTTATTGCTGCACATAAAAACACCAAACTCTACCAAATGGATGTAAAAAGTGCATTTCTAAACAGAATCATTCAAGAAGAAGTATATGTTGCCCAACCACCCAGTTTTGAAATACTGGAAAAAGGTGACTATGTTTATAAACTTAAGAAAGCACACAATCCTATTTTACACAGCAGAGCTAAACATATTGAAATCCGTCATCACTTTTTAAGGGATCATATTTCTAAAAATCATGTTTCCCTTCATCATGTTGATACGGAAGATCAATTCGCTGATATTTTTACAAAACCGCTTCCACTAGACCAATTCAACAAAATAAGGAAGCAATTGCTTATCACTTCTTTGGAAGATGTTTTCTTTGATATTTGTGCTTCTTAACAATGTCATTTATTTGCATCATTTTGGCTTTTAATGGACATCTTTGTCATTGAATTTGTTGGGACATCTAATTAAGGGGGAGTTTTATTTTTAACGGATATTTTTTTGAAATGACAAAGGGGGAGAAATAAATATAAAACTTAGTAATTGTGCAAAACTCAATCAATGAGTTTCATAAACTCTTGGCTTTACATTGAAAGTTGCTATATTCCCTAAAGAATTGGATTTCATGTTCCATAATTCATGGGGAATAATAAGCACACATTTTATAAACAAGAGAAGAAATTCACAAAGGTAATCTTCAGGTATGAAACTCACATGTTTTATATTTTCTTATTTTATATTTAGGAAATGTTTGTCATCTTCAAAAAGGGGGAGATTGTTGGCTAAATGGACATCTGTAAATTCCTTTGTTTTGATAATGACAAACATTTCATTCTTGTTAATCTAACGTGCTACTTGAGTGTTGCAGGAATAAGGTGGATGACAAAGCACTAGGGAATCTATATGCTTGAATGATTGTAAATGTCATGAAATGTAATCAATTGTAAACTTGTACAAATATATAATGTACAAGTACTTAGACTTCATGTAAATCAAGCGTTAGATCTTCCCTAGCTAAACACCACATTTAGATAGGTCATCCCCTTCAACAGTGTCACATATGCACACTCATACACACACTTAATGTCTTCATTTGAAACATTGAAACAGGGTCTATCTCGGTCGACAAAATCCTCGACCGAGACACTCTCGGTCGACAAACTTCTCGACCGAGAAAGACTCAAGTAGCCGTTAGACACAGCTGACAAGGTAGTTGGCAGTTGGAGATAAACATTGCAAACACTTGATCCAGAGAGCCTGTCGGTCGACAAAACGTCGACCGAGTAGGTGTCTCGGTCGACCATTTCTCGACCGAGATGGTCTCTGACAGCAACTGCAGAATTAATTAACTAGCTGTTGTTAAAGCAACTAACTTATATCTAACAACTAGTTAAGCACTTAGAAACCCCTAGAAAGTGTCTAGAACGTCCTTAAGCAATTGTAGGATATTCCTATAAATAGGACATGCCTTAAGACACCTAAACTCACTTGATTCCACACTTGAGCAATCTTTGAGCATACATTTACATTGAGCAATTTGTTTGTGAGCAATTAAGCATATTGGCAACTAGCTACTTCCTCTCCTAGCTCAAATTTCGTGTCCTATAGGCTATCATCTCCTAATCCACAACAATCACAATTCCATACACATTGGTTAGGAGATCTACACGCTTGATCTAGGAAAATCAAGCCTTGTGCTTCAAAGGATAAGTTGTAATTTCCATTTTCCTTTCTTGTTCACTATTATTGTTTGTACTCTCCTTGCTACTCCTAGGTTGGAGGCTGCGGATTGGAGAGGTTGGAAGATCTTCTTGGTGAAGAAGGGGACTTTGAACTACTTCAAGAAGGCTGGTGCAACGGGAGGTTACTTCTAAAGAGGAAGGCTACTTCAAGGGGGAGCTTGGAGTTACTTCAAGAAGGCTACCTCAGGTTGGTGCATCTACTTCAAGTGAAGGTTGTTCAGGGGGTGTAAGAAAGTATTGTATTTTGTGTAAATCCTTGTGAAGGTAATAAAATTGATACTTTCAAAATCCCGGTTGGGTAAGCAACCGGGTAGTGGACTGACAATCTTAGTGTTTTCTAAGATTGCAACCACTCTAAACACTTGTCTCCTTCTTCCATTTTCAATTGTGGTTGTTTGAGTTAAATAATTGTTAAAATAATTTAAAAACTCTATTCACCCCCCCCTAGTGTTTTTCACATCGGGCCGGGTTATACCGGGTTTTGCTTGTCCCAAACCCAAACCCACATTTTAAAGCAGGCCACGGGTCGGGTTCAGGCTCAGATAAAATTGAAAAATGTCAGCCCATACCCGACCCATATAAAAATGCTGGGTTTCGGGCCGGATTCGGGTTTGCTCATATAACATTGAATGAGCATACTAAATTTTGCTAGATCTAACTTTTTAACATGAAAACTGAATTACTGTAAATGTATTTTGTGATAAACCTTCAAAAGAATGTATATACACTATATTGAAAGAGTAACAAATCATTTTCTGGTACATGTGAATGTATGAGAAGTAAAAAATCAATGGAGTCCACAGTGTTAGTGCCTTTTTGCCTCCTCATTCTATATGTATATATAATAAAATGGGTTTTGGAAGGGCAAAAGATCATTTGTCTCCTACATGTGGGCATATGAGTAAAAAGATGAGCATAATCTACGATGCACTGAGCAAAAGATCATTCGTCTCCTATATGTGGACACAATGAGATCAAAATAAAGAAATCAAGTATGTCTATTCAAGTCAATCATGGTTATCTTACTAGTATGAATTCATTAATGATGTTGATTGATTGCATAGTATCCATGTTGCCATTGGTTAGGTACATACTACATATTGCATCAAGAAATTTGTATGTTTTTCTTTCAAGACAAAGATAGATGTATAGGTAAATAATGTACATAAAATATAATCTGGGCATTTGGGTTTTCGGGTCTGGGTTTACCTCTGCCTGTACCCAGCCCAAATAAAATATGAGTTTAAATTTTAAGCCCGACCCACCCATATTGTAAACCGGGTTCGGGTCTGGATCGGGTTATGCAGGCAGGGTCGCGGGTCAGATCGGGCCGGCCCAACCCGATGCTCATCCCTAGCCGCAGCTGGGCGGTGCCCTAGGAACGACAGGATGTTACAGAGAAAGCAAGATGGTGGGTGGGATCGTCGAACCCTAGGAGGGGGGAGTATACCCCCCACAGATGGACCTAGCCGACGACAACAAGGAGCGTCGCGAGCTTGATGACGAATAGGCATTGGACGAATCTGCCCATTCGCATGCCAAAGAACCAACCTTTAAGCCAAGGGTAATCATGTCTTTTTGTCATGTTTCTAAAGGGCCCGAGCAACGTTGCATGGAGATGAGCGGCGTGGCACGCTCTAATTGGCCTAAGTAAGGTTTTCTTGCAAAAATCATAGTTAAATATTGGTAGCTCCGATGGAAACGTGTAACATATGAAACTTTCTCAGGAAAAATATGAGGAATCCACTAAAAATATAATTGGAGCATGATTCTTCTTGTAATTCAAAAAATATATAAAGATTCTATCTTTGATAGTTTAATCAATGAAAAACCCAAACCTTTGATGATTAATGAATTAGAAAAGGGTTATATGGGTGTTTAAATCAGATATTAACCTGTTGTTAATAAAAAGGCATATTAGATCTAAAAGGGCGATCTTCATGCATAATTTGATTAATTTAGGGTTCCATATGCTTTAATGAACCTTGAACCCTAACGTTGGTAATTATGATACTTAATGATTTTAATTGGTCAAATCCATGTACAAAGTTGAGATATGATGGTCCTAATATATTTTGTGTATAAAGGTTCCTAATTGTTGATAAATACCCTTAATGTAGAAATTAGGGTTTTCGAGTGGATAAAAGGTAGAATTAATGATAAATAATGTTCATATGTGAATTAGACCATAATGAACTACGAATTGATGATAAACGAGCATAATGACTTTGTCATAGATTAAAAAGGATAAAAATGATAACTTTGATGTAAAAGAGGCTTAATGGACTTAATTAATGGTTAATTGTGCATTAATCTGGAATTAAGGTTATGTGTTTGTAAAAGATAACCTTAATAACTTTCATGAAGGATAGATGAGGAAATAGGGTTTAAAAGAGTAAGGTGAAGTAAAACTCTAATTGCAAAGCAAACCCTAAAAGAGGAAGAAACCCTAAAAAGGAATAGAAATCATAAGTAGCAAGATGGTTTGGTTAGATTTTGATAAAAAGGAATTGGATGTATATTTCAAAATTGAACTGAGTACTTGCTTGATTCTGGATTACTTGCTTGTTTGGACTATTCCTGCATCTGAGTCTGCCTAACAGGTATGTGGTTAATTATGGTTAATCACATTAGTTTCTCGAGGGTTTTCTGAATGTTTCCTCATATTGAATGCAATCTAAATAGTTGGATGTTCATACTTGAAAAATTATAAAGTCACTATGGTTATCACAATTATAAAGAAGTGTGTATTCTCGCACCTACATGCCACCCTGATGGAAGATGCCATAAAGGACAGGCCCAAGAGGGTAGACCCATGGGCACCATGAGAGGTGACCCCAGACACCAAGCTCGGGAATGAGAAGGTGGTCTATGATGGATGACTATGGAGCACCATGACAGGTGACTTCCAGGCACCAAGCTTAGGATTGAGAAGGTGGCCTTAAGTCAATGGCAAAAGAGAAACCCTAGAGGGGTATGCCAGGGTTAGGGAAAAAGTGGTGGAGAATGACACATTAAAATTTAAATTGTCTTGTAAAATAATTTGATTGTGAATATTAAATTATTAGCCATATCTGTGAAATTTTGGATGTCCCCACATACCGGCATATTTTGATACGCTGACCGACATTTTGTTTGTCGGCGTTTTAGGTACAAGCTTTAAAAGGACAAACAATAAAGTGGCATATGTGAAATTAATTAAGAGTTAAATTACAAAGGAGGATTAGTTAGAGTAGACTCCTGATGCAGATAGATGTAGATATCCCAATTTTGAAAAAGGTATGCAAAGTTTTATTTTGTACTAGTTTTCAGTTTAGTTAGTAAAATTTGTTAATTGTTATTGATTATTTGACGAACCTTTGATCTGGGTTATTGGTTAACGGATATGACCTTTCGGTCTCCCTTAATTGGGGGCACTACTACAGAAACGGTCTTTGGCGTCAGTCGTTTAACCCCATTTGGCGTCAGTTTCCGACCGACGCCTATGTGGGAGCCGCTAAAGGTCGAACACTTCGGCATTGGTTTTTTAACCGACGCCTATTTAATCTATAGGCGTCGGTCTTTTGGTATATAACCGACGCCAAAAGGGTTCCCGCCACAGAAAACGGCGTCATCTAGGGCACTTTCTGCGTCGGTTATTTACTGAACAACCGACGCCTATATGGAATATAGCGTCGGTCTTTTAGTAGATAACCGACGCATAAAGTGCCCTAGATGACGCCATTTTCTGTGGCGCGAACACATTTGGCGTCGGTTATATACCAAAAGACCGACGCCTATAGATTAAATAAGCGTCGGTTTGATACGAATATCCGACGCCATTTCCAAGTTTGCCTTGGCCACATCAGGCGTCGGTTTTTATCCAATAACCGACGATGTAGGTCTTTGCTGACGGTTTTCTATAAATAACCGACGCCTATTTCTATTTTTTTTTTCATATCAGTTTGCAGGCCTGCTGTGGCTGGTCAGCAGGATGAGAACCTGCAGTTCAGTTTTCTGAACTGTAGGTTTACGACATCCATTGATATCAGCCTACAAACAGGCCACAAACCTGCAAAAGTCACAATGAAAATTTCACACAAGTACATACATTTAGACATCAATTCAATTCTCACATTCACACATATAGAAACATTCAAATACATGTATTAACATTCAGAAATATTCATTTACAAAGTATCATTCATTATCGCTATCAACATCCCAATTATAGCTTACAGTTGCCACTGCTTGTATGGCTTTTGCCCATTCTTCTCTTACTTCATTTAATGCTTCCATCGTATATGGAGCATGTATATTTTTTAAGCGTTTACCTATAGTGTGGTCAGTTTTAAACACCTACAAAGAGAATGATGTATATATATAAGTAATAATATAAAAAGAAGATTGATATATTTCATACTAACTAATGAGACTATATATAATACCTCATGTATGGTATCGATGTCCAATGCGGCATGTTTGATAATCATCTGCATAAATCGCATCACATAGTATGCGCATGCCCAGCCATTGTCTTGTGTAGCACACTATAAATTGAAACATACAAAATAATACAACTAAGCACAATTCACATCAATAATATATATATTCGATCGAGAACTTACTTGTACGTTCTGCGAATTTATTGGCTGGTTCTTTTTCCTTGGGACCGTTCCTCCAGCCTTTTTGAATGCATCTAAACCCCTACATGTTAATATAACACAATAAATTGCATAAGTAAATAGTAATGTAATAAAAGATGTTAGCGGATATAAAAATGAAATATTTCTCACCAGAATAATGGCATTCTCATTACGTGTCCAATTTTAGTGTTCAATGTACTCCCCGCAGGATCTAGATAATAAACTGTGAATGTCCCGGGGACAATAACTAGTAACTCCCAATGTCTACCGCTAGAGGTAAGAAGTTAACAATTAATAACTCAAAATACAAAATAAAAATGGAATTTTCTTAAGTCCAAATTATAAATAAAGTAAACTTACTTGACATTGAATGGAGCTATTATTATCGTCTTCTTTTGCTGACCAAAAATTGTAAAAGCATCTATACAGTATTGTTGAACATTATCAGGGTCTTTAGCTACCAAACTAATCAATGATGGAATCAAAAATCCCACATGATCAAATGCAAATTGTTTGCAATGATCTTCGACTAAGTAGCTGCAAAACATATAGGCGTATGCATTAATATATAAGAAACCAGATCACCGGATCTTACACAAGGTATATGGATGTATAAACAAGATCTCACCTTATCCATGTCTCTATCATTGATGTATTCAGCCAATCATACATAAACAACTCAATAATATCTTGTATAAATAAAGAGCTATCGTATGATTGACATGCATAATCTGCATCTAAAGAAACTATTATAGGGCAATGTATATTATGTGCCCGTAGCCAACATGCCATTCCCCTACAAGCAGGACCTAACGGGTATGTTAGGTCAGTTGGAACCCAAGTTGGTAATGCGGGAAGTGGAGGTGGAGGCCTAGGTGCTCCTGGTGTCTTCTTTTTAACCTGTATATATAATTTCAGATCAGTTGACATCATATATACACATTAACAGTCTAAATCAATGTAAATTTATCTTACAATTTCAGTCGTGTAGACGACATCTGCTTTGGGCCACAATATGACCCCGCCTTCTGCCTCACCAAGTGTATCAATATCTGGGTGGGCATATGGCAACGCAACTTCCCTCCAATCGGGTAATACATGTAGTGGGCTCACACGAATGTAGCCCTGCGGCATTGGAGTCCCATGAAATGTTGCCCCAGGAAGGGACTGGTAAGCCTGCGCCTCTGCAACAACATAGTCTTGCATTCTTAAGCGGCATGGCTTCAATGCCTACAAATTTACGTAAAGAATGTTATACATATATACATATAATCTTGAAAACATATCATCTTGAAAAGACTAGCTACAATGTCATAAACAATACTTACAGCAGACGTGCTAGGCGATGGGTCTCCAGGATTACTCGCAGTCTTTGCATCAGGAGAAGAGTGGGTCGCCATAGGCTGATTGGAAGCCTGAGATGCCTGCCACCGCAGCAATTCTTCCTTGACCTTCTCAGCAACTACATCGTTGACCTTCTTAGCAACTAAATCCTCAACTCTCTTATTCTCCTATACATGGATAAAAGAAACATTAGCTTCTTATTAATGAATTTCCTTTTGCAGTAACATTCTAAAAAAAGAATAGGTTACCTCTTCTTGAGAAAGTCCCGCTCTGGGTTTGCGCTGGGATGGCCCAAAGAATGCTTTGATGCCAACACCAGCGCCGGCACCTCTAACACGTCCAGGATGCTCTGGGTTACCCAGAGCAACTGTCAATTCATCCCTTGTTCCCTGAGGGATGAACGTGCCTTGTTTCCTCTGCTCGTGCAGCTCCCGCTAATCACCATAAACAGAAATTGGTAAGTTAACACCACAAATAATCAATATTCAAACGATTTCTCTAAGAGTTGTATTTTACCATTTTTGCAGCCGCCTCAACAGTTACAGGCTTCTTTATTTCACCCTTCTTGTTTTGCCTGCCAGCTATCCAGATATCATGGCGAGGCATGGGTGTGGCAGACTCCTGAGTAGGAGCAGACTCCTGAGTAGCAGCAGACTGCTGAGTAGCCGCAGACTCCGCCTATAGTCGTTGGCGAACGCTTGCATAGACTTTTGGACCCATAGTGTGGTCATGCACATTCAGTGCACGCCTTGCTTTTTGTGCGTCACTGAGGGCCTAGTTAGTATGCACATTAATGATTTGGTTAGTAGCACTAAATGTTAATCTTGAATAGGTGAATACAATGTATATTAATTAAATTGGGAGTGACGCCTAATACCTTGAATTCTTCACATTTTCTTGAAGCAACAAAATTGTCCCAATCTTCTTTGTCCAAGAAGTTCCATTGTTCAAGGGCTGACTTCTTCTTCTTATCACCCTCTTTTATGTATTCTCTGTTCAGATTTGTCCTATAATTCCTAAGCATCTTTCCAGCGCGTTGCATCACACTTTTACGATGCAACTTCTCATCCAATAAAAACAGATTCTGTAAAATAGAAATGTTATTAACTAGTATCCAAAATAGAATTGTAAATAATAGAATTTGTAATCTACAAAATAGAATTGCAAATAATAATAACTCACGCATAAATCCTTCCATATCAAGTCTTTTTTCCCTTGAGGAACTTTATGCCAATTATCATACTTAACACCACAATGGCTCCGAGTGGTACACCCAAGATAGTTTACAAAATTATTGCGGTTCACTCCAATTGCATTTCCTCCATTATCAAACTCCACCACCAATTTGGATCCACTACCACTTAGCGCTAAATAACTTCTTCAACAGAGTGATGCCCCTTTTCTTGTTTAGTGTTTGGTGCTGCGCATCAAGTTGCTCCAGTGCTTCAGTGGGTACAGGTACATCATCAACCTAAAATTTGACAAAAATAAACACACTAAATTAGCCCAATATAGAAATATAGGATATATGACATAACTAGAAGATAATGAATTTTATAGAAATACAGGATATGTTTTTAGAACTTACATTGGTATCCTCTCCATGCTCGTCATGGACAGCATGCTCATCATGGACTTCATGCTCATCATGGACATCATGCTCATCATGGTCAGCCATCTGAAAATGTCATTAAAAAGGCAAACATTTAGCATTTGTATTAACTAGAAAAAGGCAAACATTTAGCATTTGTATTAACTAGAAAAAGGCAAACATTTAGCATTTGTATAAACATACATGTCTCTAAAATTGTCATCTTTTATCAATTAACAATCCTTCATTGTGATCTCTGCGCACATATAAGTCATCATTAGCTTCAATATTTTGTGGAGTTGGGAACCCAACTGAGAATGGACTGGAGTCATCATACTTATCATAGTACTCTTCTTCATCTATAGGATCTTCAATGAATTGTCTTTTACCATGAAGAACAACCGACCATTTATCATTCGCAGGATCATCGATATAGAATATTTGTTTCGCCTGTGATGCCAATATGAATGGTTCACCCTTCTCGCCAATCTTTTCAAAGTTCACCAAAGTGAAACCCAATTCATCCACTATAACTCCTTTGGTGTTATCAACCCAATTACATTTAAAGAAGGAATTTTGAAATCTATGTCGTCAAACTCCCAAATGTCCTCAATGACACCGTAATATGACATTTTAGCTTCACGTGGACTCTTATCCTTTACACTTGCAAAGTACATAGTCGACGCTTGAAGAGTGACCCCACTATTTTGGACGACACTCTTATCATCTTGGTGCTTTGTGTAATATGTGAATCCATTAATGTCAAACCCTTCATAAGACATAACATTCGGTTTTGGTTTAAAGGCGAGGCATTTGATAGTTTCTGTAATATCATTTGGTGTTTGAGATAGTTGATGTAAGACTTTATCTTCAAACCACTTAGTAAAAGTCTTATTATGCTCTCTAGCAAGCCACATTGAACTTGCTCGAGGATGTTGTCTCTTTATGAAATTGGTATGTTCCTCGATATAAACACTCACTTCGTCCATATTGTGTAAAATATACAAGTGAGCTTGTTCCAACTGCTCACGGCTGATTACTTTCACCCGTGATCCCAAAATTCCTTTGCCCTCCTCAATATTCTTTTCATTATCAGGAGTGTCATTACCACTGAGAAAGTCATTGCAAAAATCCATAACCTCTCTCGCCACATAACCTTCAATAATACTCCCTTCAGGCCGATAACGGTTTCGAACATCACCTTTAAAAACGCTCATGTATCATTCAAAGGGATACATCCAATGCAAGAAAATTGGTCCCAACATTTTCACTTCCCTAGTCAAGTGGACAACAAGATATACCATGATATCAAAGAACGAAGGAGGGAAATACATCTCAAGCTGACATAGGGTAACATCCACTTCTCTTTGCAAATTATCGAGAGTATCAGGGTCAATAACTTTATTGCATAGACTGTTGAAAAAGAAACAAAGTCTGGTAATTGCAAACCTTACATGCTTCGGCAATATAGATCGAATTGCCACGGGTAATATTTGTTGCATTAGAGTGTGACAATCATGAGCTTTAAGACCTATCAACTTCAGATCTTTCATTGATACCAATCTACGGATGTTGGATGAGTAACCATGTGGCACCTTAACATTTACTAAGCATTCACAAAAAGTTTTCTTCTCCTTTCTAAACAACGTGTAACAAGCGGGAGGTAAGTATGTTCTTTTACTACCCATTTCATGTAATTCTGTTAATTCTAACCTTATTCGCATTTCACGTAGGTCCAGTCTGGATTTTATCCCATCTTTAGTCTTACCTGGTATATTTAACAGAGTACCAATGATGCTATCACAGACATTTTTCTCAACGTGCATTACATCGATACAATGCCTGACTGTCAAAGAACTCCAATAAGGAAGATCCCAAAATATTGACTTCTTCTTGAATGAAGAATTGTCACTCCGTGTGGCCATACTACATTGTTATTTCTTACCAAATTCATTGACAATGTCTTTTACTCTTTCATAAACAACATCCCCTGGTATAGGTTTAGGTGCACTCCGTTCATCATTCCATCCATTGAATGCTTTGCGCTTCCTACGATACGGATGGAATTTTGAAAGAAACCTTCGATGACCAAGATATACAGTCTTTCCGCCATGTTTTAGTCTTATTGAATCAGTGTTTTCTTCACATATAGGACACGCTTTAGCTCCTTTGACACTATATCCAGACAAATTCCCATATGCTCGAAAGTCATTAATAGTGCAAAACAACATAACATGCAAACGAAATGTCTCTCTTGCTGAAGCATCATAGGTCATCACACCTTCAGCCCAAAGTTTCTTTAAGTCATCAATCCAAGGTTCAAGATAAACATCGATATCATTTCCGGGTTGTTTAGGGCCCGATATCAACAATGACAACATAACGTACTTATTTTTCATACACATCCAGGGAGGAAGATTGTATATAACAAGCATGAGTGGCCAAGTGCTATGTTGGCTGCTCAATGCCCCGTACGAATTCATCCCATCTGTACAAAGCCCAAGTCTTAGATTCTTATCTTCTTCACCAAATTTGGGGTACAATAGATCAATCTTCTTCCACTGTGGGGAATCATACGCATGTCGCAGGATCCCATCATTATTTTTCTTAACATCTACATGCCACCTCAAATTCTTCGCATCTTTCGGATTTGCAAACAAGCGTTGAAACCGTGATATTATAGGTAGATACCACAATACCTTGGCAGGAGAACCAGTTTTGGACTCCCCCGAAGTCGTCAATTTATACCGTGACGCACCACATTTTGGACAATCTTTCAAATCTACATAGTCCTTTTGAAATAATACACAATCATTCGGGCATGCGTGTATCTTCTTGGCCTCCATTCCCATTGGGCACAACATTTTCTTTACCTGGTATGTTGAGATTGGCAGCTCGTTTTCTTCAGGAAGCATTTCTTTCAACAAAGTCAACAATGAAGTGAAGCTTTTGTCGCTCCATCTATTGTTAGCTTTCAACTTATACAATCTCAACACAGCGCTAAGCTTTGTAAACTTAGCACAGCCTGTGTATAACGGTATCTCAGCATCATGCACAATGTTTCTAAAGATAGGAGGTGGATCGGTGTGCTCTACCCTACAACTATCCAGCATCACATCAACGATGTCTGCTGGAACTGGTTCGTTCACATTTACGTCATCGGAGGCAATTTCTTCTTCCACCCAAGCACTGCTATCGACATCTACTGGTTTCGATTTTGAAATCTCTCCATGCCAGTGCCATTCTGTATAGCCTTTTACAATCCCGTTGCACATGACATGACTTTTGATTTCCTCACCAGTGTTGACTTTCAAGTTGTTACCGCAATGCCTACATGGACAGTAGAACCTATCTGTAGGTTTTTTCCTATGTTCCTCGGCAAATCTAATAAACTGATCAAGACCAGATATAAACTCTGGGGGTGCAACGATTACGAATGGACATCCATGATCTATCCATTCTATGATCAGAGAAAACAAGTATATATTAGGAAACAAGTATATATTAGGAAACGATTAGGGTATACACTTACATCCTAAGTGTATAATGTGATGTCATTCTTATATATAATAAATGTGTACCACCTATCCCATCCTTGAACACCTAATCTCACTAGTAAGTGTATAATGTGTATTGGGTTTTCAAGAAAATTTCGGCAGCATTTCCCCGCTGTTCTCTAAGTACATATGTACTTAGAGAACAAACGGGGAAATGCTACCGAAATTTTCCCAAAAACCCAATACACATCATACACTTACATCCTAAGTGAGATTAGGTGTTCAAGAACAGTCCCAAACCGGGGACTATCCAAGATTTACTCCTAATGAGTCAATCTTCGACGGGTTTCTAGGCCAACAAACACATTTGATGTCATTCTTATATATAATAAATGTGTACCACCTATCCCATCCTTGAACACCTAATCTCACTAGCAAGTGTATAATGTGTATTGGCTTTTCAAGAAAATTTCGGCAGCATTTTCCCGGTGTTCTCTAAGTACATATGTACTTAGAGAACAAACGAGGAAATGCTACCGAAATTTTCTCGAAAACCCAATACACATTATACACTTACATCCTAAGTGAGATTAGGTGTTCAAGAACAGTCCCATACCGGGGACTATCCAAGATTTACTCCTAATGAGTCAATCTTGGACGGGTTTCTAGGCCAACAAACACAGTTGATGTCATTCTTATATATAATAAATGTGTACCACCTATCCCATCCTTGAACACCTAATCTCACTAGTAAGTGTATAATGTGTATTTGGTTTTCGAGAAAATTTCGGCAGCATTTCCCCGCTGTTCTCTAAGTACATATGTACTTAGAGAACAAACGGGGAAATGCTACCGAAATTTTCTCGAAAACCCAATACACATTATACACTTACATCCTAAGTGAGATTAGGTGTTCAAGGACAGTCCCAAACCGGGGACTATCCAAGATTTACTCCTAATGAGTAAATCTTGGACGGGTTTCTAGGCCAACAAATACATGTGTTGTCATTCTTATATATAATAAATGTCTATAAACTACAGGCAACATGGTTAATCCTAATCAACAGAGCATTATTAAATAATAAATCAAGAAATCAATAGTTTCAAACAAAAGGTCTAGGAATCTTTACTAGACATTATATGTATCCCTAATCATCATATTTAACATACTACATTATTATGAACATCCATATTAGATTAAGATCATACTATGTTATAACCATTGGTTTAATAACCCTATTTCCGCATGTACATGTTTATCAACTTTAAAACCCTATAATTCATGAAATCGTTCTAATTCAATTTAATATGTTGGGATCACATAATTATATAATGACATCAGAATATATAGAAGAATCATAATTAACATGATTAACAACATGCTCATCAAACTAGGGTTTTCTTGAATATCATCTAATATTTGTGTACTAGACATTATATGTATCCCTAATCATCATATTTAACATACTACATTATTATGAACATCCAGATTAGATTAACTCTAATCAAATACATTACATGCATTTTTATCACAACAATTTAATCGATGCAAAAAAAAGTAGAGCTGCTAGAAGTGGGAAGACCAACCTTGTCAGAGGGAAGAAGGTAGAGGCTCCGGTGGCTCTGGCTGGAGGAGTAGCTAGCAGTGACGGCGGTGGAGGAGCAGCTAGCAGTGAGGCTGGAGATGATGGTTGCGGCGGCGCGACGGCGGTGGAGGAGCACCAGGGGAGTGGTGGTGCCTAATCTCAGGCGTGGCGGTGCCTAATCTCAGGCGCTGGCGCTGGAGCAGCAGGGGCGGCGGAGAAGGGAAGAAGGTGCAGGAGTGGCGGCGGAGAAGGGGGTGCCGGAGAAGGGGGCGCCGGAGAAGAAATTGGCGGAGAAGGGGGCGCCGGAGAAGAAATCGGCGGCAGCAGAGAAGAAAAGGTAATCAGCTCGCAATGAAACAGAAGAAAGGGGACGAGTCGGGCGATCGCGGGTAATAAAGTTCCCAAATAGCGTCGGTTGTTTCAAACAACCGACGCCTAAACCTCTTTAGCGTCGGTTGTTTTAAACAACCGACGTCCAATTGGACGATATTTTCACAAAATTATTTGGCGGGAACCACTTTCAGCGTCACTTATAAAAGGATAACCGACGCTGAAAGTGACACTTTTCGCGCAAATTTCCATCGCACATACGCGTCGGTTTTTTATCTACATAACCGACGCTGAAAGTGACGCTATTTTTTTGCTCGAAAATTGGATTTCGCGGGCGAATTTAAGCGTCGGTTTTTTATAAACACCTGACGTTGTATTCAAAGCGGTACCCGTGTCTGGCTGGTCTTCGAATATAGACGTCGGTTTGCCTAAATAACCGACGTCTAATATTATAGGCGTCGGTTTTCCTAATGAACCGACGCCCAGAAAAGCGACACTGAATGTTGTTTCTGTAGTAGTGGGGTTACTGGGAGGCGGGGTCGTTACACCATCCTTCTTCCTCGGGGTCTCACCCTCTCACTAGATCTTACCCTATAACTGGTCCTACCATTGGAGGTTCTCTCTCAGAATATGGTTCAAGCTCCTAAAAATACACGTCTATCCCTACCTAGGTGAAACATACTATCAAAACTTACGTCCGGTGAAGATCATCCAAAGCTTTGGATGCCTATCCCGTAAAAATATCAGGCATAACTCTTCTGGCTTAGGTCTAAAAGATGTTGTCAGCCTTGTTGTTGTTCCCTTCTATGTAGGTGCATACCTCTTTCTACTCATATATATCTATTAGTGTTCCTATATGGTAACCACTAATCCTCTCAACGAGGGATCTATTCCTCACCCTTAACAGGAACGACTACTCAAGATCGGGTCACCACAGGGCATCAGGGGTCAAACAGCCACACATAGTCTATGTTTCTCGTGTGTACTCAAACCCTTTATGTAAAGCATGCATGTCAAACCCACATACATACATGAATGGTCAACTATGATATCAAACTCATCGTGTCTTCTCTTTCTCTGTCCACCTCTTAAGGTTTTTTGGGTTGAGCATCACCTTAAAGGATGTGTTAGGTCTCCTTTTTCTTCCTGGAGGCTCCTTCCTCCAAGGCTATCCCTCTCCTCCTCATCCTATGAGAAGGTCTAACCTCATAGCTCTCCTGAGGTCATGACAACACATGCCATGCAACCAAATCATGTAACTAAACTCAGTCTGAGTTTCTAATTATCAAAATTTATGTCCATTACATCTTTCTTACATGATTTTTATTATTTGGTGGATGATTCCTTAATCCTTATTACTCTTGATCACAAAAACTCAAGAGGGTGGTGGAGAGAGAAACACTAATATGTTAAAGGTATTCAATGAACATGGTAGAGAAGGGATGAAGACAGATGAGAGAAGACCTAGAGGTATCTTATTTGGAGTCAAATCCTCTGATTTTGTCCAGGCAGTCACACAGAATCTAGGTGTCCTCATAGACCAACTAGTGGGGAAGAGGAAAATCTTGCCAGCCCCTAGATTGTGATCCTTTTCTAGATACCTCCATCATTGGAAAATCCTCTAATAACTCGTTTGGGTTCTAAAGAGTTTGTAAAAAAAATTAATTATTATAGATTAAATGGAAAACCATGCTCTGATACCAATTTTAATGACCCTACTTCCCGATAGCTCCCAATTAAGGAAGACAAAGAAGTCATAGTTGCCATCCCAAAATAGGATCAATAGTTTTCCAAGTAATCAAAAACAATTAATAAATGTTACCAAAGACTAAGCTTAAAAAGGATAAAAAAATTACTTTTCACATACCATTCAAAAATAGGAATTTGTAACTTCTACCCATTGTCGAGTTCTATCTAACTAAATATTCCTTTATTCGGTTACCTTTTTTCTTCACAAATGACACTTTACTATATTTCCACTTTCAGATATTTCTAAAACACCAACAAAAAAAACATCGATCAGTATAAATGGCTATATCGGTATGTGGTGACAACCAAAATATTGCACATATATTCTAATAACTTAATCACACCAAATAGTTGTTAACGATGGAAGATTACATTTTTTAATATGACGTCCCAACCACTTTTACTCATTCTATGGGATACCCTCTCTTAGGGTTTAGTCCTTGCAAGGACTTAAGGCTACCTTCTCCATCATGAGCTTGCTACCTGGGTTCACCTCTCTAGGTGCCCAGTGGTCTTCCCTCTGGGGCTTGACCACCTCTGACCTTCCCTACAGGGATTGGTCTCTTATCTTACATCCAGAGATGATATGGAGGTTCGGGCAAGTCATATATCTATAATTAAATTGTAATAGTCATATTCACTTTAAAGATTGTAGAAATAAAATCATCCAAGCAGTTATTTCCATGAAATTAGTGAAACATTACAAAATGCAAGGACACTAAATCAAGTAACCATAAATAACCACATACATGATTTGGAGATCTCATAGGAAATAAGCACAATCCAATCCAAGAAATCAATCAAGCCAATCATAGAAGCACAACAGAATCTTGAAAAGCATGTACAACCTATTTACAACACACTCATCAAGAAATTACTTTATTTACTTGGGATTACTTCCTAGGGTTTCATATCTGAATTAGGGTTTGCATAGGGTTCTTTAGATCTATTTCTCAACTTTTGCTTTTTATCAACAAAACCTAAAACATCAACATATATACCAAAACGCTAATTACTCAACTCATTCACATTAAAGCCTCTTTATCATCAATTTGGCTTAGGATCATCCTAAAATCATTTTATACAAAGGATCTCAAAATAAAACTCATTAAAAGTCATTAACATCTATATTAGGGTTTCTAATCCCATTAATGCACTTTATTTATATGAAACCTTAAATTTGCCAATTAAGCACATGGATCATCATTTTGCAATACCCACACTTTAGGGATATTACAAAATCCATATCTCCTAATCTGTTAATCCTTTTAATCCCAAATTTTAGAGGAAAGTCCATGATGACATAAACTACTTGCATGCCTAATTTGGGACTCAAATTCGAAATTATTAGGGACTTTTCTTCATAAGAAAGTTGTCACTTATTAAGGCATATTTTATGCATATTTTCTCTCTCCTATTCTTTTGTTTTCATTTATTTGGATTCCTTTTACCATTAGAAACCATGTGGGCTCGCAATCTCATCCATTATGATCAATCATACATCTTTCCACATATTTCTTATATTTTCATCATTATCTCAAATTTCCTTTTTAATAATGCATTATTTGATCTGTTCCTTTTCTTTTAACATATTGGACTCATCAACATATTATGATCAACAAAATCAAATGTACAAAGGAAATATTGCAAAGGAAATCCATTCTATACACATAAATCATATGATTTCCACGATCATACATTTATTGGAGAAATTGCATTTCAAACCATTCAATCCCAAAAATAGGAGTTGTGAGACACCCCTCCTTCCCCTATAAAAGGAGGGGGGACTTCACCCAGAAAAGGTTCCTTGATTTTCTACTTGCATCTTTGAATTTAGTTTTGTACTTTCAATTCATGGTGTAATCTTTCATTCTACAGTAAAGCTATGTTCTTCATTTCTAGATCTAGATCTCATTGTTTTACTCCTTCTTTTCTAGTTCTTTCTCTTGGAGCAGGAGATTAAGAGAGTGAGCCATTTAATAGTCCCCAAAATTGGTATCCTTGGATATTATGTCCTTTGGTCTATGGATTTCTACATTACTTCCCTTGTTTCTCCATTCCTTTCCATTACTAGTGAGTAGTCCCCTGATCGAGGCGTGGGGAGTAGCCCCTTCTCATTGTGTTGATCGCATCAAGTTTTACATGACTATTTTAGATGGATGGTTTCTAGCATAGAAATTGTTGATCTAAATGAAGTAATTAATTGTTTTTATTGTGGGCTAATCTCAATGGATCTGATCATAGAAACTGGGATTTAGAATGCCTGAACCAAATATATGGGGTTTTGGATGTGACCATGGAAAAATTCCATTTAGGATGATGAACTAGGATGCATGAATGCCAAGACCAATGGGTTCACGTGGAGTTTTTCGATTGTGTTTTATTTATGAATGATTTGCATACATATTTCTTTCTTTCTTTCGTGTATTCGATCTTGTTTTCACTTTGGCTAAGGTGGTGAAACCCATAAGACTCGATGGTTTTCCTTCTGATTCAATAATTTCTTTCAATGCTTGTTTACAATCGCCTTCTTTCAATTTTTAAACTTTAATTCTCATTCATAGATAATATTTCTTTTGTAACAATTTTCTTTCTTTATTTTCTTAGCATAATCTTTTCATTCCACTCCATTAGTGTAATATTTTATTTCTTTCATAGTTTACTTTCTTGTCCTAATGTAATCACCCCCTCCCCAATCATGGAATTTACTTCTTGTTTAAATATTCAAAAACTCCAAAATGAAATAAAAGTTCAAAACTTAATTGGGTTTAGAGAGAACAATCTTAACGATGTTGTCATGTGGGATCGACCCTTCTATGCTAGCCTTAACTAGAAAGTAAAAAGGAATTAAACTCTAGGGTAATCTATTTTAGTGATTGATGTGTTTCGCAAAGTGCATCATGTGATAAATTGCAAGATAAACTCTAAACATGGTTAAGTTGCAATTAGGTCCAAAACAAGCTCATATATAGCATAACTAGCTCAAACAACATCAAAGTTGGACCAAATTGAAAACATAAGAATGTCACATGTTATTAAGTCACATCTCATGATGAGATTAATGTTTTAAGAATCTTATTATGTTAAGGAAGAAAGATCAAGCATAAAGTTAGGCCAGAGTCATTACAAACATAAACCCCTAACAAGGATTTTTCCCCTAAAATCCTATTTGAAAAGAGAGGGGTACTTCGTACGCATCTCATAGTCTAACTTCCACATGGATTCTTCTACACCACAGTGATGCCACAAAACCTTAACCAACACTATATACTTCTTCTTCAACTTCTTCACTCTCTAATCCAAGATCGGCACAGGGCCTTCCACATATGACATATCCTCTTCCAACTCGACCTCCACAAACTACAACACTAACTCGCTAACTGAGCGGCACTTCCTCAAATCAAAATATGAAAGAATGGATGCATCATGCGCAACTCTGGAGGTAGTTCTGCCTATGTTCATCATCTCATGATATTTGCATGGTTAATAGACATGATAACAGTCATAAAAGTCACTTATCACATCATGTGATACACGAGTAACCCCACCATTCTTTTTTTCAGGATAAGGGTTTACTATCAAATATGATTTTCCATTCCATTACCCAATTTAGGGTTAGGATTTCCCATTTCACATTAATTAGGGTTTCATGTTTATATTATGTATCCAACCCTAAGATATTGCTCCACTCCTCTAGGAGCATCTATTGATATCACAAGTATTTAATCATGATTATTACTCTCATCATATATCATTTAAGGATTATCAATACAAGGTATAAGTTCATCTCTCATCTTTACCATGGTATGATTACATCATACTCATTAGTTTGGCTTAATCCCTTTCACAAGATATATTAGCTTATACTTATCAAGGTATACCAAACTCATTATAATCTTATTGTAACAACAAAATAACACACACTTCATGTGTTTCTTATCCAAGTATGTTGGTTTGAGATGCATCAAGGTATATCAACCCTGAAATGCTAAATGTGATATCTATCATGTCTTGATGTATCACTTTTCTCATCACTTCCAACTTACTTAAGATAATCAACTGATCTTGTATTAATGTATTTTCCTCTTAATACTTTATCCACTAACCTATCACTTTTATCATGTAGTGCATAGGTTACACATTAGAATTGTTCAACTATCTTTAATGATATGAACTTATCCAAGGGATAGGTATTATTGATATAGAATAAATCATTATCAACCACTTTAGGTATTTCATCTCTTAGGATGTTATCCACATCATAATTTAATGTTACATACATCATTCCTAAGAGTTTCATGTTTTCATCTTTGTAAGGTGTATAAGTTTGTTATACATGTATAGAGTTAGACATATAATGATCTAGGCATTATCTTGTCCCCTATATCCTTACTCATTAGGGTATCAAAATTACCATTCAAATGGTTTATCAATTTTACCCATCATTGGTGTAACATTCTCATCTTACTTGATTAAATTAGCCACACCCTTCTTTGGTGTATTGACCAATATACCATCACTAGGGTTTCATTTATCAATACATGGCATCACCCTGGATTTGAGTCTCACATCACATCATTCTCCAGGGTTCCACATAATATTATTCTCATTTAGGGTTTCACATGACATTACCCTCGATTAGGGTTTCACATTCAATAACCCACATTTAGGGTTTACTATTCATACCAATTATGGATTTGAATTACATTACCCTGAATTAGGGTTTCACATGTCATTACCCTTAATTAGGGTTTCACATTCAATAACCCACATTTAGGGTTTACTATTCATACCAATTATGGTTTTGAATTACATTACCCTGAATTAGGGTTTCACATGTCATTACCCTTAATTAGGGTTTCACATTCAATAACCCACATTTAGGGTTTACTATTCATACCAATTATGGTTTTGAATTACATTACCCTGAATTAGGGTTTCACATGTCATTACCCTTAATTAGGGTTACTTCGTTACCATAGATTAGGATTATACCTAGCATTTCCCTAATTAGGGTTAAGGTTCATCAATCTACTTGATTAGGGTTTCATGATCTCTTTATCATGGATCATTCCCTAAAATTCATAGTTTATTCATATTGAAGGTAGTGAGGCTTATCCATTACATGATTATTCCACATATATGGATTCCTCCCTCTATCATCCTCTCTAGGATATTGACTATGTCAAACTAGGTTAGATTAGGTCAACCAACACTTCAATTAAGTACATTCAATTAGGGTTGACATAGTATATTTAAGTATTGCTTATCTAAGCTTCAAGGATTAACTCATCTAATATTACCAATCACTTGGTACCCTAAAGGGACAACCCTAGTAATTTTCTTTAAGATAAATTAGTAACAAATATAGGTTCAATTGATCCTTCATCCCATTAAGTTATCAATTGATTTGATCACTCTAAATCACCAAACGATCTTGACCCATTTAGATCTTTAAATGGTTTGAAACGGTTCGGGCAAGTTTTCCTAGAAACCGAATGGTCTTGGGTCTCCAAACGGTTTGGGATCATTTGGTCCCAAATGGTCTTGAGGTTGTTTGGTCCAAACCCTCTCAAAACCGAATGGACCAAAAAGGTGTTTCAACACTTAATCATTTCAAGGTTTCAATCCATGCACTGCCTTTCAATTGAATACTTGATTCATTCATCAATTGAACCATAGCATCACCCCTCAATTATACCATCAATCAGGGTTTTGAACCCAATTAAACTAAGGTTTATAATAAAGAAACCATCAACTATGGTTTTGAAATCAAGGAACCTTCAATGGTTACCATTGTGAAACTAATTCAATCAAAATTTGTAAATTATCATCAACTTATGATATGACCTGACCTCAAACGGTCTTGAGGTCATTTATGGGATCTATAAACGGTCTTGAGGTCATTTGGATGACCTCCAAATGGTCTTGATACCATTTTCCCAACTTGTCATCAAAATATGTGAAAATTAATTAGGGTTTGCATCATTAGATTGATCATCAAATTAGATTTTGATTGTATTTCAATTTGGTATCGTTGGGTCTTGAATTACTCAACCATACTCAACCCCAGACCTCCAAATGGTCTTGGTTGACCTCCAAACGGTCTTGAGACCATTTGGGTGATCTCCAAACGGTCTTGAGACCATTTGGGTTAATCAACCCAAAGTTCTAAAACAATCAATTGCAAAATCAGCACTTAACCCGATTAGGGTTTGCTACTTGATGATTTTCTATGTATTGAATTAATCAATTGGATCCATTAGATCATCATCCAACATATATTAGGGTCTGAAATCAAATGGTCAACCCATACAAATGGTCAACTCCGCTAAATGCTTTGGATGACCAAAACTCCAAATGGTTTGCAAACTGTTTGGTCACCAAACGGTTTGGTGAAACTGATTGGACCCTATTGTTGAAACCGTTTACAAGGGATATTTGAGGAGGAGTGTGCTTATGATGATGTCATCATCATCAATCTCTAAACCCATGAAACTTGTAGTGATTTGCATGGTGATTGCATCAATCAACCAAACAAAATTTTAGAATTAAAGAAAGGATCATCAATTGATATGGTATTGAATAAAATAACAATATTAAGGGTTCAAGTTATAAAACCCGCCTCCAATTGAGCTTCAAATCTTGTATATTCACATCAACAATGGTGTATGAATCTTTTGCAACTCCCCCTAGACTCGTCCTCAAGCTTTTGGGTGAAAAGATTGGCTACGGTTGAAGATGGAGTGAAGAAAAGAAGAAATCAATTATTTATTTTCAATTTCCACCATGGAATCAAGGTGAACCAAGGTCAAGAAGCTTACTAACAGGTTGGGGGTCGTCCTCCTGGTCCTACAAAGCTCCCCTGGTCATTTTCCAAGCAAGGAGAAGAAAGGGATTCAGAAAAGCCTTTGATTTGGCTTGTAAAGGGTGTTTTTATAAGAAAATCAATGAGAGAGAAAACGCCTTATTAAAAGTCTTTTAATTCCAAAATTAGTGCCACCTCTTCCCCCTCCATCCCTTGTATACGAGTATATCCTTCTTTCCTCTTATTCCCCTCAATTATCCTCAATTTAAAGTTAAGCAAAATAAGCACCTTAGATCATATTATACTAATATCCATAAGTGAGTGGATATTTCTTTTTCTTATAATAATGTGAGTGAGTTATCCACTTCCTTTGGATATTTTCATGCCTTTTCAAGGAAAAATCTCGTCCAACATCTTTGCAAATGCATCCCTCAACTTTTGGTTGAAGGGATCTTTAATTAATATATTTATTGTTGCATTAAATTGAATTAGGGTTTCAATTATGCATAAATCTTGATTATTTTAATATCAAGATTCTCTCACCTACAAATTAATTAAAATGAGGCGCCCCTCTCACTTTCTTTGTTCTACACGATTACAAGAAACAAAAGGGACCTTATTGAAGTGGTAATTTGCATATTGAACCCTAGGTTTTTGGGTAAATTGCACTTTGCACCAAAATTGGGTTTTAATGCACACACATTGCTCAACAAACTCTATCCTGGTGCTCAAGCTTGTGGAAGCCATACCACTGCATCATACTCACTCTTATGATGTCTCAACATCTGAGGAACATTTTATGATGTACAATTTTCAAGTTAACCCTTCAACTTGGGTAATTTGCACTTTAGTCCAAAATAAGCAAACATTGCTTCAACATTATTCAAACATATCCAAAATTGAAACATAGGTTCCTCTTGGGCCTTAATTACTTTTCACAAGATAAAATTAAGGATCTAATTAACTTTCTTATGCAAAACTCCTAGGGTTAAGGCATAACTCAGGTTAGGGATGTTACAAATTATAAACCCCTAACAAGGATTTCGTCCCCGAAATCCCAGATAAAGAAAGACAAATATTATTCATTCATCATACTATTTAGTCTCCACATAACATCTCATTTTTATGGAGGCGCCATAAAACTTTGATCCACACAAAGTTTTTCTACACAAGATTCCAACAGAATCAATTTCATAGGACACACACTCTACTATTCTTTTATTATTGAGTGTGGAATTAATTTTCTGTCAGGTAATACTTTTTCTTAATTCACAGTTTCATGTGACAGATTCTTGTTTGTGAGGAGTCTTTCATGCTCCTTATTTAAATCAACATTTCACTTCCATGATCACAATTATATTCTGTCACCCATTTGGGATTATAAATCTTTCCATATCTTGATTGTGCCATTTCCCTTAGTGACACAATACTAGATTTCCTTATTACTTGTACTAACTATCTCATTATTTGTACATTTTATCATCATAAGGAGAAGTTACTTATCAATTAAGAATTTAAGATATATTTAATTATTATGTTTATGCAAAGCATATACCCCTAACATGTGATGTTCATACTATTTTACATGATTAATCTTATTTCATGGTTGACTAACATAAACCATCTGATATTTCTTAGATATAGGAATCGCTTACCTTGGTATCTATCACATGTGTTGAAAACACATCACGTATTTATCTTTCTTTCTTCTTGGGACATTGCTTGTTACATGTATCCTCTCCTTAGAACCAAAGTCCAAGATAAACTGATATTTTCTAAGTATCCATCTCATGAACATTTTTATCTTATGCACATCAAGTGTCCTAAGGCCAACTTGATTGCCATGTCCCTGAAAGGAAAGAAAACAAGGAATCATATTCCTCTTATTATTTCATGTATTTTCAACTATTCATGAATCATTTACTCTTTGTCTCATCCTAGATTCCTTGCCCTCAGCATAGGAATCTGTAAGGATGACCACATAACATTATTCCTTTCTTTGCATGTTCATGGTCATCTTGTGATCTTTATCACATTTCCTATTTCCACACCATGGGAAAAGATCTTTATAATATTTACAAACTTTATTGGACATGGATCATCTCCCTTGTTCCCATTCTTATCTTATGAGGAGTATACTTTTAATTCCTTACACACACATGCTTATCTGAGATTATCTCAGACTTCTCTTTCTTGTGCTTAGGATATGACACATTTATTTCATTCCATATTTCTAATTTCATGATACCCATTAGATTGTCTCAGAATGACTGCTTGATCAGAGCAATAAAAAAGATAACAATCTAGGAGTTTCCATACTCACTTTATCATCAATAGTTGTATACTTGGCCAGGGTATATAAATACTGAGATTAAGAAGTATGCACTTTGTATACTATTATTTTCCTTCCTTTTCATATTATCATAAGTATAAGATTTAACATTCCTAGATTTTATCCAGGCATCTCTTCTATACCTCATCTTCTCTCTAAGAGGTAAGAACAATATGGAACATTTATAATGTTACTATGCAAAATGTGAGTCCTCATAGGACTAATCAAGGAAAGCTTCGATCATTTGCTTTCTCAATCTAACCCAGAAAACCATAAAAAGACATATTAGAATGACATCATTTTGTCTAACTTGTCATGATTCGTGGATTGTTCATTGCCTCAGGCTGATTTTGCCTCAGAGGTTGATTCATCATAACATTTCTAGCTGAGCAATCTCTCGCCATATGTCCTACCTGTCTACACTGGTGGCAAGTTCTGAGATCTATATGTGGTCTAGAAGGTTCTTTACCCTTTCTTGATAGCCATTGCCTTGGTGCACTTGGCCCTGGTTGTACCGATGGTACCAAAAAATTCTTCTTTTTGGAACTACTAGGCCTCTATTCCTGAGTTTGGATAGGCCTTTTCTCAATCATCATCTTATTTTTCTCCTCTGGGCAATATCTTCTGATATGTCCAGGTTTCCTGCACTTATGGCAAACCTTATTTTCAAGATGAATCCTATTCCTTCCATCATTATTCATTTCTTCAACCTATTGGTGTTAAACAAGAATCCTATTGGAGTTCAAAATTTCATCATTGGGGGTTGGTATTCTAGTTTGCATTGCTAATGCACGATCTACTGTATGCATCATAGCTGTCCTAAATTGCTCAAACAGAGCAGGGAAAGTTGGGCTCTCTATCATGGCTAGGTTAAATTGGGGATGTGTAGGTATATGTTCTTCTCTGTTATGATCCTCTGCACTCCTTCTTGGTGCAACATTGCTACTTTTTGCAGCAAACTCTTCATGTGACCCAGTCATCTTCAAGTTCTTCTTCTCCTATATGAGAAGAAGACACTATCAGATACACTGGAAGACACTATAACAAACTCTACTACCTTAGTCCTATGTCTCTGTAGACTTAGCAAACCTAGAGCTCTGAAACCACTAAATTGTGGAATCCAACTTACAAAAATAATATTTACTTAAGCGGAAGCAAATCGTTTGCAGCGGATTACTGAAAATCACAAAAAAAAAACTTTTTGCAAAGAGATCCACACATAGGAAATCTCTTTCATCAAGAACCAAAGTATAATATTCACATCATGGTTCATAAGTACATAACTTGTATCAACTCTTCTCGAGGATTACAACATCAGCTTCCCTATTGACATTATATACAGACAACATAAGAACCTCAAGGCATCAAGCCAAAATCTCAGATCGGTTCATTAAAACACTAAATATAAATTCTGAGGACCTGAGAGTATAGAGCCGACACATAGGACTACTATATATATGACTTGGCATGCAGTATCTACACCTGAGATATTACTGATGTCCCTGATGCTGTTGTTGTTCGTTCTCTTCTATAGGGTTTCTTATTCTTCTTCTGCGTCCACCTAAAAACATTGGATCCCACGGGGGTGAGACAATTGTAAATTGCCCCAGCGGGAGATATAACTCTCCGCCAAAACATTATTATAACAGTTTATTATGATAAAACTAAGCAAGATTATTATATATTAACAACAATATTAATCATTAAATGAACAAAGTAACGTAATCTCCTTTCCTAAGGAGAGCATTGCATCTATTCATGGTATAATCATAATTCATACATTTACTTGCAATGAATATAAAGAGATATGAATAACATGTATCAACTAAAGATGCATAAAAGAAATGTCACATCAGCCAATGAATTTTCGTATTCAATCCTTAAGCAAACATGCTATATGGATGATTACATTTTACAATCACACTTATGCCCTGAGGAGATGAGGTATACTGCTCATACTCCAACCGACCACTGCGAAGTCGGAATCAGTACCATACAAGGTCAATGGTAGAGTCAACTACCAAGACCTCCTGCATCCCGGTCAGCACGGGACCACAAGCTGGACTATGTCAACTGCTTAATATAGCTTTCTAGGGTATGCTGGCAACTTCGCTGTTAGAGTTACAGTGGCTTGCTGCACTCTCTTCATGATCGGGAGATTTCATGTTTACCTCCATCGATCCGACATTAACATTATTGGGAGATGTGTACTGCATCTATCCCAATCATCGAGAGATTTGTGATACATCCATCCCAGTACAATAATGAAGGATGGAGAGGTTTAATGTATACCTTCTATCAATTACCTAATTAGGACATCAGGATACATTCACCCATTTCCCCCACATATTCAAAATATGCATTCCGAGTTTTTCCGCAGAGCACCCATTTCACCATCACTAAATTACTAAGGATGATGGATCTATGGTCATGGCTCTTCATGATATAATTTCACTTGATGAATTAATTACATTAGAATATTCTTTTAGCATCAGTCAAGTTCTTAAACATAACTTATTGAGACAATTTCTACAAAGAAACATGTATTATTTTCATCAATCACTTCTCAGTCTTTATAAGACATTGGGATCTCAGTCCCTCATTTCATTTCTTGAAAGTTCACATCTCTCAACAACATCATTATCATACTTATTAAATTTGGGTATTCATACCCTCAGTTCATAACTAATCACTGTTACCACTTGTTGGGTAACTATTACCTCTAGGTTCTCAGACCGAGGTATACATTATACTTGTTACACAAGCATCACACATGGCTCATAAGGCCCATTAAGTATCTTGTCACCTTTCACTAGGCAACAACTTACTCATATGACTCATGAAGTCCATGCACATTTTGTTACATTTACTAAGCAACAACAACATTAAGGCACACAAGGCCAATCAACATTTTCATTATATAATTGTCATAGCTCACATCTGGATATGTTCATCATCTCATGATATCTGCATGGTTAATAGACATGATAACAGTCATAAAAGTCACTTATCACATCGTGTGATACACTAGTAACACCACCATTCTTTTTTTCAGGATTAGGGTTTACTATCAAATATGATTTTCCACTCCATTACCCAATTTAGGGTTAGGATTTCCCATTTCACATTAATTAGGCATTCATGTTTATATTATGTATCCAACCCTAAGATATTGCTCCTCTCCTCTAGGAGCATCTATTGATATCAAAAGTATTTACTCATGCTTATTACTCTCATCATACATCATTTAAGGATTATCAATACAATGTATAAGTTCATCTCTCATCTTCACCATGGTATGATTACATCATACTCATTAGTTTGGCTTAACCCCTTTCCCAAGATATATTAGCTTATACTTATCAAGGTATACCAAACTCATTATAATCTTATCGTAACAACAACATAACACACAATTCATGTGATTGTTATCCAAGTATGTTGGTTTGAGATGCATCAAGGTATAATCAACCCTGAAATGCTAAATGTGATATCTATCATTTCTTAATGTATCACTTTTCTCATCACTTCCAACTTACTAAAGATAATCAACTGATCCTGTATTAAGGTATTTTCCTCTTAATACTTTATCCACTAACCTATCACTTTTATCATGTAGTGCATAGGTTACACATTAGAATTGTTCAGCTATCTTTAATGATATGAACTTATCCGAGGGTTAGGTATTGTTGATATAGAATAAATCGTTATCAACCACTTTAGGTATTTCATCTCTTAGGATGTTATCCACATCATAATTTAATGCTACATACATCATTCCTAAGAGTTTCATGTCCTCATCTTTGTAAGGTGTATAAGGTTGTTATACATGTATAGAGTTAGACATAAAATGATCTCTCATCTTAGTTGATTAAATTAGCCACACCCTTCTTTAGTGTATTGACCAATATACCGTCACTAGGGTTTAATATATCAATACATGGCAGCACCCTGGATTTGAGTCTCACATCACATCATTCTTTAGGGTTCCACATAATATTATTCTCATTTAGGGTTTCACATGACATTACCCTAGATTAGGGTTTCACATTCAATAACCCACATTTAGGGTTTACTATTCATACCAATTATGGTTTTGAATTACATTTCCCTGAATTAGGGTTTCACATGTCATTACCCTTATTTAGGGTTTCACATTGAATAACCCACATTTAGGGTTTACTATTCATACCAATTATGGTTTTGAATTACATTACCCTGAATTAGGGTTTCACATGTCATTACCCTTAATTAGGGTTTCACATTAAATAACCCACATTTAGGGTTTACTATTCATACCGATTATGGTTTTGAATTACATTACCCTGAATTAGGGTTTCATATGTCATTACCCTTAATTAGGGTTACTTCCTTACCATAGATTAGGATTATACCTAGCATTGCCCTAATTAGGGTTAAGGTTCATCAATCTTCTTGATTAGGGTTTCATGATCTATTTATCATGGATCATTCCCTAAAATTCATAGTTTATTCATATTGTAGTTAGTGAGGCTTATCCATTACATGATTATTCTACATATATGGATGCCTCCCTCTCTCATCCTCTCTAGGATATTGACTATGTCAAACTTGGTTAGATTAGGTCAACCAACCCTTCAATTAAGTACATTCAATTAGGGTTGACAAAGTATATTGAAGTATTGCTTATCTAAGCTTCAAGGATTAACTCATCTAATATTACCAATCACTTGGTATCCTAAAGGTACAACCCTAGTAATTTTATTTAAGATAAATTAGTAAAAAATATAAGGTCAATTGATCCTTCATCTCATTAAGTTATCAATTGATTTGATCACTCTAAATCACCAAACGATCTTGACCCCTTTAGATCTTTAAACGGTTTGAAACCTTTTGGGCAAGTTGCCCTAGAAACCGAATGGGCTTGGGTCTCCAAATGGTTTGGGATCATTTGGTCCCAAATGGTCTTGAGACCGTTTCGAATCCAATGGTCTTGAGACCATTTGGACTCAAACGGTCTTAAGACCATTTGTTCCAAACCCTCTCAAAACCGAATGGACCAAAAAGGTGTTTCCACACTTAATCATTTTAAGGTTTCAATCCATGCACTGCCTTTCAATTGAATATTTGATTCATTCATCAAATGAACCATAGAATCACCCCTCAATTATACCATCAATTAGGGTTTTGAACCCAATTAAACTAAGGTTTATAATCAAGAAACCATCAACTATGGTTTTGAAATCGAGGATCCTTCAATGGTTACTATTGTGAAACTAATTCAATCGAAATCAGTAAATTATCATCAACTTATGATATGACCTGACCTCAAACGGTCTTGAGATCGTTTGGGGGACCTCTAAATGGTATTGAGGTCGTTTGGATGACCTCCAAATGGTCTTGAGACTATTTTCCCAACTTGTCATTGAAATATTTGAAAATTAATTAGGGTTTGTATCATCGGATTGATTATCAAATTAGATTTTGATTGTATTTCAATTTGGTATCTTTGGGTCTTCAATTACTCAACAATACTCAACCCCATACCTCCAAACAATCTTGTTTGGCCTCCAAATGGTCTTCAGACCGTTTGGGTGATCTCCAAATGGTCTTGAGACCGCTTGGGTTAATCAACCCAAAGTTCTAAAACAATCAATTGCAAAATCAGCACTTAACCCGATTAGGGTTTGCTACTTGACGATTGTCTATGTATTGAATTAATCAATTGGATCCATTAGATCATCATCCAACATATATTAGGGTTCTGACCTCAAATGGTCAACCCATCCAAATGGTCAACTCCTCTAAATAGTTTGGAGGACCAAAACTCCAAACGGTTGGCAAACCGTTTGGTGACCAAACGGTTTGGTGAAACCGATTGGACCCTATTGTTGAAACCGTTTACAAGGGATATTTGAGGAGATGTGTGCTTATGATGATGTCATAATCATCAATATCTAAACCCCTGAAACTTGCTGTGATTTTCATGGTGATTGCATCAATCAACCAAACAAAATTTCGGAATTAAAGAAAGGATCATCAATTGATATGGTATTGAATGAAATAACAATATTCATGGTTCAAGTTATAAAACTCGCCTCAAATTGCACTTCAAATCTTGGAGCTTCACGTCAAAAATGGTGGATTAAGCTTTTTCAACTCCCCCTAGACTCATCCTCAATCTTTTGGGTGAAAAGATTGACTAGGGTTGAAGATGGAGTGAAGAAAAGAAGAAATCAATGATTTATTTTTGATTTTCACCATGGAATCAAGGTGAACCAAGGTCAAGAAGCTTACCAACAGGTTCGGGGTCGTCCTCCTGGTCCTACAAATCTCCCTTGGTCATTTTCCAAGCAAGGAGAAGAAAGAGATTCGGAAAAGCCTTTGATTTGGCTTGTAAAGGGTGTTTTTTTAAGAAAATCAATGAGAGAGAAAATGCCTTATTAAAAGTCTTTTAATTCCAAAATTAGTGCCGCATCTTCCCCCTCCATACCTTGGATATGAGGCTATCCTTCTTTCCTCTTATCCGTGTCTATTATCCTCAATTTAAAGAAAAGCAAAATAAGCACCTTAGATCATATTATACTAATATCCATAAGTGAGTGGATATTTCGTTTTCTTATAATAATGTGAGTGAGTTATCCACTTCCTTTGGATATTTTCATGCCTTTGCAAGGCACAAGCTCGTCCAACCTCTTTTCAAATTCATCCCTCAACTTTTGGTTGAAGGGCTCTTTAATTAATATATTTTTTTTGTATTAAATTGAATTAGGGTTTCAATTATGCATAAATCTTGATTATTTTAATATCAAGATTCTCTCTCGTACAAATTAATTCAAATGAGGCACCCCTCTCATTTTATTTGCTCTACATGATGCCAAGAAACAAAAGGGACCTTATTGAAGAAGTAATTTGCATATTGAACCCTAGGTTTTTGGGTAAATTGCACTTTACACCAAAATTGGGTTTTAATGCACTAACATTGCCCAACAAGCTCTATCTTGGTGCTCAAGCTTGTGGAAGCCATACCACTACATCATACTCACTCTTATGATGTCTCAACATCTGTGGAACATTTTAGGATGTACAATTTGAATGGTAACCCTTCAACTTGGGTAATTTGCACTTTAGTCCAAAATAAGCAAGCATTGCTTCAACATTATTCAAACAGGACCAAAATCGAAAAAGAGGTTCCTCTTGGGCCTTAATTAATTTTCACAAGATAAAATTAAGGATCTAATGAACTTACTTAAGCAAAACTCCCAGGGTTAAGGCATAACCCAGGTCAGGGATGTTACAAATTATAAACCCTTAACAAGGATTTCATCCCCAAAATCCTAGATAAAGAAAGACAGATATTATTCATTCATCATACTATTTAGTCTCCACATAACATCTCATTGTTATGGAGGCACCATAAAACTTTAATCCACGCAAAGTTTTTCTACACAAGATTCCAATAGAATCAATTTCATAGGACACAGACTCCACTGTCCTTTTATTATTGACTGTGGAATTAATTCTGTGTCAGGTAATACATTTTCTTAATTCACAGTTTCATGTGACAGATTCTTGTTTCTGAGGAGTCTCCCATGCTCCTTATTTAAATCAACATTTCACTTTCATGATCACAATTATATTTTGTCACCCATTTGGGACTATAAATCTTTCCATATCTTGATTGTGTCATTTCCATTGGTGACACAATACTAGATTTCCTTATTACTTGTACTAACTATCTCATTAGTTGTACATTTTATCATCATAAGTAGAAGTTACTTATCAATTAAGAATTTGTCTTAAAGATATCTTTAATTATTCTGTTTATGCATAGAATAAACCCCTAACATGTGATGTTCATACTATTTTACATGATTAATCTTATTTCATGGTTGACCATTCTAGGTAGTCAACATAAACCATCTAATATTTGTTAGATACCGGAATCTCTTACCATGATATTTATCACATGTGTTGAAAACACATCACGTATTTTTTTTTCTTTCTTCTTGGGACATTACTTGTTACATGTATCCTCTCCTTAGAACCAAAGTCCAAGATAAACTGATATTTTCTAAGTATCCATCTCATGAACATTTTTATCTTATGCACATCAAGTGTCCTAAGGCCCACTTGATTACCATGTCCCTGAAAGGAAAGAAAACAAGGAATCATATTCCTCTTATTATTTCATGTATTTTCAACTATTCATGAATCATTTACTCTTTGTCTCATCCTAGGTTCCTTGCCCTCAGCATAGGAATCTATAAGGATGACCACATAACATTATTCCTTTCTTTGTAATTATCTAACATGTTCATGGGCATCTAGTGATCTTCAACACATTTCGTATTTCCACACCATGGGAAAAGATCTTTATTATATTTACAAACTTTATTGGACAGGGATCATCTCCCTTGTTCCCATTCTTATCTTATGAGGAGTATACTTTTAATTCCTTATACACACATGCTTATCTGAGATTATCTCAGACTTCTCTTTCTTGTGCTTAGGATATGACACATTTATTTCATTCCATATTTCTAATTTCATGATACCCATTAGATTGTCTCATAATGACTGCTTGATCAGAGCAATAAAAAAGATAACAATCTAGGAGTTTCCATACTCACTTTATCATCAATAGTTTTATACCTGGCGACGGTATATAAATACTAAGATTAAGTAGTATGCACTTTGTATACTATTATTTTCCTTCCTTTTCATATTATCATAAGTATAAGATTTAACATTCCTAGATTTTATCCAGGCATCTCTTCTATACCTCATCTTCTCTCCTAGAGGTAAGAACAATATGGAACATTTATAATGTTACTATGCAAAATGTAAGTCCTCATAGGACTAATCAAGGAAAGCTTCAATCATTTACTTTCTCAATCTAACCCAGAAAACCATAAAAAGACATATTAGAATGACATAATTTTGTCTAACCTGTCATGATTCATGGATTTTTCATTGCCTCAGGCTGATTTTGCCTCAGAGGTTGATTCATCATAACATTTCTGGCTGACCAATCTCTCTCCAGATGTCCTACTTGTCTACATTGGTGGAAAGTTCTGAGCTCTAGATGTGTTTTAGATGTTTTTTACCCTTTCTGGATAGCCATTGCCTTGGTGCACTAGGCCCTAGTTATACCGACGATACCAAAAACTTCTTATTTTTGGAACTACTAGGCCTCTGTTCCTGAGTTTGGATAGGCCTTTTCTCAATCATCATCTTATTTTTCTTCTCTGGGCAATACCTTCTGATATGTCCTGGTTTCCTCCACTTATGGAAAATCCTATTTTCAAGCTGAATCCTATTGCTTCCATCATTATTCATTGCTTCAACCTATTGGTGTTTATCAAGAATCCTATTGGAGTTTAAAACTTCATTATTGGGGGCTGGTAGTCTAGGTTGCATTGCTAATGCACGATCTACTATATGCATCATAGCTGTCCTAAATTGCTCAAATAGAGCAGGAAAAGCTGGGCTCTCTATCATGGCTAGGTTAAACTGGGGATGTGCAGGTATATGTTCTTCTCTGCTCTGATCCTCTGCACCCCTTCTTGGTGCAACATTGCTGCTTTCTACAGCAAACTCTTCATGTGACCCAGTCATCTTCAAGTTATTCTCCTATATGAGCAGAAGACACTATCAGATACATTGGAAGATACTAGAATAGACTCTACTACCTTAGTCCTATGTCTCTGTAGACTCAGCGAACCTAGAGCTCTGATACCACTAAATTGTGGCATCCAACATACAAAAACAAGATTTACTTAAGCGGAAGCGAATCGTTTGTAGCAGATTACTGAAAATCACAAAAAAAAATTAAAACTTTTTGAAAATAGATCCACACATAGGAAATCACTTTCATCAAGAACCAAAGTATAATATTCACATCATGGTTCATAAGTACATAACTTGTACCAAATCTTCTCGAGGATTACAACATCAGCTGCCCTATTAACATTATATACAGACAACATAAGAACCTCAAGGCATCAAGCCAGAATCTCATATCGATTCATTAAAACACTAACTATAAATTCTGAGGACCTGAGAGTATAGAGATGACACATAGGACTACTATCTATAAGACTTGACAGGTAGTATCTCCACCTGAGATATTACTATTGTCCCTGATGATGTTGTTGTTCTTTCTCTGCTATAGGGTTTCTGCTTCTTCGTCTGCGTCCACCTAAAAACATTGGATGCCACGGGGGTGAGATAATTGTAAATCGCCCTAGAAACTCTCTGCCAAAACATTGTTATAACAGTTTATTATGATAAAATTGAGTAGGATTCTTATATATTAACAACAATATTATTCATTAAATGAACATAGTGAAGTAATATCCTTTCCAAAGGAAAGCATTGCATCTATTCATGGTATAATCATAATACATACATCTACTTGCAATGAATATAAAGAGATATGAATAACATCTATCAACTAAAGATGCATAAAAGAAATGTAACATAAACCAATGAATTTCCGTATTCAATCCTTAAGCAAACATGCTATATGGCTGGTTACATTTTACAATCACACTTATGCCCTGAGGAGATGAGGTATACTACTCATACTCCAACCGACCACTACGAAGTCAAAATCGGTACCATACAAGGTCAATGGTAGAGCCGGCTACCAAGACCTCCCACATCCCGGTCAGCACGAGACCACAAGCAGGACTATGTCAACTGCTCAATATAGCTTTCCAGGGTATACTAGAAACTTCGCTATTAGAGTTATAGTGGCATGCTGCACTCTCTTCGCGATCGGGAGATTTCATGTTTACCTCCATCGATCCGGCATTAACATTATTGGGAGATGTGTACTGCATCTATCCCAATCATCAGGAGATTCGTGATACATCCATCTCGGTACAATAATGAAGGATGGAGAAGTTTAATGTATACCTTTTATCAATTCCCTCATTAGGACGTCAGGATACATTCACCCATTGCCCCCACATATTCAAAATATGCATTTCGGGTTTTGCCGCAGACCACACGTTTCATCATCACCAAATTACTGACGATGATGGATCTATGGTTAGGGCTCTACATGATATAATTTCACTTGATTAATTAAGTACATTAGCATATTCTTTTAGCATCAGTCAAGTTCTTAAACATAACTTATTTAGACAATTGCTACAAAGAAACATGTACTATTTTCATCAATCACTTCTCAGTCTTTATAAGACATTGGGATCTCAGTCCCTCATTTCATTTCTTGAAAGTTCACATCTCTCAACAACATCATTATCATACTTATTAAATCTGGGTATTCATACCCTCAGTTCATCACTAATCATTGTTACCACTTGTTGGGTAACTATTACCTCTAGGTTCTCAGACCGAGGTATACATGATACTTGTTACACAAGCATCACACATGGCTCATAAGGCCCATTAAGTTTCTTGTCACCTTTCACTAGGCAACAACTTACTCATATGACTCATGGAGCACAATCTGCACTCCCAACTGATCGGCTCATGTGATGAACCGATCGGCTGAGCTTGGTGAACCGGTAGGCTCAAGGTCAGGGTGAACGATTGCTTCAAGTTTTAAAATGATCAGTTCAACTATTGCAACCAGGTAAGTTGGGAAAGTAAGATTGGTGAGAATTTTCCTTGTGTTTCACTTGCCCAATTTGATTGGAACAAGGATTGGTATTCGATACCAATTAGAAACAAAAGAAGGAAAGTCAATCGGGAACAGATCAGGACCACGAATCGACAGGTTCAGAAGTGAACCAACCAGTTCATGGGTCCCAACCGATCGGTTGAGGTGTCAACCGACCGGCTCAGCTCGCCAACCGACCGTTTCAGTTGTGAAACGATCGGTTTAGGTTGCGAGTTGGTTGCTTTTGTGGAAAATCTTGAACCCTTCTACTCCTGCTTTTAGTCCCATATTGTCGGGGACAGAGAACCTTGTCCCATGACCCGCCTATATATATAGGGGTATTGGGGGCTTCTCAGAAGACAACTCAGTGCAAGCCGTTTGCTCTGCAAAGTTGTCGTTCTCTCTAGTTTTAGTAACCGAGAGCGCCTGAGCAAGTGCTACCCGAAAAGGGAGGCACAACAAGGGAAAGACAACTATAGTTGCAACTGGCATCAGGAGAGTGATTTGGTGACTAGTACGCCTACAGGAGGGTGCGACTCCTTCCAGTTCCTTGTGCGACAAGGAGATCGGAGTTCCAGGCGGTCCATGTGGATGACTGCAGATGCGGGAGCCCTCTGTCACTCAGAGAATAACTGTCAATCCCGATAGTCCCGGTGAGACTAGGAGTCTTCAGTCCTGGTGCGACCAGGAGCTGCACAGACACCGTATAAGACCGGAGGTGAAGACCGCACAAGGCGCGAGGTTCTGTCGTCGAGCAAGCCTCAGGACAAGGTATGCATTCTCAAACCATCTTTCCTATTGTATAGATTGTTTTGGGTTTTGGGGAGAAATTTTTGTTTCCGCTGCTTCTCTGCCTCCTCTAAAACCCAATAGTGGTATCAGAGCCACGTCAACTGTTCTATATTTTAGGATTATCGATAAGATCGATTTTAGTTTGTCGCCTTTATTTATTGCATACGATGCGAATAAAATTGGCTTTATGCATGTCCAATCCACAAATCCCAAATATACATATCTGATATGTAATATTAATGCACTCGATACGCGTCGCCCTTAAACGAGTTTTGTGGTGGATGTATAGCATGGTTATGGCCTATAAACCCTATATCAGTGTGTGGTTGTATGTGGTTTCTTGCATCTCAGTCTGCGCACCGATTCCCCTTCTCCTATTCCTGATGTAACTCGAAATAATTTGAGAATTCTTTTTCTACCTTTGCTCCCCCCGAATGTAACTCGGGGTTTCACAATTCAATTGTAAATAGGATATATTTTATTTCCTGTTATGTCAAAGAACGGAGGACGACCTTTTTTTTGTTAAGCCAGGGGTCGCTTTTATTCATCCCACACCCCTCTTGTGGGCTAAATCACGACAAAAATTACATCTCCCACACTTATAAATCGGGTATTATCCCAATTCCCACAAGAAACATCCTCACCACCGAAATAAAAAAACAATGACAGAAAACTCACGCTAATAGCTCTCGTCCTCGCCTCCAACTGTTGTTTTCTTTAACACCACGTAGGGAGTACATCTTTTTTCCATCAACGCCATGCCCCTAATTCTCATCGGCATATTAGATAGATTCGAAGAGACTAACATCTCATGCGTTCTGTTCCCCCATCTTCCTATTTCACGAGGTATCGAGTTGATAACCTTATGAACTAATGAACCAGAAATCATGGATGATATGATCTCTTCTCGCAGCTCTCTAACAAAAGATGTTGTCCGCCATGGCTCTCTACCACCATACCATAGAACCTCGTATGTATAAGAATCGTCTACTTCAATACTCGAAATGCTCAAAGCGTGGCCACCTGCTAGTTTCAGACCAATGGCGCATGCTTGCATGTACGCAAGGAAATAATCAGAGCTCCTAATCCATGCTCGGAACACAAGGCATATATTGGCATTGTGGTTACGGATGACACCAGCTGCCCATCTTCTATATATACTGTGGGCATCCCTATCCCTCCCAATCGTGACATTAAGTTTGAGGTTATGTAAGTCCAGCTTCTCCCATCGCATCAATATTATCTGTTTTATTATTGTCTTTGGTTCCCCCAAGCCTGTCATTTTCATCCTGTCATAAATATTTTTATCCATAGCAATAGGAAAAGCTATCCTCTTCAGATGATGGTTTAGGATTCTCATAATATAGTCCCATTCATGGTTGAACGACTTCATCTTACCATCATATTTAGCACCACATCTTATGCGCCATATGTTGTGCGGGATTAGGATCGCCAAATTACCTGCCAACCATTCAGTTATGTTCTTCTTCTTAGCCATCGCACACCTATCCAGAAGAGTTCTCATATCAAAATGCGCCTCCATATCAAGCAGCTCATTGAATTTCCACCAATAAAATTTGGCGGTCTGCCCTTGAAATAGCAAATGATCCATATCTTCCTCCTGGGGGACAAAGCAGCAATAACATTTAGATGCAAGAGGGATACCACATCTGAGTCTAATGTTATCATCTGTGGGAATGGCTCCTCTAGCTGATTTCCAGATAAACGCTGCCTCCTTTGGATACCCAACCTTCCATACCATCTCAAGGCCGTCTGGACCTTCCTTTTCATTCTGCATCAGTATCCTCTTTGCTGAACTCATAGAGAATCTACCACTCCTCTCAGGACCCCACGCCAGCTTGTTTTCTTCGTTGGATATCCATACCTCAAAATCGCGTATCATCTGTAGGCCTTCTTCATCCACGATTAGCTTAAGCGATTCCCAATCCCATCCTTGTCCCTCTAGCCAAACGTCCTTCACCAAAAATGGGTGTCTTCTGTCACTGGGTATGATCGCGTGATCAGCAAGGCATTTCTCGCACCACCATCAGTCCCAAAAGGACAGCTCTCCATTTCCCACCACCCATCGACATAAAGGAAACATGCGAGGAAACATGTCCCACATCCTCTTCCATAAAGGTGACGGTAGTAATCCTCTTCTCAAAGTACCAGGATATAGATTGTCACGGCCTCCTTTGTTATTTGCATATTTGACTCTGCAGAAAGATGCCCAAATAGAATCCTTTGTTAATACCTCCCAGCATGCTTTTGTAACAAAGGCTTCATTGATCGTCTGTAGCGAGGGAATCCCTAGCGCGCCCAGTGAAAAAGGTCTAGCAACCTTGTGCCATCCAATCCACACCTTCCTGTGATGATCCTCCCTGTCACTCCATAGAAATATGGATAGTTTGTCTTCAATCCGCGCTCCAATCCCAACAGGAATGCCCACCGCCTCCACCGTGTACACCGAGATAGAAGCTAGAACATGTGCAATCAACATCCTCCTCCCCGCAAAGGATAATAGTCTGGACTTCCACGTAGCAATCTTTTCATTTATCTTGCTCATTAGGAACTCAAAGTCGGTGAGTCTCATCGCTCCTTTCTTAATCGGTATGCCCAAATACTTCAAAGAGTCCGTAGCAGAACCCACCCAAAGGGAAGCGGCTACTCCATGAGCTACAACCTGGTCCTTACCTCCTACCAGGCATGTAGACTTCGTTTTGTTTATTCTCTAACCAGTTGCCTGTTCGTAAGCATCAAAGGTACTACTAACCTTGTCCATCAATCTTTGGTCAGCTGTGAAAAAGACCACAATATCATCCGCATAAACAAGAATGACCGGAGGTACAACCTCCCCCCGCACCTGGAATCTTGATATTGCCCCTTCTTCATATAGCCTCAAGAATCTTCTGCATAACATCTCCTCAAATAGTATGAAAAGAAATGGAGAAATCACACTTCCTTGTTTCAAACCTCTACTCATCGGAAAGAATCCAGCCGTTTCCTCCCCTATAGTCAAACGGAGGACGACCTGAGACGGTCGGTTCAAGGCATGAACCGATCGGTTGTTGATCCAGATGGCCGGTTCGAGGAGTGAGATGAGCGGGTGGTGACCTGAGGAAATTCACGACGACCGGTGAACCAATCGGCTGGAGGCGCTAGTCGATCGACTGGTGGCACCCAAGCAACCAACTTGATGGCGAGCCGATCAATCATGGAGATGAGCTGATCAAACCCAGAAAGGCAGGCACAGATTTCATCTTGTATAGGTTGCATGTGATGTAGATCTAGATGACCGTGATTCCTCTTGGCTCGAGGAATCACAATAGGATGGCCATAATCATTGCTTTTTCATCATTTTGCATGTTTTCTATGGGATATAGCATGTATATGATATGTACTATATATTGTGGTGATTGGATATGTATATCTATATAAAAACCAAATCCCTCATTAAATATTAAGTTTTAGATGCCTTCCAAATACGACACACGTGAAAAGCTTGATCAACCAAGTGTGGGCACGCCCTAGTGTGGTGTACCGTCTATCTCGTGGAAGCATGAAGGATGAATGTGTGGGTCTGCCCTAGTAGGGTGCATATTCATCGTGTTGGCTTTGGGTCAGACTTAACAAGGTGACCTAGATAGGATCTAGCACCTTGAGGCATGGAGATGATCATGGAAAGGAGTTGCATATGACATCTTTCAAGAGTTGCATATGATGCAATTGGCAAGAGTTGCCTACCTGGGAGATCTGAGTTGTGGGTGACAGCCCTAGCTGGTCCATGGCTCAGAGGATTTCAGGATCTTGACCCACTAGAAGATTGTACGTTGCAATCTTCCGAATTGATGGTGAGGGTTATCAATTTGAGTCAAAATAGTGGGAGTGGTAATTAATTAAAGTCCTAATTAACTATCGTCAAATTTATTCAAATCAAATCAAAAGGAGTTTTGACAAATGCAAATTTTCTCTTGTAAAATGACAAAAGAATCATCTTTTAAAATGGGTAAATTAATTGAGAATAAATTCCATAGCTGGTTGAGGACTGTGAGAAGTGTTCTGCACAATCCATTTATACCAGGAGCATTAGAATCCACTCTATGTATGCTTAATGCGTTAGTGAAGAAGAAAGAAGGTAAGGGAGAGAAGTGTTCTCTCGCCAAACCAATTTTTTCTACATGGAGAGGATGGAAGGAACAATGGAAGAAGAAGTCAGAGATAGAGATCTCTACTTCTGGTGTATACGTGATAGAGATTAACTTTACTACTTCTTCATCATGGGTACTTGATACCGGATGAGGATCTCACATTTGTTCAAATGTGAAGGATCTTAGGAGAAGTCGGCCTTTAGGGAAAGGCGAGGTTGAACTATGTGTTGCCAATGGGGCAAGAGTGGCCTCCAGTGCCGTAGGAACCTATGAGTTAACTCTACCAAGTGGGCTAATAATAGAGTTGAAGAACTACTATTATGTACCTGCCATAAATAGGAATATCATTTCCATCTCTTGTTTGGACAAAGATGGATTTGAATTTCTTATTAAGAATGGAAAATGTTCCATTTCTAAAGATGGGATCTTTTATGGCATTGCCCCAATGTCTTATGGTCTATACTTGATAGACTTGGAGACAAATGTATACAACGTAAACACCAAAAAGCAAAAACTCAACGACTCAAACAAAACATATCTCTGGCATTGTCGTCTAGGGCACATAAATGAGAAGCGTATTTCTAGACTTCATAAAGATGGTTATCTAGACTCTTTTGATTATGAATCAATAGAGACATGTGAATCTTATTTGTTGGGCAAGATGACCAAGACTCCCTTTTCAGGTAAAGGTGAGAGAGCTAGTGATCTATTAGGACTCATATATACTGATGTATGTGGGCCTTTTAGATCTAATGCTAGAAATGGGTGTCAGTACTTCATTAGCTTCACTAATGATTTCAGTAGGTATGGCTATGTGTACCTGATGAAGCATAAGTCAGAAGCCCTTGAAAAGTTCAAGGACTTCATGAATGAAGTACAAAACCAAATTGGTAAAAGTATTAAGGCACTTCGATCTGATCGAGGTGGAGAATACTTAAGCCAGGAGTTTGAGGACCTTCTTCGAGCCCGTGGTATTGTATCACAATGGACTCCGCCTGGAACACCACAGCATAATGATGTGTCTGAAAGAAGAAATCACACATTGTTGGATATGGTGCGATCAATGATGAGTTTTGCTGATCTTCCTATTTCTTTCTGGGGTCATGCTCTTGAAACTGCCGCGTTTACACTTAATCTAAATTGGTTCAAAAGACGCCATATGAGATATGGTACGGGAAGCGTCTCGATTTGTCTTTTCTGAAGATTTGGGGTTGTGAGGCTTACGTCAAGAAAATGTTTCCTAATAAGCTTGGACCCAAATCCGATAAATATTATTTTGTTGGATACCCCAAGGAAATGAGGGGATACTATTTATACCACCCTACTGACAACAAAGTGTTTGTTGCCAGGACAGCTGTGTTCCTAGAGAAGGAATTTATTTCCAAAGGAAGCAGTGGGAGGAATATAGAGCTTGAAGAGGTTCAAGCCCAACAAGAAAACATTGAACCAGTAGATGTACCAGAGGAAAATGCAGATTCACAAGGTGTTATGGAATCTCAGTTTCCTCAGGTAACACAAGGACCTCGTAGCTCTAGTAGGACCTGCCTTGAACCTGAGAGGTTTGGATACCTTGTGACTCAGGAAGGTGGTGAGTTGATCATAGATGATGATCCAACTACCTACGTAGAGGCTATGGAGGGACCAGATTCTGAGAAATGGCTTGAGGCCATGCGATCTGAGATGGAATCCATGTACTCCAACAAAGTATGGACTTTGGTGGAACCACCCGAAGGGGTAAAACCCATAGGGTGCAAGTGGGTCTTTAAGAAAAAGACCGACATGGATGGCAATGTGCAAACTTATAAAGGCAGATTGGTTGCAAAGGGATTTCAACAAGTTCAAGGTGTTGACTATGACGAAACCTTTTCTCCAGTTGCTATGATTAAGTCCATCAGGATCATGCTTGCTGTTACAGCTTATTATGACTATGTGATTTGGCAGATGGATGTTAAAACTGCATTCCTTAACGGGAATATAAATGAGGATGTGTACATGACACAGCCTGAAGGTTTTGCAGATCCAAAGAATGCCAATAAAGTCTGTAAGCTACAAAGGTCAATCTATGGATTGAAGCAAGCATCTCGGAGTTGGAATCTTCGATTTGATGAGGAATTCAAAGTGTTTGGCTTTATTCAAAATGAATATGAACCTTGTGTGTACAAGAAGGTTAGTGGGAGCTCGACCACATTCCTCATATTGTATGTGGATGACATACTTTTGATGGGGAATGATGTCTTAGCCTTAGAAAAGGTAAAGACTTGGCTTGGGAATACTTTCTCAATGAAGGACTTAGGAGAAGCATCCTACATTCTAGGAATTAAGATCTATAGAGATACATATAGAAGGCTTCTCGGACTAAGTCAGAGCACGCACATTGACAAAGTGCTGAAGTGGTTCAGCATGGAGAACTCAAAGAGAGGCAAAATCCACATGCTACATGGAGTCACCCTCTCTAGAGCTCAATGTCACCAATCTTGTGAAGAGAGGGAGCGTATGAATGGGATCCCATATGCATCAGCCATCGGATCCATCATGTATGCTATGTTGTGCACACGCCCAAATGTCTCGTATGCTCTCAGAATGATGAGCAGGTACCAGTCAGATCCCGGGGATGCTCACTGGAAAGCCGTGAAGAACATCCTCAAGTACTTGTGAAGGACTAAGGATCATTTTCTTGTGTACGGCGACGAGGATGAGCTGATTGTAAAGGGTTACACCGATGCAAGCTTCCAAACAGATAAAGATGATTACAGATTGTAGTTAGGATTTGTGTTTTGCCTTAATAACGGAGCTATGAGCTGGAAGAGTTCCAAGCAAGAAACAGTTGCTGATTCTACTACACAGGCCGAGTATATTGCTGCTTCACATGCAGCAAAGGAGGTTGTGTGGATCAGGAAGTTCATTTATGAACTTGGTGTAGTTCCCAGTAGCTGTGATGCAATTGAGCTTTATTGTGACAATAATGGAGCTATTTCACAAGCTAAGGAACCCAGATCACATCAGTGGTCCAAGCACATACTGCGGCGCTTCCATCTCATACGAGAGATCGTACAGCGAGGAGATGTGAAGATTTGCAAAGTACCAACGGAAGACAACATAGTTGATCCACTGACTAAGGCCCTTTCTCAGCAGAAGCATGATGGTCATGCTAGGTCACAAGGATTAAGGTTCCTTGGTTACTGGCTCTAAGTGCAAGTGGGAGTCTGTTGGTATGTATGCACATAGAGCAAGTCATATGATGATTGTAATGGGATACTTTGTAAATGATTTGAATAATAATCAAGGCAATTTCCGATCTATATGTTTAAACTGTTTCTGAGATGATGGTGTAACATGATAGATGTCTAAAGAATGGTTTTACTCAATGACGTATGCTTTTAGGTTAATGACCTAAACGATGAGATCATATGGATGTTAAGAGTATACATTCTTGTTTGATCCCTAGTCAGTTGTTATTGTGGAAATAACCATAGACATCAATAACACTAAAGACTAGATTGTGTGTTGGTTGATGACATAATCTCATTAGTCATGATATAGAGATATCAAACCAAGCACATAGGTACTTGTTAGAGAACAAGGTATCAGACAGACCCACCGTGAGAGTGGCACATGGAACCATGACTTGGTAGTCACAGTCAGCTCTCACAGTGATGGTGGTGAGTGTGATTCTTAGACCTGAAATCACTACACTCAACACATGTCGTTGGGTACACTTTGACATCATCAAACGTAGTCCTGAAGAATGGGTTGTTATAAAGGTGATGATTGGGTGGCTTTGACACATGGGTCTTTTGAGGGGTGAGTGATAGATATGGGATTTGTCCCTCCTGAGGGAGTTCGATATCCTTGGCCACTTGATGAGTAGGATTGAGAAAGGCATGTGCATGCACGTGTGAATCAATATATGATATTGATGTCATACACATCTCACTCAGTCTACTCTGAGATCAAGGAAATGAATGAACGTTGACAGGATGACTGTTCAATGCCTCGAGTTCATTCAGGATATCAGTGACAAATGAATTATACATTCACTGTAACACCATTCACGGATTGTAGGATTGAAAGTTGTTATTCAACTTTCTATTTCACTTGGGTAGCACTGATGTGTGACTAGGCACCGCTCTTTGCTTCTGAAGTCATAAGTGTTATGGATTTTCACTGCCAACGCTAAATGGACCTGCAGGGTCACACATAGGATTTAACCTGGAAGAGGAGTTTTGTCCACAAACAATGTTTATATTGATTACTAAAGGAGTTTAGTAGTTCAATTAAACACTCAATTAATCGATAGCTCAATATCATAATGTTCAAGGTGTTGGACGCATTGATTGGAGTATCAGATTGATTGAAATTGCAATTGACTGATTCTGCACAATCTGCACTCCCAACCGATCAGCTCATGTAATGAACTGATCGACTGAGCTTGGTGAACCGGTCGGCTCAAGGTCAGGGTGAACGATTGCTTCAAGTGTTGAAATGATCGGTTCAACTGTTGCAACCAGGCAAGTTGGGAAAGTAAGATTGGTGAGAATTTTCCTTGCGTTTAACTTGCCCAATTTGATTGGAACAAGGATTGGTATTTGATACCAATTAGAAACAAAAGAAGGAAAGTCAATCGGGAACTGATAAGAACCACGAACTGACCGGTTCATGAGTCCCAACTGATTGGTTGAGGTGTGAACCGACCGGCTCATCTCCCCAACCGACCATTTCAGTTGTGAAACGATCGGTTCAGGTTGCGAGTTGGTTGCTTTTGTGGAAAATTTCAAACCCTTCAACTCCTTCTTTTAGTCCCATATTGTCGGGGACAGAGAACCCTGTCCCATGACCCGCCTATATATATAGGGGTACTGGGGGCTTCTCAGAAGACAACTCAGTGCAAGCCGGTTTCTCTGCAAAGTTGTCGTTCTCTCTAGTTTTGGTAACCGAGAGAGCCCGAGCAAGTGCTACCCGAAAAGGGAGGCACAACAAGGGAAAGACAACTGCAGTTGCAACTGGGAGCAAGAGAGTGAGTTGGCGACTAGTACGCCAATAGGAGGGTGCGACTCCTTCCAGTTCCTTGTGAGACAAGGAGATTGGAGTTCCACGCGGTCCGTATGGATGACTACAGAGGCGGGAGCCCTATGTCGCTCGGAGAATAACTGTCAATCCCGACAGTCCCGGTGAGACTAGGAGTCTTCAGTCCCAGTGCGACCAGGAGCTGCACAGACACCGTCCAAGACCGGAGGTGAAGACCATGCAAGGTATGAGGTTCTGTCATCGAGCAAGCCTCGGGACAAGGTATGCATTCACAAACCATCTTTCCTATTGTATAGATGTTGACGCGATTCCTTTTGTTCTGGGTTTTGGGGAGAAATTTTTGTTTTCGCTGCTTCTCTGCCTCCTCTAAAACCCAACATAAATGGCCTGGTGAGCCATGTGAATAATTGTTTCCTAATGAGAGGTGACAAGATGCTTATAAAAGTCTAATGTAAGGAATGGTAATGTGCAAAATAAACTAAGGGGAATGGAAACCGGTAACTTCATAATAATAATAAATGGTTATAATAATAATGATATCTTGATCATACATGTTTTATGCTTATAGTCAAATAAGGGCTACAATGTTTTGAATATGCTTAAAGAAGATAAGAGGAACACTTGTAGTACATAAAGAATGTGAATTTATATGATGGCTTGCCCCTGAGTATAATGCCTAGTAAAAGGATGTGAAAACCAATGATGAATTTAAGGGATTGATATCCCATAACGACTGTGTAATCAGGAGTGGTTAGAGTCCACTGCCTGGCAGTGTAATCAGGTTTGGTTACGGACCAATACCTGGTAGAGGCTTGAAGCCTATAATCAGGAGTGGTTAGAGTCCACTACCTGGAGGTGTAATCAGGTTTGGTTATGGACCAATACCTGGCAGAGGCATGAAGCCTATAATAATGCACATGATTGGTCATAACCCAATACCTGGAATAATATCACAGGATTGACAAAGTCCAATACCTGGAATGCACAAGATTGGTCATAACCCAATACCTGGAATAATATCACAGGATTGACAAAGTTCAATACTTGGAATGCACAAGATTGGTCATAACCCAATACCTGGAATAATATCACAGGATTGGCAAAGTTCAATACCTGCAATGCACAAGATTGGTCATAACCCAATGCGTGGAATAATATCACAGGATTGACAAAGTTCAATACCTGGAATGCACATGATTGGTCATAACCCAATACCAGGAATAATATCACAGGATTGACAAAGTTCAATACATGGAATGCACAAGATTGGTCATAACCCAATACCTGGAATAATATCACAGGATTGACAAAGTTCAATACCTGGAATGCGCAGGATTGGTCATAACCCAGTACCTGGAATAATATCACAAGATTGACAAAGTTCAATACCTGGAATGCACAGGATTGGTCATAACCCAATGCCTGGAATAATATCACAGGATTGACAAAGTTCAATACATGGAATGCACATGATTGGTCATAACCCAATACCTGGAATAATATCACAGGATTGACAAAGTTCAATACCTGGAATGCACAGGATTGGTCATAACCCAATACCTGGAATAATATCACAGGCTTGACAAAGTTCAATACCTGGAATGCACATGAGTGGTCATAACCCAATACCTGGAATAATATCATAGGATTGGTCATAACCCAATATCTGGAATAATTGCACAGGATTGACATAGTTCAATGCCTGGAATAATGTCATAGGATTGACATAGTTCAATACCTAGAATAATTGCACAGGATTGGTAATAACCCAATGCCTGGAATAATGTCACAGGATTGGCATAGTCCAATGCCTGGAATGGTTGCACAGGATTAGCATAGTCCAATGCCTAGATAGAATATGATGATGTATACCCACATGACTGGTACATTTCAATATCTGTTTAGCATATTGGCTGAGGCCAAGAGATAGAAATGAGAACGATTCATGAATGACATACCATGATAATGAGTATCACAGGATAAGCTTGAGATGTTGATATAGTATGATGGGTAAATGCTATACATGTTCTTCCTATTCCTTATAAAGAGAATGGATGATTTACTGCTCTATCATAGATAGTTGTAATGCTTTAAAAGATGAGAATATTCTAAACTTCTTATCCTCTTCTCAGTTTAATATTATTTAACTGTGATAATAACATTGTTGGCAGAGAGTTATATCTCTCGCTAGGACAATTACAATTGTCTCACCCCATGGGATCCACATTTTTTTTAGGTGGAAGTGCATGAGGGGGGTTGAGACCGTACTACAGAAAAAGAACAACAACAGCAGGGACAGCAGTAACAACTCAAGTTGAGTGTATTGTCTGTCAGGCCTTGTAGATAGAAGTCCTATGTGTCATCTCTGTACTCTCAGGTCCTTGGAGTTGGTTCGTACTGGTTTCAAGAATAATATGAGATTTTGGCTTGAATGCCTCGAGGTTTTATGTTGCTCTAGTATGTGTTTTTATAGAGAAAATGTTATATGTTCTCCTCGAGATGAGACGAAACAATGTTGTACAATGTAAATCATGATATGTATGAGTTTTGGATCTTTCAGTAAAAGTTTTCTGTACAAGGATCTCCTTGCAAAATGGGTTTAAAATTTAGTGATTTTTGTTAATCCGCTATTTATGTTTGTTCCTCTTAATTAGTAAAGATTTGTTTGTTAGTTTGGCGACTGTCGTTACAGAAACCCTTTAGTGGGTGAGCACTAACAACAACAACCACAGTAGCAGCATCAACAACAAGGACAACATTGATCTTCAGGTGGAGACACTATCTGTTAGGTTTTGTATATAGAGAGTCCTATGTTTCGTCTATGTACTCTCAGGTCCTAGGATTCAGTAGAGAGTTTGATGTCGATCTGAGATTTTTGGCTTGAAGCCTCGAGATTTTTGTATACTGCTCATGTACAGTTTAACAGGGTAGTTAATGTTTATGACTCTCGAGATGAGATGATACAGAGATGTACTGATGAATCAGAATGTAAATAACTTACTTTGGTTCTTTATGAAGAAGCTTTTCAGTTCATAGATCTCTTTGTAAAAAGTTTTAAATTTTTAATGATTTTCAATAATTCCGCTGCTAATAATTCGCTTCCGCTTTGGTTAATCCTATTTTCATAAGTTGGATGCCACAGAAACAATCAGGTACCTGTCATGGGGTGGGGCATCAGTGGGATGGGCCAGGGCCCATGTAACCAGTGGGGAAGAACTGGTTGATGAGATCATCATCATCATCTAGAATATCAACCCGCATGGGTTATGGAACACACTCAGGATGCAATGGAGGAGTACGATGGTGCTGCTGTGGCATGGATTAGTGGCCTTGAGAAAGGTGCCAACTATCCATGTGATGGACCATAAGATTCATAGTAGAATATTGTTTCTCATCAGGTCCATGCGGTTGTCTATGTGGTAAAACTTTTGTTACACATAGACATATAGATGTCTGACATCAGGCATGGCCCAAGAGTACTCCATCTGTGTGCTTGTGGAGGGAGGCGGTGGAGCAATAGGGGTTGCCCCAGTATCATCAGTATCTCTAGCTACATCAACTTCTTCTTCAGTGTTCAGAATGACTTTCCAGTTATCTTTTCTCTCCAATGTGATATGTTCAGGATCTGGAATGTCAATGTATTGATCTTTGTCAAAGAATTGCCGAAATTTGGTATTACTATTGGCAACCCTTGAGATCAATCCTACATAAAGTAGATATTGAATGTCTACCAAGTTTCTACCTGGTGCATCCTCAAGACCTGCCAGATCACATATAACTTTTGTGCTATCAAAGTGATCAAGCCACCACACATTATGTCTCCAGAGTTCCTTCATCTTCACTCTCTTAATGTCTAGGAAACATGTAAGGATATAATAAGCTGCATTGATATGATAGTCATACATCATTCCCCAAAAAAAGATAAGATCCTTTTTTCCGATGACCCCTTGAGTTTCTTTCTTAGCAAAGACTCTTGTACTAAGAAGGCAGTGCATGTATTGGAAAATGGGGTTGTGAATAACAGACACCCTAGCTTGCTTGTCGTCATGGTGCTCCTCATCTGATATCTCAAACTAGAATTCATCACTGTTAAAAGTTGGTGGATAACTAATTGCCCCTTAGAAGTGGCAATCCAAAACCTCATAGAAACGCCTGAAGGTAAGCTTTAAACTATGACTTAAAAGGTAAAAATGGATAATACCATAAGGTTTCATCTTCTTTTGTCAGTCTTGCTCTATAGTGAGTGTCGTCAAAAACTCACAAACTACATGGGGGTAAGTGTTTGATATCGTGCAGTATACATAGCTTAGCCCCAAATCTTCTAGGTGCATGAAGACCTCATCCTTGAAGCTGAGGGTGGTGAGAGTCTACTTGCAAGAAAATCACATAGGAAGCACCCTCCTTGCTATGAGGAACAGGTATGTCGGGTCTTCCTCAAGAAGTGACCCGGAATTGGGTCATGGAGATGTATGCTGGTGCAGAGGAGGAGCTAGCACCATGCTTGTGTTTGGATGTCCTCTTGAGAGGTGCCATTGTTGAAACATCAAAAGACACGACGTGTATTTTTGTGAACACGGTGTGTCATTGTGGCTTATTGTTGTAGAACTCCCAGACCATAAGAGAGACACGGTGTGCCTGTCAAAAGACATGTCATGTACCTGGGCGAATGCAACAACTCAAACATGAAGAACATGTTCGATTTGCGGCTTTCATGGTGGGTCTCTTGTGTGGGAAAAGAAAGAGATCACGGAGACGTGATGGATGGAGCTTCTTGCTATGATTTCACGCCCTAAAGGGCCAAATGACACTAGAGATGAAGCTTTTTCTTCTCGGAACTTGAGAAAAGAAGAAGAAGTACCAGTCTTGACAGCGTCAGAGAAGAAGATTGGTTGAGAAGAGGGAACTTCACAGCCTTGGTGTTGTCAATGGTGGCTTAGAGATGTGGTTTCTTGCTCCAAATCGCACACGGCTGGTCGTTGGTGGAGGAGGCTTGGACACGATTGGAAACACGTCTGTAATGAAGTGAGGAAGTGAGGAAGACGGTGGCCGGTTAGGGTTAAAAACTCTTATTCTCACCAAAAGGCACGGCGTGTTTCTTAATAGAACTTCCTTTATGCGTTACAAGACACGTCGTGTGCTACTATGCACACATAATGTTTGAATCTAGAAATTCAAATTGTGTCCATTTCACATGTAATGACCCGACGTGTTCAAATAAAAACACGTCGTGTTACTTTCCAGATAGGTTATGCTCCCCATTGCTTTTGAAGTATACGTCGTGTCTGAATGAAGACATGTCATGTGTTTTTTAGTTTATGCTCACTTTTTTCCTGCAGTAAGAAGCAAAACGCCATGTCAAATAAAGACATGTCGTGTCTCTTTGAGTTTCTGTAGAATTTAGATACTCACCGTCACCTACAAAAGTATAGTGATGCAAGTATAAGTGTTTAAGTTATTACATACACCCATGACAAGCTTATTTTTAGGAAATATAAAGATTGTTCTTGACTCAAACTACTAGAATAAATTCTAATGTAATGTGGGGTCAACTCCCACAAGTTCCTCCATTTAAAGTCCAAAGTAGGACTCTTTAGTCTTTTGATCAAGCATATTGGAGGGAGCGAGTTGCTCCCTTGTCAATTTCATCTCCTGTGATATAACACTTACATCGTTGTCCATTGACCTTGAAGGAGGATTTTTTTCCTTGTAGCTCCATAGTTCCTTACAGAAAGATGCATAGGAGTAAGAATGGTCCAGACCACCTGGATCATAACTTTCCTAGAAACAACTTGAGTTTAGAATTGAAAAGAAAAACTTGGTCTCATTGTTTGAAGTCTTTGATTTTGATTATCTTATCATGCCATCTTTGTCTTCTCCTTGTATATTTTGGAATTCTCATACGCATCCATTCACAACTCCTCTAGCACTTGCAGTTGTCATAGCCTCTTCTCTTGTTCTTTCTTAAGATTATAATTTAGCAACTTGTTTACCCATAATGCTTTGTGATCCAATTCTATATGTAAATGGCATGATTTTCCATAGACTATATTGAAAGGTGTTGTTCCAATGGGTGTTTTAAAAGATGTCATGTATGCCCATAATGCATCTTCCAACTTAAGTGCCCAATCCTTTCTTGAGCTAGAGACAGTTTTTCTAGAATAGCCTTTAGTTGCATATTGAAGATCTCCACTTGGCCAGATGTTTGAGGGTGATATAGTGTGGATGTCTTATGCTTTACCCTATATTTGCTAAAAAAAGTTGTTGAAGTTTCTCTCCTTAAAATGGCTGCCACCATCTGAAATGATTACTGTTGGAACTCCATATCTTGGGAAGATGATCTTTGAAAAAAGTTTGATGACTGAATTTGCATCTGGAGCTTGAGTGGGAATTGCTTCCACCCATTTAGACAAGTAATCACAGGCCACCAATATGAACTTGTAGCTTCATGAAGATGGGAAAGGGCCCATATAGTCTATATATAGCCTGACTCTATATATGTAGAGCGGAAACAATGAGGCAATGTGACTATGATGTGGAGCCCTATAGTCTGATGGAGAAGAAGTGACTTCAGATGAGGGCCTCTGGCTTGAGATAGGGAAGATCATGATTGTGAGAAGAGGCCGATCACCAATTTATCTATGGTTGGCATCCAAGGGAGAAACTCTTTGGCAGTAGCTTGAAGGGAACCTCCTTGATGGAAACATGGAGGGACTATTCCCATAGTGTTGGAGGATGTCCATGGCGTAGGAGAGTGGATCAGGATGGTCTACGAAGATAGGAACAATCATGTATGATAGTCGAGTGAGGTAGTTGGGGAGGGGGAGGTGGAGTGTGGGATAGGGAAAAATGTATAATGACCAAATCCAATTGAGGTGCACAGGAATGGAATTTAGTGAAAATAAAAAGGGATAATGTAGTTATGTGTAATCATATAAATTAGTTATTAATTTTTTATTTATACTCTCAATATTTATAACTAAAAATGGTTTTATCTACATACATATATTTATAATTAAAACATTTGTTGACAAATATTCTTTTTTTATAGTGGCAGGAAGAACAATCTTTCCACTGTGGCCACTGTCTCATTGCTCCTGGATAGGGTTTGCATTGTGTGATGTGACTTCTAATCACTGATCAAAGAAACTTAGAATGGACGATAACAATTTTTTTTTAGATGCATTCCTCATTGCCAACATCTGCATGCGGAGTACTTATTGTTGAGGGAAGCTAATTGTATGGCCAATACTCGGTCCACTAAGTGACTTCCATGGGATACTCAAACTGGACCTCATATTTGGTTCTCTGGCAAACTAGAGTGAGTTGAACTGGGGTAGGCTAGATGTGAAGGGTGCTTGTCAGAATTGAAGAATCAAGAAAACTAAGGGTAGAGAGTGGCTTGAGTCGGGCGACTAGAAGAGTTGATTGCCTAATTGGGTGGTTAGAATGTACATAATGGAAAGCTTATGGGGCCTTCCTTCCCTTGAGGTGTGGCATCATGAGGGATTGATTGTCCTTCTAGGTAATGAAGTATATTTTTGGATGGTTCTGCATGACAAGTATGCAAATTGCATTAAAGTCCAGAAAAAGAGAAGATAATTGCATTTTAGTAAATCTAAGGCTAAAACTAGGAGATATAAACACAACATCCCCTAAATATTGAAAAAAATTGTATGCAAAGATGGATGTAGATATACTCGTCACTAGACCAACCCGTATAACTCCCAAGCTCATTATTTTTTCCTTTTGTCGTTCTTCTTCTCACTACATACATATGCCTTGGTGTGCTTTCTACTAAACCAACTCAATATTCCAAAATAAGTGCAGGAAAAACCATAGGGCAAACATATAGGGATATCTACTATGACTAAGATGGCATAAATTCTATATAAATTTTTGATCCAAAACATCAAGAAATAGGATGGAAAGTTGTATTTCATACATTGGTGGAGAACAAGAATAAATTTCTTAGTGGAGAACACATTGAAGAGACTGAATCAGTAGAACTCTAATACCCTTTTCTTCTTCCTTCTTATCTTTGATCTTATAATGTATTGTATTGCAACAACAATCTCTTGTTTTGGTAATAATATATGCTGAATATTATGATAAATGTTTTCTGGATCATGAAAAAATGAGTGGCATGGGGTTCATTCCGTCTTCTACAAAAAGCCTAATGGATCAACACCCTTGTTATGTCCATAGGAGCACCCAACACGCAAAGGAGAAAAACTCATTTTCCTTCTCACAGTAAAGATCACATGCAAAATAATGCCCCCTACATCCAAATAGGAACACTACTCTCAAGATCCTCAACTAGAGACCAAACTGGCATGTTCCTTACATATAGAATACATCTATGTAGAAACTTCATTTGTCAATGTGTAAAAAGAGTATAGTTGATGTGGATTTTCTTCATCTTCAATTGACCTTTAGTGATTGATAGAAGTGACTACTGATCTCTGAGATCAAAATGATCCATCCTAGATTGATAAGAAGAAGTCTTAATCATGTTCATGGTGCTCTGATTGTCACAAAATAAAACATCATTATCATGTGTTGAACTTATTTCATAAATGAAATATTTGAGATAAAACATCTCATTCCTTACCTCATAAGTTATGTTATACTATATGTTACTAGTAGATAATGAAACACACTTTGAACATTTTATTGTCACATAACTAGATCTCCCTACAAAAGTCATCAACAAACATAAGGAAGACGTGATCAAGATCACCTACCAGAAATGTATCTATAAATCTATAAGATTGGGTGGTGTGATATCAAAAAATGAACAAGTACTAGATATATCCCTCAAATATTTGATAATTCATTTGAAAACATTCTGATTCTTATTATTAGGATCATATAGAAACCATATAGTTATACCAACTACATGTGATATTAGACCAAGTGCACACTTTAACTAAATACAACTTCCACCTACAGAAAGTAGCTTATGTTGGTCATCTTATTTTCTTTCTTTGTAGAAGTGGATTTCAGTATACTTAGTCTAAAGTGAATGGATAAGGGAATATCAATAGGTTATGCATATTTCATGCTGAACATGTCAAGTATTTTTTAACATATTAGTCATATGACAAATATAGTCTCTTTAATTTTTGACAAGTCTAATTTCCATGCTAATAATCTGCATACAAAGTCTCTTTAATTTTTGACAAGTCTAATTTCCATGCCAATAATCTGCATAGTTGGTCCCATATATATCATATCAAAATAAACAAACAATTATTTCTTCGTCTTATTAATCATCTGATCATCTTTTTTGAAAATTCACATATTAACAACCTAGACAAAGTGAAATATAGAATTTTCATTTAAAATATATTGAAGTAAATGCAATGAGTTTCTATTGTCATGTAGTACAATTGCTAAAGCATAAATGAATCAAAAAAATTTACTACTTCCTTGATATATGTTACAACCAATAGAGACTTCTAATCAATCTACAAAACATGCATTATTTTCCTTCCAATATAAATCCTCCATGTTATTGTTTGTGATGTATTCCTTAAGATCTTCAAAGAGGAAGGTTGTCATGAAATCAAGATACTAAATATCAAGCTACAAGCCATCTTCCAAGCCTAAATTAGTATGAATGCAATTTATTTTAACCACTAGAGAAAATATATAATAAATGTGAACCCCATTATTTCCCCAAAACCTTCCACCATGATTTTTCTCACACTTTTTTGTCACTTCCATCTTTCTTAAACTAGAAGAACCACTTGTACTTTAATGGTCTTCTACCTTTAATAAATTCTCTTAACTAATTTTTATCATGTTTCTACATTGAGTTCATTTAATCTTACAATTCATCCACAAATTTTTTTCCATCTAATACTTGTTCATCCTCACATATCTCTATCTCCCTCCTCTGTTATCAACAATAACTTTGAATCAAAATATCTAGTAGTTTCCCTTTTATCATATATAAACCTCCTCATTTGTAGCTATATTGTATCCACCTATTGAGGTTTCTTCCTTTTCTAGAAGCATCATGGTCATGGATGCTTTATGCATTAAGATCATCTTATGCCATATAATCATGAGGGATTTTATATTCTCCACCATTGTGTGGATCAACACTCTTCGTGATTGGATTTGGAGTTGATGAATCATTGAATATAACACATGCAATCTTCTCAAACTCTCACACCAAAATACTAAAATACATTTGGTCCTCAAATAAGGCCACCAATCTACATATGATCAACTTCTTATTTTTTGAATCGTGATTCTTAGAGCACAATTGTTAATTACCGTATATTAAAGAAACACAACCTAGATTTCTCATCAAGCTTTTTCATCTACTTCTTAGGATCATTTGGAAATGACATGCTCTGAAACAATCTAAAAAACTAAAACATTTCTCTCTAGGTCCATGCAATCTATGGAGTATCTAAACTCAAAGGAAGTGATCAATGGTGACCTATAAATAAAGTTGAAAGAAGTATTCATAGATTATGCCCAAAGCTCATTAGGGAAAGACATTCTTCACCATGGATTTTATTCTATTTATAATAGTATAATTCATCATTTCAGGCAAATCCTTAGGTTACAAGGCACCATGAAAAGTCTTATCACACTAATAACATTACCCATCAAAATAAGTCGTCAATTTTGTAGAAGTTTACTAACCTTGCTGTCAAAATAAAGACATTTAACTTCCTACCTATCTCCCATTGAACCATGGCATGGAATTTCTTATAAGTACCAAAAGATTGATCCTTAATATGAAATCTATAAACCTGCACTTTCCTAGATGTATCATAAGTTAAACTCAATGAATATATTATTTTCCAAATAATTGATGTAAAATATTAGACTTCTTATCACATTAAGAGTAAATTGAAGGTTATATTGATTCCACGACAAACAACTTTCACACAGAATAAGAATGCATTCTTTTTGTAAAGAATTGGTTCTTTCTTTCCTAGAACATGTACCCCTCTCTAACTCATGTGCCTAAGATGTGTGTGCCATGTATCTACTAAACTGAAGATGCCAACAATATTAATTCTATCAGTTGAAGTTGTGCATTTATCTTATACAAAGTGCATCAAATTTTACCTCTATTCTATAACTAACCATCCAATGGTGACCTTGACTTTCATATCAACAATTTGGTAGTGCTATTCCTATAGATCCAATTCATAGATAGAGACAATATTATATCAAAATTTGGAATATCTCAACACTCTTCAGCTATATAGTGTATCCAAACTCTGTATATATGTACACATCATCAATCATGTCTATTCATTCATAATTCATATCAGCCATTTTATCATTGCAAAGTTTATAGACTTGAAGGAAAAGAAAAAGTACATGTTTAAAGTGATGTGCTAAGAAGCACCAATATCTATATGCTCTCTCCTATAATTGTTCATTCTATAGATCAATACAATGACCTCACATCATGCCCCAATATATAATCATTTACAACTTTTGCATAATCTATAATTATTAATTTTGTCACTACATTAAATGAGAACCATGCAGTCTTAGATCTAGGAACTTTAATTGAATGTAGGAAATATATGCCTATCCATATCACCATTGAATTAATCTTCAATAAAGGCATATATATAGCATTTAACTTTTATACAATTACACAAATTATCATGATTACATAATCATGGAACATTTTTTATGCCACCATAATTTACAGATGTAGAGAAATTAGACAAATAATGTACGTTAAAAAATAATATCATCACTCTTGAAGAAGCTAAAAGTCACATATGTCCATTATAACTTAAAACCATAAGAGGAAGTCACATTCTTGAATTGATTAAAATTCCACCTTACAAATTGGAAGGATGAATAATCATCAGTTGGAACCAAAAATATTTTCATTCCAACATAATATCATAAAAAATAGCATCCACCAAGGGATATTATCTTGAACATGCTTTGTCAACTCATCCATAGTAAGAACAAATAGGTATGGGTTGTATGTTGATCCTTGATGTACCCCAACCATGATAGGAAATTTTTTTGTGTCTCATATAGGAATCCTAACACTTGTAGTTGGGACATCATACATGTGTTTAATCTGGTCAATGTATCAAATATGCACACTAATTTTATGCAAAACCCTTCACAAACTTCCTTGGGTATTTGATCATAGGCGTTTTGCATATCAATAAACACCATATGAAGATCTATTTTGTTTTCTTTTTACTTCACCTAAGCCTCCTTATCAGTTTGGGACCTAGGATTAACTACCATTAAATCTTCTATACATCAGAATAAAATGGACCACCAAGAGATGGATATATGGTGCACCCTTCTCAATTAAAAGATAGAATGATTTCTTTCACATAACATAGAATACCAATTTCACCTTACAAGCATACAAAAACATATTCAAACCTCATGATCTAAGCTCTGAAACACTATCTTAGCTTATATAAGACACTATTCTCAATCCAACCAATAGGCTTACACTACTCAACAACTCTCTTTCCTCACGGACTACATACCACCTAAGTTGGATTACCATATGCTTCCCAAAATCCTATAGGGTTTGGGGCATCCTCAACATCAAGATTAACACTTATTTTGTGATACACAAGATTACAACATCCTTATGCTTCAATAATCAGAAATTCTAGAAAGAACAAATTATAAATAAATTCTATAAGATAAGCAAACTATGGAAATATATTAACTACAATCAGGCTTTCCCCTTATGGTATTACATAAATAGCACCTTATATATCATTGAACACTAATCCCATCACACTATACTAACAACATCACATTTTAGTTTGACCCTTGGTTTGAGGGTAAAAAAATAATAAATCAAATCCTTCATATTTATTTCCAAAGAATTGATACACACCGCTATAAAACGGGCACCACAAATTATGGGAACAAATAGAAATAACGGATATTAAAGAACTATTACATCTATATATTCACATGACATCAAGGAAACAATTTTACAACATTTGAAAACGAACATTGCAAATCACATAACATCACGATAGGGAAAACATACACCTCCATAAATGCATATTAACCTTTCACTTATCATGGACATGTCAGTCCCTTAACAAGTATTTGGAAAATCATATGTTCACCAAAGATCTACATCCATATATGGATCATATGGCACAATAAATTATAGACATACCTTAATATCCAGAAGACAGAAATGCAAGTCCCCTCCATATGTTAATAATACTCAAGACAAAAAGAATCCACACTACATCTATTCTTCACTTGCCCTATGGCTATGGCACTACGGCATAGCCACTACGGCACAATTAATTTTTATACACATGCACATTCCATGATTGGCACACTTATATGACAGACATTACTAAACTGTCAAGCCTATAGATAAGAGTTTGTTTATAGCCAAAATGCTGATTGGAATCATTTTATGGACTATTTGGATAGAAAGAAATTAAAAAAAAAAACAATTACTGAAGTGAAAACACACAACAATCGGTTAGGAATATACATGACACATATTGTATGTTCTCTCAATACAAATGATATGGGATCGGGGGCCATCATTAAGGATGCCCAACAACATCAAACAGACGTGCTTCGGTGATTCACCCTGCCGGACACATGACGTAGATCAAGAAATGAGTGTCGTATGAGAAAAATAACACTGGTTATCATGTCTACCCATTGATTTCAAAGTTCTAGTGTCGGTGTGCCTCCCCAGGTTATTTGATACAATTTGATTGCCTGCTTTTGACATCAACTATTCTTCATTGGATCATGGGACTACTTGTGCTACACATAATGTGAAGATAGTTCGGTTCCTGGTTCGAACTTTGTGGTAGTACCGACAGTCGATTGTATTCTAGTTCAGTCAAAGTGGTTAAGCATGGGAAAGCATGCATTGAGAATCAACATATATACCATTCAGATTTGATACTTTTGAATTCCTAGCACCAAAGGCAGTGAAGCTCCTCAAAAGGATCTAAAAAGTTATACATGGTAATGTCATGACCCCTAGGTCTATGGATGTAATATTTCTGAGGATTCGTTTTACCATCCAAAAGAAGCTGGCAGCGCAACTTGTTGCACATCTACCTTTTATTTCATTATAATTGTCTGCCTTTGACTTTTTATATTTAACATATAATTCTAGTTTATCTGTTAATACTAATATGAATTATAAAAAAATGTTAGTTTTTTAAAATAGTAATTCCTTTCTATCTCTTCTTCGCCTACCTTCAAAAAACACTTCTGCTTATCTACCTCATTGAAAAGGTAGCGATATCCAAAATTTAACTTCTTTTTAAAATGTTAATATGTGTATACAAATTTTTACGTTAAGTCCATTGTTCTTTCTAGCTTTCTGTTTGTGTATGTCAATTCGCAACTAGAATGTTTACGATGCATTGTGAAAAACACGTCTCAGCACAAAACAGGAACCGGTGTTAGTTGACATGAAAGTTAAAAGATCGTAGTCAAGAACTATCCCATTACTGATATGTGGTGCCATCTTCTCTTCATTCAGATACCACGCTGCTCCATAACAACATCTTTCAGCATTGATACTTACCGTTTCAATTGTTGGGGTCTTCTCATTACCTGATAGGGCCACCGCGGAAAAAAAAGCTAACCGTTCCAATTTTGTTTATTTATTGGAAAGAAAGCTAAGAGCGGAAAGAAAGCCCACGTGGAAATAAAATTGGCTACTGCCATGAGGCAACGCTAACAACTACCTTGGTCACCCTGGGCTGCAGCGAGAGAGTGAGCGACAGAATGTGAGTACTGGAAATTATCATCAAAAAAATAAAAACTATACCTGCTGGTTTTTCTTTCGTTTCTAACTAACCGTGCCGACTTGTTTATGAGTTACGCTACACACAGTCTCCTTTATACCCGGGTTCCCACCTGTTTTTTGAAAAAATACATCTCCAGCATTTGCAGTTGTCTTTGTATTGATACTCATGCAAAGTCCATGTAAAATCCATGCATGCAACAGTATGTCTCTCCACTCTTCTCTTCCGAGTATTAATACTCATGCAAAGTCCATGCAAAGTGTATTAATTTGTTTTTTCTCTTGTAATTATTCTCTCTCGTTCTAATCCACCCACATGCATTCCCATATTAGTACAGTACCTACAGAATCCAATAACAACATTGATCTGGAAGCATAAGTACAATACCTACGAAATCCAGTAATAACATTTGTCATCTGGACATAAGTACAGTACCTACGGAATCAATGCAAAATAAGTACAATACCCACTTGTTAATTCCAACTCAGCTTTTTCAAACATAAGTACAGTACTTACCAAATTATAAAACCAAACATAAGTACAGTACTTAACAAATTACAAAATCAAGCATAATTGTATAACTGATCTGGAAGCATAAGTACAGTACCTACGGAATCCAATAACAACATTTTTCGCCTGGACATAATTTTTTTACAAAAATATAGTGCACATCTGGTCCATAGTCAACTATAAAATGCATCTATAAGTATTGTACCCAATTATTAATTTTCAACCCAATTTGTCAAATATAAGTACAGTACCTCTCAAATTCATTTGTGAATGTATATGTATTTATTGTAGGTACAGTACTTACGTAATCTGCAGTGGGGATAAATATACAATAGAATTTTTTTATAAGCTATAGTGGATTGATATCTGCCATTTGCATGACTGTTGCATGGAGTAGGTGGCGAGATAATTATTTCATGCATCCTTTTTGCATTTAAAAACATGCAGAATCGTTGTTGCAGATATCTATTTAATTGTGCATGCGGCAGCAGAGGTTAATGGGCGTGACAGTGGGCTGACGCAGTAGCTGGTGGGAGCAGGAGTTGGTGAGTCCCGATGTCCGGGTAGGTGGCCGGGTATGTGGAGTGTTATGTGTAGAATTTTTCTTGTTTATTACTTGTAGTTTGAAAGGCATATGCCATATTGCCAACTCACGTGCGGGCACAAGCACAGCGAGTAGGTCCTGCCAGAATGTCTTTCTTCCGTTTGGTGAGTTGACCGTCGGAATGCCATATTGCCAACTCATGTCACGAATCCGAGCAGAGTAGAACGTCGCACTGACACTATTATATTTTGGCTTGGCTAGTCACTGAGGCATGTTTGGTAGTGCTAAAGTGTGTATTTGATGTACATTTTTATATTGCGGCTCACACAACTATATTCTACTACACCCAATCAAATTAGATTAGAAGGCTTTCTTGTTGTTTAGTACATTGACTTGGCTTGACGAGTACCATAAACGATAAATGCATATGAATCATTGTCATCCAGAAAACATTGCCACAACACCTCATGACAATTTGTCAGGCACGACAACAACGAATTCAGGGGCCACGGCAACAAAAATATGCTGCTGACAATGATGGCTGGACCGAGGGATCCAGACCGACCTCCATGGTTCCGTGAAATGCCGCGACTTTCCACGCGCACTGAGACGTGTGCAGTGACATTCCTAAGGATATGCGGTTCTAACCTAGGAGTTAATTTGGTATGATGTAGTAGGATGTGGTTCGGTGAATTGAAAAGCAAGTCAAACAAAAACTCAGTATCTTAAATTACCTAAAATCTATTCGAAAAATATCTGGTCACGCTCGCTGGGCGTCAAGCGCAACTCACACGCGTGAGAGGAGTGGTATTGTTGGGGGAGAGGCTGATTTGGAGTGATGATGTGGTGGGTTTTAATTGGATGGGTTGGTAAATGTTGTGTAATATGCAAATAAATTTGTTTTGCTTATAACCATGATGAATTTTTTAATGAAAAAAAATCATTATATTTATTATGAAAAATACATTCCAACAAAACTAATATTAATCTAATTTTAATAAAAAAAACGTACAAAAATGATATGAATAGGTGATTCTGGATGTCAATGAACTATTTAGACGTCAATTAACCATCTTTGGGTGTCATTAGCCATTTATGGATACCAATAAATTATTATTTGGTGTGAAGTACCCTTATACCCTATTAAATGCGTACAACCATATTTGGGCGTCATTAAGTTATTTTTAGATGTCAAACAAATCTATTTAGGCAGTATTTTTATACTTTTGGTGTCAATGAACTCTTTTGGGCATCAATTAATCATTTTTGAGTGTCAATAGTCATTTATGGACGTTGTTATACTTTTGGATATCAATGACCATTTTACGCGCCATTAAGTGATTCTTAAGTGTCAAACAGACATATTTAGACGTCGTTATGTTATTTTGGTTGTCAATACCTTATTTGGACTACATCTTTATACTTTTGAGTGTCAATGAACTATTTTGAGAGTCATACAAACCTATTTGGGCATCGTTAAATTATTTTTAGTTGTCAATACCTTATTTGGGTGCCATCTTTACACTTCTGGGTGTCAATAACCTATTTTGGGTGTTAATTAACCATCTTTAGGTTTCAATAGTCATTTATGTTTTTTTGAATGTGAATTACCTCAAGTATGTGGTTGTCAATTACCTTAGATGTGCTATAATACGTAAAACATTTACTTGGGCGTCATTTTTATACATTATGTGACAATGAACTATTTCTAAGCGTCAATGAATAATCTTTGGGTGTCAATTAACCTATATATATTATTTTTAGATTTTTTTCTCAAAATTATGTCAATATTAGGCTTGTTAGATTGCATTTTTGGTAAGGAATCTAATAATTTTTATTTCATTAAAAAATTCATTACGATTCAAAAGTTATAAGTGAAACAAATTTATTTGTCTATTGCATAAATTCAAAAAAACCACCCAATTACCATATGCCATGTGGATGTGATTAAGGGACTGGTTTGCAGCTGGTTTCAGCTACGCGTGAGGGGTGCCTATGGGCGTGAGCGTGAACAATGTTTATGGTATGACGTAGCGCCAACCTATTACATTGGTTCTTAGTCGTTTGTAGAAAAGCAGACTTTATGGGAGAAGTCAGCTTGTCCTGATTGCACCGGTGATGCATAACAACTATACAAGTAAAAGGTTTCGTGCCGTTCTGGTTGAATGCAAGGTCTGAGATGTTGATCAAGTGATTACAGTTGTATGTTCATTGGGAGGACGGAATGGGTGTGTTAGACTGTGTTGGAGTGTAGCACTGCCACCGTCACTACTACAGAAACAACGTTCAGTGTCGCTTTTCTGGGCGTCAGTTATTTAGGAAAACCGACGCCTATAATATTAGACGTCGATTATTTATGCAAACCGACATCTATATTCGCAGACCAGCCAGATATGGGTACCGCTTTGTATTCAGCGTCGGCTGGTTATAACAGACCGACGCCTAAAATCTCCTACGAAATCCAATTTTCGTGTGAAAACATTTTAGGTCACCTACAACGTCGGTTCTTTAACAATTCACCGACGCCTATATAAAATGAAAATTTGTACAAAAAGTCCCACTTTCAGGGTCGGTTATCCTTCGATAACCGACACTGATAATGATTCCCGCCAAAAAAATTAGGGTAAAGGTTGTCTAGTTGGGCGTCGGTGTTTTACTATCAACCGACGCCGAAGACTTTAGGTGTCATTTGTATTTGATAACCGATGCCTTTACGAACTTAATAGACCCACGATCGATCGCATCGGTACCTGTTTCATTGTCTTCATCGCCCGCTAGCTGCTGCTCGATCGCCCGCTAGCTGCCTGCTAGTTCTCGCCGTCGTCGACGCTGCCTGTGCTTCCTCGCCTCGCCTCGCCGTCGCCGCCGACGGTGCTGCTGCTCTGCGTCGCCGCCGCCCTAGCTTCGTCCTGTGTCGCTGGCGCCGCCCGCTCCTTCCTCCCTGCTCACGCCCGCCGCGCCGCCTAACTTTGGTCTGCTCTCCAGGTATTAGTCGTAGCCTTTCTCCCTAGCTTTTTACCTACATACAGCAAACACGGTCGTGGCTGTGTTGGCCTACCACAGTCGTGCTGGGCAGCAAGGCTGTGGTAGGCCAACACAACAACGGACGTGTTTGCTGTTGGTAAGGATATGAACAAATCTATATGTAATGCTTTATATAAATTCTAGGATACGAATAAATCTTTTGCTTGCATATATTTGTTCTTCTAATCCTAATGCTTGACCTAATTCAGTGAATTTTAATGCATGTTGAAATAAGTTTTAAACTTGTCCATTCTAGCATCCTAATTTGATTTGATTAAACCCTGACATTGATGAAACCCTAACATCAATTGTGATGAAACCCTAACATGTACATATCTATTATTGTGTTTGTTGGCCTAGAAACCCATCCAAGATTTACTCATTAGGAGTAAATCTTGGATAGTCCCTGGTTTGGGACTGTTCTTGAACACCTAATCTCACTTAGGATGTAAGTGTATAATGTGTATTGGGTTTTCGAGAAAATTTCAGTAGCATTTCCTCGTTTGTTCTCTAAGTACATATGTACTTAGAGAACAGCGGGGAAATGCTGCCGAAATTTTCTTGAAAACCCAATACACATTATACACTTGCTAGTGAGATTAGGTGTTCAAGGATGGGATAGGTGGTACACATTTATTATATATAAGAATGACATCACATGTGTTTGTTGGCCTAGAAAGTGAACAATCATTATTCTTTATATTACTTGTACATTGATATAAATTAGAATGAACAATCACTAAATTATATATTGTTTGTATGGAGTCCGGCTTCATTGTAGATATCTATTATTGTTTTTGTTGGCCTAGAAACTCGTCCAAGACTTACTCATTAGGAGTAAATCTTGGATAGTCCCCAGTTTGGGACTGTTCTTGAACACCTAATCTCACTTAGGATGTAAGTCTATAATGTGTATTGGGTTTTCGAGAAAATTTCGGCAGCATTTCCCCGTTGTTCTCTAAGTACATATGTACTTAGAGAACAGTGGGAAAATGATGCCGAAATTTTCTCGAAAACCCAATACACATTATACACTTACTAGTGAGATTAGGTGTTCAAGGATGGGATAGGTGGTACACATTTATTATATATAAGAATGACATCACATGTGTTTGTTGGAGTAAATCTTGGATAGGATGTAAGTGTATACCCTAATCCTAATATATACTTGTTTTCTCTTTGATCATAGAATGTATAGATCATGGATGTCCATTCGCAATTGCTGCACCCCAAAGTTTATATCTGGTCTTGATCAGTTTGTTAGATTTGCCGAGGAACATAGGAAAAAACCTACAGATAGGTTCCACTGTCCATGTAGGCATTGCGGTAACAACTTGAAAGTCAACACTGGTGAGGAAATCAAAAGTCATGTCATGTGTAACGGGATTTTACAAGGCTATACAGAATGGCACTGGCATGGAGAAATTTCAAACTCGAAACCAGTAGATGTCGATAGTAGTGCTTGGGTGGAAGAAGAAATTGCGTCTGATGACGTAGATGTGAACGAACCAGTTCCAGTAGACATCGTTGATGTGATGCTGGATAGTTGTAGGGTACACTACTACAGAAACGGCCTTTGGCATCGGTCGTTTAACCCCATTTGGCGTCGGTTTCCGACCGACGCCTATGTGGGCGCCGCTAAAGGTTGAACACTTCGGCGTCGGTTTTTTAACCGACGCCTATTTGTCCTATTGGCGTCGGTTGTTTAGTAAATAAACCGCCGCCAAAAGTGTTCGCGCCACAGAAAATGGCGTCATCTAGGGCACTTTGTGCGTCGGTTATTTACTACACAACCGACGCCTATATGGCCGTGCTTCCCTGCACGGCCGTGTTATTACTATAGGCGTCGGTTTTATATGAATAACCGACGCCATTTACACCACGGCCGTGCTATCCTGCACGGTTGGGTTGTTTGTACTATTAGGCGGCGGTTTTATCAAATAGCCGACGCTGTATGTCTTTGCTGACGGTTTTCGATAAATAACCGACGCCTATTTATATATTTTTTTTTCATATCAGTTTGCAGGCCTGCTGTGGCTGGTCAGCAGGATGAGAACCTGCAGTTCAGTTTTCTGAACTGCAGGTTTACGACATCCATTGATATCAGCCTACAAACAGGCCGCAAACCTGCAAAAGTCACAAGCAAAATTCTACACAAGTACATACATTCAGACATCAATTCAATTCTCACATTCACACATATAGAAACATTCAAATACATGTATTAACATTCAGAAATATTCATTTACATAGTATCATTCATTATCGCTATCAACATCCCAATTATATCTTACAGTTGCCACTGCTTGTATGGCTTTTGCCCATTCTTCTCTTACTTCATTTAATGCTTCCATCGTATATGGAGCATGTATATTTTTTAAACGTTTACCTGTAGTGTTGTCAGTTTTAAACACCTGCAAAGAGAATGATGTATATATATAAGTAATAATATAAAAATAATATAAGATTGATATATTGCATACTAACTAATGAGACTATATATAATACCTCATGTATGGTATCGATGTCCAATGCGGCATATTTGATAATCATCTGCATAAATCGCATCACATAGTATGCGCATGCCCAGCCATTGTCTTGTGTAGCACACTATAAATTGAAACATACAAAATAATACAACTAAGCACAATTCACATCAATAATATATATATTCGAGTCGGGAACTTACTTGTACGTTCTGCCAATTTATTGGCTGGTTCTTTTTCCTTGGGACCGTTCCTCCAGCCTTTTTGAATGCATCTAAACCCCTACATGTTAATATAACACAATAAATTGCATAAGTAAATAGTAATGTAATAAAAGATGTTAACGAATATAAAAATGAAATATTTCTCACCAGAATAATGGCATTCTCATTACGTGTCCAATTTTAGTGTTCAATGTACTCCCCGCAGGATCTAGATAATAAACAGTGAATGTCCCGGGGACAATAACTAGTAACTCCCATTGTCTACCGCTAGAAGTAAGAAGTTAACAATTAATAACTCAAAATGCAAAATAAAAATGGAATTTTCTTAAGTCCAAATTATAAATAAAGTAAACTTACTTGACATTGAATGGAGCTATTATTATCGTCTTCTTTTGCTGACCAAAAATTGTAAAAGCATCTATACAGTATTGTTGAACATTATCAGGGTCTTTAGCTACCAAACTAATCAATGATGGAATCAAAAATCCCACATGATCAAATGCAAATTGTTTGCAATGATCTTCGACTAGGTAGCTGCAAAACATATAGGCGTATGCATTAATATATAAGAAACCAGATCACCGGATCTTACACAAGGTATATGGATGTATAAACAAGATCTCACCTTATCCATGTCTCTATCATTGATGTATTCAGCCAATCATACATAAACAGCTCAATAATATCTTGTATAAATAAAGAGCTATCGTATGATTGACCTGCATAATCTGCATCTAAAGAAATAATTATAGGGCAATGTACATTATGTGCCCGTAGCCAACATGCCATTCCCCTACAAGCAGGACCTAACGGGTATGTTAGGTCAGTTGGAACCCAACATCCCATCTGTACAAAGCCCAAGTCTTAGATTCCTATCTTCTTCACCAAATTTAGGGTACAATAGATCAATCTTCTTCCACTGTGGGGAATCAGACGCATGTCGTAGGATCCCATCATTATTTTTCTTAACATCTGCATGTCACCTCAAATTCTTCGCATCTTTCGGATTTGCAAACAAGCGTTGAAACCGTGATATTATAGGTAGATACCACAACACCTTGGCAGGAGAACCAGTTTTGGACTCCCCCGAAGTCGTCAATTTATACCGTGACGCACCACATTTTGGACAATCTTTCAAATCTACATAGTCCTTTTGAAATAATACACAATCATTCGGGCATGCGTGTATCTTCTTGGCCTCCATTCCCATTGGGCACAACATTTTCTTTACCTGGTATGTTGAGATTGGAAGCTCGTTTCCTTCAGGAAGCATTTCTTTCAACAAAGTCAACAATGAAGTGAAGCTTTTGTCGCTCCATCTATTGTTAGCTTTCAACTTATACAATCTCAAGACAGCGCTAAGCTTCGTAAACTTAGCACAACCTGTGTATAACGGTATCTCAGCATCATGCACAATGTTTGTAAAGATAGGAGGCGGATCGGTGTGCTCTACCCTACAACTATCCAGCATCGCATCAACGATGTCTGCTGGAACTGGTTCGTTCACATTTACGTCATCAGAGGCAATTTCTTCTTCCACCCAAGCACTGCTATCGACATCTACTGGTTTCGATTTTGAAATCTCTCCATGCCAGTGCCATTCTGTATAGCCTTGTACAATCCCGTTGCACATGACATGACTTTTGATTTCCTCACCAGTGTTGACTTTCAAGTTGTTACCGCAATGCCTACATGGACAGTAGAACCTATCTGTAGGTTTTTTCCTATGTTCCTCGACAAATCTAATAAACTGATCAAGACCAGATATAAACTCTGGGGTGCAACGATTACGAATGGACATCCATGATCTATCCATTCTATGATCAGATAAAACAAGTATATATTAGGAAACAAGTATATATTAGGAAAAGATTAGGCAACATTTCCCTAGTATATAATAAATGTGTACCACCTATCCCATCCTTGAACACCTAATCTCACTAGTAAGTGTATAATGTGTATTGGGTTTTCGAGAAAATTTCGACAGCATTTCCTCGCTGTTCTCTAAGTACATATGTACTTAGAGAACAAACGGGGAAATGCTACCAAAATTTTCTCGAAAACCCAATACACATTATACACTTACATCCTAAGTGAGATTAGGTGTTCAAGAACAGTCCCAAACCGGGGACTATCCAAGATTTACTCCTAATGAGTCAATCTTGGATGGGTTTCTAGGCCAACAATAATAGATATCTACAATGAAGCCGGATTCCATACAAACAGTATATAATTTAGTGATTGTTCATTCTAATTTATACCAATGTACAAGTAATATAAAAAACAATGATTGTTCACATTCTAGGCCAACAAACACATGTGATGTCATTCTTATATATAATAAATGTGTACCACCTATCCCATCCTTGAACACCTAATCTCACTAGTAAGTGTATAATGTGTATTGGGTTTTCGAGAAAATTTCGGCAGCATTTCCCCGCTGTTCTCTAAGTACATATGTACTTAGAGAACAAACGGGGAAATGCTACCAAAATTTTCTCGAAAACCCAATACACATTATACACTTACATCCTAAGTGAGATTAGGTGTTCAAGAACAGTCCCAAACCGGGGACTATCCAAGATTTACTCCTAATGAGTCAATCTTGGACGGGTTTCTAGGCCAACAAACACATTTGATGTCATTCTTATATATAATAAATGTGTACCACCTATCCCATCCTTGAACACCTAATCACACTAGTAAGTGTATAATGCGTAATTGGTTTTTAAGAAAATTTCGGCAACATTTCCCCGCTGTTCTCTAAGTACATATGTACTTAGAGAACAAATGGGGAAATGCTACTGAAAGTTTCTCAAAAACCCAATACACATTATACACTTACATCCTAAGTGAGATTAGGTGTTCAAGAACAGTCCCAAACCGGGGACTATCCAAGATTTACTCCTAATGAGTAAATCTTGGACGGGTTTCTAGGCCAACAAATACATGTGTTGCATTCTTATATATAATAATTGTCTATAAACTACATGCAACATGGTTAATCCTAATCAACAGAGCATTATTAAATAATAAATCAAGAAATCAATAGTTTCAAACAAAAGGTCTAGGAATCTTTACTAGACATTATATGTATCCCTAATCATCATATTTAACATACTACATTATTATGAACATCCAGATCAGATTAAGATCATACTATGTTATAACCATTGGTTTAATAACCCTATTTCCGCATGTACATGTTTATCAACTTTAAAACCCTATAATTCATGAAATCATTCTAATTCAATTTAATATGTTGGGATCACATAAAATATATTGCAATAAGACATGTATGCTCGCGGGGAATGATTATTGCACAATGGGTTTGATTAAATCTAGAATAAAATCTTATATAATTGTTTGCTATAAAATCACACATAATGCACCACAAGGGTATCTTCATAGATGACCCACAATCTCGTGATATATTTCAATAAACTCAGGGTCACTCCGTATATGAATATCAATGGATTAGCATGACACTAACCCTGGTAATGAGGCATGACAAAGATGGGTAAAGTGTGGGATAGGAGATTTGAATCACTTGTGGAATTATTTTTGCCTCACCTTGCCAATATAAGGAGAGAATGAGCTCTCAATTTAATCTAGATTGGGCCTACAAATTTAGAACATTCACTAGGAAAATCCCAGTCATTTGCAATCCAAAAGTCCATCATAAGGCTCAAACAACAATGTATGCAATGGTAACTATAAACTGAATATAAATACATTATGAAGACCTAAAGGGAACCCATATACGTGGAGGAAGGAAGGAAGGTGGAAGAAAGCAGTACCTTGAGGGAATAGGAAGAATGCCTGGCCTAGAGAGCAGCGGCGTGGCCTGAGCAGAGACCTACCCCAAAGAAGCCACCGGCGGCGAGGAGAGGAGAGCAACTGTGCACGGCGAGGAGAGCAGCAGTGCGCGGCGGCGAGCAGGCGGAGGTGGTGCAGGCGAGCAGGCGGTGGCGAGCAGGCGACGGAGCAGGAGACTTCAGAGCGCAGCAGCAGGAGCAGGAGCGGCGGCGAGCAGGCGGCAGCGGTGGCGGCGACGCAGAGCTGGTGTCCAACGGCGGCAGGAGCGGCGGCGAGCAGGAGTGGTGGCGGAGAAGGGGGCGCCGGAGAAGGGGAGCTGAAGAAGAAATCGCCGGAGAAGGGGAGCTGAAGAAGAAATAGGGAAATCACTCGCAATGAAACAGAAGAAAGGGGAAGAGTCGGGCGATCGAGGGTTATGAAGTTCCCAAATAGCGTCGGTTGTTTAAAACAACCGACGCCTAAACATCTTTAGCGTCGGTTGTTTGAAAAAACCGACGTCTAATTGGACGATATTTTCATGAAATTGTTTGGCGGGAACCACCTTCAGCGTCGGTTATACTCTAATAACCGACGCTGAAGGTGACACTTTTCGCGCAAATTTTCATCGCACATAGGCGTCGGTTTCTACCTATATAACCGACGCTGCTAATGACACTATTTTTTTTGATCGAAATATGGATTTCGCGGGCGACTTTAAGCGTCGGTTTGTTATAAAGAACCGACGCTGAAGACAAAGCGGTACCCGTGTCTGGCTGGTCTTCGAATATAGACGTCGGTTTTCATAAACAACTGACGCCTAACATAGAAGGCGTCGGTTTTCCTTAATAGCCGACGCCCAGAAAAGTGTCACTGAATGCTATTTCTGTAGTAGTGGTAGAGCACACCGATCCACCTCCTATCTTTAGAAACATTGTGCATGATGCTGAGATACCGTTATACATAGGCTGTGCTAAGTTTACGAAGCTTAGCGCTATGTTGAGATTGTATAAGTTGAAAGCTAATAATAGATGGAGCGACAAAAGCTTCACTGAATTGTTGACTTTGTTGAAAAAAATGCTTCCTGAAGGAAACGAGCTGCCAATCTCAACATATCGGGTAAAGAAAATGTTGTGCCTAATGGGAATGGAGGCCAAGAAGATACACACATGCCCGAATGATTGTGTATTATTTCAAAAGGACTATGTAGATTTGAAATATTGTCCAAAATGTGGTGCGTCACGGTATAAATTGACGACTTCGGGGGAGTCCAAAACTGGTTCTCCTGCCAAGGTGTTGTGGTATCTACCTATAATATCACGGTTTCAACACTTGTTTGCAAATCCGAAAGATGCGAAGAATTTGAGGTGGCATGCAGATGTTAAGAAAAATAATGATGGGATCCTACGACATGCGTTTGATTCCCCACAGTGGAAGAAGATTGATTTATTGTACCCCAAATTTGGTGAAGAAGATAGGAATCTAAGACTTGGGCTTTGTACAGATGAGATGAATCTGTACGGGACATTGAGCAGCCAACATAGCACTTGGCCAGTCATGCTTGTTATATACAATCTTCCTCCCTGGCTGTGTATGAAAAATAAGTACATTATGTTGTCGTTGTTGATATAGGGCCCTAAACAACCCAGAAATGATATCAATGTTTATCTTGAACCTCAGATTGATGACTTAAAGAAACTTTGGGCTGAAGGTGTGATGACCTATGATGCTTCAGGAAGAGAGACATTTCGTTTGCACGCTATGTTGTTTTGCACTATTAATGACTTTCCAGCATATGGGAATTTGTCTGGATATAGTGTCAAAGGAGCTAAAGCGTGTCCTATATGTGAAGAAAACACTGATTCAATAAGACTAAAACATGGCGGCAAGACTGTATATCTTGGCCATTGAAGGTTTCTTTCAAAATTCCATCTGTATCGTAGGAAGCGCAAAGCATTCAATGGATGGAATGATGAACGGAGTGCACCTAAACCTATACCAGGGGATGTTGTTTATGAAAGAGTAAAAGACATTGTCAATGAATTTGGTAAGAAATCACAATGTAGTATGGCCACACAGAGTGACAATTCTTTATTCAAGAAGAAGTCAATATTTTGGGATCTTCCTTATTGGAGTTCTTTGACAGTCAGGCATTGTATCGATGTAATGCACGTTGAGAAAAATGTTTGTGATAGCATCATTGGTACTCTGTTAAATATACCAGGTAAGACTAAAGATGGGATAAAATCCAAACTAGACCTACATGAAATGGGAATAAGGTCAGAATTAACAGAATTACGTGAAATGGGTAATAAAAGAACATACTTACCTCCCTCTTGTTAAATGTTGTCTAGAAAGGAGAAGAAAGCTTTTTGTGAATGCTTGGTAAATGTTAAGGTGCCACATGGTTACTCATCCAACATCCGTAGATTGGTATCAATGAAAGATCTGAATTTGATAGGTCTTAAATCTCATAATTGTCACACTCTAATGCAACAAATATTGCCCGTGGCAATTCGATCTATATTGCCGAAGCATGTAAGGTTTGCAATCACCAGACTTTGTTTCTTTTTTAACAGTCTATGCAGCAAAGTTATTGACCCTGATACTCTCGATAATTTGCAAAGAGAAGTGGTTGTTACCCTATGTGAGCTTGAGATGTATTTCCCTCCTTCGTTCTTTGATATCACGGTACATCTTGTTGTCCACATGACTAGGGAAGTGAAAATGTTGGGACCAGTTTTCTTGCATTGGATGTATCCCTTTGAACGATACATGAGTGTTTTTAAAGGTGATGTTCGAAACCGTTATCGGCCTGAAGGGAGTATTATTGAAGGTTATGTGGCGAGAGAGGTTATGGATTTTTGCAATGACTTTCTGAGTGGTAATAACACTCCCGTTAATGACAAGAATATTGAGGAGGGTAAAGGAATTTTGGGATCAGGGGTGAAAGTAATCAGCCATGAGCAGTTGGAACAAGCTCACTTGTATATTTTACACAACATGGATGAAGTGAGTGTTTATATCGAGGAACATACCAATTTCATCAAGAGACAACATTCTTGAGCAAGTTCAATGTGGCTTGCTAGAGAGCATAATAAGACTTTTACTAAGTGGTTTGAAGATAAAGTCTTACATCAACTATCTCAAACACCAAATGATATTACAGAAACTATCAAATGCCTCTCCTTTAAACCAAAATCGAATGTTATTTCTTATGAAGGGTTTGACATTAATGGGTTCACATATTACACAAAGCGCCAAGATGATAAGAGTGTCGTCCAAAACAGTGGGGTCACTGTTCAAGCGTCGACTATGTATTTTGGAAGTGCAAAGGATAAGAGTCCATGTGAAGCTAAAATGTCATATTACGGTGTCATTGAAGACATATGGCAGTTTGACTACATTGATTTCAGAATTCCGCTCTTTAAATGTAATTGGGTTGATAACACCAAAGGAGTTATAGTGGATGAATTGGGTTTCACTTTGGTGAACTTTGAAAAGATTGGCGAGAAGGGTGAACCATTCATATTGGCATCACATGCGAAACAAATATTCTATATCGATGATCCTGCAAATGATAAATGGTCGGTTGTTCTTCATGGTAAAAGACAGTTCATTGAAGATCCTATAGATGAAGAAGAGTACTATGATAAGTATGATGACTCCAGTCCATTCTCAGTTGGGTTTCCAACTCCACAAAATATTGAAGCTAATGATGACTTATATGTGCACGGAGATCACAATGAAGGATTGTTACTTGATAAAAGATCACAATTTTAGAGACATGTATGTTTATATTTTTTATTGAAGCTAAATGTTTGCTTTTTTAATATCAATATCATTTTCAGATTTGATTTTTCATTATCTTCTAGTTAATACAAATGGTAAATGTTTGCCTTTTTCTAGTTAATACAAATGCTAAATGTTTGTCTTTTTCTAGTTAATACAAATGTTAAATGTTTGCCTTTTTCTAGTTAATACAAATGCTAAATGTTTGCCTTTTTAATGACATTTTCAGATGGCTGACAATGATGAGCATGATGTCCATGATGAGGATGAAGTCCATGATGAGCATGCTGTCCATGACGAGCATGGCGAGGATACCTATGTAAGTTCTAAAAACATATCCAATATTTCTATAAAATTTATTATCTTCTAGCTATGTCATATATCCTATATTTCTATATTGGGCTAATTCAGTGTGCTTATTTTTGCCAAAATTTTAGGTTGATGGTGCACATGTACCCACTGAAGCACTGGAGCAACTTGATGCGCAGCACCAAACACTTAACAAGAAAAGGGGCATCACTCTGTTGAAGAAGTTAATAGCGCTGAGTGGCAGTGGATCCAAATTGGTTGTTGAGTTTGATAATGGATGAAATGCAATTGGAGTGAACCGCAATAATTTTGAAAACTATCTTGGGTGTGTCACTCGAAGCCATTGTGGTGTTAAGTATGATAATTGGCATAAAGTTTCTCAGGGGAAGAAAGACTTGATATGCAAGGATTTATGCGTGATTTATTATTATTTGCAATTCTATTTTGTAGATTACAAATTATATTATTTGCAATTCTATTTTTGGATACTAGTTAATAAGAATTCTATTTTACAGAATCTGTTTGCATTGGTTGAGAAGCTGCATCGTAAAAGCATGATGCAACGCGCTGGAAAGATGCTTAGGAACTATAGGACAAATCTGAACAGAGAATACATAAAAGATGGTGATAAGAATAAGAAGTCAGCCCTTGAGCAGTGGAACTTCTTGGACAAAGAAGATTGGGACAATTTTGTTGCTTCAAGAAAATCTGAAGAATTCAAGGTATTAGGCGTCACTCCCAATTTAATTAATATATGTTGTATTCACCTATTCAAAATTAACATTTAGTGCTACTAACCAAATCATTAATGTGCATACTAACTAGGCCCTCAGTGACGCGCAAAAAGCAAGGCGTGCACTGAATGTGCATGACCACACTATGGGTCCAAAGGGCTATGCAAGCGTTCGCCAAAGACTACAGGCGGAGTCTGCGGCTACTCAGGAGTCTGCTACTACTCAGGAGTCTGCCACACCCATGCCTCGCCATGATATCTGGATAGTTGGGAGGCAAAATAAGAAGGGTAAAATAAAGAAGCTCGTAACTGCTGAGGCGGCTGCAGAAGTGGTAAAATAAAACTCTTAGAGAAATCATTTGAATATTGATTATTTGTGGTGTTAACTTACCAATCTCTGTTGATGGTGATTAGCGGGAGCTGCACGAGCAGAGGAAATAAGGCACGGTCATCCCTCACGGCACAAGGGATGAATTGACAGTTGCTCTGGGTAACCCAGAGCATCCTGGACGTGTTAGGGGTGCAGGCACTGGTGTGGGCATCAAATCATTCTTTGGGCCATCCCAGCGCAAACCCAGAGCGGGACTTTCACAAGAAGAGGTAACCTATTCTTTTTTTAGAATGTTACTGCAAAAGGAAATTCAATAATAAGAAGCTAATGTTTCTTTTATCCATGTATAGGAGAATAAGAAAGTCGAGGATATAGTTGCTAAGAAGGTCAATGATATAGTTGCTGAGAAGGTCAAGGAAAAAATAGTGCGGCGGTAGGCATCTCAGGCTTCCAATCAGCCTATGGCGACCCACTCTTCTCCTGATGCACAGACTGCGAGTAATCCTGGAGACCCATCGCCTAGCACGTTTGCTGTAAGTATTGTTTATGACATTGTAGCTATTCTTTTCAAGATGATATGTATATATGTATAACATTGTTTACGTAAATTTGTAGGCATTGAAGCCATGCCGCTTAAGAATGCAAGACTATGTTGTTGCAGAGGCGCATGCTTACCAGTACCTTCCTGGGGCAACATTTTATGGGACTCCAATACCGCAGGGCTACGTTCGTGTGAGTCCAATATGTGTATTACCCGATTGGAGGGAAGCTGCATTGCCATATGCCCACCCAGATATTGATACACTTGGTGAGGCAGAAGGCGGGGTGATATTGTGGCCCAAAGCAGATGTCGTCTACACTTCTGAAATTGTAAGATAAATTTACATTACTTTAGATTGTTAATGTGTATATATGAGGTCAACTGATCTGAAATTATATATACATGTTAAAAAGAAGACACTCGGAGCACCTTGGCCTCCACCTCCACTTCCTGCATTACCATGTTGGGTTCCAACTGACCTAAAATACTCGTTAGGTCCTGCTTGTAGAGGAATGTCATGTTGGCTACGGGTACATAATATACATTGCCCTATAATTGTTTCTTTAGAAGCAGATTATGCAGGTCAATCATACGATAGCTCTTTATTTATACAAGATATTATTGAGCTATTTATGTATGATTGGTTGAATACATCAATGATAGAGACATGGATAAGGTGAGATCTTGTTTATACATCCATATACCTTGTGTAAGATCCGGTGATCTGGTTTCTTATATATTAATGCATACGTAATACATGTTTTGCAGCTACTTAGTCGAAGATCAATGTAAACAATTTGCATTTGATCATGTGGGATTTTTGATTCCATCATTGATTAGTATGGTAGCTAAAGACCCTGATAGTGTTCAACAATATTGTATAGATGCTTTTACAATTTTCGGTCAACAAAAGAAGACGATATAATAGCTCCATTCAATGTCTAGAAAGTTTACTTTATTTATAATTTAGACTTAAGAAAATTCCATTTTTATTGTGCATTTTGAGTTATTAATTTTTAACTTTTTTACCTATAGCGCTAGACATTGGGAGTTACTAGTTATTGTCCCTAAGACGTTCACTGTTTATTATCTAGATCCTGCGGGAAGTACATTGAAACTAAAATTGGACACACATTGAGAATGCCATTATTCTGGTGAGAAATATTTCATTTTTATATCTGTTAACATCTGTTATTGCATTACTATTTAATTATGCAATTTACTGTGTTACATTAACATGTAGGGGTTTAGATACATTCAAAAATGCTGGAGGAAATGTCCCAAGGAGAAAGAACCAGCCAATAATTTGGGAGAACGTAAAAGTAAGTTCCCGACTCCAATGTATATATTATTTATGTGAACTGTGCTTAGTTGTATTTTTTAATATTTTGTATGTTTCAATTTATAGTGCGCTACACAAGACAATGGCTGGGCATGCGCATACTATGTGATGTGATTTATGCAGATGATTATCCGACATGCCGCATTGAATATGAATACCATACATGAGGTATTTTATATAGTCTCATTAGTTAGTATGAAATATATCAATCTTATTTTTATATTATTACTTATATATATACATCATTCTCTTTGCTGGTGTTTAAAACTGGCCACACTATAGGTAAACGCTTAAAAAATGTACATGCTCCATATACGATGGAAGCATTAAATGAAGTAAGAGAAGAATGGGCAAAAGCCATATAAGCAGTGGCGATTGTAAGATATAATTGAGATGCTGATAGTGATGCTGAATGATATTTTGTAAATGAATATTTCTGAATGTTTATACATGTCTGAATGTTTCTACATGTATTTGAATGTTTCTACATGTGTGAATGTGAGAATTGAATTGATGTCTAAATGTATCTACTTGTGTGAAAAAATATTTGTTGATTTTGCAGGTTTGTGGCCTGTTTGTAGGCTGATATCAATGGATGTCGTAAATCTGCAGTTCAGAAAACTGAATTGCAGGTTCTCATCCTGCTGACGAGCCACAGCAGGCCTGCAAACTGATAAGAAAAAAAATAAAGTATAGGTGTCGGTTATTTATAGAACACCGTCATCAAAGGCCTACAGCGTCAGTTATTGGATAAAAACCGACGCCTAATATGACAAACAACCCGACCGTGCAGGAAAGCACGACCGTGGTGGAAAAGGCGTCGCTTATTCGTATAAAACCGACGCCTATAGTACTAAACACAGCCGTGCAGCGAAGCACGGCCGTGTTTCGCCGTGTCGTCTGGGAGTATGGCGTCGGTTGTTCAGTTGTTAACCGACGCAGAAAGTGTCCTAGGTGGTGCTCTTTTTGTGGCGCGAACCCTATAGACGTCGGCCAACTATATATAACCGATGTCTATATATCATATAGGTGTCGGTTAGAAAACGGACGCCGAAGAGTTCGACATTTAGCGGCGCCCATATAGGCGTCGCTTGAAAACCGTCGCCAAAGGAGGTTAAACAACCGACGCCAAAGGCATGTTCTGTAGTAGTGCGTCTTCTACATCGTACTGCGCCCAAGCATGGCGCGGTACATTTTCTCGGAATTTGTTGCCAGGTGAGTAGTTCAGGGGAGTTAGAATTCTACCAACTGCACTTGACTGTACCATATTAATTTTTTTTTTTGCCGAACTAATTGATTTTTAATGTAAGGAAGACAAACAACATCCTACCAAACAAACCCCTAATGTAGTGTTGGCAAATAGAACAATATAAATCTAGGCCACTCCAACTGCCCACATTTAAATTCCAGAATCATGCTTCTGATTGAAGAAATATGTTGTACGCGTCAAGTTGGCGCTCATTGCTATAAATGGCCATACATCTTTAGTGAGAAGATACTTTGCCAACCTGCTCTCGTAGACGTAATCACAAGTGTATCATGTAGTGTGAACAGTCTTTGAATTGATGAGATGGCTCTCTCGTAATATAGGTGTGAACAGATGACCATTTCTTGACGAGATGCGTTCTTAGATTTTTTAACCGAGAACTATGTTTCCGAATAACACAATATAGACCCAGGTCACTCTAACTGCACACATATTTTAATCAAGGGCCATGCTTCCGAATGAAGAAATCGTCCTATGCACCAAGTTGGCTCGGACTGCTATGGCCATACATCTGTCGTAAGAAGATTTTTTGTCAACCTGCTCTTTTAGGCGTAATCACAAGTAGAGGCAGTGCCAGCCATATCTCAAAAGGGGACACAATTACTAAATAAATTGGTTATTAATTAAAAGTTTGGAAAAAATCGAATAATATTACTAATTGTCAACTAATGTTTAAAACACACTCGAACTGCAATACTTAGATATACTAATTCATTTGATAATAAAATCATAGTTTACATCATCGCAACTAGAATTGAGCTCTCATTTCATGAACTCGTTGCACTATTACTTTACTGTTAATGGTGTCAAATATTTTTTTTCAATATGGGAAACTATTGATTCATTGAAAAATTATCATTCATCTCACAATTTTTAGTAGTATTCATGATAGATAATAATATTTTCATTGTTTATGTTGTCACTAGATTTTGTAAACTACTATATATGTATGGACTTTGCCCTTTTCATATGAAACACAGAGAATAAGCAACATCCTCAGAAATACTATACTCTATCTATATTGAGATTTAGACAATCATATTTTGTGAAATCTTCATAGTTTGCTACCAATCATATTTTGAGGAAACTCGTGATTATATAGTTGAAATGACCTTTCTTTTAGATAAAAATCTTCAGATTTAGTCTGTTTTGTTTAATAGAAAGTCATTCAATTTAAGTTGTAACCCGCGATCCGTTTCAATCTCCTCCAATCTAGTTTCTATTCTACTCATTTTTTATATTAAGCTAGCATCATCATTGTACTCACGTTAATATGTATTGATGGTTGTTCAACACAAAGAGTAATAATATTTGGTAAAGATCTAGATTTGGACCATGGTATGGATAATGTATGAAAATATTTCTTCATATCTTATAGTATGAAGATTGTACAGATCTAATCAAGTAAAGTAAATAAAAAAATCACATATAATTTTTTTAAATATGATGAGAGTTTATATATAATAATATATTTAAAGGTAACAAAAATAAACAAATAGATAGTGGTGTATCCAATACATCAATCATCAATATATGTTATATGATAGTTGTTATATTGATTTTATTATGGTGATGTCAATACTAAAAATTTAATCAACTAAAGGAATGCACCTATTTTTTGTGAATTGATCAAAACCTTGATAGTACTTGTCTATTTTCAATTGCCAACTTATAAAGAACAATAATGATTGGTTGAAATAAAAATGATCTTTGATGTTGGTAGCGACAGTCAGAAGATCATTATGCAAAAAGCATAATATGTATGTAGATCTAGGACTACATGAATGTATAGGTTATGGTGATTGGCATAAAATAAGCTCTAAAACATATATTTTTATTGGAAATGTAATTTTTTTGTATGATAATTGTTTACACAGACACCAGAGTATGATTTCATTCATATTATTTTTAATAATATATCTATATTCTAAAACAAAATTCAAACATTGTCTTATTTAAATCATAATCACATTCGTACAAACTCTTTCTAGCACAGTTCTCAGTAATAAATGTATTTGCTTGCTAATCTTGCATAACATATTCTTAATTTTTATGTATTATGGACTTTTTCATGAAAGTATTATGGAGAAAATGTGCTTCTAATGAACTTTCTCGCACATATTTTGTTAAAACTAAATAGCCATGTGTAGTCATGTCAACACAACTTAACTTTTTGAATTATGTATTGATGCAATAACTTTTGATGACCTTGTTTGACAAAATTATTTGAATACTATATTGGAGAAAAATATGCATTTAATTCACCTTTTTGTGTGAATTTTGTGAAACATAAAAACTACACAATTATTTAATTCAACTTGATTTATTTTATGGAATGAATACATATTGAATGCGAATTGAATGGAGTGATTTTTGGAGTTACATTTTTTGAGTCAATTGTTATGAGTATTTTTTGTCAAAGTTAATACAAAACTAAATTTGTGGAGTTGATATGGGGTATTTAATACTACTATTTATGAAAATTTTATACTTTAGGTGACCATTTACTACTGCCATTTAACAATTAAGAGAGTGAGGGGAATTTACTACTACAATTTAGAAATTTTTCTAGAGTTGAGAGGGTTGGAAATTTCCCCTCTGCGACCCCCTCCCTCTGCCAATGATCACAAGTGTATCCTATAATGTGAACTATCTATAATTAATGAGATCGCCATCTATTATTTAGGTGTGAACTAATGACCATCTCTTGCTTGATGAGATGCCTTCTCCTATTTGATACATTGTCTTAGCTTATCCCTTCTCTATGTAAGTTGCGCCTAAATAATATTCCTTCCATTCTTATCGAGAGAGTTGTAAATCCATCTAGTGACTTCAATTCTACTAAATGTGTTAGTATGTTTTTGGAAAAAAAACATGGGTAGACTATTAGTCTCAAACACTGTGGTAGTGACACTTTATGTTAGATGAATGATGGTATGAAAACAACAATATTGTTATACAAGCAACCTCTCTCCCCTCGACAACTTAGTTCCCTCTCTAGGGATTTTGGTTACCTCCACGACAAGTAGATGTTCGGTTACCACATATGTGCCTCCCCTAACATCCTCTATTCTGTCTCAGTCTTTGGTCACCAACTCCCACCCAAACCTCCATTAAAACCAAAAAACCACCACCCCCTTAGGAAAGTCAGGTGAAAATTTAACCATTGCTAGAAATTGGATGAGTTTAGTTCATAGGACTACTTCTCACATATGAGGTGGTGTAGGTACTGAAACCAAGATGATTTTTTTTTAAGGAAGTCCATTGATGGAAATAGACTTGATTTATTAGTCGTTCTGTGGAGTAGATGGACGACGTTGAATGAATGTATGTTGAGATTATGGAATCCTAAAGGCAAGATCGAAGTTTTCCTAATCCCCAATGTTAAGATCCTTGATAGATTTGATAATGAGACTGACCTCAATGAGGCCCTCAACCAGGACCCCTAGTTCTTAAGCGACCTTCTTTTCTTGGTTGGCAGATGGACGTCAAAAGAAAATGTTTGTAGAGAAGGCTATAAGAGTATCTCCATAGTACATGGGGAGGCATTAGTCTTCAACGACAACTATTGTCACCATACACTTCGTTGGATAACCTAGAGCTATAAATCGAAGAGTTGACATATATTTTTTGGAATGTTCATAATTTCACATCGACATCTCATCTGATCAAGAGCCTCCTACTTTTGTCATGGTGGACTAATTGCAATGATGAGTAGGAAATTATAGTTAAGTTCAAAGAAAATAGTTGCATATGTTATAAGGTGTTCAGTCACAGTGATGGAAACTTCTGTGTGGCTAGGACTACCACAGTCATGATCTTTCCTCAAATCATCAACACCATTAACCAACATAAACCATACAACTGTGAAAGCATAATAATCAATAGTGTAGCGACCGTCTCACGATAACATGATTAACTAATGCGGAAGCGTTCATCAAGCAGCAGATTAGCGAAAATCACTAAAAATTTAAAACTTTTTGCAAAGAGATCCACACATAGTAAATATTTTTCTTCAAGAGCCAAAGTATAACACATTTACTTTTTGGATCAAAGGTACATATCATGCATCATCTCTTTCTGAGAATTACAAGCATCAGCTGACCTATTAAGCTAAACACAGGTGGTATAAAATCTCAAGACACTGATCCAAAATCTCGAAAGCACTAACTACTACTCCGAGAACCTGAGAGTATAGAGACGACACATAGGACTCTATATACAACTATACATGTCATGACAGCCAATGTCTCCACCTGAGACTTTACTGTTGTCCCTGTTGCTACTGCTGTTCTTCACCTACTGAAGGATTCATGTCTCCTCATCCGCGTCCACCTAAAAAATGTGGTTCCCACGGGGGTGAGACAATTATAAAAATTGCCCCAGCGAGAGTTATAACTCTCTGCCAGAAACATTATTATTGCATCTTAAGAAGATAAATATGAACATGGTAATCATATTTAATTGACAACAGATATTTTAATGTCTAGCATATTAGAACATTATTCTATATCAGAAGCATTGCAACTATAACTTGATAGAATCAGCACGTCACTTATTCTTTAATGAGTATGAAGAACATGTATAACATCTATTCAAACTACAAAATCATTACCACTGCATTAATTCTCTTCAGGCTTAGATCATATATCTAAAGTCTGACATTATCATCGTGGAGTCATGGCCCGTAGCCATACTCTTTTCACAATGTGTTGGGATCTTAATCCCTCAATTCACCACTGGGAATTTCTCATTCTTTCACAATTTCAATACCATAACCATGTGATCCTGGGTATTCAAACCCTTAGCTCATCATGTGAGCATTGCTACCACATTCTCAGGTAACTAACACCTTTAGGTCATCTGACCAAGATAAGTATGATACTTGCTACACAAGCATCCATCATGCACTTGAGGCCCATTAACTCTCTTTCTACCTCTTACCAGGCAACAAGGTATATTATGGCACACAAGGCCCAATAAACAAATTCAAAATAATAACACATCATAGCCCATACCTGGCTATGCTCATCATCTCATGATACCTGCATGGTTAGCACATATGCTAGCAGTACATTAATTATCTATCAATACCATGCAAAACAAATATATCATTATTTCAAGAGTATCACCCTTATTCCTTTATCAGGATTAGGGTTTTCCATCACATATCTCATGTATCCTTCATCCAATTATATTGGACTTATAACACATCAAGGTATATGACCATATTTGGTCACTATCAATTATCTCCAAGTTCATCACGGAGCACCACGGCCGTGCAGCCAGGAACGACCGTCCAAAGAAAGTCACCACGGTCGTGCTAACTTGCATGGTCGTGCTACAGGAGTTCACCTCATGAATCATATTCAAGTATGAATTCTATTCTCTTATTAGGGATTAGGTTTCACATACCATCTCCCTACTTTAGATTAGGGATTGCATATAGCATCACCCTTCATTAGGGTTTCATATCATATTGCCCATAATTAGGGTTTACTAATCATTCCCAATTAGAGTTTCTCATTAAATCACCCTCAATTAGGGTTTCCCATGGATACACCCTCAACTAGGGTTTACTATTCATCCTAAATAGTAATTTCATATGTAGACAACCTCTTATTAGGGTTATACATGGAATCAGCCACAATTAGGGTTTACATCATGTATTGGATCCATGCATTTGTTATGAATTATTGATTAGTACCATTAAGGTATCTCTCATCTAATTACATTAGGTTTTTAAAAAGGTGTGATCAATTAGACCTTCAATAACATGAGGTATCCAAATAGATTGATCAATGGAACCTTCAATTGCACTAGGTATCCATTTGGATTAGTCAATTGAGTGTTTAATTTCATTGGTTACTCAATTGGATCAATCCATTATTCCTTCAATTACATTAGGTTCTCAATTGGATTAACCAATTGATCCTTCAATTGCATTAGGCATCCAATTGAATTAACCAAATTGATTCACAAACGGTTTGAAACCGTTTAAGCAAAAATCTTTGAAACTGCATGGACTTGAAACCACATGGGTCTCAAATGGTCTTGAGACCGTTTGGTCCAAATCTCTCAAAACCACATGAACCAAAAAGTCAATCAAGACTTCAACAACACTCAATTCCAATCAATGGAACTTCAATCAAATGGATCATCAATTCAATCATCAATTGAATCATGAACTCACCCCTCAATTGGGACTTCAATTAGGGTATGATTTCAATGGGATTAGGGTTTATAATCACCAATTAGAGCTTTGAAGTTGATTATCAATCAAACTACTAATTGTGTTTCAATTGATTGCATTGGACCTTCAACCATTGAATTAATGGAACCAATCATCAATGGGACCTATGCTCATACTTCAACTGAGTTTAATAGGTCAACCTTCAACTGATTTGACCCTCAATTGACCCTCAATTGATTATCAAATAGGGTTTGAATGAATTGAATTAGGGTTTGGAATTGATGATCCTTCAATACTAACCAATGTAAGACTAGTTACTTTGAAACCATAGAATCATCATCCAAATTGGGTATGACCTGACCCCAAACCATCTTGAGGTCGTTTGGATGACCTCCAAACGGTTTTGAGACCGTTTTCCCATCATATCATCAAAATCCAAGTCAACCAATTAAGGTTTGGATCATTGGATTGATCACCAAATCAGCAATTGATTACACTTTAACTTAGTAACATTGGATCATCAATTTCTTAACCATACTCACCCCTAGACCTCCAAACGGTCTTGGGTGACCTCCAAACGGTCTTGAGACCGTTTGGATGAGCTCCAAACGGTCTTGAGACCGTTTGTCTCATCCAACCCTTGGATTCTAGTGAAATTCCATCAAGGATTGGTCTATCGAGTTAATCAACAAATCAACATTTAATTGTAATATGATTTGGTACCTTTGGACCTTCATTTGGTCAACTATACTTAACCCCAGACCTCCAAACGGTATTGGGTGATCCCCAAATGGTCTTGAAAATGTTTGGGTGATCCCCAAACGGTCTTGAAACTGTTTGGGCCAATCAACCTAAAACATCATCTCAATCACTTGCAAAATCAGCACTTAGCCGATTAGGGTTCATACCACATCTTTGGATCTTCAAACACATATCCATACTTGACCCTAGACCTACAAACGGTCTTGGGTGACCCCCAAACGGTCTGGAGACCGTTTGTGTGATCCCCAAATGGTTTTGAAACCGTTTGGGCTAATCAACCCAAAATCTCAAATCAACTCATTGGACTTTCAGCACTAATTCCAATTAGGGTTTGCCTAATTGATTAGCCTTCAACTCATGGTTCCTTGGGAATTAATCCATAAAATTTGGAGGGTCAATAACCAACATAATTAGGAACAGGAATCCCAAACTGTCAACCCTTGGTCAACCCCACCAAACGGTTTTGAAACCGTTTTCCCAAAATGGTCAAGTTAATCAGATTGAAAATCAGCACATAATCCAATTAGGTTTACCTAATTGATTAGGCTTCAACCTATGATTCCTTTGGAGTTAACCCATAAAATTTGGTGAGTAATTAACCAACATCATTTGGAACAGTAATCCCAAACGTTCAACCCTTGTTCAACCCCACCAAACGGTTTTGAAACCGTTTTCCCAAAAAGGTCAAGTTAATCAGATTGAAAATCAGCACTTAATCCAATTAGGTTTACCTAATTGATTAGCCTTCAACTCACGATTCCTTTGAAGTTAATCCCTCAAATTTGGAGGGTTATCAACTAACATAGTTATGAACAGGATTCCCAAACGGTCAACCCTTGGTCAACCCCACCAAATGGTTTTGAAACTGTTTTCTCCCAAACGGTTTGCAAAGCGTTTGGTCACCAAACGGTTTGGTGAAACCGTTTGGTCCCAACATCCAATCCATTTGCCCAAGATATTTGGGGAGGTGTGTGCTTATGATTATTTCATCATCATCAACCTGCAAATCAAGAAATATACTGTGATTTCCATGGAAATTGTATCATTAAACCAAACTTAATTTCGGAAATGTAGAAATGATCACCAATTGATAAAGAATTGATTGCAATAACAAAGTTAGGGTTTCAAGTTATAAAACCCGCCTCCAATTGAGCTCCACAGCTCCAAGATCACGCCATCAATGGTGGATGAAGCTCTTGCAACTCCCTTTAGGCTCGCCCTTAATCTTTTGGATGAAAAAGTTGGCTAGGGTTGAAGAGGAGATCGAAATAAGAAGAAATCAATGATTTATTTTCGATTTCCACCATGGAATGAAGGAGAACGAAGGTCAAGGGCTTACCAACAGGTTGGGGATCGTCCTCCTGCTCCTCCCTAGCTCCTTGGTCGGTTTTTCAAGCAAGGGGAAGAAACAAATCCGAAAAAGCCTTTGTTTTGGCTTAGAAAGGGCACTTTTATAAGAAAATTGATGAGAGAGAAAATGCCTTATGAAAATGCATTTAATCCCAAAAATAGTACCACCTCTTCCTCCTTGGTTTGCTTGAATGTAAAGGCAACTCAAAGCCACCGAACTCCCTTCCATTATCCATGGATTAAGGGAAAAGAAAATACGCACCTTAATCCATTATAATACTAATATATCTTTTTGAGTGGGAATTCTTTAACTTATAATAAGGTGAGTGGAATTTCACCTCCTTTATATATTTTTCGTTCCTTATCTTGGCAAAAGAACGTCCATCCTTATTCAAAATCAACCAATAACATTTTGGTTGAATGCCCTTTAATTAATACAGTCATTTTGTTTGCCCTAAATTAAATTAGGGTTTCACTTAAGATTAAATCTTGATTATTTTAATATCAAGATTCTCTCTCCTCCAACTTAATTCAAATGAGATGCCCTTCTCATTTTCTTTGCTCTACATGATGACAAGAAACATTAGGGACCATTTTGAAGTGGTAAATTACATATTGAACCCTAAGTTTTGGGTAAATTGCACATTACTCCAAAACTAGGTTTTAATGCACAAACATTGCTTTATCAGCTCTTTCTTGGTATTCAGTCTATCGCAAGCCATACCTCTGCATCATCTTCACTCTCATGATGCTCCACAGTAGAGGAACATATTATAATGCAATATTTACAATTTAAACCCTCAACTTGGATAATTTTCACTTTAGTCCAAAATTAACAAAACAATGTTTCAACATTGTTCAAACATGACCAAAATTGAAACATAAGTTTCTCATGAGCCCTAATTACTTTTCCCAAGATAAGATTAAGCATCTACTCAATCTTATAAGGCAAAACATCTAGGGTTAGAATATAACCCAGGTCAGGGATGTTACAAATTATCCCCCCCTTATAAGGATTTCGTCCTCGAAATCCCAGGAAAAAGGAGGGACAGATTATTCATTAATCATGCCCTCAAGTCTCCACATCTCATCTTAATATCATGGAGATATCATGGATTCTGTAATCCACACAAAGTTCCTTTCATTAATTCAACCTTATCAATGTTTATTGTCTATGGAAAGCATAAACCCCTAACATATGATATCCATATTATTGAAAGGAAGAAGAATAAAAGAGCATACATCTATCATCACCTAAGAATATTCACCTAAAGAGAAACATATATATCTAATAGAGATAATTCATTCAGCAATCCTTTATTCATATCATTTATTTAGCAAACTCTATGTCATTGGGAATGTTCACATAGTTCTTCCTATTAGTTGGGAATGTCACATAGCTTTTCCCTTATAAGTTGGCAATGTCACATAGCTCCTCCCTTTAAGTTGGGGATGTCACATAGCTCTTCCCTTTAAGTTGGGGATGTCACATAACTTTCCCCTATTAGTTGGGAATGTCACATAGCTCTTCCCTTTAAGTTGGGGATGTCACATAGCTTTTCCCTATTGTTTGGGAATGTCACATAGCTCTTCCCTTTAAGTTGGGGATGTCACATAGCTTTCCCCTATTGGTTGGGAATGTAACATAGCTCTTCCCTTTATGTTGGGGATGTCACATAGCTTTCCCATATTGGTTGGGAATGTCACATAGCTCTTCCCTTTAAGTTGGGGATGTCACATAGCTTTCCCCTATTGGTTGGGAATGTCACATAGCTCTTCCCTTTAAGTTGGGGATGTCACATAGCTTTCCCCTATTGGTTTCATTATACTCTCTAGATTGTTTCAAAATGACTACTTGATGAGAGTAATCAGAAAGATAACAATCTAAGTGTAACATCCCTGACATGGGTTATGAGCTAACCCTAGGTGTTTTGCCTAATTATGTAATTTGATAATTGTGATTATCTTTTAGTATGTAATTAAAGCTCCTGAGGAACATATGTTTCCATTACTGTCCCTTTTTAAACAATGTTGTAGTATTGTTTTGCAATACATGGACCTATGTGCAATTTACCCAATTAGAGGGGTTAACTTGCAAATTGCACATGTTAATATGTTCCTTTAGTGTTGAGATATCATAAGAATGAATATGATGAAGTATGATGGATTTCCCAAGCTTGGACATCAAGATGCAGCTTGTGGAGCAATCCTTGTGCTTAAAACCCTAGTTTTGGTGTAAAATGTAATTTACCCAAAATATGGGGTGCAACTTGTAAAATACACCCTCTAGAGTATCTTTTATGAATATTGACATCATTTAGAGTAAAAATGATGAAGATGGCGTTTCATTTGAATAATCATATAATAAGGAACACCTTTGTGATTAATCACCAAGTTGTAAGTAAGGATGCCCTTATATATGTGCATCTTAGTGATAAGTTGACCTTCTTTACATTTAGTTCTTGGTCTTAGAAGTAGTTTTGCCTTAGATATAAGAGGAGATATGTGCAAAGAAGAAAGGAGGGACCTAGATGAGAAATGGAGAATTAGAGGTCCTTATGTTGAAAACTAGCCCAAGCTATATAAGCTTCCTTCTTTGCAAACCAAGTAAACATATTTCCTTCACTCTTTCACTTATCATCTTGCTCAACCGATTAAGGTAGAGCTCTAGAGCTCAGAGAGATGACCAACCTGTTCTAAGGTAAGAAGAGACCATCTCCTAGCTCGGATTCATGGAGGATTTCCTTGTGTAAGGTTGGTTTATGATTCTTCTTCTTTAGGTTTCTTGTTCTAGCTGACTTTTCCCAACCTTTTCTTGGAGAAACACCTTTGGCCAACCTGTGGAGCTCAAGACTCCATTAAAGGCTTGAAGCTTGGAATCTTGGAGCTCTAGGAACATCGTTTAAGGTGGGTTTTATAACTATAAACCTCTTGCTTTATTATGCATATCTATGTTCTTGCAAGTTAGTACTTAGTTCTTCTTCTTCCCCACTCTTTCTTGCACTTTTGCAAGCAATCCGTGAAGTAACTGACCTGAACAGAGGTTGAAGATGAAGCGCGTGAATTTCTAGGTAACTTTACCAAACGATCTTGGACCATTTGGTCTAAACAGTTTGCACACCGTTTGAAATCAAACGATCTTAAGATTGTTTGATCTCAAGCGGTCTTGCAAGACCGTTTAGATTCAAACGGTCTCCAAGACCGTTTGGTAGGATTGACCAAGTGAATACCATTTAGTATGTTGTACACATGTTCAATTAATCAATTACAAAGAATCATGATCTAATTGCAAACCAATCACAAGTTGAAGGCACTTCAACCCTCTAAACCCTAATCGGGTTCATTTGATGATTTCAATGATAGATTTTGGTGAACTTTGGGTTGAAGGGCCCAAACGGTCTCAAGACCATTTGTGGGTTCACTCAAATGGTCTCAAGACCGTTTGGTGACAACCCAAGACCGTTTGGAGGTCTAGGGTTAAGGTAATTTGATGAATTGAGGGTCCAATCACAATAGTTGATGAATTGATTAAAAGTGCTGATTTTAGACCTAATTAGGGTTCAACCCTTATCAATTTGACTTAGCTTTTGATGAAACTTTGGGAAAACGGTCTCAAGACCGTTTGGAGGGTGTCCAAACGATCTCAAGACCGTTTGGGCCAAGTTTGGGCCCAATTGAGTGTCAATTTATGGGTTCAACATCAATTAGATTCATGTTGATGGACATTGAGGGTTAACCGATTGCAAACCCTAATTGGCTATCAATTGAGGGTCAATTGAGTGTCCAATTGGTTAATGTTAACCCTAATTGGCTCAATTGATAAGTGTTTAACAAGGGTGTGGCCAATTAGAGGCTTCAACATAGAAAACCCTAATCGATTACAAGCTTTGATGCACCTTTGAGTTCCATGCGGTCTTGACCCATTTGGACCAAACAGTCTCAAGACCGTTTAAGGGTAAACGGTCTCAAGACCTTTTGGAACCAAACGGTTCCAAGGTCGTTTAAGATCAAACGGTTTCAAGGTCACATAAGTTCAAACGGTTTGGAAGTCAACTCTGATCAAATGGTCAACGCACTCAAACGGTCTCAAGAACGTTTAAGGGAAAATGGTCTTGAAGGTCATGCGGTCTTGGAGGTCAAAGTGTCCAAACGGTCAACACATCCAAATGGTTTCAAAACTGTTTGGAGGTTAAGGTGTGAAATCGTTTGGGGATCTTTAGGGCTATGATTGCTTAGTCATTTGAAGGCTTAATTGGTTCAATGGTGGTCTAATCCAAACCCTAATGATACCTAAAGACATTAAGGGGTTAAGTGATTAATAGATTGGACCATGTTATGATCAATGGTGTACATTACCAATGTGCCCTTGAAGGGCTCAACTAGATGACACCTTGTTTTAATCAAAACCCTAATGACATGATAGTGGTGACTTAGCTTTATAATCAATGATGACTTGACCTAACCTAATCTAATCTAGAGTGATGTAATCACCATGTATTAGTAATAGGAGAGAGAAGGTGCCATTTATAGTTGAAATTCAAGTAAAATACCTTCAATGTATATGAATGTGCATGATTAGGGTATGATCCACCTATGTGAGATCATGATAACCCTAATTATGATAATTGATGAGTCTTAACCTAATTTGAAGGCATCAATGATGATGTTTCTCATGTATGATGATGCTATGAGCTCAATTCACCATGAAATGAATAGTAAACCCTAATTCTAGAGTAATAACATGAAATTGTGAATAGTAAACCCTAATTGAGGGTAATGCATTGAAATGTACAATAAACCCTAATTCCAGGTTATGATTTTAAGCATGAATCTTCATGATAAAGTATGAGATGAGGAATCATTATTCCTAATCATAATGAAAGGGATTGAATAACCCTAATTGATGTAAATAAGGGAACCTAGCCTTAGTAAAGGCATGAAGGTACAAACCTTGAAATGAAAGATTAATTCTGCTCTATAAATTGCTGACCTGAAAATGAATTGTTTACTGTTATCAATGGAATTAATCTTGCAGGTTCATATCAAAAGATAGATATGATGTATATGAAAACAAGAGGCAGATGACATCCTGAATATAATGATATCTAGAATAGTTGATGACGGATTATCGTACATCAACAATGTTTAAATCTATATCATTAATGATAATTGGATAATTCTGATATATGATACATAGGTCATATGAGGGAAGAAACAAGTTAGTGGTTGAAGTATCAAAAGAGAAATATCTTAATATTGGATTAACCAATTATTTCAAGTAAGATAGTAATGAGAAGAATGTGACACATCAAATTATGATAGTTATCACATTCGATAGTCCAGGGTATTATATATGGATGAGCCTCTAAACCCTTATACTTATGTAAGTGACACAAAGAGTATATATAATAGGTTGTTACCTATGATAGAGACATAATGAACTCAATGTACTCAATAAGTACAAAGTATACATCTTAAGAGGGGAGTAAATCCATCCAAGAATATGAATGAGAAATGGGTTAATACTTAGAATTGATGAACATTAATGATATATGATGATTATAGTAATTGAAAGCAAATACATTTGATACCTTTGTATGTTAATAAGGGTTGTGGAGTAGTATGTTAATGTTGAACAGATAATGTAAATAGGAAATCGTCATTACTGAAAGATGGAATATACGAACCCTTAGTTTGGGTTATGTTCTTAAACATGGAACCCTTTGCATGAAGTATGTAATAGAGAATCACTATATCTTCTTACAGGTAAGGAGGGGTGGTATAACCCTAGTTAAATCTAACCAAGAGCATATTGGTACAATTCTTGAATTGAAAGGTTATCTTTGTTTTATACTATGCTGATATAGAGATGAATTGCTCATTATCAAATATATTAACCATGCAGGTTTTTATAAAGTAATAATCATAACCAGATAAGGGTTATGATGTCATATTGGTTGAAGGCATGTCATAAGCTTTATGAAAAGTGATATACGCTATGTTGACTCAATTAAGTGACAACATATGAGATTAATGGACTGTAAGAGCCATGAGTAAACATCAAGGTCATGCTAATTAGATGACTTATGATGATCTAAGGGTTAAGCACCCTAATCTTAATTCATAGTAATGAGATGATTAAGAATTTATATTCTTTTGATTACTGATGTGAGTTGAACTTGATACATTTAGTATTCTACTATCATAGTTGTTGTTCTAATGATTAATGTTTGGAAACATGCTTGATGATAAAAGAATACTGAAATGTACCTAACTAATCAAGTATAATCATACCATGTAGGGCCCTAATCATAGATCCATCATTGTCAGAGACCAAATGATGGTGAAATAGGTTTTCCTAAGGGAACTCCTGGAGCATATACTTTTGAGTATATGTGGGTATATGGACACGAATATCCTTACGTCCTAGTGTAGGAATTGAGTTAGATGTACTTTATTCTTTCAACCCTTCACTATATATTCATACCGGGTTATGTACCACAAATCTCCCAAAGAAATTATTAATACCGCATCGATGAGAGATAAACAAGAAATCTTTCAATGACGAAGAGAGTTCATAACTCCACTGCTAATCTATAGTGAAGTTTCCAGAATACCCTGGATAGCTACTACAGCAGAGACACAAGATGTCCTGCAAGTAAATCCTCTTACTGACTGAGGAAGATGAGGTCATAAGAATCAGGCTCTTTTGATGACCTATGTATGGTACCGACGTGATTTTTATAAATGGTCAGTTGGAGTATGAGTGGTATACCTCATCTCCGCAGGGCAGAATAATGTTTGAAAAATATAATCAGTCGTATAGCATAACTGCTTAGGTTGAACTACGAGAAACAATGATTGATGTTACATTGTTTACTTTAATAGTCTGTTCAAGTATCTAGCATACATGTCCTACATATGCTTTAATGAAGTGATTGTTTAAGTAAATGTTGTTTTACTTATTACCAAACCTATTGTTGATATTTTAAGTTACTTTGCTTCTGTTATCCTTTATATGCTATAACAAAGCCTCTAACGAAGAGTTATAACTCTCGCTGGGACAATTATTTAAATTGTCTCACTTCCGTGGGATTCTACTTTTTAGGTAGACGCCGAGGACGAAGGAATCCATTTAAGAATGAGCAACAACAGCATCAGGGGCAGCAGTAAATCTCAGGTGGAGATACTGACTTTCTAGTCTTGTAGATAGCATGTCTTATGTCGTCGCTGTACTCTCAGGTCCTAGGAGTTAGTAGGTCTAAGGTTTTTGGCTTTAAGCCTGGATCTTTTGTCGTATCTTGCCTTGTACAGATAATAGGGCAATGGATGTTTGTAATCACTCGAGAGATGATTCCACAGAGATGTAATGTTAAAGCATGATGTAAACTGTTTATCTCGTTTCTTATAAAAGAAGTTTTATAGTGTAAAGATCTCTTCTCAAAAAGTTTTAATTTCCAGTGATTTTTCATAATCCCACTGCTAATCGAATGCTTCCGTTGAGTTTATATCATGGTTTATGGATCAGATCGTCTCACTAAGAGTTCCATACTTGCCTTATCTTCAATAACCATATACCTGGCCAGGGTATACAAGTATTAAGATTAGGTAGTATGCACTTTATTTACTATTATATTCCTCACTTTTCATATCATTATACACACATGATTTTCCATTCTTGAATTTTCTTCATGCATCACTTCTAAAGCTCATCTTTCAACACACAGATAAGGAAGATTATAAAACATTTTAAGAAACACTGAGTAAGATATAAGTTCTCATCTCCCTTGTGTCCTTATAGGACTAGTCATTTAGGAACTCTTTTAAAGCTCAAACTTTATGTATTAAGGACTGATAACCTAGATCATAAGGCTAGTATCCAGTCCACTATATGCATTACTATTGCCCTAATCTACCCAAAAAGAGCATGATCATAGGATTCTCTATCCTGATCAGGTCTTAATGGGGATTCTCAGGCACTCATTCTATTCTTGCATGATCCCTTGCACCTCTTCTTGATGCAACAACATTGCCCTTAACAATGTATTCCTTGTGCTCTCCAATCATTTTAAAACTTTACCCTTTCTCTACACAAGCAGAAATCATTATAGGGTATACTGGAAGACACTAACACAAACTCAATAGCTTAGTCCTATGTCTCTGTAGACTCAGCGAACCTAGAGCTCTGATACCACTAAATTGTAGCGACCGTCTCGCGATAACATGATTAACTAATGCGGAAGCGTTCATCAAGCAGCGGATTAGCAAAAATCACTAAAAATTTAAAACTTTTGCAAAGAGATCCACACATAGTAAATATTTTTCTTCAAGAGCCAAAGTATAACACATTTACTTTTTGGATCAAAGGTACATATCATGCATCATCTCTTTCTGAGAATTACAAGCATCAGCTGACCTGTTAAGCTAAACACAGGTGGTATAAAATCTCGAGACACTAATCCAAAATCTCGAAAGCACTAACTACTACTCCGAGGACCTGAGAGTATAGAGACGACACATAGGACTCTATATACAACTATTGTAACACCCCTCCCTAGGTTTTTGTACATAACCAACGGAAGCACAGCCTAATCCCCAGCATTGTCCATAATGTGGGGTACTTGGCATTTTAGGGAGGGTTGTCACAAAAAGGTAATCATTGCAAGTAAACAAATAATTCACCATTGAGATTCATACATTATTCTATGAATAGGAAACTACAACAACAAGTCTAGAATTCTATTCATCTCTCAACATGAAAAACTAAGCATAACAATAAGAAACTCTATATGATTGGATCGCCTAGAATGGATGGCACCCCACCAGATAACTCTTGGATGTCCTCTAGTCTTGGCTTGCTCTTCTTGAGTCCTTACTTGCTCCAAATCCTGGGGACATCACGTCCCCAGCCATGCAAAGGAAAAAAACAACACATCAGTAAACGGTACTGGCACTTTATAAAATAAACAAAGTAAATATACTTGACATGTAGGGAAAAATGACATGAATTAACTTTAAGCATTCTTGAATCATCATTATTAACATGAAGAATTGAAATGAAATCTTATGCGTCCCTCTGTGACGCCCCCTGAAGAGCACATGATTGCTAGGAAAGCCCTTGATGCTAGGAAAGCCCTTGACGACCCTTTTGAGGTCCATGATCGGGAGCATAACAAAACTATTTCAATTCCAATTACTTGGCCATTAACATAACGTTGACATTAACATAAATCATGATTCTTTAAACTTAACATGAAGGGATTTCTCCCCATTAAGATGGTATCTTAAACATGATGGGATCTCTCCCTCTTGATCATTAACATTATTTTCATGAGTCTTTAATGATAAACAATAATCATGGTGAACATTATAACATAGGACATAGCATGTAGAAATCAACAATCAATAATATAGTGAATCGTGACTAAAACATTAAACTTGAAGAAGTAATATCTATTTCATATTTAACATGCAAGCAACCATAAGTATTTGTGCTCAGTAGCATGGCCCGTTTACCTTGGAGCAATGTAGATCCTAAGATTATATCTCCGATCCTTGGGGAAGCGCCTGGATGTGATTTACAAGAAAATAGGCTATTCTACTTGGAGCGAAGTTGATCCTAAGATGATCTCTCTAATCTTTTAGGCATCGCTTGAATGTGATTTGCAAGAACATAGGCTAGTGTGCTTTTTTTTTCCTTGGTATGCTAGGATCACGGGGGTCCCTTTTATAGGTGTTAAGGGTCTAGAACTTTCTAGTCCAAGTGGATTTAAAATTTTTAATATCTTTTGTCCTTTAATTAAACCTTGGAATTATCTTAACTCCAATATATTAAAAGGTAAGACTTTGTGAAAAATGTGTTTCTCTTTGTTAATTACTAAAGTCCAACTTTGTGGTTAAAATAATTATCTTTTGTTTGTGAATTTCCTTTATCATCTTTTATATCTTTTGTATGAGATATTTAAGAGAGAATGTATTATCGTTTGCTTTTATTTTTTTATCAAAAACATTACATTAACTAAATTACCATTACATTTTATTTGTAATCACAAAGAAAGAGAGAAAACGTGAGAGAGTTGTACCATTCCTTACATAATTACCATAGTGTCTTATTTCCATGTATCTATGGCCGAGACACATTATTTCATTTTATAATAAAACAAATCACTAAGTGAAGGAAAGAGAAAAAGAACTTAATGTTACATCTACATGCACTAGTTGTAAAGCAAGAGTATACAATGTGATTTAATTAAAAAATTGTTGACTGCAATTACTCATTCCCATATAATTCATTGTTGTTTAAAATAATGTAATAACTATGTAACAATAAACCATTTTTAAATGTCCATACCAATTACATAAACTTTATATCTTCTCATCCATAATGACATTTTAATTTTCATATAAAGCTTCCTAGTAGTGTTGGAAAAGTGACGGGTGAAAACCCACATTTTGTAGTCTCAAATTAATATATGTATACAATTCAATTATTCAAACTTTGGAATGTTAAAAGAAAGAAAATAATCAAACTCTCCTTCTAGATTCCCTTCTACTATTTTAAACATATGGTCTCATCTTGACTAATTTTGATCAACAATTAATAAATGTTTACATTGCATGTGTTAAATGGATTGACATTGTGATTTATATTTATTTGAGAGGTCAAACGAATTTGAAACAAAACAAAATGTAGATCACACATTAATTACATACTCTAGATCCTTCCTAGTCAATAAAATTCGAATTTTGAGAATCTTTTATTCACAATGTCCATATTTGTATATAATTCATTTTCATGCATTAAAAGGTGAGATAATGTTAAAAAATTCTCCTTAATTATTTCTTTGACTCTAAAAATGAGATGATCAATATTTAATCACATTTAAGTCTATTATGCCTTTATGGAAAATTTTATTGATGAAAGAGAGAAGATAATGTTACATGTATTCAATAGGGGAAAGCAAGTAATATCCACATCATGTGATTGATGAATATTCTTTTCCATGCATCCAAAATTAAGCCATTACTTGCATTGCATTAAATGAAATGATATTCAAATCTTGGTCCATCTATATTCAAATCTCTCTCAAATTAATTGGGAGGTCAAACATGGTTCAAACGACTTCAAATTTGAACCATAGGCAAAATGGAGGGTCTAGATTATTCTTGTGAAGTTATATTTCATTTTTGGGCATATCTTGGTCCATAACTTCTATAGTGGCCATTAAAGGTAATATATTTTGAAAAGATCTTTTATTATTGAATTCATTAGTCATAAATCTAAGATTACCATTAACTAGTCACATTTGTCACCTTATAACTTTTCTCTATGCTTTATTGCCATTTTGTAGGAGAGAGAAAATGAAAGGGATTAATATGAGTTGATGGATATATTTAATTCATATTTGAAAATGAAATATGACTTTGGCTATTATCTTAAGTTTTTCTCATCCTATTTTGTATAAAGACAATCATTATAGGCATTTTGCTTTAAACCCCTCAATTATTATTGTTTAGAAAAAAAACTTAATATTAAGTTAAAATTAACTATGAAAATTGGGATGTGACAATTCTACCCACCTTAAAACAAATTTCATCCTCGAAAATTCCTAGGGTACTACCCACCTTAGGATTTAACATATTCTATGTACACTAAATTCTGATTTCATTTTAAGGTCTCATTCTTATGGTAAAACACTATCTAAAACTCATTATTAAAACCAACATGTGGGTAATACATTTTCACATCATCATTGATATGGTAAAGGACATTTTCTCTAGGGGTTCTGATTCTTGCTTATCTATGTCAAATATCTACTCTTAGAAATCATGCTTGGTTCCATAATGAATCTGATTGGGTTTAGGTGACTATAAGTCTCAAGATTTTGATGTCAACTCTTATTTTATTTTTCACCTTTGAATACATGTCGGCCGCTCATATACTCAAAGATGACATAATTTATCACACTTGTCTTAGAACATCTCTCATGCACATGTCCCATACCACATGCACTAGAAAGGACTACACAAATATGATTATGCACATAACATTCTCTCTACAAATCCCATAAGAATGTGTTCCATACCACAAACACATGAGAAAAAAATAGAGTATGTTATATACAATTCACCTAAGGTATCATGAAACGAACTGCTTCTTTATCTGAGGTATATGATACCAAGATATGGATATGACATATATGATATGCAATATCCACAAAGAAGTGATGGCCTTTGTGAAAGGACCAAGAAAGGAGTACCCATCATTGGAGCAAGTGTTGCTGTCATAGATAGGAGTACCTTTTAGTTTATTTAAACCCCTCAATTATTATTGTTTAGAAAAAAACTTAATATTAAGTTAAAATTAACTATGAAAATTGGGATGTGACAATTATACATGTCATGACAACCAATGTCTCCACCTGAGACTTCACTGCTGTCCCTGCTGCTACTATTGTTCTTCACCTACTGAAGGATTCCTATCTCCTCGTCCGCGTCCACCTAAAAAATGTGGTTCCCACGAGGGTGAGATAATGATAAAATTGACCCAACAAGAGTTATAACTCTCCGCCAGAAACATTATTATTGCATCTTAAGAAGATAAATATGAACATGGTAATCATATTTAATTGACAACATATATTTTAATGTCTAACAGATTAGAACATTATTCTATATCAGAAGCATTGCAACTATAACTTGATAGAATCAACACGTCACTTATTCTTTAATGAGTATGAAGAACATGTATAACATCTATTCAAACTACAGAATCATTACCACTGCATTAATTCTCTTCAGGCTTAGATCATATATCTAAAGCCTGGCATTATCATCGTGGAGTCATGGCCCGTAGCCATACTCTTTTCACAATGTGTTGGGATCTTAATCCCTCAATTCACCACTGGGAATTTCTCATTCATTCACAATTTTAATACCATAACCATGTGATCCTGGGTATTCAAACCCTTAGCTCATCATCTGAGCATTGCTACCACATTCTCAGGTAACTAACACCTTTAGGTCATCTGACCAAGATAAGTATGATACTTGCTACACAAGCATCCATCATGCACTTGAGGCCCATTAACTCTCTTGCTACTGCTTACCAGGCAACAAGGTATATTATGGCACACAAGGCCCAATAAACAAATTCAAAATAATAACACATCATAGCCCATACCTGGCTATGCTCATCATCTCATTATACCTGCATGGTTAGCACATATGATAGCAGTACATTAATTATATATCAATACCATGCAAAACAAATATATCATTATTTCAAGAGTATCACCCTTATTCCTTTATCAGGATTAGGGTTTTCCATCACATATCTCATGTATACTTCATCCAATTATATTGGACTTATAACACATCAAGGTATATGACCATATTAGGTCACTATCAATCATCTCCAAGTCCATCATGGAGCACCAAGGCCGTGCAGCCAGGAACGGCCGTGTAAAGAAAGTAACCACGGCCGTGCTACCTTGCATGGTCGTTCTACAGGAGTTCACCTCATGAATCATATTCAAGTATGAATTCTATTCTCTTATTAGGGATTAGGGTTTCACATACCATCTCCCTACTTTAGATTAGGGATTGCATATAGCATCACCCTTCATTAGGGTTTCATATCACATTGCCCATAATTAGGGTTTACTAATCATTCCCAATTAGAGTTTCTCAGGAAATCACCCTCAATAAGGGTTTCACATGGATACACCCTCAACTAGGGTTTACTATTCATCCTGAATAGTAATTTCATATGTAGACAACCTCTTATTAGGGTTATACATGGAATCAGCCTCAATTAGGGTTTACATCATGGATTGGATCCATGAATTTGTTATGAATTATTGATTAGTACCATTAAGGTATCACTCACCTAATTACATTAGGTTTCCAAAAAGGTTTGATCAATTAGACCTTCAATAACATGAGGTATCCAAATAGATTGATCAATGGAATCTTCAATTGCACTAGGTATCCATTTGGATTAGTCAATTGAGTCTTTAATTTCATTTGGTACTCAATTGGATCAATCAATTATTCCTTCAATTACATTAGGTACTCAATTGGATTAACCAATTGATCCTTCAATTGCATTAGGCATCCAATTGAATTAACCAAATTGATTCACAAACGGTTTGAAACCGTTTAAGCAAAAAGCTTTGAAACCGCATGGGTCTCAAACGGTCTTGAGACCGTTTGGTCCCAAACGGTATTGAGACCGTTTGGTCCAAACCTCTCAAAACCGCATGAACCAAAAAGTCAATCAAGACTTCAACAACACTCAATTCCAATCAATGGAACTTCAATCAATTGGATCATCAATTCAATCATCAATTGAATCATGAACTCACACCTCAATTGGGACTTCAATTAGGGTCTGATTTCAATGGTATTAGGGTTTATAATCACCAATTAGAGCTTTGAAGTTGATTATCAATCAAACTACTAATTGTGTTTCAATTGATTGCATTGGACCTTCAACCATTGAATTAATGGAACCAATCATCAATGGGACCTATGCAAATACTTCAACTGAGTTTAATAGGTCAACCTTCAACTGATTGACCCTCAATTGACCCTCAATTGATTATCAAATAGGGTTTGAATCAATTCAATTACGGTTTGGAATCGATGAACCTTCAATACTAATCAATGTAAGACTAGTTACTTTAAAACCATAGAACCATCATCCAAATTGGGTATGACCTGACCCCAAATGGTCTTGAGGTCGTTTGGATGACCTCCAAACGGTCTTGAGACCATTTTCCCATCATATCATCAAAATCCAAGTCAGCCAATTAAGGTTTGGATCATTGGATTGATCACCAAATCAACAATTGATTACACTTTAACTTAGTAACATTGGATCATCAATTGCTTAACCATACTCACACCTAGACCTCAAAACGGTCTTGAGACCTTTTGGATGAGCTCCAAACGGTCTTGAGACCTTTTGGATGAGCTCCAAACGGTCTTGAGACCGTTTGGCTCATCCAACCCTTGGATTCTAGTGAAATTCCATCAAGGATTGGTATATCGAGTTAATCAACAAATCAACAAATAATTGTAATATGATTTGGTACCTTTGGAACTTCAATTCGTAAATTATACTTAACCCCAGACCTCCAAACGGTCTTGGGTGATCCCCAAACGGTCTTGAAACCGTTTGGGTGATCCCCAAATGGTCTTGAAACCGTTTGGGCCAATCAACCCAAAACATCATCTCAATCACTTGCAAAATCAGCACTTATCCGATTAGGGTTCATACCACATCTTTGGATCTTCAAACACATATCCATACTTGACCCTAGACCTCCAAACGGTCTTGGGTGAATCCCAAACGGTCTTCAGACTGTTTGGGTGATCACCAAATGGTTTTGAAACCGTTTGGGCTAATCAACCCAAAATCTCAAATCAACTCATTGGACTTTCAGCACTAATTCCAATTTGGGTTTGCCTAATTGATTAGCCTTCAACTCATGGTTCCTTGGGAATTAATCCATAAAATTTGGAGGGTCATTAACCAACATAATTAGGAATAGGAATCTCAAACGGTCAACCCTTGGTAAACCCCACCAAACGGTTTTGAAACCGTTTGCCCAAAAAGGTCAAGTTAATCAGATTGAAAATCAGCACTTAATCCAATTAGGTTTACCTAATTAATTAGGCTTCAACCTATGATTCCTTTGGATTTAACCCATAAAATTTGGTGAGTAATTAACCAACATCATTAGGAACAGTAATCCCAAACGGTCAACCCTTGATCAACCCCACCAAACGGTTTTGAAACCGTTTGCCCAAAAAGGTCAAGTTAATCAGATTGAAAATCAGCACTTAATCCAATTAGGTTTACCTAATTGATTAGCCTTCAACTCACGATTCCTTTGGAGTTAATCCCTCAAATTTGGAGGGTTATCAAATAATATAGTTATGAACATGATTACCAAATGGTGAACCCTTGGTCAACCCCACCAAACGGTTTGGTGAAACCGTTTGGTCCCAACTTCCAAACCGTTTGCCCAAGATATTTGGGGAGGTGTGTGCTTATGATGATGTCATCATCATCAACCTGCAACTCACGAAATCTACTATGATTTCCATGGAAATTGAATCATTAAACCAAACTTAATTTCGGAAATGTAGAAATGATCACCAATTGATAAATAATTGATTGCAATAACAAAGTTAGGGTTTCAAGTTATAAAACCCGCCTCCAATTGAGCTCCAAAGCTCCAATCTCACGCCATCAATGGTGGATGAAGCTCTTGCAATTCCCTTTAGGCTCATCCTTAAGCTTTTGGATGAAAAAGTTGGCTAGGGTTGAAGAGGAGATCGTAATAAGAAGAAATCAATGATTTATTTTCGATTTCCACCATGGAATCAAGGAGAACGAAGGTCAAGGGCTTACCAACAGGTTGGGGGTCGTCCTCCTACTCCTCCCTATCTCCTTGATCGGTTTTGCAAGCAAGGGGAAGAAAGAAATCCGAAAAAGCCTTTGTTTTGGCTTACAAAGGGCACTTTTATAAGAAAATTGATGAGAGAGAAAATGCCTTATTAAAATGCATTTAATCCCAAAAATAGTACCACCTCTTCCTTCTTGGTTTGCTTGCATGCAAAGGAAACTCAAAGCCACCAAACTCCCTTCCATTATCCATGGATTAAGGGAAAAGAAAATAAGCACCTTAATCCATTATAATACTAATATATCTTTTTGTATGGGAATTCTTTAACTTATAATAAGGTGAGTGGAATTTCACCTCCTTTAGATATTTTTCGTTCCTTATCTTGGCAAAAGAACGTTCATCCTTATTCAAAATCAACCAATAACATTTTGGTTGAAGGCCCTTTAATTAATATATTCATTTTTTTCCCTAAATTAAATTAGGGTTTCACTTAAGATTAAATCTTGATTATTTTAATATCAAGATTCTCTCTCCTCCAACTTAATTCAAATGAGATGACCTTCTCATTTTATTTTCTCTAAATGATGCCAAGAAACATTAGGGACCATTTTGAAGTGGTAAATTGCATATTGAACCCTAAGTTATGGGTAAATTGCACATTACTCAAAAACTAGATTTTAATGCACAAACATTGTTTTATCAGCTCTTTCTTGGAAGAGTAGGTCTTTCTAATCCATTCCTCTCAAGGATGGAAAGTAAGAAAATGAGAAGTTTGCCACTGTGATGAGTATTGTTGAGAATTTTTTCTAATTATTAAATCAAACATGAGATTATGAATCAATAGAACAAAGAGGGATACAAAAGTAAAAATCCATCTAAATCCTAGATCTCTACAACTAAGAACCAAAATAAATAGTACCTAGCACTTAAGGGGAGCCTAAAATCTATTTGATGTCTATGTTGCCGTGGAAAGTGCATGGATCTTCCCTCCCAAAAATAATAAAGAAACTAAGGTTCTATCTACATAAGATGGAAGAAAAACTACTTTTTTCTGTGGAGGTTGATAAATACCACTTGTTGAAGACTATGGAAGATGCATCACAACCTGAGATGTCATTGCCCATTATAGAAAATTTTAATAGTGTTTACAAGTTGATAGAGAAGTTTAGATGAATAAAGGTACATGAATGCATCATGGAATAGATGCATTTGTTCAATACCATCAAATGTATAAACTCATGGTCTAATAAGAAGAACGTCAATGAAGTTCACATTTCCTCCTTTCTTACAAAAATATTAACTAATTTTTTATTAGATATGATCATTTAAATAAATAATATAGTAATGTTTACTTGCTCTTAGATCTTTTGGAACACAAATTCAAGAATTATTGGTTCATTTGAGTTTATATCATATATTGTGACACTCTTTTCTTATAATACTGCATTGAAAAGTTAAATATGAATTTTGATAAATCTACATCATTATATGAGTTTTTGGAGATATTGAATTGATGTAATATATGGGACACTTGATGGCTAAGGAAAGACCCTTAAACGAGATTATGAATGACTTTTAATAATTAGTACATTTAGAAAATCTATATAACCTTAAGGGAATTATTTGGATATTTTGGGAAAGACAATGGTGTATAAAATGGTTCACAACCTAGGAGACAAAAATATTTTCCTATATAAGACTGGTGGGTATATGAGGAGTTACATGCCAATGTGATTCCTACTGGGCATATGCTTAGGTTTTAGTCGAATTAACATGCCTCTCATCCAGACTTTTTCTTTTCATCCTCTCTATTCTCCTTAACGCTACAATTTTCTTCTCTCCCCATCTAATTTAGGATTTCTAATAAGAACCTAGGTTAAGACATACACTTTCATCTAAAGCATTTGGAATACCAAATTGGTGCATATATACATATATATATATGTATATATATCTATGAGATTTTATTAATACTCACGTGAGTGTATATATATATATATTTGTATGTGTGTGTGTGTGAAATATGTGGTATGTAATGCTTCTCATGTAAGAAGAAACTCTACAAAATTTCTAGTAATGATGTATGAACAATGTAACCTAGGTATATACAATTCCTAAAGAGGACAATGGTAAGAGTAAACATTATAAGAGAAAGTTAATCCTTAATCGCCAATCCATCATGATGTTGGGAATCTAGAGATATAATGGGGAATAGTACCTATATAGGTGAAAACCATAGCACTAAGGGGAAATAGTAGAAAAAGAAGGTTTGATATAGAGTAAGTTAGCCCTCCTTTAAACCCCTGATGCACCTAAGAAGAAGGAAGTTATGTTTCACCTAATATCTATAAGGAATAGTAGGCTTGTGTGATAGACTGGATTTTCTTGACTTAATTTCAAGGATGGAATCTCTTTTAAGGTGTGTACGATGTGATGGAGTGGACATTTGGAATCCCTAAATGTCCAATGACATAAGTGAAGTCATGCATGTTGAGTTGTTTGAGAGTCCTCAGTGTCGTAAAGCTTGAGTGTTGATTGATGTTGATTTCAAGATTAATATCCCTAAAGTTTATGTCATTTTGAGGAATTTAATTGAATGGTCAAATAGTTGATTTTTTGCACTAAAATTGTATGGGGTGTACTTGAATGGTGACAAAACTATGCCCAATGTTGTATAATAATTGTATGTTTTAAGAAGATAGTATACATGTTTGAATATGGACAAATGATTAGTATTCGTTGGTGACCAGTGGCCTGAGTTCAATATGCTAGACTAAGATCTGATATCTTTAGTATGACACGGTCTTTGCAAAGGGGAAAGCCACGGATCAAGTTCGTGCATCAAGTATTCCCTGCCCTTGGATGTATCTTATGATTGGGAAGACTTCTTCTTAGTCGTTGCAGTTGGCCCCATAACCACAATGTTAGGCATGCATGTCATGGAGTGAGTGGGATAGATAACCGAGCATCTGGTTACGCCTTTGGAGACCAATACCTCGACCTCTGACTCGAGGATGGAGAATGATAAACCAAGGGAATGAGATACCAGTTCTGTAAGACTCCTTAGTCTTGGGGTGGGCTTCCATGGAGTGTTTGGTAGTCGACTGACCACAATTCACCTGAGGAGGAGGACGAGGCAGGAGGAGGCTAGCAGGTGACTCCCACCAAATTTTGGAACCATAGTGAGGCTTCTGTACAACATGGGAAGCTCTTGATGCCTCAGGTAGGCGTGCGGATGAATAGGGGTACTTTTACCCTTTTTTCTCCGCCACATCAACATCCATGAGTGGTGGCTTAGGGTGGAAGGTCAGGCCTCACGATCACTCATCAGAGCTCTGATTCATGGCGGCAAGATCTGAGCTACATGTAATACGCTCTGACAGCTATCCAGAGAGTCCATAGGAGAGGAGGTGATCTGGGCAGTGCTATTGGCAAAAGATTTTTGCGGCTAAGGTGATCACTCACCAAAGCATTGGTGCATGGTGGTGCCTCACAGAAGACTAGAGTCCCGTCAGGACTCTGGCTACTAAACATGAGATTACGAGGAAGAGGGGGCTGGCGGTGCACGATTGCTTGCCGGAGCTCGTAGCAGCGACTGCGGGTCCGGAGTAGGAGCACGGGCTCTTGGGGACATAGAGTGGCACCGAGAATAGATGCAGGCAGTTGCCCTCGGCGTGAAGTAGAGGCTGAGGAGGAGGATATGGGTGCCTATTGCTCAACGAAATAGAGCGGCGACAACCCTCAATCCCGCCCAGAACGGAGCCTCCTCAAGCGGACGCTAGGCAGAGAACCTAATCGTGCAGATCGCAAGAAGAGAAGAAGAAGTGAACCCGGTTCAGGTGGACAGACTGACCAGTTCAGGAATAAAGCATCACCCTGCCCTTCCACGTGGCACTACTCGATTGGCCAGAAAAGGTAAACAATTTAGTAAATGCTCACAACTTTAATTATTCGTAGAAAATTGCACGATTATCAAAAAAATACAAATAAGGTACCAAAATTCTCAGAAAAATGAGTAGAACACATTCGAACTATAATATCAGGCTTTTGAAGCATTAACCTCAATGATATCATGTAATATGCATAATGCTTAGTTCTTGAGTAATAAATATTAAATGATGACATAAAATTATGGAAAAATGTTAGTACCTCTATAATCATGTTTAGAATCCATATGATGTTAGTATTTATGATGTTGATGCACGAAATCATGTAATTCACTCCATATGGATAATTAGGGCTAATAACCCTAAATAAAGTGCAACAAATACATACATGCTCAATAAGTGATGAAATTCACTGAAAACCCTCATATCAGTAGGTGGAAGATAATATGTAAATATGAGATCTGTTTTATACACGAAATCCATGTAATATGAATTTGACCCTTACTACATGGTTTTAAACCCTAATTTAGGTTTATGATGTGACCTAGGGTTAATATGTGAACAAAAAGGATATGGATCTTAATGCTTAAATAATGAATCATAATCTGAAAAATGACATTAGTAAGATAATCTTAAGATAAGAATACAATTAATAATGGAAATATACTAATGAGATAAGGTAAACCATAAAATGGACATAACTAGGGTTATGATGATGAGAACCTGATGGTGACATGGTCTTGTCTTAATCAGGGTTGACCAAGGATGTAGTTGACTCTTGGATATATGGTTATTAGGTTTGTCTTCTTCTTGAATGTACACCATTACCTCTTACTTGGCTTATTATACAATATGCTTGTGTTATATAGTAGTATATACTTGGCATATGGTATTGGTTGAAAGGATTGTTCTTGTATGCTACGTTGCTTGAGCTTTCCATACTTATTGTTATGAACACATCAAACATAATATATCTGTTCCATTATATGAAAGCACTAATTCTCTTTGGTAGCATAGTGCTGGAAAGTGATCATTCTCTTTAGTAGCAGATCACATTGTATAATGATATAACTCTTTGGTAGTAGATCATAAGGCCTTACATCTCATACTCTTTGGTAGCTTAGATCATGCATTATTCCCTTAGGTGGAAAATGCATGGATATATAATGGAAAATGTTTTTAAAAATATGTGTTCTCTTTTGCTATTGAATATCTGTGTGCAAGTATACAGTTTTCTTATATTCTTATGTTACTACCAAGTATTAGTTTATCTTATTGCCAAGATATGATGAGAGGTATATAAAAGACATGTAGGCATACTCAGTACAATATTCTTGAATATTGTGTTGATGTGTACCACATGTAATCTTTTGTTTAGGTTGTGGTTACGCTCTTGAAGAACCAGGATAGTTGAGAGTTGTATGGCGAGCTGATGTACAGGTTGACCTATTGTCTTAAGATCATGTAGTTTAGTGGTAGTACATGTATATGTAGATGTTTTCCGTTCAATATGCAATATCAAATTTTGTAAAAATTCATATTGTAATTATATGTTGAATGGTGAACATGTGTGTATGGTTTTATTATTGTTCATGTACATTTGCTACTATTGTTTCCTTCTGACTCCCTTGATTTTCTTCTTCTTCTTAGCCTAATGTGGGTTGTTTAAATTGGGATTCTCACTGAGGTGAGGGTTTGAATTTGGATGTCACACATCGGTTTAAGTTTTAAAAAATCCGGGGACGTCACAGGTGGTATCAGAGCATGAACAATAGCAAAGCCTGACATTTGCTCATTATGCAGCTAAGAACTTAAGAACCTTGAACCTTAATAATCTTTAGGGTTAAATTAGTCATCTTTTAGAGACTAGATCTGACCTAGCCTCTAGGTTAGCACCTAGATGTCTGAGAACTTGGTCGAGACTGGTGCTTGTTGAATAGCAAGTCCTTGGATGTCGTTCTTTCCTTATAGAGCAGTGGCATGGGACGTTGCATTATTTGGAAATGACGTATATCAAGGGAAGAGAAACCCTAGACATATGGCGCTCGTTGTCTAGAGTAGCTACACTATTCTACCCCTTGTTCTCACCCTTTTCACTAGTTTTCATGACACTATACTCTCTACTATGTGTGGGACACTCATTTTCATGATTTGGTTTTTGATTCCAAACGGATCGAACCTCGATACTTTTCTCTCACACTTGTTTTATCAGAGAAAAACTATATAATATTTTATTACGTATATGTATTACAAAAATTTGTCCCCACACATGTACGAGTAGGAGGTGGTCATTTAACCTAAGTGAAAGGGAATGACATCAATCTGGAAGAGAGAGTAGTTCTAGATTAGATGTCTAGAGCCTTGTTGGAATATATGATAGATGATATAAGTTCTAATGATATGATGTAGGTCTTATATAGATGATATAAGACGGTTTATGATCATCAATGTTGTCTTTGAGGATCTAGGTTAAGATTTGAGGTTTTGATATAAGTTTTAATGATGCAAGTAACTAGGATTGTATGAGATAAGATAAGCTAGGTTGGGACAAGATGTAAGTCAACATGAGCCTCAATTTCTCTTACAAAGGAGGACCTCTAGTGTTAGGACCAGTTATAGGGTTAACGCCAAAGAGAGTGAGACCCATTGGGAGAAGGTCAGAGAACCTAAACTCCAAGATATGAGAATGATGAGAAATATGAGATATGATATGTCCTAAACTAGACTACTCCTGAGTGATTGAGTTGAGTTGATTTATGCATGGTTCCTATAGTCTTGTTGAACCCTAGATGTCCTTGGGAGGACCAAACCTTAGAGACAGATAGAGGTTGGTTATATATGCATATGTGAATATGAATATGAGTGCCTACCATATGGGTGAGGGAGAGAGCCCAAGACCCTGGAGGAGGTAGCTATGTTAGCTTCTGAGAAGCCTCATGTTAGGGTTGGTGGTTTCCCACATAGGAATCTAGTGGTGTGTATAAGAGAGTTTTGGGTAAGGATGTTTCATGGGTAGAGACCTATGAAGAGAATGTCATAGAATGTTTTGGTTTGTGCTTACATGGCTGGAGCTTGTAAAGCTATCACTGGTGCTGATGAGGAAGACTTGATAACCCTAGATTAGGAGGGAGGATAAAGTATATGCATATGAGATACTCATTAAGACTAAGCATGTCACTACCCTCAAGTATGGGTTAGGGGAACCTCAATTGGACTTGTTGATGTATGTTGATAAGCCACTTGTACAAGTTTGTTTAGCACGACCGTGATATTTTATATCTAAAAATGTGATCTAATCTTGAGATATGGATATGAGATGATAGAAACCTAGAGATGGTTTAATAGATATCAATGCATAAATGGTTAACCTTATACATGAATAAAGTGAAAATGATGGCTAATCTTGTGATGAAATCACTAGTAAATGTTACAATGTATTATGAGCAATGAAATAAGATCAAGAGAATGAAACATGTTACATGAGGTGTTAATCTTAGTGCTTAATGAAGATGAAATATATAGTTTGACATCTAACACAACATAATGATTATAACACCTTGATATGATCTAGATGGATAACATGGGTTAATTATAGTTAACTCCCTCCTATAAGGTATATGTTAATGATGAACATGTTCTAACAATGAGTTAAATATAATGTTGATTATACCATGATATATGGGTTAATTTTAGTTAACTCATTTAGAACCTAGTAATATGATGTGGAAAACCTGATGCATGAATAAAGATAAGGATGAAACTCTAACAATGAGATGTGTCATGACATAATCAAAGTTTCTAAACTTTCACGATTGGTTAGGACATTGAGAAGAGTTCTCAATCAAAGAGCAAAAGCTCTAAATCCTAGTTATACCAGAACCAGATGAACTCGATCCCATCACATCAATGGCTGAAAGTATGCTTATGAAAGCATACTGAGGAAGACATTGATGAGGAGTGCTTGATGTTGTGTTCTCTGTACTATGAGTTGCAGAGACAACATGAGACATATGATGTCTCCAAGACATTGTCCTAGTATGTCATGACATAAGGAGATCCAGTAAGGTATTCACATACTCAATATGATTGGATATGACAAAAGACCTGGCTAAGAAGGATTCCCTCTGAGCCAAGAGTTGGCTATTGGTAGGATATTGCAAATGTTGCGAGAATCATACAGTTCATGATAAACTACAACATGAACAACTTTGACAAGCGTTGACAAAGTTGATGGACATATTGAGGCAAATATGAAGAAAGACTAACCCTAATCTTTGATGAGATCAATGAAAGGTAAGTCTTAAGGTCAAGGGCAAGGGCAAAGTAAAGAAGTGTTCTGATGCTAGCCAGCAGCCCAAGCCGTCTTCAACCTCAAGGCACATGTGGAAAGGGTGTATGAGGGAATTGCCCTCTATATCTGGAAGAACAAAAGAAGATGAAGGAGGGGATGGAGATCTCCACCTAAGGTATCATGAAACGAACTACTTCTTTATCTGAGGTATATGATACCAAGATATGGATATGACATATATGATATGCAATATCCACAAAGAAGTGATGGCCTTTGTGAAAGGACCAAGAAAGGAGTACCCATCATTGGAGGAAGTGTTGCTGCCATAGATAGGAGTACCTTTTAGTTTATTTAAACCCCTCAATTATTATTGTTTAGAAAAAAAACTTAATATTAAGTTAAAATTAACTATGAAAATTGGGATGTGACAACTATACATGTCATGACAACAAATGTCTCCACCTGAGACTTCACTGGTGTCCCTGCTGCTACTGTTGTTCTTCACCTACTGAAGGATTCCTATCTCCTCGTCCGCATCCACCTAAAAAATGTGGTTCCCACGAGGGTGAGATAATTATAAAATTGACCCAGCGAGAGTTATAACTCTCCGCCAGAAACATTATTATTGCATCTTAAGAAGATAAATATGAACATGGTAATCATATTTAATTGACAGCATATAATTTAATGTCTAACAGATTAGAACATTATTCTATATCAGAAGCATTGCAACTATAACTTGATAAAATCAACACGTCACTTATTCTTTAATGAGTATGAAGAACATGTATAACATCTATTCAAACTACAGAATCATTACCACTGCATTAATTCTCTTCAGGCTTAGATCATATATCTAAAGCCTGGCATTATCATCGTGGAGTCATGGCCCGTAGCCATACTCTTTTCACAATGTGTTGGGATCTTAATCCCTCAATTCACCACTGGGAATTTCTCATTCATTCACAATTTTAATACCATAACCATGTGATCCTGGGTATTCAAACCCTTAGCTCATCATCTGAGCATTGCTACCACATTCTCAGGTAACTAACAACTTTAGGTCATCTGACCAAGATAAGTATGATACTTGCTACACAAGCATCCATCATGCACTTGAGGCCCATTAACTCTCTTGCTACTACTTACCAGGCAACAAGGTATATTATGGCACACAAGGCCCAATAAACAAATTCAAAATAATAACACATCATAGCCCATACCTGGCTATGCTCATCATCTCATTATACCTGCATGGTTAGCACATATGATAGCAGTACATTAATTATATATCAATACCATGCAAAACAAATATATCATTATTTCAAGAGTATCACCCTTATTCCTTTATCAGGATTAGGGTTTTCCATCACATATCTCATGTATACTTCATCCAATTATATTGGACTTATAACACATCAAGGTATATGACCATATTAGGTCACTATCAATCATCTCCAAGTCCATCATGGAGCACCAAGGCCGTGCAGCCAGGAACGACCGTGTAAAGAAAGTAACCACGGCCATGCTACCTTGCATGGTCGTTCTACAGGAGTTCACCTCATGAATCATATTCAAGTATGAATTCTATTCTCTTATTAGGGATTAGGGTTTCACATACCATCTCCCTACTTTAGATTAGGGATTGCATATAGCATCACCCTTCATTAGGGTTTCATATCACATTGCCCATAATTAGGGTTTACTAATCATTCCCAATTAGAGTTTCTCAGGAAATCACCCTCAATAAGGGTTTCACATGGATACACCCTCAACTAGGGTTTACTATTCATCCTGAATAGTAATTTCATATGTAGACAACCTCTTATTAGGGTTATACATGGAATCAGCCTCAATTAGGGTTTACATCATGGATTGGATCCATGAATTTGTTATGAATTATTGATTAGTACCATTAAGGTATCACTCACCTAATTACATTAGGTTTCCAAAAAGGTTTGATCAATTAGACCTTCAATAACATGAGGTATCCAAATAGATTGATCAATGGAATCTTCAATTGCACTAGGTATCCATTTGGATTAGTCAATTGAGTCTTTAATTTCATTTGGTACTCAATTGGATCAATCAATTATTCCTTCAATTACATTAGGTACTCAATTGGATTAACCAATTGATCCTTCAATTGCATTAGGCATCCAATTGAATTAACCAAATTGATTCACAAACGGTTTGAAACCGTTTAAGCAAAAAGCTTTGAAACCGCATGGGTCTCAAACGGTCTTGAGACCGTTTGGTCCCAAACGGTATTGAGACCGTTTGGTCCAAACCTCTCAAAACCGCATGAACCAAAAAGTCAATCAAGACTTCAACAACACTCAATTCCAATCAATGGAACTTCAATCAATTGGATCATCAATTCAATCATCAATTGAATCATGAACTCACACCTCAATTGGGACTTCAATTAGGGTCTGATTTCAATGGTATTAGGGTTTATAATCACCAATTAGAGCTTTGAAGTTGATTATCAATCAAACTACTAATTGTGTTTCAATTGATTGCATTGGACCTTCAACCATTGAATTAATGGAACCAATCATCAATGGGACCTATGCAAATACTTCAACTGAGTTTAATAGGTCAACCTTCAACTGATTGACCCTCAATTGACCCTCAATTGATTATCAAATAGGGTTTGAATCAATTCAATTACGGTTTGGAATCGATGAACCTTCAATACTAATCAATGTAAGACTAGTTACTTTAAAACCATAGAACCATCATCCAAATTGGGTATGACCTGACCCCAAATGGTCTTGAGGTCGTTTGGATGACCTCCAAACGGTCTTGAGACCATTTTCCCATCATATCATCAAAATCCAAGTCAGCCAATTAAGGTTTGGATCATTGGATTGATCACCAAATCAACAATTGATTACACTTTAACTTAGTAACATTGGATCATCAATTGCTTAACCATACTCACACCTAGACCTCAAAATGGTCTTGAGACCTTTTGGATGAGCTCCAAACGGTCTTGAGACCGTTTGGCTCATCCAACCCTTGGATTCTAGTGAAATTCCATCAAGGATTGGTATATCGAGTTAATCAACAAATCAGCAAATAATTGTAATATGATTTGGTACCTTTGGAACTTCAATTCGTAAATTATACTTAACCCCAGACCTCCAAACGGTCTTGGGTGATCCCCAAACGGTCTTGAAACCGTTTGGGTGATCCCCAAATGGTCTTGAAACCGTTTGGGCCAATCAACCCAAAACATCATCTCAATCACTTGCAAAATCAGCACTTATCCGATTAGGGTTCATACCACATCTTTGGATCTTCAAACACATATCCATACTTGACCCTAGACCTCCAAACGGTCTTGGGTGAATCCCAAACGGTCTTGAGACTGTTTGGGTGATCCCCAAACGGTTTTGAAACCGTTTGGGCTAATCAACCCAAAATCTCAAATCAACTCATTGGACTTTCAGCACTAATTCCAATTTGGGTTTGCCTAATTGATTAGCCTTCAACTCATGGTTCCTTGGGAATTAATCCATAAAATTTGGAGGGTCATTAACCAACATAATTAGGAACAGGAATCCCAAACGGTCAACCCTTGGTCAACCCCACCAAATGGTTTTGAAACCGTTTGCCCAAAAAGGTCACGTTAATCAGATTGAAAATCAGCACTTAATCCAATTAGGTTTACCTAATTAATTAGGCTTCAACCTATGATTCCTTTGGATTTAACCCATAAAATTTGGTGAGTAATTAACCAACATCATTAGGAACAGTAATCCCAAACGGTCAACCCTTGATCAACCCCACCAAACGGTTTTGAAACCGTTTGCCCAAAAAGGTCAAGTTAATCAGATTGAAAATCAGCACTTAATCCAATTAGGTTTACCTAATTGATTAGCCTTCAACTCACGATTCCTTTGGATTTAATCCCTCAAATTTGGAGGGTTATCAAATAATATAGTTATGAACAGGATTACCAAATGCTCAACCCTTGGTCAACCCCACCAAACGGTTTGGTGAAACCGTTTGGTCCCAACTTCCAAACCGTTTGCCCAAGATATTTGGGGAGGTGTGTGCTTATGATGATGTCATCATCATCAACCTGCAACTCACGAAATCTACTATGATTTCCATGGAAATTGAATCATTAAACCAAACTTAATTTCGGAAATGCAGAAATGATCACCAATTGATAAAGAATTGATTGCAATAACAAAGTTAGGGTTTCAAGTTATAAAACCCGCCTCCAATTGAGCTCCAAAGCTCCAAGCTCACGCCATCAATGGTGGATGAAGCTCTTGCAATTCCCTTTAGGCTCATCCTTAAGCTTTTGGATGAAAAAGTTGGCTAGGGTTGAAGAGGAGATCGTAATAAGAAGAAATCAATGATTTATTTTCGATTTCCACCATGGAATCAAGGAGAACGAAGGTCAAGGGCTTACCAACAGGTTGGGGGTCGTCCTCCTACTCCTCCCTAGCTCCTTGGTCGGTTTTGCAAGCAAGGGGAAGAAAGAAATCCGAAAAAGCCTTTGTTTTGGCTTACAAAGGGTACTTTTATAAGAAAATTGATGAGAGAGAAAATGCCTTATTAAAATGCATTTAATCCCAAAAATAGTACCACCTCTTCCTCCTTGGTTTTCTTGCATGCAAAGGAAACTCAAAGACACCGAACTCCCTTCCATTATCCATGGATTAAGGGAAAAGAAAATAAGCACCTTAATTCATTATAATACTAATATATCTTTTTGTATGGGAATTCTTTAACTTATAATAAGGTGAGTGGAATTTCACCTCCTTTAGATATTTTTCGTTCCTTATCTTGGCAAAAGAACGTTCATCCTTATTCAAAATCAACCAATAACATTTTGGTTGAAGGCCCTTTAATTAATATATTCATTTTTTTCCCTAAATTAAATTAGGGTTTCACTTAAGATTAAATCTTGATTATTTTAATATCAAGATTCTCTCTCCTCCAACTTAATTCAAATGAGATGACCTTCTCATTTTATTTTCTCTAAATGATGCCAAGAAACATTAGGGACCATTTTGAAGTGGTAAATTGCATATTGAACCCTAAGTTATGGGTAAATTGCACATTACTCCAAAACTAGATTTTAATGCACAAACATTGTTTTATCAGCTCTTTCTTGGTATTCAGGCTATCACAAGCCATACCTCTGCATCATCTTCACTCTCATGATGCTCCACATCAGTGGAACATCTTATCATGCAAAATTTTCAATTTAACCCCTCAACTTGGGTAATTTTCACTTTAGTCCAAAATTAACAAAACAATGTTTCAACATTGTTCAAACAAGACCAAAATTAAAACATAAGTTTCTCATGAGCCCTAATTACTTTTCCCAAGATAAGATTAAGCATCTACTCAATATTATTAGGCAAAACATCTAGGGTTAGAATATAACCCAGGTCAGGGATGTTACAAATAGTGGAAGATTGGAACCTTTAATGAAGGAAACACCAACTAGTAGGTTCCCATAGTGCTGGAAGAAGGTGAAGATGTCAATCATTAAGTCTTTGATGATATAGAGGAAGCAAAAATTGGAACGATCATTCCAGTGTACCAACAATGAAGAGTAGGTCTTTCTAATCCATTCCTCTCAAGGATGGAAAGTAAGAAAACGAGAAGTTTGCCACTGTGATGAGTATTGTTGAGAATTTTTTCTAATTATTAAATCAAACATGAGATGATGAATCAATAGAACAAAGAGGGATACAAAAGTAAAAATCCATCTAAATCCTAGATCTCTACAACTAAGAACCAAAATAAATAGTACCTAACACTTAAGGGGAGCCTAAAATCTATTTGATGTCTATGTTGCCGTGGAAAGTGCATGGAGCTTCCCTCCCAAAAATAATAAAGAAACTAAGGTTCTATCTACATAAGATGGAAGAAAAACTACTTTTTTCTTTGGAGGTTGATAAATACCACTTGTTGAAGACTATGGAAGATGCATCACAACCTGAGATGTCATTTCCCATTATAGAAAATTTTAATAGTGTTTACAAGTTGATAGAGAAGTTTAGATGAATAAAGGTACATGAATGCATCATGGAATAGCTAGGAAAGACCATGGACGCTGCATAGATGCATTTGTTCAATACCATCAAATGTATAAACTCATGGTCTAATAAGAAGAACGTCAATGAAGTTCACATTTCCTCCTTTCTTACAAAAATATTTACTAATTTTTTATTAGATATGATCTTTTAAATAAATAATGTAGTAATGTTTACTTGCTCTTAGATATTTTGGAACACCAATTCAAGAATTATTGGTTCATTTGAGTTTATATCATATACTGTGACACTCTTTTCTTATAATACTGCATTGAAAAGTTAAATATGAATTTTGATAAATCTACATCATTATATGAGTTTTTGGAGATATTGAATTGATGTAATATATGGGATACTTGATGTCTAAGGAAAGACCCTTAAACGAGATTATGAATGACTTTTAATAATTAGTACATTTAGAAAATCTATATAACCTTAAGGGAATTATTTGGATATTTTGGGAAAGACAATGGTGTATAAAATGGTTCACAACCTAGGAGACAGAAATATTTTCCTATACAAGACTAGTGGGTATATGAGGAGTTACATGCCAATGTGATTCCTACTGGGCATATGCTTAGGTTTTAGTCGAATTAACATGCCTCTCATCTAGACTTTTTCTTTTCATCCTCTCTATTCTCCTTAACGCTACAATTTTCTTCTCTCCCCATCTAATTTAGGATTTCTAATAAGAACCTAGGTTAAGACATACACTTTCATCTAAAGCATTTGGAATACCAAATTGGTGCATATATACATATATATACATATATGTATATATATCTATGAGATTTTATTAATACTCACGTGAGTGTATATATATATATATATTTGTGTGTGTGTGTGTGAAATATGTGGTATGTAATGCTTCTCATGTAAGAAGAAACTCTACAAAATTTCTAGTAATGATGTATGAACAATGTAACCTAGGTATATACAATTCCTAAAGAGGACAATGGTAAGAGTAAACATTATAAGAGAAAGTTAATCCTTAATCGCCAATCCATCATGATGTTGGGAATCTAGGGATATAATGGGGAATAGTACCTATATAGGTGAAAACCATAGCACTAAGGGGAAATAGTAGAAAAAGAAGGTTTGATATAGAGTAAGTTAGCCCTCCTTTAAACCCCTGATGCACCTAAGAAGAAGGAAGTTATGTTTCACCTAATATCTATAAGGAATAGTAGGCTTGTGTGATAGACTGGATTTTCTTGACTTAATTTCAAGGATGGAATCTCTTTTAAGGTGTGTACGATGTGATGGAGTGGACATTTGGAATCCCTAAATGTCCAATGACATAAGTGAAGTCATGCATGTTGAGTTGTTTGAGAGTCCTCAGTGTCGTAAAGCTTGAGTGTTGATTGATGTTGATTTCAAGATTAATATCCCTAAAGTTTATGTCATTTTGAGGAATTTAATTGAATGGTCAAATAGTTGATTTTTTGCACTAAAATTGTATGGGGTGTACTTGAATGGTGACAAAACTATGCCCAATGTTGTATAATAATTGTATGTTTTAAGAAGATAGTATACATGTTTGAATATGGACAAATGATTAGTATTCGTTGGTGACCAGTGGCCTGAGTTCAATATGCTAGACTAAGATCTGATATCTTTAGTATGACACGGTCTTTGCAAAGGGGAAAGCCACGGATCAAGTTCGTGCATCAAGTATTCCCTGCCCTTGGATGTATCTTATGATTGGGAAGACTTCTTCTTAGTCGTTGCAGTTGGCCCCATAACCACAATGTTAGGCGTACATGTCGTGGAGCAAGTGGGATAGATAACCGAGCATCTGGTTACGCCTTTGGAGACCAATACCTCAACCTCTGACTCAAGGATGGAGAATGATAAACCAAGGGAATGAGATACCAGTTCTGTAAGACTCCTCAGTCTTGGGGTGGGCTTCCATGGAGTGTTTGGTAGTCGACTGACCACAATTCACCTGAGGAGGAGGACGAGGCAGGAGGAGGCTAGCAGGTGACTCCCACCAAATTTTGGAACCATAGTGAGGCTTTTGTACAACATGGGAAGCTCTTGATGCCTCAGGTAGGCGTGCGGATGAATCGGGGTACTTTTACCCTTTTTTCTCCGCCACATCAACATCCATGAGTGGTGGCTTAGGGTGGAAGGTCAGGCCTCACGATCACTCATCAGAGCTCTGATTCATGGCGGCAAGATCTGAGCTACATGTAATACGCTCTGACAGCTATCCAGAGAGTCCATAGGAGAGGAGGTGATATGGGCAGTGCTATTGGCAAAAGATTTTTGCGGCTAAGGTGATCACTCACCAAAGCATTGGTGCATGGTGGTGCCTCACAGAAGACTAGAGTCCCGTCAGGACTCTGGCTACTGAACATGAGATTACGAGGAAGAGGGGGCTGGCGGTGCACGATTGCTTGCCGGAGCTCGTAGCAGCGACGGCGGGTCCGGAGTAGGAGCACGGGCTCTTGGGGACATAGAGTGGCACCGAGAATAGATGCAGGCAGTTGCCCTCGGCGTGAAGTAGAGGCTGAGGAGGAGGATATGGGTGCCTATTGCTCAACGAAATAGAGCGGCGACAACCCTCAATCCCGCCCAGAACGGAGCCTCCTCAAGCGGACGCTAGGCAGAGAACCTAATCGTGCAGATCGCAAGAAGAGAAGAAGAAGTGAACCCGGTTCAGGTGGACAGACTGACCAGTTCAGGAATAAAGCATCACCCTGCCCTTCCACGTGGCACTACTCGATTGGCCAGAAAAGGTAAACAATTTAGTAAATGCTCAAAACTTTAATAATTCGTAGAAAATTGCACGATTATCAAAAAAATACAAATAAGGTACCAAAATTCTCAGAAAAATGAGTAGAACACATTCGAACTATAATATCAGGCTTTTGAAGCATTAACCTCAATGATATCATGTAATATGCATAATGCTTAGTTCTTGAGTAATAACTATTAAATGATGACATAAAATTATGGAAAAATGTTAGTACCTCTATAATCATGTTTAGAATCCATATGATGTTAGTATTTATGATGTTGATGCACGAAATCATGTAATTCACTCCATATGGATAATTAGGGCTAATAACCCTAAATAAAGTGCAACAAATACATACATGCTCAATAAGTGATGAAATTCACTGAAAACCCTCATATCAGTAGGTGGAAGATAATATGTAAATATGAGATCTGTTTTATACACGAAATCCATGTAATATGAATTTGACCCTTACTACATGGTTTTAAACCCTAATTTAGGTTTATGATGTGACCTAGGGTTAATATGTGAACAAAAAGGATATGGAACTTAATGCTTAAATAATGAATCATAATCTGAAAAATGACATTAGTAAGATAATCTTAAGACAAGAATACAAGTAATAATGGAAATATACTAATGAGATAAGGTAAACCATAAAATGGACATAACTAGGGTTATGATGATGAGAACCTGATGGTGACATGGTCTTGTCTTAATCAGGGTTGACCAAGGATGTAGTTGACTCTTGGATATATGGTTATTAGGTTTGTCTTCTTCTTGAAGGTACACCATTACCTCTTACTTGGCTTATTATACAATATGCTTGTGTTATATAGTAGTATATACTTGGCATATGGTATTGGTTGAAAGGATTGTTCTTGTATGCTACGTTGCTTGAGCTTTCCATACTTATTGTTATGAACACATCAAACATTATATATCTATTCCATTATATGAAAGCACTAATTCTCTTTGGTAGCATAGTGCTGGAAAGTGATCATTCTCTTTAGTAGCAGATCACATTGTATAATGATATAACTCTTTGGTAGTAGATCATAAGGCCTTACATCTCATACTCTTTGGTAGCTTAGATCATGCATTATTCCCTTAGGTGGAAAATGCATGGATATATAATGGAAAATGTTCTTAAAAATATGTGTTCTCTTTTGCTATTGAATATCTTTGTGCAAGTATACACTTTTCTTATATTCTTATGTTACTGCCAAGTATTAGTTTATCTTATTGCCAAGATATGATGAGAGGTATATAAAAGACACATAGGCATACTCAGTACAATATTCTTGAATATTGTGTTGATGTGTACCACATGTAATCTTTTGTTTAGGTTGTGGTTACGCTCTTGAAGAACTAGGATAGTTGAGAGTTGTATGGCGAGCTGATGTACAGGTTGACCTATTGCCTTAAGATCATGTAGTTTAGTGGTAGTACATGTATATGTAGATGTTTTCCGTTCAATATGCAATATCAAATTTTGTAAAAATTCATATTGTAATTATATGTTGAATGGTGAACATGTGTGTATGGTTTTATTATTGTTCATGTACATTTGCTACTATTGTTTCCTTCTGACTCCCTTGATTTTCTTCTTCTTCTTAGCCTAATGTGGGTTGTTTAAATTGGGATTCTCACTGAGGTGAGGGTTTGAATTTGGATGTCACACATCGGTTTAAGTTTTAAAAAATCCGGGGACGTCACAGGTGGTATCAGAGCATGAACAATAGCAAAGCCTGACATTTGCTCATTATGCAGCTAAAAACTTAAGAACCTTGAACCTTAATAATCTTTAGGGTTAGATTAGTCATCTTTTAGAGACTAGATATGGCCTAGCCTCTAGGTTAGCACCTAGATGTCTGAGAACTAGGTCGAGACTGGTGCTTGTTGAATAGCAAGTCCTTGGATGTCGTTCTTTCCTTATAGAGCAGTGGCATGGGACGTTGCATTATTTGGAAATGACGTATATCAAGGGAAGAGAAACCCTAGACATATGGCGCTCGTTGTCTAGAGTAGCTACACTAGTCTACCCCTTGTTCTCACCCTTTTCACTAGTTTTCATGACACTATACTCTCTACTATGTGTGGGACACTCATTTTCAGGATTTGGTTTTTGATTCCAAACGGATCGAACCTCGATACTTTTCTCTCACACTTGTTTTATCAGAGAAAAACTATATAATATTTTATTATGTATATGTATTACAAAAATTTGTCCCCACACATGTACGAGTAGGAGGTGGTCATTTAACCTAAGTGAAAGGGAATGACATCAATCTGGAAGAGAGAGTAGTTCTAGATTAGATGTCTAGAGCCTTGTTGGAATATATGATAGATGATATAAGTTCTAATGATATGATGTAGGTCTTATATAGATGATATAAGATGGTTTATGATCATCAATGTTGTCTTTGAGGATCTAGGTTCAGATTTGAGGTTTTGATATAAGTTTTAATGATGCAAGTAACTAGGATTGTATGAGATAAGATAAGCTAGGTTGAGACAAGATGTAAGTCAACATGAGCCTCAATTTCTCTTACAAAGGAGGACCTCTAGTGTTAGGACCAGTTATAGGGTTAACACCAAAGAGAGTGAGACCCATTGGGAGAAGGTCAGAGAACCTAAACTCCAAGATATGAGAATGATGAGAAATATGAGATATGATATGTCCTAAACTAGACTACTCCTGAGTGATTGAGTTGAGTTGATTTATGCATGGTTCCTATAGTCTTGTTGAACCCTAGATGTCCTTGGGAGGACCAAACCTTAGAGACAGATAGAGGTTGGTTATATATGCATATGTGAATATGAATATGAGTGCCTACCATATGGGTGAGGGAGAGAGCCCAAGACCCTGGAGGAGGTAGCTATGTTAGCTTCTGAGAAGCCTCATGTTAGGGTTGGTGGTTTCCCACATAGGAATCTAGTGGTGTGTATAAGAGAGTTTTGGGTAAGGATGTCTCATGGGTAGAGACCTATGAAGAGAATGTCATAGAATGTTTTGGTTTGTGCTTACGTGGCTGGATCTTGTAAAGCTATCACTGGTGCTGATGAGGAAGACTTGATAACCCTAGATTAGGAGGGAGGATAAAGTATATGCATATGAGATACTCATTAAGACTGAGCATGTCACTACCCTCAAGTATGGGTTAGGGGAACCTCAATTGGACTTGTTGATGAATGTTGATAAGCCACTTGTACAAGTTTGTTTAGCACGACCGTGATATTTTATATCTAAACATGTGATCTAATCTTGAGATATGGATATGAGATGATAGAAACCTAGAGATGGTTTAATAGATATCAATGCATAAATGGTTAACCTTATACATGAATAAAGTGAAAATGATGGCTAATCTTGTGATGAAATCACTAGTAAATGTTACAATGTATTATGAGCAATGAAATAAGATCAAGAGAATGAAACATGTTACATGAGGTGTTAATCTTAGTGCTTAATGAAGATGAAATATATAGTTTGACATCTAACACAACATAATGATTATAACACCTTGATACGATCTAGATGGATAACATGGGTTAATTATAGTTAACTCCCTCCTATAAGGTATATGTTAATGATGAACATGTTCTAACAATGAGTTAAATATAATGTTGATTATACCATGATATATGGGTTAATTTTAGTTAACTCATTTAGAACCTAGTAATATGAAGTGGAAAACCTGATGCATGAATAAAGATAAGGATGAAACTCTAACAATGAGATGTGTCATGACATAATCAAAGTTTCTAAACTTTCACGATTGGTTAGGACATTGAGAAGAGTTCTCAATCAAAGAGCAAAAGCTCTAAATCCTAGTTATACGAGAACCAGATGAACTCGATCCCATCACATCAATGGCTGAAAGTATGCTTATGAAAGCATACTGAGGAAGACATTGATGAGGAGTGCTTGATGTTGTGTTCTCTGTACTATGAGTTGCAGAGACAACATGAGACATATGATGTCTCCAAGACATTGTCCTAGTATGTCATGATAGAAGGAGATCCAGTAAGGTATTCACACACTCAATATGATTGGATATGACAAAAGACCTGGATAAGAAGGATTCCCTCTGAGCCAAGAGTTGGCTATTGGTAGGATACTGCAAATGTTGCGAGAATCATATAGTTCATGATAAACTACAACATGAACAACTTTGACAAGCGTTGACAAAGTTGATGGACATATTGAGGCAAATATGAAGAAAGACTAACCCTAATCTTTGATGAGATCAATGAAAGGTAAGTCTTAAGGTCAAGGGCAAGGGCAAAGTAAAGAAGTGTTCTGATGCTAGCCAGCAGCCCAAGCCGTCTTCAACCTCAAGGCACATGTGGAAAGGGTGTATGAGGGAATTGCCCTCTATATCTGGAAGAACAAAAGAAGATGAAGGAGGGGATGGAGATCTCCACCTAAGGTATCATGAAACGAACTTCTTCTTTATCTGAGGTATATGATACCAAGATATGGATATGACATATATGATATGCAATATCCACAAAGAAGTGATGGCCTTTGTGAAAGGACCAAGAAAGGAGTACCCATCATTGGAGCAAGTGTTGCTGCCATAGATAGGAGTACCTTTTAGTTTATTTAAACCCCTCAATTATTATTGTTTAGAAAAAAAAACTTAATATTAAGTTAAAATTAACTATGAAAATTGGGATGTGACAACTATACATGTCATGACAACCAATGTCTCCACCTGAGACTTCACTGTTGTCCCTGCTGCTACTGTTTTTCTTCACCTACTGAAGGATTCCTATCTCCTCGTCCGCATCCACCTAAAAAATGTGGTTCCCACGAGGGTGAGATAATTATAAAATTGACCCAGCGAGAGTTATAACTCTCCGCCAGAAACATTATTATTGCATCTTAAGAAGATAAATATGAACATGGTAATCATATTTAATTGACAGCATATATTTTAATGTCTAACAGATTAGAACATTATTCTATATCAGAAGCATTGCAACTATAACTTGATATGAAACGAACTGCTTCTTTATCTGAGGTATATGATACCAAGATATGGATATGACATATATGATATGCAATATCCACAAAGAAGTGATGGCCTTTGTGAAAGGACCAAGAAAGGAGTACCCATCATTGGAGCAAGTGTTGCTGCCATAGATAGGAGTACCTTTTAGTTTATTTAAGCCTAAAAGACATGTAATACAATTATGAACTGCTATTTCATATTTTCCAATAGATAGAAACACTTTATTTTTGCATATTGTATGACAATGATGGCAATTAATAAAGAGATGTTTCAATATGATCTTTGTGGCAATGCCTTGTTTATCTTGTGGTATTTGATATGCATAAGATAAAATGATACCTAAAAGTTATAGATAACTCAAACAATCAAATTAGCATCAATCATGAGAAATTCATTTCTAGTTTCCATGTGATGGATAAATCTAGATTCTTTTGGTTAGAAAACCAGTAAGAGACATGAATATCTTGGAAATGATTAATCAATCTTCACTAAAGGTAGTGGGAGAATGATTATCCTATTAGGTATGATGCATGTGATGTATTTACATACCTATTGGAACAAATGCTAATACTTCAAATGGTGTTTAGAGAAATACCAATATGAATATCTTGAAGTGTTCAAGAATATCATAAATGAAATGCAAATTTGGTAAAGTGTTAATTCTTGATGAGATCAATGAATGAAATACTTGGACCAAATGTTTGAGATCCTTATGAGTGATTATGATAGTGTATCATAATGAAATCATGATTAAGGCATGGTGATGTCTAAATCAAGAAGGAATCATACTCTAAGGAGTTAGAGAATGATTATCAAATAACTGAATTCTTCTTAATAAAAGAATACCCCACACTAATAAAGGACATTAAGAATCACAAGGAGTTGTAAGTTCTTATATCCTTGACGGATACACCTTGTTTATCTATGTGATGAGTCAACTATCTAGATGAATATGAGGAACCGAATTTTGAGTTATGGTTTATGACCATTACATCCTAAATGACATCCATGTTAAGGTATGACCTTGATGGTAGAACCCATTGGATGAAATCCATAAGTGCAAATGAATCTTAAGTGTTAAGACACATGGATAACATTTTGAGAAGGATGATGCTTGTTGATTGCAAATTAATGATTGAGCATTTGATATATGGATACTAAAACCACATTCTTATGAGGAATAAAACAAGGATTTGTATGTGACACAACCTATAAGGTTTATGAATCCACTAATGCAAATGAAGTCTATAAGTTATAATGGACCAATCAATGTGATTGATTGAGTACAAGAAACTCAGAATTGGATCTTTACTTTGATGATATAGTCAAAGGGTTTGACTGATATATCAAAGATAAAGAAGGGATATGTGATTTAGTGGGAGCGTGTTCACATTCCACATGTTGATATGAAATGGAAATGTTCTAGAATGGAAATCCAAAAGTGGAAATTATCTTTAAGGAAGATAGAGATGTTTCCTATGTGATAGGAATATAGATCTATAGAGATAGTTCTCGAAAACCTCTTGACCTAAAAAGAGAAAACATACTTTGGCAATCTGTACTGAAGGGTTCAGTATTCACATATTTAGTGGGAGAAAACTTGTCCATGTTACATGGAGTTAGTATGCCAAGGCCTAGTGTCCAATTCTTATGAAGAATGGGAACACTAAGAATATATATGGATCTATCATATATGTAATCATCCCATTATCTTGCATGTATCGACATGGCAAGAACAAAATGCATTCATCATCTTGTATGTAGGACATAGCAATATGATGAGCTCATCCTGATAACTCGTATGTAGGACATGACGAGTGGATGTCTGTCTACTTCTAGTAAGGGTTACTGGAATACCATGAGAACTTGATAAGTGCTTGAGAAGTACTAGTTCTATGGAGATAAGGAAGAGTTCAATGTAAAGAGTTACATTGATGCAAACTTCCGAAAGGATAGAAAATTGATCGCAAAATATATATAGGATATATATAAAAGTGAAAGTTTGTTGATAATTGGAAGTGTTCCAATAAAGCCATTTAAAAGGAAATGCTGAGTATTTATGTGTTGGAGAATAGCAATGGATACTATATGGATCTGGAAGTTCATGAGATGAACTTATAGATATTCCGCTTATTGATGACAAGTATGGAATCCTTGATCATGCAATGTGGCTAAAGGTTAGCAAAGGAATACTAGATCGCATATTATGGCAACTCCATCTCATATGTGTGACGTACATCGAAGCGATGAGAGACATGCAATTTATACTGACTTTGGCAAGGTCTTGCCATTACTAACTATGATCGCAATTGAGAAGAGTAACATGTGGGACATGTTTGAAGATCACTATGAATATGATTCAAGGGTGATTGGCTCGCAGTGCAAGTGGGAGTCTGTTGGTATGTATGCCCTGAGAGCCAATCATGAGATGATTGGTGGGATACATTAAGATTGATTTGATCAACATCAAAGGCAAGCTTCCAATTCTTTCTAGTTCAGTCATATGAGATAGTGATAGAACAAATTGAATGTCTAGAGAATGAAAGTACTCAATGACGTATGCCTTCAAGTTCAGGACATGAACGATGAGATCATACGAATACTAAAAGTTTGTACATTCTCATTATGTCCCTAGTCGGATGTCATTGCTGAAGGTATATAGACAGAAATGACACACAAGACTAGATTGTGGTGTTGGTTGATGACAGAATCTCATTAGTCATGATATAGAGATATCAAACCAAACACATAGGTACTTGTTAGAGAACAAGTGTACCAGACAGACCCACTGTGAGTTTGACACATGGAACCAAGGCATGGTAGTCACAATCAGTACTCATAGTGATGGTGGTGAGTGTGATTCTTTGACCTGAAATCACTACACCCAACACATGTCGGTGGGCACACTTTGACATCATCAAACACAGTCCTAAAACATGGGTTGTTATAAAGGTGATGATTGGGTGGCTTTGACACATGGGGTTTTTGAGGGGTGAGTGATAGATATGGGATTTGTCCCTCCTGAGGGAGTATGATATCCATGGCCACTTGATGAGTAGGATTGAGAAAGGCGTGCACGCATGTGTGAATCGGTATGTGATATTGATGTCATACATATCTCTTCCAATCTACTCTGAGATCAAGAAAGTGAATGAACGTTGACGGGATCACTGTTCGATGCCTCGAGTTCATTCGGGATACCAGTGACAAAGAATTATACATTCATTGTAACACCATTCACGGATTGTAGGATTAAAAGTTGTTCTCCAACTTTCTATTTCACTTGGGTAGCACTGATGTGTAACTAGGCATTGCTCTTTGTTTGTGAAGTCATAAGTGTTATGGACTTTCACTGCCAACGTGAAATGGACCTGTAGGGTCACACACATATGATTTAACCTGGAAAAGGAGTTTTGTCCACAAACAATGTTTAGATTGATTACTAAAGGAGTTTAGTAGTTCAATTAAATACTCAATTAATTGATAGCTCAATATCATAATGTTCAAGGTGTTGGACACATTGATTGGAGTATCAGATTGATTGAAACTACAATTGACTGATTCTACATAATCTGCACTCCCAACCGATCAGCTCGTGATGAATCGATCGGCTCAGCTTGGTGAACTGATCGACTCAGATGGTGAGTTGATCGGCTCATGGACATGGTAAAATGATTGCTTCAAGTGTTGAAACGATCGGTTCAACTGATGCGACCAAGTAAGTTGGGAAAGTAGGATTGGTGAGAAATTTCCTTTCGTTTCACTTGCCCAATTTGATTGGAACAAGGATTGGTATTTGATTCCAATTAGAAACAAAAGATGAAAAAGTCAATCGAGAACTGACCAGGACCATGAACCGAGCGGTTCAGAAGTGAACCGACCATTTCATGGGTCCCAACTGATTGGTTGAGGTGTCAACTGACCGGCTTAGGTCCCCAACCGACCGTTTCAGAAATGAAACGATCAATTCAGGTTGCGTAGTTGGTTGTTTTTGTGGAAAATCTCGAACCCTTCTACTCCTGCTTTAGTCCCACATTTCTCGGGATAGAGAACCCTATCCCATGACCCTTCTATATATAGGGGTATTGGGGGCTTCTCAAAGAACAAGTCAGTGCAACCAATTGCTCTGTAAAGTTGTCGTTCTCTCTGGTTTTGGTAACCGAGAGAGCCTGAGCAAGTGCTACTCGATAAGGGAGGCACAACAAGGGAAAGACAACTACAGAAAGCGACTGGTGGCAGTAGAGTGTGTCATTGACTAGTACACTAACAGGAGGGTGTGACTCCTTCCAATTCCTTGTGAGACAAGGAGATTTGAGTTCCAGGTGGTTCATGTGGACTACTTCAGAGGCGGAAGATTTCTGCCGCTTGGAGGACAACTGTCAATCCCGACATTCCCGGTGAGACCAGGAGTTGTCAGTACCGGTGTGACCAAGAGCTACACAGACACTGTCCAAGACCGGAGGTGAAGACCACGCAAGACGTGAGGTATTGTCGTCCAGCAAGCCTTGGGACAATGTATGATTCCACAAACCATCCTTTCCTATTGTATGAGGAGAAATTTTTTTTTTTCTGCTGCCTTCTCTGCCTCCCTTAAAACCCAACAATCTTGACATATGAGAGAATATTCACCATGAAACTATATCCAAAGAAGCTAAACTTACATGATTTCATCATTCCTCGGACCGCAAAACCCTAGATCAACATCTCCATCACTTTATCCTCTCAAATCCTAACTCCCCCTCTCTCTAGGATTTTGTTTCTCTAGATTGAATCACGAATTATGAGAGCTCCTTGTGTGTTAGGTTGACCATATAGAGAAATTGAGATTCTTGGGTCAATTGCACATTGACCCCTCACTATAGTTTCTCTTATTTCAGCTGAATTTTCTATCATTGAAATGTTACTATAATTCGTCTACCGGTAAGGTCTAAATGCATCCAAAAATTATGAAAATTTAACATATTGTTTATGATTGAGTTTCAGATCTCCACTTAAAATTTAATATCATTTGGAGTTAACTGCTATATCAATCTAAAAATATGATCAGTCGAGTTTGAAACTCGACCGAAAAATAGGTCAGAACATTCTTCCAAAATTCGTATATTTTTCAAAAGTGTTCAAATATGAGATATCGAAATCATATCCAAATTTAAATTCAATCAAAGTTACACATAAAATACTAAAAATCATTTAGTGAGACATTATACTTATCAAATTATGTATTTGTATATCATCAAAACCCTAATTTGGGCCGATTAGGGTTTCCAAATCTTAAACCCTAATTATCTGAATCAAAGTATGATTAAATCTTCTCATTATATTTAAAACATCAAAACTTAACAACCATCACTAATCAAGCTTTAAAAGTGATCAACTTAGTTAAGTATACAATCATCCAAGTAAACCCTAGTTTACCAATTAAGCTCAGATGTGGTCATAACATCTATAGAGGCATGGATGTTGTTGACTATCACTCAAAGGACAATGTGAACTTGCAGTCTATGGTGCAGACCAAGAGGCACAATAGTTAGACGTGTCATAGTGCAACTAGAAGATATTTGTTCTGGAATGAAGCTTCCAAAGTTACCAGTCTCCACATTCCTTTCAACATGCAAGACTTAAGTTGCTATATTGGTAGAAGAAGTCACTGCCTTGCAATGTGTGTACTCTATTGGATTTGGCAGGAAATAAATAGGAGAGTCCAAAAAAATCTAGATGTCAACTGGTCCAATCTGTGGCATCTGATTCATAATGAATTTTATGTTCTAGCATATTTATCTGGTTCTTTGCCTTGGAATTTATCATGCATTTGTCAGTTCTGGGTGATATCTACTATTGGTATTTGTTGGCTTGAGTTCTGGAAGCAGGGTGGATGGTGTTTGTTATCTTCAGCCAAAGTATATGTTCTCTTTGTCTAGGGGTCTATAGTTTTATTTTCCCTTGTAGTGGAGAGTTTGAAGGTCTTCTTTCTTATTGTTTGAGGTTGTACAATTGTACAATATTTTTTTCTTGTTGAGGGTTCCTATCTTGTACAAATATACTCATGCATTGTACATACCAAATCTCTAAAATAGTAATGCAAAGGAGCTTGGTTACCAAAAAAAGATCATGTATAAGACTTCAGTGAGATTATTGGAGCATGATGTGCCACAATGGCAACGCATAGAGACTCATGTAGATCATCTAAGGTATTCTTATAGAAGAGACCATATTAGAGAAAGGTTTAGGGCCTAGCCATCTCAACTCTCACCACCACTGGTGTTTTGGAAGATGCCTAATTACCTAACCCCATCTTCCCTACATGGTTGACTGCTGGCTTGGTGGGCCAAATAAGTTGTAGAGTCACTTTTAGTTGTCCTTAATGAGAGGAACACAAATAGTCACCACATATATAGGAGGTCATCCAGGTGGATGAGTGATACAAGCTATCAATGTCGAAACACTTCATCATCAACCCCTGGCCCGTACATGTCCTTTACAAATGCCATAGCCAGTGAGTCATCACCAAACTGTGTGTGTGAAAGGATAGTGAACCTGATACGTCATTGAACACACAAAAGTGGGCTTTCTCTATGTAGGACCCATAGATGGCACTCAGAACCTATGTTAATTTGATGATAGTAGCAACACAACATGAGGACATAGAAGAGGACATGTCTGGGTAGGTTGTGGATGGGCTAGATATACAAGATGGAATACACACCTAATCATGATGGCAAGTAGGATCCCATGAAGAGGTCCCATTTCAAGACACGTGTAGGGAAATATGGCTACAAAATCAGCAGCGAAAACAAAATGTTTACTACTATATTCCACATAAACCAGTGGATCATGTTAATAAAAATAACATGGGAAGGATGGTTTTGAGGATGTACCTGGTCCTAGAGCAAGTTTAATGACATCTTCTCATCGGAAATTTAGTCTTTCTCCAAATTCAATTGTAATAGATTCATCAAGAGCTTTTTAAATGCATTATGAAGTCTATCATCTTCAACCTTCCATTCTCCATTAGAAATGAAATGACTAACCATGCAGTCATGAGAAACACCAAGTCTAATCAAGTTCTAACTACCAAGGACTTATTTGACAAAAAGATTCCCTAGAACCTAAGGATCACCCCAGAAAGAAATCATTTTGCCATCTCCAATAACAAAAGCAACATATTTCTTCAAGTAGCCTCTTTATCATCTTTTTTCTACAAGTTGAGTCTACATATACTTGTATATGTAAAGAAAAATTAAAAAATAGCAATAGACGAGCTGGGTTCACCAAAAAAAAAAAGCAACATATTTCTTCAAGGAGCCTCTTTATCTAATAATCCTATTTAGATGTCATGAGTAAGTATTATTTTTATTGGACTTCCAGAAGGATGTTTTAGAGAAGTACTTCTTGTGGATCCACTTAATCTACAAGTAGTTAGATTTCTTTGCAATATTCCAAGCTTGAAAAAGTAGAGCAACATGATTCATTTCTCCGATGGGCCTTAAACCAATCCCACCTTCTTATTTTAGTTTGGTAACTTTGTCCCATTTGATGAGATGGATAAAATTCTTATGCCATGTTGATCCCTAGATAAAGTTTCTAGTAATTCTCTCAATCTTGTCAATAACAAAACAAGGAAGAGGGAAAGTGGAAGTCCAATACATATGAATCATTGACAAGGTTGAATGGGAAAGATGAATTCTACCATTCATAGATAATTGCCTAGCATTCCAGCCTTCAAGTCTGAACTTAAGCTTATCAATTAAGGGACTACAGTACTTCCTATATAATTTTCCAACAAAGAGAGGGATTCCAAGGTATTTTTGACCAATCTCTTCTTCCTCAATGCCCAGGATACCGCACACTCAGTCTTTGTTCACACCATTGCTAAATAACACATAACTTTTCTCAATATTCACTTTCATACCAGTGATGTAAAAAAAATTTCAACAAACATTCTTCTCATTTGCCTCAAGAAAAACCACAAGGTCATGTACAAAAACAAGATGAGAAATATCAAGATTGTTTGAAGCTTTAAGAAGATTTAGCTCTACAATTCTAACAACTCTTTACATAAGTTGGGTGAACACCTGCATGACTAACACAAAGAGGTAGGGTGCTAAAGGATCACCCTGTCTTACCCCATTGCTATGGTTAAAGGAAACATGTGGTTCACCATTAATAAGAATTTCATAAGAAGTGGTGTGAAGCAATTCTCTCAACCAAACACTCCAGCACACAGGAAACCCCATGAGATTAATGGTTTTGAAAAGATCCTCCCAAGAAATAGAGTCATAAGCTTTGAAAATGTCTAATTTAACATACATTTTGTGTTTCCCTCCTTTCGTATTGAAGTCACTTACACATGATCTTCTTCTTAGTGCTTATCCTAAGTTTGTATTCACCGACCCTCAAGTATGATTTTTTTTCTAGATAGATGTTAATCAGTCATATTTCTTTGTGAATATAATGGAGGGGTATAAGAGATTTGTAATGTGCAAGTATCGGTTCTACAACATGCCGAGAATGACCACCTTTGATTACTAATTGTTTCCCATAAGGTTCCTATGAAGGTGGTCATTTCTATAGTTCATTGTTTCATATTTAAGATCATCACATTGTAAACAATCTTCCGTTTCTTATTAGTATGTTGTTTCATTGGTCAAGAAGACCAAATTTTAGGTTAAAGAGGTCAAATACCTCCTTGGTGGAGTTGTCAAACCATTGTGACGATAAATCTTGCTTCCTTTCTAGGTCTTCCAATAAATACTTCTCTCTCTCTCTCTCTCTCTTTCTACTTATGTTTGGCGAGTTTGCAATGTATATATGAGGCTATTGTCGAGCCAATAACTGATTTGGGACACCAGAGAATTGAACAGGTCGACAAACACCAATAGCGTAAGCTATGCCTATGAACTCATGTTCTTCAAGTTTGAGATTTCTAGATCCCGAGTTACTATTATTTATATGTAGTATTAATGTAATTATATATCTATTATCACAAAATGGATCGATCTTCACTTTCCCCATAATCTGGTAAATGCAAATAAGACAATTAGTAACCATTTAATTTTTCACTTTAATGATGAATAATGCATGATCGGTTCAGTAGAAGCTCAAGCACCAGGTCATTTCATTTTAGGTCATAAGCATATTTCCATTGGGTTTCTCTCATTTGTCCTATTCTAATTTACTTAATGGAAACAAAATAAAAACCATGCTATCCATTGTGGATTCCAATACTCTGTCCCAAAATATGTGTCCCAAGTATGTTCCATATAATCGTTTCCATTAACTCACTTAATTATTTTTGGGGGGTAGGGTTTTTTTGTTTATGTATGACTGGGATTGAATGAGACATTGTTTGGAACGTACAGCTGAGACAGAAGATCTGGAGTGATCCCTTGTCCCCTTTCACTAAAAGAAAAGGACACTTTCTTTCTCTACTTTCGAAAAATCATTTTGTTGTCTTATTCATGTAGGTTTATCAATGCACTTTCAACCAATCTGGTGGATATGTACAAAGATTTACTATGACCACATCATTACTTTAGGATGTTTCTTAATTCTACACTTTGTATGCGTGTCAATGTTAACGAATTGTCGAGGAATAGACTGTTAAGTTTCTTATATTTGTTTTTATTATACTTATATAACTTACTTCATCAATATACAAATATACTGGAATATAAGAATGACCTAACCTACCAAATATTTTAATATTATATAAGTCGATTATATTTTGTCTTTTGATACCACTTTACTTGCTGAAATTTATTGCGACATTTATAGAAAAGATAGTTTGGCCGTGAGGCTTCAATGGATAATCTTCATGTTATAATATATAATATGGATACTTAATTATTTTGAGGCATTGATTTATCTCCTATAATCGTGTAACCATTTGCAAATTTGTATTTCTCACAAAACATGATGTATATAAATACATATATAGTATTCATTTGAAAATGATCTCATTAATTTTGATACCAGGAAAGAACATTAAATAACGAAATACAACTTGAACATGTTCCATTAGAAAGCGTGTTCCTGGATCTCATATTTGCCACAAGGAATTTTATATGACATTTGATATCAAAAGATTATAACATGGAAATATTTTTATGCTAAAGTTTCAATAGTGGTGATTAAGTTATTTTTGCAAATAAAATGAATTTTTACTAAAAGCCAAAGAAAGATATTTGTCGACAATATAAAAATTTAGTTTAGATTTTTAATTACTCAATACTGATCCTAAATCTATGTTTTATATTTTTTCTATATAACACACCTACACTACACCTTATATATTTCCATGGAAAAAATATAAACAAATAGACTTTGATACAAATATCACAATTTTTCTAATTAAAAAACTAATCCAAAATTATCATGAAAATAATAGATAAGGGGAACCAATGAATGTTGAGGTTTTGAATGACCATGAATCTTTACAATGTAAGGATGAGTACTTTTTCGTTTGTAACAATATACTTTGGACTTCATAGTGGGTATAATTGTACCACACAATTATTCCAACATTTGATTGTCTGTAAAGTCTTCTATAGATTATATATTCAAAAGAATGATGTAAGTGATTAATTGATTTAATTAATAATTATATAATGCCTTCTTATTTTCCTAATACTATTGGAGGTTTTGACCACAGTTAAGCTAGAAAAAAAGATTATGTATAAAATAATTAACTTCATAAAGCATGATCCCTTATTGTATACGTTATATAAATAATAACATTTTATAAAGTTACTAGAGAGGTATATTTACATAGTGATTGAAATAGAAGGTTATATATAGAAAAGAAAATTATGACAATAATTTTAAATGGTAGTTCACATAATAAGATAAAGGAATTTTTTAGTACGTTATTTTTGTACATAAAAAATACTAAAAGCAAGTTGGAAAACAATTTCCAAAACAATGTTATTGAGTACTGTGTAATATGTGAAGGTTGCGCCAAGAAAAAAAATTATATCATAAAAGATAAAATTTTCCTTTCTTAGTCATAGTGAATGTTAGTTTTTTTTTCATTAATTCATATACCAGATAAGAAACACAATCCATTTTCATACGAGATGGTCTTGAACAATATGAACCATTTTCATTTGTAAAATCAAAAAATTATCCTTCTTTGGTGGTTAATAGCATTTTGAAGTCAAGCTATCCATTGTTCCAAAAGAAGAATCACATCGAAGTAATAGATTATGACCTATTTGACCATTATTGCAATAGAAGAATCACATGGTTAATAGAAGAATCACATGGAAGTATATGAATCAAATACGTTCTCAATTGAAAACCCATGCAACACAAATTATGCTAGCATTCCCTTCATAACATATTCTACTCACATAGGAGGGATCAAGTATTGTATAAGAAATTCACTAAACACATAGTATGATAAATTGTTATGCAATGGAAAGATAGAAAGTAAATTGGAATTTTTATAATGCTATAATTGTGTTATTTGGAGATAATGTAAAGATACTTCAACATACTTTGAAGATGTGTGAAATTTCTATTCTTATAAATTATATAGGTTCATTATTGAGACACTCTATATTAATTGGAATAAGTGTCATGATATTGTACTTTACCATCTTTAAGATCTCCCCTCACACTCAACAATATTATCATTATGAACATTATATGCTACTTTATGTTGTCTTTTGAATCAAAAGATACAAAGTTTCTATTATAATCTTTAATCCTTTATAATGTATAAATCTTTGTTTATATGTTAATTTGGAAATATATGGAGAAATTTATCGAGATATAACTTTTGTGTTTTCTTTCCCAACTTAAACCTTGATATGTAATAAATGACTATGCAACACAAAATTAAGTAGATATATTAATTCAATCTGATTTTTTAAATGATAAGATACATATGCCAAATTTGCCTTTTGGTCATTCATTTTTTTTGGAGTTTTTGGAGACATATATATTTCTAGGATGATGTTGATTTGAATTCGAAGGTGTAAGTTTCATTCACTTGTTAATTTTTTGTGTACCATTGAGACTTAAATGTGTTGTTTATGTTGTATTAGAATTCATCTAGATAAATTATGTAATTTCAAATTATCATAATACAACGTTGGACTACAATATAGCAAGCACCATTTATATTTTTTATAAATTTCTTTTTTTTTTTAACTTTTTCCTGATGAGATGCATTTTAGAGTGGCTATTTCTCATAGTATTTAATGGTTTTTACTAGAAGATGAAAAAAGTTTTCTTTTTTTTTATTGGACATTGGAATGCAATGAACCTTGACATTTGACTGCATGTATATAGGATTTCCATAATTGGAAATATGAGTTTCCCTCTTATTAAATCAAGAAACACATTATCTGATTATTTCCTAATGAAATATTCAAGCAGAAATCAGGTACAAAACTGATTTCTATTTCATAAGATATCATATATTGACAAAATACTAACAAAGAATTTACTTCAAAAATTGACAATTGCGGAAACCACACACGTGTTTGCATATACATAAACTTAGTTAAGAAGATTTCACGCACAAATTTGTATACCATATTTTACAGAGATATCTTAGATCCAGCTAAACAATGCAATTGAAGCAAACAAAAGCCTGTCAAAAACAAATTTAAGCATGATCCTAAGTTGGCTTAAGCATAAAGAGTGGAGGACATACAAAAGTACTTACGTTAGTAGAGAAATCCTTCAAACAAATATTGCAAGATATCCAACAACATTTGTCAACTATAAATTTAACGTAGAAACATACAACCACTATGGCCAATATTCTTGTTACTATAAGACGCATAACACAGTTATTTATTGGGTATATAATTGTCACGTACAAAGCACGTGAATTTACTAGTTTTCCATAACAGTCATGCGCGACGCACATATAATTAGTAGTAATCATACTATAAAAAGATCCGTATGGACACCTTTTGCAATGTCATCGTTATTGTTATATTTATGGATACAAAATTACTACACAATGTTACTTTCTTGGTGTTGATAAAACATTGTCTTGCCAAATATGTAGGACAATTAGGCAGAAGGGCTTCCAAACAAAACTGAAATGGGGCTATTGACGGTGATCCTGCCATCGTATGAAATCCAAGTCATGAGGCCCTCAGAGAACCACGTCGGGGGTGACTCTGTTTGGCTGGGCTGGATTGTCACTCTAAATGACTGTTTCTGCCCAACTTCCGTAAAATAGAGAGTCTCGGGCTCGACTATGACAACAACCCCCGGCGGAGGGATGATGCGAACCCTGTACGATGAAAAGGGCTCGCCGACGTTGGTCACTGTCCGAATGACTTGTTTGGTGGTTTGCCAGTAAGAAGATTTGGTGGGAGAGCTGAGCTGCATCGTCAGCGATGGGTAATTGAGGTCAGCCTCGCTTATTGGTTTATATGCGGAACACTTGGTGCGTTCCATGGTCATCATGCTCACTTGTTTGTCAGTGTAGCCGAGGCCACAAAGGTAGGGGATATAATCATCTATCTTGGTATCGTATACGAGGCCAGGATTAGCCGCCCGGAGAGGGTTGATATGTCCGGCTCCGGTGGCAAAGTAGTCGGCTTGCTTGTTTTCCCTCACATCGGTGATAGGTCTCCCCTTTAGGTTCTTGAGGTCGGCGGTGGTCATCATAGCGGATTTGATCATGGCCGGCGACCACTCCGGGTGGACATTTTTCAGGAGAGCAGCGACGCCGCTGAGGTGCGGGCAGGCCATTGAAGTGCCGGATATCAAGTTAAAAGCTGGTATGATAGGATACGGCCCGACTGGTTCAGGCCATGCGGCGAGCACGTCTACACCGGGACCAATGATGTCCGGTTTGAGAATGCCTTGGTTGATTAGTTTGGGGCCACGAGAAGAGAAGCTCGCTACTGCGGGTGCAGACAAGTACGAGCCTGCCCCGATTTCCGTGCCTTTGAAAATAAGTGACGCAGTGGGATCCGATCCAGCTAAGGCTGCTTCAATAAGGTAAGCTGAAATCTTGGTACCGTCGAAGGTGCTTACCTGTGAGCTTGGGAGGAAGTGTGGTTGCGCCACCGTCTGGAATCCTCGAGTTCTAGACCGGATCAGAATCATACCCGCTCCTCCGGCAGCTTTGACCACTTTGCCCATGATGATAGCAGTAGCATTTTCTGGATTTGTAGTTACATCTTCAGTACAGACAACCAATGTTCCACTCACATTAAGACCCTGCAGTAACTCCAAGTCGTGACACGCTGAAGCACGCACTACAGGTAGGAATGAGGATGTGAAGTTTGTGGGTTGATAGGCGGACTGTCCTTCCAGCTCCTGTCACAATAGCTCGAATCCTCCTGTCCATGGTGCTCGCGCCCACGGTGAGGACCCAAGGTGGTGTGTTTAACACTGTGCTAATGACAGGTCCGTCGTTTCCTGCGGAGGCACTGACGAATACTCCCTTACGAACAGCTCCAAAACTTGCAATATCTATGGTGCTGTTGTACATGGGTAGCAGATATCCGTTGGGCATACCAATAGAGAGGGAGAGCACATCTACGCCCTCTTCTACTGCAGCATCAATGGCAGCGATGACCTCTGACGTAGATCCTTTCCCATAGGAGTATATGGCCACCCATGCGTCAGGGGCAATCCCGGCTGCCATGCCTTTAGCGCTGCCTAGCAAACTGGCATCCGGGACAAATCGCCCAGCGGCTGTGCTGGCGGTGTGAGTTCCGTGGCCGTTAACATCGAATGGCTCGGCGATGCTGGCGTCGTTGTGGCGGAATTTCCGTGCGCCAATTAGCTTGTTGTTGCAAAGCGAGGCGTTCTTGAACTCACACTTGCCCTTCCACCTCGGAGGCGGCGGCGGCATGCCTTTGTCGTTGAACGAAGGGTGGGTCGGATCCACGCCGGTGTCTACTACTCCGATGATGACACCTCTCCCGTACCCTGCAACGCTACTCCAGAAGCTGTTGGGACCAGGATTCAGACCGAGAAAGGCTGGGGTATGAGTCGTCTGCAGGGACAGCTGCTGGTTGGGCTCAGCGTGGAGGAAGCCTTCCATATGCCGCATCCCTTCCAGCTCTTCCTCTGTCAACCTCGCAGCAAAGCCACTTAAGGCGTGGGTATACGAACACACCAACCGTGAATCCGTCATCTCCCCGTCGGAGCAGATTCTTGGCTGAGGAAGAAAGGCCTCATGCCAGTCCCGGTGAGAACCAGAGTAGTCGGGAGGAGGCTTGTGGATGTGGACGATGTAAGTTATGCGATCAATCTCGCATGTTGCATGATTAGAGAAGCAGTGAAGGCAAACGATTAAGGAAAGGATGATGCTAGCAACTGAGGAGGAGAACGTTGTCATGAAAGACCTACAAGTTTTGGAGATTGCCATTGGTGTCAATGAAAGGATTTAGGATGTCGCAAATATATATCAAATGTCGAGCCCCCTTCACGCATCTTTTACATTTCTCTCTACTTATTTATTTTTATAGAATTGGATATTAAATAGGAGTGAGAAGACAACACTATACTACGGCTTGGCCCTTCACGTACGTAATTAGCATTTAATTTCCACCTGCCAAAGATGTCATGTACTTGAAAATGTTAAACATTGGAAGAGATCAAGTCAATATATTGTTTTCCCATTGTAAGTAGAAAGCACGGGTGTGGAAAAAAAAGCAACGAAAAATTGGTTAATGTCTTAACATACCGTCATGCTTGTGGTCGTTGGCCAACTTTTTTTTTTCTCGCTCTGATAAGCCATATTGATCGAGTCATCTTCCCCTTCCTTTCTCCCTTTTACCGGTCAACATTTGTGCTCTGATGAATCAACACGATTGTATCATATTCTCGTTCATTTCCTCCCTCTTGTTTTGTAGTGAACGGCTAGAAAACTGCATCTCCCTTCATGTTTACTTCCCATAAGCTTCCGTGGCCAAAAATAAAATTAAACGAAAAAATATTTTGCTTTTCGATCCTTTTATGTCTTCTTCCTATCCTACCAAGTGGGCCTGCAGACGTCAATAATAGGTACCACTGTTGGAAACGGTAGTACATTTTCTTGGTCACAAAAAAAATCTATTTAACACAACTAACACGAGTATATTAGGTAAAGTAACCCGATCAAATACGAAATATTGCATTTTCAAATGTGGATGTCACATGTCTTTTAGTTCGTCTTTGTGTCTCATATAATCCTACCATCTGGGTCGGTAGATCTCAATGTCAGTTTGAACTAATCATACATTTTGTTGATATTAAAAAAAATGCATTTAAACCAATGTAATTATTTTCTCTATGTTTAATCGTTCATGTCCCAAATTAGATTTTAAAATAGTCTCTTTTTATTCTGTGACGCACTATCCCTTCAAGATATCCCTCTATTTGTCATTTTAAAAAAGTTATTTAATACTTAAGTGTTCATTCTTTGTACCGTGCTGAGATTCACCCAGTGGTGAAAATAGAAAATTATACCAGGAGGGTCTGAAATTAATGCATACATAATTGTAGCTTGTTAAATCACGTGGAGGGGGATGGGTTTAAAAAAGTTGTTGCCATTGGGAGTTGATCTCCCACCACAATCATACATAAACAAACCTTCAACCAATCAAGCCAAGTAGTTCTCTTGGCAATACTTATACAACGTAATGTATTTGTATACATATTTTTATTTGTTTAATATTAAAAGGATATCAATTTGAGACTATGTTTTTGAAGGAGGGGGGGGGGGCGCTTCAGCTCCGGTAGTTCCCCTGCCTACGCTCAAGGGTCATCCAATCATGTGGACATTTTTTCACAAATAGGTAAATGAGATGTGTGTCGTGACTTGCTGCTCGATGATGCTTTTTAGTTGGTGTGCACTCTAATTCCTCCGTCTATAAGGGTATGTATTCAACATACTTCTTCTCCTTCAAAACATGAATTTGGTAATTTCCATTTCTTCTATTATACCAATAAAAAAACATCAAATCACTACATGTGTGACAACCCACTACACAAAATGAGATTATTCAAAATTGAAATGCCAATGAAATACTAATTATCCATATCACCAGAAAGGTAGAAAATTTAATGTGAAGAACTATTTCAAATATTTTTAAATATTTACTTATTGGTACAACTAGATATATATATATATATATATATATATATATATATATATATATATATATATATATATATACACACACACACACCAAGTAACTTCACATGAGTTTGGTGTCCTAAGAAAACAAAAAGTATCTTGTCAGATAATTGCCACATCTACATTATGCATAGCATACAATGAAAAACTCAAGTCAATATACATCATATATGTATCCCCCCTATCCAGACATAAGAGTATATGGACGAGTCTAGGACTCTAACCATGAATACAAAAACCTCTTAGATTTATAAGTCTTTGAACTATGACTCCTCACCACCAAAGGTATGACCACATTGTTGATCACCTAAAAGGTGTGCAAAACCACAGGGTGAGACCCCGAATCCCAATGATATGATATAACAACTAGTAACCATTATTGTTTATAACTAGTTATATAGTAAAATTAGTTAAGCAAATAACATGCCAGGTAGGAGAACTACTCAAAGTCTTTACAATGAACAAATATTGCGAAAGTGACATATATAGATAACTAAATGTATAAGGATATAAATCACAAATGGTACTAGAAGAAATAGAAAAGAAGGAATCATCAAACAATGCTATTCACTAAATAACCCTAACAAATATACAACATGGTTGAATAATATATTTTATTAAGAACATTGTAGTTTGAGGCGTACAACAAAAACTACCAGTTGACCACTACAAAATCACAATCTTCATTTATAAGAACAAAGATTATTCAAATCCTAAGATCTCTTACCTTCATAGTATATGTGAATAAACCATAGTGGCACTATGGCCTAACCCACTATTAGGGACACAACACCTGTCCCATTGAAAACTTATTTCGTCCTAGGTACACATTCCACATCACCAGAAACTAGGGTATACAACCCTATAATTTAAATTTTGACCAAAGCACTCTCCATTTCTTAAAAATTCTAGATGCAACCTCAACCACTCTCTATAACTTTGGAATCTAAATAATAGAAATAAATCCTCTATAAACCTACATATACTCAACAATATACAAATCTGAACTCCTTCTCATAAGCTGCAAATAGTCTCATATAATATCTAAGATGATTTGAATCCTAAACATCTCTTCCCCTAGGTTAAATGAGTGAAAACATAGTGGCACTAGGGCCCCATCTACTAGTAGGGGTACAACGACCATTCCACTAAAAAAACTTATTTTTTCATAGGTACACATGCCACAACACAATAAAACCACGGTATACAACCCTTAAATCTGATACTAGACCACAATATCTCTCTATTACATAACATATGAGACATGTCCTCAACGCTCTCTATAACCTTGGAATCTAGATTATGGAGGTAAACCCTCTGTTCACCTTCCTATACTTAATATTATACGACTCTCATCTTCTCATAATTGTAATTTCTATAAGGACTACTATATTCACTATTTAGCAAGTATGAAACTATGAAAGGTCTATATTCAAAGGGCACTACATTATTCGAGTTACAATTTACTAACTTGCCCACTTACATATTTTTAAACATCATCAATAAAGTTACATAGAAGGCACCTAGAAAATTTCTAAAATAAATCTTGTATTGTTTGTAAAGATCTAATTTTGAAAATCAAAATAAATAAATAAATAAAATGAAATGATTTTTTCATTCAAATTTCAGTAGAGTATCAATCTTTCTATTAATTCGATATGGATATTTAAATAGAATCCAATGCATGGAATGGTCAGATTACCCCCCTGCTTTGTCCTAGAGTTCGATTTGATTCCTTAATTTTGATTTTTCTTAATTGATTTGATTTGTTGAATTGTGAGAAACCTTTAACTTAATATGAAATTTCTTATTTCCATACTAAAACGAAAATAAAAAGACATTTCCTATACTATTTTATTCATTATACTATACCGACCTTGACGAGTCTTTTAAAAAAGAATAAAAAAGAATAATAAGAAGGGCCTATATTATAAATAAACATAATAGAGTAAATAATAAAATCCAATTAAATCTTCTCTGGCGAAAAAGGGCGATTAGGTTTTCCCCTGCGGCGCGACTGGCTTGGGGGAGGGGCTCCAGGCTGTCGGTGAGTGCCTGCCCGCTCCCCCCGGGCCACTCACCCACTCCAAGTCGCTCGACTCTAGCTCGTGGTGGAGATTTTGTCCAGATCCGACCTGGCCTCTCCTGTTCTTCGGCGGTGGAGTTTCGTGCCTCGGGTCAGACTCCACTTCGGCGGTGGTGCTTGGCGGTGGTGGTGACGGCTGGGCGATCGTCAATGGTCTTCCTTGCAGCTCCCTGAGGCGGATCTGGTTCTTCCCTCCTTCGAGCTGGCCCTCGGCTTAGATTTCCCCCATTTTTCCTCTGCGTTCCTGTTTCCTTTTCTGTGTTTGGTTTTTCTCCGTCGTTCGGTTGGGTCTCTGGCAGCTTATCTGCCTTTTCTCTCATCATTTATCGGTGTTGCTCTGTCACCGTTTATCGGTGTTAGCTTGTCCGCTTTCCTGCGATCCTCTATTCCGGAGAGTGAGAGATTTCTAGTTAGTCTAGATCTCGTTTTGCCACAGGTTGATCTTGTTGCTTGGTTCGTCTGGTTTCGTTTAAGAAGATTACCCATTATGAGAACATCATGCTGATCGAGTTCTTAATTCTCTGCTCTATGCTCATGTTGAAGGAATTTCTCATGATAAACTGCTTATGTCAGTATTACAGAAGAGGAATCAATACAGAAGAACTTTATTTTCTTTCCGATATGAGTCACAATGTTTCTTTGTTCTGGATCAACTCTTTGTATGGTTTGGTGGTGTTGTACTCTTTTCTTGTAGATGTCGTATGGCGTATTGAGTAATCAATCATCCTGCTTGTTAAAAAAAAAGAATAATAAGAATCAAGTTATTTAATTTTAATTAGAGTTGTAGTAAAAGAGTCATTTTGAACCAATTCCCAAACAGCACTAAAGATTGCAATTTTGAATGAATAAAAAAAGACTTCTTTGTTATTCTAATAATACTTAATTTAGTAAGACCAACCAATGAGTTAAGTTTGACTACAATACAAGCAAGAAAAAAGTTTTTTGAAACAAACCCACACAATATATATAACACAGTGATATAATTAACTAAATCAGTAATGATCCACATAAAATCAAAATAAATAGGATTCTCATATTTAATATTAGTAATAGAAAGATCTAAAATAAATGGGTCTAATACTAATATTAGTAATAGAAAAGAATCATGTATTATCCAAAGATTCGACGGACTAAAAATACCAAATGGGGTTCAACTCATAGAAATGATAGAAGGTACAAATATTGATACATTTAGGATTAGGACAGGAGACCAATGATTTATCTCTGAAACAACGAATTAGGGTTTTTCTTCTACCAAAAGGAATTTTCTTAGGGTTTTTTTTAAAAAAAAGTCATTGAATTAAACTGTAATTTTTAGCCAGCCAGGATGAGAATTTTCATTAATAAAAAAAAAGGATTGGGGTTGGGTATACTTAAAAGTTTATCAACATTTATTTTCTTTGATCAGGAACAGAAAAACTTGTTTGGAATTCACTCATGAGGATTAATCAAAAGGAATAAATTTCTTTGTCTGTGATTTGATAAATACCAGATTTGGTAAATACTAATTGAATTCTATTTGGATCCATTGAAATGGAATTTTGGTTTTATTTAGATGTATCTATGAATGTATCCAAGTATGTGGTAATATGTTCATTTCCATATACCAACTAAATGAACGAAAACCAACCCAGCTATCATAAACAAATACTATAAAAAAGGTACAAATATAGAATGTAAATAAAATCTATAGGGCTATATGGATTTGAACCGTAGACCTTCTCGATAAAACATATCAAACTTATTAGTATCGAAATGATTCAAACTGTTTCAAAGACCCAACATGCATTTTATTGCATTGGGCTTTTTCATAAACTGATGAAAAGATCAGTTAGTCCACCATATTTTTTTTTCTATTCAAGAAAAAGTAATAAGATAGTGAGATGGTTCCATGTGCTCCGGTTCATTATTTTGATTCTGATCCAAGAGCAATACCAAAGTGTTTCAAAGAAGGGATTTACCTTGATGTAGGTCTGCTTTGGGCCTTGATTAAACTAAGTTAATAAATTAATCGGTCCACTACAAGAGTCAAATATGAGACTTCATACACCTTAAAGTTCATAGGACAAAAAGAGGTTATTTTGAGGCCCTTATACTCATTATGCCTAGCATTGAATAAACCGAGTATTTACCTTATCAATTCTCAAATCAATGGAGAATTTTATTTGATTTGGCACCAAAATTCACATATTCACATTAGAATCAAGTTGAACCAAATAAATATTTTTCAGGCTATTATTCTTATGTTCTTTCGAATCCATGGAGTAAGACATCGATTTCTCAGTAAGATATATTGATTGCATAATGGACTTCCTTGAAAAGCACTGACGCACGTGTAAATGAGTTGCTCTACCTAACTGAGCTATAGCCTTTGTCATAGATATCTTAATATACAAATAATTTCTTGTCAAGATCAATATAAATTTCTTGTCAAAACAAATATTTTATGATCCACGAAATCATTCTCTAATCTATTTCTTATTAAGGATTAGTATTGCCTAGAAGTAATATTGTATCTATAATTCACGAAGTGATGGGTCTCTTTTTTTATTTGTACTGATAAATGACCTACTTAACTTAGTGGTTAGGGTATTGCTTTCATACAGTGGGAGTCATTGGTTCAAATCCAATAGTAGGTATAACTTATTGGATATCGTTGATTCCGGTATCTAATAAGTTTTTGTGCATCCTCTTTTTTTATTAGACTTAATTTTATTCAGTTAACAGAATAAAAAAAGAGTATATAAATCAAAATAACTTTTTGGTAGATTGACTAGTAGGAAATTGCATTGACAACCTCTACTCGTGTCTTAGCTCGTCTGAGATTTAGATTCGTCTCAATTCTTTGTCTCTTACCTTCTTCTTTACTCAAGTTAGTTCCAGCTATTTCAAGAGTTTGTTGAGCTTCTTGTGGATCAATGTCAGTACTAATCTCTACATCATTTCCTAAAATGGTGACCTCATTATTACCGATTCTAGCGAAACCACCCATAAGAGCCACTGGTAACCATTGGTCATTACGACGCATTCTCAAAAGTCCTATATCTACAACTGTAGCAGTGGGAGTGTGGTTTACTAATATACCAATTGGCCACTATTAGTACATAAAATAATTTCGTCTACTTTTGAATTCCAAATAGTTCAATTAGGAATCTATACACAAAGATTGAAGGTCATTTTGTCAATTTGCTCTCCACTTCTAAGTAAATAGCTTTCCCAGTAGCTTCATCGATGTTACCCACCAAATAAAAGGCCTGCTCGGGAATGTTGGATCCTAGATGGGTGACTTAGGTGCTCTAGAGGGGGGGGTGAATAGAGATGAAAGCACTTAAACAAAATTCATTAAACCTTCAAATTATATGACAAGATAAGGTTGCTAAATAGGTAATTTGAGTGCAACTAAATCATGCATAGCAAGGATAAGAGAGATTGAACATGCACCAAATTAGACAAGCTATTTAGAGTGGTTCCACACTTCAAACTAGAAGTGTGTCAGTCCACTTGCCTAGAGAGGTCAACCTCTAGGACTTCAACCAATTGCACTCTTATATTCATTCATAAGACTTACAACACATGACCCACAAAGGACTTACCTATCCAATACAAAGAGTCTTCAACCTTACCAAGGACTTACCCACTTTGCAAGAGTCTTCGGCCTTCTCCAAGGACTTACCCACTCTTGCACAAGTCTTCGGCCTTGCAGGAATTACCCACTCTTCTTGGATCTTCTGCCTTTGACTTCACCTTCACTCGGAGAAGCTTTCCACCAAGGACTTACCCACTTGAGCTTGAGTCTTCTGCCTTCTCCAAGGGCTTACCCACTCTAGCTCCAAGTCTTCGGCCTTGATCTTCACCAAGGGACTCCTTCCCTTGTTCTTCTTCACCTCTCTTGGACAAGAGAGAGAACCTTCATCTTCAAGATAGGAAATGAGAGATGGGGAGGTGGTGGAAGTGAGAGCCTCACAAGATATACAAATAATACTAGCTCTCTTACAAATCTCCTACTCACTCTAATGGATGTAGCAAGTGATTAAGCTTAGAGAGAGAGAGGAGGCTGTAGGAAGCACTCAACTATAGAATAGGAACCTCACAAAGAGTTTGCAATGAATGCTCAACCTTGGAATGAAGCCCAAGGGGTCCTATTTATAGCTGGGGATGCCTCTTAGCCTTTGGGAACACTTGTGAACGAAAACTAGCCGTTTTGTGGCTTGCAACGGATCTATTTTCACTTGTTGCAACTCCACAACGGCTAGAATTGCTTTTTCTGCATTTCAGTACAGTCCGATCGGCCGAGTTTCTATAAAGGTAATTCGGCCGAACCACTAAGCGACAAGTCTGAAAGATAGACTGTCGGCCGAGTTTCCTTGGAGAAACTCGGCCGATCGGTCGACTTTCAACTTGGACCGATCAGTGGATCGGCCGAGTTTCCCACCATAGAAACTCGACCGAACAGGGATCGGCTGAGTTGGTAACTCGGCCGATTGCCCAGAAAATTCCAGAATATATGGATCGGCCGAGTTTGGAATTCGGCCGACCAAATCCCTGTTATGGGTATTTTGGAATTTTCGTAAAACTGTAAAAATGATGGATTTTTGTATCCCAATAATTTTTCTAAGCTTAATTACAAGTCATACAATCATTACAAGTGATTACAAAGCAATTCTAAGGTCATTTACATAGAGATCCCAAATTGCACACTTGTAGCTATTTTGACTTGTCTTTTCTCCAATTTGATATGCGCAAGTTAGGGCATTTGGAGTGTGTCTAAACCTAATCTGAAATCACTCAATGTAGAAGCATTAGACACCAATATGTGGAATGGTTAGTCATCATCAAAACAAGGGTTTAGTCAATTTAGACGTGAGTCAACATTGACCTAATTGACCTTGAGTCAACATTCTCCCCCTTTTTGAAGATGACAAACCATTCCGTAAATGTATTGAAAGCTTGTAAGTAAAATCATACCTTCGGAGAAACCTAGGGGTTTCAGTAGAATTGAGTTCATATGCTCCCCCTCAATTGATGCTAGTGGAGTTTTCATACTCCCCCTCAATTGATGCTATTTCTCCTGCATGGTTAGCTTTCATAACATTTATAGAAACTATGTCTTCTACTCATATATGTTCTACACATATATGTCTTCTCCCATTTACCTTCTCCCCTTTACATGGACACGCTTATTTGCTTCATGTAAGACATGCCTTCTCCCTGTTGTCAAAAGAAGACATATCTTTCTCCCCCTTTGTCATTTCAAAAAGGTGGGGGTGTGAAGAAACTAAGAAACACCACTTGTTAAGAGAAAGAAGATAACAAAAGTTATATAAGGAGAGTAGAAGAGCACAGATAGGGTCTTGTCCAAGCATAGAAAGAAAAGCAAGTTAAAACATATACTTGAACATCCCAAAAATGCAAGATACAGTGCTGCAGAAAAACAATAAATTACAATTTTGACCCTCAAGATGATGGAATTTGACCAAAAACCATCGGAGCTCATGGCAAAGCGATGAGTCTTGCTCAGAAGGGTGTTTCTGCATAAAAAACACTATACTTGCAGCAAAAACTGAAATTGGAGCAAAACCTGCATAAAATCCAAAAATACTCCAATTTCTACATATCATGTAGATCTATGTACCCTGCATCACAATGTTATGCAAGAAACTCAAGATAGTAGGTATGCAAATCAAGGAACAAGCTTGAGCATGTATAAGCATAGCATATAGATGAGCAAAGATGCCAATTATAAACAGGGTTAGAACTACATGTATGTGAACTACTAGTAGATGATATCACAAGTTAGGACTACTAGTAGGATCTAGATCATAGCAAGAGATATACAAGATAAAGCAAGCTATGAGTAGATATAGAGATATATCCAAACCAAGAGATATGCAATTTTAGAAGCATGAGAGGATATAACTCACTAGATATGCATTCTTACCATAAGATGATTACCCCTATGAACCTCAAAGTTGTATCAAAACAAGATATACACCTAGATAGATGTAGCAAGTTAGAGTACAACGGAAGCGATTTTAGACACAACCAAGAGATCCAAAGAGATCATCATCAAAACCTGCAAAACAACTCAAAGCAAGAAATTGCAAGATATAGATATACCAATTTAGAGCAATTAGAGAGATAGAGTTGTAAGCAAGATAGGCAATTTAGAACATGGCAATATGCATATATAAAGGTACCAAATGAGAGTGCCAAAGAATAAGGCTATTGGTTGAGAAAATCTAGTTGAGAGGGAAATTCTCACTCAATAAGCCAAATGTATATTCTGTGCACAGTGTAATCGGTCGAGTTCTGTGTATTGGCAACTCGGCCGATCGCAGCTGTTGGCAACACCCATTGGTGCCTATTGGTCGAGTTTCAATAGGGCAAACTCGGCCGACAAAACTACTGTAGAAAAAGCACATATTTTTCATAAAACATATCTAGAGGCATGCTAAAAGGTACAAACCATATCCAAACATGTCTAAGCAAGTTAGTAATGCACTATAGAAGCATTAGAAATAGTTTTTGAGCAAGAGTGTGAAGAGAAACACAAAATGCCACTTTTGACTCAAAAACCATATGTATAGTGCATACTAACTTGACAAAAAACAAGTTAGAACAGGTTATTAGCAATAAAAACATTACCTTCATGCTTACCATTTCTTTTCCACTTGTTGTCACCCTCTGCACATCTCACCTTTCTTCTTTCATGTGGATTGAGAAGTCAATTTGCAATTCAATGGCTCATGTCAATCCATTTGCAAGTACCTACAAGAAGAAAGATGAAATGGTCCCCAATCATATTTTTGGGTCCGGAGGGGTTAGTTTAGCAACCCAAGTCCTATTGCTCTTGGGTGCTTTCCTAAAAGGACAACAAGTAGCATAATGACCAAATTCATTGCAATAGTTGCATGTGCCCATAGTCTTGGAACTAGAGGATTCTCCATGGAATATTGGAGGTCCTTTATCTTTGTTGTTCCCTTGATTACTATCATACCCTAAACCATGTCTACCAATTTGTTTAGTAGTATGGTCTAGGATTTGATTAAGATTCTTTTTACCAACTAAGAATCTTTGCAAAGAAGATCTTAAACTATCATTATCATGCTTAAGAGAAGCAATAGTAGAAGACAATTGATTAATGTTATCTCTAGCATGTAGAAGATCATTTTCTAAGCAAAGAGTTTTGGTTAAATAAGAATCTCTATCAATATGAAGAGCAGCAACATCATTCTCTCTATTAGTAGAACTAGAACAAGATTCATGCCCATTGATTTTAGCAAGCAAGGAGGCATTTTCTAGTTCTAGTTCATGCAAAACAAAATCTTTGTTTTTGTTTTCAGATTTAAGAACATCAATGTCATGCATGAGAGAATCAACAATTAAAGTATGTTCTTCATTAGAATTAGGCATGAGAGGTTGAGCTTCTAGAAATTTAATCTTATCAAGTAAACTAGCATTTTCAAGTTTAAGAGAGTCTACTTGGCTAAGACAATCATTTTTATCAATAAGCAAGCAAGAATTTGCATATTCAAGATCATCTAGTTCTATATGCAAATTATCAACAATTTTAGCAAGCTTTTTCTTTTTCTTTTTAGAAGACTTAAGAGATGCACAAATATCATGAATGAGATCAATCAAGGATTCTTTATCTAAAGAGTCTAGATTTACCTCATTTGAGTGTTCACTTGTTGATGCTACAAGAGCAAAATGACATTCTCCTTCATCACTAGAGCTTGAGCTTGATCCTTCACATGAATCTTCACTTGAGCTTGAGTTGGAGGAGCCGCTTGAGTTTGATTGCCATTTCTTCTTGTGAAGATGGGTCTTTTTGCCTTGTGGGCAATCTTCCTTGTAGTGACCCTTCTTCCCACATGTGAAGCACCGGATGGAGGAGGACTTGCCTTTGTAGAGTCTACCTTTGGAGTACATGGCATCTTCTTTAGCTTGAGAGGATGGAGAGACTTTTTCCATGATAGCTTCAATTTGAGCCCTTATTTCAGCCTTCTTCATTCTCTTAAGCTCTTTCTTCTCTTGTCTTTCTACTTCCTCCCTCTTGTCAAGCGTGGCTTCATGTGCTTGTAGATTTCCAATGAGCTCTTCAATAGGAATATCCCTAAGCGACCTTGCTTCTTCAATGGAAGTCACCTTGGATTCCCATCTCTTGGGGAGAGTTATAAGGATCTTTGAGTTGATCTCTCCACTAGACATAGGATGTCCTAGAACAGCAAGACCATTCAAGATGGTGTTGAGCCTTGAGTACATGTTGGCTATGCTCTCTTCCTTTCCCATCTTGAAGTTCTCAAGCAACCCTTTGTGCATGTAGACTTTGCTTTCCTTCACTTGATCTATTCCTTCATAAGTGATGCAAAGCTTTCTCCATACCTCATAGGCCGTCTCACAAGAAGAAATCCGGTTGAACTCGGTGGGGGTCATGGAGGCATATAGAATGTGCATGGCTCTAGCATTCAAGGTTGCTTTCATCAGGGTGGCTTCATCCCATTCTTCAATGTTTGTCTTTGGTAGAATGTATGGGTTGTTTACCATTTGCCACATCTCGAGACTTGATCCTTGGATGAAGAATTGAAGTCTTCTTCTCCAATAGAGGAAGTTGCTCCCATCAAAGATTGGAAGGCTGGTCGAGAGTCTCCCTCTTAGGTAGTCACCCATCTTCTCCTACTTGTTGAAGTATGCTTGGAGAAGACCCGCTCTGATACCACTTGTTGGATCCTAGATGGGTGACTTAGGTGCTCTAGAGGGGGGGGTGAATAGAGCTGAAAGCACTTAAACAAAATTCATTAAACCTTCAAATTATATGACAAGATAAGGTTGCTAAATAGGTAATTTGAGTGCAACTAAATCATGCATAGCAAGGATAAGAGAGATTGAACATGCACCAAATTAGACAAGCTATTTAGAGTGGTTCCACACTTCAAACTAGAAGTGTGTCAGTCCACTTGCCTAGAGAGGTCAACCTCTAGGACTTCAACCAATTGCACTCTTATATTCATTCATAAGACTTACAACACATGACCCACAAAGGACTTACCTATCCAATACAAAGAGTCTTCAACCTTACCAAGGACTTACCCACTTTGCAAGAGTCTTCGGCCTTCTCCAAGGACTTACCCACTCTTGCACAAGTCTTCGGCCTTGCAGGAATTACCCACTCTTCTTGGATCTTCTGCCTTTGACTTCACCTTCACTCGGAGAAGCTTTCCACCAAGGACTTACCCACTTGAGCTTGACTCTTCTGCCTTCTCCAAGGGCTTACCCACTCTAGCTCCAAGTCTTCGGCCTTGATCTTCACCAAGGGACTCCTTCCCTTGTTCTTCTTCACCTCTCTTGGACAAGAGAGAGAACCTTCATCTTCAAGATAGGAAATGAGAGATGGGGAGGTGGTGGAAGTGAGAGTCTCACAAGATATACAAATAATACTAGCTCTCTTACAAATCTCCTACTCACTCTAATGGATGTAGCAAGTGATTAAGCTTAGAGAGAGAGAGGAGGCTGTAGGAAGCACTCAACTATAGAATAGGAACCTCACAAAGAGTTTGCAATGAATGCTCAACCTTGGAATGAAGCCCAAGGGGTCCTATTTATAGCTGGGGATGCCTCTTAGCCTTTGGGAACACTTTTGAACGAAAACTAGCCGTTTTGTGGCTTGCAACGGATCTATTTTCACTTGTTGCAACTCCACAACGGCTAGAATTGCTTTTTCTGCATTTCAGTACAGTCCGATCGGCCGAGTTTCTATAAAGGTAATTCGGCCGAACCACTAAGCGACAAGTCTGAAAGATAGACTGTCGGCCGAGTTTCCTTGGAGAAACTCAGCCGATCGGTCGACTTTCAACTTGGACCGATCAGTGGATCGACCGAGTTTCCCACCATAGAAACTCGACCGAACAGGGATCGGCTGAGTTGGTAACTCGGCCGATTGCCCAGAAAATTCCAGAATATATGGATCGGCCGAGTTTGGAATTCGGCCGACCAAATCCCTGTTATGGGTATTTTGGAATTTTCGTAAAACTGTAAAAATGATGGATTTTTGTGTCCCAATAATTTTTCTAAGCTTAATTACAAGTCATACAATCATTACAAGTGATTACAAAGCAATTCTAAGGTCATTTACATAGAGATCCCAAATTGCACACTTGTAGCTATTTTGACTTGTCTTTTCTCCAATTTGATATGCGCAAGTTAGGGCATTTGGAGTGTGTCTAAACCTAATCTGAAATCACTCAATGTAGAAGCATTAGACACCAATATGTGGAATGGTTAGTCATCATCAAAACAAGGGTTTAGTCAATTTAGACGTGAGTCAACATTGACCTAATTGACCTTGAGTCAACAGGGAAGACTGTCTAATACTCTAGAAAGGATAAGTTGAAACCCCCTAATTGTTACTGTGAGACCAACATATTTTCCTGGAGAACCCATAAATACTTCTGCTACGAAAAAGGGTTGTGATAAAAAACCTTCAATTTTTTGTGCTCTTGCCGTGGTTAAACGATCCTCTTCAGATAATTCGTCTAACCCAAGGATAGTTATAATGTCCTGAATTCCTTGTAACACTATGAAGTTTGCTTGACTCTTTGTGCAGTTTCATACTGTTCCTCACCAACGATACAAGGTTGGAGTATAGTGGATGTTGAATCTAAAGGGTCCACTACTGGATAAATCCCTTTGGTAGCTAATCCTCTTGATAGTACAGTAGTAGCATCTAAATGTGCAAATGTCGTGGCAGGGGTGCGTCGGTTAAATCGTCTGCAGGTACATAAATTGTTTGAATGGGGGTTATGGATCCTTCTTTGGTAGAAGTAATTCTTTCTTGCAAAGACCCCATTTATGTACTAAGGGTAGGTTGATAACCCACCGTAGAAGGCATTCTACTAATAAGGCGAATACCTATGATCCTGCTTGAACAAATTAGAAGATATTGTCGATGAATAGAAGTACGTCTTGCTCATTAACATCCCAGAAATACTCTGCCATGGTTAAGGCAGTCAAACCAACTCTCATACGAGCTCCTAGTGGCCCGTTCATCTAACCATAGACTAGAGCTACTTTGGATTCTGCAATATTTTATTCATTAATCACCCTGGATTCTTTCATTTCGATGTAAAGGTCATTTCCTTCATGAGTATGTTCACCTACTCCACCAAATACGGATATGCCCCCATGAGCTTTAGCAATGTCGTTGATTAATTCCATGATGAGTATTGTTTTACCCACTCCAGCTCCCCCAAACAGTCCAATTTTTCCTCCACGGTGATAAGGAGCTAAAAGATCTACTACTTTAATCCCTTTTTCAAAGATGGATAATTTTGTATCTAACTGGATAAAAGAGGGCACAAATCTATGAATAGGGGATGTTGTGCTATTATCTACAAGAACCAAATTATCAACGACTTCACCAAGAACGTTGAAAATTCGTTCGAGAGTAGTCCCACCAAGTGGAACACTTAGATGAGCTCCTGTATCAATCACTTGCATTCCTCTCATCAGACCATCCGTAGAACTCATAGCTACAACCCTAACCTATATCCTAATACACAACTTCACAAGTCACATTAATTTGCTGACCGATAGTATCTCGACCTTTAACTATCAAAGTGTTATAAATATTAGGTATCTTCCCCAGAGAAAAAACAACATCCACTACCTGGCCAATAATTTGAGCGATGCGTCCTAGGTTTTTTTCTTCATGTGTGGGAACCGCAGGGCCATAACTTTTAGGATTCATTCTCATAATTATGATAAAGTGAAATATGTCAAAATTGATTGGGAATATTTCTGAATTGAAACTGTCTGATAGCAAGTTGATCACTTAATTCAATAAGGAATGTAATCAATAAGGAAGTTAGCACTTGATTTAGTCAATATCCCCCAATTGAATCCAATTCAATCATTTACTCATTCAATGAGTCATTTTTCAAGTTCAACTAACCCAGATGTGATTAAGTAATTAAAACTTCATGAATCAATTTTTGTTCTTTCATTTTGGGTGACCTCCCTTGAAGTATTAACTAATGGAGGTGTAATAATATAACCGACTCCTCCTCTCTTTTTTGCAGATAGTAAGTTACATATCCAATTAGGATGCCAAAAGAGAAGGATCACCATATATAACACAAAAGTTCTCCCACAATTTTTTTTAGTCAGGCTTCTCGATCTGTCAATATACCTTGAGAAGTGGAAAGAATTGCAATCCTCATTCCACCTAAAATCTTAGGAATTTGTTGATAGTTAGAATAGAGTCTTAGACCGGGTCGACTGATACATTTTAAAATAGTTTTATGTATACCTTTCCTAGTCTTTCTTTGATGTCACAGTGTTAAAACCAAGAAATAATTGTTATTTTTCCTATCTTTTCTAACGTTTTCAATAAAACCTTCCTGTAGAAGTATTTTAACAATGTTTTTAGTCATATTAGTAGATATTATTCGCCAATCGCAAAGACCCATAGGATTAATTATGGATCCAACAATAAACAATAAAAGTATTGAATTATTTAGTCTTAGATCTTCTTTTTTGGATCTTGTATATATACACATGGCTTGGGTTATAGGTAAAGTTTGTACATTCTGTACATGTTTAGTGATATAATTTATTGTTATAAAACAAAAAATATATGTAAATGCTAATGAATGTTAAGAAAGATGGATATTTTCTCATTATATTCGGTTCGGCCCAATCTTTAAAAAAGGATTGGGCCGAGTTTTTAATTACACTTAGGAGAACAAATAAAAATTATCAAGCAAGTTGATCTGGCTTATCCATGTCTTCAAACTCAAACTTGATTTCCTTCCACACTTCACAAGTAGCGGCAAGCTCAGGGCTCCATTTGCAAGCTTCACAGATAATGTCATTACCTTGAGAAGCTAAATCATGCCCTTCATTATGAGCTTGTATGCATGCTTCTAAAGCCACTTGGTTAGCTACTGCACCAGGTGCATTTCCCCAAGGGTGTCCTAAAGTCCCTCCATCGAACTATAATACAGAATCATCTCCAAAGATCTCGGTCAATGCATGCATATGCCAAACATGAATACCCCCTGAAGCCACATGCAGAACACCTGGAATAGACACCCAATCTTAAGTGAAAAAGTTACCGCAGCTTCGGTCTTTTTCAATATAATCATCGCGTAGTAAATCAACAAAACCTAACGTTAGCTGACGGTCACCTTCCAGTTTACCAACTACTGTACCAGAGTGAATATGATCTCCATCAAACATATGTAATGATTTAGCTAGTACACGGAAATGCATACCATGATTCTTTTGTCTATCAATAACCGCATGCATTGCATGATGAATATGAAGAAGTAAACCGTCGTCATGGCAATATGCTATCAAGGTAGTATTTGCAGTGAATACCCCTATTAAGTAGTCATGCATTACAATAGGAACTCCCAATTCTGTAGTAAATATGGCTCTTTTGATCATTTCTTCACACGTACCTGTAGTAGCATTCAAGTAATGTCCTTTGATTTCACCTGTTTTGGCTTGTGATTTATAAATTGCTTCAGCACAAAATAGGAAACAATCTCTCTAATGCAGAAATGATTGTGAGTTCACGTTTTCATAATCTTTGGTAAAATCAAGTCCACCACGAAGACATTCATAAACCACTCTACCGTAGTTTTTCATAGATAATCCCAATTTTGATTTAATAGTACATCCCAATAGGGGATTACCATATTTGTTCAATTTATCTCTTTCAACTTGGATACCGTGAGGTGGACCCTGGAAAGTTTTGGGATAAGTAGGAGGAATTTACAAATCCTCCAAATGTAGAGCTCGTAGATCTTTAAACACAAATACATTACCTACCATGGAAGTAAACATGTTGGTAACAGAACCTTCTTCAAAAAGGTCTAAAGGATAAGCCACATAACAAAAATATTGATATTCCTCTCAAATAACAGGTTCGATGTGGTATCATCATCCTTTGTAACGATCTAGACCAGTGAGTCCATCAGTCCACACAGTTGTCCATGTACCAGTAGAAGATTCGGCAGCTATGACAATACCTACTTCCTCAGATGGAACTCCCAGTTGCAGAGTTACCCAGAATGCTGCCAAGATATTAGTGTCTTTGGTTTGATATTCAGGAGTATAATAAATCAATTTGTAATCTTTATAACCGGCTTTGAATCCAACACCTGTTTTAGTCTCTGTTTGGGGTGACATAAGTCCCTCCCTACGACTCTTGAATTTAAAATTCTCACAATGATAAGGTCTACTCGACATGAAATATTCATGAATGAAACCTTTCCAAAAAAAAAGAATCAATTTTCAACGAAACTAATTTTATTCACTAATTTAATTAATAAGACTATGTATTTGATTTACCAAATACATCATTATTGTATACTCTTTGTTATGTATGGCGCAACCTCATACTTATTTTTGATAATTTATTAAATCAAACAAACCCTCTTTTTCTTTGAATTTAAATATCTAATATACTAAGAAAATTTCCCTCTTGAGAGTTATATATGTTGTATATATAAATCCTAGATGTGAAAATTAGCATAATTCATCCAAGGTATTAAACACAAATGGACTCAAATACATATACAAAAATACAAAAAAATAAAATAAAAAACAAGGGCCTATGAGAATAATAAATGAATCATAAATCAAGTTTAGGTTCGAATTCCATAAATATAAATAATCAAATATATATATATATATATATATATATATATGGATCAAATCATATATAATGAGAGATAAATAAGATATATTTCCTCATTCATTATTCTTATACTTATTTTCTTGCTTGTTTTCTTATTGAGAAGGATATTATGAAAAGGTCTGGGTCCATTTAGATAATGAAGATTTGATTCTAGGTTATGTTTCAGGGAGGATTCGACACAGTTTTATACGTATGCTACCAGGGGATAGGGTCAAAATTGAAGTAAGTCGTTATGATTCAACCAGAGGATGTATAATTTATAGACTTCACAACAAAGATTTGAATGATTAGGTTTTTTTTTGCATTCTCCTCGTGGGACTATAATTCAAGATTATAAAATGAAAGAGATTTTTTTTCTTTCAAACAAAGATTGAATAAAAAAATAAAAAAATAAGGAATTCTAAATATGAAAATAAGAGCTTTTGTTCATAAAATTTGTGAAAAATGTCGGCTGATTCATAGGCATGGAAGAATTATAGTGATTTGTTCCAACCTGAAACATAAACAAAGACAAGGATAAGGACAATATTTCTTAAAATAAACTAACTTTAGGAAGGACTCATGTAAGTAAAAAAAAAGTTCAATTTTTTTTAATATGAAATGGATATCTCTGTATATTTCTGACTCATGTTTATGAGATGATAAAAGATGGAAAAACCTATACAAAGAATTTCTTTGCATGGGAATGGACATAATGGTTCACGAAAAACTGGACGTAGAATACCAAAAGGAGTTATTCATGTTCAAGCGAGTTTCAACAATACCATTGTAACTGTTACAGATGTATGAGGTCGGGTGGTTTCTTGGTCCTCTGTTGGTACTTTTGGATTCAAGGGTGCAAGAAGAGGGACACCTTTTTCTGCTCAAGACACAGCACAAAATGCCATTCAGACAGTGGTGGATCAGGGTATGCAACGAGCATAAGTCATAATAAAGGGTCCTGGTCCCGGAAGAGATGCAACACTACGAGCCATTCATAGAAGTGGTCTAGTTTTAAGTTATGTACGCGATGCAACCCCTATGCCACATAATGGATGCAGACCCCCTAAAAAAAGGCGTGTATAAAAATAAGAATTAAATGGATTTCAAGAGAAATAAATGATTTACCAATCATAATATATTAGTATGGTTCAAGAGGAAGTAGCAGATGCCACTTGAACACTACAGTGGAAGTGTGTTGAATCAAGAGTAGACAATAAGTGTCTTTATTATGGATGTTTCGTTCTGTCCCCACTTATGAAAGGTCAGGCCGCTACCATAGGTATTGCGATATGAAGGGTTTTACTTGGATAAATAGAAGGAACATGTATCACACACACAAAATTTGAGGGGGTACCACATGAGTACTCAACAGTAGTAGGTATTGAAGAATCTGTAAATCTTAATGAATTTGAAAGAAATTGTATTGAGAAGTAATCTATATGGAGTTCAAAATGCATTCATTTGCGTATAAGGCCCAAAATGTGTGTCTGCTCAAGATATCATCTCACCACCTTTTGTAAAAATAGTTGACACTACACAACATATAACTAACCTGACGGAGCCTCTTGATTTGTGTATTGAATTAGACATCAAGAGAGATCGTGGGTATCATCAAAAATCCACAAATCACTCTCAAGAAGGAAGTTATCCTATAGATGTGGTATCCATGCCTGTTCGAAATGTGAATCATAGTATTTATTCCTATGGGAATGGGAATGAAAAAAAAGAGATCCTTCTTCTAGAAATATGGACAAATGGACGTTTAACTCCAAAAGAAGCACTTTATGAGGCTTCTCATAATTTGATTGATTTATTTATTCCTTTTCTACACACGGAAGAGGAAAACACTAATTTGGAAGAAAATCAAAACAAATTGACTTTACCCCTTTTTACCATTCATGATGGATTATCTAATCTATAGAAAAATAAAAAAGGAATTGCATTGAAATCTATTTTTATTGACCAATTAGAATTGCCTTCCAGGACCTATAATTGTCTCAAAAGGTCCAATATACATACATTATTGGACCTTTTGAGTAACAGTCAAGAAGATCTTATGAAAATCGAATATTTTAGAGCAGAAGATTTAAAATAGATATTGAACATTCTACAAAAATGTTTTGCAATGGATTTACCTAAAAATAAGTTTTCATTTGAAATCATTTACAATTACTTCATCTTTTTATTTTTTTCTTTTAGAATTTTAGAACAATTTTCTAATTATAATTTAAAATAATAGAAAGATAAAAAATCATTTTTGGGTTTTTAAGTGAATCGATATAATATATTCGATAATATATTCGTGGAATTTGTTCATAATAAAGTACAAAATTTTAGGTATCTAGGGAAAATTCATTTTGAAAGAACTATTCCCTAGATACCCATTATGTCGCGTTACAATTGAATCAATTTAAAAAAGACCTAATGTCAGAGATTTATCAATAGGTAATGTTGCACCAATACCTAACCAAAGTGCAACTGCGGTACCAATAAAAAAGAATGTTGTATCTACTAGACAATGGAATGGGTTTTGGAATTTATTGACATTCTCTAAAAAGGGTACTATTAATAATCCTAGTGGTACTAAATCCATTAAAAGAACACCTAGTAACTTATTAGGTACATTGTGAAGTATTTGAAATATAGGAAAGAAGTATCATCCAGGTAATATTTCCAAAGGAGTTGCAAATGGATCAGCTGGTTCACCAATCATTGACGGTTCTAGAACAACTAAGTCTATGATCAGTACTTTGTGAAGTATTTGAAATATAGGAAAGAAGTATCATTCGGGTAATATTTCCAAAGGAGTTGCAAATGGATCTGCTGGTTCACCAATCATTGATGGTTCTAGAAAAACTAAGCCTATGTTACATGCTATAGTACCTAGAATTACTATGGGAAAAATATATAAAAGATCGTTGGGCCATGTAGGTTCCCCATAATAATTATATCCCATTCCTTTAGCCAATTTAGCTCTTAATACAAGATTGTTCAAATCAGGTTTTTTTGTTATTGGGATAGGTGAATTATTATGGATCCATCCCCCAAAGGAACCAGACATGATAATTTTTCATCATCTGACTCGAGCAAGAATCAAAAGAATGTAAAAAATGTATCTATGTAAAAAAATAGTTTCTACATGTCCATAAGGATGGAACGACTCAGTGTAAGAAAAGATTTCTCAGATTTGGTATTCTGGAGTTCCAATTATTAATTATTCATGTTGAATTTTGTTTTTACAAATAATTGCTCAATATACAAGTGGGTTTACAAATTTGATCATGATCAAATGCTTTTTGGATAGTCTCATGGCTTGTAATTACTGTCTATCTACACAATTTCTTGAATCTTCTTAGTACAAATGATTTTCTTGTTACTAATACAGTCTAGCCTCTGTTCTTCCTTAGATTCCCTATATAACTCTGATAGTATTATGGATCTGGATTAATGCAAAGGAAATGAATGCATGTCTATACTATAATTACTATAATACATCTACAATATTATGTATATATATAAATATATATATATATATATATATATATAATATAAACATAATATAAATAATCATAATAGATACAACATAATTTGGATTATGTTGAATCACTTATTCTACGGGATCTGACGGAGCCTTCTCTTCAGTGACACAAATTCAGGTAAAATCATGGAAACAGTTCTCCTTAATCGAACCAGCCTACCCTTTGCTACGTATACGTAGGGATACTTACATTTTGATTGGATGCAGAAACACATTTACTTGTGATTTTCAATGTGGCAGGTAAAATCATATATCCACATGGCCCCATCAATAGTTCAAGTCACACACTCCCATAATCCATTTTCTCTTTAGAGAATGCACTTCAACTATTTGTATCAAAGTATCAAATAAAAAGTACAATACTGTAACGACCTGCACTTTTGAGTGTCTAAAAGACCTTAAAGTCACAGATCGTTAATCATAATTTCCAGGATCAGATTCATGAAATAATACAAAATAGTAAACAATTTCCATTAATGATCAAATATTTACATGTTTAGATAAAAAGCTCCTCTAAGGAGTTACATATCTTTTAAACAGAATTAACTTTTACATGTGTGAAGATAAACCATTAAGACTAGACCTTCATGATTAAACTGTAGTGTCTTCAACATCTTTATCTGTACCCTCATGTCCACGAATCAAGTATATCTGATACCTAAAACGCCGATAAACAAATACGTGATCAGTATATTTCTATATTGGTACGTGGGTTCAAACAATAATCACAAGTACATATATAAGCAAACATCTTTATCTTGAATATAAGAAAATAAACTTGTTTTCATATTCTAACCCTTATCTTAGTCCACTACCTCAGGTGTAATGACTGTCCCTCCGGGGCTCGTGTGCATTGCCCTTAAGATCAGTCTGACCCAGGGTTCAGAATGTAGTTATTTACTTTACTTGATACTCATATGAACTTTATAGTTTGCAAGAACTAAATAAATAAGAAAGCAGTTTACTTGTCGTTCAATCTCATTGAGAAACATCGGCAATCTCAGAATTTGATACATGTATTCATAAGTGTAACCACGTACCTTATGCCATCACAGAAACTATTTAGAGCATCTTATGTACTTTAGGAAATGCAATCCAAACATCCAATCAACTAAGCACGTAATCAACAAGTATCTGAAACAAAGCATACTACGTGTGTGTCACCACATATTCACATTACATTATTTACATCTAGATTTGATCCTAAACTAGGGTTTAGGGCTATCTCATTTTTGGAACTGGGATTAGGGATACCAACCCTAATTCTATCATATCATGGTTTCTCAGATTACAAATTTAGTTATGCATATTAGGTTAAACCCAAATTATCACCTTAAGTATATTAGACTACTAATTACCTCTAGTTCACGTTAACATCATTAAGATTATCTCAAGATGTTCACATTGGTTCTAAAACCCTAAAACAATATATATAAGATTACTAATCTGGAATCATCCATTATTCATTATTATCAAGGTTTTACTCATTATCCATGGCAAGATCAGGTGTTAGCCTAAGATGAATGAATCTATTCAATTAAGCATCAAATTAAACAAAACTAGGTTTTCCTTCACATTAAACACATCTAAACATGTGTTGTATATACTTTTGGAATATGAAGCCTATTTAGACATTGATCATATTTTATTTGTGTTCTCCTCATTTTTCCAATCGATTTGATAAATATATTTGTTATATTTTGAGCATCCTAGCATTTTCTATAAGTTTCACAAATATATCATTAATCAACCAATAGGGGAGCGCCAAGTCAGCGTTTATTACATTTTATTAGTTGATTGGGTAAAGGAGGAAATGACTTGATCGCCATCATCTAGTACACATGTGCGGAGGGATAATTAAGTCATCTGACTATATTTCCCCATCTACCTTGCGTAGTTCGACTCTAGGCGTTTGCGACGCATGCCCGATCGCCGTCAACGCCAGACCGACTTCAAGCACGGCCTCCTTTGATTCCATCAGCTACCGCCACGCTGCCGCACCAGGCCCACCTCCCGTCTTCGCCCCTTCTTTTCCGACCCACGTTATGCATGTCAGGACTAGCGACTCTGTCGTACAGATGTCAGCCTAAGCGCGGGTAGGAGATCCTCCGCCCACCTTCTGTGAGCGTACGCCCACAAGCCACAACATCGGCCAACACCGACTCTACCGTAGGCCACTGCACCCTAGTGCTATTCATGATCTCCAGGTTGTAGGTGATGCCATCCGATGCCAGCAACGGCTAGTGGGTGCTTACTTCCCGTGCACCACCACCATTTCGACTCTGCCTAACCCTCTCTCTGCGTAGATACAAGCAGATGGGCCGCCGCTGCAGTATTCATAGTCCTGACCTCCCTGCACCTGAGGGCGTCATCTCTAGGCATCCCCTTGCATCTTCGACCAGTGCTCTCCCTGGTGTCCAACCTCCCCCTCTGGACTCACGTGTTGGTGCCGCCCTTGAGTCTCAAAGTGGTCCAGAGACCTATTACAGCCATCGACCATGGTTTAGTATGGGAGCAGCGAGGCAATGGTCTCCTCCCTTCACCCCCCTCTGGCAATCCGGTCATGAGCAAGAGCCGTCGAGGTTTCCCCTTCTCTGCATGTGAACACGAAGCAGCTAACCACCATAGATGTAATGGTGGCGCCCAAGAGCCCTTGACGGTTGAGTGCCAGGGAGAGAAGGCGGGGTAGATCGGAGAGGTTGTCCCAGCGGTCAATGCATCCAACAGGCGGCATGCTACCCTGGCCACATGGGCACCCCCTTGTTGCGGCTAGGTATGGACTTATGAAAGGGCACGCCAAGGAGGATAGGGACTCCCACATATATATAGATGCTATCCATTAATCTTTCTCCCTTCGTAGTTTGTTTCTTAATCAAACTTCTCACAATTCTCCTTTCTCTCATATTACCATAACAAGGATGTAATAATTTAATTGAAGTTTACTTAGGACCAAAGCATAGGACCATGAGTCACAATAAAACCCATTATAAAGGTGGCTAGTCAACTTTCCTAACAATGTATCTTAATTCATTAATATAGATGATCAAACCCAATCTTTCTTTTAAACCATGTTTCCTATTTCTTTTAGGGAACTTACGTTATTTGGCTTCCAAGAAAAAGTGGATAATCTTTTAGTTAAATATCTAATCCACATATTATCTTGGATTATCTTAGAAATCCTCTCATTATCTTAACTTGTAATTATCCTTCAACATATCAAAAAGGCAACCCAAGGTAACACTATTTGGTGTCCCAACCATTGTGTTTCCAATAATGGAAAGATAAGTATTCTTTTAATTATCTAATCACGATATTAACTTTATTCTCTTTTGGAAAACATTTATCAATATCGAAAGTCATTACTATTTATTAATGCATGAATTCCTTTTATCTATTTGTCTTGTGCCAAAAGCACTTGTGCGACAAAGGCAATTAACATTACTATTCCACCAATAAAATCATTGAGAAATTATCAAATTAATTCATGCATCATATTTTATAGTTCAATTTTACCAAAATTTGAGGATATTACAAATACTTTGGGGTTGAAGAGAAATATCCAAATAACATGACTTATTTTTTTCAATAATCCACATTTGTAGCAATGAGATACTATAGTTCCTCTCCAAAAAAAAATAGATGATCCATTACAAATATCTATGATTTCACTTATTTATCAAATTTATAAAAAATCTTTATAAAGGACATGAAATACCTAGCTTATGTATCATTGGGAAGTGCATTAACATAAATACGGAAGTAAGAAGAGGCAATACAAAAGTATGTAAACTATAAAAATGGGTCAAAGTGGATTGACCTACACTAGCACTTCCGTGCATTAATTCTACCAAGGGTGATTCTATTACAAGAATAGTGTCAGATACACCTGTCACAATTTTTACTACCCAATAACCAATTTGGTCCTGAGGTAAGGAATAACCAGTTACACCAAAAGATGCAGTCAATACACCCAGAACTACACTTGTAACCCAAGTTAATTCTCTGGATTTTTTAAATCCACTGGTGAGATACACGTGAAATATGTGCAAGATCATCATAGAACCATCATACTTGCCGACCATCGATGAACTGATCGAATTAACCAACCAAAGTTGACCTCAATATTTATATATTGAACAGTGGAAAAAGCCTCTGTAACGGTTGGACGATAGTCAAATGTCATGGCAAAACCCGTAGCTACTTGTACTAAAAGACAAGTAAGTGTGATCCCCCCTAGGCAATAAAATATGTTGTCATGAGGGGGAACATATTTACTTGTTATATCATCTGCAATCGCCTAAACCTCTAGACGTTCCTCAAACCAATCGTATAGTTTATTGAGATAGGTGCAACAAGAGAACTACCCCTCTTAGAACCATATATGAGACTTTCATCTCGTATGGCTCAAGCAGAAACATGCAAATACTAGTTTACAAATATGTAATAGATAGAGGAATACATAGAGTTGAACATAGTAAAATAAGAAATTGAAAGATTTTGTTGAAATTATTTGTTTGGAAATTTCCTAAAAAGCTAATCATAGGTTCTTCTCTCCATTGGAAGAATAGGACCATTATGCTCATTAATAAACTTGTTGAAGAGATGAAATAGAACCAAGGTTTATCTTTTTGATTAGAGGTTGAATCGATCATTAGAAGAAGAATTAGGCCAAAAATTAAGATACATTCTGGGAAAATGAAACTTCCATTGAACAAAAGCAAATGAAGCAATTTCATAAAAATTCTCATAGAATCAAGAATGAAGTTTTTATTTTGTACATGCCAGATCATGAATTAGTAACTGCATCCAATCTCTGAAAAAGTCCCAATTTTGCTATTTTTGGAATGGAATATTTACAAAATCCCCATGAATAGGAATGAATACGATCAAACCTTATTCCATGATAATTTCATAAGATTCCTCTTTTTTAAGCAAGCCCCGAGAAGGCTTGGTTGATCCATGATTTATGTTTCATCTTTCTTTTCCTTTTTGTTTATTTCGAGAAAGATGTCGATCAATTCTGATTCTTTACTATTGATTCTTTTCTGATCGAGATGTATGGATCCATGGATCTATGTGTCTATAGAGATCCTTTTCATGGATTAATGAAAATGTGCAAAAGCTAGATTTGCCGCTGCCATTTTAATAGTCTCTTCCTTTTTGTGTATGGCATCACCACTCCCTTTGGCTGCATCTACTAATTCAGAACTTAATTTGAAAGCCATATTTTGACCCAGACGTTTTTGGGATGCTACTAATAACCAATGAATGGCACTTGATTTTCCTTGTGTAGATCCTATTTCATAGGAACTTGATGACTTGATCGGCCTACACATCTTGCTTTTACTGCTATATCAGGAGTTACTCCACATGTTGCTTGACGTAAAACAAATAGTGGATTTGTTTCTGTCTTTTGTTGAATCTTTTTCACGGCTCGATAGATAATTTAATAAGCCAATGATTTTTTTCCATGTTACAAAATATAGTTAACAAACATGTTAACTAATCGATTATGATAAATTGGATCGGATTTTGCAGTTTTTTCATTTGTAGTATCTCGACGTGACATGAGCGTGAAAGAGGTTCAAGAATCAATTTTCTTTTTATAAGGATGAAAAATGAATCACTTATTTTGGCTTTTTGACCCCATATTGTAGGGTGAATCCCGAAAGATATGAAAGATCTCCCTTCAAGTCATACATACGACTTTCATTGAATACGACTTTCCACAAAATTCTATATGTATGTATGAGATTGAGTATGGAATTCTGTTTACTCACTTTAAATTGAGTATATGATTCCCTCATTTTCGTACTAGGATTGGAAATCTTGTATTTTACATATCCATATGATCAAGTCCTTGGGTTTCTGAAATAGTATAATGTAAAAAGAAGTGCTTTGAAACATTGCTATTTGACTTAGACCTATTCTAAAAAAGTTGAGATATCTCAAATTTTTGTTGACACGGACGAAGTAAGGGAAAACCTCTGAAATGATTTCAATATTGGACCTTGGACATCAAAAAGTTCTGAATCAAATCTCTTTAGAAAGAAGATCCTTTGTCTCATAGTAGCATGCTCAAGTCCCCTTAAGAAACTTTCATTATTGGGTTAGCCATACACTTCACATGTTTCTAGTGATTTACATGGAATCATCAAATGATACAAGTCTTGGATAAGAATCTACACCGCACTAGAACGCCCTTGTTGATGATCCTTTACTTTGACATCATCTAGGGTTCCTTGAACAATGTGATATCTCACACCGGGTAAATCCTTAACCCTTACTCCTCTTACTAATACTAAAGAAAGTTCTTGTAAATTATGGCCAATACCAGGTATATAAGCAGTGATTTCAAATCCATAGGTTAATCACATATGTACAAAATAGTTCCAAGTTACTCAATCATGATGTACTTAACCATCCTTGGCCATAAAAAGGAACAAGCCATTATTTTGGACAAATGAAAGTACAATATTACCATTAAAATTGTAGCATTGTTGAATCCTTACAGGGACCTTATTAGCTGTTAAATTTTATAGGTAGATTTACAAGTTGTAAACAAAACATAACCCATATGTCATCTTAAAAGTCCAATTGATGTATATTTTATGCTATTTTAATGATTTAAGTATAGTAAGGCTATAAGGTAGCATGGATGAGCTACCTTTACTATTGGGGTTTTGTTCAATGACTAGTTCAACAACATTACTGTAGAGAAACCTTAAAAAATTATACAACATCTCCAAAGCAGTGAGGAGAGATATATATAGGACCACTTTCAATATTTTGTCTTAGAAACATCATAAAATGCTATCTGTAAGGACATTTACACTTGTATATCAAATGTTAGTTCTTTCATACTTAAAAAGAAATATCCATTGTATAGAAGAAAATTATATATAGGGGTTAACAAAGACATCAATGTTTGTATATCCATATAAACTATACCAAATTGTTTATAAAAGATCATCTTTTAGCATATCAGAGGTTCTAAGATCAAGATTAGTGTTATGCATGTAATAAGTAGGTAAAAAATGGGGTGTGGTGTAGCCCAAGTGGAGCATCTCGACACTCTACAATGTAGAGACCCATGTTAATTCTAGCTAACTATAGGATTAAATAAGAAAATCACATTGATTGAGCTTGTCGTAATGCCCTTAGAACATGGCTTGTTTTGGGGTTTACCTTGCCAGGGGGTAACATAGTGGCACGCTCTGAGAGAGGGTTTATCATTTTAAATTAAAAGTAGGTAAGAAATGTATTGAAAGTTGTATGACTTGTCTCAAGGGTGAAGAAAAACATCAAAAAAAAAGGAACCATGAAAAATAGAAGCAAAGACCCATGCTTTATCCTCCAAAAGCTTCAAGAAAGCACCTTTCTTAGATAACAAGGTGGATATTGAGAAAAGAAAGAACAAAAGAGGTGTATTTAACCATGTATATGAGTTTTCAACTTGAAGCACCATGGAATTTTTCCATGGTAAAGGATAGAATGGGAAAAGAACAAGAAAAAGAAGTTAGGAGAGAAGAGCTTACACATAAGGAACAAAAAACTATTCTAGAAGGCTTAAATTTGTCCTGAGTAGGATGGATACAAAGCATATACCAACATGCATCCACAATCAATAAGATTTTTGTCTCTTCGAGGCCTGCTCATCACCTACTAATGGTTTTCATCGGTCTTGAGAAATAACAAGAAGTTTGGAAAAATGTTTTCCAGATGGTAGTGTTGAGGGGTAATTATAGCTAGGATGGTAAAGAAAGAAGGTCAAGGGGTCATGTTTCCTTCGGTTAATTGGCTGATTATTCCACCATATTTATGTGTCCAAAATCTCACACAACTGACAACCAGTGAAAATTAGAACTTCCATTAGTTGGTGACATACAAATCTTTGATTGGTTGACTCACTCAAAACAACCATCAATTGTCTAACGAAGAACAACCATCAGTTGATGAAGCAAAATAAGTATCAAAAGGTACACTTACCCTAATCTCCACACTAGTCTATCATAAGGGATTAGTACCTTATGAAAAAAATTCAAAAGACAAAAAATAAGATAAACTTAGAGCCCTAAAAAAAGTAAAATCACATATATCTCCACAAAAGTACATAAAATTGAATATATAGAGCAACTAAAATCCAAATTGGCTCAAATTTGAATAGTATTTCATCAACTAATATCAAAGAACAACTGAAAGTTAATTACAAAACTAAGCACCAAGTTAATACAAACAAGAATGTTTAAGAACTAAGACATGTCATGGGCCTTACAACATGAAAGTGTAACAATGTTCTAGGAGGCATTTTTCTTCTAAAATTATGTCTCTAAAACACTATGTGACTTGGGTTTCATAAATACTTTTGATTTGGATGTTTGTTTCTAGTCCGACAACTGATAATATCTTCCTTTTCACATTGTCATTTCCATCTATCTCTTCTGATTTCTTAATTTACTTTCTCTCTATCTTATATTATTGAAATACATACCCAAGTCTTCTGAGAAACCTAACAATGAAACCTAAATTAAAAAATATACCACTCAAACTTTACAATGTACTACAATAGTCCAATCTACTTTATCACATTTCTCACTTTTGAGACCAACAAATATTTGTTATAAGAATAGTTGCAATTTCTACTAATATGGTTCTTGATATTGGTAGCAAGGCCAAACATTTAGCTAATAAATGATAAATAGTATTGGGTCACTTAGATTCTAGACTAACCATTATAGTTGGAAACTAATGTCTCTACATGTTAAGGCTAGTTATAACATTGATATTATTTTCATCAACATGGATGTTTTAGCATATTTATATCCTCTTTATTGATGACATTGTAGGTATCATTATAAGCATGTTCTTGGTGACCACTATTTGGGAAAACAACATACTTCATGCTTCTCCATATTTAAGAAACATAAGATTTGGTGTTATATATTTTTGTATAATCTGGACTATTTAATAAGTGTTAACTATATCCAATGGTTTAAAAGCGATACTAGTCAAGTGATAAGTGGATTTTACATCAATCTTATTGAGGCACTTACATACATCATCAACAACAAGTAAAACTTAGGACCTAGGAGAAAATAATAGGATGGACTAGAAATAATGTACAAGATTATGAGTATACATGTGTATGACTTGATGGAACAAAACATGGACAACTAGAATTTTCTAGTTGGATACCATGAGGACTAAAAATATACCATTATTGAGAAACATCTTAGTGGTCTCATGTATTTGTGTTATGAATTGTTTGAGGATGGTGGTCTTTGCATAAAATTTATGAAAGATTGTGATATTTTTTAGGTGTAGATTAGAAGTCTCCTAGATATAATGTATTGATCATGCGTCCTATTATTTTGGTGTACCTCATTATTACAAGGCTAATCTCAATGGCAAGTACCACATTACACTTTACTAAGTTGGGTCATGATCCAAAGTCCATGGATGCTTGTTTTCTAACACTTAGGCTTGTTTGTTTGCTTTACTCCTTTGACTTGTATTGTGGTAAGTAATTCCCATGTCATGAACATAACACATCACTTTCTTTACTGATATTCCTCATTCAATGGTTACTTTGCTCTATTTTTCTTGACTCTTTTTCAGGCCTCACTACTATAGAATGGGTATACATCGGCTATTTTTTCAAGAATCACTACTATAGAATGGGGTATGACATCGGTTATTTTTTCAAGAGAAACCAACAATAGTATCTATAGCATCACTTATAAGTAGACAACCACCATGAATAGACCAACCAAGAAAATATGGCTACACTTGCTTTTTGTTTTCGGTCTCTTATCAAACAAACTAACACTATTTATCACTCATGCAAATAGAATTTTGTGCAATTTTTTTGCAGGCATTTTGTTTGTCTCCTAAAAACAAACGTAGTCAGTTATGATTAAAAAACTGATAGGATAAAGTGATACATGTATCATATATCCCACAAGAAATAAATGGTCTTTCTGGGAGGTTGGTTTGGATGCTATTAATGAGAAAAATATTCACACCATGCGACCCACACAATTTTTTCATGCCACTTCTTATTTCTTGATGGTTTTCTTATAAGAAATGAACGACATATGTATTGTTGGGTTTTGGGGTAATGTGGAAATTTGTCAACTATATCCAACAAGAATGTTGTATGTATGTCGATGTTTTTTATCTAGTAACCGATGAGGAATACATTTCCTCATCAGTTTCCTATATAACCAATGGGATAAGTCTTACTTTACCCTACAATAAACCCTTTCCTCCTCTCCCCTACCTTTGTTTCGCTTTGAAGGGAAAGTTTTACTACACTAATGATTATGATTTCTCTCCCTGCCATAGTTGCACACCTGCATAGCTTCCTTTATTGATTCTTCCTTCATTGTTGCTTCCTCTTCCATTACCAGTTCCTTCTCAATCCTCCTCGCCATTGTTGCTCCTGCTTAACTACTTTTTCTTCCTCCTCTAGCAGGTGCGACCTCCTCCAACAGGTATTCTCTATCACCTCCACTACCATTGTATCTCGCGACATGTGGCCTCTCATCTAATTCTAGCATGTGTGCCAGCTTCCTCAAATGCTAACCTCCGCCAACGTCAGGCTATTATGGAACATGTGGCCTTACTTCCTTGCAATTTCTCCTTCCCTATCTACTTCTCCATCTCCTCCTTCCTCCTCGCTCCTCCTTCCCCTTTATCTTCTCAACTGAGAAGAAATTATGAAGGGCAGGGGAAGGAGGGGAGAGGAGGACCAAGGAGAGGGCAAAGTGAGATTGATATAATATTTGTCAAAATTGTAAAATTATGACGAAATTGAATTAATGGAGATTAATTTTTATTAGTAGTGACATTTAAATACCAAAATTATGATGAACAATAATTGGATTATGATGAATTGTATTGTGATAAAAAACAATTAGATTATGATGAATTGTATGATTTTGATGAATGCATATATGTAACCATATATTTAATGATGATACATGCTAAATTGTGTAATCAAATAAGTATTTAATGATGATCTCATCTATGTTGTAATGATTACACTTGCATGAAAAATGACTCAAAATTAACTTGATATGACAATGATGTTTATGTTGACTCTAAATTAACTCTAAAGTTTTGAATAAACTCTAATTTGTAAATAAACCTTAATTTGGCAATAAACCCTAATTTGTGAATAAACCCTAATTTGTGAATAAATACTAATTTGTGAATAAAACCTAATCTGGACTAGAAACTCATCCAAGATTTACTCATTCTGAGTAAACCTTTGATAGTTCTTGGTAAATTTCTTGGATTCAAAATAATTGACCATGTTCTTTTTTCACCTGATTGTTTAATGATTAGTCTATTTTTTATGATAATTAGATGAAGTTGGCTGCCCAAGTAAAGGAGGGAAAGTTCACCCCTCAGAATTGGTGGTTGCTCTAGGGACATAAGATCATCTTGGATGTGCTAGGGGCGTTGGAGCTGAGTATGGGATAATATTTTTTTGGCGCATCCTGGCATAAGTGAAAACAAGCCAAGAAAGGTGAAGTGCATGCAAAGTACATGCAGAGAATTATAGATGTAGCCTTGGAGAAATATGTAGCTTCTCAGGCAACGCACAAACTAGCTTCTCAAACAGTCACATAACTGGTTCATCACTTGCCCACGAAGTGTATTGAGAGTAGTCCTATGGACCTGTAGGGAACAACCTAGGTACGATTCAATTGAATTCAATTTATATTAACTTATCATAAAATAATCCTTCAAGTCAATATTAATGTTCATCAAATTAAATATTGTGTTTTATGAAAATGTAGAAGGGCAAAAGAGGTCATCTTGCCATTGAAGTTCTAGCAGGAAACATCGTGGAAGATGTCAAGGAAGATAATGATGATGTGGTTCATGGTATTCATCTTCCCACTAATCACTATCATGTGAGAGTCATATGTGTCATTCTAGGAATGAACGAGGTACCTCTCCCATAGGATCACCAAGGTACCACCACAGTCGGAGAGGTAGAATGTGACTTCACTGGGTGGCCCAAACCACTCATTATATTTCTACGAGTATTTCAAATGTAGATTAAAACTTATAAAAAATAATTGATAGCTAATATTAAAATACATGTATGCAGCCTATAACAACTAAGAAGCCCCTTAAAGTTATGAAACCTTCATCCTCTCATTTTATTCCACAGGATTTATTTGACTCCTTAGGCTCTCACTTCCAGACGTTGACATGATGCTTAAACACTATAGATCAAACAAATACCATTGTTATCAACCTTGGAGAGAATATGGTAGGTGTACAAAGGCACAATGGTATAGTGTTGACAAATCTTTCTGAGGTATTTAAGTATGATTGGTTGAACACATCAATGATTGAACTTTTGATATGGTGAGTGTGAATGTTGTATCATATGTTAAATTTTTTTAATTGTTTCCTACATATAAACTGAGTATTGGTTATATAATATGTTTTCATAATTTGTATTACACAACTCACAACTTTGTAATAGCAAATGTGGGATTTCTAATGTCATCACTGATTAGCAATGTAGTTAGAGATCCGAGTGGTGTGAAAGAATATGTGACTACTATGATGTAGTATTTTGGTGCTTCCTAGATTCTCATCTTAGCTCCCTTCAAGCTTAAGTGAGTTTTTGGCTTAGTTGTTAATATGTATGACCTATGGATACAATTTTGTACTGAGATTTAATTTTTTATTTTATTTTCCTTCTATTGACTGAGAGGTATGCACTGGAAATTATTAGTGATTGCTCTTAAGACTTGGAGGGTATATGTCTTTGATCCTTCAGGTGAAAAATTGTAACCAAATGCGAGACCTCCAATGAAATTGGTGATTCACGCGTAAGTATAGTTTCTCGGTGACCATTCTCTTTGTTAGTGTTTATATCACTAATGACAGTTTAATAACACAACATATATGTTAATTTAACATATAGGGGTGTGAAAGCATTCTGTGATGGTAGATAAGAAAAAGAAATCAGTTACTTTGACAAGTGTTAATGTATAGTCTTCTCATTCTAAATGCATAATATATGATCAACTCTACTTGATTACATTTATTACTATAATTGTAAATCTACAAGACCCTATACAAAATAATGGTTGGGCATGCACATATGATGTGATGTTTTATATGTAGGAAATTTTCAATCATGCAGAACAGATAAAATGTATATAGGATGTAAGTTAGTAGTCTTGGATCATATTTTAATCAAGGAGTGTCATTACCACAATCAAATCTTATTATCTTTGCAATTTTTGGAGAAGACTGACCCCTATACATTGGATCATCTAAATGACCTACGTGAAAAGTGGGCATCCTGCTTCATCAAAAAAATGTGGATTTGAATGAAAAGTTTGAGGTTTGATTGATATTTTTGGTAGTTTGAACATTGATGTTAGATTTTTGATATGTATTTTATGAGTGTGAGTTGAATGTTGATATGTAAAATTGTGACTTAAAATATGAGATGGCAGATGAAGTTGATATGTATTTTGTGAGTTTTAATTCAATGTTAAGGGCATATTTATGTGTGAATTTGAATGCTATATATGAGGAAGAAAATGATGTTTGTTTGTGCATATATGTATGAATTTGAAGTGTGGATGATAAGGAAACAATTGAGGCGTGAGTTAATGGATTTGTGTGCCATTTGAGTTGGAAAAAATGATACAATGTGGCTTGTATAATTTTATCTTTTTCTTGAAGGTGTGTCGTCCTGTTGTTAAGCTACGGTACTTGTAGAGAGCCTGCTATTCTTTAGAACTTTCAGTTTTGAAGAATAAGGCTCCAGATATGCTAGCAGGCTAGATAACAGGTATGCAGGCATGTTATATTGAAAAAATATACACATTTATCGTCAGTTAATTGGGAATAAAAGACTATATAAATATTCTCCATCTGTGATTTACAAACATTCAATGATATACACCCAAAATTTCATTGTTCATTCACAGGTAAAACTGACATCAGGTAATTTGGCGTCAGTTATTTTTCATCATACCACCAACAAGGAAATGTTAATTGCATTAGTTGTTTTCCTAAAATCTGACGAGAAAGGTCAGACCAGACCAAAATACTATCACCTACTATGAGTTATGTCATCATTTCTTCCCTAACAAAGAACCACCAACACAAACCTTATTCCATCAGTTTGCTAAAATGATAAAAAAATGTTTGAGTTTTATCGTCGCCCACTTGGTCATTCGTTCAGAATCGAAACAAAATGCCAAAAATAACCAACGCTATATCCCCTTTCTACAATAGTGCCTACTATAGAAGCTCCTCCCTCTAGACATATCTACTCTCAGTGTAGGGACCAACTACTAGAAGATTGGGAACAACCTCTAGTCACTTATTCAGATGTAGTTTCTAATGTAGCCCCTCAACACTAGCTGAGTAAAGTTGTAAGACGCAAACACCAATGTTCTATGTGGTGCTTTGGGAAAACTTGGAGAAGTCAACAGTTCATAGCTTTCTTTAAAATATGGGAGGAGGCTGAGTCAAGTAATGAGTAAGCACTTGTAGTGCTTGATAACGAGTTTATAGGCATAATGATGTCATAATGGTTTAATGATCCCCCAATTCTGGTACTTTGATTTTTATCTCTACATGGTGATATTTCTTTCTTCAAGTGCATGGAACTTTTTCTTTGTGTCAACTATTCGTTAAGTTCATGTTGTTTCTAGTTATTTTTAAAGATCGGATGTTTGTCATACTACCATAATTTGGGAATGGAAGCAAAGCCATTCTTGATGGTATTGGCTAGTTGTGGAGGGAAATTATATGGCAGATTGCTCTTCATGAAGATACAAAGCTAGTCGAGGAGATAGGTTGCTCCAGCTCTACTAGTAACAGAGTGGTTTGCTGAGTTTTTATTCTTATCATTTAGGTTGTGGTTAAAGTTGTGCTGATGTTTATTTACATGTTTTCTCTTTAACGTGAAACATGGTTAAAGGAACTTTGCTCCTTGAATTTGCTGGGAGGAATGATAAATTTCTATAGGTTTCAGTTTCCATGGTAAATGAGAATTCCATGCAAGTATTTTTTACATCTATTGACCATATAAGAAGGAGTGTTGTTGGTCAAGTTGAAATAATAAATCATCAAGCATAGTTTTGTAGACAAGTAGAGCATGGGAAAAAATTTGTCTGCTAACTATTCATAGACACTAACATTATATGAATACATATTTTCTTTTTACATGTACATTGTGAAATAGGGATGAGGTTTTTGTACTGCCCATGTACCTTCATAGTTCTAATATATATAAACGTATGGTTGTTGACATTATAAGCATGATTATATCTAATTTAAATTCAGACTTCTAATAAAAGTATCTTGCCTTCTAAAAAATGGATCATTGGATGCATAATGTAACTACACATGTATATATGTAGTAAATGATACTTTTTATGACACATTAACTACACATAAAAATGTAGTGAATTAATTTTTTTTCTATGTATTGATTACATATGCAATTGTAGCTATATCTACAATTACACCTACATTTAAATATGTAAAGACAATATCTGCCTACATTTTGGACTACATATGTATTTATAGAGAATGGGTTATTTAACTACATATTTAAAAAATGTAGATAAAAGAACTCCCTACATGAGAATATACTAAAATTTGCATATGTATAGAAAAATGTTGCTATTTTTTTTAGCTATAAAATATAGGATTTTAGCTCCAATTGTTTTAGTGAAAGATCATTTTTTTATAGTGTGCACCAGGCGTCAGAGTTACCTCCATTTTTCTGCATATCCTCCCACTATTGTTTATCACCATTGAGTGAGTAGACGTTTGTGGTGGGGAATGGGGACTAGCCCCAACATCCCATTTTTATTCTAGCTTGTATGTAAACTCAACAAATTGACAACTCACTAAATAAAGAATCGTTCTGCTTATTTGCTTGCCTTACACATTGACAACTTGATTTGCTTGTATGTTATAGTCATGCATGTGCATGTTTTTGTAATAGTAATAAGAATATCAGAACTATCTTATTCTCCCTCTGAAGTGTCAACATGGGATAATGAGGTGATTTGGTTATGTGTCGAGTTTGTTCGGCCGTACTAAGGTACTCCAGTTGGAATAAACTAGGAAATTGGGTGTCAAGTCTGGTCAGTTTTGAGGGAGTCTAATCCATGCAATGATCTATATCCCATGGGGGCGTAGTAGCAAAGTATCTGTTTTGTAAACTATTATTCAAGGGTAAAAATCTTTCTATAATAATTATGCAAGCTTTGGTAAGAAAAACCTCATTCCCTAGTTCACTTTATTATGATATGTTTACCTCTTTAACCATTGTTTCTAATGGTAGAAATTAGTTTAATCAATCAACCAACAACTTTGCGATATATATTACCCCTAATACTTATGAACATATAAAATTCTTAAAAAGTTTCTCCTTTGGGTTTTATCCTTAAGTATACTGCAATAAGGCTTCCATTTACGTGGAATGGGGAATTATTGCACAACATTATGTTAAACCTAAGGATTATTCCCTTATGGGTTTTATTGGTGCGACATTTAGAGCCCCATCAAAAATTATCTCTGTTGTCTGGGACAACGGTGGTTATATATTTTTACAAGTTTAATTGTATTTAGGGTTTTTCTTTTTTATTCTTGATATTATTGAAAATCCTCTAGAACTTTATTCATCAACTCACGATCATTATGCCTCTTCTCAAGTACTCCTAGAACATGCGTTGATCCAAAAATGTTTACTCCAAACTAATGTTTGATATTGAGATTCATAGAACTCTCAAAAGACATTGCAAGGAGAAAACTATGGCCGAAATAGTAGCTATAGAAGCATGTATTCAAGCACAAATTGAAGTAGATATCACATGCCAACAAGAATTACTCTTTGTGGAAGCCAGGACACCATCAGAGGCCTAACTAATTACTACCCTAGAAGATGCCCAACTCCTAGAACGTGCAAAAGAATTAAATGATTTGTATTTTCCTAAGGGCACCTACATGACTCATCTAGTCCAACATCCTGGTGACACAATCGATATCAAAGCTTAGTGGGTTAGTCTATTGCAAAATTCAGCCTTCACAAGAAGCATTGGAGATGACTATCAAATAAATCTACTGAAATTCATTGATGATGCCATGTGATTGCAACTCTTCAAGTACTCTCTAACTGACAAATCCAGAGTGTAATACAACACTCTTCGAGGGGACCCAACCACGACATAGGAAGATTTAGAAAACCAGTTTCTAGAGAAATTCTACCCACCCTCGATGACATACTCAACTAGAGGACAAACCACAATGTTCAATCACGTGCCTGGAGAATCTATATATGAAGCATGGGAGTGGTTCAATGAACTACTACAGAAGTTCCCCCATCACGACATCCCTGAAAACCAAATCATTGAATTTTTGTAATGGGGTGTCGATGATGAATTCAAGAAGTTCCTTGATTCCTCATTTAATGAAAGCTTTATGTGGTAGAGCTTTGATAGCGCTGTAAGGATCGTAAACCTTGTTGTTGAGAATCAGACTCACTAGACTAGACCATCGGGAAAAGGTGTTCTTAAGCTATCTATGGTGGGAGATCGCTTAGAAATCAAATTCATATCTAAGTCACTAAAAGATCTCTCCTTCAAATAGAATAACCTTGAAAAATCTTTTAGTTCTTACAAGAGGAAGAATCAGATGCCTCAAGTCAAATCATCACGCCTTCCTACGAGTTATGACATGTAGTAGACCATAGCATGATTCATTACCAAAAAATGTATGCTACAATTCATGAACATGAGGCCGATCAAAAGTATATAGTCACCCAATTTGAATATGTGGATTCAATTCATACTATTTTTAGGAAGGAGTATGATAACCCAAATCAAGATCAGAACAACCCTAGGTCCCAATACAAGAATCCAGGTAGAGTTAGGAGTCCTAATGAGCAGACTCCACCACAATCCACTCAAGATAGAATGCCATCGAGCTATGATAGCATGCATAATCAAGGGAATTAGAGGTTCAACTTTCCTACATGGAACTACCAACAATGATAACATTATCAGAATTCTAATCAAGCCCCATTGCTACAGATAGATCCAACACTAACACAAGAACTAGTTAAGACACTCTAGTAGATCATGGAGACACGCAAAACTCAATTGGCCAATGCCATGACCAATGAAAAGGTGTTGGAGTCACAAATTGTTTTCCATGTAGATAGTCTATAGACCAAAGTAAGTATGATTGTAGGTCAACAAGAAAACAACCTCAGGCATCCAGTCCAGCTAAATGCCATAATGACAAGGTCAGGGAATGTGTACTTTACATCCACGACCTCCACTCCTGCACCTATTCCTTCTAGTAGAGATGAGGGAACCCAAGTTGGGATTTTGAGTTGCCCGATTGACCCTCCAATGACTGCACCAGTAGAAGCTCAGGAATCAACCCCCATGTATTGTTAGCTCAACCAGGCACTAGTGAGAACTTAACTATTATAGTATAAGGTGTCAACTCTAGACAATCAACTTTTCCTGAATCACCAGTGCACAAACCTTGTATACCCTATTAGGGTCACCTCAAGAAAGACCAAGTTCAATGACAAGTTCACAAAATTGAAAGAAACTATGAATAAACTCCACATCAACATCCCACTCCTTGATGAATAGAAAAAATGCCAACAGGGTGTAAATATCCTAAGACCCTTCTATCTAGAAAGTATATGATATAGGAATGTGAAACTGTGAAGCTAGCACACAAAGCCTCTAATATTGTTTAGAATCATATGCCTCAATAGAAAAAATATCTCAACTAATTGATGATAGATTGTTTCTTAGGAGATGACACTTATCCCAATGGACTTACTTAGACACAGGCATATCCATTATGTCATACACTATATTCCAACATCATATATTCACCAATCTCCTTCTCACAACCATGACTATTCAACTGGCTAACACATCAATTACAAAAACTATGGGAATCATTGAAGATGTCCCAGTTAAGCTCAGGCATGGCACCTACGTCCCATGAAATTTCATGGTAATGCAAATTAAATAGGATAGTCACTTTCCACTAATTTTGGGGTGAATATTCTTATCAATTACAAAAGCTTTCATAGATGTTGAAGCCAGCAAACTCATCCTTCTTCTAGGAAATAAGACTATTGAGTATAGAGTTTTCAAAGATATAAAGAAGATGCATAACTCACTTGAAGTCTTCAAGGTGGAAGGTAAGTTGGAAATAAAATGATTAGATCTCCAAAATTCTTCCGAAGGTAACAAAAACCAACACAAGATCAAGGTATGTATATCATCTGACCATGATCTAGGTCATGTGAATCCAAAAGTCAAGGGTTTGGAAACTCTTCTCACACACTCTATGTGAACAACTGTGATATCCTCAGTCGGTTCCATGATGTTAAACATGGATTCTTGTTAGGAGGAAACCCAACTCTATAATTTCTTTTTGTTTCATTTTTCTTTCTTTAATGTTAGTTTAATTTTTATTTCTTTTAATTTATAAAAGAAAATACAACATTGTTGATAATGGCCTTATTCTTGACAATCCAATTGGATTGATGGACATCTGAGGTGGTGTAGCAAGATCATGATGAGATTTCTATTATTTTATGGGATTGTCCCCCCAATTGTTCAACTATTAGTGTAAGGATCTTGTAATCTTGTAGAGTTGTTGAGAATGCAGGGAGTGAGATGAGTAAACCAATGAAGATGTGTTATCCTGACTAAATGAGTTACTCTTTATTATAAAAAAAATTCTTTTTGATATATCCATATTTATCTTCCACATGTAGTGTTGCGACTCAGAAATTGTAGCCCCTTCTATTAACTCTTATCATTAATATTCGCTACCACAATCACTTATTGTGATTGAGACTTTCTAGGAAGAAACATGTGATATTTATGGACTAGACAACATACATAACGCCTACATGGATCATAACTGCCAACTCTTTGGGTAGCCCTAAAGCCTCAATTTGGCAACTATAAAAGAAATGGGGCACAAGGACTATATATCAAAACCATCTTCCCCACTAGAATCTTAAGGCCACACATTCCTAACTACTCTACAAAAACATCGATGGAATCACTGACCAACAATCTTAATGAAAGATTTCATCATTCACAACCTACCTGTAAGGACCCTGACTGTCATTTTGGGTTTTCCCTATTTTCTTTGCCTAAACCTTGTGTTAAGATGCTTGTTGTTGTGATTAGGGTAGGTTTCTGCTTTGTTGAGAGTTGGAGGTGCAACTTACAAATTATCCAAGTTTTGGGGTTGATGTGCAAGTTTGTCACCTTGAGAGATGTCTTCTCTCTCCTTGCATCCTCTAGGGTTGAGAGGATGGGTTGAGCTCATTGTAGTTGCGAGCCTTGTTGAGCTTTGTTGGGCTTTGCTTTGCTTTGCCTTGTTGAGACCTTGTGTCGTGCATAGGAGAGCTTGAAGCTCTGTGTCACCTAGAGGGTTGTGTCGCCCAGGGTTGTGTCGCCCAGGAGTGTGTCGCCCAGTGAGTTGTATCGCCCAAGGTGACCATTTTGACCTTGACTAGTTTTTGTCACCATACCTTGGACAAGTGGTCGATCCTTTGTTAGTTGGTGGCATGACATGTGCATGTGGTTTAGCAAGGTGGCATGGCTTTGGGCAAGTGGTGGCTTGGACATGCACATGTGGAGCAACACCAAGGTGGGTGCCCCATAGACCCTCTTGTATATATACAACCCTCTCCTTAGTTGCTTAGATCTTTAGTTCCTTTAGTTTCTCCTTTCTCCTTTGGTGGCCGGTACACCTTTACTTGGTAGAGCAAGCTTGGTGGCCGATCTCCTAGGTGGAGTCTCCTTCTTCTTCTTCCTCTAGGTTGTGGCTGAACCCAAGAAGGGTCTTGATTCCTTGGTAAGAATCTCCTCTCCCTCCTTAGAACCTTCTTCTCCTTCTTGTTTGTTCTTCGGCCATGGTGGTTATGAGGTTTTCTTCTCTTCTTGGGGTGGCCGAAGGTGGGGTACTTTGGAGCTAAGAGCTTAAAGCTGGTGCTTGAAGCTTTGGAGCTTGAGGAGCTTGCTTGAGGTGGGTTACATAACTCCTAACCCTAGCTATACTAATTTCTTTTATGTTGCATGTTCATATGTGATCTTAATCATCCTTGCATCTTGTTGGATATGTTTCTTTCTCTAGTTTGTACCCTAAATCTTGTTGGAATTAGTGGTTATATTGTTAATAGTTGTGTGACCTTGGACCTTGTTGGCCGAACCTATGGTTTAGGGTTTCCTTTGGGGCAATACCCCTTTCTCTCTTTGGTTTTGAGAAGTGAGCTTGAGCTCTATTGGTGTAGGAAACACCCCTATCTTCCTTAATTGTTGAGAGGTGATTCTATACTCTAGTTTCTTGGAAAACACCCTTCTCTCACCATGGATTTGAGAGGTGAGCCTTTGGTTGTTGATGACCTAGTTGAGGTTGAAGGGTTGCCTGATATGTATGACCTACCTTGATGATCGATATGTGATGGCGGTTGTGCAATACCCCTCACTCTTGGTTGTTGAGAGGTGAGCCAACTCTCTGGATCTATTAGGGTTTGATGATGGTGATCTTGAGGTTGATGATGACCATATCAATGTGGTTCTTGTACCCTTGCACAATATCCTTTTTGGTGCTTTGCACAATACCTCTCATCTAGGGTTTGTCTTGGAGGATATGCCTTTATCGGGATGTACCTTTGCCTTAGTTGGTGTAGTGCCTTTGGCAGACATGGTGCTGAGTAGATACCTCTATTTTGTACCTTGGGCGACATAGGCTAGTTTATGCCCGATATGATGCTTGGGTAGTGAAACCCTAATAGGTGCCTTAGTGGTCACCGAGATGTAGTGCCTAACCTAGTTGGACAATAGGCCATCTTGTGGTGCCTTGGTGTCATTTTTTGTAGTGGGTTTTTTGGGCGACACAGTGTTGAGCTTGGGCGCGATGACCTTGGTCGATATAGTGATGATGGCTGCCCGATATGAAACCCTAACCCTAGTGGGTGATAGGGACTTAGATGATAAGAGGTGCCCATATGTTTCTGACACACCTTTGCACTTGGTTTCCTAATACCACCTTGTTCTTGCATCCACGATACCCTCTTGGATCAGGTGGCACGACACAGTACTAGCCCTGGTTGCACGATACCCTTGTTGCATGGGTGCATGACTTGGATGGCCGATATGTGTGTGGCTAAGTGACCTAGTTGTTAGAATTTTAGTGAGGGATATGATCATGCCCCCTACCCCTTTGGGTGAGGGATGGTGCTTCCCACCACATCTGTAGTGAGGGAAGATAGTACATTTGGTGAGGGTTGTGCTTAACCCAGGAAACCGTTGTAGTTACTTTCTTGTACCTTGTGGATGATGGGTTATTGATGAAAGGTGGTGACCAATGATGTATGACTAGGCTATGGTTGTGTAATCCTTAAGGATGTATTCCTTGATAATGGTCAAGCTCATGAGATAAGGGCATAATGGATGCTCATGGTCTGATAACAATAATGTAATTTGTGTACAAGATACCCATTAGTGGCTTTTATTCTAGTGGCTTTTCTAAAAAACACCACTATCTATATAATGCAGTGGTATTTGTAATTTAAATGCCTCTAAACCACATATTATGGAGTTTATAGAAAATACTTACCAATTAAGGTATTTTTATAATTAATTAGTGGCATTTCAAAATTGCCAAATCAAATGAGCGGGCCACAATTAGTATATAAATTATATTCCCATGCGGCTTCCCCGACATGCAAAACGGTTCCTCTTCTCCACGCGTTGGGCAGAGACATTTACTCTCGACATTTTCTCTACTCACAGAACCCACGAAGTCGACCTAGCAAGCCTTTTCGCCCTAATCTTCCTGACCGTGGACGCTACCAACTGGAATGCTCTCTGCTCTTCTCCAAGGTGTCAGTGACGTTGCCAAGGGTTGGAGGGGATGCTGAGGAAGAGATCAGGTAAGTACACCCCACGAGGAAGAGATCAATCTCCCAAGGGTTGGAGGGGACGCCGAGGAAGAGATCAGTCTCCCAACTTGCTGGCGAGGACTGCAGCGGTTTGCCACCCTACTGCTTTGGTGCGCGACAGGTAAGTACACCCCACGAAACAATAAACACACATGGTCTTTCCCATCCATTCTCACAGTTTCCATTTTATCAAGGTATATATGATAATCGGTTTATGAAGATATTCTTGAAATATGATGATTCCATTATTTTATATCCAGCAATCATTTCCTTAATCGTTTGTATCAAGCCATCGGCCATCCTTCTTTGTTAGATTTAAACTTGGATTATTTTATAGTCTTGAAATTTGATGATTCCTTTGTTTTATTTTACAGTGTCGCATTGGTTTTGGTTATGTATACAAGTTTGCTAAATGTTAGTATATTCATATAAAAATGTGTGTATTGTTGTATTAAATTGTAAGAATATTGAAGCAACCACTTTTTAAAAGTGGTCTCTTAGGTTCTCATGTGATGTCTGCACATCTCCTGTATCTTTATTTGTAAATCATTAATGAATAGGCAAGTAATGTATCCTTACCTAGGCCACCACCTTTAGTGGGTTGGCGCTCTCTGATGAGAACAGGGGTTCCCACCATTGGTCTAATGAAGGGGAGAGATACTCATCTTTATGTATGTAGGAAGAGGCTAAGGAGAGAACAAGGTTTATGAGATGGTCATTTCTTATGTAATATTCTAGGATTCAGAAATGTGTAAGGAAGAATAAGACCTTTGTATAATTACTTATAGTATACATGTCTTTTTGGGTGTGGTTTCTTCAATTTTCCTTTGATTACCGTAAACTTGAATGGTCTATATTCTTCTGCTCTACCAATTGACAAATACCTTCACCATCCCTGAAAATTAGGGTCTTTAAGAAACAATGAAGCAAGATACCAAGGGAATGCAGACAAGTTGCTATTAACACTAAGCTATGATTGCAAAAAATGCAGGGGTTCCATTGTGGAACAAAAATAATTTTTTCTCTACCATAGGAAGTCTGGTTTGACCTCTTGATTTCTATATTGAACGAAATTGCATGGCTTCTATGCAGTGATGTTTACATAATGGTTGATTCATGTTTTTTTTGGAGTGTACATCTTTTCTCAGTACTGTTGTAATGTAAACACATTGCATTATGGTTACTTCAGTTCCATATCCTAAATCAATTTTTGTCTTTTGATGGCATGTTCTATTACTCAAGAAGTTTATAGCCAATTATACATCTTTAATATATATGTACTCCAACCTCTCACCTTTGTCCAGGAACCATCAGCTGGCTGGCACACCAGTTCCTCCAAGTTTGGGGTCTTCTACAATCAGATCTTATACAAGTTGTACACTTGTATGGTCTCTGACCAGGTTTCATCAAACTAGATAATGATGTTGCCCATTCTCTAATTGGTTCATTCCTGTCGATGTTGATAGAAACCATGGGGAATATGTTTGTGTACTACTTTCTTCACTTTAAAAAATATATTGCTCTATATTTTGCAAATTTATACTACATTTTTTTGAAAATTTATAATATCATTATATATACTTACAATTGTTAGTACTAATATTTTGCAATCTCTTTTCACCCACAACAGTCACTATGGCCTGGGTGTCTACCCCCCCCCCCCCCCCCCCCCGCGCTCTTTTTCCCTGAAGCTGAAAAGCTAGAAATCACCCTAGATTAGCGTACACTTGCACCACTCACCATTCCCAAACATTGGCGTCATCTGGACAGAAGACACTACACGGCTGGTCAAATGACCTTAAAGTTTTGAAACTCGACAAATGTAATCGAGGTTCTATATGATGGTTATGGCAATCTGGTATCCACAACCAGTTGGCGTGGGTGGATTGGGAGAATGTAAATTGACTGTGCAGACCAGGTTTTGCTTCGTCCGATTGGCGACAATACCATACAAGCTTATATACATAACTACAACAATAGTTTGCCTTCTCACCTGAGATGGTATATGCTCGAGCCAGGCTGTACCGTATCTGAGGAGACGTCATTCGATGAATTTGGCATGCCTAAGGTGCAATCCTTGCCCATTCGTATCGCCTTATACCCCATGACCATCAGTTCGGATTTTTCTTCCAGTGACTCCATCCTCGACACAGCATCATCAACAAAACGGACATGGCATAGTCATAACGGCTGTCACAATTTTTGATGAATTTTTTTATCTTTTAAATTAGGAAATAATAAAAAAATGTCATTTGTGTTGTATTACTTAATGAACATTAGTAATCAATCAATTACTATGAATTTAAGGTACCAAATGTGATCTGGATGATGGCTTGCAAATGTTTTTCTCTGGTGTGGTTTTGAGTGATGTGTTTCTTTGAGGATTGACTCAAAGTGATGTTCTACTTTTATCCTTATTATAACTATGTTGTTTGTATGACAGACTTACTCATAAATGTTATATTTTTTACTATTTTTAAGAATGGATAATTGTTGGATGGAAGAGGATGATCGAATGAGTAGTAAATACCTTTTATGTTGTTCAATTTTGTTTTAAGTGCCTTCATTTTTTTGTGACTTGATATACTCAGTATGAGAGAACAGTTAAGTGACAACTTCCATAATAAGACAGCTACAAGGAATGATCAGAACAACAACATTGACTCTTGTACGAGGACTCATTTACCTAGCAATACTCCGCAAGGTTTTTGGAAAGCTTTGAACCTATCATCCAGTAATCGCTCCAAAAAAATTTTAGCTTCCCTTCCACCTAACGTTCAAAATGATAGACCAAGGAAATTCAATAACATTGTTGCTAGCTCTGTAGTTACAAGAACACCTTGTGATGGACAAGGTAATCATATCATCGCATTTATAGTGATGCATTTAATGATATTTATATGTTGTATGCTTTATGAATGAATGCTCAGGTCAAAGACATCGACAACGGGTGCCTAATGGCAATGCTTCAGTGCCCTATCATTCAAGAAGAGTAGACAGTAGAGCTGCCAATAGTCAAAATAGCAATGCATTTCATGATCACATGGAGCAAAATGGCCTATTTAATCACCATGATGAGTTGTTAAATGCTACAACAACACCTTTTGATGGGCTAGGTAATCGGTTAATTCATTGCATATATAGTGCTGCCTTTAGTGATATATAATTTTCATTTATGCTGTATCCTTTATGAATGAATGCTCAGGTCAAAGACATCGACCATGATTGCCTAATGGCAATGCTTCAGTGTCCAATCATTCTAGAAGAGTAGATAGTAGAGATGCCAATAGCCAAAATAGCCATCCATTTCATGACCACATGGAGCAAAATGACCTCTCTGATCACCATCAAGAGTCGTTGAATGCTACAACAACACCTTATGATGGGCTAGGTAATCAGTTAATTCATATCATTGCATTCATAGTGCTACATCTAAAGATATATAATTTCCATTTATGTTATATCCTTTATGAATGAATGCTTAGGTCAAAGACATCGACCCCCGGTGCCTACTGTCAATATTCCTGTGTCCAATCAATCAAGAAGAGTAGAGAGTACAGTTTGCAATAGCAAAAATAGCAATGCATTTCAAGAAACCATGGAGCAAAATGATGTCTCTGATCACCATGATGAGTCGTTGAATGCTATGTCAACACCTACTGATGTGCTAGGTATTCAGTTTATTCATATCATTGCATTTATAGTGTTGCATCTAATGATATATAAACGAATGATTAGGTTAAAGACATCACAAACGTGGCCAAACACAATGTTTGCAAGTCTGGAAAAGAAAGCCCGACGATCAAATTCCCATTGAGATAAATAAATTTGGACAACCAGTGGGTAAAAACCAATGTCACTTATCAAGTTTTTTGACAACCATTGCAAGAGATCCCAATCTTTGTCCATTAAACTATGAGGACTGGAGACAATTTCTAGAAAATAAAAAAGAATCCATATGGAATTTTGTGAAGGTACAATATTAAAATTTATTTTTAAATAGTTAAATGAAGCTTCTAATTGATATCCTTATTGTCGGTAGAGTAAATTCATGATGGACATAGAATTAAAGGAGTGGACAATGAAGAGACTGGGAAAGAAATGGAAGGACCACAAGTGGGAGTTACAGAAACTATACTTCGTAGAAGATAGTCCATATGAACAACAACTTGAACAAGTTGTTCCCCACGTGGAAAGTCTCAATGGAAATTTCTTATGGAGTATGTTGGCTAAATGGACATCTATAAATCCCTTTGTTTTTATTATGACAAACATTTCATTCTTATTGATCTAACGAGCTATTTGAGTGTTGCAGGATTAAGGTGGATGACAAAGCAACTAGGGAAATCCATATGCTTATATGTTTGTATTTGCATGAAATGTAATCTCCTTGTAAAAACTTGTACAAATATATAATGTACAAGTACTTAGATTTCATGTAAATCAAGCGTTAGATTCTCCCTAGCTAAACACCACATTTAGATAGGTCATCCCCTTCAAATAATATCACATATGCACACTCATACACACATTTAGTGATTTAGTTAAAAGATTGAAACAGGGTCAATCTCGGTTGACTAACTCCTCGACCGAGACACTCTCGGTCGACAATCTTCTCGACCGAGAAAGACCCAGAGTAGCCGTTAGACACAACTGACAAGGTAGTTGGCAGTTGGAGATAAATGTTGCAAAACACATGATCCAGAGAGCCTGTCGGTCGACAAAACTTCGACCGAGTAGGTATCTCGGTCGACCATTCCTCGACCGAGATGAACTCTGACAGCAACTGCAGAATAAATTAATTAGCCGTTGCTAAAGCAACAAACTTGTACCTAACGGCTAGTTAAGCACTTAGAAACCCCTAGAAGTTGTCTAGAACGTCCTTAAGCATCCATAGGCCATTCCTATAAATAGGACAAGCCATAGGACACTCAAATACAACTTTTACACACATGAGTACTCTTTGAGCAAGCAATTACATTTGCAATCTGTTTGTGAGCAATTTGAGTATTGTGACAATTGGCTACTTCCTTCCTTAGCTCAAATTCGTGTCCTATAGTCTAGCATCTCCTATCCACTACAATTACAATTTCATACACTTTGGTTAGGAGATCTATACGCTTGATCTAGGCAAATCAAGCCTTGGGCTACAAAGGATAAGTTGTAATTTCTTTTTCTTTCTTGTTCTCTATTATTGTTTGTACTCTCCTTGCTACTCCTAGGTTGGAGGCTGCGGATTGGAGAGGGTGGAGATCTTCTTGGTGAAGAGGGAGACCTTGAGCTACTTCAAGAAGGCTGGTGCAATGGGAGGTTACTTCTAGAGAGGAAGGCTACTTCAAGGGGGAGCTTGGAGTTACTTCAAGAAGGCTACCTCAAGTTGGTGCATCTACTTCAAGTGAAGGATGTTCAAGGGGTGTAAGGAAAGTATTGTATTTTGTATAAATCCTTGAGAAGGTAATAGAATAAATACTTTCAAAATCCCGGTTGGGTAAGCGACCGGGTAGTGGACTGACAATCTTAGTATTTGCTAAGATTGGAACCACTCTAAACACTTGTCTCCTTCTTCCAATTTCAATTGTGGTTGTTTGAGTTCAATAATGTTTAAAATCTTTTTAAAACTCTATTCACCCCCCTCTAGTGTTTTTCAATTGGTATCAGAGCAGGCTTCAAGGAACCCTAACCATGTCTTGAAGAATGGAGGGTAATGGTGATTACAATCACAACAAAAGGTGCAGCTTGGACAAAAATCTACAACATGTTGCAATTGGTGCTTAGGAACAAGCCACACAACAACTAGCTGCCCATGGAGATCAAAGAAGGAAGATGAACACAAGGATTGTCTTATTGCTACAACTAGTGAAGAAGAAGAAGAGGTAAGTCTTTTTGATTTATCTAAAGAAGAACTAGTTGCTAGTCTTGAAGAGACACATAATAAATATGTTGAGTGCAAGAAGAAACTAAAGAAATCTAATAAAGCAAATGATGAATTACATGCTAAGCTTCTTGCTATTACATCTGAAAATGAAGATCTTAAAAAGATCATTGAAGATCATGATATTAAGATAAAATCTATAGAGGCAAATTGCAATCTACTTTCTTTAGAAAAGATTAATTTGCAAACTCAAGTGAATGATCTTCAAAAACAACCCATCTTATGCAACCATCTAGATTATGATTCTATTGTCAAAGAAAGAAATTTGTTGTCATCTAACCTAGATCAAGAAAAACTAGATATCAAGAAGAGAATGGATGAGATTGCCAAGTTACAACAAAAAGTTAGTACTTTAAATAATAATGGCATTCTTGATCAAATCTTAGATAATCCCTACCATCAAATTGGGAGAAGAGGACTAGGTTACAAGCCTAAGGGGAAATCCTATCAACAACCTAGTTGGAGAAAGACACAAGCTCATCAATCCATATATGTACCTAAAGGAACATCTTCACCCAAGAACAACTCAGAACACAACCATAGAAAAAGATATGAGGTTGACTCGATATGTTGTCATTATTGTTTGCGCCTTGGTCACTATTCCTTTTCATGTCCTTATAAGAGAAAGGATGTCGAGTTAGTTTGGGTTCCAAAACCTCCAAACTAAATGAACGGAATTAAGTTGAGATATGACCAAGGACCTTAGTTGCATATTTCTATGTCTATCTCAACTCAACAGAATGGGATAACAAAATTCAATTCAAATTCCTAAACATCTAGCTTGCTTAATCGTGTTTTACTTGGAAACAATAAACATTTCAGAAATCTTGTCGGTCGAGAAACTGTCGACTGAGAGGACCTACGGTCGAGAAGTTTTCGACCAAGCAGGTCACTGATTTCCAGTCTGATGTAAAATTGCTGAATTCCTTTTAAATTGATCAAAATTGCTATCTACTTAATGATTAATGACTGTATATAATTCGGAAATCATCCTTGAAAACTTATATGAGATTAATTTGGTTTATTCTCTAAATGATTTAAGTTAAAACTAAAATTATGCTTAGTTTAATAAAAGGAAATTTCTGTTTTATCATTATTCACATGATTTTTTTAAAAGTATTTTCTGGTCCATCCATATAGAAGTCATGTGATTACAATCATGGAATTATCATTATATGCTTTATTGCTTTATCATTACATCGTTCAGCTCATAAAGATAATGATGTGTTAGCACGAATAGATAATGATAATTGTATGCATGGATCCTTGATGCTACATAGGCAAGCAAAATGATTCAACAATGATATATCTCTTAAGAATGCTTGCACCATATAAGGTAAAAATTTCTCAATTGGCATTTTTAACCGCACTTTCATTTTTAAGAAGATGTTTTCATATTGAGTATCACTTAACATGCTTCAAAATTGATACTTCACATATGAGTGCTTAAATTGAAAATCTGCAATTTTTGCCTCTTGGTTGAAATAAAATTCGATCAAGGGGCGCTATGGTCGTAGTCAAAGTCGACCTAAAATAAGTTTGACACAATACTTATTTGAATATTATTTTCTATTGTGATTAAAAGAACCATAAATTTATGATCACAAAATTGTCCAAATATTGGTAATAATATTCACAATATTACTCCCTTAGAAAATATATAGATGCTCTATAAATTTAGTCTATCATTTGCATTAAAAATCAGCTTCAAAAACTCGTACCCAGTAAGTCTGTCGATCGACGAATTCTTCGACCGAAAACATCTCGGTCAGCCTACCTCTCTCGACCGACAGAGCCCAGACAGAATTAACACCGGACATACTTCCGGTCGACAATTGTTCGACCGAGACAGTTTCGGTCGACAATTGTTCGACCGAGTATCAACCGCTGGGATATGACCGTTAAAATCTGACTGTTACCGTTGGGCGGCCGACCGTTGGACGGCCGAGTGGCGCGTCTAGAATATGACCGTTGCGGACGCTCGGTCGACAAATCGTCGACCGACCCGGTCACTGGATTGCTATAAAAAGGACCAAAAATGGGTCATTTCCTCACACTCTCATATTCTTGTTTCCATAGCTTCTCTTTAGTGCATTCTTGTGCAAATCTTTATTATCTTCATCCCCAAGCCTTCCTTGCTTCTTCTCCACTTTCAAACAAAGCAATGGCATCCTCATCTGCTCGTGGAAAGAAGAAGGTTGCTGGCAGGAAAGGAAGGGAAGCTACTCTACCATTGACGATCATCAACGACATTCCCTTCGTCGACGGAGATGCTAGTGATCGCTATCTAAGGCTCTCCTCCAAAGCTCCTCTCCCACGAAGACCAGTTGAAGTTCTGGACTTCCTCAACATCATCGACTTGGAGGATCTTTTTGAGGTGCAAAAGTTGAAAGAATTCCTCAACCCTTCTTTCCCTTCCTACTCCTCCAAGGTAGTGAATGAATTCTATGCTAACCTCATCTCCCATTCTGAAAATGAAACCATCTTCTTCTATTCTATGGTCAATGGGCATAGCTTTCGATTTACTGAAGAGGATATTCTTGACATGCTAAATATTGACCTAGATGAATATCAAGACACCCTTGACCTTACCACTGGAAACCCACTTAAAACTTTTTCCCAAGGTGACCATACCGTCAGTCTTAGTGACATCAAAAGAACCATTTTTCAATCCAATACAACCTGTCACGAAGATAGGGGCACATACTACGCTATCAATCTCAAACCTGCAGCTAGGATTGTAAACCTCATTGTTTCAACAAACATACATCCTAGAGCAAATAAGTCTGAAGTTCCTAATTTTCGCATGTGTCTAATCTATGCCATTATCCAACATATTCCCACAAATTTTATCCGCATCTTTCTTAAAAACATGCTTGAGTTTTCTGGCAATCCCCCATATGCTGATCTTGTATGCCAAATTACTCAACATTTTCTTAAGACACAAATTGAGGATATGGGATACACATGGGAAAGAAGACCACAAAAAATAAGCAAAAACACAGTAGAGAAAATGGGAATTGATTTTGGTCACAAGAGGGCTAGGACGGAAGGTGAGACATCTACTCAAGATATACCACCACCACCTCCTCCTACCAACCCATCCTATGATCCCATCCAAAACACCTTAACCTATGTTGCTGGGTCACAATATCATCTAAGTAAACAACTAGATTATAACCATCATGCCATGACTTATCTAAACCAAAGAATGCAAACCCTTTCTCCAAACCAACCAGACGAATATCCTTACTCTTTAAATCCTGGCATGCTCAATCCATATAACCCTTCTTACAACTACTACCAAACTCCACCTCAACCATCTACAGATCTCACACACACTCAGTTTTCATCAATGCAACTACAAGATATTGCTGCTCATTTCCGATTTGATCGTGTTCCTACTTTCTTGGAGGCGTATGCCTTAACCAAGACAGGTTCTCTGGAGTGGCAAACTTTGGTCCAATATTATGGAGCTGAGCCTTTTCTTGGGAAAGACCTTGATATTGATGTAATTCTTAAGTCTTTCCAGTGAGATTTGGAGTTGTATTAGTTGTAATGGAATCTTTGCATAATTGTAATAAAAGGGTTATCTCTACATGATTTGGCTATCTTTCCATGTTTGTAATGACATCGGTTATCTTTATTTCCTATAATGGATATCTTTTTGGCATCATTTGAATATGGATTATAAGACTATTGTAGAGCATACAAAATAAGGGGAGTAATAAATAAAAATAAATAAAAAAGGATGCAATCTTTGCAAATACCTAAAATTTAATGTTATGGCTAAATTGACATCTATTGCAAAGCATTTATACCTTGGGATATCTATCTAAGGGGGAGCATAGTATAAAATTAAGGGGGAGAAGTAATATCAAATATTCAACATGGATATCTTTTTGAAATGACAAAGGGGGAGAAAAGAATATAAAAATAAAATAAAGATCAAAACTATAATAACTAAGTTTCATAATGAAAAAGGCCTAACACTCACTTGCAAAACAAGAATGGCTACAAAAGGCAATTTTCAGGTATGAAACTCATTTGTTTTATAGTTCCTTCATTATATTTTGGAAATGTTTGTCATCTTCAAAAAGGGGGAGATTGTTGGCTAAATGAACATGTATAAATCCCTTTGTTTTGATTATGACAAACATTTCATTCTTATTGATCTAACGAGCTATTTGAGTGTTGCAGGATTAAGGTGGATGACAAAGCAACTAGGGAAATCCATATGCTTATATGTTTGTATTTTCATGAAATGTAATCGCCTTGTAAAAACTTGTACAAATATATAATGTACAAGTACTTAGATTTCATGTAAATCAAGCGTTAGATTCTCCCTAGCTAAACACCACATTTAGATAGGTCATCCCCTTCAAATAGTATCACATATGCACACTCATACACACATTTAGTGATTTAGTTAAAAGATTGAAACAGGGTCAATCTCGGTCGACTAACTCCTCGACCGAGACACTCTCGGTCGACAATCTTCTCGACCGAGAAAGACCCAGAGTAGCCGTTAGACACAAATGACAAGGTAGTTGGCAGTTGGAGATAAACGTTGCAAAACACATGATCCAGAGAGCCTGTCGGTCGACAAAACTTCGACCGAGTAGGTGTCTCGGTCGACCATTCCTCGACCGAGATGAACTCTGACAACAACTGCAGAATAAATTAATTAGCCGTTGCTAAAGCAACAAACTTGTACCTAACGGCTAGTTAAGCACTTAGAAACCCCTAGAAGTTGTCTAGAACGTCCTTAAGCATCCATAGGCCATTCCTATAAATAGGACAAGCCATAGGACACTCAAATACAACTTTTACACACTTGAGTACTCTTTGAGCAAGCAATTACATTTGCAATCTGTTTGTGAGCAATTTGAGTATTGTGACAATTGGCTACTTCCTTCCTTAGCTCAAATTCGTGTCCTATAGGCTAGCATCTCCTATGCACTGCAATTACAATTTCATACACTTTGGTTAGGAGATCTATACGCTTGATCTAGGCAAATCAAGCCTTGGGCTACAAAGGATAAGTTGTAATTTCTTTTTCTTTCTTGTTCTCTATTATTGTTTGTACTCTCCTTGCTACTCCTAGGTTGGAGGCTGCGGATTGGAGAGGGTGGAGATCTTCTTGGTGAAGAAGGAGACCTTGAGCTACTTCAAGAAGGCTTGTGCAACGGGAGGTTACTTCTAGAGAGGAAGGCTACTTCAAGGGGGAGCTTGGAGTTACTTCAAGAAGGCTACCTCAAGTTGGTGCATCTACTTCAAGTGAAGGTTGTTCAAGGGGTGTAAGGAAAGTATTGTATTTTGTATAAATCCTTGAGAAGGTAATAAAATAAATACTTTCAAAATCCCGGTTGGGTAAGCAACCAGGTAGTGGACTGACAATCTTAGTATTTGCTATGATTGGAACCACTTAAAACACTTGTCTCCTTCTTCCAATTTCAATTGTGGTTGTTTGAGTTCAATAATTTTTAAAATCTTTTAAAAACTCTATTCACCCCCCCTCTAGTGTTTTTCAGAGTACTGGAGGAGCAATAAAGGAAAGCTAATTTTTTGTATCTAGTAATTGATATTTAATTTACCTCAAAGATAATTACTATGGAAAATACTGCAATTTTTTTTCACAGAGGAAGTGTATAACTAACAGGACAAGCAGAAAATTTCAAAAGGTTAGCCACACAACTGGAACCAAGTCATTTGCTTGTCTGAAACATGATGTAAGTTAGTCAATATTGTAATCCAATTGGACAATTTGGAGGCATCCGTTTAAATGATGTTAGCAATAACCTTGTTTGAATGATACAGTTGGAGAAGGAAACATGCGGGGAAGTTGATTCCATTGAGTTTTTTGAGAAAACTCATCGTAAAATAGATGGGATCATAGTTGATATTGAATCTGCCAAAATTTTGGTACAAGGATTCCTATCCTATAGTATTATGTTACATTTACTACATGGAAACATTTATATGTTTGGTATAAAATTCATCTCCTATGTTCTATTGTGTGCAGGAAAAATTCTCTGAGGTAGGTGAGGAGTTGCGAAGAAACCAACCTGATGTTACTTCAGCTGAAATTTATAGGCAGGCTATGGGAGAAGAGAGACTAGGATATGTTTGTGGTTATGGACTTGGACCATCACCTTCTGATATCTTAGGAAAGAACCGTAAATCCTGATAAGTTGATGAAGCGCAAAGGAAGCATTTCCAGGATCAGCTTGAACAACAACAGGTGGAATTCGAAGCTAAAATTCAAGAACAAAATGCAAAAATAGAGCAAAAACTAGCCTTGTCTAGAGCAGGAAATAGTCAATCAGCACAACATGTATGCACTGGCTAGGCATGAATACATTTTATACGAGATGTGTGGTATCAATTATTTTCCATCTTGAATTTTGATGGCCTTATGACAAAGATAAAATAAATGTGTAGATCGGAATGAGACATTCAACAATTTATAAGGGACAAGTATGTTTGTATTTGTGTAAATTGCACATCATTTTACGTTTATATAATTTTTTTATTTAAATTGTATTTTGTTTATAGGAAGTGTATGTGCTGATTATCACAGATGCAGATGATAAAGTTGCAATCGGTCAAGTATCTGAGGTTGACCCCTTGCAAATCGTGGGAGGTGCAATTTTAGGCTCATCATGTGTTGGTGTTTATGTAGAGGTTGTGGTGATTTCCAACAAACCTCTAGTCAGACCTTCTGAGCAATATCAATATATGGATGAAGTTATTGGCAAAGTCATAGCATGGCCAACATCACATTTACTGCCAAAGTGAGCATATAGTATTGCTTATAATATGACATAATTGAAAAGAAAACTAGTATCTAAAGTCATTTCCATTTGTTGCAGGTCATGAAGTGTAAAGATAGATAATTGCATTCTTGGATACTGTGTAGAGAGATGAAAGCTATAGTTGTGTTTCTTTGGTCCACTTTTTTATTAGTACATAAGATCCATATATTGTTGTTTCATGTCCATTGTCGTAGACAATGTTGCCAAATGACAATCCTATTTTGCTTTTAGCTATGAGCAATGTCTTACCTTCTTGTGTGTGACATTTACACAACATATTTTGTTTTGACCTGCTGAATGTGAATGTCTTTTCTTGCTTCCTAAGTCAATAGTTCTCTGTAAATTTTTCTTTCATAACTTGATCACATGTTGCATGATAGCTTACTAAGTCAATATTTCTCTAAAGAATTATGCATTTTGTTCCTTCCACAACAAACAACATGTCACTGCATAAAAGGCCAGTTTTTGGAGATTAGAGGCCATTCTTGAGAGCTAAGGTTGTCAGCTCATCTCTTGTGAAAGGCTTCTACTCAGCTCTTGTGAATGGACTTTAATCTCCAAGAACAAAGCTGTTGTTAGGACTCACAAATGGGATTCCTCACCCTGGAACGGGTCTTATAGGCAATCCAAAAAAATGGTACATCCTTACATGTTCTTGATGTATTGCAGCCTAGCCAAAGTAGTATCTAAGGTATTATTGCAGCCTAGCCAAAGTGGTTTTTAGCTATGAGCAGTGTTTTTGGAATCTTGTATGTGAGATATACACAACATATTTTGCTGTGGTGATTTGCCTCAAGATGGTTTGTGGTTGACCTTCTATGATTTCTCAATATTTAGGATATTAAGATGTCTGAAATGTAACTGAGATATTTTAGTCGCATGCTTCTATGCGTCCTAATTTCTCTACAGAGGTACAACAAATCATTTTCAACATTTCCATGGTACAACAAGTCATTTTCAACATTTCCATACTCTGCTTTGGTTAAGAAGTCAAGGAAGAAGCCTTAAGAAATAATGGGTGCTCTTAGTAATATTGGTTCCTCCATGTTCCCTTAATTGTTAAAACAACATCTACAATAATACCCTTTCTGTAACATGTGGTTGTGATGCAGGACCTAAAAGCCAATAACTATGGTAAGGATCCTCTGCTAAGATCATGTACAGAGAATAACCTTAAATATCCAAGTACAGAGCTGTTGTTAGGACTCAAAAAGTCATGTTTTTGGAGATTAAAGGCCACTCTCGAGAGCGAAGGTTGTCATCGCATCTCTTGTGAAAGGCTTCATCTCAGCTCTTGTGATTGGCCTTTAATCTCTAAGAACAGAGCTGTTGTTAGGACTCAAAGATGGGATTCCTCACCCTGGAATAGGTCTTACATGCAATCCAACAAAATGGTGCATGCTTACATTTTCTTGGTATATTGCAGCCTAGCCAACATTGGTTTCCAATTATGCTTTTGGTTTTAAGGATTCCTGGATAAGGTATATTTCACTACTTCACTTTGCTTTTTTTGAGTTGAAGGGGATAGTGAATCTGTTCTGGAAACTCTTCTTGCTTATCAAGGGATAGTGAATCTATTCCTGGTGGCCATGTTAGTATAGATTTGAAGACCTGAAGCCTCCTGCTAATCTACATAGTCAACTTGCATGTTTTTTTGTTAGTTGTTTATTACATGTGGTGGTTGCCATGACTGGTGATGGTGTCAATGATGCATCTGCTCTTAAAATGGCAGACATTGGTATTGTCTTGGGAATTGCTGGAACTGTGGTAAGTATATTCATTATATGTCAATTTGTATATCTATCTTGTTGTCTTTTAGTAATTATTATCGATAATGATTGTTTCTTCTCTTTTTATGTGTCAGTCCAGGTTACCAAGGAGGCTTCAGACATGGTTCTTGTTGATGATAACTTCAGTATAATAGTTATTGCAATTGACGAAGGGATATGTATCTATAACAACATGAAGACCTTCACCAAGTTCTGCTCTTATTAATCATTATATGCTTTCTTACCTTACTAAAATTATTTCAACTTATTATGTATAGCTTATAGTTTTATGAGAACCCTGGATGACATTGAGTTTGATAACCATCTTATGTTTTTTACATAATTGTCAAGATTGTCAGCTTTGCACCCTTTCTATCATGTGCTTAGTTGTGTGCTTAGTTGAATGTCTACAGCTTTACTGCATGGAAAACTCTATTCAGCTGACATAATGTGAATGATACAGTTGAAATTATCACCATTGTCGAACTAATTAGGAAATGTGAGAAGGTGGGTTCTTCTGAGGCTGTAATTCTTGCCAAGCTCGGCATCAAGCCCTTCTCATATGGACTGGTTGTGTTGTTAGTTTATGACTGTGGATCTGTATTCAGCCCTGAGGTCCTTCACCTTACTGAAGATGACCTTATTGATAAATTTGGAAATGATGCTATCTTCCCTGATACCATCTTAACAGCATGCTAGTGATGTAAGTGTTTTTGTCTTACATTTGCATGCAAGTGCTCAACATTCACTAGTACAGAAATGGGTTATAACGTCACTACCTGTAGGGTCAGTTTTTCCAAATAACCGACCTTTTATGTCTATAAAAAATGCATGCACCACTTAAGACCTCTTGGGTCGGTTTTCTTAAAAAAATTGACATTGTAGTGTAACTCTACAGGGTCGGTTTTCCAAATAACCGACCTTATACGTCTATTAAAAATGCGGGCACCACTTAAGACCTCTTGGGTCACTTTTCTTAAAATAACCGACCTTGTAGTGTATCTCTATAGGGTCAGTTTTCATAAAATAAGCGACCTTATAGACAATTGGATTAGAAAGCCAACTACAGTTTCCCACAGCAAAAATTTTCTTGATTTTGACTTCGTGCCTCGATCTATAGGGTCGGTGTTTCCAAATAACCGACCTTATATGTCTACAAAAAATGCGGGAGACATCTTGAATCCAGTTTGCCTTCACACATGTATATGCACCTCTAGGGTCAATTTTTTCCTTATAACCGACCCTAGAAATCCCTTCGGTCGACAATATTGTCGACCGAGATGAATTTTGGATCCAGTTAAGTTCACGCATGTATAAGCACCTCTAGCATCATTTTTTTACTTTTAACCAACCCTAAAGCTCTCCTCGGTCGACGAATTTGTCGACCGATAACCTCTCTGTCGACAAATTCGTCGACCGAGAAGGAGCCAAATTTCACATGTATAAGCACCTCTAGAGTCAGTTTTTTCCTTATAATCGACCCTAGAGGGATCCCTGGTCGACAATATTGTCGACTGACATGAATTTTGGATCCAGTTTAGTTCACGCATGTATAAGCACTACTAGCATCAGTTTTTTTTACTTTTAATTGACCCTAGAGCTCCCTCGGTCGACGAATTTGTCGACCGATAACCTCTCAGTCGACAAATTTGTCGACCTAGAAGGAGCCAGATTTCAGGTGTATAAGCACCTCTATGGTCGATTTTTTCTTATAACTGACCCTAATGGGCTCCTCGGTCGATAATATTGGCGACCAACATGAATTTTGGATCCAATTTAGTACTTTTCAAAACTTTATAAAGCATTGGGATCTCAATCCCTTGTCTCATTATTGGGAATTCACATCCCTCAATACCACCATCGTCACATTTGTTAGATCTGGGTATTCAAACCCTTAGTTCATCACTAAACATGGTTATCACTTATCAGGTAACTATTATCTTCAAGTCATTTGACCAAGGTATTTAGGATACTTGTTACACAAGAATCTCACATAACTCACTAGGCATATTCAACTTCTTGTTGTCACCTCTCACTACACAACAAATGAAATAATGGCTCACAAGGCCCATTACCATCATAGCTCATACCTGGTTACGTTTATTATCTCATGATACTTGCATGGTTAGTATACTTGATAACAAGCATATCAATTTCATACCAACATCATGCAATACAAAGATAACATCACTATTCCCTCATTAGGGTTAGAGTTTTCCATCTTTATCAATTATGTTTCACATAACATCATTCCATATTAAGGTTTCACATAACATTATCCCGTATTAGGGTTTTACACAACATCACCCTATATTAGGGTTTCACATAACATCATCCCATATTAGGGTTTCACATAACATTATCCCATATTAGGGTTTCACACGACATCACCCTATATTAGGATTTCACATAACATCATCCCATATTAGGGTTGTAGAAGTACCTCTAGCGTCGATTTTTTACTTTTAACTGACCCTAGAGCTCCCCTCAAATGACGAATTTGTCGATCAATAACCTCTCGGTCGACAAATTCGTCGACCGAGAAGGAGCTAGATTTCACGTGTATAAGCACCTCTAGGGTCATTTTTTTCCTTATAACCGACCCTAGAGGTATCCTCGTTCGACAATATTGTCGACCGACATGAATTTTGGATCCAGTTTAGTTCACGCATGTATAAGCACCACTAGCGTCGGTTTTTTTTACTTTTAACCGACCCTAGAGCTCCCCTCGGTCGACGAATTTGTCGACCGATAACCTCTGGGTCGACAAATTTGTTGACCAAAAATGAGTTTGAGTGTTTTTAAATAAGCCAACATGGGAACCTCTTATCTTTAGCATCGGTTTCTTTGTTTTAATTGACACTACAGGTCAAGTCTCTCCTTTAAAATGGCTGAAACCTAGTCTTTCTCTCCTGTGAAACAAAATTTTCATTCTCTTTTTCTCTCCCGCGGCGTCGATACCTTTTCCGCAGTGGATACCTTCTCTGCTTCTCTCCTGCGGAATCACTTTTCATTGTTGTCGTGCTGCCAAAGCCTTTGCCAAGAAGCTCGTCGTTGTGTTCGAAGAGGATCATGGTGTCTGTGAAGCCCTTGCCACCTCTCCACGCCACCAAAGCCCTTGCCTCGTCTCCGTGAAAAGAGCTCATCGTTGCCGCCTCTCCACACTTACACAAAGGTTGCCGCCTCTCTGTGAAGGTTGTCTCATCCTGTACGAAGTTCGCCGTCATTTCCAAGTAAGGTCACTACCGTTTCCAAGGAAGGTCTCTGCCATTTCCAAGTAAGGTTCCCGAGTTCCTTTTTGGGTTCGGATCCACCTTTCTTGAGATTGTTTGGTTCTACCTTGTTTTGCTTCTTAGTCTTGGTAAGTGAGATCTGTCTCTTTTTCTTTGTTTTTCTTGATGTTCTATCTTCCCCTCTCTTCTTCTTGGAGGAATCCATGACGTTCCATGGTGGAGCTTGAGATAATGGTTGAAAACATCTTCCCCTCTCTTCTTCTTACCTTTTCAACATAGGGTTTGCTTCCTTTTTGGAGAAGGAACCAGCTTGGTGAAGAGGAGTGCCCAAGCTAGGGTTTCCTATTTGGAGTTCTACATCATCTCTAAGGTGAGTTATATAACTTTATCCATGATTATTGTTCACTCTTACATTACATGTACATGATTTTGCCTTAAAATATTGATCCAAGTATAAAGATGTACCTTTACCTAGGGTGTGAGCTTGTATGATAGTTCTTGAGTAGTTTATCATCTTAGATGAACCCTACATCTTGTGCATGATTTTTTTGATGGAAGTGGTAATCATAGACCTTGTGTGCATATGGATAATGATTGCTTTTAATCTCTCAAAAGATGGTATATTTCTAGGATTTCAAGCTAATTTTTCCTCCTTATATTTCAAGCAATCTATCATTTTGTAAATTATGATGTGATTATGAATCAATTTTGTCATGAATGTGTGGTTTTGAATGCTGACGGTTGAGCATCAATTCTCCCCTCTCCAAGAATATATGAATCTTCTATTCTATTTAAGTTTCTGTAGAACATTTCAGTGTACCCCTCGGTCGATAATTTTGTCGACCGAAATATTTTTGGTCGACAATTTTCTCGACCGAGGGGTACACTAAAATGTTTATTTAAATTTTTAGCGTCGGTTATTCCAAAAAAACTAACCCTGTAAACTCTCTCGATCGATAAAATTGTCGACCGACAATATTTTTGGTCGAAAATTTTCTCGACCGAGGAGTACACTGAAGTGGTTATTCAATATTTAGCGTCAGTTATTCCAAAAAATCTGACCCTGTAAACTCTCTCGGTCGAGAAAATTGTCGACCGAAAATATTTTCGGTCGACAATTTTCTCGACCGAGATCGTTTATAGGGTCAGTTTTTTTAGAATAACCGACCTTACATGATCATTTTTTCTCGCCTGGGTCAGATTTTTTACAACCTTTTACGTCGGTGTTTACTCTGTAAGGTTGATTTTATTTGGTCAAATAAACCGACGCTATAGAGCAAATTCTATTGAAACAGCCACTTAGGCGTCGGTTATAAAGTGACGTTACAGGGTTAAAAAAACCGACGCTACAGACCATTCCTGTACTAGTGATTTTGCTCACTTCATTGTAGGACCCTAGCAAGTTTGTAGTTGCTGATTCCCCTACTGCTGCTTCAGGCTATGCAGCTGCACCTGCTGCTTCTACTGCCAAGGTGGAAGAGAAGAAGGAAGAACCTGCTGAGGAATCTGATGACCATATGGCCGTAATGCTATCACTACAGCTGAGAAGAAGGATGAACCTTCATTGCAGTGTAGCTGGTCTACTCCTGTAGAAGCTCACAACTACTTGGAATGCTAGAATGGAGCTGTATGTTTTTGTAAGAAAATGAGTTTTTATTCCTTTGGGGGGTCTCCAACTGCAAAATGAGTTGTTATCGAGTTAGTGTTCATGCCTACAATATGTACCATATATAGTCATATGTGATGTTGTTGTATTCAATACAAGGGGCAAGGTAAAATGTCCTCCCCATGTAATTGTCATTTGATTATAAATAAAAAAGTTCAATATTTCTAGAATGTGTTTGACTTCAATTGGCATTCAATTAGAAAACTTGATCATGAACTACAAATTGACTGACTAAAATCCATAAAAAATTAGTAATGCAGAACTAGTATGTCATTAGTGGTTTTTTTCATAAGCCACTACATTCAATCAAAACCGTTTTATACAACAACATTATACAAAATAGTGGCATTTGTATAAAAGCCAAATGATGGATAGTGGCTTTTCTATAAATACCAAATGATGGTTTAGTGGCCTTTATGTGGCATTTATTCGAAGCCACTAAAGACAAACATTTAGTGGCTTTTACAACTTAAGCCACTATCTTCCTAGTGGCATTGGTGCTAGAGGCATTTTTTTAAATGTCAACAAATTTTGCAAAACCTGTTTACTGGCTTTTTTTCCAGTGGCATTTCTGAAAGGCCACTAATGGGTATTTTTGCTGTAGTATGTTATCTCTCTTGATATGCATACTAACCATGCAGGTGTATCAGATGGATTCATATCTCGGTAAGAGCTATGAGGTTTATGTATTTGAATAACACTGAATGATGATAATCCTCATTGATGAGATAACATGTATCACCCGTATGTGAAAAGGTTTGTTGACCTAGTAAAGGCTGAGTGCCTAGTTGAGGTGTTATCATCTGATGTTGAGATAAGGGATTGCTATCCCATGGTGATGATGTAAGCCTTGAGAGGCAGTGGAATTCTGTGATGAGGGATTGAGATCCCATGATAATGTGATAATGTCAGTATTAATGTAACTCAATGTTGTTTATGTTTTACAACATGGTTGCCTCAACAATCCACTTAATATATACTAATTAATTATAGTGGAACATATCATGTAGTTTGCCCTGGCCATAGATCCATCATCGTCAGTAATTGGTGATGGTGAAACATGTTTATCCTGCAGGATTACCTGGAGCACATATTTATGAATATGTGGGGTTTTCTCCTAGCCGAAAGTAGGAGGATTTGAGTACAACTACGGTTGTGTATAGAGCATGGTGAACAGGCCCATGGTTCAGTGATTATAGAGCATGGTGAACAGGCCCATGGCTCAGTGATTATAGAGCATGGTGAATAGGCCCATGGCTCAGTATTATAGAAGGGTAGCCTACGGAGCTGACCTTGTGGCTGAGGCCACTCAAGCAAGAGACTGTGGTCCTGCTTTGGTTTTCGTACATTAACCATGAAAAGGTGAGGTCATGGAGTCTGGCTCTCCTGATGACCTTATATGGAACCAGTTTTGGGCTTCACAACCAAAGGTTGGATTTGAGTGGGATGTCTCACTTCCTCAGGGATTAATAAATCGTAATCTAGACATATAGAATACATTGCTTAAGGCAAAACACGGAACATTGATTGAGGCCTTGCTTATATAGCTGATCTATTTATACCTTGAAGTTATGTGTATGATCCTTATGTTTTGTGATAATTTCTTATAAAGCTTATCTTGTCAATCATGTTCTATAAAGAAATACTTGGTTATATGCCTCCTGGATATCTAGTAAGATTGTTCATAAAATAAGTTCTGCTCAGGATGCTGCTCTTATGATCTGCTGACATCAGTTATATGCTTTACCTGAAGTTTTATAGTTTTAGGGGGGAGTTATGTTTCTCACTGAGACTGTGTGTCTCACCCTGTTGGCTTACAACCTTTTTAGGTGATCGTGCTAGACGTGGTGGTGGTCATGAGGTTGCGGCCGAGCAGCAAGAAGAGCATTATGAGGCAAGAGATGGATATGTTGTCGTTTTGGTTGTTTTGTAGTAGATTCCTAGAGTCATCCCTATACTCTCACATCCTCAGAGGTGTTTTGAGAATGTTTTATGATGTATAGCTAATGTAGCTTGTATATCCTGCTGCTGGCCTGATGTGGCCCGTTATGTATGTATAAACATGTGATGCACTCTAGTACTGACAGGATAGCTGGTTCCTTTAAGCTATGGACATATATCACGGCTTGTAAATGTTTATATAACATGTTTCCTTACAAGATGATGATCTGGACATAATATTTCTCTATTATCTGCTTTCCGCAAATGGTTTTAATTAACCTGTGTTTTCGGTAATATGTGGTTTATGGTGTTTCTGCACATTTTCGTGTGGCATCTTGTTGTCTGTGTGATAGCGGGATGTAGCACCACATGTTTTAGTATCAGAGCCCTAGGTTCTCTGAGTCTACAGGGATCTAGGACTAGGGTTGTATCTATTCTTGTGAGTTTTCCAGATTTTCTTACAATAACCTTCTGCCCTCAGTGGAAGATAAAGCTTAAAGATATCTGGAAACCATGAAGAACATGCTACCCAGAGCAGCGATGCTACATCAGTTGATGGAGCAAGAGTGCAGGCACATGAAGATCAGGTGCCTGAGGTCCCCCAACTTGACCCAGCCATTCTTGAAAACCCTTCCTATCAGTATCTTATGGGGTAGTTAATGTCTACAATGGATCACATGGTGGATAGATTGCCAGTGCCTCCGCCAAGAGCATAGGCTCACCATGGTGAATCTTTGGGTATTAGGAAGACCTTTGAGTGCTTCATTGAGTTAGAGCTTCGGATTATGCTGGAACGGCTGATCCAGTGGATGTAGATCTGTGGCTGGTAGGTCTAGAGAAGTCCTTCTAGATCCTCGACATCCCCGAAGAAGACAAAGTCAAGTACGTTGTCTACCTTTTGAAGGGTAGTGCTGGTGTTGGGTTTTGGAGGAGGCAGAGAAGCAGCGGAAACAAACAATTTTCTCCCCAAACCCAGAACAAAAGGAATCACGTCAACATCTATATAATAGGAAAGATGGTTTGTGAATCATACCTTGTCCCGAGGCTTGCTCGGCGACAGTACCACGTGCCTTGAGCGGTCTTCACCTCCGGTCTTGGACGGTGTCTGTGCAGCTCCTGGTCGCACCGGGACTGAAGACTCCTCCTCCTACCGGACTGTCGGATGGCAGTTGTCCTCCTGAGCGGCAGTGACCTCCCGCCTCTGAAGTAGTCCACACGGACCACCCGGAACTCCACTCTCCTTGTCCCACAAGGAAGTGGAAGGAGTCACACCCTCCTGTTGACGTACTAGTCGCCAACACACTCTCCTGCTGTCAACTGCAACTGCAGTTGTCCTTCCCTTGCTGCACCTCCCTTTGCGGGAAGCACTTGCTCGGGCTCTCTCTCGGTTACCAAAACCAGAGAGAACGAAAACTTTGCAGAGCAATCAACTTGCACTGAGTTGTCCTCTGAGAAGCCCCCAATACCCCTATATATATAGGCGGGTCATGGGATAGGGTTCTCTGTGCCCGGCAATACGGGACTAAAGCAGGAGTAGAAGGGTTCGGGATTTTCCACAAAAAGCAACCATCTCGCAACCTGAACCGATCGGTTCACAAGTGAACCGGTCCGTTGGCGACCTGAACCGATCGGTTCACCAATGAACCGATCGTTTGGGACCCTTGAACCGATCGGTTCACTCTTGAACCGATCGGTTCACTCATGAACCGGTTGGTTGGGATTCCAGGTTGGTTCTCGATTGACTTTCCTTGTTTCTTTCCCAATTGGTATCGAATACCAATATTATTCCCAATCGAATTGGGCAATTTGAAATGAAAGGAAAATTCTCACCAATCCTACTTTCCCAAGTTGCTCGATTGCACCAGTTGAACCGATCGGTTCAACACTTGAACCGGTCGTTTCACTCTGTGCATGAGCCAATTGGTTCAAAAATTGAGCCGACCGGTTCAGCAACCTCAGCCGACCGGTTCATCACATGAACCGATCGGTTGGGAATGCAGATTGTACAGAATCAGTCAATGTGATTTCAATCAATCTGATACTCCAATCAATGCGTCCAACACTTTGAACATTATGATATTGAGCTATCGATTAATTGAGTGTTTAATTGAACTACTAAACTCCTTTAGTAATTAATCTAAACATTGCTTTGTGGACAAAACTCCTCTTCCAGGTTAAATCCTATGTGTGTGACCCTGCAGGTCCATTTCACGTTGGCAGTGAAAGTCCATAACACTTATGACTTCACAAGCAAAGAGCGGTGCCTATTCACACATCATTGCTACCCAAGTGAAAGTATAAAGTTGGAGAACAACTTTCATCCTACAATTCGTGAATGGTGTTACAGCAAATGTATAATTCCTTTGTCACTGATATCCAGAATGAACTCGAGGCATGGAACAGTCATCCTGTCAATGTTCATCCATTTCCTTGATCTCAGAGTAGACCGAGTGAGATGTGTATGATATCAATATCACATATTGATTCACACGTGCATGCGCATGCCTTTCTCAATCCTACTCATCAAGTGGCCAAGGATATCAAACTCCCTTAGGAGGGACAAATCTCATATCTATCACTCACCCCTCAAAAGCCCCATGTGTCAAAGCCACCCAATCATCACCTTTATAACAACCCATGTTTCAGAACTGCGTTTGATGATGTCAAAGTGTACCCAACGACATGTGTTGAGTGTAGTGATTTTAGGTCTAAGAATCACACTCACCACCATCACTGTGAGAGATGACTGTGACTACCAAGTCATGGTTCCATGTGTCACTCTCACGGTGGGTCTGTCTGGTACCTTGTTCTCTAACAAGTACCTATGTGCTTGGTTTGATATCACTATATCATGACTAATGAGATTCTGTCATCAACCAACACACAATCTAGTCTTCAGTGTTATTGATGTCTGTGGCTATTTCCACAATAACAACCGACTAGGGACTAAACAAGAATGTATACTCTTAACATCCATATGATCTCATCGTTTAGGTCATGAACCTAAAAGCATATGTCATTGAGTAAGACAATCTTTAGACATCTATCATGTTACACCATCATCTCAGAAATAGTTTAAACATATAGATTGGAAATTGCCTTTATTATTATTCAAATCATTTACAAAGTATCCCATTACAATCATCATATGACTTGCTCTATGGGCATACATACCAACAGACTCCCACTTGCACTTAGAGCCAGTCACCAAGGAAAAGCAGTCCTTGTGACCTAGCATGACCATCACGCTTCTGCTGAGAAAGGGCCTTAGTCAGTGGATCAGCTATGTTGTCTTCAGTTGGTACTTTGCAAATCTTCACATCTCCTCGCTGTACGATCTCTCGTATGAGATGGAAGCGCCGCAGTATGTGCTTGGACCGCTGATGTGATCTGGGCTCCTTAGCTTGTGCAATAGCTCCATTATTGTCACAATAAAGCTCAATTGCATCACAGCTACTGGGAACTACACCAAGTTCAGAGATGAACTTCATGATCCACACAGGCTCCTTTATTGCATGCAGAGCAGCAATATACTCGGCCTCTGTAGTAGAATCGGCAACTGTTTCTTGCTTGGAACTCTTCCAGCTCACAGCTCCATTATTAAGGCAAAACACAAATCCTGACTGCGATCTGTAATCATCTTTATCGGTTTGGAAGCTTGCATCGGTGTAACCCTTTACAACCAGCTCTTCCTCGCCTCCGTACACAAGAAACTGATCCTTAGTCCTTCGCAAGTACTTGAGGATGTTCTTCACGGCTGTCCAGTGAGCATCCCCGGGATCTGACTAGTACCTGCTCGTCATGCTGAGAGCATACGAGACATCTGGGCGTGTGCATAACATAGCGTACATGATGGATCCGATGGCTGATGCATATGGGATCCCATTCATACGCTCCCTCTCTTCACAATATTGGGGACATTGAGCTCTAGAGACGGTAACTCCATGTAGCACAGAGACGTTGCCTCTCTTTGAGTTCTCCATGCTGAACCGCTTCAGCACCTTGTCAATGTACGTGCTCTGACTTAGTCCGAGAAGCCTTCTAGATCTATCTCTATAGATCTTAATTCCTAGAATGTAGGATGCTTCTCCTAAGTCCTTCATTGAGAAAGTTTTCCCAAGCCAAGTCTTTACCTTCTCTAAGGCTAAGACATCATTCCCCATCAAAAGTATGTCATCCACATACAATATGAGGAATGTGGTCGAGCTCCCATTAACCTTCTTGTACACACAAGGTTCATCTTCATTTTGAATAAAGCCAAACACTTTGACTTCTTCATCAAATCAAAGATTCCAACTCCGAGATGCTTGCTTCAATCCATAGATTGACCTTTGCAACTTACAGACTTTATTGGCATTCTTTGGATCTATAAAACCTTCAGGTTATGTCATGTACACATCCTCATGTATATTCCCATTAAGGAATGCGGTTTTAACATCCATATGCAAAATCTCATAGTCATAATAAGCTGCAATAGCAAGCATGATCCCGATGGACTTAATCATGGCAACTGGAGAAAAAGTTTCGTCATAGTCAACACCTTGAATTTGTCGAAAACCGTTCGCAACCAGTCTGCCTTTATAAGTTTGCACATTGCCATCCATGTCGGTCTTTTTCTTAAAGACCCACTTGCACCCTATGGGTTTTACCCCTTCGGGTGGTTCCACCAAAGTCCATACTTTGTTGGAGTACATGGATTCCATCTCGGATCTCATGGCTTCAAGCCATTTCTCAGAATCTGGTCCATCCATAGCCTCTACGTAGGTAGTTGGATCATCATCTATGATCAACTCTCCACCTTCCTAAGTTACAAGGTATCCAAACCTCTCAGGTTCAAGGCGAGTCCTACTAGATCTACGAGGTCCTTGTGTTACTTGAGGAGATTGAGATTCCACAACACCTTGTGAATCTACATTTTCCTCTTATACATCTATCGGTTCAATGTTTTCTTGTTGGGCTTGAACCTCTTCAAGCTCTATATTCCTCCCATTGCTTCCTTTGGAAATAAATTCCTTCTCTAGGAACACAGCTGTCCTGACAACAAACACTTTGTTGTCAGTAGGGTGGTATAAGTAATATCCCCTCGTTTCCTTGGGGTATCCAACAAAATAACATTTATCGGATTTGGGTCCAAGCTTATCAGGAAACGTTTTCTTGACGTAAGCTTCACAACCCCAAATCTTCAGAAAAGACAAATCGGGACGCTTCCCGTACCATATCTCATATGGTGTCTTTTGAACCGATTTAGATGGTACACAGTTAAGCATAAATGCGGCGCTTTCAAGAGCATGACCCCAGAAAGAAATTGGAAGATCAGCAAAACTCATCATTGATCGCACCATATCTAACAATGTGTGATTCCTTCTTTCAGACACACCATTATGTTGTGGTGTTCCAGGCGGAGTCCATTGTGATACAATACCACAGGCTCGCAGAAGGTCCTCAAACTCCTGGCTCAAGTATTCTCCACCTCGATCGGAACGAAGTGCCTTAATACTTTTGCCAAGCTGGTTCTGTACTTCATTCATGAAATCCTTGAACCTTTCAAGGGTTTCTGACTTATGTTTCATCAGGTACACATAGCCATACCTACTGAAATCATCAGTGAAGGTAATGAAGTACTGACACCCATTTCTGGCATTAGTTCTAAAAGGCCCACATACATCAGTATGTATGAGTCCTAATAGATCACTAGCTCTCTCACCTTTACCTGAAAAGGGAGTCTTGGTCATCTTGCCCAACAAACAAGATTCACATGTCTCTATTGATTCATAATCAAAAGAGTCTAGATAACCATCTTTATGGAGTCTAGAAATGCGCTTCTCATTTATGTGCCCTAGACGACAATTCCAGAGATATGTTTTGTTTGAGTCGTTGAGTTTTTGCTTTTTGGTGTTTACGTTGTATACACTTGTCTCCAAGTCTATCAAGTATAGACCATAAGACATAGGGGCACTGCCATAAAAGATCACATCTTTAGAAATGGAACACTTTCCATTCTTAATAAGAAATTCAAATCCATCTTTGTCCAAACAAGAGACAGAAATGATATTCCTATTTATGGCAGGTACATAATAGCAGTTCTTCAACTCTATTATTAGCCCACTAGGTAGAGTTAACTCATAGGTTCCTACGGCACTGGCGGCAACTCTTGCCCCATTAGCAACACGTAGTTCAACCTCGCCTTTCCCCAAAGGTCTACTTCTCTTAAGATCCTTCACATTTGAACAAATGTGAGATCCGCATCCAGTATCAAGTACCCATGACGAAGAAGTAGTAAAGTTAATCTCTATTACGTATACACCAGAAGTAGAGATCTCTATCTCCGACTTCTTCTTCCATTGTTCCTTCCATCCTCTCCATGTAGAAGAAATTGGTTTGGCGAGAGAACACTTCTCTCCCTTACCTATTTTCTTCTTCACCAACGCATTAAGCGTACATAGAGTGGATTCTAAGGCTCCTGGTATATCTGGATTGTGCAGAACACTTCTCACAGTCCTCAACCAGTTATGGAATTTATTCTCAACTAATTTTCCCATTTTAAAAGATGATTCTTTTGCCATTCTACAAGAGAAAATTTGCATTTTTCAAAACATTTTTGATTTGATTTGAATAAAATTTGACAATAGTTAATTAGGCCTTTAATTAATTACCGCTCCCACTATTTTGACTCAAATTGATAGCCCTCACCATCAATTCGGAAGATTGCAGCGTACAATCTTCTAGTGGGTCAAGATCCTGAAATCCTCTAAGCCATGGACCAGCTAGGGCTGTCACCCACAACTCAAATCTCTCAAGTAGGCAACTCTTGCCAATTGCATCATATGCAACTCTTGAAAGATGTCATATGCAACTCCTTGCAATGATCATCTCCATGCCTCAAGGCGCTAGATCCTATCTAGGTCACCTTGTTAAGTCCGACCCAAAGCCAACACGATGAACATGCACCCTGCTAGGGCAGACCCACACATTCATCCTTCACGCTTCCACGAGATAGACGGTGCACCACGCTAGGGCGTGCCCACACTTGGTCGATCAAGCTTTTCACGTGTGTCGCATTTGGAAGGAATCTAAAACTTAATATTTAATGAGGGATTTGGTTTTTATATACATATACATATCCAATCACCACAATATATAGTACGTATCATATACATGCTATATCCCACACAAAATATGCATAAACGATAAAAAGCAATGATTATGGCCATCCTATTTGTGATTCCTCGAGCCAAGAGGAATCACGGTCATCTAGGTCTACATCACATGCAACCTTTACAAGATGAAATATGTGCCTGCCTTTCTGGGTTTGATCAGCTCATCTCCATGACTGATCGGCTCGCCATCAGGTTGGTTGTTCGGGTGCCACCAGCCGATCGACTGGCGCCTCCAGCCGATCGGTTCACCAGTCATCGTGCATCTCCTCAGGTCGCCACCCGATCATCTCGTTCCTCGAACCGGCCGTCTGGATCACCAACCGATCGGTTCACTCCTTGAACCGGTTGCCTTCAGGTTGTCCATCATTCTTTGACATAATAGGAAATAAAATCTATCCTATTTACAATTGAATTTTGAAACCTCGAGTTACATTCGGGGGGAGAAAAGGTAGGAAAAGATTTCTCGAATTATTCCGAGTAACATCAGGAATATGAGAAAGGGAATCGGTGCACAGACCGAGATGCAAGCAACCATACAAACAACCACACACAGATATAGGGGTTTATAGGCCATAATCATGCTACACATCCACCACAAAACTCGTTTAAGGGCGACGCATATCGAGTGCATTAATATTACATATCATATATGTATATTAGGGATTTGTGGATTGGACATGTATAAAGCCGATATTATTCGCATCGCATGCAATAAATAAAGGAGACAAACCAAAATCGATCATATCGATAATCCTAAAATATAGAGAGGTTGACGTGGCTCTGATACCACTGTTGGGGTTTGGAGGAGGCAGAGAAGCAGCGGAAACAAAAAAATTTCTCCCCAAACCCAGAACAAAAGGAATCGCGTCAACATCTATATAATAGGAAAGATGGTTTGTGAATCATACCTTGTCCCGAGGCTTGCTCGGCGACAGTACCACGCGCCTTGCACGGTCTTCACCTCCAGTCTTGGACGGTGTCTGTGCAGCTCCTGGTCGCACCGGGACTGAAGACTCCTCCTCCTACCGGACTGTCGGATGACAATTGTCCTCCTGAGCGGCAGTGACCTCCCGCCTCTGAAGTAGTCCACACGGACCACCCGAAACTCCACTCTCCTTGTCCCACAAGGAAGTGGAAGGAGTCGCACCCTCCTGTTGACGTACTAGTCACCAACACACTCTCCTGCTGTCAATTGCAACTGCAGTTGTCCTTCCCTTGCTGCACCTCCCTTTGCGGGAAGCACTTTCTCGGGCTCTCTCTCGGTTACCAAAACCAGAGAGAACGACAACTTTGCAGAGCAATCAACTTGCACTGAGTTGTCCTCTGAGAAGCCCCCAATACCCCTATATATATAGGCGTGTCATGGGACAGGGTTCTCTGTGCCCGGCAATATGGGACTAAAGCAGGAGTAGAAGGGTTCGGGATTTTCCCCAAAAAGCAACCACCTCGCAACCTGAACCGATCGGTTCACAAGTGAACCGGTCGGTTGGCGACCTGAACCGGTCGGTTCACTAATGAACCGATTGTTTGGGACCCTTGAACCGATCGGTTCACTCATGAACCGGTCGGTTGGGATTCCAGGTTGGTTCCCGATTGACTTTCCTTGTTTCTTTCCCAGTTGGTATTGAATACCAATATTATTCCCAAACGAATTGGGCAATTTGAAACGAAAGGAAAATTCTCACCAATCCTACTTTCCCAAGTTGCTCGATTGCACTAGTTGAACCGATCGGTTCAACACTTGAACCGGTCATTTCACTCTGTGCATGAGCCGATCGGTTCGACAATTGAGCCGACCGGTTCAGCAACCTCAGCCGACCGGTTCATCACATGAACCGATCGGTTGGGAATGCAGATTGTGCAGAATCAGTCAAATGCGATTTCAATCAATCTGATACTCCAATCAATGCGTCCAACACTTTGAACATTATGATATTGAGCTATCGATTAATTGAGTGTTTAATTGAACTACTAAACTCCTTTAGTAATTAATCTAAACATTGCTTTGTGGACAAAACTCCTCTTCCAGGTTAAATCCTATGTGTGTGACCCTGCAGGTCCATTTCACATTGGCAGTGAAAGTCCATAACACTTATGACTTCACAAGCAAAGAGCGGTGCCTAGTCACACATCATTGCTACCCAAGTGAAAGTAGAAAGTTGGAGAACAACTTTCATCCTACAATCCGTGAATGGTGTTACAGCGAATGTATAATTCCTTTGTCACTGATATCCAGAATGAACTCGAGGCATGGAACAGTCATCCTGTCAATGTTCATCCATTTCCTTGATCTCAGAGTAGACCGAGTGAGATGTGTATGATATCAATATCACATATTGATTCACACGTGCATGCGCATGCCTTTCTCAATCCTACTCATCAAGTGGCCAAGGATATCAAACTCCCTTAGGAGGGACAAATCCCATATCTATCACTCACCCCTCAAAAGCCCCATGTGTCAAAGCCACCCAATCATCACCTTTATAACAACCCATGTTTCAGGACTGCGTTTGATGATGTCAAAGTGTACCCAACGACATGTGTTGAGTGTAGTGATTTCAGGTCTAAGAATCACACTCACCACCATCACTGTGAGAGCTGACTGTGACTACCAAGTCATGGTTCCATGTGTCACTCTCACGGTGGGTCTGTCCGGTACCTTGTTCTCTAACAAGTACCTTTGTGCTTGGTTTGATATCACTATATCATGACTAATGAGATTTTGTCATCAACCAACACCCAATCTAGTCTTCAGTGTTATTGATGTCTATGGCTATTTCCACAATAACAACCGACTAGGGACTAAACAAGAATGTATACTCTTAACATCCATATGATCTCATCGTTTAGGTCATGAACCTAAAAGCATCTGTCATTGAGTAAGACAATCTTTAGACATCTATCATGTTGCACCATCATCTCAGAAATAGTTTAAACATATAGATTGGAAATTTCCTTTATTATTATTCAAATCATTTACAAAGTATCCCATTACAATCATCATATGACTTGCTCTATGGGCACACATACCAACAGCTAGCCACTGGTGGGCCATCGAGGAGGAGAAGCGACCCAGTGAGGTGATCTGTTGGGATGTTTTTCGGTGGGAGTTCGTCATTCGATACTTCTCGAAGATGTATATGCATGAGAAGATCAACTAGTTTGTACGTCTCCGCCAAGGATCGATGAGCATCACTGAGTATGAAGCCAAGTTTATAGATCTATTAAGGTTTTGCCCTCACATGGCGGCAACAGATGATGAGCAAATCGGGTGGTTTGAGAAAGGTTTGAGTGTCGAGCTGTTGACACATGTTGTTGCCTTGGAGAACTGGGAGAAGTTTTCCACATTTGTGGAGTCTGTCTGAAGGATCGAATAGTCTGTTAGGGAGAAAAGGGAGTCTATGACCAAGAAAAGGCATGCTCAATTTCAGAAATAGAGGTTTGATAGCCACTAGAAGCCGAGGTTTTCTACATCTTTTGTAAGGCAAGGTTCTAGTGCACCTTCACAGTGGTCTCCGAGTAATGGAAGAGGGCATGGATTTTCACCATCCAGAGCTTACAACACAGATTCAGTAGCAGTAAAAGGGCCATCTAGGCCACAGTTAGAGGACAAGTCAAGCTATCTCTGTGGACAGACCAGGTATTTGAGGTCAAATTGCCCAAGGAAAGATGTCAAAGTGACGCAGCAGCTGAGATAGTGTCAACAAGTGTTAGATAGATAGCAGTCTAGTGGTAATAGAGGGAGGGGCCGTGGTCAAACATCACAAGCAAGATCGTCTTCTCAAGGAAGCAGAGGACATGGACAGCAAGCAATGGCTCAATTCTATGCTATGAGTCAACCAGAGGTGATAGTCAACCCGCGAGTGGTGGCAGGTCAGATGGATTTATTTCATTCTGATTTGTCTTCTTCTTACTTTATATTTGTTCTGGTTGACCCAGGTGCTACACACTCTTTTATTGCACGTAGTACGCTTGATAATTGTCTTTTACCTGTTAGTTGTAAGAAGGATAGTCTATTGTTAGAAACCCCTCTTAATGGTTCCTCGATGCTTTGAGAGGAGTGTTCATCTTGTGTTTTATCCTTTTCATGATACAATATACAAGTGTATCTTATACCACTTGATATGCATGAATTCGATGTGATCCTTGGGATGGATACCTTAGAAAAGTATAAGGTTGTGATGGACTATGGTTCCAAGCAAGTAGTGTTTGATGACGGTGGTGAAAGATAGATCTTCCAAGGAGATAGGAAGATTCTTCCGACATGTTTAGTGTCAGCTATGGTGGCAGAGAAGTTGTTGCGGCAAGGATGTAAGGTGTTCTTATCTCACATTGTAGATACCAAGGCGAAGGGTCCTAGCCTTGAGGAGGTGCCTATTGTTTGAGAGTTTGCATATGTGTTTCTCGATGAGTTCCTCGGTGTTCCCCCACCTCGAGAGATTGACTTTGAGATCAATCTAGTGCCAGGAACACAACCAGTTGCTCGGACACCATACAGGATGGCTCCAACTGAGATGGCAGAGTTGAAGAAGTAGTTATAGGAGTTGCTAGATAATGGTTTCATCAGACCGAGCACATCACTGTGGGGTGCTCCGGTCCTATTCATAAAGAAGAAGGATGGATCGATGCGTTTGTGCATAGATTACCAAAAGTTGAATAAAGTTATGATCAAGAACAAGTACCTATTGCCAAGGATAGATGATCTGTTTGATCAGTTGTGTAGCGCTACTATGTTCTCAAAGATCGATCTACGATCTAGATATCATCAGTTAATAATTAAGGATGAGGACATACCAAAGTCAGCTTTTAGGATGAGGTATGGTTACTTTGAGTTTGTGGTTATGCCGTTTGGGATAACCATTGCACCTATTGCTTTCATGGATCTAATGAATAGGGTGTTCTGTCTATTTCTAGATCAGTTTGTTGTAGTTTTTATAGATGACATGTTGATCTATATTCGGGATAGTCAAGAGCATGAACAACATCAGTTGTATGCCAATTTTAGTAAGTGTGAGTTCTGGTTGAAAGAAGTGACTTTCTTGGGTCATCTGATATCTACAGAAGGAGTCAGAGTGGACCCTAAGAAGGTGGAGTCAGTTACAGATTGGGAGCAATCAAAGATGCCGATAGAAGTTTGTAGTTTTTTGGGTTTTGTAGGATACTACCAGATGTTTATAAGGAGCTTCAGTGTAATCACATTATCGTTAACAAAGTTGACCAGGAAGGATGTACCTTTTGTTTGGAATGATCGTTGTCAGCAAGCTTTCCAAGGTTTGAAGGAGAAGCTGAATAGTGCTCCAGTATTGGTGCTGCCAGAGCCTGGGAAGGGCTATGTTGTTTTCTGTGATGCTTCCAAGAAAGGCTTAGGATGTGTGCTGATGTAGGAAGATAATGTGGTTTCTTTTGCTTCGTGACAGCTTAAGAAACATGAGGAGAATTATCTAACACATGATTTGGAGTTGGCAGCGGTAGTCCATGCGTTAAAGATTTGGAGACACTATCTTTATGGGGAAGTGTGTCAAATCTTTACAGATCATAAAAACTTGCAATACATCTTCTTGCATAGTGAGATGAACATGTGACAACATCGCTAGATGGAGTTGATCAATGATTATGACTGCACCATTGAGTATCATCCTGGTAAGGTGAACGAGATAACTGATGCGCTTAGCAGAAAGTCTCCTTCTTCTCACTCTATGAAGAAGGCACAGTTGAGTTCCTTGGTATGCCAATGGTAGGATATGTTCGTCTCTTTGTGCCAGATGAATGTATAGTTAGAAGTTTCTTTGTTGGCAGGACTATTGGCCCAGATTCAAGTAAAGTCTACATTGAGACAGCAGATGAAAGATGCACAGTAGGCAGATGCTTCAGTTCATTTGATAAGATCAGAGTTTGGTAGCAAAAAGCGTGATGTGTTCCATGAGCTAGTTTGTTGTCATGATAGGACGGTGGTCCCTGATTTTGATGATTTGAGGAGGTTAGTGCTCGAGGAAGCACACACATCGATATATTCCATGCATCCAGGTGTCACCAAGATGTATCATAATCTGATGGACATGTATTGGTGGCCTGGCTTAAATAAGGATGTCGCTGAGTTTGTGGCAAGGTGTGCAGTATGTCAGTAGGTTAAGGTTGAACATCAGAAGCCGGCAGGTACGTTGCAACCCCTGTCAATATCACAGTGGAAATGGGATCATATAACCATGCTTTTCATAGTTGGTCTGCCAAGGACAACTAAGAATCATGATTCCATTTGGGTGATCATGGATAGATTGACAAAGTCTGCTCATTTCATACCTATGAAGACAATGTATACAAAAGAGAAGCTTGCTCAGGTGTATGTGGATGAGATAGTGTGTTTGCACGGTGTGTCCGCAACGATAGTCTCTGACAGAGGACCCCAGTTCACGAGTCATTTTTGGGAATAGTTGCACAAAGCATTGGGAATGCAGTTGAGGTTCAGTACTGCTTTCCACCCGCAGATAGATGGACAGTCTGAAACACTACTACAGAACCTACCTTTAGTGTCGGTTATTTAAAGCCTTTAGTGTCAGTTTCTGAGCGACACCTATGTGGGCGACACTAAAAGCTCACACATTAGGCGTCAGTTCCAAAACCGACGCCCAAACTCTTCGCGCGCCACTGAAAACGCGCCATCATGACACTATAGGCGTCGGTTATTAGATACGCAACTGACGCCCAAACCCTTCGCGCCACAGAAAGGGCGCCATCTTGGGCACTATCAGTGTCAGTTTTTTACAAATAACTGACGACATATATCTTCGCGCCACAGGAGGGCGCAACTTGGGCACTGTAGGCGTCGGTTATTATCTAATAACCGACGCCATATAACTCCCAACATGGCCGTGCTGGACAGCACGACCGTGGTGTTAAGGAAATAGACGTCGGTTTCTATTACAAATAACCGACGCCTATTGTATTTTTTTTTCTGTCAGCCTGCAGACCTGCTGTGGCTGGTCGCAGGATGAGAAACTTGTTCAGTTCAGTTATGAACTGCAGGTTTTACGACATCCATTGATATCAGCCGACAATAGGCCACAAACCTGCAAAATTAACAACAAAAATATTCACACATGCATTTAGCAATGCAACCTGTAGTTCCATTTTATTTTCACACATTTAGAAACATTCATGTAGCTAGCAATCTGTATTTCCATTCATTCACATTCACACAAGTAGAAACATTAATATAGCAACCAACACTTTCATTCATTTTCACTCAGACACATGTAGAAACATCCAGACATGTAGAAACATTCACAGATATATTATAATTCAGAAATTCATTTACAAAATATTATTGTTTAGTCATTATTCGCTATCAGGATCCCAATTATATTTTAAAGCCCCCACTATTTGTATGGTTGTTGCCCATTCTTCACTTACTTCATTTAATTCTCCCATCGTATAGGGAGCATGTACATCTGGTAAGTCCGTTCCTGTAGTGGGGTCAGCTTTAAACACATGTAAAGAGAATGATGTATATATATAATTAATGAGCTATAAATAAGATTGATATATTTTATATTATCTAATGAGACTATATAATACCTGAGCAATACAATCGATGTCCATACAACATGACAGACTAACACATATATAGTACATAACAACAGCAGCGCCGAATTTACATACAACACTAGCTTAGTACATATATAGTGGGACTTATAAGGTGACGATCCCACCTGGTAAAACAGGTTACCGACAACTACATGTTACGACTGGGAGGTCGTGATTCAGCAATAGTATGCATTAGCAGGAGGACAAACATATCACCATATGTTTGTCCTCATATGGTGATCTGTTTGTCCTCCTGCTAATGCATACGTTGCTGAATCACGACCTCCCAGTCGTAACATGTATTCGGTAACCTGTTTTAGCAGGTGGTATCGTCACCTTAGTCCCACTATATATGTACTAAGTTAGTGTTGTATGTAAATTCGGCGTTGCTGTTGTTATGCACTATATATGTGTTAGTCTGTCATGTTGTTATATGAATCTGAACCACTTGTGTGGGCTGCACTTTATGTATTGTATATGTATCCTGCTTCTCTTCATTGGGGCTTCTTCCTGCATATCCTGCATATCCTGCATAGCTATGTCATGTCTGTCTTGCATAGCCTTCTTCCTATATTTATTTTTCAAAGAGAATACAAACAAAAATTATTAGTGTAGAGTTAGTGAAATACTGATCAATGTCTAGAATTGGAATAGATCAAGAACCTACTCTCAGCATCGCGTATGTAATCTCGGGTGAGATTGGTCCTATAGTTCTTTATCACCCTCCCACAATGTTTAGCATTTGTATTAACTAGAAGATAATGAAGCATCAAATCAGAAAATGATATTGATATTAAAAAAGTAAACATTTAGCTTCAATAAAAAAATATAAACATGCATGCCTCTAAAATTGTGATCTTTTATCAATTAACAATCCTTCATTGTGATCTCCGCACACATATAAGTCATCATTAGCTTCAATATTTTCTGGAGTTGGCAACCCAACTGAGAATGGACTGGAGTCATCATATTTATCATAGTACTCTTCTTCATCTATAGGATCTTCAATGAACTGTCTTTTACCATGAAGAACAACCGACCATTTATCATTTGCAGGATCATCGATATAAAATACTTGTTTCGCCTGTGATGCCAATATGAATGGTTCAGCCTTCTCGCCAATCTTTTCAAAGTTCACTAAAGTGAAACCCAATTCATCCACTATAACTCCTTTGGTGTTATCAACCCAATTACATTTGAAGAGCGGAATTCTAAAATCTATGTAGTCAAATTCCCATATCTCTTCAATGACACCGTAATATGACATTTTAGCTTCACGTGGACTCTTATCCTTTACACTTGCAAAAAACATAGTCGATGCTTGAAGGGTGACCCCACTATTTTGGACGACACTCTTATCATCTTGGCGCTTTGTGTAATATGTGAATCCATTAATATCATACCCTTCATAAGACATAACTGTCAACTTTGGTTTAAAGGCGAGGCATTTGATAGTTTCAGTAATATCATCTGGTGTTTGAGATAGTTGATGTAAGACTTTATCTTCAAACCACTTAATAAAAGTCTTGTTATGCTCTCTAGCAAGCCACATTGTATTGGCTCGAGGATATTGTCTTTTGATGAAATTGGTATGTTCCTCGATATAAACGTTCACTTCGTCCATGTTGTGTAAAATATACAAATGACCTTGTTCCAACTGCTCACGGCTGATTACTTTCACAAGTGATCCCAAAATTCCTTTGCCAAATAGCTCGTCAATATTCTTGTCATTATCAGGAGTGTCATTACCACTGAGAAAGTCATTGCCGAAATCCATAACCTCTCTCGCCACATAACCTTCAATCATACTCCCTTCAGGCCAATAACGGTTTCGAACATCACCTTCAAAAACGCCCATGTAGCGTTCAAAGGGATACATCCAATGCAAGAAAACTGGGCCCAAGATTTTCACTTCCCTAGTCAAGTGGAAAACAAGATGTACCATGATATCAAAGAACGAAGGAGGGAAATACATCTCAAGCTGACATAGGGTAACAACCACTTCTCTTTGCAAATTATCGAGAGTCTCAGGGTCAATAACTTTGCTGTAGAGATTGTTGAAAAAGAAACAATGTCTGGTGATTGCAAACCTTACATGCTTTGGCAATATAGATCGAATTGCCACGGGCAATATTTGTTGCATTAGAGTGTGACAATCATGAGATTTAAGTCCTATCAACTTCAGATCTTTCATTGATACCAATCTATGGATGTTGGATGAGTAACCATGTGGCACCTTAATATTTATCAAGCATTCACAAAAAGCTTTCTTCTCTTTTCTAGACAACGTGTAACATGCGGGAGGTAAGTATGTTCTTTTACTACCCATTTCACGTATTTCTGTTAATTCTGACCTTATTCCCATTTCACGTAGGTCCAGTCTGGATTTTATCCCATCTTTAGTCTTACCTGGTATATTTAACAGAGTACCAATGATGCTATCACAGACATTTTTCTCAACGTGCATTACATCGATACAATGTCTGACTGTCAAAGAACTCCAATAAGGAAGATCCCAAAATATTGACTTCTTTTTGAATGAAGAATTGTCACTCCGTGTAGTACATTGTGATCTCTTACCAAATTCATTGACAATGTCTTTTATTCTTTCCTAAACAACCTCCCCTGGTATAGGTTTAGGTGCACTACGTTCCTCATTCAATCCATTGAATGCTTTGCGCTTCCTACGATACAGATGGAATTTTGGAAGAAACCTTTGATGACCGAGATATACATTCTTACCGCCATGTTTTAGTCTTGTTGAATCAGTGTTCTCTTCACATATAGGACATGCTTTAGCTCCTTTGACACTATATCCAGACAAATTCCCATATGCTGGAAAGTCATTAATAGTGCAAAACAACATAGCATGCAAACGAAATGTCTCTCTTCGTGAAGCATCATAGGTCATCACACCTTCACCCCAGAGTTTCTTTAAGTCATCAATCAGAGATTCAAGATAAACATTGATGTCATTTCCAGGTTGTTTAGGGCCCGATATCAACAACGACAGCATTACGTACTTATTTTTCATACACAGCCAGGGAGGAAGATTGTATATAACAAGCATGACTGGCCATGTGCTATGTTGGCTGCTCAATGTCCCGTACGGATTCATCCCGTCTGTACAAAGCCCAAGTCTTAGATTCCTGACTTCTTCACCAAATTCAGGGTACAATACATCAATCTTCTTCCACTGTGGGGAATCAGATGCATGTCGTAGGATCCCATCATTATTTTTCTTAACATCTGCATGCCACCTCAAATTCTTCGCATCTATCGGATTGGCAAACAAGCGTTGAAACCATGATATTATAGGTAGATACCACATCACCTTGGTAGGAGAACCAGTTTTGGACTCCCCCGAAGTCGTCAATTTATACAGTGACGCACCACATTTTGGACAATCTTTCAAATCTGCATAGTCCTTTTGAAATAATACACAATCATTAGGGCATGCGTGTATCTTCTTGGCATCCATTCCCACTGGGCACAATAATTTCTTTACCTGGTATGTTGAGATTGGCAGCTCGTTTCCTTCAGGAAGCATTTCTTTCAACAAAGACAACAATGAGGTGAAGCTTTTGTCGCTCCATCTATTGTTAGCTTTCAACTTATACAATCTCAACACAGCGTTAAGCTTCATAAACATAGTACAACCTGTGTATAACGGCATCTCAGCATCATGAACAATGTTTTTAAAAATGGGAGGTGGATCGGTGTGCTCTACCCCACAACTATCCAGCATCGCATCAACGATGTCTACTGGAACTGGTTCATTCACATCTACGTCATCGTAGAAAATTTCTTCTTCCACACAAGCACTGCTATCGACATCCACTGGTTTCGGGTTTGAAATCTCTCCATGCCAGTGACATTCTGTATAGCCTTGTATAATCTCGTTGCACATGACATGAGTTTTGATTTCGTCACCAGTGTTGACTTTCAAGTTGTTACCGCAATGTCTACATGGACAGTAGAACCTATCTCCAGGTTGTTTGCTATGTTCCTCGACAAATTTAATGAACTGGTGAAGACCAGAAATAAACTCTGGGGTGCAGCAATTGCGAATGAACATCCATGATCTATCCATTCTATGATCAAAGAGAAAACAAGTATATATTAGGACAAGATTAGGGTCTAGGGTTAACAAATACATGTGATATCATTATTATATATAATAAATGTGTACCACCTATCCATTCTTGAACAACTAATCTCACTAGTAAGTGTATAATGTGTATTGGGTTTTCAAGAAAATTTCGGTAGCATTTCCCTGCTGTTCTCCAAGTACATATGTACTTAGAGAACAAACGGGGAAATGCTGCCAAAATTTTCTTGAAAACCCAATACACATTATACACTTACATCCTAAGCGAGATTAGGTGTTCAAGAATAGTCCCAAACCGGGGACTATCCAAGATTTACTCCTAATGAGTAAATCTTGGACAGGTTTCTAGGCCAACAAATAATGTATTGTCATTCTTATACCTAAAATCCTAATTCTTCTAGTTAGGGTGATTATTGATGTCTTTAAAAGCATGATTGGCAATTTAGGGAAAAGTTCATCATTTACATTCCAAGCATGTCACATGTGTGCATTACAGTTCATCATTAAGCAAGATATAAACAAGTATGTCATATTAAAATAGACTAAACAATATGAGAAAATAGTAGTGTAATCATGCAAATGGGAACATTCATGGGAACACACACTTCAGTTATAAGCATTCATGTAGAAACTTTCAGTTCCATTCATTAATCTCTTTTTACATCCACACACAGGGGTGTACCCCTAAACAATAACTAAACAAAGGGGTTGGTGTACCCCTAAACATGCGCATAATTAAAAAACTATTAATACAGACAAGTCTAGATAGATAGACAACTAAATTCTACACCAACATGGTCCCGCATCAATAACTTCTTTTTGATGATGAAGCTGTGTCACGAAGCTCCTCACTGTATTTAGACGAATCTGAGCTGACAGGGGCTTCAGATTCAGATTCGTCCGAGCTAATATGCGACGCCGTGCGCTCATACCGCAGTAGATGATCGGGGGTCTCGCAGTTGTTGTTGGTTATCCAAACTTTGATGGAATTATGGCCAACTGGATGGAGAAAAAGCCTATTGCAACGGACCACATGCATCTCTCCAATCCAATCACGCCAACCGGATTTTGATACAAGATTTCCCGCCAAATCATACTCAACCTCGATAACATGTGAATAATTGCCAAAATTTATGGTCACTTTACCAGGCATGTAGTGTCTTCCTTTTAGAAAACGCCAATGTTTGGGTATGACCAATTGGTTTAAGGAACGATCATCTAGGATGATGTCCAATTGTTCTTCAATAGGGAACGTTAACATTGACATAGAGGTCCAGTTCATAGTGACTGTTATGGGTGGACAGAGACTTCACAATATTAGTATTAACAAAGTGTAAGTACATATAACGATGTTATATATTTTTAGAAAAAGTTGTATAACATCAGTTAACCTTTTATTGCTTGTCATAACCAACTTTATTGTGGTAGACATGATAGCTTGAAAAGAAGTCTACAAATGTACTTAGAGAACAAACGAGGAAATGCTCCTTATGAGTAAATCTTGGACGGGTTTCTAGGTGCTTACTAAAATAGAACCATTATATGGAACTAATCCTACATTATACACATACTTTTCCTGAGTAAGATAATGTGCACTTCATGGAATTATTAAGATCTGAATATATATAAGTTGTTTCTACCTACTTTGATGGGATTTTATAACATTCGAGTCTTCCATTTATAACATTAAGATCTGAATATATATAAGAATCCCATTTGATACACATGATTGAGAATCTTTCACGATACTAGGAAAATACACTAACTAGATATTCATTTAGGTGTTAGACATCAATATGTGTATGAGCCCTAATTAAAACTGATTCTCATAGGAAGTAAATAAATTTTAAAAAAAATGCCCAGCAGCAGGGCGGCACCTTGAGGGAAGACGAGCAGAGGAAGAAGAAGAAGGCAGGGCGGGCACCTTGAGGGAAGAGGAGCAGTGGCCGGAGCAAGTCCTACCAGCTTCCGGCGGCGAAGAGAGGAGCAGCGGAGAGGGCGGCAAGGCTAGGAGACCTAGCAGCTACTGGCGACGGTGGAGAGGGAGGCCGGCGGGCGGAGAGGGAGGCCGGTGGGCGGGCGGGAACCGACTGCTTCTCGCTCGACGGCGACGAGCGGCGAGCACGGAGGAAGGAGTGGCGGCGACGGAGCACGACGGCGGAGAACGAACGGCAGGGAGCGGCGGCGGCGGCGGCAGGGAGCAAGAAATCGCCGGAGCTAGGGAAATCAGGAACAAAATAGGGAAATGGGAAGAATCGTTCGGGCAGGGTGAGCTATTAGGTTGAGAATATGTGTCGGTTATTTAAAAAACCGACAACTAAACCAACAGTGTCGGTTCGTTTGCAAAAACCGACACCTATACTATATTATAGTCGTCGGTTTTTTATTAAACGACAACCGACAACTATTCCTATCTCACGAATACCATTTAGTCGTCAGTTATTTCGTTACGAACCGACGCAATATGTAAAATATTGGAGCTAATTTTTTCGCTGGAATTTTGGGTTTGGCGGTTGAGTTTAGGTTTCGGTTCTTTATTAATTAACCGACACTTAATAAAAGTGGTACCCGTGTCTGGTCGACCTTCATGGGTTGGATGTCGGTTTCTGTTAAAAACCGACACAGTAGAGTTTATGTGTCGGTCTTTGTATACAATCGACACCTTGAAAACCGACTTTATAAGCCATTTTTGTAGTAGTGAAAGGACTATTCAGACTTTAGAGGATCTTCTCTGAGCATGTGTTTTGTAGTTTCTAGGTAGTTGGGACGTGCATCTCAGTTTGATAGAGTTTGCTTACAACAATAGTTACCATCGGAGCATCGACATGGCTCCTTATGAGGCTTTATATGGAAGGAAGTGTAGTTCTCCTTTATACTGGTATGAGTTGGGTGAGTATCAGCTTTTGGGTCTTGAGTTAGTGCAGCAGATAACAGAGAAGATCAAAATGATACAACAACAGTTGAAAGCGACACAGGACAGACAGAAGTCGTATGCAGATAATCGTCGATGACCCCTAGAGTTCTAGGTGGGAGACAAGGTGTATCTCAAGGTCTTACCATAGAAAGGTGTGCTGAGGTTTGGACAGAAAGGCAAGTTGGCACCCAGGTATATGGGGCCATACCCAGTAATAGCATGTCTTGGCAAGGTAGCTTACAAGTTAGAACTTCCACCAGAGTTGCACAGGTTACATCCGGTGTTCCACATCAGTATGCTAAAGAAAAGTCACATTAAAATGAGAACTTTATAAATATGTGGAAGATGAAGGATTAGGAATTTCTACTAATCATGTTAGAAAGGTGGCTCGCATGGGTAACCAAGAAGGTGCGGCTCATTTTACAACACCTTTAGTTTGAGTAACAGATGTAAAATCATACATAATAGTTCAGCCATTGGCATTTAATTTTCTTTTACATTTTTCTCAGTGAATTCAAACCACTAATTGCATTCAATGATATGAAGGTAAGTCCATCCCTTCATGTGTCCATTAAAAACCTTTTAATTTGGTCCCTTTTTTTCTTGGACACTCCAATGTTTTCAACTTTCAGAACTATTTTCCACTATCATTTTCATTGTTGTTGTGACAAGCATTGTTTAGTATTATTACTAACTAAGAGAAGTAGCTTTATCCTTTCCCATGTAAATTTATTTTCTATTTTAAATAGTAATTGAACATAGAACAATGGCTACGAAATACATAATATTGGCATGCCTATATTTTTATCTATTAAGACATGGATTTAGTTGGAGCAATCACTGTAGAGAGATACAAAGACTAATAAGAGGAGTGAAATTGTGAACCATCATTTTCAAGTATTATTTTCCTATATTTTTTTATTTTCCAATCATGACCTACATCGTCCAACATCACACTTGTCCCTACAAGTTGTATCATCTTCTATTCCTTAACACTCTCCAACAACATCATCATTCCTCTGTTACATTTAAGTTCTTTTGAACTCCTTGTACTCTTTTTCTCTCTTATGGTTTCATTTCCAGTTTCTCCCCCTATCATATTTAGTGTTGTATATTGTCCATTCATGGTGGTTACAAGGTAAAACCATGACTATCAGTCTCTTTCTCTCTTTTCTTGACTTTCATCCACTCTTTCCATATTCTTCATTTCTAAGTCAACTAATCTCCAAAAACTTTCCTCTATATTTTCATTATGCTTCTGTATTGCATGTATCAAACCAAAAGACTTCATTTTCTTTTCTCATTGTTCTTCTCAATGTCAAGTACTTACTTTCTTGATAATATCATTTTATTTCTTGGTAAAATCATTTAATTTAGTTGCAGTTGTTGATTGGTATGTTGTTTTGACCATTTTGCATGCCGGTTTTCTCTCCTATTTTGTTCATTTTTCTGTCACTTCTATATGGAGAATATAGAAGCACATTTTCATTTTTAATTCACATAAGAACATATTCTTGGTTGTATATTTATCTTTCTAATCCGATTTTGAAAAATGATAACATGTTTGTGAATTGCCAAATCATATTATCCTATTCTTTATTATTTCATCCCATCATCTTTGCCCATTAACTATATATTTATATTAAGTAACTATTGATTCCATGTAAAAGTATAGATCTACACATTTAGAACTTTTGGAAAAGAAAAGTACTACTATATGAAAATGAATGTCTTTCTAATTAAGTATTTTCTATTTTTAGTTTTTTAAATAATCAATTTAATTGAATGCTTTTATATTTCCTACAACCCCCTTAACTCTCTTACTTATCTGGATATTTCTCATTTGTTCTCCTAAAGTTACTTTTTCTTTCACATTTACCTAACCAATTGCTCTTTATCTCTCTATTGTGCTTGCAAGCACCTACCACATATGTTATTTGATTGACAATCCTATCACGATAATAACTAAACTTAATTTATTTTGTAAATCATAAAAACCAGATATATGGCTAAATATATCATATTGCTTTTTACAGAATAATATTCTAACAGATTCACAAGAATTGATGTTTTTATAGTTCATATCCTTCATTCCTTTCTTTTTAATTTAATTGTATCAATTTAAATTTACTATAACCTTTTTAGCTTGCTCAACTTCTTTGAATTTTTCTCACCTATTCAATTCTTTAATTTACTTTTACTCTCACTTCACCTAAAAAAATTATGTTTTTCCTATTGTATTTTGTAGCCATATGCCCCATGCATTTTCTATATTTGGAAATATTGGAAAATTTTGAATGTTAGATGTGGAAAGAACACCTAACGTTAGACAAAGGTTGTTTCCGCATGAACTATGTTTTATAGAATTCATCTATACATTGTATATTTCCATGCACATACCAATTTTTTATAATTTTATCTTTGTATATTTATCTAATATAATTTATATAGATTTAATGTGATACATGCATGTGCACGTGTGTGTTGACTAGTTGAATAATAAAAATGAGTTTGGGTCAATTTATTGAGTCATTCATGGGTTCTAAATTTTGTAATATGGGTCAATTAAAGTTGGATAGAGAAATGTTTGGATGTCATTCAGTTCTTGGTTTGACTACTTGAAAATATATTCAACCTTTTATGACCTAGATTCGACCCAAACCCAAAAAATTTGAGATTTTCAAGTTGATGATTGGTTAAATTTGGGAGAATCTTAATTTAAAAAATGAACTTAATTGAAAAGACAAATACATAAAACAACAATGTCGGGCTAAAGACACAACAAGAGATACATGTTTAAGGCTACATGATAGTACTAAGGGTAGTAAATAAACTATTAGATAAGCCATTTCACATAATATGCAAGATGAAATCAAGTAGAGACATTTTGTGTGGTTTACAAGTCATTGAAACTTTATCTCTGGCTGTGCAGAAGGGTGATGATGTCATAGAACTGCTGAAACAATAGCATAGTGGTTACAAATGAAGTTTCTTAATTGAATCTACGTATTTGGATGCAACAATATTAATAGAATACTAGTTTTTCCATCATGAAAGAGTTGGCATTGTATTTTCATTCTCATTTACCTTCCATTTTAATGTAATTAAACACCAATTTCTAGCTTAACTTATTGATAAAGTAATACAAAATATGGCAACATTGTTATTTTAGAATTTTTGTTTTTATTGGTTGATGGAAAACACATTCTAGAAAGTTATGTGGTACGAAATTTAAGGACAATTTGTTTTTAGAAGTCCTGAAAAACATGTCAAATGGTGACATGGTTATTATCTAAACAATGATACACGTCACCCAGTCTTACACCCTATTCTATACCCATTATCCTAGGGAAAACACTCACTATTGCAAGGTTCTTACCCATGACTTGAGACTTCAATGAGAGAGAGAAGCATCATCATTGAAAGAAGAATATGCTACATGTATAACTTTATATAAGGTTCAAGACTTATACGAGAGAGAAAGCAAGTTCCAAGTTGATCTTATAAATATAAAAACAATTTATTCGAATGAGCTTTCATTTGGATAGAGAAAGAGATAATTATAGAAAAAGAAATGAGGAATAAACTGAGAAATATAAAAACATATTGAACAATATATTTAATGTAATTTAGATATGTCATATATATATATATGTATATGTATATATATGTATATATATATATATATATATATATATATATGTATACATATATATATGTATATATATACACATATATATATGAATATATATACACATATATATACATATATATATATGTATATATATACATATATATATCATATATATATACACACATATATATACGTACATATATATATATATACATATACATACATATACATATATATACATATATATACATATACATATACATACATATATATATACATATACATATATATACATATACATATATATACATATACATACATATACATACATATACATACATATATATATATACATATACATATATATACATATATATACATATGTATACATATATATATATATATATATATATATATATATACATATATATACATATATATGTATAATACATATATATACATATATATACATATATATACATATATATGTATATACATATATATATATACATACATATATGTATACATATATATATATACATATACATATATATATATATATATCTATATATATATATATAGAGGCTTTGTATTCATTGCCCGCGCGGGTACAGTAGCTTTGCTACCCGTCCAAAGTGGCGCGGTGGCATAAACAGTTAATAGTTTAAAATTTTGAAGAAGTGGATTCCTTCTTCTTCACGCGTTGTTTCGCCGCCGACCTTCTCAAATCGCACATTTTTGTGCATCCGCCGCTGGACGCCCTGCTAACTTCAATGAACCCTTTCCATTCTGAAGGCATGTAGCATTCCTGCTGCTGCTGGGGTTGGGTAGCTTTTAGCTCATCGGATTCGCCATGTTCCTGTGTGGCTAGTTTGCGGGATTTTGGCGGTGAGAAGAGAATCAGAGAGTGTTGTCGGTGACAGAGAGCATTAAAGAAGCGAGCAAGGGGCAAAACAGAATGGCTGGAGGCAACAACTGGGAAAGTGTGCAATTAGAGGCCCAACAAATTTAACTTGTTCCATATTCATGGCCGATAGTCACTACTTGATTGCTTCTCTCCCCCTTCTTCCCTCTTAAACTCCACCCTCACTCTCGGTGGGCCTAATCTATGTGATTGATCTCTGTTGCGGATCGCTACTTTTAGGTAAAAAAGCAATTAGCCCCCATCATTAGCATCATCCCAACCTGCACTCATCTATTTATCGTTTACTGGCTTCGATGTGCATCGTCGTTGGCCTTTTTATCTTTCTTTTGCACTCTTACCGACGAGCTCTGTGAATGAATATTCCGATGTTTACGGTGGGTTTGTGCTTGGCTTTGTCAAATCATACCATGGTTACGAGATCATTACTCTTACTTTGTAGGAAATCTACCGTGGGAAACCCAATTTGTGTCTAGATTTTTATTTTTAAGTAGTAACTGTCATATATGCGTTTATGTTCCACGATGATTTTTTATGTGCATTTACAGTTCTTGGTCATCAATCCCTATCTGCATCTCCATACCCGAACAACAAGAACGGCATCCCCAGTAATCAGTTTTTGTAGAGGAGGATGACAAAGGTGTATTTGCACAGATTTGAACCTTTTGTGACGTCCGTCGGAGTATCCGGTGAAGATATCGATCTTCACCAGGTCAAATCCACGCTCCATACCTACTGTTGTGAAGCTCACGCCGTTGAGGAGGAGGGAGGGTGGGAGAATTCCCTAATTGATCTGCATTTTAGGAGTAGTAGTTTGTCCAAGCTACAACCAGTTAGTTTTGTATTCTCTTCGTCACTTCAATCAGTTATACTCATTTTCTCACTTTTTCATCATCACAATGTGTATTCATCTCTCTGTATTTTGTGTGGGAAAGAAACCCAATTTTTTGTCTGCATTTTTCATTTTTGAAGTAGTAATTGTCATACATGTTTTTATGTTTCACATAGTTACTCTTTTGTTATACGTGGTTACTCTCTGGACTGGCAGAGTTACTCTTAGGTGTTTCAGGGTTACTCTTCTGTGTAGCAGAGTTACTCCCACATGTTGTCATGGATCCCAGCCTTGATGCAGATGTTGCAGATGCAAATGTCGGTCATGACAATGATAATCCTCATTCTTCTCCTTTTGTTGGTGCTTCCACTCTGACCCCAGCTGTAGTCCCTAGAATTGGTCTCCAGTTTGAATGTTTGGATGAAGGTGTCTCCTTCTATTCTAGCTATGCTGGCATGATTGGTTTTAACATCAGGAAAGATGAAAATAGGTATGAACGGGGAACTAAGATTCTGGTTGACAAAGATCTGGTTTGTGACAAGCAGGGTAAAATTGTCCGTTCTAATAGGTCAAGAGGACTTCTAAGCCCCATTTGTGATGAAGTGGGTAACTTGCAGGATAATCTGCCCAAGAAGCACATGCATTTTGTGTAGAGGTGTAGTTGTGGATCCATGATCCGGTTCACACTGGATAAGTCCTCATGCATGTAGGTTGTGACTGCCTTTGGTGAGGAACACAACCACGATCTTATTGACGATGCTCATCTCCATTACCTGAAGTGTAACTCATCTATTAATGAAACTCAAAAAGAGATCCTTTCTTCCATGAGCCAAGCTAACATACCTGTATCGAGACAAATTGCATTGATAGCATTTGAGTCTGGCGGCTATAAAAATCTGACATTTACCAGTAGACAATCTCATGGACACATCAGTAGCAAGAGGAAAGAGTCAGCCAAATACGACGTCGACATGGTTTTGGATCGCTTTGCTAGGTTTAAGGTCCTTTATCTGAAATTCTTCTATACCTACCAAAATGATCCCGATTTCTACCTGACTCATCTATTTTGGGCTGATCCTGTCTCCGTTGAAGATTGCGGGTTGTTCGGCGATGTGATTGTATTTGACACAACGTACCGCACCAACAAGTATTCGATGGTTTTTGGAATGTTTGGTGGTGTCGATCACCATCGCAACACAGTGTTGTTTGCTTCAGCTTTGTTGGTCGATGAGAAGTACGACTCCTTTTTCTGGGTTTTCAGGCAGTACTTACTTTGTTTTGGCAAGGAGCCAGTTTCCATCATAATCGATCATGACCCTGCTATGAATGTTGCTATCATTATTATTTTTCCAAATTGCAAGCATCTCTTCTACAGCTGGCACATCCTATAGAAGCTTCCCTCTAAGCTTGGTGGTGTTCCTACCAAGGACCTGATCATAAGCTCCTTGAATGATTGTGTGTGGAACGTGGATCATATCAACATTTTTGAAGAGAGGTGGGATTCTGTAGTTTAAGAGAATGATCTTTTTTCCATTACTTAGCTTTCTGATATGTATGTGATGCGTTGGGATTGGGTTCCGTGCTATATGCAGTCTGCTTTCTTTGCAGGCATGAGGACAACTCAAAGGAGCGAGAGCCTGAATGCATTCATTAGAAGCCATGTGAATAGTAGGAAGACTCTCTTTGAACTTGTATGTTCCTTGGAGACTACTTACTCTCATGTGCGGGAGATTGAAAATTTCAAAGACTTTGACGGCGAGTACAGTAAACTCCCTTTGTCATCATTGTGGTCTCTGGAGGAGCAAATGAAAGGTATATACACCAAGTCCATCTTTAAGATCTTTCAGTCTGAGGTTCATCAAAGCATATTCTACAATGTAAAGGAAGCTTCAGAAGAAGGTGTCTTTGAGGTGTATTTTTACAACCCCACCTTCCGGTAACCCCCAATTAAGGGCGACCGAGAGGTCGAAGCCGCACACATAATTTCCGGATCAAAGGTTTGGAAATTAACCAAGAACAATTATTAAATTTTAACAGACTAAACTAGAAAGTTGTAAGAAAATAAAATTTTGCATACCTTTTGAAAACTTGGATCTCTAAACTTCTATCCACATATGAATTCTACTCTAACTAATCCTCCTTGTATTTTAATTCATGTATTTCACAATATGAAAATTTATTGTTTGTCCTTTTGTCTTTGTACCTAAAACGCTGACAAACAAAATGGCGGTCAACATGAAGATGGTATGTGGGGGAACCAATAATCATGCAATTATTCATAACAATGTATTGCATCCAATTACCATTTAACAAAAAAATTTACATTTTAAATATTACTACACGATCCATGTGTTCCCTATCCTCTGTGTTGTCCCTACAGTGGACCTAGATACTACTTTCCTTATAGTAGCTCCCCATTAAACCCCTCATGGTCCCACCTATAGGTGAACCCGTTTCTAGGGTTGAGTCACATGGCACTACCCGTAAGTAGCCCACTCCTTAACTCATGGCATGCTAAAGGGTCCCATGGCACTACACTTGGTAGCCCAATTTCTAACCCACGATAACCTAGACCTTACTCTAGGTTACCCCTTTTTAGCCTTTACAAGCCACAATGGTGGATTCAGATCTAAGCCAGTTATATATATATATATATATATATATATATATATATATTAATGTTATAATCATAGTCACTTTATAGTTGCATGAAATAAAAGGCATCCAACTGTTATTTTCAAGCAACTGATAAACACGTTCGGAAGTCGCCGTGAAACTAAAGAAATTAATCATAAGTGTAACCACATACCTGTTCAGTAGATTTCTCAAGCTAATATCTATTCCAACCAAGAAAGCCATCCAAGCAAGTAGTTCAACTACACAATCAAGAATCTTGAAAAACACATGTACTCTATTTACTACACACTTTATCAAGATTCTTTCTATTCAACTTGAAATTGCTTCCTAAGGTTTCTGTATCCATTTTAGGGTTTCATTTTGCAATTAGGGTTTCACTTCATTTACTATTTTAAACCCTAGTTCTATTCAATTACTTACAAACACTAATTTTAGATTAAAGGCACACTTAAACATTAATTAAGCCCATTATGCCTCTTTTATATTAAAACTACCATTTTTATCCTTTTAATCCATGACAAGATCGTTATGCTCATTTATCATCAATTCTTAGTTCATTATGGTCTAATTCACAAATGAACTCTATATATCATTAAATCCACCTTTTATTCATTAGAAAACCATAATTACTATATTAAGGGTATTTACCCATAATTAGGAATCTTTGTACTCAAAATAGATTAGAACCATCATATCTCAGCTTTGTACATGAATTTGACTAATTAAAATCATTAAGGATCATAATTACCACAGTTAGGGTTCAATGTTCTTTAAATCATATGGAACCCTAAATTAATCAAATTATGCATGAAGATCATCCCTTTAGATCTAATATTCCATTTTCATTAACAATAGGTTAATATCTATTTCAAACACTCACATAACCCCTTTCTAATTCATTAATCATCAAAGGTTAGGGTTTTTCATTGATTAAACTATTGAAGATAGAATCTTGATATATTTCTTGAATCAGCAGCGGAATTAGGCTTCCACAATAATTTCTTTGTGTTCCTCTCGTTCTGAGGATCAATTTTCATATATTACTTGTTCTAATCGGAGTTACCAATATTTAATTACGAATTTAGCAAGATTTCACTTACTTGGGACAACCAGAGAGTGCCGCGTCACCATGTTCCCATGCAACGTTGCTCGACTACTTTGGAAACATGATGAATTGTCGAAATTACCCTTAACTCAAAGGTCAGTTCCTTAACACGCGGAGGGGTAGATTCGTCCAATCGGCCCTATCTTTTTCTTCTTCCTCAGATCAGCAGCAACGGCCGCCTAGCGCAGCCCTTGGCGCGACTCTCCCGCCCAGGTTTGGACTCGAAATCCATCGGGAGCTTTTGCTCTGCCTCCGCCTTGCTCAGGCGCACACGAGTGTCCCCCAAACCTTGGCCAAGGTGGCCATTTTCTCACTCATCGGCCATGCCTTTTGTGGCTTCCTATGCAGCCTGGCGGCTGCGGTTATGTACGCTCTAGGGCACGACCTTGATGGCCAAGTTGCTCTTTGGCAACGTGGGACATCATGCCACCATCTCAACCATTCCTTGGCTCCATCTAGCTCCATGCTCACTCTACTACCCATGGTTAGGGTTGAAGAACAAAAATGGGAAAGAAGAGCGGAGGATTACATGTGGGATCTTTTGGATTCATCCCAAGGTCGTACCCCTTATATAGGGGAGAGTAGATAGGCCCTAGGATGCTCATCCATGATATCCAAGTCCTAATTCCAATAGGAAGTTATATTACTTAACTAGGAAGCAAGTTCCTCTCTCTTTACTAATTCTTTTGATAATCCTTTTTCATTAAATATTAGGATTTCGAAAATTACTTATTTTCTTTTCTTTGTACTTGCCTTTTAATCTATTGGCCATGAAAACTATATTTTCTTTTAATAGAAACTATTTTCCTTTTTAACAATATCACAAAATTCATTAATAATGTATCACATTATCCTTTTATTTTTCAATTATGGTATTTTCCCTATCTTTCTTCTTTATTGGGACTCCTTGTATCCCAAGACACTCTATTATTTCGAAATTAATTTTCAAGGATACTTATTATCCTTCTAGATGCATCTATATGCATTATTTCTCATTTTCATGTTTATTTCTTATTAAAATATTTCTTTTTGAGGATTTCTCTTTATTTCTCTTTTATTTTCCTCATTGGTATTCCTTTTTTTTGTTAGGAATCCTTGGGATACGAAATTCCACCAAGAATAACTCAATTATACCTCTTTTCACTTGTTTTCCACATTTTACCATTGTTTTCAATTTCTTTCTTATAAAGAAATACTTAATTAATCTTTTCTTTTCTTATTGCCTTTTATTTGAAACTTTGGACTCCTTGGAACCCAAGGAACCCAAGAGGAATGAAATCCCTCTTTCGAATTTCCTTCTGGAGGTTTCCATCTCATTCTTTTCTCAAAAACTCAATTATTCATTTACTAATTGAATTTTCTTGTTATTTGGGCCCAATAGCCAATAAAGCCCACAACACAATCATCAAGGATATTGTAAACAAAATCCATTTATTCAAAATAAATCATATCTTTATTTGTTCAAAAAATCATTAATATGAGAATTTACATTTCTCGGCAAATGAACCCAAAAATTGGGGTTGTAACACCCTTCCCCTCTTATAGGAATTTTGTCCTCAAAATTCTATCAAGCAAATAAACAATTCAGGATAAGACTTTTATATGTCCATCATTGGCCCCTATGTGGATTTAACTTATCCATGGCGTTTCCAAAGAACCTTTATCATCACATATTATTTTCTCTGAGTTCTTTCACCTTGGCATCTATAATCCTCACAGGTGACTCAGGTCATTTCAGCCTCCCTTGGGGCTCATTAGGTTCATTGCTCAGCACATGGTCTGGGTACCTCACATAGTGCTCTAAATTGGACACCTGGAACTCATCACACATCACATTATCCTGAGGGGTAAGGGCGAACTTAACCTTCTCCACACAACCATGTTAAAAGAACCCATGCATCCGGGACTCATCTCTCTCAGCTATAACTTAGAGGGGTCAGATTTTCATGTTACATATTCCCCCAAAGTGAACTGCATGTCAGTCTACTTTGCATCAGCGTACAACTCATGTCTTCTCTGGCTCCTTTCAGCCATTGCACAATCAAAGTGACTTCATCTGCACACACTGTGGTCCTTTCTTGACCTTCGCGAGGTCCCTTCACCAACATCATCTTAACGAAGTGGTGACCGATACAACCTCCCTTGTAGAGAATCTTTACGTCCTGATACAGGCTATGGTGGTTATCATCACATCTTACAGAAGACAAGAACTATCTCTATGTATCACCCTGAATGAGCACACATGATCTCATCAGACCCTCTAGTCTGGACTAACTATCAGCTAGGGTGATAAACTATACTAACCTCGAGTTCTTCATGTATCTACTTCCACCTCATGGAAGTGAACCTTTAGGTCATACTCAAGAACTTTTGAACTCGCATCATGGTGTAGTTGAACCATCTCTCTCATATGTAGTTCAACCGGATCTGTCCCTTGACGACACTCTTTCTTTCTCATGTCATCTAGGTAAGACGATCTACCATAACCCATATTGCATCTCGACCTTCCCTGGTCCAAGGGAGACTTACAACATCCATAGTGATGAACTCCCTTTCCCTTTTGGGGACTCTTTATCCTTTATATCAATGCACTGGGTTACTGGTGTTCGTCCTTCACCTTCGGCTTGCATGGTCACATGCCACATGCAATTACATATTAAGCATCCAAAGTGATACTATCACTTACTATCTTTGTAGTATGGTGTATGGTGATCTTAAAATCATGATTTCTTGTATGTCATGATTCCTCAAGATCAATTCCTCAGAAACCTTAAAGCACTCTAGTCGGGGTTTCATCACCTTTCTTTCCAAAGGAGTGCATTTGAGGCTCTACAACCATCCTTTCATTGCATCAAGGCCTAGGCTGGCTAACCAAACAACGATTAACTTGTTCAACAAATCTCATTACATTTGAGTATTAGCCAAACATATCTCCTTTCCAAACTTAGGGTTAGCCTAACAACCTCTTCTAGCTTCTAGCCAAACTAGTCAGATACATCTCAACTAGAGCATCCATTACCACTTCACATCCTTAGGTATTAGGTAACATTGAAGACACACACTTCCATGTATTTCACTTATCCTCTCAAACTCGAACTCTAAGTCTATCTTCATCAAGAAAACTCTGAGCTCATTCCTTTAGTTTTCGAACTCAACCTTGTATAACTCGTAGCTCATGATAAAAGCATCCTCATAAGATGACTACCGTATTTCTCTTAATGTTGGTAAACCATCCATGTATCGTTCACTCCACCAGGGTATGTTATCATCTCTATACTCATACCTCGTAGCAACGTTCCAACTAACATCATCTTTTATCCTTGGTGTATGGCATGCGTACTGTCCTATCTCTCACTCCCATAATAAGAGGAAATAAGCATTTGGCTGCAGTCCAAATACAAAGTTCTTCCTATTCCAAGAGTAGAGATGGTACATACCACCTTGCCAATGCACCTTTAACTCTAAGTTGCAACGTGCCACATATGTCTCTACATCACAATGATCTCGATATCAAAGTTACTTTCAGGGAAATTTGGTTTCAAACCTACTTGGGTTTACACACAATCCTTGGTCATCTCCTCTAGGTTTATAGGGTGCCGACACTTTTGGGGTCATCCCTCTTCCCTTATGCATCCATAGAGTGCCCTACTCATCTTCCCTTTGGGTCACATGAGTTCATGAAGGTGATCAATCTCCTAACCCCAAGCCCTCAGACATTAATAGTTGTTACCTCCCGACCCAATAATCATGTGCAACTAGGGAATTAGGCAACTCCTACTTCCATTAGTCTTATCCCCACCTGACCCTAGGATAGACTTAGGATTCTGTTATAGTACATGTCCAACTTAGAACCTTACCCAAGCCTTCATCATCTCTCTTTCTACATTTAAGGGCTAACTTTCATCCTTTCATAGGGGTCATGGTGACCTGCCTACCTTGGTCAGGCCCCATATCGGTTACCTCCATGGTAACACATCCACATGCACTTAAAGATGGATATCTACGGGTCTACAAGTTCATTTCCATACCATGTACTTTTCACTTAGCTTCTCAAGATCCTATGAGACCTCTTTAGGTTAACTTGAACCAACAAAACTGGTATACACCCTACCGAAGGGTCCCTCTCGCATAATGGGAGGAAACTTCATCACTTGACAACAATGTCACAACCATCCTTAGGGTTTACATACACATGGGCATGCTTAACCCAGCAACTACTAAGGCATAAGAATACCACCTACTAAACCATGCTAGGTCATACTTGTTCTCTTTCCTCAATCACTGGATCAAGATCTTACCTTCTCATGTCATCAACTTAGTTGTGAGGGGTTCGTCAAACACACCTTAAACTTAAGGGGTTTCCCTTTACTCTAAACGTAAGAAGTACCATGCCCGCATCTATAGAAACTCAACTCTCATCATGAGAATTAGGTACACCACTTCCCCTCTTAGGCCTAGGAAGCCTAGGTTCACTTTTTGATGACCAACTACATGCTCAATCTATTAAGCACGAATCAGGCATGTATAAGGCATGTGTTACAACCCCAAATTTTGGGTTCCTTTGGTGAGAAATGTAATTTCTCATATTAAAGATATTTGGACAAATAATGATATAATTTGTTGTGAATAAATGGATTTCGTGTTTAATAGCCTTGTTGTTTGATTTGTGGGCTTTATTGGCTATTGGGCCCAATAACAAGGAAATTCAATTAATTAATGAATAATTGAGTTGTTGAGAAAAGAGAGATGAGGTAGAAACCTTTAGAAGGCAAAGGAATGTAATCCAAGAATGAATTTCGTGCCTATTGGGTTCCTTGGGTTCCAAGGAGTCCAAAGTTGCAAAGATAAAGCAACAAGAAAAGAAAAGACCAATAAAGTATTTCCTTGTTCATAAAGAAATTAAAAACATTGATGAAATATGGAAAATAACTGAAAAGAGGTATAATGGAATAATCCTAGTAATGGAATAATCCTAATGAAAATAAAAGAGAAATAAGGATGAATCCTCAAAAAGAGATATTTTAAAAAGAAATACACATGATAATGAGAAATAATGCATATAGATGCATCTAAAAGGATAATAAGTATCCTTGAAAAGGAATTTTGAAATATTATAATTTCTTGGGGTCCAAGGAGTTCCAATGGAGAAAAATAAAGAGAAAATACCAATAATAGAAAATAAGAAGATAATGTGAATACATTATTAATGATTTATGAGGTATTGTTTAAAAGGAAGTATTTTCTACTTAAGGAAAAATAGTTTTGTGTCAAATGAATTAAATGCCAAGAACAAAAAGATAAAGGAGATAATAAAAAAAAGAAAGGTTACTTTATGAATAAGGAAAGGATGATGGAATCATATTCCATCCTTTGTTTGACGTGGGCACTACTAATTAAAGGAAACCAGGACCATAGGGCTCTCAAACCCTAAGTGATGCGGACTACATGCATGTGTATATAAGTAGGGAACTCCAACCTACTCCCTCAATCTCTCTCCTCTTTCGTCCCGAGGGAACCAACTTTGGAAAAACAGTAGTGCGCCACTCCCGACTCTCCTTGGTGCCTACTAGGGTGGAAACTACAGCGTCAAGGATGAATAGAAAGGGGTTGAGTTCCCCACCATGTCCGACCACCTATGGCCAAACTCAGGTTGTGGCCATTCCCGACGAGTGTAGGAGAGCGTCGCTAGGGAACCTCCGGCAGCATGGGGCATAGAGATGTGCTCCATGGATGTGCGCCGAGCGAGAGTACCGGGAAGGGTTCATCCACATGATGCGATAGGAAGGACGATCCATGAGGTTAGAGATGATTTGCGACTGCGACATGTGGACGTTGGTCTGCTTTGACGTCCGCGCGGCCTGACCTGTGCCCACAGGGTCACAAGGAGGAGGTGTCGTCGGCACCTTGCTTTCAGGAACCAGAGACCATCTCGCCCTACCTCTGGCCAAAAAAAAACCCCGCCATCGAGGTTAGGTTGGGGTCCAGCAGGGTCTGCGGAGGTGCACCAACCCTCCATGTACTGCTCCGCGTCGTCGGTGCCCGAAGGAAGGAGGGCGCGCGCGATGGACATCGTTGTTGCAGGCAGGCGCCCTGCGTCACGAGGAAGGAGAAATAGAATGAAATGACGTGGCTGCCCCTAGCATGTGTGCATGAAGGGAGGGACAGGGAGGTATTTTACCCCTTGCAAAGCCGATCCACTTAAGTAATTGTTTTTCGCTGACGTGTCGAGCCACCACTGGACAAAATGTACTTTTATTTGCAAAATTCATATCTTGTTAACGGTAGCTCGGATAGGTAGCATAATATATGTATTTTGCTCAGAAAAATGATAGGAATCCAATAAAAATAGTTTTAGAAACTAGTTCCTTTTGCAATTCGAAAAGTAATGAAAGTTATTAACTTTAATGAATTAAAGATTAAGAAACCCTATTTCGAGAATGATTAATGTATTTAGTAGGGTTTAATGGATGATTAAAGTTGGTATTAACCTGTTAATTGTAAAAAGGTACATTAGGAATAAAAGGGATGAACTTTGCATGTAATTAGTTTTATGTAGAGTTTTATGTGCATAAATGGGCTTTAATGGGCCTTGAAACCCTAATGTTGGTAATTAGGACTATTAATGGCTTTAATTATTTGATTTCATGAATAGAACTGAGTTTTCATCGTTATAAGCTATTTCGGGTATTAAAGTTCCTAATTTGTGGATAAATACCCTAAAGGTACTAATTCGGGTTTTCTCATGAATAAAAAGTGGAATTAATGGTAAATCGAATTCATATGTGTTTTGGACCATAATGAACTATGAATTGATGATAAATGCGTATAATGATCTTGTCATGTATGAAAGGGATAAAAATAGTAGCTTTAATGTAAAAGAGGCTTAATGAACTTAATTAATGGTTAATTATGCCTTTAATTCAAAATTGAGGATTAGATGTGGAAATAATTAGGGTTGATGATCAATTGCATTAAATTAGGGTTTAAAATAGTAAAAGATGAAGGGAAACCCTAATTGCAATAGAAACCCTAAAAGTGAATTAGAAACCCTAGGAATCGAGCTAGGTTTAATGAATCTTGATGACATGAATAATAAAAAGGGAATTACATGATTATTTCAGGATCTTGTTGAAAATGCTTGCTTGCTTGGATTCTTATTTGCATGGAAATTTTTTGTTCAAATCGTCAGATCAGGTATGTGGTTAATTATGAATAACTGCCTTAGTTTCTCGAGGATTTTCCGAATGTTTCCTTGCATTGAATGCAATCTAAACAGTTTGTATGTTCATACTGCAATTATAAACTCACTATGGCTATCACAATTATATATACATGTGAATTCTCGCACCTACATGCCACCCTGATGGAAGATGCCATAAAGGTCAGGCCCAGGAGGGTACACCAATGGTGTCACGAAACCAAAATCTCAGTCCCATGAACCAAACGTATACCAAAGGCGACATGAGGAAGCGTAAAGCTTAGCATACATGAACATATAACAAGATAAAGGCACCAACATAATCTCAACATACAACAAGATATATTAAGCAACATCATTATATTACACTATTTGAATAACATATTCAAGGGTCACTTTGTACAAGTCTGTTCATGTATACTATATCTGGATCTTACAACAAGTACACCTAGCAAAGCTCACCAAGCCCATCTGCCTTCTAGCCATCTCTGAACCTAAAAACAACATATGAGAAAATGGGTCAACACACGAGGTGCTGAGTATGGGGCCGAAAGATACACATATATATAAGCTTTGCATAATTTTGAAAAAAAATTCAAGACGAAATGAACAAGAATAAACATGTTAATTGTTTAACAAATGCAAAACCATATTTTATGTCATTTCACTCCATTATACCAACAATAGCAAGCATGTTTAAGGCCTTTGACCATCTTCCCGTCGGAAGGGTCCGTAAGGGTGCTCAAGCCTAGCTAACCCTTTTATATGAGAGGACCCTCAAGGCCGTATCCAGGAGCTAACCCTTTATTACTCAATATTATAATGGAGTTCTATCTATATATGTGTTCAAGTTATAAAACTGACGAAGCAAACATCGAGTACGACATAGCAATACTACATGGCAATATTTGAGCAAATAGACAAACAAGCATACAATATATGTCTTTTCAAGCAAGAAAGCGGTATTCATATAACTAGATAAGGCCCATACCTGATTCAGAGATTCTTAACTTAACACGTCCATTACCATCTAGATCATAAGCCAACCTGAGTAACAACAAGATTACATATATGCATTAGATTCTCATCATTAACCCTAATTAGATGCATTTTAGGGTCTTTGCCAAGATAGGTTCCAAGTTGCTTATTAGTTCATTAGATGATCTTGTACTGATTTATAGGTCATCATGATGATGGGGTTCGGGTTTCAAGTCATTCTGAGGTTCCATTCATTTTATAAGATTATTTCAAGGTTTGAGTCACTTGCTTGCATTAAAGGATCAAAGACTCATAATAGGGCATCCTAGATCATGATTCATCGAGTCAATAGGTCTAGATCTAAAAGATGATTTAGATCATCAACATTAGGTCATAATAAACATATAACAAGATTAAGTGGATTTCCATTAGAAACAATATTAGCAATTTGGGCAAAGTTCGACATTACAGTCCAAAGTGGGCACAAATGTGCAAAGGAGGTCATTCATGAACAATGGGTCGATTAGGGCCCTCATTAGGGTCATAAGAGCAAAAGAAATAATGATTTGATGCTTGGGAGGATATAAGTATATCAAAGATTCAATCTTCATCATAAACATGCATTAAAGTCCATGAACAAACTACAACATGCATTAGGGACAACCATGGATCAAAAGGGGAGCTTAGGAGCTCAACTTGGTTCAAGGTGAATAAATATTACTGATTTCATGATTATGAGAGTGAATAGTCAATAAAGATGCAAGATTGATCGTAACAATGAATAAATGTTCCCAAATATGACTAATGTTAGTATTTTCAATAAATCAGGGAACAACATTAGATTTACGGTCTGGGACTAGGCCCAACGTGTAGGTATTGTCGAGTTGATCGATTTGATATATTGGCTTGTATCATTTGGCCAAGGGGTTTGAGAGTTATGTATTTTACAAACTATGTCCAAGAATTATAGAGATATTGGGTGACATACCATGATCATTTATTGGCCAATCTGGGCCGTTGCTTGCTGGGCCCTCAATCCGATGGTTGGTGGCTATCTTGCCCACCCTCGTGGACTCCCCCACGGGATTCCCCTATTCCAACATTTGAGCAGAGGACAGAACAGAGGACTAACGCCTCTCAAACTCCAGCGACCTCCTCCTTCTGGACCTGCGGATTCCGGATCCACGAGCAGTCAATTGCACGGGCTCGCCCCCCTTCATTGTCCCTGAGACCTTTGTTCCCTTCGTTGGAACAGCGCAAGAACAGAGGGGTGGTGCTCCATTGTACCAGTGGCTTCTGCAACTGTGAAGGCCTACAAGGCATTGCGTACAAGGAGCGCTCGAGGGTCTAGAGCATGCCGGCTATGACCCAACTGCTCGGCGACTCGTCCCTGCCCTTCATCAACTCCCAAGGCGGCCGAGATGGCAGCCTGTAGGTGGGTTCATCGACACTGGTAAGTGGGGAGGCGGAGGAGAGGATGGGGGCAGGCTTCTTTTAGTAGGTTGGTGGTCGGCCCTAGAAGAAGATAGGAAGGTAGGAGCGATGGTGGGAAAGAGGGCAAGCGGAGCCTTAAAAAGTGTAAGGGGTTTAGGGTTTGCGTTCAAAAGTAGCTGCGTCTTCAATGCTTTCCAGATCTGGCTGGAGGAGAGGGATGAATCTCCAGACGATTGCTTATTTCCCTTTTAGGAAGAAGGAACAAACTAGTAGATGGGCCGCACGTCTATGATATTGGGCCCGATAAGGGTTGCAACTCAACAAGAATAATTAAAACATGTACAATATGAGTCAATTTCAAATACCCATATCTTGGGCTAGGATGGTCCAAATGAGGTAATTTTTGTACCGTTGGGAAGATAAATGAACACTCTATATTTTGAAACATATTATAGAGAAAGGTGATCATACTAATCAGGTTAAAGATTATTTACAAAGTAGTGAATCATTAAATAGTGAAATTTAGATCAAGAGAGCAAATCAAATGTACACATTGTGAAATTGATCATTATAGTGGCCAAATTAGAAAATCTCAACCCTCCAATTATGAAATTGACGTCAAATTCAATAATGGGCCACTTTATGAGAGAGGAACATATCACTTAAAGAGAGAGAAAAGGTCAGGTTATCACAAATGGGCACCATGAGAGGTGACCCCAGACACCAAGCTCGGGAATGAGAAGGTGATCTATGATGCATGAATATGGATCACCATGAGAGGTGACTCCCAGGCACCAAGCTCGGGATTGGGAAGGTGGCCTTAAGTCAATGGAAAAAGAGAAACCCTAGAGGGGTATGCCAGGGTTAGGGAAAAAGCGGTGGAGAATGACACATTGAAAATGTAAATTGTCTTGTTAAATAATTTGATTGTGATTATTAAATTGTTAGCCATATTTGTAAGATTTTGGTTGTTCCCACATACCATTATATTTTGATATACTGACCGACGTATTGTTTTTCAGTGTTTTAGGAACAACACTTGAAAGAACAAACAGTAAAGTGATACATTGTGGAAATAAGAAATAAAGTGCAAGGAGGATTAGATAGAATAATTCAAGCTCTGGATAGATAGATTTCCAAAGTTTTCAAAGGTAAGTAAAGTTTTAATTTTATACCAAATTCCAGTTAGTTAGTAGAATTTCATAATTATTATTGATTATTTGTTGAACCTTTGATCCTGTTAATTGAATAACGGCTCTGACCTTTGGGTCTCCCTTAATTGGGGGTTATAGGGAGGCGGGGTCGTTACAATTGGTATCAGAGCGAAGGTTCCTCATTTAATCTTTAATAATTATTAAATTTTACAAATTCCATAAAACCCAAGGGAGTTATTAGAGGATTATCCAAAAGACAGAGGTGTCTAGAAAAGGATCACGACTGGGGGCTGGCAATATTTTCCTCCGCACCGCTAGTCGGAATATGAGGACTCCCGGATCTGTGTGAGTGCCTGGCCAAAGTCTGAGGGTATGAATCGAAATAAGATACCTTTAGGACTCTCTCATCTTGTTCATCCCTTCGCAACACAAATTCTAATAAGGACCTTAAGTATTAGGGTTTCCTCTCTTCTCCTTGCCCTCTTGAGGTATGGGTAAGGTTGATAAGGATTAAGGGATCCTCCACCAAATTAATGAAAAGCATGTAAATAAGATGTCATGGACATAATCTTAATAGATTAAGTGCAAACTAAAGAATAGATACATTCTTAGGTCGTATGACATAAGTTGTCTTTTCCCTCAGGAGAGACCTGAGGCTAGACCTTCTCGTCAGGAGGATGAGTAGAGAAAGTGAGTCTTGGAGGAAGAGATGTCCATTAAAAGTAGAGACCTAGCACATCCTTTGAGGATGATGTTAACCCTAACCCTAAGTGAAGGTTAGATAAAGAGACGACATGATGAGTTAGAGGTCATGGTTGACCAGGTGTTTGGATAGACATGTCTTTGCATTGCCATACAAGCCGTGAGATGTTGGATGACCTAACACCTTTGGCAACCCAACCCTGGGAAGGGTCGTGCATGTTTGAGCGAAAGATAGCTCCTTCATGGATGAGGTTAGAGAGGAACCTATAGAAACCCTATGGCTTATGCAAGTAGGGGATAGCATGCATCCAGCCTATGTCAATGGTATGGTAGTAGGTTGAAACCCTGGCCAAAAGGGCATGATGGATGGCTTATGAGAGAAGCATATGGATAATCTAGAACCAAACATGAGTTGAGCATGGGCTTCACCCGCAAAGGGGTATGCTTGTGAGCATGAGCCTTCATGGAGAGAGGACCTCTAGTAGTATGGCTAGATGTGGAGTTAGCTCTAGAGAGAGAAAGCAAGAACCCAGCAAGGACGTTGGAAGCCTAAAACCCCGAGATATGAGGAACAATGGGGAGTTGAGGACGATACGACCTAAGTGGATGATAGTGGTTGCCTTATGCATGACCCCTTGAGGCTGATGATATCTTGGTTATCTTTAGAGAAAACAAACCCTAGAGAGAGGATGATGCTTCTAGTACCTATGGTATAAGTAACTACCTCCTGGATGAGATAAAGAGTGACTTAGACCCTGAGGAGGTTTAAGTAACCTGGTGTGAGGTTTTTTACCTAGTTGAATGTCCTTCAGGAGGACTCGACTCTGAGGTATTGGTCATATAAAAGGATCATGGGAGTACATGACATACCTTGGACATGTTTGATTTGTGGTTAAGAGTTTGAACATGCAATTGGATATCCAAAGGAGAACCTAGGGTTCCTAGGCCTAAGAGGGGAAGTAGTGTATCCGATGCTCATGATGAGATTTGAGTCTCTATAGTTTTGCGCATGGTACTCCTCATGTGTAGAGGTAAAGGAAACCCCTTAAGTTAAGGGTATGTTTGATGAACCCTTCACGCCTAAGTTGATCTAATGTTGAGGAAAGAGAACAAGTATGACCTAACATGGTTTAATAGGTGGTCTACTTGTGCCCTAGTAGCTGCTGGGTTAAGCATGCTCATGTGAATATAAACCCTAAGGACGGTTGTGACCTTGTTGTCAAGAGTTGTCATTTCCTCCCATCCTAGGAGAGGGACCCTTTGGTAGGGTCTATACTAGTTTCGTTGGTTTTGAGGTAATCTAAAGAGGTTTCATAGGACCTTGAGAAGCTAAGTGAAAAGTACATAGTATGAGAATGAACCTGCAGACCCATAGATAACCATCTCTAAGTGCACGTGGATGTATTACCATGGAGGTAACCGGTATGGGGCCTGACCAAGGTAGGCAGGTTGCCATGAACCCTATGAAGGGATTAAAGTTAGTCATGAGTGCAGAGAGAGATGATGAAGGATTGGGTAAGGTTCTAAGTTGAACATGTACTATGTTAGAATCCTAAGTCTATCCAAGGGCCAGGTAGGGATAAGACCGATGGAAGAAGGAGTTGCCTATTTCCCTAGTTGCACATGACCATAGGGTCGGGAGGTAACAACTATCATTGTCTGAGGGCCATGGGTTAGGAGATTGATCACCTTCATGAACTCATGGGACCCAAAGGGCTGATGAGTAGGCACTCTCTGGATGCATGAGGGAAGAGGGATGACCCAAAAAGTGTCGGCACCCTATAGACCCAGAGGAGATGACCAAGGATTGTGTGTAAACCCCAGTAGGTTTGAGACCAATTTTCCATGGCAGTAATTTTTGATATCATGGTGTTTGTGATGTGGAGACATGAGTTGCACGTTTCAACTTAGATTTGAAGGTGTACTAGCAAGGTGGGATGTACCATCTCTACTCTTGGAATAGGAAAAACTTTCTGTTTGGATGGTCGCCAAATGCTTATTTACTCTTGTTATTGGAGTGAGAGATTGGACAGTACGCATGTCATACACCAAGGATAAAGATGATGTGAGTTGGAACGTTGATACAAGGTATGCGGATAGAAATGATAACATACCCTTGTAGAGCGAATGATACATGGATGGTTTACAAACACTAAGATTATTAAGGAGATCATCTTGTGGGGATGTGATACCATGAGCTATCTGGAATTTGCAAGATATGCAAGGTTGAGTTTGACCACCATGAAAAGGAGCTCAGAGTTTCTTGATGAAGACAAACTTAGAGATGAGATGATAAGTAGAATACATGGATGTGTATGTCTTCAACATTACCTAACACCTAAGGATAAGAAGTGGTAATGAATGCTCTGGTTGAGATATAGCTGCCTAGTTTAGCTAGAAGCTAGAAGAAGTTGAGGATTTTCGACTAACCCTATGTCTGGAAAGAAGATGTGTTTTGGCTAACACACTGATGTAACAAGATATGTTGAACAAGTTAATGGTTGTTTGGATGGTGATAGAACCTCTGATACACTTCTTTGGATAGAAAAGTGATGAAACCCTGATGGGAGTGGTTTAGGGTTTCCGAGGTATCGATCTTGAGGAATCATGACATACAGGAGATCGTGATTTTAAGTTCATCATACACCGTGGTACTACGAAGATAGTAAGTGACAGTAGTACTTTGGATGCTAAAGACAAAGTTGCATGTAACAAGTAGCCATGCAAGACACGGGGTTAAGGACGAACACCAGTAACCCAATGCTTTGACATAGAGGATAAGAGTCCCCAAGAGGGAATGGAAGTTCACCGCTATGGATGTTGTGGTAAGTTCCCCTTAGAACAAGGAGGGTCCAGATGCAATATGGGTTATGATAGATTGCCTTACCTAGATAACATGAGAAAGAAGGAATGATGTCAAGGGACGGATTCAGTTGAACTACATAAGAAAGAGAGATGGTTCAACTACACCATGATACGAGTTCAAAAGTTCTTGGGTATGACCAAGGTTCACTTCCATGAGGCGGAAGTGGATACATGAAGAACTCGATGATAGTACAATTTATCACCCCATACTAATGGACAATATGATCCAGACTAGAGGGTCTGATGGGAGCATGTGTGCTCATTCAGGGTGATACATAGAGATAGTTCTTAAGATATGATGTTAACCACCATATCCTTTATCGGGATGCAAGAAGTCTTATAGAGGTTGTGTCGGTCACCACTTCATTAAGATGATGTTGGTAAAGGAAGCCTCGTGAAGGTTAGAAAAGAACCACAGTGTGTGCAGATGAAGTCGCTTGATCATGCAATGGATGAGAGAAATCCCAGTGGTGACAAGAGTCACGAGCTGATGCAAAGCAGACTGACATGCAGTTCACTGTGGGAGAATATGTGATGTGAAAATCCGACCCCTCTAAGCTACAACTGAGAAAGCTGAGTCCCCGATATATGGGTCCATTTGAGATGGATTGGTGGAGATGGTTGTGTTTAACCTTACCCCTCAGGATAAAATGATGTGTTGTATGAGTCTGATCTAGAGAACTATGTGAGGTACCCAAGCCAGGTGTTGAGCCCTGAACCTATTCAGCTTTTGAAAGGCTGAAAAGTCCTGAGTCACCTATGAGGGTATGATATACCAAGGTAAGAAAGAACTCAGATGGAAGAAAATGAGATAATGAAGGTTCTTGGGAAACACCATGGAAAGGGTGAAGCCACATGGGAGCCCTAATGGACATAAGAAGACTTATCCTGTTTGTTTGCTTGCTTGATGGAATTTTGAGGGCAAAATTCTCATAAGAGGGGAAGGATGTTACAACCCCAAATTTTGGGTTCCTTTGGTGAGAAATGTAATTTCTCATATTAAAGATATTTGGACAAATAATGATAATTTGTTGTGAATAAATGGATTTCATTTAAAATAGCCTTGTTTGGTTTGTGGGCTTTATTGGCTATTGGGCCCAATAACAAGGAAATTCAATTAATTAATTAATAATTGAGTTGTTGAGAAAAGAGAGATGAGGTAGAAACCTCTAGAAGGCAAAGGAATGTAATCCAAAAATGAATTTCGTGCCTCTTGGGTTCCTTGGGTTCCAAGGAGTCCAAAGTTGCAAAGATAAAGCAACAAGAGAAAAAAAGACCAAGTAAGTATTTCCTTGTTAATAAAGAAATTAAAAACATTGATGAAATATGGAAAATAAGTGAAAAGAGGTATAATGGAATAATCCTAGGTGGAATTTCGTATTCCAAGGATTCCTAATGATAAAAGGAATACCAAGGAGGAAAATAAAAGAGAAATAAAGAGAAATCCTCAAAAAGAGATATTTTAATAAGAAATAAACATGATAATGAGAAATAATGCATATAGATACATCTAGAAGGATAATAAGTATCCTTGAAAAGGAATTTCGAAATATTATAATTTCTTGGGGTCCAAGGAGTTCCAATGGAGAAAAATAAAGAGAAAATACCAATAATAGAAAATAAGAAGATAATGTGAATACATTATTAATGAATTATGAGGTATTGTTTAAAAGGAAGTATTTTCTACTTTAGGAAAAATAGTTTTGTGGTCAATGAATTAAAAGCCAAGAACAAAAAGATAAAGAGATAATAAAAAAAGAAAGGTTACTTTATGAATAAGGAAAGGATTATGGAATCATATTCCATCCTTTGTTTGACGTGGGCACTACTAATTAAAGGAAACCAGGACCATAGGGGCTCTCAAACCCTAAGTGATGCGGACTACATGCATGTGTATATAAGTAGGGAACTCCAACCTAATCCCTCAATCTCTCTCCTCCGTCGTCCCCAGAGAACCAACTTTGGCAAAACAGTAGTGTGCCACTCCCGACTCTCCTTGGTGCCTGCTGGGGTGGGAACTACAGCATCAAGGATGAATAGAAAGGGGCTGAGTTCCCCACCATGTCCGACCACCTATGGCCAAACTCAGGTTGCGGCCAGTCCCGACGAGTGTAGCAGAGCACCGCCAGGGAACCTCCTGCATCATGGGGCATAGAGCTGTGCTCTGTGGATGTGCACCGAGCGAGAGTATCGGGAAGGGTTCATCCACACGATGCGAGAGGATGGACGATCCATGAGGTTAGAGATGACTTGGGGCTGTGACAGGTGGACGTTGGTATGCTTCGACGTCCGCGTGGCCTGACCTGTGCCCACAGGGTCACGAGGAGGAGGTGTCTTCGGCGCCTTGCTTTCAGGAATCAGAGACCATCTCGCCCTACCTCCGGCCAAAAAAACCCCACCATCGATGTCAAGTTGGGGTCTAGCAGGGTCTGCGGAGGTGCACCAACCCTCCTTGTACTGCTCCGCGTCGCCGGTGCCCGAAGGAAGGAGGACGCGCGTGATGGACATCACTACTGCATGCAGGCACCCTGTGTCACGAGGAAGGAGAAATAGAATGAAATGACGTAGCCACCCCTGGCATGTGTGCATGAAGGGAGGGATAGGGAGGTCTTTTACCCCTTGCAAAGTCGATCCACTTAAGTAATTGTTTTTCGTTGACGTGTTGAGCCACCATTGGCCAAAAGGTACTTTTATTTGCAAATTTCATATCTTATTAACGGTAGCTCGGATAGGTATGCATAATATATGTATTTTGCTTAGAAAAATGAGAGGAATCCAATAAAAAATGTTTTTGAAACTAATTCCTTTTGCAATTTGAAAAGTAATGAAAGTTATCAACTTTAATGAATTAAAGATTAAGAAACCCTATTTTGAGAATGATTAATGTATTTAGTAGGGTTTAATGGTTGATTAAAGTTGCTATTAACATGTTAATTGTAAAAAGGTACATTAGGAATAAAAGGGATGAACTTTGCACGTAATTTAGAGTTTTATGTGCATAAATAGGCTTTAATTGGCCTTGAAACCCTAATGTTGGTAATTAAGACTATTAATGGCTTTAATTATTTGATTTATTGAATAGAACTGAGTTTTCAATGTTATAAGATATTTTGAGTATTAAAGTTCCTAATTTGTGGATAAATACCCAAAAGGTAGTAATTAGGGTTTTCTCATGAATAAAAAGTGGAATTAATGGCAAATCGAATTCATATGTGTTTTGGACCATAATGAACTATGAATTGATGATAAATGCATATAATGATCTTGTCATGGATTAAAGGGATAAAAATAGTAGCTTTAATGTAAAAGAGGCTTAATGAACTTAATTAATGGTTAATTATACCTTTAATCCGAAATTGAGGATTAGATGTGGAAATAATTAGGGTTGGTGATCAATTGCATTAAATTAGGGTTTAAAATAGTAAAAGATGAATGGAAACCCTAATTGCTATAGAAACCCTAAAAGTGAATTAGAAACCCTAGGAAGCGAGCTAGGTTTAATGGATCTTGATGACATGAATAGTAAAAAGGGAATTACATGATTATTTCAGGATCTTGTTGAAAATGCTTGCTTGCTTGGATTCTTATTGGCATGGATATTTCTGTTCAAATTTTCAGATCAGGTATGTGGTTAATTATGAATAACCGCCTTAGTTTCTCAAGGATTTTCCGAATGCTTCCTCGCATTGAATGCAATCTAAATAGTTTGGATGTTCATACTACACTTATAAAGTCACTATGGCTATCACAGTTATATATATATGTGAATTCTCGCACCTACATGCTACCCTGATGGAAGATGCCATAAAGGTCAGGCCTGGAAGGGTAGACCAATGGGAACCATGAGAGGTGACCCCAAACACCAAGCTCGGGAATGAGAAGGTGGTCTATGATGCATGACTATGGAGCACCATGAGAGGAGACTCCCAGGCACCAAGCTCGGGATCGAGAAGGTGTCCTTAAGTCAATGGCAAAAGAGAAACCCTAGAGGGGTATGCCAGGGTTAGGGTAAAAGCGGTGGAGAATGACACATTGAAAATGTAAATTGTCTTGTTAAATAATTTGATTGTGATTATTAAATTGTTAGCCATATTTTCAAGATTTTGGTTGTTCCCACATACCAGTATATTTCGATATACTGACCGACGTTTTGTTTGTCGGCGTTTTAGGAACAACACTTGAAAGAACATATAGTAAAGTGACACATTGTGGAAATAAGAAATAAAGTGCAAGGAGGATTAGATAGAATAATTCAAGCTCTGGATAGATAGATTTCCAAAGTTTTCAAAGGTAAGTAAAGTTTTAATTTTATACCGAATTCTAGTTTGTTAGTATAATTTCATAATTATTATTGATTATTTGTTGAACCTTTGATCATGTTAATTGAATAACGGCTCTGACCTTCGGGTCTCCCTTAATTGGGGGTTACTAGGAGGCGGGGTCATTACAGCATGACATGCACTTCCTATCATCCTTCTACTCGAGCAACACTTGAGATTCGAGTCCTCCTTAAGGACAACCAACAAGGCATAAGGCCCCACAACCTGTCACTAAACCTCTCTAGGGTATACATAACTTCTTCTTCCTTTCTCAAAAGGTAAACACTTATACCATACACACATAGGTGCCAGAAGCCTCATCCTATCTCTAGGGTTTGGTTCCTCTAATGGAAACCAAGATATCATCAACCTCCAGGGATCGAGCATTAGGCAACCCCTATCATCCACTTAGGTCGCATCATCCTCAACTCCCCATTGTTCCTCATATCTCAGAGTCTAGGATTCCAACCTTCTTGCATGAGTCTTGCTCTCTCTTTTTAGAGCCAATCCTACAAACAACCTTACTATGAGAGGCTATATCTCCAAGAGGGATCAAGCTCACAAGCATATCCCTACATGGTGAAGCCTATGTTTGCTCACAGTTATCCATAACTCTTTACACTTATCTCATAGTCTATTCCTTCATACTCTCCTGGCCAGGGTTTCAACCTATTTCTCACACTACTAACACATTCTGGGTGCATATTATGCCATGCTCATATAAGCTCATAGGGTTTTCATAGGTTCTTCACTAACCTTATCCTTGAAGGAGCTATCCTTCACTCTAACATGCTCGCCCCTATCCAGGGTGGGGTTGCTAAAGGTGCTAGGTCATCCAAGGCATGTCCATCCAAACACTTGATCTAACTCATAATCCCATCTATCTCTCTAAATTTCACGTAGGGTTAGGGTTAACATCATCCTCATAGGATGTGCCAGGTCTCTACTTGTAATGCAGATCTCATTCTCCAAAACTAACTTTCTTTAATTATCCTCCTGACAAGAAGGTCTACCCTCAGGTCTCCCTGAGGGCATGACAACTTATGTCATACGACCTAAGCATGTATCTATCCTTTAGTTTAGCTTATTATATTAAGCTTATGTCAATGACATCTTATTTACATGCTTTTCATTAATTTGGTGGAGGATTCCTTAAACCCTATCAACCTTACCCGTACCTCAAGAGGGTGAGGAAAAGAGAGAAAATCCTAATCCTTAAGGTCCTTAACATAATTTGTGATGAGAAGGGATGGATAAGATGAGAAAGTCCTAAAGGTATCTTATTTCGATTCATACCCTAAGACTTTCACCAGGCAGTCACACAGATTCGGGAGTCCTCACATTCCGACTAGCAGTGCAGAGGAAAATATTGCCAGCCCCCAGTCGTGATCCTTTTCTAGACACCTCCATCTTTTGGATAATCCTCTAATAACTCCCTTGGGTTCTATGGAGTTTGTAAAATTTAATAATTATTAATGGTTAAGTGAGGAACCTATGCTCTGATACCAAATATTACGACCCCACCTTCAGGTAACCCCCAATTAAGGGAGATCGAGAGGTCAAAGTCGCACACATAATTTCTGGATCAAAGGTTCGGCAATTAACCAAGAACAATTATTAAATTTTAACAGACTAAACTGGAAAGTTGTAAGAAAATAAACTTTTGCATACCTTTTGAAAATATGGATCTCTAAACTTCTATCCACTTATGAATTCTACTCTAACTAATCCTCCTTGTATTTTAATTCATGTATTTCACAATATGACGATTTACTATTTGTCCTTTTGTCTTTGTACCTAAAATGGTGACAAACAAAACATCAGTCTGCATAAAGCTGGTATGTGGGGGAACCAATAATCATGCAATTATTCATAACAATGTATTGCAGCCAATTACCATTTAACAAACAATTTTACATTTTAAATATAACTGTGTGATCCATGCATTCCCTATCCTCTGCGTTGTCCCTACAGTGGACCTGGATACTACTTTCCTTATAGTAGCTCCCCATTAAACCCCTCATGGTCCCACCTATAGGTGAACCAGTTTCTAGGGTTGAGTCACATGGAACTACCCATAAGTAGCCCACTCCTTAACTCATGGCATGCTAAACGGTCTCACGGCATTACACTTGGTAGCCCAATTTCTAACCCATGATAACCTAGAACTTACTCTAGGTTACCCCTTTTTAGCCTTTACAAACCATAGAGGTGGATTTGGATCTAAGCCAGTTATATATATATATATATATTCATGGTGATAATCATAGTCACTTTATAGTTGCATGAAATAAAAGGCATCCAATAGTTATTTTCAAGCAACTGATAAACACGTTTGGAAATCGCCGTGAAACTAAAGTGATTAATCATAAGCGTAACCACATACTTGTTCAGTAGATTGCTCAAGCTAATATCAATTCCAACCAAGAAATCCATCCAAGTAAGTAGTTCAACCACACAATCAAGAATCCTGAAAAACACATGTACTCTATTTACTATCCAAGCAAGTAGTTCAACCACACAATCAAGAATCCTGAAAAACACATGTACTCTATTTACTACACACTTTATCAAGATTCTTTCTATTCAACTTGAAATCACTTCCTAAGGTTTCCGTATCCATTTTAGGGTTTCGTTTTGCAATTAGGGTTTCACTTCATTTACTATTTTAAACCCTAGTTCTATTCAATTACTTACAAACCCTTATTTCATATTAAAGGCATACTTAAACATTAATTAACCCATTATGCCTCTTTTATATTAAAACTACCATTTTTATCTTTTTAATCCATGACAAGATCATTATGCTCATTTATCATCAATTCATAGTTCATTATGGTCTAATTCACAAATGAAATCTATATATCATTAAATCCACCTTTTATTCATTAGAAAACCCTAATTACTATATTAAGGGTATTTACCCATAATTAGGAATCTTTGTACTTGAAATAGATTAGAACCATCATATCTCAGCTTTGTACATGAATTTGACCAATTAAAATCATTAAGGATCATAATTACCACAGTTAGGGTTCAAGGTTCATTAAATCATATTGAACCCTAAATTAATCAAGTTATGCATGAAGATCATCCCTTTAGATCTAATATGCCCTTTTTATTAACAATAGGTTAATATCTATTTTAAACACTCACATAACCCCTTTCTAATTCTTTAATCATCAAAGGTTAGGGTTTTCCATTGATTAAACTATTGAAGATAGTATCTTGATATATTACTTGAATCAATAGCAGAATAAGGCTTAAACTATAATTCCTTTGTGTTCCTCTCATTCTGAGGATCAATTTTCATATATTACTTGTCCTAATCAGAGTTACCAATATTTAATTATGAATTTAGCAAGATTTCACTTACTTGGGCCAACCAGAGAGCGTCGCGTCGCCATGTTCCCATGCAACGTTGCTCGGCTACTTTGGAAACATGACAAATTGTCGAAATTACCCTTAACTCAAAGGTCAGCTCCTTAACACGTGGAGGGGCAGATTCGTCCAATCGGCCCTATCTTCTTCTTCTTCCTCGGATCAGCAGCAGCGACCGCCTAGGGCAGCCCTTGGCGTGACTCTCCCGCCCAAGATTGGACTCGAAATCCACCAGGAGCTTTTGCTCTACCTCCTCCTTGCTCAGGCGCACACGAGAGTCCCCCAAACCTGGGCCAAGGTGGCCAGTTTCTCACTCATCGGCAATGCCTTTTGCGGCCGCCCATGCAGCCTAGCGGCTCCTGTTATTCGTGCTCTAGGGCACGACCTTGATGGCCAAGTTGCTCTTTGGGAACATGGCCCATCATGCCACCATCTCAACCTTTCCTTGTCTCCATCTAGCTCCATGCTCACGGTGCTACCATGGTTAGGGTTGAAGAATGAAAATGGGAAAGAAGAGCGGAGGATTACGTGTGGGATCTTTTGGATTTGTCCCAGGGTCGTACCCCTTATATAGGGGAGAGTAGATAGGCCCTAGGATGCTCATCCACGAGATCCAAGTCCTAATTCCAATAGGAAGTTATATTCCTTAACTAGGAAGCAATTTCCTCTCTCTTTCCTAATTCTTTTGATAATCCTTTTTCATTAAATCTTAGGATTTCGAAAATTACTTCTTTTCTTTTCTTTGTACTTGACTTTTAATCTATTGGCCATGAAAACTATATTTTCTTTTAATAGAAACTATTTTCCCTTTTAACAATATCACAAAATTCATTAATAATGTATCATGTTATCCTTTTATTTTGCAATTTTGGTATTTTCTCTATCTTTCTTTTTTATTGGGACTCCTTGGATCCCAAGACACTCTATTATTTCGAAATTATTTTTCAAGGATACTTATTATCCTTCTAGATGCATCTATATGCATTATTTCTAATTATCATGTTTATTTCTTAATATTTCCTTTTGAGGATTTATCTTTTATTTTCCTCATTGGTATTCCTTTTTTTTCATTAGGAATCCTTGGGATACGAAATTCCACCAAGAATAACTCAATTATACCTCTTTTCACTTGTTTTCCACATTTTACCATTGTTTTCAATTTCTTTCTTAATAAAAAAATACTTAATTAATCTTTTCTTTTTTATTGCCTTTTCTTTGCAACTTTGGACTCCTTGGAACCCAAGGAACCCAAGAGGAATGAAATCCCTCTTTGTATTTGCCTTCTGGAGGTTTCCATCACATTCTTTTCTCAAAAACTCAATTATTCACTTACTAATTGAATTTTCTTGTTATTTGGGCCTAATAGCCAATAAAGCCCACAACACAATCATCAAGGCTATTGTAAACAAAATCCATTTATTCAAAACAAATCATATCTTTATTTGTTCAAAAATCATTAATATGAGAATTTACATTTCTCGGCAAATGAACCCAAAAATTGGGGTTGTAACATGGATCGTGTCGGTGGCCTTGGATCTCCCTGTTTCTTGAAAAAAGAGTCATCTAGTGAGATTGTTTCGTGCAATTGCTTCATGTTGGAATTCAAAGGTATCCCTTGTAGGCACATCCTGTCTTATTTGAAGAGATGTGACTTTTGCACTCTTCCGGAGCCATACATACTGAAGAGGTGGACCAAAGGGTACAAAGAACACCCTTTGATTTTTGGCACAGCATCAGTTAAGTATCCATCCACTGGGAGGACACTTCAGCTTGTTTCTGCCTACAATTTGATTATCAACATAGCATGTAGGAACAATGCTATAGATCATTGCCATGAAAAATTGTTAGCTTTGCGAAAGGAGCTCTTAGACTTGGATCTCACTGATACTGGTGCAGGTGTTGGTGTAACCGCTTATAATATAGCTTCTTCTTCTGTTGTCAAGGTCCATATCCCTAGTATTTGTAAAACTAAGGGGAGACCTAGATCGAATGATGTGAGGTTTAAATCTGGAGTTGAGATTGCCCAGTCTAAAAGAGAGAGGTAGTGCAAGAATTGGTTAGAGTTTGGGGTTAACCATGATAGTAGGAACTGCCCTATGAAGAAGTAGTCCATTCTCCAGGGATACTCTTTTTGGACTCTGTGTTGTTGCTATTTATTGCTCAATGATTATCTCTGGTGCTTCTCATGTGGTTTGTTGATGTTGGACGTGTATATTCGTTATCTCATCTTGCTGCTGCTATTTTCTATTCTTTTGAGTTGTTGGTGTTGCTAGCTAACCCTTCTTTTCTGCTGCTGCTGTTGATCTTGGGGAGCATCCTGGTGCTACAAAGTGTGCTATTCTTTTTTCTATTATCATGCGGTTGGGAGCTACTGATGCTACTGCTATTGATGGATGGTTGTCTTTTTAGTGGAGTTTGTAGTTGATCAGTGTGTGAGTGAGGCATATTCATACTTGTAATGGGTTGTTCTTTTTGTGTAGTTTTGTGAAAGTGATTTTGTAACCCTCCATGTATTTCACTTGTATTTCTAATCTATTTGTGTGTTACCTTGAGGTCCAGCAGCAGTACGTATACTTTGAATATGTTACAAAGAATCTGTTCTGATCAGAATCTTTTAAAGAATATGTGTTTCTCTTTATGTGCAATGGATACTCTTTTCTTCTGAAATACCTACATTTCTTGGATTAGTACAGTTACTTTCATGTTTGTTCAGTTACTTACGAAATGTCAGTTTTCTACTATGTGGTTCACATACATTGGTTTTGTGTATGTGAACCATACCAGGTGGGTCTAAACACCACACCAGAAAAAGTCCATATACAACAAGAATAGCTAGGCTGAGGGCTATTCAGAGGCAAAGAAGAAAGAAAGGAAGAGAGGTACATAGAACTATACACCAAGGAAAAGGGGATGTACAAGATAACTATCATCAGGCTTCTAGCAGGTACCAATAACAGGCCGCTGCACAAACATGGATCTGGAACAAATGATCCAGAAAACTACAGCCAAACCAGCCATCAGGACAATCCATCAACTGAATAGAAAAACCAAAGAGCTCAGCGGGTCAGATCCATCCCTGGCGAGAGCTATCATACACACCATTCACTCCATTACAAAGAAGAGACAACAAACCAAAACAGCAACTTCAGAATACTCAAACTTCTAGCGGGTAAGCAAAACCAGACTACAACAGCAAGAGGAACCATAACCACTGGAACAAGATAACAAAAAAATACAGCCGAACTAGCCTTCAGGATAGCCCAACTTCAAAGCAAAGAAACATTTGTATAGTGCAATGGGTCAGCACCAACACTGCTCTCACTAGGGATGTATCTGAGCAGTTCATAGAAGGAACAACCAGTTAAAACACACTAGTTCAGATCAAAGAAAAATCCATATATCAAACACACCAGTTCAAAGAAGGAACAACCAGTTAAAATAAAAAAAATCACTTAAGAATCAAGATCAGATCAGACAATATATAGCACTATGAAGTAAAAATATTTTAAGAAATAGTATTACAAATTGGGGATGGGTAGTTTCTAGATGAGGGACTATGAGAACATTAAGAATGGTAGATGGAGGTATGTTGTTCCAAAGTGGGTGAAAGGGCGAGAACCATCGGCCGCAGTGATGAAATGAGAGCATTGGAACTTAAAAGAAGAGGATAGCAAACCTACTGATGGTGTCATGCGAGATCAATCACTGCTACATAGTTGGGAGGTGATATGTTGGTCCTGGCGGCTGCTACATAGTTGGGAGGTGGTAGGAGAGGCTAGTAGGGAGGAAGAAGAGGCAGAGCAGGGGCTGTGGGACGAGATGAGTGGTTGTTTTGAAGAAATCCACATCCTCGTGAGGAGGGTTGTGTTGGTGTTGGAGGGAATGGGGAGTATTTCTAGTTACTGGGTAGACAACCACCGATGTGGGTATCTGTAGGAGGGGTTTATGGTTGGTTACTGGGTAGACAACAACTGCCGCGGGTATCTGTAGGAGGGTTTTATCGACGACCACTGCTACGGTGGTGAGCCCAGGATGGTTGGGGGCGGTAGACGGTATAGGCAGTGATGGGGAAGATTATCGATCAAAAGTCAAGGAGATAAGGGTGACGGAGCATATCTATTTATGATCGGAAGGATGGAAAGAAGAAAAAGTAGTGTCTTCTACAGATGTTGTAGTGTCAGCTGTCGTAGGTGAGTCAACCTGTAAAGGATTCACCCATGAACCTGGCGGTGCTTGGTATTTCTCCCTAACGAACAGCTGATCTATAGAATTGTCCGTTCCAGATTCACTAGGCATTCTGAAGAGTGGAAGTAGTTCGGTTGGTGTTTCTAAGAAAAAATATGTGATCCATGTTGTGATAGTCTGGTGATCAGTTGGCCTGAGGAAGATGATCCAATCTCTACGAAGCTTGAGTTGTGCGATCATCTCTTTCCATCCGCTGCCAGTGGAAAGTGATTCATTTTCATTTTGAACAAGGGTGAACTGAAATGTCTGGTTTCTGATACGGAAGGTGGTGTTGCCAGGTTTAATGTGAAAATGGAGATATTTCCATTCTATAGGCAGTTGAATGGATTCCATAGTTTTGTCGTCAAGGGTGTAGTTCATGGGTTGGATGAACGACTTCATGGTAGGTTGTGTTGAAGTTTATTAGAACACTAGGAATGGTAGAAGGAGGTTTGCTATTTCAAAGTGGGTGAAAGGGCGAGAACCATCGGCCATAGTGACAAAATAAGAGCACTGGAATTTAAAAGAAGAGGATAGCATACCTGCTAGAGTTACTTTTTATACTGTCACAGTTACTCTGAGTTTTGTCACAGTTACTCTTAGTGAAGAAATCCATGGCCTCATGAGGAGGGTTGGGTTGGTGGTGGAGGGACTGGGGAGTATTTCCACAAGAGTTACTTTACAAAGTACAACAATTACTTTTTGAACACTAGAGTTACTTTTTATATTGTCATAGTTACTCTAAGTGTTGTGACAATTACTCTTAGTGCTCTTACAGTTACTCTTAGTGCTCTTATAGTTACCTTATGGATTACGAGTTCACCACTCTTCTTTGTCAGTGAGTTCTGATACAGTTACCCTTTTTCTAGAATCGTACACTTGCTCTCATGCTTGTACAATTACTTTACAAGATGTCCCTATTACTCTGTCTTTCCATGTACATTGTTTTTGTGATATGTGTTTTACTTCTGTATTTTTAGAGTTACTCTTACAAAGTATAAGAGTTACTCCTTTGAATCATAGGGTTTCTTTTCTATAATATCACAGTTACTCTTAGTGTTCTTATAATTACTCTATGGGTTACGATATCATCATCACTCTTCCTCTTGAGTTAGTTTATTTTTTGGCAGGCTAACTGAAAGCATATATCTTCATACAAAACCACAATAGTTGTACATTCAAGAATACAACATTCAAGGCATAAAACGTTATATATTATACCGAAAAATACACGTATTTACAATATGATTTAGATCAAATGTATTTTTCAGGCTTTTTGCAACACATAAGTAAAAGTATCTCACAGCGGTTACACATCAGAACTCCAGAAGCAAATTGTTCAAGTTTTACATTTCAATTAATAATTCAGTATTTCAGCTAAAATTCAGCCATCTATCTAGGCTTGAAATAGCTTCTTCCTCCGCGATCTTTTCTTCATGCACTTCTGCATCTGCAGCTTCTCTCTGCACTATTTCTTGCCACTTCTAAACTTCATATTCTTCTCCCTTTTTCTCCTCAGATGGACCTTCTTTGATGTCTTCATTTTCATCCTTTTCATCCTCTTGTACAGGCTGCAGCTGCACCCTTGCCATCATTCTCTGAAAAATATCAACTCTTATTGTTGGCATGTCGTTGCGGGTAAAGTCCATATGTTTTCCATTAACCAGGAATTCTAGGTACTTCATGATGAAGATCCTGTTGGTATGTGTTACCTGAGAGCCAATCACGGGATGATTGGTGGGATACATTAAGATTGATTTGATAAACATCAAAGGCAAGCTTCCAATTCTTTCTGGTTCAGTCATATGAGATAGTGATAGAACAGATTGAATGTCTAGAGAATGACAGTACTCAATGATGTATGCTTTTAGGTTAAGGACCTAAACGATGAGATCATACAGATGCTAAGAGTTTTTACATTCTTGTTATGTCCCTAGTCGGATGTCATTGTGGAAGGTAGATAGACAGCAATGACACATAAGACTAGATTGTGGTGTTGGTTGATGACAAAATCTCATTAGTCATGATATAGAGATATCAAACCAAACACATAGGTACTTGTTAAATAACAAGGTACCGGACAGACCCACCGTGAGTTTGACACATGGAACCATGAGATGGTAGTCACAGTCAGTACTCACAGTGATGGTGGTGAGTGTGATTCTTAGACTTGAAATCACTACACTCAACACATGTCGTTGGGCACACTTTGACATCATCAAACGCAGTCCTGAAACATGGGTTGTTATAAAGGTGATGATTGGGTGGCTTTGACACATGGGGCTTTTGACGGGTGAGTGATAGATATGGGATTTGTCCCTCCTGAGGGAGTTTGATATCCAAGGCCACTTGATGAGTAGGATTGAGATAGGCGTGCGCACGCATGTGTGAATCAGTATGTGATATTGATGTCATACATATCTCCTTCAATCTACTCTGAGATCAAGAAAGTGAATGAACATTGACAGGATGACTATTCCATGCCTTGAGTTCATTCGGGATATCAGTGACAAAGGAATTATACATTCACTGTAACACCATTCACGGATTGTAGGATAAAAGTTGTTCTCCAACTTTCTATTTTCACTTGGGTAGCATTGATGTGTGACTAGGCACCGCTCTTTGCTTGTGAAGTCATAAGTGTTATGGACTTTCACTGCCAACGTGAAATGGACCTGCAGGGTCACACACATAGGATTTAACCTGGAAGAGGAGTTTTGTCCACAAAGCAATGTTTAGATTGATTACTAAAGGAGTTTAGTAGTTCAATTAAACACTCAATCAGTCGATGGCTCAATATCGTATGGTTCAAGGTGTTGGATGCATTGATTGGAGTATCGGATTGATTGAAATCGCATTTGACTGATTCTACACAACCTGTACTCCCAACTGATCGGTTCAAGTGTTGAACCGGTCGGCTGAGGTTGCTGAACCGGTCGGCTCAAGTGTTGAGTCGATCGGCTCAAGCCCAGGGTGAAACGAGCGGTTCAAGTGTTGAACCGATCGGTTCAACTGGTGCAACCGAGCAAGTTGGGAAAGTCAGGTCGGTGAGAATTTTCCTTGCGTTTCACTTGCCCAATTTGATTGGGAATAGGATTGGTATTCGATACCAATTAGAAACGAAAGAAGGAAAGTCAATCGGGAACCGACCAGGACCACGAACTGACCGGTTTAGAAGTGAACCGATCGGCTCATGGGTCCCAACCGATTGGTTGGTGCTCCAACCGACCAGTTCAGGTCCCCAACTGACCGGTTCACTTGTGAACCGATCGGTTCATGTTGCGAGGTGGTTGCTTTTTGTGGAAAATCTTGAACCCTTCTACTCCTGCTTTAGTCCCATATTGCCGGGCACAGAGAACCCTGTCCCATGACCCGCCTATATATATAGGGGTATTGGGGGCTTCTCAGAGCACAACTCAATGCAAGCCGGTTGCTTTGCGAAGTTGTCGTTCTCTCTAGTTTTGGTAACCGTGAGAGATCCCGAGCAAGTGCTTCCCACAAAAGGGAGGTGCAGCAAGGGAAGGACAACTGTAGTTGCAACTGGCAGCAGGAGAGTGTGTTGGTGACTAGTACGTCAACAGGAGGGTGCGACTCCTTCCACTTCCTTGTGGCACAAGGAGAGTGGAGTTCCAGGTGGTCCGTGTGGACTACTACAGAGGCAGGAGGACACTGCCGCTTAGGAGGACAACTGTCATCCGACAGTCCGGTAGGAGGAGGAGTCGTCAGTCCCGGTGCGACCAGGAGCTGCACAGACACCGTCTAAGACCGGAGTTGAAGACCACGCATTGCGCGAGGTATTGTCACCGAGCAAGCCTCGGGACAAGGTATGATTCCACAAACCATCCTTTCCTATTATATAGACGTTGACGCGTTTCCTCGGTATGGGTTGGGGGAGAAAATTATTTTTGTTTCCGCTGCCTTCTCTGTCTCCCCTAAAACCCAATAGTGGTATCAGAGCCACGTCAACTGCTCTATATTTTAGGAATATCGATATGATCGATTTTGGTTTGTCGCCTTTATTTATTACATGCGATGCGAATAATATTGGCTTTATGCATGTCCAATCCTAAATCCACAAATCCCAAATTACATATATGATACGTATTATTAATGCACTCGATACGCGTCGCCCTTAAACGAGTTTTGTGGTGGATTTGTGTAGCATGATTATGGCCTATAAACCCCTATCTATGTGTGGTTGTTTGTGGTTGCTTGCATCTCGGTCTGCGCACCGATCTTCCCTCTCTTATTCCTGATGTAACTCGAAATAATTCGAGATTCTTTCCTACCTTTGCTCCCCCCGAATGTAACTCGGGGTTTCCCTTTTAAAGCAATGTAATTATTAGGATAGATTTTATTTCATGTTATGTCGAAGACCGGCGGACATCAAGACGAAAACTGAAACGATCGGTTCAAGGCGTGAACCGATCGGATGACGTTCCAGGCGGTCGGTTCAAGGAGTGAACCGATCAGTTGATGACCGGTTCGAGGAGCGAGACGAGCGAGTGGCGGACATGACGAGATGCACGACGACCAGGCGAACCGATCGGTTGGAGGAGCCAACCGATCGGCTGGTGGCACCCAGACGACCGGCAGGAGAGTACAGATCATTCATGTGATGAGTTGATCAACTCATATGGCAAGGCACAGAGTTCATCTTATACAGGTTGCATGTGATGTAGACCTAGATGACCGTGATTCCTCTTGGCTCGAGGAATCACATTAGGATGGCCATAATCATCGCTTTTTATCATTTGTGCATGTATTCTGTGGGATATAGCATGTATATGATACGTACTATGTATTGTGGTGATTGGATATGTATATGTATATAAAACCAAATCCCTCATTAAAATATTAAGTTTTAGATGCCTTCCAAATGCGACACACGTGAAAAGCTTGTTCGACTAAGTGTGGGCACGCCCTAGCGTGGTGCACCGTCTACCTCGTGGAAGCGTGAAGGATGAATGTGTGGGTTTGCCCTAGCAGGGTGCATGTTCATCGTGTTTGCTTTGGGTCGGACTTAACAAGGTGATCTAGATGGGATCTAGTACCTTGAGGCATGGAGATGATCATTTCAAAGAGTTGTATATGACATCTTATCAAGAGTTTCATATGATGCAATTGGAAAAAGTTGCCTACCTGAGAGATCTATGTTGTGGGTGACAGCCCTAGCTGGTCCATGGCTTAGAGGATTTCAGGATCTTGCCCACTAGAAGGTTGTACGCTGCAATCTTCCGAATTGATGGTGAGGGCTTCAATTTGAACTAAAATAGTGGGAGCGATAATTAATTAAAGGCCTAATTATATCGTCATCCTTTCAAATCAATCAAATAAGTCAAAAAGAGTTTTGAACTAAAATTGCATATATTTCCTTTTGTTAAAATAAATGGTTAATCAACAAATCACTTTATTTGCGATCGGTCTTTGAGACCAACAAATTAAATGGGAATAATTCCACGACTGGTTAGGATGATGATGAGAAGTGTTCTCAATCAAAGAGTGAAAGCTCTAAGTCCTAGTTATACCAGAACCAGATGAACTCGATACCACCACATCAATGGCTGAAAGTATGCTTATGGAAGCTTACTGAGGATGACATTGATGAGGAGTGATTGATGTTGTGTTCTCTGAACTATGAGTTGCAGAGACAACATGAGACATATGATGTCTCCAAGATACTGTCCTAGTATGTCATGACAGAAGGAGATCCAGTAAGGTATTCACACACTCAATGTGATTGGGTATGTGAAAAACCTGACTAAGAAGGATTCCCTCTGAGCCAAGAGTTGGCTATTGGTATGATACTGCAAATGTTGCGAGGATCATACAATTCATGATAAGCTACAACATGAACAACTTTGACAAACGTTGACAGAGTTGTTGGACATGTTGAGGATAGTAAAGGCAAAGATGAAGAAAGACTAATCCTAATCTTTGATGTAATCAAAGAAAAGGTAAGTCTTAAGGGCAAGGGCAAGGGCAAAGCTAAGAACTGTTCTGATGCTAGCCAGCAATCCAAGCCGTCTTCAGCCTCAAGGCACATGGGGAAAGGATGTATGAGGGAATTTCCCTCTATATCTGGAAGAACAAAAGAAGATGAAGGAGGGGATGGAGATCTCCACCTAAGGTATCATGAAATGAACTGCTTCTTTATCTAAGGTATATGATACCAAGATATGGATATGTCATATATGATATGCAATATCCGCAAAGAAGTGATGGCCTTTGTAAAAGGACCAAGAAAGAAGTACCCATCATTGGAGCAAGTGTTGCTGCCATAGATAGGAGTACCTTTCAGTTTATTTCAGCCTAAAGGGCACGGAATAGAGTTGAGAACTGTTATTTCATATATTACCAATAGATAGAAACACTTTATTATTGCATATTGTATGACAATGATGGCAATAAATAAAGTTGATGTTTCAATCTTAAAGATATGATCTTTTTGGCAATGCCTTGTTTATCTTGTAATACATGGTATGTATAAGATAAAATGATACCTAAAGTTATAGATAACTCAAACAATCTAATTAGCATTAATCATGAGAAATTCATTTCTAGTTTCCATATGATGGATAAAACTAGACTCTTTTGGTTAGAGAACCAGTAAGAGACATGAATATCTTGGACATGATTAATCAATCTTCACTAGTGGTAGTGGGAGAGTGATTATCCTATTAGGTATAATACATGTGATGTATTTACATACATATTGGAACAAATGCTAAAACTTCAAATGGTGTTTAGATAAATACCAATATGAATGTCTTGAAGTGTTCAAGATTATCATAAATGAAGTACAAATTTGGTAAAGTATTAATTCTTGATGAGATCAATGAATAAAATACTTGGACCAAATGTTTGAGATCCTTATGAGTGATTATGATAGTGTATCATAGTGAACTCATGATTAAGGCATGATGATGTCTGAATCAAGAAGGAATCATACTCTAAGGAGTTAGAGAATGATTATCAAATAACTGAACTCTTCTTAATAAATGAATACCCCACACTAATAAAAGAAATTAAGAATCACAAGGGTTGTGAGTTCTTATATCTTTAACAGATACACCTCAATTATCTATGTGATGAGTTGTTCATGTGATGAGTCAACTATCTAGATGAATATGAGGAACCGAATTTTGAGTTATGATTTATGATCATTACATCCTAAATGACATCCATGTGAACCATAAGGTATGACCTTGATGGTAGCACTCATTGGATCATATCCATAAGTGCAAATAAGTCTTAAGTGTTAAGACACATGGATAACATTTTGACAAGGATGATGCTTGTTGATTGCAACTTAATGACTAAGACATTTGGCATATGGATACTAAAACTACATTCCCATGAGGAATAAAACCAGGATGTGTACGTGACACAACCTATAAGGTTTATGAATCCACTAATGTAAATGAAGTCTATAAGTTACAATGGACTAATCAATGTGATTGATTGAGTACAAGAAACTCAAAATTGGATCTTTACTTTGATGATACAGTCAAAGGGTTTGACTGATATGTCAAAGATAAAGAAGGGATCTGTGATTTAGTGGGAGCGTATTCACATTCCACATATTGATGCGAAATGGAATTGTTCTAGAATGGAAATCCAAAAGTGGAAATTATCTTTAAGGAAGATAGAGATGTTTCCTATCCTATATGATAGGAATAGAGATCTATAGAGATAGTTCTCGACAAATCTCTTGACCTGGAAAAGAGAGAGCATACATTGGCAATCTGTACTGAAGGGTTCAGTATGCACAGATTCAGTGGGAGAAAACTTGTCCATGTTATATGGATATTAGTATCCCAAGGCCAAGTGTCCAATTCTTATGAAGAATGGGAACACTAAGAATAGATATGGATCTATCATGTATGTAATCATCCCATTGTCTTGCATGTATGACATGGCAAGAATAAAATGCATTCATCATCTTGTATGTAGGACATGGCAATATGATATGCTCATCCTGATAACTCGTATGTGGGACATGACGAGTGGATGTCTGTCTGCTTCCAGTAAGGGTTACTGGAATACCATGAGAACTTGATAAGTGCTTGTCAAGTGCTAGTTCTATGGAGATAAGGAAGAGTTCGATGTAAAGAGTTACATTGATGTGAACTTCCGAAAAGACAGAGAATAAATCGCAAAATATACATAGGATGTATAAAAGTGAAAGTTTGTTGATAATTGGAAGTGTTCCAATAAAACCATTTAAAAGGGAAATGTTGAGTATCTGTGTGTTAGTGAACATCAGTGGATACTATATGGATCTGATAGTTCATGAGATGAACTTATATTCCACTCATTGATGACAAGTCTGGAATCCTTGATCATGCAATGTGGCTAAATGTTAGCAAAGGAATACTAGATCGCATATTACGGCAACTCCATCTCATATGTGTGACGTACAGCGAAGAGATGAGAGATATGCAATTTATACTGACTTTGGCAAGGTGTTGCCATTACTCACTATGTTGGCACTAGAGCACAGTAACATGTGGGACATGTTTGAATATCACTATGAATATGATTCAAGAGTGATTGGCTCGCAGTGCAAGTGGGAGTCTGTTGGTATGTGTGCCCTGAGAGCCAATCATGGGATGATTGGTGGGATACATTAAAATTGATTTGATAAACATCAAAGGCAAGCTTCCAATTCTTTCTGGTTCAGTCATATGAGATAGTGATAGAACAGATTGAATGTCTAGAGAATGACAGTACTCAATGACGTATGCTTTCGGGTTAAGGACCTAAACGATGAGATCATACGGATGCTAAGAGTTTGTACATTCTTGTTATGTCCCTAGTAGGATGTCATTGTGGAAGGTAGATAGACAACAATGACACATAAGACTAGATTGTGGTGTTGGTTGATGACAGAATCGCATTAGTCATGATATAGAGATATCAAACCAAACACATAGGTACTTGTTAGAGAACAAGGTACCGGACAGACCCACCGTGAGTTTGACACATGGAACCATGAGATGGTATTCACAGTCAGTACTCACAGTGATGGTGGTGAGTGTGATTCTTAGACCTGAAATCACTACACTCAACACATGTCGTTGGGCACACTTTGACATCATCAAACGCAGTCCTGAAACATGGGTTGTTATAAAGGTGATGATTGGGTGGCTTTGACACATGGGGCTTTTGAGGGGTGAGTGATAGATATGGGATTTGTCCCTCCTGAGGGAGTTTGATATCCAAGGCCACTTGATGAGTAGGATTGAGATAGGCGTGCGCACGTATGTGTGAATCAGTATGTGATATTGATGTCATACATATCTCCTTCAATCTACTCTGAGATCAAGAAAGTGAATAAACGTTGACAGGATGTCTATTCCATGCCTTGAGTTCATTCGGGATATCAGTGACAAAGGAATTATACATTCACTGTAACACCATTCACGGATTGTAGGATGAAAGTTGTTCTCCAACTTTCTATTTTCACTTGGGTAGCATTGATGTGTGACTAGGCACCGCACTTTGCTTTTGAAGTCATAAGTGTTATGGACTTTCACTGCCAACGTGAAATGGACCTGTAGGGTCACACACATAGGATTTAACCTGGAAGAGGAGTTTTTTCCACAAAGCAATGTTTAGATTGATTACTAAAGGAGTTTAGTAGTTCAATTAAACACTCAATCAGTCGATGGCTCAATATCATATGGTTCAAGGTGTTGGACGCATTGATTGGAGTATCAGATTGATTGAAATCGCATTTGATGTTCAAGTGTTGAACCGGTCGGATGAGGTTGCTGAACCAGTCGGCTCAAGTGTTGAGTCGATCGGCTCAAGCCCAGGGTGAAATGAGCGGTTCAAGTGTTGAACCGATCGGTTCAACTAGTGCAACCGAGCAAGTTGGGAAAGTCAGGTCGGTGAGAATTTTCCTTGTGTTTCACTTGCCCAATTTGATTGGGAATAGGATTGGTATTCGATACCAATTAGAAACGAAAGAAGGAAAGTCAATCGGGAACCGACCAGGACCACGAACCGACCGGTTCAGAAGTGAACCGATCGGCTCATGGGTCCGAACCGATCGGTTGGTGCTCCAACCGACCGGTTCAGGTCCCCAACCGATCGGTTCACTTGTGAACCGATCGGTTCAGGTTGCGAGGTGGTTGCTTTTTGTGGAAAATCTCAAACCCTTCTACTCCTGCTTTAGTCCCATATTGTCGGGCACAGAGAACCTTGTCCCATGACCCGCCTATATATATAGGGGTATTGGGGGCTTCTCAGAGCACAACTCAATGCAAGCCGGTTGCTTTGCGAAGTTGTCGTTCTCTCTGGTTTTGGTAACCGTGAGAGATCCCGAGCAAGTGCTTCCCGCAAAAGGGAGGTGCAACAAGGGAAGGACAACTGTAGTTGCAACTGGAAGCAGGAGAGTGTGTTGGTGACTAGTACATCAACAGGAGGGTGCGACTCCTTCCACTTCCTTATGGGACAAGGAGAGTGGAGTTCCAGGTGGTCCGTGTGGACTACTACTCAGGCGGGAGGACACTTCCTCTTAGGAGGACAACTGTCATCTGACAGTCCGATAGGAGGAGGAGTCGTCAGTCCCGGTGCGACCAGGAGCTGCACAGACACCGTCCAAAACTGGAGTTGAAGACCGCGCATTGCGCGAGGTATTGTCGCCGAGCAAGCCTCGGGACAAGGTATGATTCCACAAACCATCCTTTCCTATTATATAGATGTTGACGCGTTTCCTCGGTATGGGTTGGGGGAGAAAATTATTTTTGTTTCCGCTGCCTTCTCTGTCTCCCCTAAAACCCAACAGATCCCATAGTCAAGTGAGTCTTCAACCTGCTGTGGGCACATTGGGTACTCCCATTCCCACTGTGACAATTGGCTTCCTTTTTCTGGTGCACCCCTAAAGAATCTATGTACAATACCCACCTGCATTAAAAAACACAACTTTTATTAATCATCAATCAATGAACATTAATCCTATCAATCCACTACTGATAGTGTTACTTTTTATAGATCTCTCACCCATCTAAGGAATTCCTTTCTTGACTTGCTATTTCCACTCATCGAGTTATATGACTGGTGTGCTCCATCCCTGAAGCTTGCTTCATAAAAGTGCTAGTGGTTGTCGTTCTTTAGTATGGTGAACACCGAGTCCATTGTGTCCCAATCTTTCAACGGAACGTTGAAGAGTGGAGATAGCATGTCAATCTATTGTAGGGTGATGTCCTCGACATCAAATGACAACTTCTGCTGCAAATGTAGAATTTAAAAATGCACATCTATAAGTTTCAGTTTGTGTATCTATTTTTATTTTTTGATGTAATTTTGTATACCAATTTTTCTTTTCTTACCGGAGCATAAGTTCTCATGCAGTTCCATGTCAAACCCATCTTCCTCCGCTTGCTTGTGCTCGCCTTGAGCATCTCCACAAAGCAGTCCAGAACCTAGAAAAAACCACAAGCTTTCTTGTTTGGCAATTGAAATTATCTGTTTCAAAGAGTTACACCACATTCTTATTTCTTACAGGTGATTGCATCATCTGATCTTTGTAGAGGAGGGCAGTGAGGTCCTTCCCTGTGCACCAAGTTTCATCACTAAATCTCCATTCTTATTTTGACTTGCCAATCATTTTTATAGATGTTATACACATGAGTTGGATATTGAATAAGTAATGTTTTATATTTGTACACTTGACCAAATAACCAATTCTCTTACATTTCTTCTATATTGTCCATGAAGTGATGGATAACTTCCTTGGTTTCTTTTGTTTTGAAATGCTCAAATCCAATGAAATTTGACAGATTGTGCTATCAACAACAAAAGAGCAGTCCATGTTAGAATCAATCTTTCTTTTCCACAAGTTACACAATGTTTATATGTCGCATACAAATACTCTTTATGTTCCTACAGTTACTCTACTCATTCACATAGTTACTCTAGACTGTCGTATAGTTACTTTTTATATTCCTATATTTACTCGTCTATATCACACAATTACTCTACTATATCAAACAGTTACTCAAGTACTAATATACTTGAAAGGAAATGCAAACTTACCTTTTCCTCCCTCCTTTTCTTTACATTCTTCTCTATGCTCCCTATTATGTGTTGTTCCATCTTCTTCCTCTTTGTCAACCTTTTTCTGGGCTCCTCCATTTTCCCTTCTTCTTCTTCGATTATTTTCTCTGGTTGTTCCCTTGTTTCTTCTTAGCTCTTTTCTTCTGCATCTCGTGCAGACTTTCCTTGGTTAGATCTATCTACTGATTTTTCTTTCTTCTTCTCCTCTTCATCACTAGTTTTCTTATCATCATTCTCATCTTCTGATTCCTTCTCTTCCACATACTTTCTTCTCAGGCTCAGCCTGCCTTGTTTCCTCGATGTGTCATCCTTCTCCACACCTTCCTTCTCTACTTTGTCCGCCATATCAACATCCTTCTTGCGAAGCACATCTGACCTGTCTTTGGGTTCATCAACATTCACTGAGACAAACCCCTCTACAAAATGTTGGAACCCACAGGAAGGTGATTGTACTTTGTCACCTTCATCTCCCCACTTTCTCTTCAGATTTTTATTTTCCTCTTCTATCTCGGCTATCCATTTTTCTAGCCATTTCTTATCCCTCTGCGGTTCAGTGAATGCCTCAATAGCTATTTTTGTGCAGATCTCCTTCTGCATCTTTAGCTCCTCCTCCAGTATCTGGATTCTTCTCTCTAGGGTGGAGTTCTCAGCAGTCACTCCTTTATTGATGATCGGCTCCGCTGGTGCCTTATCTGCTATTGGCTTGCTTTTTGCCCATTTTTCCGCAAGGTAGTAGGGCATGTCCTTCATTGTTCTTGTAGCTCACCAATCATCTCCACTATCTAGCTTCATCCTTTGACAAACATGTCCAAAAAAAAACAAAAATTATGTGTCACAATGCAAACATGTATGATTATGTTGTATATTAGCTTTTGTAACAAAGACGAAATATTCTTACATCCTTAGGGTCCAAAGCCCCTAAATCCATCAATTTCTCGACCGGCGCAACCCACTTCTTTATCCCTGGCTTGGCATCAAGGAAGGTTGGCTTTGCCATATTCGTCATCTCATATGCCCAAACCTGCATGTAACAGAGAGAAAACATAATGCATATATAACTGCCCCCTAGTCATTATTGTAACAATGTAGATGAAAATTATTTTGTTCACTTACGCATAGGCACATCACACACCCTATTGTGTAGAAGGTGGTTTTCCCTTTCTCCCTTTTCCTCCTCAGCTAGACGTTCTCCTTCAGCATCTTCATATTCTTGAAGATACTCCCATGCACCAGCTTTTCCCAATTCATCTGCCCAGTGGAAGTAACATCATCTAGGTAGTGCATTATGTAGATTGGTGTGCAATAGTTGGTGTCTGAGAGTAGGAATGTTTCCAGCAGGTGCAACATCCATGCACGACATATGTTCTGATTGTGCTCTGGATCGTCAGTCTTGGCATATTCTTGCCAAAGCTTTGATAAGTTGTCCTTGTGTAGGATATCCTTTTCTCTTAACCTCTTCAAGGTCTCACCTTCATTGCCCTATTTACATGTCACACTGGAAAATTTTTGCCATATTGAGCTCACTATCTTAGAATTTTTCCTAGGTATTATATCCATACCTTTGTTGGGGATACCTAGAATTACCCCCACATCCTCAATGGCCATCCTTCTTTCCACCCCTTTGGATAGAAAAAATCTGTCATCCACATTTCTATCTATTAAATCCTCCAAAAGGACTGTGTCAACCATAAGATTCGGCATCTTTATTATGTTTGCAAATGTCTTCGACCTCATCATTCTAAGCTGATTACTTGTAAACACTGCGTTGTTGCTGGTGGTGATGTAGCTCTTTATGTAACACCTGTGGTACAACCTTTTGTTTCCCACTGAAAACATATCAAAACTTACTCTTAGATTTTTTTATTACTTCTTAGTCAGCCAAGTTACTCTTAAATTTTTCACAATTCATTATACGTGGTAGGTTGATCACATTTTAAAGCTAACTATTTATTTTGTAACAACAATTTAATAAACTACAAGTAAGTGTCCTATGACAGTTACAACAAATTAACACAATTATAAATCCATACAAGCCTACCTTCATCTTCCTTTCCTTTCCCCTTTTCTATCCTCTTCATTCTTTTCTCTTTTCCTCCCTCATCGGTAGCCTTTTCTTTTCCCATCTCTTTCCTCCTCCTTTTTTCCTCTTCTCCTCTCTCATCAGCAGCCTTCGCTTTCTCCTTAGTTGCTTTGGCCTTCCCTATCCCCTTCTTTTTCATTTTACTTCTTTTCACATCTCCTTCATCCATAGTAGCCTTTTCTGTCTCATTCTTTTGCTGATTTTCATATGTACTGTCATCATCCCCTTTCCTTTCTTCTCCTGCATACAAACACAGTTACTCAAAAAGTGTAGTGTTTAGCTTAACAATATGGTTTTCCTAGTTTAACTGCTATATCTAGTATGCGAGATACTCTTTGTTCTATAATAGTTACTCCAGTAGTACTTTAGTTACTCTAGACTATCGTATAGTTACTCCAATCTTTTGATGTAGTTACTCTAGGCATCGTCTAGTTACTCTACTTCTTATAATAGTTACTCTTTCAACATGTATTGTTACTTTTTAGTCGAAATCTTTTTTTTATGTTTTTCATTTGTAATGTACATGCAAACACAAATTACCTCGTCGTTCTATGTTCTTCGCTTTGTCATGCGGAGGTCCTTCAGTCTCGGTAGCTCCATTTCCTCCATTACTAGCAGTAGCCATCTTACTACATTTTGCTCTTTTAACTGAAGGTTTACTCGTTAGGGGATATGCAGCCCATCTTTTGTTCCCTTTCCGTCTTGTCTGAGGATTCTCAGCAGCACCTCCCTTCTCCCCTTTCGCAGCCGCTTCTTGTCCCGCTTCATCCACTTCTTTGGCCATCGCATCCCCTCTTTTGTTCCCTTTCAGTTTCGTCGGAGTAGTCGCCGCAACACCTTCCTTCTCCCTTTCCACACCTACTTCTTTTCCCACTTCATCTGCTTCATTGTCCATCGTAGTCCCTTCCTTATCCCCTTTCGGAGTACTCAGTGGTGTTGTATCCCATTCTATCTCCCCTTCCACGACCGCTACTTTTTCCGGTTTCTCTGGTTCTTTGTCCATCTTCTCGTTGGCTTGATAGTGGTGCAATTCGAAGTCATCATTTTCTTCAATCATGGTCCTTAGATTCCTTCTCCACGGTGACATTTTCGAGGTCTTCCATGATGCCTTCTTCATCCTTGTCATCTCTGAAGAGGGTAGCTGCTCAGTAATTGAGATGCAGCGAGAGAGAGGAGGTGGAATCAAAGATGATGGAGATAGAATTTGCAGTCAGAACAACTAGAGGCGGAGGAGGTGGGGATGGAGGGGTTGCGGGATGTGGTTGCCAGTGCTTTTTTGTGAGAATGACAGTTATCGCAGGGCAGAGCGAGGGTTCAAATAGAGGTTTTGAGGGTTTTTTCGCTCGTTGTCTTTCCGCCCATTTTCTCACTTTTTTCGCTCATTTTCTTTTCAAACTATTTACGGCCTTTCCACCGCGTCCTACTTCTAGGTAGGTTCTGCTTTGTTACATGTATGGGCATCTAAGATCAACTCATATATATATATATATATATATTTATTTATTTATTTATTTATTTATATATATATATATAGAGAGAGAGAGAGAGGGAGAGAGAGTCAGGCTAGAATACACTCGAGTGTACGGATCGCATGAATATACTCAAGTGTGTTTGTATATCAAGACTATTTTTAGCAAAATATAAACCATTGATCTTCACCGTCATTCTATAACTAGGTTACATACAAATTTTGAGCCCATTTGGATGAGTGTAAGTCACTCGTCCAAGGGCAACAAAATCGACGCGCGAAACTAATTTGAAATGCATAATTTTTGCGATCTTCATAGCATGAGCTATACATATCCAAATGGGATCAAATTTTGCGTACGAGTTGTTCAGAAGATGTTTAAGAAGATCAATGGATTAGATTTTCAAAAAAAATATTGCATCATGGAAAACTACTTGAGTGTATTCAGCTCCGGATACACTCGAGTGTATTCTAGCCTAACTCTATATATATATATATATATATATATATATATATATATAGGAGATTCCCACTATTTTGAGTACTATGTCAATTAAATTATCTTTCATTACATATTATGAAACTTGACATTGAAAAAGTAGAAAGGACAGATTTGACTACTTATAAGATGTACACATCTGTGTGAAAGGGTGATTTGATCCCTAGAAGCAAATAGAAAATATAAAGAGTGGGACGATGTAGGGGACCACTCATTAATTAATAAAAGAAAATAATTTGCAATAACCCCAAGAACTCAAATATGACCAAATAAAAAAGGTGCAATATTTTTTGTAACACAGATGAGTACAAAAACATATTTTGTTGCGGAAAAAAAAATCAATTATTACATAAATTCATTGTTCAACATAACATTGGGCCTTATACAAAAAATCTAAATTGTGAATCTAATTATCAGGATCATATTGTGGTGAATAACCTTCCGATCTCAACATTCATCCTAGCACTCAGTCCTGAGCTAATTCCTCTTCTGCCGAATCTCAGGTTGTGCTAACTCTAGGTGGGTTGAAAAGTGATACATGCAAACCACATTTAAATGTAAGTATATTTATACATGTAATATAGGCCCAAAGAGGCCCAGATGTAGAACTCTGAGAAATTCTCTCTAGAGACTATTACTAACTATGATGTGATTAGCTAAGCTGATGAAAACTTTGAGTGAAGGTTAAATTATCCAAGATGTTGAAAATAAATTTAAAGTTACTAGTTTTGACATCAAGTGAAGTAAATTCCTTAGGATTATGGTTTCACCTCAGTTAACATTTTAATTAACATCATATCATTAAAAATTATCTCTCATAACCCCTGGATAAAGAAACATGTAGAAAAAATTACCCTCTCTCACAGTGTAATTCACTACCTAATCTAATACCAATCCCACTCTCATAGTAATCTAGTTATTAGATAGGTACTTGATCGAAAACTCAAGGTTATTCTCTTCACATTTGTAAGCCCCTTTCACAAGGTGTGATATAAAACATGTAATTCTATAAGTTTTCCAACCCTTAATCCCTCTATTGAAGAAATTAATTGTCTAAATAATTACCTATGGTGATCAAGCATGGATAATTCATGACACTCTCATAGAATTATATTCAAAAATTACGAAAAAAAATATATTAATGCATAATAGTCATTTACAACGCATAATCGGAAATCTTTACGACCCTAAGGAACAATAGGATTAGCCTCGCATGATTTCAATTTTCAAGTGTATAAGAGAGAAGAGGAAAATATATGAAGAACATTAGAGAACTAAAAGAATCCCTAAAAAAGATGGTCCATATGACTCCCTCATAACATGCTGATTCGCTAACCTCGGGATGCAAATCCGTACATTGGAGGTGTCTGAATCTCCTAGAATATGGCTTTCTTTCTAGATTTCTCCACTCCTTGCTCTTGACCATCGTACAGTGGAATACAATGAGATACCTATGTTTGGCTGAAATATCCCTAACTCATAGAAGTGACTTTAGACGTCATTAATTGTCAATTGCCAGATTAAATTCAATTTTTAGATCTGTCTAATCATGTTTTGTTGGTACTACTGATCGAGTGTCGATGTTACTGACGCCTTTGATAGTTTTGGTCTCTTGTGCAGTTATCAATGCTACCGAGTTGATGTCAGTTGTACCATGATTTCTTGAGATTTTCTTAACCCTTGCTATGAGGTTGTCAACAATCTCGACTTCTTTGATTGGTACTATCGAGTTGTCTCTATGTTACATGTTTCTTTTTGAGCAAGTCTCAATACCACTAACAAGCGGGTCGGTAGTACTGAGTTGTATAGTTTCTTGTAGATTCACCTAAAATTTTACAAACGTAAGCTCCCAAATAATAATGAATCTAATATGAACATTAAAAATGCATTTATTTGATGCAATTAAGTGTCACAAACTAATGATAATAAATATTGCACTAATTAATATGAAAATGAACAATAAGTGCACAAAAATCCCTAAGAAACAACTCATGAAAATGACAATATTCAGTGCATCAAAAAGCAACACACAGGAAGAGAAAAAAATAAAAGAAAGGAAGTCAATGAAAATTGTAAATAACAACTAGGCACTACTCAAGAAAGTTCAAAAGAAGAGCATCAATATAAAGGGTCATCAAAAGTATTAAGTTCCAAGAGAAATATAGCAGGCCAAGAGGTGAGGCATGTCTAACTAAAGAATACCAAGTAGGGAATCTTTCCTTTAAAAAAAATTCATTTATAATATCAAAACATAAATTGTTGATGTAATCAATAGAGACTAAAATTATTTCAAGAAGGATTGATACATCAGTGGATCTCAACCAAAAAAAAATGTGTGGAGATAAAAAAAACCCTAGGAGGAAAAGCACGCCTCTATTTTTAATGGGTGGAAAAGTACACCTAGGCGGAAAAGCACATCCCTATAAATATGGTTGTATAGATGTACCACTACAAGAAGTAAGGATATTCTAAGCATGGGAATAAATAGGGAAAGGCAAGTATAAGTTTATTCCATGTGAAATAGTAGGATGAGAACATCCAAAAATATATCATGAGGGGTTAGAAGGCCCATAAGAATTATCCAAGAAAATTAAGAGGTTTAGAAGGTTGATAAAGAAAACATCAACTAATGCATCATATGGGAAATAAAATTTGGTGAAGATAGTAGTATCTAAATAATTAAAAAGATACACATACCTCATACTGAAGTCCAAATTCATCCCTAGGTTCGAACCTAGGTCTCTAATACACCCGATTAAACATATATGTAGAATTTAAGTTAGGTTTATTTGATTTATATAAATCCTAAAATCGTCCTTTTATTATTACTGAATTAAGTCTTCAAAACATATTATTTTGGGGATCATATTTTATTGAGCCTGTAACATATTTTACTTTATTTTTCTAGACTTATAGATAGTTATAAATTTTTAGGAAGTCCAAATAATTAGATAAATCCATAAAGTTTGCATATTTATTATATTGGATTAGGCAATTAAATCCATATCATTAGATATTTTAAAATTTTATAATTCAAAAACAATTTTTTTTATTTATAGATTAATATATATATATATATATAAATTCTAACCAACTAGAACATTCCTCTAAAATTATATTTTTCTATCAAAATTAAGTGTGAAACCAATAATATTAGATGGTGGAAGTCGGACTCTTCAACCTCACATACAACACTCCGATAAAATGAACAATGTACTCTACAATGTAGACACAACAAGAAATTCTCGAGAAACGTAAACCATCCAAAAAGACAAATAGGAACCAATCATGGAGACTACTATAGTGAAAACTGAAATAAAAAACACATGCAACATGGCATATAACAATCTCTTATGATTTTTCTAATATCGTCCAGAAGTCTGGTAAAAAAATGAACTACATAAACCTTAAGGTAGAAAACCAGAAGAAGAAAAAAGTTGTGGAGAAGTCCATCCGCAAAATAGAAAGAATCCAATGCCACATGGGGAAAGGTAGATTACCAGTGACATGATACAAGAAAACATTGAAGGCCTCTACCAGAGTCATCCGTGATGACTATGGTGGGGTGAGAGGGCTTGAGATCGACTACTGTGAATAGTTGATGGCTGATGATAATCAGGTATCCGATGGAAATAACAAAGATAAAGCAAATGATCAAGCACATCCTTGGACGTAGTTTTATATAGGTTAACATACACATGATTTCTTAAGGGAGAGGTATGGCGGTGGCTGGTAGTCGCCGTCTAGATCCAAAGAGAACGTATTTTGAGGGATATATATCACTCTCATTAACAAATCAAATAGAATATTGTAAATGCAACAAGTTAACGTACAAAAATAAATCAATCAATGTGTGAATAGAATTGGAGTGATGCAAGAAAAGCAAAGAAAAATTAATACATGAAAAAGAGGAAGGGAGAGTGGAAGAATGATTGGAAAACAAAAAGAGTATCACATGTAAAAGGAAAATGAAAATAAAATGTGATAGGAATAAAATTAGAAACCATAGTAAACAAAGTGTATTAATTAAAAAAAAATATTTTCAATTTTATATTCTTGTTCCAAAATTATTTGAGGGTCCAAAAAAGTCAATTTTGACACATAGGCTAATTAAGACATGTAGTTTTCGAAATTTACATTAGTTTTCATTTTTGGAAGGTTCAATATGTAATTTACTATATATGAATCCATTTCATAGTCTTTTTTTATTTATTTTGCAATTTGTTTATGATACTACTTGTCCAACTAAAATGGAATTTAACAAATGGACCAATTAATACATGAGAAATAATTTGATTTTACTTTCTTATTAAATATTGTATAGTGGATTATTTCATGTATATGAACATTTTACTTACTATGTTGGGTATTTGTGATCCAATCAAAAGTATCCACTCATGAGAGAAGTAAGTACATACTAAATTAACTTAACTTCCCAATTCATGTTAATTGTTTCCATAATACTAATAACATCCTCTAAAGATAAATAAAGAGGGGAAGTTGTACTCTCTCACTTCTTTCTACTGCTGACATTTTACATCTATTTGTGTAATAAATATGAGAGTGATGCTATTCTGTACATATGTATTAATCAGTTTTTCCAAAATAAATTACATATATTATTTCTTTTATGATGATATTTTAATGCATGTACAATATTATTTCGAATTATGTAACACCACAATTTTATTTCTTACAATGAACACAAGTTGGTTTTCATTATTCATTTAATATATTAGATGATATCTTTTTAATAATAAATACAATATTTTTGGCCTTATCTTTCATTTTCTTTTCCTAAGAAATTTGAGACATCTAGAAACTAAAAAATGGTGTGAAACATAGCCTACAAGAAAACTTGAACATGAGGAAAATGGTTCTACAATTAGTTCTTTCTGTTGTGGTTGTTTAGTATTTTATTTTACATTTAGGTTTTAATATACATTCTCTCTCATAAACTACACTAGGGTAGACAAGTTTATCCATATAAATAGATTTTGATATAAAGATCTTGAAATTGGAATTTGTTTTTACTATTGGATTTATTCAGTAATTTATTTAACACTTTTGACACATATTCTTATTTTTTTACAATTAGAATTAAATTGTTATCATTATGCAAACAATGTGGAACTTGGCACCCAGGGCAACTGGGACCCAAGAAACATTATTTACCATTATAATTTACTTTTGAATTCCCTTTTCTAAATTTTTTACATATTATCATTTATTTTACCATCCACACTTACTTCGATTATGAACGTGAAAGAAGTAGAGAAATTTATAGAACTAAAATAAGTGACAAAAAATTTCAAAGAAAAAACCAAAAGCAAGACAAAATATTTCACATTCTATCACTTAAAATCTAGATAAAGGAAATGCAATCACCATAAATTCCACATTATCAGTGAGCATGCACCGTGAATGTTTCCATTATGACTCCCATGCACACATCCTAACCCCATCTACAAGAACCTAAGGAAAAGGAACTAGGGTATCCTCACCCAAAATGTCATTGACCATATACCACATCACCATGGAGAGAAGGTAGTCCTTCACCACGTAGATCCACACTACTAGGTCTACAACAAGGCGTAGTGGGAATAGGGTGGCACACCCTAGCCATTGGGTCCCCTCTCCTGATTAGAGTTGACCGTTTACAAAAAATCTAGGTTCCATTTGCAGTAGCACCACAGTTCTGAATACTAGAATTTCCTAAGAACTAATTTAGGATTGTATATTACTAGTGGGTATGATTATATTTTGTAGTGATTTTAATAAAGGCGTTTTACAGTACCGTAAACTTATTTGTATTATTTAATAATTTTGACTGCATATTTGTTTATAAATATTTTCAATGATATATATTACTATTAATTTTACGTGGCATTATGTGTAAATTGTTTGTATGATTACTATTTATTTGTAGGTACAATTATACATATTTTTGTAATGTATAATATATTTATGAATATTATTAACAAAACTAATATATAACAATATTATTGTCAAAGAAAGTTAACATATCTATATTTTATTATGAGTTTTTTTAGATAAGTTAAGATATTATTCCAATGAAAGTGGCTTCAAAAATACAGGGAAGGATAAAACCTTGCATACAATATAAGTGGGATGGAATAAGAAATCTCATTGTTTGATAATCAATGCATCCATATTTAGGTCATTTCTAAGTTTTTCCTTGAAAACCAATTTCATATTATTACAATCTTGTCAAAATTCCCCAAGGTATCATTATCATGTCTTCCATTCCTTCTCCCATATTTTTTGTATCATATTTCTATGGTTTACTTATGCATATTTATGTAATAAGAAATCTCATTGTTTGATAATCAATGGATCCATATTTATGGAATAAGAAATCTCATTGTTTGACAATCAATGGATCCATATTTAGGTCCTTCTAAGTTTTTCCTTGAAAACCAGTTTCATATTATTACAATCTTTTCAAAATTCCCCAAGGTATCATTATCATGTCTTCCATTCCTTCTCCCATATTTTTTGTATTGTATTTCTATGGTTTACTTATGCATATTTATGTAATGTTTATATATATATATATATATATATATATATATATATATATTTGGTATATTTATTATTATTATTATTATTATTATTATTACTAATCATCATTATTCTCATTTTCTAATTTGGATTTTTTGTATTTAAGGTTAAATACCTTCATCTTTTGGGTTTTGGATGATTTATTTGTAAGTGTTTATAATGAAATAATCCATATTATTATTATGTATATTTGTGTATAGCATTTTAATGTCATGAGTATTACTTATTAATAAGTACTATCACATTCTCTATCCTGAAATCATATAACAAAGAAAATCATGCATTATTCTTGCATTTTTTCTCTTTCTTTTGCATTTATTTCTCAAATTTTTTTTAAGTCCTATCACATTCTCTATCCAGGCTATTTCTTTCTCTCATGCTAGTCTTTTGTGTGCAATCACACTCCATCCCAGATTCTGAGTGTACTTCTAGATGGATATAGGGAAGTGAAATGCCTCCAGATTTGTTATACCAGACTTCTTGTGGTTTTATTATGAAAAATCCCTACCATACATTTATCCATAATCCCACACCTAACTCTAATGGTGTGTTTATGGTAGTGATTAATTAGGACACATTGGGATACCATAATCGAAACAATAGATTAGATCCCAGTGGCAATTGTATCCCTATCTATTCTACTTCTCCCTATACTCATCGGCACATAGCAACTTTGGTCAGCTACAATTTTTTTTTACCTTCAATCCTACTAGATTCTAGAATTAAGCATCCAAGCAACTCCTAAGTACTACTATCATGATTGACAATGTCAAATGTTAAGCATAAATACATGGAATTTTTACCATGGGACATGTCTTATAAAAAGTGGATAGAATCTAAACAAATTGGATCATGGTGCATAATAATGGTTTTTCTCTACTTATTTTTCTTAGTGGGTGATGTTTTGGAGAGGAAAAAATATGTTCTGATCGACTCTCATTTAGAAAAAGTATAACACATATTCTATTCTTTAATTTTCTATAAAATCAAGCATGCTTTTCCAAAGGGCGATCATCTAACATGCATAGAAAACTTGTGATGCAAAATAACATGCAAGGAAAGAAAAAATGGGTGGGGTCACGCACATGCATTAAAAAAGTCAGGAACTAAACAACCAGAAGGTATCCAGTCTTTCAACAATTGCTCGAGTTTTAACAAATGCATAGTTGAAGGCCGTTTTCCTTGATAATTTTATGGTATTAAGAGTACATGAGAAGTTTCACTGATTGTCGACAATCACTTGTAGAATTGGAAAAGTAGGTGTGAGGATCCTCATCTGGCGTCCATACAGCTTTTTACAGTGGAATCCCAACATCAAAGGAAATTTGCATTCACAATGTTTCAGTATCAACGTGAGTTGTGCACATCCTCATTTGTGAATCAAGCTCTCAACTGAGCATCTACTTGTTTAGTGTCATTATTTACTCTAGTTCTGGTATGCATTATTGGTAGTAGCTTCTTTGTCACTTCGGATTGTGCAACAACTATCATGTTTGTTAAAATGACAGGTTGATGTGTTGTTAAACAAGTTGGTTAATTGTCTATCAAAAAATTTTGACACTTTCACCATTAATATATTCTTAAGGACCACTTTTTACATGGTTGTATATGCACGTATTTATGGTTTGATCCAATCCTGAAAAAATGATTAACGTGTTGTGTACTACAAATGACTAATGTTGTGATTAATGATATATATAGGTTTACAAAACAATATGTAGATGTACATAACATTACACTAGAATGTACACCACAGTTGGTATAGGTGTACACAACAATGCATATAGGTTTAGAAAATAGTAGACATAGATGTACATGACAATCGATATAGATTTACACAACAATATGCATAAGTGTACACAATAATTAAAAGATAGTTATGTAATAAGGAAGAGTTGGGCGTAAAGAGTCACACTGATGTAAGCTTCTAAAATGAAAAAAATTGTTTTTTGACCTTGGAATAAGAATTTTTAGTTGGAAATGTTCCAACATAAAAAATTGATTAATTCTACAATAATAAGTCGAGTACCTTAGTGTTACGGACATTGTAAAGGATATTGTATGCATCTAGAAGTTCATATGGATGAACTAATGGGAGGTTCTGACCATTAGTGACTCAGTAGTAAAATTGTGACAACTATGGAGCTACTAGTTAGGCAAAGGAATTTCAGATAGCATACCATGGAACTTGCATCTCATACGAGTTGTCGTACAGTGAGGGGATATGAAACATGGAATATATTGACTTGAAGTAAATGTTGCTTACCCGTTATAAAATCACTTGTGCAGTAGAAATATGATGGACATGTTAAGATCAGCACGAATATGATTCGTGGGTGATTGTCTCTAAGTGTAAGTGGGAGTTTGTTGGTATAGTATGCCTAGATAGACAATCATATGATAATTGCAATGAGGCATATGATACTTGATGTGATAATGATAAAGGTAATTCCATCTATTATGTTTATCTCACTCATAAGATGATGACACATACATGATAAATGTCTAAAGAATGATGTGACTTGATGACATATGTCTTTAGATTAAGCACCTAAACAATGAGACCATACATATGTTAAGAGTACATACATTATTGTTATGTCCCTAGTCAGATATTACTATGGAAGCAAAATAGACAACAATAATACATAAGAATAAAGTGTGTGTTGACCGACGATAGAGTCTCATTAGTCATGATATATGATATCAAGTCAAGCACATGGATATATGTTAGAGAATAGTATATCGAACAGACCCACTGTAAGAGTGATACATGGATACCGTGGAATGGTAGTCACAACCGACTCTCATAGCGATGGTGGTGATTGTGGTTATTAGACCTAAAATCACTACACTCCTCACATGTGATTGGGTACACTTTAAAATTATCAAACAAAATCCTGAAATATGGATTGTTATAATGGTGATGATTGGGTGATTTTGACATATGGGGACTTGACTGTGGTGATAGATATGGGATTTGTCCCTCCTACAAGGAGTATGATATCCAAGGCCCCATGATAAGCGAGACTCAGCATTGTATGACTATACTCATGTGATTCAATATATGATATGTGACCTCACATGCATCTCAAACAGTCTATTCTAGGTCAAGGAACATGGATTGAATGTTGAAGAGGATGACGTTCCATGCCTCGAGTTCAATCTGGATGTAAGAGACGAAGGAACTATATGATCATGGTAACACTAATTATAGATTGTAGGTTGAAGTCGTTCTCCAACTTTTTGAGTTACTTGGGTAGCAATGATGAGCTACTAGATTCTACTCATTGCTTGCGATGTCATAAGTTGTTATGAACATTAACTGCTAACGTAAATTGGAACTTGTAGGGTCACACACATAGGATACCCCTGGAAGAGGATATTGTCCATGAATAATGTTTAGATTGAGACTAAAGGTGTTTAGGTACTCACTTAAACATAAAATTGACTGACTGGACTCAGAATTATCAAGTTCAAGTGTTGAACTAGTTGGTTAGAGTATCAGATCGATTGGAGACTACATTGGCAATGTCAGGATTGTCAACTGACCGGTTCACCCTTGTGAGCCGATCGGCTAGTGTGAGCCAACCGATTCGTTCACTTGGTGAACCGGACGACTCAAAGTCCTACCGAATGAGGAAATAAGGATTTTCCTGGTTGGAAAAAAAATTTCACATTTCCCTTGTTCAATTCGATTGAAATAACGATTAATCTTTGCATTAATTGGAAACGATTAAGGAAAATCAATTGTGGGCAAGTCTGGGAATTGAAATGGCCGATTAACTGGGTGAACTGAACTACTCATCTACCCAAATGATTGGTTCAGTTATGAACTGATTGGCACACTTGTCCAAATGATCGGTTCAGTTGTAATCGGATCAGTTAGCTTGCTGTAGTATAAACTATTTATGGAATTTTTGGATCCTTCTACTCCCGAACAAACTGGGAACCCTGACCGTGGCCTCTACTATAAATAGAGGGATACTGAGGGCTTCTCAGAATACACAACTTAGAACATTAGTTTCTCTACAAAGTTGTTGTCCTCTCTGGTTTTGGTAACCGAGATAGCCCGATTAAGTGCTACCCGACTAGGGAGGTAGAGCGAGGGAAAGACAACTATAGAAAAGCATTCGAGTTATTGAGAGTGGGTTGGTGCTAGTACACTAACAGTAGGTTCGTCTCCTTCCTTCCAGTTCTTCTAGAATGGAAGGAGTTCTAAGTGGTCTGTGTGGACTATTTGTAGAGGCAGGAGATGTCTTCTGCTCAGAACGACACGTCAGCCACAATCTGTGGTGGAGGCCAGAGTCCATGGCAGAGACCAGGAGCTGCACAGACATCATCTAAGACATGGTGTTGAAGACCGCACATGGTTGTGAGGTATTGTCACTACGAAAGCACCAAGACCATGTATATCTCACGAAAACCATCATTCCCTTTACATAGTCATTGATACAATCTCATGTTATGGGTTAATGGCTCGTAAATTATTTGTTTCCATTGCCTACTTTCAGGCCATAAAACCCAACAGAAGCATCTAGAAACTCCTAAGTGATGTGAAACATAGCCTCCAAGCAAACTTGAAAATGAGGAAAATGGTTCTATAATTAATTCTTTCTATTGTGGTTGTTTAGCATTTTATTTAACATTTTGCCTTAAATATGCATTCTCTTTCATAAACTACACTAGGGTAGATAAGCTTATTCACATAAACTAGTTTCGATATTTAGATTTTGAATTAGAATTTGTTTTTACCATTGTAGTTATTTATTAATTTATTTAACATTTTGGGCTCCTATTCGTATTTTTCTTTTACAATTAGACATAAAATAGTTATCATTATGGCCAATGAAGTGGCACCTCAGTGGTAAAAGTGATGACATAACACTGAATGGTCATGAGTTTGAATCCAGGCAATGGGATGAATCAATCGTCAATTTTTTTTAAAAATAGTTATCCTTATTCAAACAATGTGAAACTTGGCATCCATGGCAATTGGGACCAAAGAAACACGATTTGCCATTATATTTTAATTTTGAATTCCCCTTTATGAGTAATTATACCAGTAGAATTTTTGACATATTACAATTATTTTCTCATCAACACTTACTTAATTGAGTCCTAATATCTTCAATATATTATTAAAAGAGTTGCATATTATTACTATTACAAATGAAATTCTACATAGATTAATTAAGACATGTAGTATTCGAAATTTACATTAATTTTCATTTTTGGAAGGTTCAATATGTAATTTACTATATATGAATCCATTTAATAGAATTTTTTTAATTTATTTTGCAATTTGTTTATTATACTACTTGTCCAACTAAAATGGAATTTAGCAAATGGACCAATTAATACATGAGAAATAATTTGATTTTACTTTCTTATTAAATATTGTATAGTGGATTATTTCATGTACATGAACGTTTTACTTACTATGTTGGGTATTTGTGATCCAATCAAAATTATCCACTCATGAGAGAAGTAAGTACATACTATATTAACTTAACTTCCCAATTCATGTTAATTGTTTCCATAATACTAATAACATCCTCTAAAGATAAATAAAGAGGGGAAGTTGTATTCTCTCACTTCTTTGTACTGCTGACATTTTACATCTATTTGTGTAATAAATACGAGTGGGATGCTATTCTGTACATATGTATTAATCAGTTTTTTTCCAAAATAAATTACATGTATTATTTCTTTTATGATGATATTTTAATGCATGTACAATATTATTTCGAATTATGTAACACCACAATTTTATTTCTTACAATGAACACAAGTTGGTTTTCATTATTCATTTAATATATTAGATGATATCTTTTTAATAATAAATTCAATATTTTTGGCCTTATCTTTGATTTTCTTTTCCTAAGAAATTTTAGACATCTAGAAACTAATAAATGGTGTGAAACATAGCCTACAAGAAAACTTGAACATGAGGAAAATAGTTCTACAATTAGTTCTTTCTGTTGTGGTTGTTTAGTATTTTATTTAACATTTTGGTTTAAATATACATTCTCTCTCATAAACTACACTAGGGTAGACAAGTTTATCCATATAAATAAATTTTGATATAAAGATCTTGAAATTGGAATTTGTTTCTACTATTGGATTTATAGAGTAATTTATTTAACACTTTTGACACATATTCTTATTTTTTTACAATTAGAATTAAATTGTTATCACTATGCAAACAATGCAGAACTTGGCACCCAAGGCAACTGGGACCCAAGAAACACTATTTACCATTATAATTTACTTTTAAATTCCCTTTTATGAATTATTGTACTATTAGAATTTTTTACATATTATCATTATTTTTACCATCCACACTTACTTTATTGAGTCTTAATGTCTTCAATATATTTTTAAAAGAGTTGTATATTATTATTGTTATACATGAATTTTACATTCTACTTATGTTACATTTGATGCATGTTATTTTCATATATTTAAATCATGAGAAATAATTAATATTTATGACATGAATTTACAAATTGTTACTTCAAAGCATATTTTTTTATTTTTATTCATTCATTGTGTTAATAAAGAAAATATATGTAACATATGTCATGATTTTATGTACATGTTGGCACATAATTAAGTCATTACGTAAATGTGTTCTAATTTTTTATCCTTATCTGGTCAAATCTAAGAAAACAATCTTACTAGATTTTTAATAATGGAATAGGATAAGACTCTAAGTTTTGGTTTGTTACAACAACATACAACATATGCCAACTGACACAAAAACTCATAATGAAATTTGAATGAAGATATATATTACTCTATGATGAACTAACTAAAGAGACTTTTTTTGAGGGATCCCTTCAAGATTATGTATATCCATGGTAGTATTCCTTCAAAACTATAATCCCTGACACAAATATACCCACAAGTTAATCTATGATGGTCAAGAACAAAATCAATTGTAGATAAAGAAAAACCAAGAAGATGTTAAGAAGCGGTACAAACCATCCAATGAGAGGGGATAAACCTAATAATGGAGGGAAAATTTCGATTATGAACGTGAAAGAAGTAGAGAAATTTATAGAACTAAAATAAGTGACAAAAAATGTCAAAGAAAAAACCAAAAGCAAGACAAAATATTTCACATTCTATCACTTAAAATCTAGATAAAGGGAAATGCAATCACCATAAATTCCACATTATCGGTGAACATGCACCATGAATGTTTCCATTATGACTACCATGCACACATTCTAACCCCATCTACAAGAATCTAAGGAAAAGGAACTAGGGTATGCTCACCTGAAAAGCCATTGACCATATAACACATCACCATGGAGAGAAGGTAGTCCTTCACCAGGTAGATCCACACTACTAGGTCTACAACAAGGCGTAGTGGGAATAGGGTGGCACACCCTAGCCATTGGGTCCCCTCTCCTGATTAGAGTTGACCGTTTATGAAAAATTTAGGTTCCATTTGCAGTAGCACAACAGTTCTGAATACTAGAATTTCCTAAGAACTCATTTAGGATTGTATATTACTAGTGGGTATGATTATATTTTGTAGTGATTTTCATAAAGCCTTTTTACAGTACCGTAAACTTATTTGTATTATTTAATAATTTTGAGTGCTTATTTGTTTATAAATATTTTCAATGATATATATTACTATTATTTTTAGGTGGTATTATGTGTAAATTCTTTTGTATGATTACTATTTATTTGTAGGTACTATTATACATATTTTTGTAATGTATTATAAATTTATGCATATTATTAACAAAACTAATATATAACAATATTATTGTCAAAGAAAGTTACCGGTTCTATATTTTATTATGAGTTTTTTGGATAAGTTAAGATATTATTCCAATGAAAGTGGCTACAAAAATATAGGGAAGGATAAAACCTTGCATATAATATAAGTGGGATGGAATAAGAAATCTCCATATTTAGGTCCTTTCTAAGTTTTTCCTTGAAAACCAGTTTCATATTATTACAATCTTGTCAAAATTCCCCAAGATATCATTATCATGTCTTCCATTCCTTCTCCTATATTTTTTGTACTATATTTCTATGGTTTACTTATGCATATTTATGTAATGTTTTTATATATATATTTTCAGTATATTTAATATTAATATTATTATTATTATTATTATTATTATTACTAATCATCATTATTCTCATTTTCTAATTTGGATTTTTTGTATTTATGGTTAATGACCGTCATATTTTGGGTTTTGGATGATTTATTTGTAAGTGTTTATAATGAAATAATCCATATTACTATTATGTATATTTGTGTATAGCATTTTAATGTCATGAGTATTACTTATTAATAAGTACTATCGCATTCTCTATCCTAAAATCATATAACAAAGAAAATCAAGCATTATTCTTGCATTTTTTCTCTTTCTTTTGCATTTATTTCTCAAATTTATTTTAAGTCCTATCATATTCTCTATCCAGGCTATTTCTTTCTCTCATGCTCGTCTTTTGTGTGTAATCACACTCCATCCCAGATTCTGAGTGTACTTCTAGATGGATATAGGGCAGTGAAATGCCTCCAGATTTGTTATACCAGACTTCTTGTGGTTTTATTATGTCCCAAAAAATCCCTACCATACATTCATCCATAATCCCACACCTAACTATGATGGTGTGTTTATGGTAGTGATTAATTAGGACACATTGGGATACCATAATCGAAACAATAGATTAGATCCCAGTGGCAATTGTATCCCTATCCATTCTACTTCTCCCTATACCCATCGACACACAGCAACTTTGGTCAGCTACAATTTTTTTTAACCTTCAATCCTGCTAGATTCTAGAATTAAGCATCCAAGCAACTCCTAAGTACTACTATCATGATTGACAATGTCAAAAGTTAAGCATAAATACATGGAATTTTTACCATGGGACGTGTCATATAAAAATCGGATAGAATCTAAACAAATTGGATCATGGTGCATAATAATTGTTTTTCTCTACTTATTTTTCTTAGTGGGTGATGTTTTGGAGAGGAAAAACTATGTTCTGATCGACTCTCATTTAGAAAAACTATAACACATATTCTATTCTTTAATTTTCTATAAAATCAAGCATGCCTTTCCAAAGGGCGATCATCTAACATGCATAGAAAACATGTGATGCAAAATAACATGCAAGGAAAGAAAAAATGGGTGTAGTCATGCACATGAATTAAAAAATTAAGGAACTAAACAACCAGATGGTATCTAGTCTTTCAACAATTGCTCGAGTTTTAACTAATGCATAGTCAAAGGCCATTTTTGTTGATAATTTTATGGTACTAAGAGTACATGAGAAGTTTCACTGATTGTCGAAAATCACTTGTAGAATTGGAAAAGTAGGTGTGAGGATCCTCATCTGGCGTCCACACAGCTTTTACTGTGTAATCCCAACATCAAAGGAAATTTGCATTCACAATGTTTCAGTATCAACGTGAGTTGCGTACATCCTCATTTGTGAATCAAGCTCTCAACTGAGCATCACTACTATAGAAATAGCATTCAGTGACTTAAAGAAACTTTGGGCTGAAGGTGTGATGACCTATGATGCTTCAGCAAGAGAGACATTTCGTTTGCACGCTATGTTGTTTTGCACTATTAATGACTTTCCAGCATATGGGAATTTGTCTGGATATAGTGTCAAAGGAGCTAAAGCGTGTCCTATATGTGAAGAAAACACTGATTCAATAAGACTAAAACATGGCGGCAAGACTGTATATCTTGGTCATCGAATGTTTCTTTCAAAATTCCATCTGTATCGTAGGAAGCGCAAAGCATTCAATGGATGGAATGATGAACGGAGTGCACCTAAACCTATACCAGGGGATGTTGTTTATGAAAGAGTAAAAGACATTGTCAATGAATTTGGTAAGAAATCACAATGTAGTATGGCCACACGGAGTGACAATTCTTCATTCAAGAAGAAGTCAATATTTTGGGATCTTCCTTATTGGAGTTCTTTGACAGTCAGGCATTGTATCGATGTAATGCACATTGAGAAAAATGTCTGTGATCGCATCATTGGTACTCTATTAAATATACCAGGTAAGACAAAAGATGGGATAAAATCCAGACTGGACCTACGTGAAATGGGAATAAGGTCAGAATTAACAGAATTACGTGAAATGGGTAATAAAAGAACATACTTACCTCCCGCTTGTTACACGTTGTCTAGAAAGGAGAAGAAAACTTTTTGTGAATGTTTGGTAAATGTTAAGGTGCCACATGGTTACTCATCCAACATCCGTAGATTGGTATCAATGAAAGATCTGAAGTTGATAGGTCTTAAATCTCATGATTGTCACACTCTAATGCAACAAATATTGCCCGTGGCAATTCGATCTATATTGCTGAAGCATGTAAGGTTTGCAATTACCAGACTTTGTTTCTTTTTCAACAGTCTATGCAGCAAAGTTATTGACCCTGATACTCTCGATAATTTACAAAGAGAAGTGGTTGCTACCCTATGTCAGCTTGAGATGTATTTCCCTCCTTCATTCTTTGATATCATGGTACATCTTGTTGTCCACTTGACTAGGGAAGTGAAAATGTTGGGACCAGTTTTCTTGCATTGGATGTATCCCTTTGAACGATACATGAGCATTTTTAAAGGTGATGTTCGAAACCGTTATCGGCCTGAAGGGAGTATTATTGAAGGTTATGTGGCGAGAGAGGTTATGGATTTTTGCAATGACTTTCTCAGTGGTAATGACACTCCTGATAATGACAAGAATATTGAGGAGGGCAAAGGAATTTTGGGATCACGGGTGAAAGTAATCAGCCGTGAGCAGTTGGAACAAGCTCACTTGTATATTTTACACAATATGGACGAAGTGAGTGTTTATATCGAGGAACATACCAATTTCATAAAGAGACAACATCCTCGAGCAAGTTCAATGTGGCTTTCTAGAGAGCATAATAAGACTTTTACTAAGTGGTTTGAAGATAAAGTCTTACATCAACTATCTCAAACACCAAATGATATTACAGAAACTATCAAATGCCTCGCCTTTAAACCAAAACCGAATGTTATGTCTTATGAAGGGTTTGACATTAATGGATTCACATATTACACAAAGCGCCAAGATGATAAGAGTGTCGTCCAAAATAGTGGGGTCACTCTTCAAGCGTCGACTATGTACTTTGCAAGTGTAAAGGATAAGAGTCCACGTGAAGCTAAAATGTCATATTACGGTGTCATTGAGGACATTTGGGAGTTTGACTACATAGATTTCAAAATTCCGCTCTTTAAATGTAATTGGGTTGATAACACCAAAGGAGTTATAGTGGATGAATTGGGTTTCACTTTGGTGAACTTTGAAAAGATTGGCGAGAAGGGTGAACCATTCATATTGGCATCACAGGCGAAACAAATATTCTATATCGATGATCCTGCAAATGATAAATGGTCGGTTGTTCTTCATGGTAAAAGACAGTTCATTGAAGATCCTATAGATGAAGAAGAGTACTATGATAAGTATGATGACTCCAGTCCATTCTCAGTTGGGTTGCCGACTCCACAAAATATTGAAGCTAATGATGACTTATATGTGCGCGGAGATCACAATGAAGGATTGTTAATTGATAAAAGATCACAATTTTAGAGACATGTATGTTTATACAAATGCTAAATGTTTGCCTTTTTCTAGTTAATACAAATGCTAAATGTTTGCCTTTTTCTAGTTAATACAAATGCTAAATGTTTGCCTTTTTCTAGTTAATAGAAATGCTAAATGTTTGCCTTTTTAATGACATTTTCAGATGGCTGACCATGATGAGCATGATGTCCATGATGAGCATGAAGTCCATGATGAGCATGTTGTCCATGACGAGCATGGCGAGGATACTAATGTAAGTTCTAAAAACATATCTTGTATTTCTATAAAATTCATTATCTTCTAGTTATGTCATATATCCTATATTTCTATATTGGGCTAAGTTAGCGTGTTTTATTTTTGTCAAATTTTAGGTTGATGCACTTGTACCCACTGAAGCACTGGAGCAACTTGATGCGCAACACCAGACACTTAACAAGAAAAGGGGCATCACTCTGTTGAAGAAGTTATTAGCGCTAAGTGGTAGTGGATCCAAATTGGTGGTGGAGTTTGATAATGGAGGAAATCCAATTGGAGTGAACCGCAATAATTTTGTGAACTATCTTGGGTGTACCACTCGGAGCCATTGTGGTGTTAAGTATGACAATTGGCATAAAGTTCCTCAAGGGAAAAAAGACTTGATATGGAAGGATTTATGCGTGAGTTATTATTATTTGCAATTCTATTTTGTAGATTAAAAATTCTATTATTTGCAATTCTATTTTGGATACTAGTTAATAACATTTCTATTTTACAGAATCTGTTTGCATTGGATGAGAAGTTGCATCGTAAAAATGTGATGCAACGCGCTGGAAAGATGCTTAGGAATTATAGGACAAATCTGAACAGAGAATACATAAAAGAGGGTGATAAGAAGAAGAAGTCAGCCCTTGAACAATGGAACTTCTTGGACAAAGAAGATTGGGACAATTTTGTTGCTTCAAGAAAATCTGAAGAATTCAAGGTATTAGGAGTCACTCCTAATTTAATTAATATACATTGTATTCACCTATTCAAGATTAGCATTTAGTGCTACTAACCAAATCATTAATGTGCATACTAACTAGGCCCTCAGTGGCGCACAAAAAGCAAGGCGTGCACTGAATGTGCATGACCACACTATGGGTCCAAAAGGCTATGTAAGCGTTCGCCAAAGACTACAGGCGGAGTCTGCGGCTACTCAGGAGTCTGCTCCTACTCAGGAGTCTGCCACACCCATGCCTCGCCATGATATCTGGATAGCTGGCAGGCAAAACAAGAAGGGTGAAATAAAGAAGCCTGTAACTGCTGAGGCGGCTGCAAAAATGGTAAAATACAACTCTTAGAGAAATCGTTTGAATATTGATTATTTGTGGTGTTAACTTACCAATTTCTTTTTATGGTGATTAGCGGGAGCTGCACGAGCAGAGGAAACAAGGCACGTTCATCCCTCAGGGCACAAGGGATGAATTGACAGTTGCTCTGGGTAACCCAGAGCATCCTGGACGTGTTAGAGGTGCCGGCGTTGGTGTTGGCATCAAAGCATTCTTTGGGCCATCCCAGCGCAAACCCAGAGCGGGACTTTCTCAAGAAGAGGTAACCTATTCTTTTTTTAGAATGTTACTGCAAAAGGAAATTCATTAATAAGAAGCTAATGTTTCTTTTATCCATGTATAGGAGAATAAGAGAGTTGAGGATTTAGTTGCTAAGAAGATCAACGATGTAGTTGCTGAGAAGGTCAAGGAACAATTGCTGCGGTGGCAGGCATCTCAGGCTTCCAATACGCCTATGGCGACCCACTCTTCTCCTGATGCACAGACTGCGAGTAATCCTGGAGACCCATCGCCTAGCACGTCTGCTGTAAGTATTGTTTATGGCATTGTAGTTAGTCTTTTCAAGTTGTTATGTTTTCAAGATGATATGTATATATGTATAATATTCTTTACGTAAATTTGTAGGCATTGAAGCCATGCCGCTTAAGAATGCAAGACTACGTTGTTGCAGAGGCGCAAGCTTACCCGTCCCTTCCTGGGGAAAGGTTTCACGGGACTCCAATGCCACAGGGCTATGTTCGTGTGGGCCCATTACGTGTGTTACCCGATTGGAGGGAAGTTGCGTTGCCATATGCCCACCCAGATATTGATACACTTGGTGAGGCAGAAGGCGGGGTGATATTGTGGCCCAAAGCAGATGTCGTCTACACGACTGAAATTGTAAGATAAATTTACATTGATTTAGACTGTTAATGTGTATATATGATGTCAACTGATCTGAAATTATATGTACAGGTTAAAAAGAAGACACCAGGAGCACCTAGGCCTCCACTTCCACTTCCCGCATTACCCGATTGGGTTCCAACTGACCTAACATACCCGTTAGGTCCTGCTTGTAGGGGAATGGCATGTTGGCTACGGGCACATAATGTACATTGCCCTATAATTATTTCTTTAGATGCAGATTATGCAGGTCAATCATACGATAGCTCTTTATTTATACAAGATATTATTGAGTTGTTTATGTATGATTGGCTGAATACATCAATGATAGAGACATGGATAAGGTGAGATCTTGTTTATACATCCATATACCTTGTGTAAGATCCGGTGATCTGGTTTCTTATATATTAATGCATACGCCTATATGTTTTGCAGCTACCTAGTCGAAGATCATTGCAAACAATTTGCATTTGATCATGTGGGATTTTTGATTCCATCATTGATTAGTTTGGTAGCTAAAGACCCTGATAATGTTCACCAATACTGTATAGATGCTTTTACAATTTTTGGTCAGCAAAAGAAGACGATAATAATAGCTCCATTCAATGTCAAGTAAGTTTACTTTATTTATAATTTGGACTTAAGAAAATTCCATTTTTATTTTGCATTTTGAGTTATTAATTGTTAACTTCTTACTTCTAGCGGTAGACATTGGGAGTTACTAGTTATTGTCCCCGGGACATTCACTGTTTATTATCTAGATCCTGCGGGGAGTACATTGAACACTAAAATTGGACACGTAATGAGAATGCCATTATTCTGGTGAGAAATATTTCATTTTTATATCTGTTAACATCTTTTATTACATTACTATTTACTTATGCAATTTATTGTGTTATATTAACATGTAGGGGTTTAGATGCATTCAAAAAGGCTGGAGGAACGGTCCCAAGGAAAAAGAACCAACCAATAAATTGGCAGAACGTACAAGTAAGTTCCCGACTCGAATATATATATTATTGATGTGAATTGTGCTTAGTTGTATTATTTTGTATGTTTCAATTTATAGTGTGCTACACAAGACAATGGCTGGGCATGCGCATACTATGTGATGCGATTTATGCAGATGATTATCAAATATGCCGCATTGGACATCGATACCATACATGAGGTATTATATATACTCTCATTAGTTAGTATGCAATATATCAATCTTATCTTATATTTATATTATTACTTATATATATATATATCATTCTCTTTGCAGGTATTTAAAACTGACAACACTACAGGTAAATGCTTAAAAAATATACATGCTCCATATGCAATGGAAGCATTAAATGAAGTAAGAGAAGAATGGGCAAAAGCCATACAAGCAGTGGCAACTATAAGATATAATTGGGATGTTGATAGCGATAATGAATGATACTTTGTAAATGAATATTTCTGAATGTTAATACATGTATTTGAATGTTTCTATATGTGTGAATGTGAGAATTGAATTGATGTCTGAATGTATGTACATGTATGTACTTGTGTGAAATTTTCTTTGTGACTTTTGCAGGTTTGCGGCCTGTTTGTAGGTTGATATCAATGGATGTCGTAAACCTGCAGTTCAGTTACTGAACTGCAGGTTCTCATCCTGCTGACCAGCCACAGCAGGCCTACAAACTGATATGAAAAAAAAAAATAGGCGTCGGTTATTTATAAAAACCGTCAGCAAAGATCTACAGCGTCGGTTATTTATAGATAACCGACGCCTTATGTGGCCAAAGCAGTCCTCGAAATGGCGTCGGATATACGTATCAAACCGACGCCTATTTAAATTAGAGGCGTCGGTCTTTTGGTATATAACTGACGCCAAAAGTGTTCGCGCCACAAAAAATGGCATCATTTAGGACACTTTATGCGTCGGTTATCTACTAAAAGACCGACACTATAAGTAGTATAGGCGTCGGTCCGTTAGTAAATAACCGACGCAGAAAGTGCCCTAGTTGACGCCGTATTATGTGGCGCGAACCCCTTTGGCGTCGGTTATCGACTAAACGACCGACGCCGATAGTTTAAATAGGCGTCGGTTAAACAACCGACGCCGAAGTGTTCGACCTTTAGCAGCGCCCACATAGGCGTCGGTCGAAAACCGACGCCAAATGGGGTTAAACGACCGACGCCAAAGGCCACTTCTGTAGTAGTGCATCTACTTGTTTAGTGTCATTATTTACTCTAGTTTAGGTATGCATTGTTGGTAGTAGCTTCTTTGTCACTTTGGATTGTGCAACAACTATCATGTTTGTTAAAATGACAGGCTGGTGTGTTGTTCAACAAGTTGGTTAATTATCTATCAAAAAATTTTGACACGTTCACCATTAATATATTCTTAAGTACCACTTTTTACATGATTGTATATACACGTCTTTATGGTTTGATCAAATCCTGAAAAAAAGATTAACGTGTTGTGTACTACAAATGACTAATGTTGTGATTAATGATATATATAGGTTTACAAAACAATATGTAGATGTACATAACATTACACTAGAATGTACACCACAGTTGGTATAGGTGTACACAACAATGCATATAGGTTTAGAAAATAGTAGACACAGATGTACATGACAATCGATATAGATTTACACAACAATATGCATAAGTGTACACAATAATTCAAAGATAGTTATGTAATAAGGAAGAGTTGGGTGTAAAGAGTCACACTGATCCAAGCTTCTAAAATGAAAAAATTGTGTTTTGACCTTGGAATAAGAATTTTTAGTTGGAAATGTTCCAACATAAAACAATTGATTAATTCTACAATAATAAGTCGAGTACCTTAGTGTTACGGACATTGTAAAGGATATTGTATGCATCTAGAAGTTCATATGGATGAACTAATGGGAGGTTCTGACCATTAGTGACTCAATAGTTAGGCAAAGGAATTTTAGATAGCATACTATGGCACTTGCATCTCATACGAGTTGTCGTACAGTGAGGGAATATGAAACATGGAATATATTGACTTGAAGTAAATGTTGCTTACCCGCTATAAAATCACTTGTGCAGTAGAAACATGATGGACATGTTAAGATCACTAGGAATATGATTCATGGGTGATTGTCTCTAAGTTTAAGTGGGAGTTTGTTGGTATAGTATGCCTAGAGAGCCAATCATATGATAATTGCAATGAGGCATATGATACTTGATGTGATAATGATAAAGGTAATTCCATCTATTATGTTTATCTCACTCATAAGATGATGACACATACATGATAGATGTCTAAAGAATGATGTGACTCGATGACATATGTCTTCCGATTAAGGACCTAAACAATGAGACCATACATATGTTAAGAGTACATACATTCTTGTTATGTCCCTAGTCAGATATTACTATGGAAGCAAAATAGACAACATTAATACATAAGAATAGAGTGTGTGTTGACCGATGATAGAGTATCATTAGTCATGATATATGATATCAAGTCAAGCACATGGATATATGTTAGAGAATAGTATATCGGACAGACCCACTGTAAGAGTGATACATGGATACCATGGAATGGTAGTCACAACCAACTCTCATAGACATGGTGGTGATTGTGGTTATTAGACCTAAAATCACTACACTCCTAACATGTGATTGGGTACACTTTAAAATTATCAAACACAGTCCTGAAATATGGATTGTTATAACGGTGATGATTGGGTGATTTTGAAATATGGGGACTTGATTGTGGTGATAGATATGGGATTTGTCCCTCCTACAAGGAGTATGATATCCAGGGCGCCTTGATAAGCGAGACTCAGAATTGTATGACCATACTCATGTGATTCAATATATGATATGTTACCTCACATGCATCTCAGACAGTCTACTCTAGGTCAAGGTACATGGATTGAATGTTGAACAGGATGACGTTCCATGCCTCGAGTTCAATCTGGATGTAAGAGATGAAGGAACTATATGATCACAGTTACACTAATTATAGATTGTAGGTTGAAGTCGTTCTCCAACTTTTTGAGTTACTTGGGTAGCAATAATGAGCTACTAGATTCTACTCATTGCGTGTGATGTCATAAGTTGTTATGAACATTAACTGCCAACGTAAATTGGAACTTGTATGGTCACACACATAGGATACCCCTAGAAGAGGATATTGTCCACGAATAATGTTTAGATTGAGACTAAAGGTGTTTAGGTACTCAGTTAAACTAATATATAACAATATTATTGTCAAAGAAAGTTAACAGTTCTATATTTTATTATGAGTTTTTTGGATAAGTTAAGATATTATTCTAATGAAAGTGGCTACAAAATATAGGGAAGGATAAAACCTTGCATACAATATAAGTGGGATGGAATAAGAAATCTCCTTGTTTGATAATCAATGGATCCATATATAGGTCCTTTCTAAGTGTTTCCTTGAAAATCAGTTTCATATTATTACAATCTAGTCAAAATTCCCCAAGGAATCATTTTCATGTCTTCCATTTCTTCTCCCATATTTTTTGTATTGTATTTCTATGGTTTACTTATGCATATTTATGTAATGTTTTTATATATATATATTTGGTATGTTTATTATTATTATTATTATTACTAATCATCATTATTCTCATTTTCTAATTTGGATTTTTTGTATTTATGGTTAATAACCTTCATATTTTGTGTTTTGGATGATTTATTTGTAAGTGTTTATAATGAAATAATCCATATTATTATTATGTATATTTGTGTATAGCATTTTAATGTCATGAGTATTACTTATTAATAAGTACTATCACATTTTCTATCCTGAAATCATATAACAAAGAAAATCATGCATTATTCTTGCATTTTTTCTCTTTCTTTTGCATTTATTTCTCAAATTTATTTTAAGTCCTATCATATTCTCTCTCCAAGTTGTTTCTTTCTCTCATTCTCGTCTTTTGTGTGCAATCACACTCCATCCCAGATTCTTAGTGTACTTCTAGATGGATATAGGGCAGTGAAATGCCTCCAGACTTGTTATACCAGACTTCTTGTGGTTTTATTATGTCCCAAAAAATCCCTACCATACATTTATCCATAATCCCACACCTAACTCTAATGGTGTGTTTATGGTAGTGATTAATTAGGACACATTGGGATACCATAATCGAAACAATAGATTAGATCCCAGTTGCAATTGTATCCCTATCCATTCTACTTCTCCCTATACCCATCGGCACATAGCAGCTTTGGTCAGCTACAATTTTTTTTTAACATTCAATCCTGCTAGATTCTAGAATTAAGCATCCAAGAAACTCCTAAGTACTACTATCATGATTGACAATGTCAAATGTTAAGCATAAATACATTGAATTTTTACCATGGGACGTGTCTTATAAAAATCGGATATAATCTAAACAAATTGGATCATGGTGCATAATAATTGTTTTTCTCTACTTATTTTTATTATTGGGTGATGTTTTGGAGAGGAAAAGCTATGTTCTGATCGACTCTCATTTATAAAAAGTATAACACATATTCTATTCTTTAATTTTCCAAAAAATCAAGCATGCTTTTCCAAAGGGCGATCATCTAACATGCATAGAAAACTTGTGATGCAAAATAACATGCAAGGAAAGAAAAAATGGGTGTGGTCATGCACATGCATTAAAAAAGTAAGGAACTAAACAACCAGAAGGTATCTAGTCTTTCAACAATTGCTCGAGTTTGAACGAATGCATAGTCGAAGGTTGTTTTCCTTGATAATTTTATGGTATTAAGAGTACATGAGAAGTTTCACTTATTATCGAAAATCACTTGTAGAATTGGAAAAGTAGGTGTGAGGATCCTCATCTAGCGTCCACACAGCTTTTACAGTGTAATCCCAACATCAAAGGAAATTTGCATTCATAATGTTTCAGTATCAACGTGAGTTGCGTACATCCTCATTTGTGAATCAAGCTCTCAACTGAGCATCTACTTGTTTAGTGTCATTATTTACTCTAGTTTAGGTATGCATTGTTGGTAGTAGCTTCTTTGTCACTTTGGATTGTGCAACAACTGTCGTGTTTGTTAAAATGACATGTTGGTGTGCTGTTCAACAAGTTGGTTAATTGTCTATCAAAAACTTTTGACACTTTCACCATTATTATATTCTTAAGTACCACTTTTTACATGGTTGTATATACACGTATTTATGGTTTGATCCAATACTGAAAAAATGATTAATGTGTTGTGTACTAAAAATTACTAATGTTGTGATTAATGATATATATAGGTTTACAAAACAATATGTAGATGTACATAACATTACACTAGAATGTACACCACAGTTGGTATAGGTTACACAATAATGCATATAGGTTTAAAAAATAGTAGACATAGATGTACATGACAATCGATATAGATTTACACAACAATATGCATAAGTCTACACAATAATTCAAAGATAGTTATGTAATAAGGAAGAGTTGGGTGTAAAAAGTCACACTGATGCAAGCTTCTAAAATGAAAAAATTGTGTTTTGACCTTGGAATAAGAATTTTTAGTTGGAAATGTTCCAACATAAAACAATTGATTAATTATACAATAATAAGTCGAGTACCTTAGTGTTACGGACATTGTAAAGGATATTGTATGTATCTAGAAGTTCATATGGATGAACTAATGGGAGGTTTCGACCATTAGTGACTCAGTAGTAATATTATGACAACTATGGAGCTACTAGTTAGGCAAAGGAATTTCAGATAGCATACGATGGCACTTGCATCTCATACGAGTTGTCGTACAGTGAGGGGATATGAAACATGGAATATATTGACTTGAAGTAAATGTTGCTTACCCACTATAAAATCACTTGTGCAGTAGAAACATGATGGACATGTTAAGATCACTAGGAATATGATTTGTGGGTGATTGTCTCTAAGTGTAAGTGGGAGTTTGTTGGTATAGTATGCCCAGAGAGTCAATCATATGATAATTGCAATGAGGCATATGATACTTGATGTGATAATGATAAAGGTAAATCCATCTATTATGTTTATCTTACTCATAAGATGATGACACATACATGATAGATGTCTAAAGAATGATGGGACTCGATGACATATGTCTTCTGATTAAGGACCTAAACAATGAGACCATACATATGTTAAGAGTACATACATTCTTGTTATGTCCCTAGTCAGATATTACTATGGAAGTAAAATAGACAACAGTAATACATAAGAATAGAGTGTGTGTTGACCGACGATAGAGTCTCATTAGTCATGATATATTATATCAAGTCAAGCACATGGATATATGTTAGAGAATAGTATATCGGACAGACCCACTATAAGAGTGATACACGGATACCATGGAATGGTAGTCACAACCGACTCTCATAGCAATGGTGGTGATTGTGGTTATTAGACCTAAAATCACTACACTCCTAACATGTGATTGGGTACACTTTAAAATTATCAAACACAGTCCTGAAATATGGATTGTTATAACGGTAATGATTGGGTGATTTTGACATATGGGGACTTGACTGTGGTGATAGATATGGGATTTGTCCCTCCTACAAGGAGTATGATCTCCAGGGCCCCTTGATAAGCGATTCTCAGAATTGTATGACCATACTCATGTGATTCAATATATGATATGTGACCTCACATGCATCTCAGACAGTCTACTCTAGGTCAAGGAACATGGATTGAATTTTGAATAGGATGATGTTCCATGCCTCAAGTTCAATCTGGATGTAAGAGACGAAGGAACTATATGATCACGGTAACACTAATTATAGATTGTAGGTTGAAGTCATTCTCCAACTTTTTGAGTTACTTGGGTAGCAATGATGACCTACTAGATTCTACTCATTGCTTGTGATGTCATAAGTTGTTATGAACATTAACTGCCAACGTAAATTGGAACTTGTAGGGTCACACACATAGGATACCCCTGGAAGAGGAGATTGTCCATGAATAATGTTTAGATTGAGACTAAAGGTGTTTAGGTACTCAGTTAAACATACAATTGACTGACTGGACTTAGAACTATCAAGTTCAAGTGTTGAACTAGTTGGTTAGAGTGTCAAATCGATTGGAGACTACATTGGCAATGTCAGGACTGCCAACTGACCGGTTCACCCTTATCAGCCAATCGGCTAGTGTGAGCCAACTGATTCGTTCACTTGGTGAACCGGACAACTCAAAGTCCTGCCGACTGAGGAAATAGCGATTTTCCTGGTTGGAAGGAAAATTTCACATTTCACTTGTTCAATCCGATTGAAATAATGATTAATCATTGCATTAATTGGAAACGATTAAGGAAAATCAATTGTGGGCAAGTCTGGGAATTGAAATGGCCGATTCACTGGGTGAACCGAACTACTCGCCTACCCAAATGACCAGTTCAGTTATGAACCGATTGGCACACTTGTCCAAATAATCAGTTCAGTTGTAAACCGATCTGTTTGCCTTCCACAGTACAAACTATATATGGAATTTTTGGATCCTTCTACTCCCGAACAGATTGGGAACCATGACTGTGCCCTTTACTATAAATAGAGGGGTACTGAGTGCCTCTCAGAATACACAACTTAGAACATCAGTTTCTCTACAAAGTTGTTGTCCTCTCTAGTTTTGGTAACTGAGATAGCCCGATTAAGTGCTACCCGACTAGGGAGGCAGAGCGAGGGAAAGACAACTGTAGAAAAGCATTCAAGTTATTGAGAGCAGGTTGGTGCTAGTACACTAACAACAGGGTCGTCTCCTTCCTTCCAGTTCTTCTAGAATGGAAGGAGTTCTAGGTGGTATGTGTGGACTATTTGTAGAGGCAGGAGATGTCTTCCACTCAGGAGGACACGTCAGCCACAATCTGTGGTGGAGGCCAGAGTCTATGGCGGAGACCAGGAGCTGCACAAACATCATCTAAGACATGGCGTTGAAGACCGGACATGGTTGTGAGGTATTTTTACTAGGAAAGCACCAGGACCATGTATATCTCACGAAAACCATCATTCCCTTTACATAGTCATTGATACAATCTCATGTTATGGGTTAATGGTACGTAAAATTTTTGTTTTTGTTGCCTACTCTGAGGCCATAAAACCCAACAGAAGCATCTAGAAATTCCCAAGTGATGGGAAACATATCCCCCAAGCAAACTTGAAAATGAGGAAAATGGTTCTATAATTAATTCTTTCTATTGAGGTTGTTTAGCATTTTATTTAACATTTTGGCATAAATATGCATTCTCTCTCATAAACTACACTAGGGTAGATAAGTTTATTCACATAAACTAGTTTCGGTATTTAGATTTTGAATTATAATTTGTTTTTACCATTGTAGTTATTTAGTAATTTATTTAACATTTTGGGCACCTATTCATATTTTTCTTTTTACAATTAGACTTAAAATAGTTATCATTATGGCCAATGAAGTGGCACCTCAGTGGTAAAAGTGATGACATGAGACTCAGTGGTCATGAGTTTGAATCCAGGCAATGGGACGAATGAATCGTCAATTTTTTTTAAAAATAGTTATCCTTATTCAAACAATGTGAAACTTGGCATCCATGGCAATTGGTATCGAAGAAACACGATTTGCCATTATATTTTAATTTTGAATTCCCTTTTATGAGTTATTATACCACTAGAATTTTTGACATATTACCATTATTTTTCTCATCAACACTTACTTAATTGAGTCTTAATATCTTCAATATATTTTTAAAAGATTCGTATATTATTACTATTACACATGAAATTCTACATAGATTAACTAAGACATGTAGTATTTGAAATTTACATTAGTTTTCATTTTTGGAAGGTTCAATATGTAATTTACTATATATGAATCCATTTAGTAGTATTTTTTATTTTATTTTGCAATTTGTTTATGATACTACTTGTCCAACTAAAATGGAATTTAGCAAATGGACCAATTAATACATGAGAAATAATTTGATTTTACTTTCTTATTAAATATTGTATAGTGGATTATTTCATGTACATGAACGTTTTACTTACTATGTTGGGTATTTGTGATCCAATCAAAATTATCCACTCATGAGAGAAGTAAGTACACACTATATTAACTTAACTTCCCAATTCATGTTAATTATTTCCATAATACTAATAACATCCTCTAAAGATAAATAAAGAGGGGAAGTTGTATTCTCTCACTTCTTTCTACTGCTGACATTTTACATCTATTTGTGTAATAGATATGAGTGTGATGTTATTTTGTACATATGTATTAATCAATTTTTTTCCAAAATAAATTACATATATTATTTCTTTTATGATGATATTTTAATGCATGTACAATATTATTTCGAATTATGTAACACCACAATTTTATTTCTTAGAATGAACACAAGTTGGTTTTCATTATTCATTTAATATATTAGATGATATCTTTTTTATAATAAATTCAATATTTTTAGCATTATCTTTCATTTTCTTTTGCTAAGAAATTTGAGACATCTAGAAACTAATAAATGGTGTAAAACATAGCCTACAAGAAAACTTGAACATGAGGAAAATGGTTCTACAATTAGTTCTTTCTGTTGTGGTTGTTTATTATTTTATTTAACATTTTGGTTTTATTATACATTCTCTCTCATAAACTACACTAGGGTAGACAAGTTTATCCATATAAATAGATTTTGATATAAAGATCTTGAAATTGGAATTTGTTTCTACTATTGGATTTATTCAGTAATTTATTTAACACTTTTGACACATATTCTTATTTTTTTACAATTAGAATTAAATTGTTATCATTATGCAAACAATGCAGAACTTGGCACCCCAGGCAACTGGGACCCAAGAAACACTATTTACCATTATAATTTACTTTTGAATTCCCTTTTATGAATTATTCACCATTAGAATTTCTTACATATTATCATTATTTTTACCATCCACACTTACTTTATTGAGTCTTAATGTCTTCAATATATTTTTAAAAGAGTTGTATATTATTACTATTATACATGAATTTTACACTCTACTTATGTTACATTTTATGTATGTTATTTTTGTATATTTAAATCATGAGAAATAATTAATATTTATGACATGAATTTACAAATTGTTACTTCAAAGCATATTTTTTTATTTTTATTCAGTCATTGTGTTAGTAAAGAAAATATATGTAACATACATCATGATTTTATGTACATGTTGGCACATAATTAAGTCATTATGTAAATGTGTTCTAATTTTTTATCCTTATCTGGTCAAATCTAAGAAAACAATCTTACTAGATTTTTAATAATGGAATAGGATAAGATTCTCAGTTTTGGTTTGTTACAACAACCTACAACATATGCCAACTGCCACAAAAACTCATACTGAAATTTGAATGAAGATATATATTACTCTATGATGAACTAACTAAAGAGACTTTTTTTGAGGGATCCCTTCAAGCTTATGTATATCCATGGTAGTATTCCTTCAAAACTATAATCCCTGACACAAATATACCCACAAGTTAATCTACAATGGTCAAGAACAAAATCAATTGTAGATAAAGAAAAACCAAGAAGATGTTAAGAAGCGGTACAAACCATCCAAGGAGAGGGGATAACCCTAATAATGGAGGGAAAATTTCGATTATGAATGTGAAAGAAGTAGAGAAATTTATAGAACTAAAATAAGTGACAAAAATGTCAAAGAAAAAACCAAAAGCAAGACAAAATATTTCACATTCTATCACTTAAAATTTAGATAAAGGGAAATGCAATCACCATAAATTCCACATTATCGTTGAACATGCAAAATGAATGTTTCCATTATGACTCCCATGCACACATCCTAACCCCATCTACAAAAACCTAAGGAAAAGGAACTAGGGTATCCTCACCTAAAATGTTGTTGACCATATACCACATCACCATGGAGAGAAGGTCCTTCACAAGGACGATCCACACTACTCGGTCTACAACAAGGCGTAGTGGGAATAGGGTGGCACACCCTAGCCATTGGGTCCCCTCTCCTTATTAGAGTTGACCGTTTAGGAAAAATCTAGGCTCCATTTGCAGTAGCACCACAGTTCTGAATACTAGAATTTCCTAAGAACTAATGTAGGGTTGTATATTACTAGTGGGTATGATTATATTTTGTAGTGATTCTAATAAAGCCTTTTTATAGTACGGTAAACTTATTTGTATTATTTAATAATTTTGAGTGCATATTTGTTTATAAATATTTTCAATGATATATATTACTATTATTTTTAGGTGGTATTATCTGTAAATTGTTTTATATGATTACTATTTATTTGTAGGTACTATTATACATATTTTTGTAATGTATTATATTTTATGCATATTATTAACAAAACTAATATATTACAGTATTATTGTCAAAGAAAGTTAACAGTTCTATATTTTATTATGAATTTTTTTGGATAAGTTAAGATATTATTCCAATGAAAGTGGCTACAAAAATATAGGGAAGGACAAAACCTTGCATACAATATAAGTGGGGTGGAATAAGAAATCTCATTGTTTGATAATCAATGGATCCATATTTAGGTCCTTTCTAAGTTTTTCCTTGAAAAACAGTTTCATATTATTACAATCTTGTCTTGCTGGTGTGCCGCTACCGAAATTTTTTGACACTTTCATTATTAACATATTCTTAAGGACCACCTTTTACTGGGTTGTATATACACGTATTTTTGGTTTGATCGAATCTTGAAAAAATGATTATCATGTTGTGTACAAAAAATGATTAATGTTGAGATTAATAATATATATAAGTTTACAAAACAATACACGTAGATGTACATAAAATTACACTAGAATGTACACCACGAAATGTATAGGTGTACACAACAACGGATATAGGTTTACAAAATAGTACACATAGGTGTACATGACAATTGGTATATATTTACACAACAATATGTATAGGTGTACAAAATAATTCAAAGATTATACAACAATACATATAGATTTATATAATAGTAGACAAAGGTTCACACAGTAGTAACATATGTTTACACAATAGTACACGCATGTGTACGCACAAGAACTTATAGATGTACACAATAGTAATGAAGGTTTACACAACACAAGCCAATGATATGTATAAGTTTTACACAATAGTACACATAAGTGTACACAACACTACACAAAGATGTACACCACAATACACATGAGATGTACACAATAATACATATAGGTTCAAATAATAGTAATTGAACTTATCTTTATACAATAGTTTCATAAGTGTACACACAATAAGTGTACAAAACAATATACAAGATGTGTACACAACAACATACATAGGTATAAATAAGATATCTACACAATATAGCACATAACCATACACAACAATATACACTGATGTACACAAAACTCCACAAGCGATGTACACATCAATACACATAGATTTACACAACTAGTAAACATAGGTTTACAATATACATAAGTGTACATCAGTGCACACATTGATTTACACAACAATAGACATAGGTGCACACAATGATAAACATAGGCATACATAACAATACACATAGATGTACATAACTGGACACAAAGGTGTACATAATAGTACGCAAGAGATGTACACCAATAATATACATAGGTCTACACAACACTAAACACATATTTACACAACACAACTCACAGGTGTACATGAAAATACACTTCGATGTACACAATAGTACACATAGGTTGAAACCAGTAAAAAATATAGATTTGCATAAATGTACACATAGATGTACACAACAATACACAAAGATGTACACTATAATATGCAAAAGAAGTACGCAATAGTATGGATATATTTACACCACAATATATATATAGATGTAAACAACAATATACAATAGATGTACATGACAATATGTTAAGAGTTGAACGCTAGAATATGACGATTTTGTAGCGGAAGAACAAGAAACGAGAAACAATCACACAACCAAAACACAGGATTTACGTGGTTCGGTCGAGATGACCTACGTCCACGGGAGGGGGCGAGATTTCCACTATTTCAGAGAAAAGATTACAAAGGGACACCATGTGTACGGTGGCAGCCGTCAAAGAAGAATACATGATGATTGTTGAACCCTAACAAAGTTGTACATATATATAGATACAGAAAGAGTAATCGGATCCGAAATCTAAGTCGTACCATACCGCGGGGGGCTTCGCCCCCCGCACCCCTTGGCAATGCCCCGTAAACGGATCGGCGAACATCCATTTAATTTTCTAAATCGGATATGCACTCGGATCAGGACATTACTTCGAGTCACATAACACAATACACATAGGTGAATATAAAAATGCGTTTATATTTTCACAAAAGTACACATAGGTGTATAGAACAGTACACAAAGATGTACATAACACTAAAAAAGATGTACATAACAATAGACAAGAGATGTATACAGCAGTAACCACATTCGACATGCATGACTTGCTCACAAGACTGACGATCGATACCATTTGTAGGGTCTGTATGTTGTTCACCCTGAGAGTCTCCATGAGTTGCTTTCCGGGTGGAAATGTAGCCGACGTGCATGACTTGCTGAGAAGGCTGACGTTCGATACCATTTGTCGGGTGTCTATGGGTGTTGAGCCCCAGAGTCTCCATGAGTAACTTTCTGTATGAAAATGTAGTCGACGTGCATGACTTGGCGTTCCATACCATTTGAAGCTTGAGGCCGTGGCGGGGATATCTGCTAAGTGGGACGGCTGTTTTGCCGGCGGTGTGGAAGGTTAAGTTGATGTTGGGGCTTGGGTCAGAGAAAGTGCTGAAGGAGAAGAGCAACGCAGTCCACGCCAAGATCATGGAAATTATTAATGACAACAAACAAAATCTGGAAAATAGTGACAACAACGATCGCGCGCCGTGGTTATAGGGGTGGGGGGTTGTTAGACGTCGTGGAGGAGAGAAGGAATTATGGGCTGTGCCATCCTTTTCGGCAACCTCATCTCTGCCGTTTTAGCCGGGTTGAAAGACTGTGTATCTAGTATATTCCTGCCATATACTCTGCGATGTTGGATATAGAAGAAGATGTGAGTCCGTTTTTTTGACTCTTACACGTTTAATTAGTCAGATTTGCTGAAATCTAGTATTACTAAAATATTACATTTTCAAAATCCCACAAAGTAAATTTTAAGTTTGATTTGCTAGATTTTGTAGTGTGAGATTTTTTTTTTGTGTGTCTGCAATCTTGCCAATGATGGATTTTGACGTCCGGGAGAATTTTTTGATGGAGATTAAAATGCGGGATTTTCATTATGTATGCAAATTCTAAAATTAGTCACATTTCTCCAATCCCGAAAACCAAACATAAAATTTGTTGAATTGATGTTTAAAATGCAATCCAATACAGTAAAATCTAGGTAACCAAACAATACAATAAAATCTAGGTAACCAAACGCGTCCTAATGAATGAGTACGGCGGTTAATGAATTAAGAGTACGGCGAGTTTTGTTAGGGGTTCAGTCGGTATTAGGTATTACGTGTGTCACGGTTCACTTGGGGCACGTTTGGTTTGTAGGATTTTTAGAAATCCTGTATTTTGTCCATCCCGCATTATTAAAATGCTGCATTGTCAAAATCCCGCAAAATAAAATTTTATGTTTGGTTTGCTGGATTTTGTAAGTGCGGGATTTATTTTTTTTCGTGTCCACGACGTTCGCCATGTTGGATTTTGGCGTCCGGGAGAATTTTGATGGAGACCAAAATGCGGGATTCCTATTATATCTGAAAATCCCGGGATTAGCCTCAGTTCTCCAATCCTGCAAACCAAACGTAAAATTTATTGAACTGGAGTCCAAAATACAATCCAATACAGCAAAATCCAAGTAACCAAACATACCCTTGGTAAACAAGAAGAGATATTTGCTTAGATACTAATAACAAAGACTTAGTTACCGTACCTATATAACTCCAGCATCCGTTGTTCATGTTCTGCATCGTGTTTTATCAACACAGTTGACGTGCGATAACCTTAATACTGAACGTGATGGCCTTTGGGAACTCTAGTCATTCAAGTCCCTTTGCCTTAACTTTATACAACTCCTTCACTCGCATCATTATTGCCATCATTCTATGTCTTCACTGTTTATGTGATTGTGCGAGTTGCGAGAGTGTCCGCAAAACCTACATAGTCCACGTCAACCAACCTCCTCCCGACCACGTCGGCTCGCATCGGGACTGGCACGAGAACCTGCTTTCGCAGCTCAGCATCAGCACTAACGGTGGACCGGCGGAGTCAGGATTGCTGTACTCATACATCCACGTCTTGAGTGGCTTTGCTGCAAGGTTGACAGATGAAGAAATGGAGGCGATAAAGAACATAGACGGATTCGTTCACGCGGAGCCAGACAAGGAGCACTCCCATGTGCACACCACCCATAGCCCAGCCTTCCTTGGGCTGTATCCCGGTCGGGACGGTTTCTGGGGCGGCGGCGCTGGGTACGGGAGGGGTGTCATCATCGGATTAGTGGACATAGGCGTGGATCCGACCCACCCTTCGTTCAACGACGAGGGCATGCCACCTCCGCCAGAGCGGTGGAAGGGTAAGTGTGATTTCCGCGACAAATCCCTCTGTAATAATAAACTCATCGGAGCAAGGTTATTCGACAGCCAGAACAAAACTGGAAGTCCAGAGCCCTTCGACGACAATGGCCACGGTACGCACACGGCAGGCACCGCCGCCGGGCGATTCGTCCCTGATGCCAGCCTACTGGGCAGTGCCAGTGGCACGGCCGCCGGGATTGCCCCTGATGCATGGGTCGCCGAGTACAAGGTTGGCCACGTAGGGGGCCGCCGTTTGGCCGACTCAGATCTGATGGCGGCAATGGACAGCGCCGTGGAAGACGGCGTGGACGTGTTGTCATTCTCTATCGGAGGTCTACAGCTCGGACCCCTTTACAACTCTTCCGCAGCGATTGCCTCCTTTGGAGCAGTTCGGAAGGGCGTGTTCGTCAGTGCATCCGCAGGCAACAGCGGGCCTACAATTGGAACACTTGCGAACACCGCCCCTTGGATGCTTACCGTTGGCGCAAGCACCATGGACAGGAGGATACGGTCCGTAGTGGGGCTAGGAAATGGAGAGCAGCTTGAAGGACAGTCGGCATACCAACCCACAAATTTCACCTCTTCCTTCCTCCCTCTCGTTGGCGCTTTGTCATACTGTGACAACCTTACACTGCTGCAGAGTGTTGATGTAAGCGGGAAATTGGTGGTTTGTTCTTCAGATCTAAGTGTCGATGACATTGATGAGTTAGGCCAAAATGTCCAACAAGCAGGTGGAGCAGGTATGATCTATATAGGTTCACAAAATGATGGGTTGGTCACCGATGCACACGCCGACTTAATCCCCACCTCGCATATAAGCAGCTTTGATTTGTTTAGGATTGCTGCCTATTGGCTATCAGCAAACCTAACTGGAGAAGATGCCACTGCATCCATCATATTCAAAGGCACAGAGATCGGTTTAGGGGTGTCTTTCTCTGCTCCAGGAGTGGCGCCCTTCTCTTCGAGAGGACCGAGTATAGTGAATCCTGGCATTCTGAAGCCGGATATCATCGGTCCTGGCGTGAATATTTTAGCTGCATCTCACAAGCCAGTGGGTCCGTTTCCTTTAAAGCCGGCTTTTAACATTAAGTCTGGCACGTCCATGTCCTGCCCGCACCTCAGCGGCGTAGCTGCTCTACTGAAAGCCGCCCACCCGAACTGGTCGCCGGCCATGATCAAGTCTGCCATGATGACGACGGCGGAGCTCAAGAACCTCAAGGGAGGACCCATTGCCGACCTGCTGGAGAACAGACCGGCCGACTTCTTCGCCACCGGTTCGGGTCAAGTAAACCCAACTAGGGCAACCAAACCTGGCCTAGTGTATGATATCAAGATCGACGAATATGTTTCCTACCTTTGCGGTCTCGGCTACACAGACAAACAAGTCAGCATGATCACAACAGAACAGACTCGCTGCTCTGCATACAAAGCCATAACGGAAGCCGATCTCAACTACCCTTCGTTGACGGTGGACTTTAGCTCTCCCACCAAGTCTAGTTACTCGCAAACCTCAAATCATGTCACTAGGACAGTAATCAACGTTGGACAACCTGTCTCGTCATACAAGGCGCGCATCATCCGACCGCCCAGTGTTCTTGTAACAGTCCAACCCGAGACCCTCCACTTTACGGAGGTTGGTCAGCAACAGTCTTTTGTGGTGGTGTTTGAGCTTAGCCGTACAGAGCCACCGGCGACGTGGTTCTCCGAGGGCCTCCTGACGTGGGTATCTTCTGATGGGAAAATTACCGTCAATAGTCCTATTTCGGTTCTGTTCGGGAAGCCGTCTGCCTAGTCATCTCATATACTTGTACCATGTGGTACACATCTCCTAGCTATTGATGTACGCACGTAAGGACACTTGTATAAGCGTGGTGTACATGGCAGTCTAACAAATTGCTATCTACTATGCTTATGTGTAATATAATAAATAAGGAAATCTACTATTTCCCTGCTCTACACGTTTGAGGAAAGACCCATACAAGCGTATAGTTCTCATCAAGATTGACGATTTACATATATTATTTAGACATAGATGCACTCTCTATGTCATTATTGTAATTAAGATCAGGTTAATTATTTTATTTTGTACAAAGAGGACCAAAAATTACTAAATGGAAAGTTTTCTGGATGTTGGAAAATCGGTGTCGGTAGCTTCCAGGAAAACCCAGGGAGGCAATGTGCGACCCACTGCCTCACACTATATAAGAGGTGAGAGGGAGTACTCTTCCACTTACCCACACATCTCACGATGCCACATAGGATTCCGTTACACCTCATCCACCTTTCTGTTATTTCTGATGAGCTGGCCACTCACAACAGCTGTGAGCCCAAGGGAAGATTTTGGGACTGGCCGCACAAGATATCTACATAGAGGACTACCGTGCTACAATAGGAGTTGAGAGAGAATTCATAGGTATCCCATAAATGGGTCTAAATCGTCTGTCCCCATTCATTCCTCTGTCTTTGTCCCAATTAATCTTGACTGTGCATTCCAAATCGGTCTGCCAATGCAAAGCACGCTAATCTAGTTAGGACATTCACGGCTGAGATGCCGGGGGATAGACACTGATACATACATTAGGTACAGAAGATGTGATCCGCCCAGGCCCCCTCATGTTTGCAATAATCCCATAAAACCTCCTGATCTATCCAAAATCCCAAATAACCCCTACTGTTATCTCGAAATTCCAAACACCCCCTGTCGTTACCAATTGCTTAACATCAGCTTAGAGAATCGTTGTTACATTTTTTCTTTCTTTTATTCTTTCTATTAACTGATTACCACGTATTACTATTACTAAAAGTCAAATATGATCATATTCTTCTCACATTGATACTTAACTATACGTATAAATTGGGTCCCAATTAAATATAAGTACCAACATTTTCGGTATTTATTTGTATTTTTTTGGTACTGAAGGATGCTTCTTGCATGACCATACTTGTAGGTGGTTTGTCTTGTTCGGATGGATCCTCCAACTAGCTAAGTCTGCACCCACTAGCACAAAGGTCCTTCAAGAAGTACTTATTTGTAGTTAAAAATTATATTGAGAATTATATAATATAATAGCTATATAATATATATTTTTGTGTCAACGAACCCTTTCTCTCTTGGGATGTCAAATTTCCATTTTTAGATCAATTTTGGATAAAAAATAAAGTTGATTGGATTTTGTGACCGTCTATATTTAACTTAGACCAAAATTTCAATCTCTTGATCCAAGTCAAAACTGACTTAAATTTAGAATAGGAAATTGACTTGATTTATCCATGACCACAACCCAAATTTTGATAAGTCAGTTAAACAAGAGGTTATGCATTCAAATCCAACAAACATAAATCTAGCGTACGACACACCGCCATGAGTAAGCTCGGTGAGTGCATTTTACGCTTGTTACTATAATAAGGTGGGTTCATCAACACACACAAAATATATTTTAGACTGTGAAATTATATATTTGAAACAATTATGTTCAATTATAAATAAATGATATAAATGATGTGTTCACAATAAACTAGGATCCAACTAAATACGAGTAGCACAAACATATTTTTTTCTATTTGAAATGTGATTCAAATTTCATAATAGTATTTTTCATATGGTCTATTAATAGTTAAGTATTACTTTATAATAATACAATCATGCATACTAAAGTCGTGTGTGATAGTCATTTAATTAGAAGTCAAACGAAATACAAAAAAGCTACTCCATCAGCTTCCGTATGTTCCCTGATAACAACATGGGGTTATTTTGGATTTTGAGATAACAGTAAGGGCTTCTTTGGAATTTTAGATAGGTGAGGGGGTTTTACGAGATTCTTGCAAATAGTGAGGGGTATAGGGAGAAAACTAAAAAATCATCCACCAATTCTCTTTTCCTTGCTTCTTGGCTCCACTATCTTCCTTATCATCCCTTCCTCATTGCTGCTTCAAGGTTCCTCAATGTGAAAGGTAAAATGGTATTAGAGTAGTAAAAGGCATAGTTTGACATTCTCCATTAATTATAGAGTATTTCCTACCCTTCCATCTTAATCCCGACAAGTTGATGAAAGATCTAGAGGGGGTGAACATAGGTTTTGGAACTTTAAATTTAATAAAAAACTTAAGGCAAAGGAGGAGGAAAGAAAGAAAAGACTTCGATTTAAAGTGGTTCTAACCTTTGAATCAAAGGTTGTTAGTCCACTACCCAACTATTTCCAATTGGAATTTTAAAAATGATTTATTTTATTTACCTCACATGAATGTTCCAACAAAAGACAATCACCTTCTACTCGAAGTAGCCTTCACCCTGAACTAGCTTTCTTGAAGTAACCTCAAATAACCTTGGAGCAGCCTTCACCACCTTGAAGTAGCTCCACCACCTTGAGATAGCCTTCACCTAGAAGTAGCTCCAACCTCCTTTGAAGTAGCCTTCTTGAAGTAACAGCAAGCAACATATACTTCCTTGAAGTAGCTCCACCTCCTTGAGATAGCCTTCACCTACAAGTAGCTCAAACCTCCTTTAAATTGCCTTCTTGAAATAACCTAAAACAAACCTTGGAGCAGCCTTCTCTTTGTTGAAGTAGCACCAAGAAACCTCCTTTCAACAACCTCCAACCCTAGGAGTAGTCAAGAAGAACAAAGTACAATATAAAAGAAATGGATTGGAAGACAGAAAATACTTATCCAATGAAGTACAACACTTTGATCATATATCAAGCATTTAGATCTCCTATCCACTTCACATGATCATGTCTATATGTGGTGTCTAGGAGATTGTAGCTATAGGACACACCCCTAGAGCACAAGGAAGAAGATAGTAAGTGAATCTTAGCTTTGTTGCTCTCAGTAATGAATGCTTAAGTGTAGCTTGGATGCTTTAGGCATCCTAAGGCCTCTCCTATTTATAGGAATAGTTTGTAAGTACCTAGGGACGTTCTAGGGAGTCTCTAGAGTATTCTTAGTGCTTAACTAACCGTTAGATGTATATTAATTGGCTAATAATTGCTAATTTGATTGCGCTTGAAAAGAACAATCCAGAACCATGCTTGGTCGACAAGTTTGTCGATCGAACTGTGTCTCAGTCGAGAATTTCTTTGACTGAGCCTAGGTTTAAGGTAAAAGTGTTGCAATGTCTATTTTTAACTTCCAACTACCAATCACTTAGTCTAAGAGTCACAAGCTTTAGACCGAAGTTTGCTTGGTCGAGAATTTTTGATCGAATACTATTTTAGAGAACAAAAGTGTATGTTATTGAACAATGCTCATAATTTCGACTGAGGTGGTTCTCGGTCAGCAAAAACTATGACTGAGTGTGTCTCGATCGATAAATTTTTCAAGCGAGGGTGTCCCTATTTCAGAATTTTGAATCACCTTTTATGTGTGTGTTTCAATGAATTATGGTGACTCTAACTTTGGGGGGGGGGACTTATCGAAGGGTTATAAGTAGATAGGAAGATCTAACACTTGATTTATATGATGTCTAAGTACTACATTATATTTCTGTACAAGTGTTTACATTTGCGTACAATCATGAACATATATATAATTAAGCACATTTGATCTGTAATTTGCATTGATCTTCATCTTTCCACATAGTAGAATTTTCTTATTCCTTTGAAGCCTAAAAACTAAAATCACATGTTAGATCCACAAGTGTGAAATGTTTATCATCATCAAAACAAAGGGTACATTAATGTCCAATTTAGCCAACAATCTCCCCCTTTTTGAAGATGACAAACATTTCTAAAATATAATCAAAATAATTTAAATGAGATGAATTCCAAACCTGAGATTTACATGAGATGAGAATATTCACTTGTTTTCATAAAGTGTGTGCTAATTATTCCTAAAGAGATATGGAACTTAGCATCTATCTTTAAGGAATGTAGCATCAATTAATGTTAAGCCAAGAGAACGTGAAACTCCTTTATTTTGTTATATATTATTTCTCCCCCTTTGTCATTTCAAAAAGATAGCCATATAATAATTTTACTCCCCCTCAATATGATACACAAGTTGTAAAACAAAGTGATAGAAAACGTCCAATGAAAGCCACACGATAGATTTTTATTAACATGGTCATGTGAGCACAAACAAGCTCAAGTTCATTGATAACAACATAGGATAACAACATAAGCTTCACTATATGATTCATAAGTTGTACTACTCACTACATAGGATATCATCACTTGAAAGATTGCAACATTACATCAACCTCAGGATCTTTCCCAAGAAATGGAGCATCACCATAGTACTTGACAAGTGTTTGCCAATCAAGTGCACATAACTTGGTAAGAGCATATGCCTCTAGAAATGTAGGTGCTCAATCAAATCTGAAGTGGGAAACAATGTCCTGGAGTTACATGGCTGAGTATTGGGTATGGGAAAGATCATTTGAAGGTGGTTGTGGGACTTCAGTGTATTAGATTGAAGGGTTAAAAGGATAGAGACTCCCGGGATAGAGTGTATATGGATATGTGTTGGAACATTGGGAGACAAAGCTTGCATTCTTTAATTGAGGTAGGTCATGGCAAGATGATTGTAATCTAATTGTCTCCCAAGATGATAAGTATCCCCTTTAAGATAACACACATCATTTGCTAGATTTTCTATGGAGTAGCTAGGAGGAGTAGGAGGTGGAGGATTTGCTTCAATGGATTTCTCTCCTTTGGTCCTAGATCTCTTGTTTCCAAATTCAAGTACCATTTTACCAACAATGTTTTTGGTATGTTTTTGAGGATACCTATCACACTTGTAGTTTAAATTCTATAGGGTTTTTTCAAGGAAAAGTTAGATAATTTTGGCACACAATATCAACATAGGAAGGATTTTCGGAGAAGTCAAACATATTGGATAGGATAATTGGGATGAAGTTGACAGGAATGCTTTCTAGGATAGCATATATTAGACACGTCTTGAATTGTGGGATTTCAGTTTTGTTTGCTCTAAGTTAAATGTTATGGGAGATAATAAGGTTTACTACCCTAGATTCAGGGGTTAGAGATGTAACATAGTAAGTTTCTCTATTCTCATGGGATGAAGTATTACTAAGGAAAATGGCCTTTTTGATGTCCCCTAGGCTAATGGTATTTTCATCGATAGATTATTTTGGATATAGGGTTTCTGGTGGTTAGGTCTATGCAATCTCCATACTCCTCCTCATCCATACCTAGCATTTCAAGGATGTCTTTTCATAGAATAAAAAAGCTAGCCCTTCAACCATGGAGGTGAAGGAGAATGGTTCATTAGAATTCCTAGTGAGGTTAGCATAAAACTCATTGACAACTTGGGTGGACCAAAAATAGAAGGACGAAGTAAGAAACTCTGTTAAATGTTTCACCTTGAAGAGTTCGAGGAGATCAAGGAGCATGATGAATTTGCTAGTGTCCACCAGTCATCGAGGAAGAGGGGTCTTTGATGTGAGCTTGATCTAGCATTCTCCAGCAGCAACGTCATTGAAGGGAATGTCGTTGATGACGCTCAAGGCTAGAGTGACCATTCTTCCCTTCCTCACAACTACTTGCTTCTTCGAACCACAAGCTGAAGATGAAGACATCTTGAACAAATGGAGGTGGAAGAGGATCTATAGATGATAGTGTAAGAGTATTACTGAAGAGTAGCTCTAATGATCACTAGAAAATGGATGGAGAAGAAAGCAATCAATACGTGAATAGAATGGATGGATTGGGGTCCCTTTTATAGCAAAAAAGGGACCTGCTTGGTCGACGATGTCGTTGATCGAGGGACCAATGGATCTATTCTGATGCTCCTCACAACGGCTAGTTCAGTTGACTGTTTGAATTTTAAGTTTTGACTGTTGCAATGAGGATTCAGTCAAAATTATTTTCGATCGAGGGCCTTTTTGCAAAAGTTTTGGTTTGTGAAATTTCTAGAGGAAACTCGATTCAAAATGTCCTTGTCGGCCGAGTGTTCCACCCAGTGGAACTCGGTTGAGAATTTTGTGGACCTACTATCTTCTCGGTCCAAAATTTGATCGAACAAGAGACTGTGAGTAGTTTTGTTGAATTGATTTGAGCTTGTTTATGTGCTTGTTCATTCTAATAAATTATTGTGACTAACCAAATAACTAGTTCTAGAATTTTATAAAATAAAAGTAACATGAAATTCAAATAAGATAATTATTAAGAATTTTGTGAACATATATCAAAGAATACATCTTCTAAGGGAGTAATGAGTAACATCTTCATATTGATTACTTCAAAAAGAATGTCAAATTTTGTCGTAATTCAAAAATTCAGAATATATTGTCAACCATTTGTAAGGGGTGTTAAGTCTTGAAATGAATGAGATTCCTTTAGACTCATAATGAAACCAATAAATGTATCTCTAACCAAATACAAGGGATGTTAAGCCTAAATTGGTGTAGATAATTCAATTGAGAGTAAGATTAAATATAGATAAATTATATTCAAGATTTTTGTGAGCTCCCCCTTAATCTTATAACAAATGTGAGGTTTTTTAAAAAAATTAGGTATTTCAAATCATAATCATCTTTAAAATTAATTAAGTATGAGACAGTTTTTATAAGTAAGTTTCTTATGAACAAATTTTTTATGTCATAAACAATTTATTGCTTTCAAATAGTATCCATAAAGTTAAGAGTCTTACTATCATTTTTCCTTTTGATATTTTTCTATGAATCATGTCCATTGTCATAATACTTATGATGTAATTCTTTTATGCATAGCATATTTGAAAATTTTGTACCTATGCTAATAGTTTTAGCCTTAAAGCTTTCTCCAAATGTTACCTTATTTCCATTTGTGTGGAAAACTTCTCATTTACAATCAAATGGTTGTTGGGGCAATCTCTATAGACCTACAAAGTATAAAGTTTTGGTCCCCATATAGTGGTCCTTTTGGTTAGGATCATTTATTAAGACATTTTATATTTTATAACAACTAATTAGGAAGATTTTTGAAGGTTTTTGAACAACAAGGTTGAATATAGTCACAAGTTTATTGATTCAATAATGATCATTTTACAGAACAACACTCGGTCGACAGCTTCTTCGACTAGATGGATTTTTGGTCGAACCATTTGTAAGTTGGAATGATTTGTCAGAAGATATGATTTTGATAGAACATATCTTGTTCAACTATTTCTTCGACCAGAGAGAGTCTCGGTCAAAAAATTTGTCGAACGAGAAGGGTTATATGTGTTCTTCACTAAATTTATCAAGTTAAAGAAAAGAATTTAGTTATTTCCAATCAAATCATACAAGAATATGCAAGTTAAAGATTAGTTTAGTTGAGATAAGACAATCAGATTTTCAAATAAAGTTTGAGGTCAAATCTCAACTATGTATTCCACATATCTAAATTTATGGTTTTGGAACCCAAACTAGATCCTTACCCTTATTTTTCTTGTAAGGGCATGAAATGAATAATGTCTAAGATGTAAACAATAATGAAAGTAGATGAAATCAATTTAATTTCACCTTTTAACATTGCGGTCATGAGCTCGACTATTTTCAGGTTCATACATGACTTTGGTCTTGGGTACTTGTGACTTTCTAGCACTAGGTTTTTGATAGGATTTATCTTTTGGCACATAACCTAGGCCTCTCCTCCTAATTTGACTAGGAGACTCCTTTAGGATTTTATCAAGAATTTCATTGTTTTTTAAGCTACTAATATCTTTTTGCAACTTGGCAATTTCATCTATTTTCTTTTTAATGTCTAACTTTACTTGATCAAGATTAGATAACAATATATCTCTTTCTTTGAAAATAACATCATAATACAAATGAGTACATACAATAGGTTGAGTTTGAAGATCATTTATCTTAGCAAGCAATTCAACCTTTTCTTGGCAAAGCAAATTATTGTTGGTTTCTAGAACAAGCAAGTAAATATGATAATCATTAATAGATGATTTTGAAGTAGCTTTTTTAGACATAAGACTTTCTTTTTCAAAAGTAAGAGCATTCAATTTAGCATACAAATCTTCATTAGTTTTTGTAATCCCTTTTAATTTCCCATTACAATCAACATATTTATCATGTAATTCTTCAATACTAGTGACTAACTCTTCTTCAGATAAATCAAGAAGACTTACCTCGTTCTTTTCTTCATTTTTTGTTGCAATGAAGCAACTTACCTTGTCTTCTTTAGTCATCTACTTCATCTTCACTCTTTCTATCATCGCTTGAGTCATCCCAAGATGCCTTGTAGGCCTTTTCTTTCTTCTTAAGAAAAGATTTCTTTCCCTTCTTGATTTTAGGACACTCATTTTTAAAATGTCCCTCCTTGCCACATTGAAAGCACCTAAGGGAAGAAGAGGAAAGAGCACAAGAATTTCTGTTAGTTTTAAATCTTCTATATTGCTTTCCATTTACAATGAGTGCCTCCTCTTCACTATCTTCTTCACTTGTTTTATTACTTTCTTTAGTTGTCACCTTAAAAGAAATGTCCTTCCTTTTCTCCTTCTTGTGTTTGGTTGCCAATCTTTCTTCTTCTTCAGGAGTGACCTCATGAGTATCTAAATTACCAATGAGATGCTCCATCCTGAATGTGGTGAGATCATTAGCTTCTTCAATGGTCGTCACCATTGGCTTGTATTTTAGAGGCAAAGATCTAAGGATTTTAGACATCTGATCTTCTTCACTTATAGATTTTCCCAATGCAATTAAGTTGTTAACAATGGAAGAAAATATTGCATACATCTCATAAATAGATTCATTAGATTACATCTGAAATTGTTCAAATTTTTGTTTAAGCATATTAATTTTGATATTTTTAACTTGTGTAGTACCTTCATGTGTTATTGATAGTTTATCTCATATATCATAAGTCGTATCACATGAAGATATTCTATTAAACTCACTTATAAAAATAGAACAATATAGTATGCTTACCGCTTTTACATTTAATTGAAGTTATTTTACCGTATTTGGATCCCATGTTGCATATTCAGTTGTGGGAAGCATAAAAGGGGTAGACATCATCCTCCATAGCTCTAAGCTGATTCCTTAGAAGTAGAATTGTATTCTTCTTTTCCAATAGGTGCAGTTGCTTCCATCAAAGGGTGGTGGTCGGCTCACATTAGTTCCTTAAAGGTTGAGGTTGTAAAGTACATCGTCCCCCATTCTTCAAGACATGTTATGGCTCCTTAAACACCTGCTATGATACCAATTGAAAGATCTAGAGGGGGTGAATATAGCTTTTGGTACTTTAAATTTAATTAAAAACTTAAGGCAAAGAAGGAGTAGGAAACAAGGAAGACACTTCGATTTAGAGTAGTTCCAATCTTAGAATCAAAGGATTCAGTCTACTACCCAATTGTTTCCAATTGGGATTTTGAAACTATTTATTTTATTTACCTCACAAGTATGTTACAAAAAAATACAATCACCTTCCACTCGAAGTAGCCTTCAACTTAAGCAGCCTCAGCCTCCTTGAAGCAACTTTCTTGAAGTAACCTCATGCAACCTTGGAGAAACCTTCACCAACTTTAAGTAACTCCACCACCTTGAGATACTCTTCACTTAAAAGTAGCTCCAACCTCCTTTAAAGCAGCCTTCTTGAAGTAACCTCAAGCAACCTTGGAGCAACCTTCACTTCCTTGAAGTAGCTCCACTTCCTTGAGATAGCCTTCACCTAGAAGTAGCTCCAACCTCCTTTGAAGCAGCCTTCCTGAAGTAACCTCAAGCACACCTTGGAGCAGCCTTCACTTTGTTGAAGTTGCACCAAGCAACCTCCTTTCAACAACCTTCAACCTTAAGAGTAGTTAAGGAGAACAAAGTACAATATAAAAAAAATAGTTTGGAAGAAAGAAAATATGTATCCAATGAAGTACATCGATTTGATCCTATATCAAGCATTTAGATCTCCTATCCACTTAAGATGGACGTGGCTGTATATTGTGGCTAGGGGATTGTAGCTATAGGACACAACTATAGAGTACAAGGAAGAAGATAGTAAGTGAATCTTAGCATTGTTGCTCTCAATAGTGAATAGTCAAGTGTACTTAGGATGCTTTTGGTGTCCTAATGGCTCTCCTATTTATAGGAATGGTTTGTAAGTACTTGGGAACGTTTTAGGGAGTGTCTAGAGTGTTCTTAGTGCTTAACTAGTTGTTAGGTGTATATTAGTATGCTAGCAATTTCTAATTTGTTTCCGCTTGAAAAGAGCAATCCAGAACCCTGCTCGGTCGACAAGTTTTTTGAACGAACTATGTCTTGGTCAAGAATTTCTTTGATCGAGCCTAGGTTTAAGGCAAAAGTGTTACAACGTCTATTTTCAACTTCCAACTACCAACCACTCAGTCTAACAATCGCATGCTTTAGACCGAAGGTTGCTCAGTCGAGTATATTTTCGACCAAAGACTATTTTAAAGCACAAATGTGTAAGTTATTGAACAGTTCTCACAATTTTGATCGAGGTGGTTCTCGGTCGACAAAAACTTCGATCGAGTGTGTCTCGATCGACAAATTTTTTGACCAAGGGTATATCTATTTCATACTTTTGAATTACCTACTAAGTCTGTGATTCAATGAATTATGGTGACTCTAACTTTGAGGGGAAACCTTAGAGCCTATCTAAGAGTTATAAGAGGATAGGGAAGATCTAATGCTTGATTTTAAATGATTTCTAAGTACTTATACATTATATTTTTATACAAATGTTCACATTTGGATAAAATCATGAACATATATACAATTAAGCACATTTGATCATTAATTTATGTTGATCTTCATCTTTCCACTTAGTATAATTTCCTTATTCCTTTGAACCATGAAATACTCAAATAACATGTTAGATCCACAAGTGTGAAATGGTCATCATAAAAAAAGGGTATATTAATGTCCAATTTGGCCAATAGTTTTCTAAAGAAGTGAAACCACCTCCATACTAAAAATTTGAAGAATCAAACCTCCAATCAAACATACCCAATGGATATGTTGGAGTGGGTGGAAAATTTTCATATCTTAATAATGGTATTCAAAACAACCAAAGTATAGCAATGAAATAAAAACATGACTATATTCAATTTATAAGACAAGGTGACATCTTAAACTTACATCATAAGGATCCATGTAGAGGAAATCCTAGAGGCAAAGAGATGCCCATTGAATCATTTTCTAGCATTGGGATTGTGTATGCTCACATTGATCAAACAAGCACGTCAAATTCCTAGAGGCTAAGAGATGCCCATTGAATCATTTTTTTGATGCCAAAATCACTAGAACAATATCTCACTGGGGAGGTTGAGGACCTCAATGACAAGAAACAAGAAAAAAGGATTGGGGCAAATATAGTGGTTAATGGATAGATGGAGGAAGAAAATTTCAAGTAGAAAAGGGGATGTTCTATGAGGTTAAAGGGAGTATAAGTATGCAGTGATTAGAGTTTATTTTAGGTTTCATAGTTTTCATCCTCATTGGATTATGATTAGGAGAAGGTAAGGTGTTTAAAAAGTTATCCTAGTTCACCAAATGAGTTCCTACCAACTACTAGTGAGATTAGATTGTTGAGAAGAAGTTTTTGAGAAGAGAATTTTTAGTCGTGGCCTGAGGAGGTGATATATAGTCGATGATACTATTCCTCCTCCCCTGTAATGAGTGGGAGGTACGAGGCGATGCAATTCCCCTTAGATCTGGACCCAAACTTGGGAACCTTATCCAAGGGTTAACATTGACCAATCCCATTGATCCATATTTTCATAGATAGCCAAGTCAAAGAGAAAACATATAATATTTTTTTATTTTAGATTTAAGAAAATAAAATAAAAGAAACATTATATAAGTGTCACACTTCCAAGAAAAATGCAATTTACGTTAGAGTCATATATTTAGGAATAGAGCATGAAGAAATGTTTTAAATCCAAATAATAATATTTGATCATAAATTAAGGAAGATGATGATTGTTTAAGCAACCCTATGTTTTATATCAAGTGAGAATCAATATTTATATCTTAGTGTAGTAACATATGATCAATTATCATCGAAATTATGAAGTGGGATTAAATAGTGGAATATATATAGATTAAAGGGTACATATGTAATTAGAGTAATGAATACGGAAAATTCACTTTAATAGACCCTCGCTCCATATAAGTAATTCAGTGACAACCTGGAAATTCACACTCTACATATGACTTATACATTTAACCTAGCTCTTGTCATCAAATTCATATCAAGCTGTTATGTGTATTGATGCACTTTTGGTCCATCTAGTATGCATATATCACCTTGGTGATACTCATGTTGATAAAGATCAAGTTTAATTTCATATCATACACCTTTTCCTTTCACTTGAATTTTGATGATATCCTTGTAAAATTTTGTATCCTATTCTTGTTCTCATGTTGTAGAGATTTCTCTCACAATTCCAATGCACCCAAGTTCAATTTTAGAGCTCGGACGCAGAAGTTATGCCGAATTGATTGGATATGCCTTGAAACCCTAAATTTCTAAACATATACACATCTTTTTTTACCTTGGGCTGACCACCCCATTAGTGGGCGTCCAGATGTGGGAAACCCACTCTTTCCTCCCGTGTCTTCCCAACAATCTATGAGTGCCTTGATGGGCCAATCAGGAGGTCAAGAATTCTACACGAGGAATCTCATCCCTCAAATGTTTTTCGGATCAAGCCCCTCATCTAATGGCCACAAAATGTTCTCCAACCTCTGTACACATTTTCGGTGACAATGCCACCAAGCACCAACTCCTCTTCCTTTCCCCGCTACTTTGGCACAAATCGGTGCCCTCTTTATCTATATAATTGCTCCCCTAAGTTGTTGTATCCTTTTTCTCTGCTTTGGCACAAACCCTAACACCCTAATTTGATACTTGTCTTCCATCTCCTTCCAGTGGAGTCGCCGGCATCCCCTTTGGGCTTTCCCGCCCTAGTCCCAATCAGCGGTTAAGATGGGCAGGGGAAGCTACGAAGCACTTCCCCAAGCCAAGACGGCTAACTCCCACTCTCCTTTGAGGCCCAAAGACGCTCCCCTTCCACGCTTCGGTGAGTCTACCTCCATAGGTTATTGTTGCTTTGTACAGGCTAAAGGATGGGCGAGAAGACACGTGCTCCCCTCTCTCTTTTGCATTTCCCCCTTGGGTCACCCTCCCTCTCTGCCAGTCTAGCTCTTCTCGGCAAACCACAGCATGACACCTGACCCCGGTAGAGACCCCGCTCCTCCTTGTGCCCGACTACAGCCAACGCGCCCAACACCTTCTATCGACCAACAGTGGTCCCAAACCACTTGCCATCAGTCCTAATCCCAGGAAGCCACAGGCCCTCATTGGGATGGGTACCCAACCGTAGGACAGCCCTCCAACACATAGGACAATGACCCAAGTTTGGCCCAAACAAGGGTAATTTACCCTAAAAACTCAAATTTTATGATAAGTTTCAAATCCCCATATCTCCATAACCTCAAGGGCATATACCATGATGCAATATATCATTCTATTAAAAAAATCATCTTTCTAATGATGCCAACATCTCTTGATAGTTTTGTATCTGTCATCCCTATTTTAGTAAAGATGTTGCCTATGATCTTATGTTTGTTAATGAACCTAAAATCACCCACTATCTGATCATTGATGACATCTAGGCTTTCATATCTCTTACATCAGTGAACTATAAGTATCTTTTACAATTATGTGTTCTTAGGCCATTTAAATGATCCCTAATGTATAATTTGACCCTAAATGGTTATTCCTGACCCAAAGGATGACTTCTTCAAGTGAGTGTATGTTATGATTTGATCAAGGCTTAAGATCTACTCTAAATTATTATCATATGATCTTTCAAACTTGAAATATGTAAATATTATGAGGATTTAAGATATGTTGTTGAACTATCATGCCTCTTGCCATGATTGTCTCTTAAACCCTTATGTGCCTAGTTTGTGCATTAAAATGACTAAGTTGATTTAGTTGTGCCCACATGATGAAATGTGAATGTTATGCTATCCCATGCTCTATCATGTTTAAATTATTAAACTTATCACACTAGTAACACTAAATACCAACTTGACCTAACCTATGTTCTTTTATGATCTTATGACTTGGAAATTTCAATCTATTACATGGAATGAATCTAAAATTACTTTTTATGATCTTACATAATTAAACCTCGGTAGTAATCTAAATCTCATGTTTCCTTGACTCCGAATCAGAAATGATCTCATGTTTATATCTAATCTAATGTGGATGGTTCACTTAGATCTAGGACAAAATGTTGATCCATGGACTATGATTGAATAATGACATGCATGTTTGGATGTTGGAAACTATCTTTGATCTATTCCAAACCTATGACTAAGGGAAACATCAACATAAACCCTAGTGAACTAAAACACCATGCTATAACATTTCCTTGTGAGGTACACTTGGTTTGGATAATCTCAAGGATCTGACTCATGAATCATAACTTAAAAGTTGCCAAAGATCAGTTGTACTATGGACTCAAATGAAACACCAATGTGTATTCTTGAATCTAGAAATGGGTACATATCTCTTATATCCATGTTTAGCATCTTTATATATCTTGCATTATTTCTTTTACAAATATACTACATGTGTGAAATAAAATTATGAGATCCATTCTAGGGATGCAAACCTAGGTCTACTCGCCTTCGGCTTTATAGCCATTAGGAGTATGGACTTAGGGTAACAAAGAGCTCTGTGACAAATGGTATGATAGATATACACGTAGGCCTCTATATATGTTTAAGGAATAACACATATTCAGAACCCATGGAGGACTAAAATCCTTTCTTTGAAGTCTAGAGAGTCTTCTAGTATCTCATATATTCTTTAAGACCACCTAAGCCACCCAAGTAAATAAAGATAAGTTAGTTTTCTTATCTCCTCATGTGATACATCTCTGTTGACTATTTATCACATGATTTCTCAATTTTAGGTAGCTTACTCATGAGGAAACTAATATTGACTTGAACTAATGAAAGTTGATTAAGAAGATAATACCATGTTGTTATCTTAATCTGAAAACCCTATTGGAGGTATAAAATTACTCTTGAATGTGATGTACTCATGCGTAAATCTTATAAAAACTCTACATTACAAGATTAGATATAAGTGCTTACTATGTGGAATGATCACGCCATGTCACGACTACACATTTTGAACCCTAGATTATGACGTGAAAACTAGTTACAAGAGGAAACTCCTTGATTGACTATTATCCCTCTTTGTAGACTCAATTTGAATAATATGGGCGACCTAGATCTCAATATTACCCAATTATGCTCAAACTCTTGAGTTCTCAATTCGAATTCTTGATCTCCAAAATCTACCCTCATACTGATCTTTTAAAGAAGGGGATGAACTTATGACATTGATCTCACAAAATCTAGAAATAAAGTTTCCATATCAATGATCTTGACGTCTGACTTGTGAGCTTGTGAAACACGATTTGATAGTTAATACCCACCCTAATAAGATATGCTTGATAACTCATGACCAATGTAGACTACTGTGCTAGGTTAGGGTGGTAGTTGACTTGTGACTCCCCTAACCTAGGTCACACCCCCATTATGATTACCTATAAAATGTCATCTTGTTGGTTATTTAGAGAATGGGAAAGTGACCCCTTCCACACGACTTTGATTTCTTGACATAAGTTTCTACTAGGTAAAATCCATGACAACATTGATGCTCAATCTTGAATCTCAATCTAATGATGATCTCAAAATATGATAGTGCAGACTATAGTTAGTGGTTAGGTTCCTATAAAGATCTAGGCATAGATCATTCACCAACCATGTATACCATGAACATAAACTTGATCTTGATTCTGTGAAATGTTGAATAATGCTTGAAATGTTTTTTTTATTATGGCTCGATTGTAGTATATGGATGAATGATCACCCTTAGAAGGTTTAGTCAATCAATAAGTTTAGAAATTGAGGTAACCTCAAATGTCACCTAATGTTTGCAGTGTTAAGTATACAAAGTATGAAGAACATTTATTGAGTATAATCCTATAAACCCAACTATGCCATCTCTAAGGGACTGAGGAAAAGTCACTGAGGAAGTGGTTGACAGTAGGTGACCAAGCCTAGGAGGGAAGGTCACCAAGAGGTCAAGCCTAGGAGGGAAGGACAACATGAAGACCAAGCCCAGGAGGGTAGGTCGCCAAGGGGGTCCAGCCCAGGAGGGAAGGCCAAAATAAAGACCAAGCCTAGGAAAGTAGGTCACTGAGAATACCACATCCAAGAGGGAAGATCACCATGAGCCCAACGTTGGGCCATAAAGCAAATGATGTGCACCCTAAGAGATGGAAAAATATGAGTTTTAAAAAATATATGTTGTTGGAGGAACCTCAAGAATAATGAGAATGCCATCTCAACCTTAGGAAGGGTAGATCCCTAAGTCACCCCTAAGGTCTAAAACAAGAATCTAAACACTTTCTTCCAAATGTTCAGATCTGTGACATTAATGTCATAACTTGACTCTCGATATTGAATGATGAAATCTTGACTCATGATGAATGATCTTGGTAATGATTTGGCTCCTACGATCACCCTATTTGGATCTTGAGGTCACCCTCAATATATGATTAGTGACTTTCATGTTTCAAAATCTCAAAAATGTAAAATGATGATTATGTTAACTCACTCGACTTATGACTTAGGGTTAAGCTCCATGTGTCTCTAGTGGGCCCTTCCATTGATCTTGATGTTTGTCTCGAATTATTGAAATATGAAATCTCAATCATGGATGTAAACACCTAGACCAATGTAGAATCTGGAACCCTAAATGTTGGGAAAGAATGTCATGCCTTACTCGTGAACTCTATATGATTGTCTGTAAATGTGATCTCTCCAAATTTAGTGATATATATGATACTCTCTCCAAAATTGACGAATCATGTGATAATACTGATCTATGTGTCTATATGTTGACCATGATGCTCAATTTCTCAATTTTGGAATTGGATGGTCTAGTAGTGATACCTTATGAGAATATATGAAAATTTTGGACATTGAATAGGAAAAATTCAATCTCGATTGATGTCTTGATTTAATTTTGGGGACAAAATTCATTTCAAGGTGGGGAGGATGTGACAACTTGGAACTTTGCATATGACTTATACTTTTGACCTAGATCTTGTTATCAAACTCAATATCATGTTTGTATGTGTATCGATGCACTTTTGGTCCATCTAGTATGAAAATATCACCTCATTGATACTTGTGTTGATAAAAACCAAGTTTAATTTCATATCATACACCTTTTATTATAACTTGAATTTTGATGATATCCTTGTAAAATTGTGTATCCTATTCTTGTTTTGATGTTGTAGAGATTTCTCTCACGGTTCCAACACATCAACTTTCATTCAATTTGAAGCTTGGATGCAGAAGTTATGCTTAATTGATTGGAAATGCCTTGAAACCCTACATTTCTAATCTTATACACCTCTCTTTGTTACCTTGGGCCAGCCGATTGAGGTCCATTAGTGGGCATCCGGGTGTGCTTGGCCCACACTTTCATCCCTTGTCTTCCCAGCAATCTGTGAGTGCCTTGATGGGCCAATCAAGAGGTCGAGATCTCTACGAGAGGAACCTCCCTTAGATGCTTTAATCTCAGATCTAGCCCCTCATCTAACGGATACTAAATGTTCTCCAACCTCTGTACGCACTGCCAGTGGCAATCCTGCCCATGACCAACTAATCCTCTTTTCCCTGCCACTTTGGCTCAAATTGACGCCCTCTTCCCCTATATAATTGCTCCCCTAAGTTGTTGTATCTTTTTTCTCCACTTTCCCCAAACCCTAACACCCCAATTTGACACTTCTCTTCCACCTCCTTCCAGCGGTGCTGCTGCAATCCCCTTTGTGATTTCCTACCCTGGTCCCTATCGGCAGCTAAGATGGGCGTGGGAAGCTGCAAAGGGCTTCCCCGAGCCAGGACGACCAACTCCCGCTCTCCCACGAGGCCAGAAGACCCTCCCCTTCTGCACTCCAGCGAGTCCCGTCGCTGCAGGTTGGTGTTGCGCTGTGGGGGCTAAAGGCTTTGCGAGAAGATAACATGTGCACCGTTTGATACCAATCTAAGGGCTGAGAGGGCTCTCTCCAATCCCCTCTCTTGCTCACCATTCCCCCCCGGCTCATCCTCTCTCTCTGCCAGTCGGGTGCTACTTAGCAAACCATGACGTGACACGTGACCCTAGTAGGACCTGCGCTCCTCCTCGCGCCTGACTGCAGCCGACACCTTCATCGGCCAGAAGCTGTCGCAAACTGCTCGCCATCACTCCAGATCCCTAGAAACTGTGGGCCCTCACTGGGATAGGTACCCAGGCGGGGGACGAGCGCTCTAGCGCACACGCCAGCAGCCCAGGTCCGGCCCAAACGAGGGTAATCTGCTCAAAAAACCCAAATAATTAGATCAATTTCAAAACCCCATATATCCCTAACCTCAAAAGAAAATACCAAAATGCAATATATCATTTGTTTAGAAAAATGTCATCTCTACAATGATGCCACCATCTCTTGCTAGTTTTTTTATCTTTCATTCTTGTTTTAGAAAAGATGTTGCCTTATGATCTTATGTTTGTTAATCATCCTAAAATCACCCACTATATGATCATTAATGACCTCTAGGCTTTCATATCTCTTAAATTAATGAACTATAAGTCTCTTTTACTATTATGATTCTTCTGCCAACTAAATGAACCATAATGTATACTTTGACCCTAAATGGTTATTCTAGACCCAAAGGATGACTTCTTTTAGTGAATGCATGTTATGATTTGATCAAGTCATAAGATCTACCGTAAATTATTATCATATGACCTTTCAACCTTGAAATCAATAAATATTATAATGATTTGGGATATGTTGTTGAACTGTCATTCCTCTTGCCATGATTGACTCTTAAAACCTTATGTTCCTAGTTTGTGCATGAAAATGACTAAGTTTATCTAGTTGTGCCCACATGATGAAATGTGATTGTTATGCTAATTCCATGTTCTATCTTGTTCAAATCAGTAAACTCATCACACTTGTAATACTAAATACCAACTTGACCTAACCAATGTTCTTTTATGATCTTATGACCTGGAAATTGGAATCTATTGCAAGTAATGAATCTAAAATGACTTGTTATGATCTTACGTGATAAAACCTTAGTAGTAATCTAAATCTCATGTTTCCCTAACTCAAAATTAGAAAGGTACTTTTAGGTTTTAACATTTGAAGGATAAGAATAGTATTCCCCATCATCATGTGGAAGATAATTATGCTCCCATTAAATCTTTTGTAATCACAAATTTCATCTTCATTCTGATCCAAGTAAAACCCTTTGACTATCTTGTCAAATAGAAGATTCCAGCTCTGAGATGCTTGTTTCAATCCACATATTGACCTTTGTAGCTTATAGAATTTATTTGTGTTAATAGATTTATAAACCATTAGGCTGTGTCACAAAAACACCCTCATAATTATTCCAATTAAGGAATGCAGTTTTAACATCCATATGTCGAATCTCAAAAACAATCTAAGTTGCAATAGTAAGCATGATCCAGATGGATTTAACCATGGTAACTGGTGATAGACTTCATCACGTTCAACATCTTGAACTAGTATGAAACTAGATTTTTATCGTAAAAATTTATATGTAATTTAGCACATAAAGTATATAAAAATTGTATAAAAACCAAATAGAAGTATAAAAAGAATATATACATGTAAATTGTACATAAGTAGTAAAATATACAATATGTGTACTTAAAAAATCAATTTTTTGTAGATTAATAAATACAATAGTTGCACCACTAATTTTTTATTATACATATTAATTGTGTAATTACGTATCATGGTAAATCATATATTCTCATATACAAAATGAAAACCACATCATTTTTTGTTATACATTTTGTCCATCCGCTCCTACAACAACTCTCAAGTACAAGTTAATACAAAACTTTAAATTTAAAAAAAGATCCAAGAGATTGTTAAATTTGAAAGTTTTGTGCTAAATATTTTTAAAAAATAAATATGGACTTTTACGAATTAGTCTTTTATTTTTATTTTGTACATTATCTTCCATATGCTACCAAAGAAGTATCATGGGAGTTCAAATTCAAAATATTCTTGAAAAAGAATATGGATAGGTTTGTCAATCATATGTTCAAACTTGTGAACCACAATCCATTTGACCACAAAAAATTGATTCTAGTGTTAATATTCTAGGTGTGTTCTAGATTCTATTTTTCTTACAATTTGGATCAATTAGGATTTTAGTTTTCAATAGATGTTATGCTTATGGACTTGGAGAAATCCAACTCTAGGTCGATTCCTGGGTAGACTTGTACAAAATGTAAAATATTCAAAACCCAAATTATTCACATCCATTGTATACAATAAGAAAATAGAGTTTAGGTCCATTCTCAAGTCATCAATGGATTCTAAATTTAGTAATATGAATCAATTAAAGTTGGATAGAGAAATGTTTGAATGTCATTCAGTTCTTGGTTTGTCCGCTTAAAATTATATTCAACATTTTATGACCTAGATATGATCTGAACACAAAATTTTGACATCTTCAAATTGAGGATTGGTAAACTTTGGGTTAATCTTAATTTAAAGGATTAACTTAATTGAAAAGTTAAATACATAAAACAATAATGTCAGGCTAAAGGCACAACAAAAGATACATGTTTAAGGCTACATGACCGTGTTAAGGGTAGCAAATAAACTATTTTATAAGCCATTTCATGTAATATGCAAGCTGAAATCAATTAGTGCCATTTTGTGCGGCTTGCAAGCCATTGAAAACTTTATCTTTGGGTTTGCAGAAGGGAGATGATCTCACATCTCTAATGAAATAACGACATAGTGGTTATGCATCAAGTTTTCTAGTGGAATCTGCGTTTGGTAAGCAACATTGTCAATAGTGTACTAGTTTTTCCGTATTGAAAGAGCTGGCATTGTAGCTATTTCCCATTTACCTTCCACCTTCATGTAACGAAACCCCCATTTCTAGCTAAATTTTTGAAAAACTAATATTAAGTATGGCAACATTGTTGTTTTGCAATTTTTCTTTTATCGGTTGATGGTAAACACATTCTAGAAAGTTATGTGGTACAAATTTTATGGAACTATATGTTTTTGGAAGTAATTAAAAAACATGTCAATTGGTGACATGGTTATTATCTGAACAACAATACACGTAACCCAATATTACACCATATTCTATACCCATTGTCTTGGGGAAAATACTCCTTATTGCAAGGTTCTTACCAGTGACTTGAGATATTAAGGAGAAAGAGAAACTTCATCTTGGAAAGGGGAATATTCTACATGCACACTTTATGTAAGGTTCAAGACTTATGGGAGAGAGAAAGCAATTTTCAACTTGATTTATATAAACATAAAAATAGTTTATTAGAATGAACTTTAGTTTGTATAGATAAAGAGATAATAGTTGGATAATTGTAACAACCCACTTTAAATATCACATACGTATCACTGAGAGGAAGCATTTTCACTCAAGGTGTTATCACTGTATGCTGATCTTTGTAAATTGAATAAATGAAACACTTTGCATTGAATGAAATCTAATTGATACATAGTTCTTGGCATAAAAAAAGCTACATCATACACATCTATGAAATCTAATCTACTTGGTAACATGACTAAACACAATGTAAATTATATCTAAACCTCTAGATCGGTTTAATAAATGGCGCCCCACCATTTAGTGGTATTTGACACTTTATAGGACATAAAACAAAATTTGAAAACCTCATAGTCTTTAATTGTACTTGACTATCTTCACTTGCTCCAAGTCCTGTGGACATCACATCCCCAGACATGCAAAACAAAAATAATACTAGTTAGTGGTATTTGACACTTTATAGGACACAAAATAAATGTATCTTGACTTGAAACATATGGACATAAACTTGAAAATGGATTATCTTAAGCATTCATGAGTCATTAATAACATGAAGAATTGGACAGTAAATATATGCATCTCTCTATGACACCCACTTAAGAGCACATAATTTCTAGGAAATCCCTTGATTCTAGGAAATCCCTTGACAGCCTCTTGAGGTCCATGATTCAAGAATCATATAAAAAGTTTCCAATTATCTTAGCATTATCTTTACCAGGATTTTTGAACTTTAACATGATGGAATTTCTCCCTCATAATGTCATGATGGGATTTCTCCCTCTTAAATCATAATGGTATTCCTACCTCTTAATGTCTTAATTGGAATTTCTCCCTCATAATCCATAATTGGGTTTCCCCTTCTTGCATGATTCATTAATCTTAACCATAATCATAATAAGGGTTTCACTATACACTATAATTAAACAACCAACCAAACAATGATAGATACACATCATGTATTCTTAGAAACCATTCAAAATTTCATGAAACAAAATAATGTACATAGCCATAAAATAAACATTCAATAAACAAAATTACTTGTGCCAAATACGCATGGCCTGCTTACCTTTGATACTGATGATTTCTTTAATGTGATCTCAATTCCTTTTTCAATAATCACCTATACATCAACAAATTTTTTTAAGTCCACATGTAGTTCTTCTTTTCATCTTAAATATCAAACCCCTATCTCCTTAACCTTTTATAGAAAAATATGATTCTCTATAATATATCAAACTCTAATGTAAAACCATGATATAAATCTTGGTGTTGAATGTATAACAAAACTCACAATATATAATCATTGTAGCACTCATACTCAAATAAGACATAACAAATCACACAATGTACTATATGCAAACATATTAACCTATGATCAAAATGAAATCTTCATATTTAATTATATGTCTTTGATTACTTTGATTTGGTTGAAATCAAAAATAACTACTAAAAACTCTGTTCTATAGCATTAAGCGTATATGTATTATAATATCTCATGAATATCTACAACAACATTGTATAATATCCTCTTGAGTAAAAAACCACATGCCAATTTAAAATAGTATGTAGCCTCATCAAACCTTTGAAAATAATAATCAGAACATGTAAAAGGGTATGGGTAAAAATATCAAATAATTCCATAGCCAAACTATGAGTGGAACATCAAAATACCCTTATTAGAATTTACATCAAAAACCTTAGTAAAACTTCAAATTAGGATGATCAAACTTTGGAATCATGGAAAACACATGAAAATATACTTATCATAAAACATGCATTAGTTTCGAAAGTTGTTTGCTATTTTAATGCATAAAATGAGAAAATCATATATATATTTCAATACATATAAAATATTAAATAAAAAACTTCAATATCATCCTCTAAACAAATTTCTAGGACATAGTACACTCAAACTTCTTTCTAGTGGTATCTTTAATTCCCTAAATGGATTCATAGAACTGTCAAAAAACTATTTGTTACCCTAATCCTACACTCCCGATGGCTACAAAGCCAAAGGTGAATAGACTTGGGTGCCCATCCGTAGAATGGTACATATATCTCACACAAGTAATATATATGCAAAATTAGTAACAATAAAATATAATAAGACACTAAAGGGGATAGAGAAGAGTGTACCCATTTCTATATCATGTACCCCATTTGTATTGCATTTTAGCGCTTTGAGTTTGGAGTGTAGTAGATCTTCATTTGGTAACTACAATTTTGGTAAACAAAACATATTATTGCTAATGCATTAGGTACACTATGAAAAAGGCATGTAAATAGATTATGAGTAATATAAATTTTTTTTGGCTAGAAACATCATGTAAGCAAGAAATAGAAGCAAGGTGTGAAACACTCAACGTCATTCTTATACAAATTGTGTTTTAAGTGTATTTTCATTATACTCAACAATATAATATGGCCATTGACCAACTTCCCATTGGAAGGGTCTGTAACGATGCTCAAGATTAGCTATCCCTTTTATCGACGTGGTCCGCCTTATCTTGACATATCAAGTAAGGGGCCCAACCTTGTGCCCTTACCTTGAGAAATAGGTAGGTACACAAGGTTTGTATAATAAACAAGTTCGATTATGTTGAAGGTTTATTCAACATAAATATTTCAAGAAAAGAAAACACACTAATCATAGGGAACATAGATCAAACAAATAATTATCTAGCCAATCATTCATGTGAGCATTCATATAAACAATCCAATACCATATTAGGGTCAAGGGATTAATTGTATCTTATGAGTAGAGCACAAGATTAACAACTTGATTTAGAAAACCCTTAAATAGAAAGCTTGACTAGATCATGTTTATAGAGTCACGATAGATATCTTGACAATACAAATGAGTATATTTGGATTAATATCAGCAAGATTAGGTGTCACTAATCATAATCATGTTGGTTGGATGTGTCCCCTAGATCTAAGTATCATATCATTCATCATTGATTTCAAGATCTCAAACTAGGGCACACTTGTTCACAAACAAGCAACATCATGTAATATGGATTGATTTCGATATTAGGTTGAGACATCACAACCCAGATTAGGGCTCACAAGATTAGGGTTGCATAATATTAAATAGAGCAATCATAGGATTCTAGCAATCTTAGTCAAAATTAGCAACAACCTTGGCATAACTAGTCATATTGAATTATAATCATGAAACATTGTCACCATTAGATTATAAGCTAGACCAAGTCATATTTGGTGTTTGGAAAGTCATTAAGATACTAATTTGAAGTTATAATGTAGCATAGATCAACGTTAGAGTAAGATTCATGAAAGATTAGGGACTTAATTATCACCATGTGAATTATGTCATAATTTAAGTCATGATCTGGGAAATTGATCACAATAGGGACAAAAATGATCCACAAAGTATGTGAGTGCACCAAATATGATATCTTATTGATTTAGGAGTTCACATATGGATTCAAGTAGCATTAGATCAATATTTGAACAAGTTGCAAGATTAGTTTCCGAAGTCTACATGAAACACTTTCCACAATTCATTTGATCACATTATAAGGTCAAAAAGTTGTACAATTATGAATAAATTCGAATATTAGTTAAACATGCATCAAAAGTTATTGATTTAGGTCAAGTATAAGAATTAGAGTACATCCAAACAAGGTTAATAATTAAAGAAGTAACATTTGACATAAAATCTCATTCTTGGTCATTCAAGAAACATAGGACCATTTTAGTATACATGGATGTATTAAGTTTGGATCTTGATGTATCAATACGCTCAAGTAGTTGCACTACTACAGAACAAGCCTTTAGCATCGGTTAATTAAGTCATTTAGTGTCAGTTTCCATGTGACACCCAAGTGGGCGCCGCTAAAGGTCGACCCCTTCAGCGTCAGTTCTCTAACCGATGCCAAAATGCTTCCCGCCACCAAAAACGTGCCAACAAGGGGACTATAGGCTCCGATTATTTAGGAAAACCGACACTATAGCATGGTTAAAGATGTCGATTATTAAAAAAACTGACGCCATTACCCTTCCCGCCACCAATAACGCGCCAGCAAGCGGACTATCGACGTCGGTTCTTGGGTATAATTGACACTATATCTAGATAAAGACGTCAGTTATATGCTAATAACCGACACCATATCCCTGCCAACACGACTATTCTGGGCCACAATAGGTGTCAGTTCTTTTTGAAAACTGACGTTAGGAAGGGATAAAGACGTCGATTTTTTTTGCTAATAACCGACGTTGTATGTCTTTGGTGTCAGTTTTATATAAATAACCAACTCCTATGTTCTAATTTTTTTTTCTTATCAGTTTGCAGGCCTGCTGTATAGCTGGTCAGCAGGATGCAGAACCTACAGTTGAATTCTGAACTGTAGGTTTACAACATCCATTAATATCAGCCCACAACAAGCCACAAACCTGCAAAACATTCACATTCAGACACCTGTATTGATCAGATACATGTAGATACCTGCAAAGTCATTTACATTCAAATTCAATTCCATTCATTTCATCTCTTTTCACATTCAGACATTCATGTATTGATCAGAAAAAGTCATTCATACTCACACATATGACAATTCAGAAAACGTCATTCACATTCACACAAAAATAATTATGAGAACAAAGTTTAGAAATATCATTCTTTATTCATCATCGTCATCATTGTCATCTGATGGAGCTAGAACTTACACCAAAAGATTACTCTTCCAATGGAAGTCCTAATATGCACCAAAAACCCTAGGGAGTTGATGTTCTCTCTAGGTTTACCTACAACTGGTGCTAGATAAATGATCCAACCCCACAAGAGTGTGGAAGCCTTATCATAGTACATATTTAGGATCGAACCCAAAGGACAACGTTAAGAATCTGAGTGTCTTTTTCTTGTTTCGTATCAATCTAAGTTAATCATCTAAGACCAGAAGTTTGATTTGAGTTATTTAACCTAAACGTGCAAAAGTAAAGGCAAGAATAAAAACTAGTTTAAGGATTGAAAACTAAGATTAGCAAATGATGATGGATCACTAGGGTGATGTGGGTATTCACCACCACTACACATGAATTGTACTTGCACCAAACGTAGCAAGACTTGTAAGCAGGATACATGGATGTTGTACAATACCGATGTCTTATAGGACAAGAGTAATGCATACATCCTTCACGGGTTATGTAACTCTCATCCGGTACATATCTACGTGTCAATGAAGATATGTAGTCTCCGAAGAGAAAATCTTACTCAACCTCGTGAAACGTGCATCAGAAAACTAACAAGCGAGCGATAATTACCAAATCGATTAGTATCCTTATAGACTATCCCTCTCTCGAGGATATAGCTATGAGAAACGTGAGAGTGTTGCAACGTCAGCCATTCCCGAACAAATGGTAAAGTACTTTGCACCACTTTCTCCTCAGAGTGTGTTCCTCGACCTGTCAAGGTCGCACTTTTGTACGTCAACTGATTCCATTTCATAGTACAAAAGTACAACGATGGAGGTGAGTGTACTCCACTCCTTAGAAAGTGTTCCTAGATACCGAAACGGATGCGCGGTGGATACACGCACCAGAAACCAAAACTAAATCGGTATTCGAGTCTCAAGAGTGGTCATAGACAAACCACAACGAAAGACAATAGATGCATACAAAAACGCGGCCAACATTCAAGCATGTATGAAACGATTTAGTATTGAAACAGAATGATAACATATTTTTAGTACAAGATACAAAACATGGGCAGCGGGGCTAGTCCCCGCACCCCAGTGGATGGAACTACTCGCTCCTCATAGAGGGAGCAACAAAGAAGGAGAAGAGAGAGAAAGAAAGCATCGTCGGAGTAGAATAGTAGATCTGTGACAGCCCAATGTAGATCGTCGCAGTCTCCGGGACTGCTCCGTTGTAGTCGATGACGCCTGTCTCTCCGCCTCGATCTTCGGGTCAACCTCCCAAATTGCAAGAGTAGGATGAGGTGGAGCTATGGTGTGAGCAATGGTGAGATGGTGATGGAACAACCTTCTAGATATGCGCCCAGACTGGCTGCTCACCGGATCTGGACTCAGGATGGGATTCTGAGGCTGTGGGTGAAGTTTGGTCAGAAACAGTGCTAGGGCAATCTGGCGGCGTTCCAGCACTGGTCCCAGTCCGGCAGCCTTGGGCCGTAGTGAGATGGGATGAGCAACACCATGCCTCTACCCTTCTATTTATAGGCTTGCCAAAATATCTTGGGCCAAGGAGTCACACAATGTGCGTGTCCTTTTTTCCATGCGGTTTGCTTAATTCATACGGTTTGGTTGCTTATACGGTCTTGCTGTATTTGCTCATTCGATCCTTCATTCGATCCTTCATTCGGTTTGCTCATTCGATCCTTCATTCGATCCTTCACTCGGTTTCTGTCTTTGGTTTCTCCGCCTCGCGCTATTTGATTTTGCCTTTGCCAATTCATTCGGTCTGTGCGCTCATGCGGTCTTCGTCTGAGATCTCCATACGGTCTTCAACTCTCACAGACTGCAGCACAACATTTGGTTTGCTTTTTCTCATACATGCGTTCATAGTAGTTGCCTTCACGTGGGTTTAAAAGCTGTTGGACGTTCGGTTTGCAGCGCTCCAAGTTAGCTTTCACGTGGGTTTAAAAGTTGTTGATCCTTGCCATGCGTTCTCATGCCCCTATTCAAATGGTCTTCTCTTCACACGATCTCACACGGTTTCATGTCCTAGAAGCTATGCGGTCTTGCTGATGCGGTTTCTCCATGCGGTTTGCATGTGTGATTATCAAACGATCTCAGTTGGCCGCTCATTCAGTTTGCAGCAACTGATTTCATGCTTAAGGCCATTCGGTCTTGTATTGTCATTGTTGTATGTGCAACCGGTTTGTATATTTCCTTCATGCATGCACGTGATCTATTCAATGGACTCTTCTCCATTCGATTTGCACAATCTCTGCAACCCAGCAAACGGTCTTCTCATAGCAAACGGTTGCTTGCACAACTTGCTAACTCAAACGGTCTTCGGTTATTGTATCATACGATCTTCAAGTGCATGCATACGTACAGCTCAAACAGTCTTCGGCTATTGGTCTTTGATTTGGAAGCGAGCAAACGGTCTTGCATGTCCTCATACTCAAACGGTCTTGGGATCGCATGGGCTCATACGGTCTTGAGACCGCATGGGCTCATACGGTCTTGAGACCGCATGGGCTCATACGGTCTTGAGACCGCATGGGGTCAGGACCGTATAGAGCTCAAGACCACATGGATGAAACCAAATGGATCAAGACCGACTAGCGGTGATCTGCAGAGGGAAAGGAGAATGTGTAAGAGAGAATAGCATCGAATAAACTAGTGATTAGAACTATTTAGGCAATATTTGCAAGGAATTAGTGAAACACTCAAGGTGAACCAAAGCGAGGGTAAATCAGTCAATATGAGGAACAAAATCCCTAGAATTGGAGACTGTGTAGATGAATCTGGAGGATTCATCACCACACCAAACTTGAGCGTTACTTGTCCCGAGGAACGGAGAAAAACTTAAGATAGTCGACAAAAAGCTCATTCGTCTCGTAATTACCTCATCTGCATGTAAGTGTCAGAATTTTCACAAAAAAAAATGAGGTGAAACAAAAATTAGGGTAAAAACGTCGAAAACCCTTTGAATTGGTGACTGAAGGTGGATCTGGAGGATTCATCGCCACACCGAACTTAAGCGTTGCTCGTCCCGAGGAACGAAAAACTTAAAACAGTCGCCAATGAAATTGTTCATCTCGTGTTTGCCTCATCCTTATGTCATATTAAAATTTTGTTCATGGCTCAGATCGATACAACATTAGAGCTTCCTTAGATCACGAAATACATCTTATGATATCCTCATTTCTGAATTCATTTTGCTGTAATATTTCCTTCTCATTCTCTGTCGTATCAGTTATGTTAAAGAGTATATGAGACTTTGAACAGACCCACAGAATCAACAAAATGCATATGACCTGCCACTAGTGTTGAAAAAGGAGAGGATGGGGGTATGATCAAAAGATAAGAGTCTCTCCTTTGATTGAATCAAGACTCTTATTAATAGTTGACTCATCGAGATACTTTCAATGATTTATGCACAACTCTGGTTGACTTAGCCTTACACCCGATTCTTTTTCTAAAGATAACTCAGAAGTGTGTATAGGTTGGCTTCAGGCTTTTGGCTATTTTACCTCTTTGAGAGGAGGTAAGGGGTTATTTTTGGATCCTTAGGATCTCACTACCAGTCGCGACACATCTGCCTTTATGAGGGCAGCTAATGTACCGGACGGGCGAGACCTTTATCGGTTATCCTTATTCAGGGCACAACTCTCATGTTTTTATTCACACTCTGGCTTTTATTCATTCTCACTTTGCTTAGGAGAAAGGGTATTTTTGGATTTTTGCATATTTGGGCTGCCAGGCCTCTTTTTGGAATCGGGGTAGATTTTTCGCCAACCTCAGTATGTGCACAATCATCATTGTATACTCATTGAAGCAAAATGAGAAGGTGGTACGCCCCTGTTATGTATTGAGGGGTATGGAAGAAGCGGTAGTGGAAAAAGAGGTGTGGTGTACCACACCAAACTTAGAGTTTTGCAGAGGTGTGGTTTACCACACCGAACTTAAAGTTCGGCAATGTTCTAGTTTTCACTAGAAAGGAGTGTGGCGTGCCACACCGAACTTAAAACTTTGGCATGGTTAATGAACCGAGGGGTATGAAAATGAAGGAAGAAGTGTAGAAGAGAGTTCGGATCATGATGCAGTTTGCTTAGCGATTCCATGCGACGGGTCTCTATTCTCCATCACACTCTGCTCCAAAAGAGACATGATGAAACATCAAATGAGAAATCCATACAACAGATCCATTAATCAGATAAAGGCGTGATGTATTTGATTTATCTCAGCTTTATTGAAGTGTATCATTTTTTCCTGTTTGAGATATAACATTAGGATTCATAGACAAATCAAAATGAAAAACACACATTGGCTAGTTTTAAGTATTCTTTTCCAGGAATTTTGCAACGCAAAAGAGGTGATGATCATAGATTCACAAAACAAAAGCCGACTAGATAAAGGCTTTATTTTTAGGAAAATAACAAAAAGGCGGAAAAAATTACGAAAAAGAAACTAGAATGGAAAAGCAGGAAGCAATAAAGATAGAGGGTGGAGTGAAAGTCATACCACCCGCCCTCCACCTTGAACTTATGAATTTGCCCATTTCTGAGCAAATAATAGGTTCAACATGGAGGGGAAGGGTTGAGCAGTGTTAACCAGGCGGTCCTCGTAGTTGGAAGAAGGTCCGACAAAGATATCTCGTGATGGCTGGTGCTGAGAACGAGGAAGTGGTCTGAACAACTTGTTGGCTGGGAAGTTGAGGCAACTCAAACGAGTCTTATGGACGACTTGGATGCACATTTCTTTCACCTCGTTGTCCGTCTAGAAGAATCCAGAGACCTTCCCCCGTCAGCGAGGGAGGTGAAATATAAGCAGTCGAAAATGGGGGACTATGCGAGAAATCAAGGTTATGCCCTCTTGTGCCCTCCAGTTGTGGCTTGCCCTCGAAGTTCAAAGTAAAACTACTTTCTTCAAAATCTAGGGCAGTTGATTGAGGGTCGGCCACTTGAACTTCCTTCTATCTAGGATCAGGTGGTGGATCTGGTTCCGGCTTCATTTCGTCACCTGGCTTTTCTTGTGTGGGATAAGGTAGCCAGGATGACTTTTTTTCGTCAGAGGAGTTGTTTTGAGAAGTATCATCATCTTTATCAATGTTGAAATTGGTAAGAGCGTCGTTCTTCTTTTCAAAGTTTTGTTCAGAATTTTCTTCGTAGAACATCCTTAATTCATCCAAGTAACTAGAAGAGGATTTGACTGGTAGAATGAACTCTTGCTCGGGTGAGGAAGTCATGGGATCCTGAGATAGGAGTTCCAGTGATGTCTCTTCATGAGAGGGATTAGTCCCTAACATATCATTTTGAGGGCTAAAATCCCTTGATGAACCCATTTCTTCAATATTGGGACTGATATATTGTTGTTCCAGTTCTTCTTCATAACACTCCTCCAGTTCAATTGAGTGCTTGGGAAGAGTTTCTATGAGAGGAATGGAAACTAGCTCAGGTAATGGATAAATCTCAGTTTCATGAATAAAGGGGGGGGGCTTCTTCATATGGATGAGTGGCTATAAAGGGATAGGTTTGTGGCTTGATGTCATCCCAGGGGTCCTTTTTGTCATTACAAGAGTTTATGATAATATCATAATATGTCCCAAAGTCAAGAGATGGTTCATGTTTCTCTTCATGATGCACTTTCAACTCATTCAAGTGACTAGAAGGAGATTCAATAGAAAAATCATGTTCTTGTTCGAGGACTGGCTCCGTCAGAACTCCTTGTGGTGGTGTCATCTCATGGGAAGGACCCGTCATAGGATTGTCATCTTAAGACCCCTCATCTCCCCATGATTTTTCTTTATAATCATCAGGGTCAGTGAGAGTAATGTGGTCCGTCCCTGAATCAAGATCTTGATCAGTCCCATCCTCGAGGTTTGTTTCTAGATCGACGAATGGTCAGAGATTTCTTCATAAGGCCAAATCGTATCCTGCTCCAGCAATGGAGTCATTTGAGTCTCTTGCGTAATAGATGTCTCCTCATCTGAATCAGTCTCATATTCATCTACGTCTGACTGTGAAGGAGTATAGGGTTCTTGTAGCGTAGACCTTTCTTGATTGGAATTCAATGACAAGATGGTTGCAGTCGAGGAATATTTGTCGTATAAGGAGTCAATCATTGCCGATTGCCCCTCAATCTGTATGGTTTGATCAGGGTCTATGGGAGAAGATGGGCAGACACCGAAATTTATCCCCAATTTATCTTCCAATTGTAGAAAATCTTCAGATTGAGTGCTCATTCTTTCATCTAAGAGCATAGTGCATTTTTCATTATCCGAGTCAGACCTTGGCCCAGAAAATGATTCTTTTTCTTGCGATGTTGTGAAGGGTTCATCCTTAAATTCAGTCATTAACTCAGAGAGTGATTCCCCATTTTGCACTGATGCATGCTGATCATTGGAAGGCACCTCCCACATGATATCGTTATCATCATCATAATCTACATATGGACCAGGGATGAGCTTAGTTGAATTTTATGGCTGTTCTACATGTTGCTCAGGAGCGTTGACAAGTTGCGTAAGTTGATTAAGGTAGGCTATCAACTTCTTGGTCGCAGCTGTCTGATCAGCTAGTTGTTGAGCCACTGATAACTGTAAAGCTCGTAGTTCTTCCATCGATGTGTGTGGATCTTCATGAAAAGGATCTTCACCGCACCTGTTGAGTTGATCACGATAATAGCCTTCCTCATAATATTATTAATTTGCGTTGTTTTCCAGGATCCTTCCTACATTGCAGTCCACACCTTGAAAACCACCATAGTTAGGTTTTTCATAGTAGCCTCCAGGTTGATATGAACTATAACTTGCATTATATCCATAGTTGCATGAAGATGCTGCTTTGAGTTTTCCAACTATCCGATTCATGATTACTTGACGCAAGGCCATCACGTAGAGAGGATGAACGTTGAAATAGTTGATCGATGCATGAGAATAGTCGCCAGAGAATTGACAACTATTGGTTGGTGGCACTGACTGCTTCATTTTGAAGAGAATTGGTACCTAAAATCAAAGAAAGAGTTTATCAAGTTTGACCAACCACTTCAAATCCAAGATGATATGCAAGATTTAGTCCTTTACTTTTTAGGTTTTTGAAAAGAAAAAGAAAACCCTAGAGAAACCTAAATCGACACAAAATTTGAAGAAGACGATTCTTAAACCGTTGTCCCCGGCAACGGCGCCATTTTTTGATGGAGCTAGAACTTACACCAAAAGATTACTCTTCCAATGGAAGTCCTAATATGCACCAAAAACCCTAGGGAGTTGATGTTCTCTCTAGGTTTACCTACAACTGGTGCTAGATAAATGCTCCAACCCCACAAGAGTGTGGAAGCCTTATCATAGTACAGATTTAGGATCGAACCCAAAGGACAACGTTAAGAATCTGAGTGTCTTTTTCTTGTTTCGTATCAATCTAAGTTAATCATCTAAGACCAGAAGTTTGATTTGAGTTATTTAACCTAAAACGTGCAAAAGTAAAGGCAAGAATAAAAACTAGTTTAAGGATTGAAAACTAAGATTAGCAAATGATGATGGATCACTGGGGTGATGTGGGTATTCACCACCACTACACATGAATTGTACTTGCACCAAACGTAGCAAGACTTGTAAGCAGGATACATGGATGTTGTACAATACCGATGTCTTATAGGACAAGAGTAATGCATACATCCTTCACGGGTTGAGTAACTCTCATCCGGTACATATCTACATGTCAATGAAGATATGTAGTCTCCGAAGAGAAAATCCTACTCAACCTCGTGAAACGTGCATCGGAAAACTAATAAGCGAGCGATAATTACCAAATCGATTAGTATCCTTATAGACTATCCCTCTCTCGAGGATATAGCTACGAGAAACATGAGAGTGTTGCAACGTCAGCCATTCCCGAACGAATGGTCAAGTACTTTGCACCACTCTCTCCTCAAAGTGTGTTCCTCGACCTGTCAAGGTCGCACTTTTGTATGTCAACTGATTCCATTTCATAGTACAAAAGTACAACGATGGAGGTGAGTGTACTCCACTCCTTAGAAAGTGTTCCTAGATACCGAAACGGATGCGCGGTGGATACACGCACCAGAAACAAAAACTAAATCGGTATTCGATTATCAAGAGTGGTCGTAGACAAACCACAATGAAAGACAATAGATGCATACAAGAACGCGGCCAACATTCAAGCATGTATGAAACGATTTAGTATTGAAACGGAATGATAACATATTTTTAGTACAAGATACAAAACACGGGCAGCGGGGCTAGTCCCCGCACCCCAGTGGATGGAACTACTCGCTCCTCATAGAGGGAGCAACAAAGAAGGAGAAGAGAGAGAAAGAAAGCATCGTCGGAGCAGAAGAGTAGATCTGTGACAGCCCAGTGTAGATCGTCGCAGTCTCCGGGACTGCTCCGTTGTAGTCGATGACGCCTGTCTCTCCGCCTCGATCTTCGGGTCAACCTCCCGAATTGCAAGAGTAGGATGAGTTGGAGATATGGTGTGAGCAATGGTGAGATGGTGATGGAACAACCTTCTAGATCTGCGCACAGACTGGCTGCTCACCGGATCTGGACTCAGGATGGGATTCTGAGGCTGTGGGTGAAGTTTGGTCAGAAACGGTGCTCGAGCAATCTGGCGGCGTTCCGGCAGTGGTCCCAGTCCGGCAGCCTTGGGCCGTAGTGAGATGGGATGAGCAAGACCATGCCTCTACCCTTTTTTTATAGGCTTGCCAAAATATCTTGGGCCAAGGTGTCACACCATGTGCGTGTCCTTTTGTCCATGCAGTTTGCTTAATTCATACGGTTTGGTTGCTTATACGGTCTTGCTATATTTGCTCATTCAATCCTTCATTCGATCCTTCATTCGGTTTCCTCATTCGATCCTTCATTCGATCCTTCACTCGGTTTCTGTCTTTGGTTTCTCCGCCTCACGCTATTCGATTTTTCCTTTGCCAATTCATTTGGTCTGTGCGCTCATGCGGTCTTCGTCCGAGATCTCCATACGGTCTTCAACTCTCACGGACTGCAGCACAGCATTCGGTTTGCTTTTTCTCATACATGCGTTCATAGTAGTTGCCTTCACGTGGGTTTAAAATCTTCTGGACGTTCGGTTTGTAGCGCTCCAAGTCAGCTTTCACGTGGGTTTAAAAGCTGTTGATCCTTGCCATGCGTTCTCATGCCCCTATTCAAACGGTCTTCTCTTCACACGATCTCACACGGTTTCATGTCCTAGAAGCTATGCGGTCTTGCTGATGCGGTTTCTCCATGCGGTTTGCATGTGTGATTATCAAACGATCTCAGCTGGCCGCTCATTCAGTTTGCAGCAACCGATTTCATGCTTAAGGCCATTCGGTCTTGTATTGTCATTGCTGTATGTGCAACCGGTTTGTATATTTCCTTCATGCATTCACGTTAACTATTCAATGGACTCTTCTCCATTTGATTTGCACAATCTCCGCAACCCAGCAAACGGTCTTCTCATAGCAAACGGTTGCTTGCACAACTTGCTAACTCAAACGGTCTTCGGTTATTGTATCATACGATCTTCGAGTGCATGCATACGTACAGCTCAAACAGTCTTCGGCTATTGGTCTTTGATTTGGCAGCGAGCAAACGGTCTTGCATGTCCTCATACTCAAACGGTCTTGGGATTGCATGGGCTCATATGGTCTTGAGACCGCATGGGCTCATACGGTCTTGAGACCACATGGGGTCAGGACCGTATAGTGCTCAAGACCGCATGGATGAAACCAAAAGGATCAAGACCAACTAGCGGTGATCTGCAGAGGGAAAGGAGAATGTGTAAGAGAGAATAGCATCGAATAAACTAGTGATTAGAACTATTTAGGAAATATTTGTAAGGAATTAGTGAAACACTCAAGGTGTACCAAAGCGAGGGTAAATCAATCAATATGAGGAACAAAATCCCTAGAATTGGCGACTGTGCAGATGAATCTGGAGGATTCATCATCATCATTGTCCCAATTATATGTAAAAATTCCTACTACTTGTAGGGCTTTTGCCCATTCTTCTCTTACAACATCTAATTCCTCCCTCGTATAGGGAGTATGTACATCTAATAACTTTCCACCTATGCTAAAGTCAGTTTTAAACACCTGCAAAGAGAATGACGTATATATATAATTAATAATATATAATAAGATTGATATATTTCATATTATCTAATGACACTATATATAATACTCGATGTATATTATCGATTTCCATTACGGCATATTTGATGATTAGGTCCATAAATCACATCACATAGTAGGCACACACCCAGCCGTTGTCTTGTATAGCACACTATAAATTGAAACATACAAAATATTTGAAAATACAAATAAGCACAGTTCACATAAATAATATATACATTGGAGTCGGGAAATTACTTTCACATTCTCCCAAATTCGTGGTTGGTACTTTTTCCTGGGGACCTTTCCTCCAACGTTTTTGAACTTTTCTAAAGCCCTACATGTTAATGTAACACATTAAATTGCAAATTAAATAGTAATGTAATAACAGATGTTAACGGATATAAAAATATGAAATATTTCTCACGGGAATAATGACCTTTTCATTGTGTGTCCATATAATGTATTCAATTTGTTCCCCATAGGATCTAGATAATAGACAATGAACGTCTCGGGGACAATAACTAGTAACTCCCAATGCCTACCACTATAGGTAAGAAAGTTAAAAATTAATAACTTAAAATCCACAATAAAAATGTAGTTTTCTTAAGTCCAAATTACAAGCAAAGTAAACTTACTCGACATTGAATGGAGCTATTATCATCATCTTCTTATTTTTACCAAAATATTCAAAAGCATCACAACAGTATGAAGTAACTGAAGAAGGGTCTGTATCTACAAGACTAATCAAAGATGGGACCAAAAATCCCACATGGGAAAATGCAAAATATGTACATATCGTGTGTAAGTGACTGCAAAATATGTATTACGTATGCATTAATATATAAGAAACCAGATCACCGTATATAAAACAAGGTATATGGATGTGTAAATAAGATCTCACCATATCTACAACTCTATCATAGATGTGTTCAGCCAGTCATAATGAAATAACTCCAAAATATCTTGTATAAATAGCTTGTTATCGTATGATTGACCTGCATTAATACATATGCATTAATGCGTATGCAAAACTTGTATTACATATGCATTAATACGTATGAAAAACTTATATAAATATATTGTTATCGTATGATTGACCTGCAACATCCTCCAGAATAGTAACATTTATAGGACAATTTGATTCATGTTCGACTATCCATATTGCCATACCCCTACAATTAGGACCTAACAAGGAGTGTAGGTCTCTTGAAAGCCAACTTGGTACTTTAGGAGCTGGAGGTGGTGGCTGAGATGTAGCATGTATCTTTCTTTTGACCTGTATATATAATTTCAGATCAATTGATTCATATATACACACTAACAAATTAATATAATGTAAATTTACCATACAATGTTAGACGACATTTGCTTTGAGCCATATTATCACTCCGCCTTCTACCTCACCAAGCATTTCAGAATCTGAGTGGGCATATGGCAGTGGAAGATCCCTCCAATCGGGGAGTATATGTATCGGGCTCACACGAACCACACTAGTTGGTACTGTAGTCCCATGAAACATCTCCCCTGGAAGGGTTGGGTAAGCCTGTGCATCTGCAATGATAAATTCTTGACTTTTTAGATGACATGGCTTCAACCCCTATAAATTTACGTAAAGAATGTTATATACATATATACATATATACATAAACATATCATCTTGAAAAGACTAGCTACTATATATGTCATAAAAATACTTACAGTGGACGTGCTAGGTGGTAGGTCTACATAATTATTCCCAACCTCTACAGTAGGAGAAGAGTGGCCCGACATATGTACTGTCTGAGTGGCAGCCCGAGACGCCTGCCACTTGCTAATTGCTTCATTGACTCTCTTATCATGTGCTTCCTCGACTCTCCTATCAAGTGCTTCCTCGAATCTCCTATCAATTATCTGATCTACATATATATAGATAAAAGAAATGCTAGCTTTTGATTATTGAATTCTCTTTTGCAATAACATTCTAAAAAAATAATAAGTTACCTCAGGTTATGAAAGTCCCGCTTTTGGGACTGGTTTGCACTGTGATGGCCCAAAGAACTCTTTGATGCCCACACCAGTGTCTACACCCCTAACACGTCCAGTATGCTCTAGGTTACCCAAAGCAACTATCAATTCATTCCTTGTGCCCTCAGGGATGAACTTGCCTTCCTTCCTCTACTCATGCAACTCCCATGAATTGCCATAAACAGAAATTGGTAAGTAAACATAACAATAATCAATATCGATCGATTGCTCTAAGAGTTGAATTTTACCATTTTTGCATCTGCCTCAGCAGTTGCGGGCTTCGTTATATCTCCCTTCTTGTTTTGCCTCCCAGCTATCCACATAGCATGGTGAGGCAGAGGTGTGAGACCAATAGTAAAGGACTCCTGAGTAGCAGCAGACTGAGCAGTAGACTCATCCTGCAGTCTTTGGTGAATGCATGCATAGCCTCTTGGACCCATTGTGTGGTCATGCACATTTAGTGCACACCTTGCTCTTTGAGCATCACTGAAAGCCTTGTTATTAAGCACATTGATTTGGTTAGTAACACTAAAGGTTAATCTTGAATAGGTGAATACATAAGAATGTATATTAATTAAATTGGGTGTGGCACTTAAAACATTGAATTCATCCATTTTTATTTGGGTAACAAAGTCCTCCCAATCTTTGGTGTCCAGATAGTTCCATTTCTCAGTGGCTGCCTTCTGCCTAAATTTATTTTTTAAAGAGAATACAAACAATAATTATTAGTGTAGAGTTAGTCAAAAGTGATCAATGTCTAGAATTGGAAATCAATCAAGAACCTCTTCTCAACATCGTGTATGTAATCTTGGGTGAGATTTGTCCTATAGTTCCTTAGGATCCTCCCACAGCATTACATCACTCATTTACGATGCAACTTTTCATCAAGATCAAATATATTCTGCAAAATAAAATTGCTATTAACTAGTATCATAAAAATTAGTAATCTACAAAAATAGAATCGCAAATAATAATAACTCACACATAGTTCCTTCCATACTAAGTATTTCTTCCCCTTAGGAACTTTATGCCATGATTCAAAATTAGGACTATAATGGCTGCGAGTAAGAACCCCAAGATATGAAATAAATGAGTTGCGGTTCACTCCAACTAGATTTTCTGCATGATCAAAATCCATAGCCAGTTTGGGTCCATTGCCCCTTTGCTGTAGTAACTTGTTCATCATTGTGATGCCTGTCACTTTCTCAATTTTTTTTTCTGCTCATCAAGTGCCCCAATTTCTTCAGGGGGTACATCACCAACCTAAAATTTGACAAAAAAACACACTTACAGGCTATAACTATAAATGAACATATAGATACAAACCTCAGGGATATATTTTTAAAACTTACATTGTGAGGCGGATCATTGACGTCCTCACTCTCACGGTAATCATCAACACAGTCATCAAGAGAATGCTCAGCCATCTGAAAGTTCACATTCACATTGTAAAGTTCACATTATAAAGTAATTCACATTGTAAAGTTCACATTCACATTGTAAAGTAATTCACATTGTAATGTTCACATTCACATTGTAAAGTTCACATTGTAAAGTTCACATTCAGAAAAATAAAACATATAAAAAAATATAAACATGCATGCCTCTAATATTACACTTTTGTCAATTAACAATCCTTCATTGTGATCTTCGCGCACATACAAGTCATCATTAGCTTCAATATTTGGTGGTGTTGGAAACCCAACTGAGAATGGATTGGAGTCATCATACTTATCATAGTACTCTTCTTCATCTATAGGATCTTCAATGAACTGTCTTTTACCATGAAGAACAATCGACCAATTATCATTTGCAAGATCATCGATATAAAATACTTGTTTTGCCTGTGATGCCAATATGAATGGTTCACCCTTCTCGCCAATCTTTTCAAAGATCACTAATGTGAAACCCAATTCATCCACTATAACTCCTTTGGTGTTATCAACCGAATTACATTTAAAGAGCAGAATTCTGGAACCTACGTAGTCAAACTCCCATATGTCTTCAATGACACCGTAATATGAAATTTTAGCTTCATGTGGACTCTTATCCTTTGTACTTGCAAAAAACAATGAAGACGCTTGAAGGGTGACCCACTATTTTGGATGTCACTCTTATCATCTTGACGCTTTGTGCAATATTAGAATCCATTTATGTCAAACCCTTCATAAGACATAACATTAAGCTAGGCATTTGATAGTTTTAGTAAGATTATCTGGTGTTTGATATAGTTGATGTAAGACGTTATCTTCAAACCACTTAATAAATGTCTTGTTATGCTCTCTAGCAAGGCACATTGAATTGGCTCGAGGATATCGTCTCTTGATGAAATCGGTATGTTCCTCAATATAAACACTCAATTCGTTGATGTTGTGTAAAATATACAAGTGACCTAATTCCAACTTCTCACAGATGATTACTTTCATCCGTGATCCCAAAATTCCTTTGCCATAATGCTCCTCAATATTCTTATCATTAACAGGAGCATCGTTAGCACTCAGAAAGTCGTTGTAAAAATCCATAACCTCTATCACCACATAACCCTCAATAATACTCCCTTCAGGCTGATAACGGTTTCGAACATCACCTTTAAAAATGCTCATGTATCATTCAAAGGGATGCATCCAATGCAAGAAAACTGGTCCCAACATTTTCACTTTCCTAGTCAAGTGGACAACAAGATGTACCATGATATCAAAGAACAAAGAAGGAAAATACATCTCAAGCTGACATAGGGTAAAAACCACTTCACTTTGCAATTTATTGAGAGTATCAGGGTCAATAATTTTGCTGAACAAACTGTTGAAAAAGAAACAAAGTCTGGTGATTGCAAACCTTACATGCTTCACCAATATAGATCAAATTGCCACAAACAATATTTGTTGCATTAGAGTGTGACAATCATGAGATTTAAGACCTATCAACTTCAGATCTTTCATTAATACCAATGTACGGATGTTGGATGAGTAATCTTGCGGCACCTTAACATTTACCAAGCATTCACAAAAAACTTTATTCTCCTTTCTAGACAATGTGTAACAAGCGGGAGGTAAGTATGTTCTCTAATCGCTACTAACTACTTCTGTTAATTCTATCCTTATTCCCATTTCACATAGGTCCATTTTGGATTTTATCCCATCTTTAGTCTTACCTGGTATATTCAATAGAGTACCGATGACACTATCACAGACATTTTTCTCAACGTGCATGACATCGATACAATGCTTGACTGCCAAAGAACTCCAATAAGGAAGATCCCAAAATATTGACTTCTTCTTGAATAAAGATTTGTCACTCGGTGTGGCCATCGTACATTGTGATCTCTTACCAAATTCATTGGAAAAGTCTTTTATTCTTTCATAAACATCCTCCCCTGGTATAGGTTTAGGTGCACTCCATTCCTCATTCTGTCCATTGAATGCTTTACGCAACCTACGATACAAATGGAATTTTGGAAGAAACCTTCAATGACCAAGATATACAGTCTTGTCACCGTATTTTAGTAGTATTGAATCAGTGTTCTCTTCACATATAGGACACACTTTAGATCCTTTGACACTATATTTAGACAAATTCCCATATGCTGGAAAGTCATTCACAATGCAAAACAACATAGCATGCAAACGAAATGTCTCTCCTCGTAAAGCATCATAGGTCATCACACCTTCACCCCAGAGTTTCTTCAAGTCATCAATCAAAGGTTCAAGATAAATGTCAATATCATTTCCAGGTTGTTTAGGGACCGATATCAACAACGACAACATAACATACTTATTTTTCATACACAACTAGGGAGGAAGATTGTATATAACAAGCATAACTGGCCAAGTGCTATGTTGGCTGCTCAATGTCCCGTATGGATTCATCCCATCTGTACAAAGCCCAAGTCTTAGATTCCTACCTTCTTCACCGAGTTCAAGGTACAATAAATCAATCTTCTTCCACTGTCGGGAATCAGACGCATGTCGTAGGATCCCATCATTATTTTTCTTAGCATCTGCATGCCACCTCAAATTCTTTGCATCTATCGAATTGGCAAACAAGTGTTGAAACTGTGGTATTATAGGTAGATACCACATCACCTTGGGAGGAGAACCAGTTTTGGACTCCTCCGAAGTCGTCAATTTATACCTTGACGCACTACATTTGGGACAATCTTTCAAATCCACATAGTCCTTTTGAAATAATACACAATCATTTGGGCATGTGTGTATCTTCTTGGCCTGCATTTCCGTTGGGCACAACAATTTCTTTAATCGATATGTTGAGATTGGCAATTCGTTCCCTTCAGGAAGAATTTATTTCAACAAAGACAACAATGACGTGAAGCTTTAGTCGCTCCATATATGTTATCTTTCATCTTATACAATCTTAACACTGCTCTAAGCTTCATAAACTTGTAACTTGTGTATAACAGTATCTCATCATCATGCAGAATGTTTCTAAACATGGGAGGTGGATCGGTGTGCTCTACCCCACAACTATCCAACATCGCATCAACGATGTCTACTGGAACTGGTTTGTTCACATCTACATCATCGGAGGCAATTTATTCTTCCATACAAGCATTGCGATCGACATCCACTGATTTTAGGTTTGAAATCTCTCCATGCCAATGCCATTCTGTATAGCCTTGTACAATCTCGTTGCACATGACATGTCTTTTGATGTCATCACTAGTGTTGACTTTTAAGTTGTTACTGCAATGCCTACATGGACAGTAGAACCTATATCCAGGTTGTTTCCTATGTTCCTCGGCAAATCTAATAAACTGATGAAGACCAGAAATAAACGCTGGGGTGTAGCGATTTGGAATGGACATCCATGATCTATCCATTCTTTGATCAAAGAGAAAACAAGTATATATTAGAACAAGATTTGGGTCTAGGGTTAAAAGATTAGGGTTTATGGTTAAAACTTTAGGGTTTAAGGTCTTATATATAATAAATGTGTACCACCTAACCCATTCTTGAACACCTAATCTCACTAGTAAGTGTATAATGTGTATTGGGTTTTCCAGAAAATTTCGGCAGCATTTCCCCACTGTTCTCCAAGTACATATGTACTTAGAGAACAAATGGGGAAGTGCTACTGAAATTTTCTTGAAAACCAAATACACATTATACACTTACATCCTAAGTGAGATTAGGTGTTCAAGAATAGTCCCAAACTAGGAACTATCCACGATTTACTCCTAATGAGTAAATTTTGGATGAGTTTCTAGGCCAACAAAATATAACACCACTCATAAGTAGGTGGGTTTGATCACATTAAATTTTTAGGATCGAACCTAAGGACATTTTTTCTAAAGGCCAATTTGGACCTTAGTCTGATTAAGAAAAAGTGATTAACAAGGTTGGATCGAATTGACTATCTTTTTATATAACTAAGTTATGTATGGAAGTAAATAAAATAAAAGCAAAAATTAAAAATAAGATAAAAGAATTATAAAAGAACATAGACATAAGATTTCACCACCACTACATGTATTTGGTCACTTACATTGCATCACTCACAATTTGGATATTAGATCAAGGGTCAAACACATTCCAGATCTTGTTAGAGTATGTAAATCTCAAGGACAAAGTTCCCCATTGAAGTGAGGTCTCATTATTTTTATATCATGAACCCATCACCCCAGAGAATGTCATTCTAATGTCACATCTAGGTTTCATTGATGATTTATTGATGCTCTAATTTCATATACATATGTCTATAGAGCATTATTAAATAATAAATCAAGAATTCAATAGTGTCAAACATGCAATAATTCACAATGCAATGTTATAAACTACAGACAATATGGTTAGATGAAAATAGAGTTCATATTAGATTAAAAAATAGCAACTTCGGACAAAGTCCATCACTAAAGTCCCAAACTCAGCATATATGCACAATTAGCATCAAATATAGGACAAAAGGGTAGATTAGAACCCTAATGTACTATTGTTTGATTCCTCCATTTTCCCCTCTTACCCAGCAACTGGGTTTAATGAAAGAAACACAACCATATTCATTCTACTCTCTCTTAGGCGGAAGAAGAGGAGGAAGAGGGTACCTCTGTCAAGTGGCAGCGGCAGCGGCGAGAAGCAAGCAGGTGTCAACCGACGGCGACGAGTAGTAGGTATCCAGCGGCTGCCGGAGCAGCGGCGAGCAGTAGGTGTCCAACGATGGTCAGAGCGGCGGCAGCAAGCAACAAGTGTCCAGAAGTGAGCAGCGAGTAGGCGAGTGGCATCCGGAGCAACGACGACAGGCGGAAGGCATGGCGACAGCGTCAACGAGCAGCGGTGTCGGAGTAGGGAATCAACAAACCTAATGTAAGGCACTTGAACTTGCTTAATGAGTTGAATGGTAATAATAATCATGATTGAATGCTGATAACCCTAATCTAACCTTTTGATATGTTTTGAAATCATAAGACAAGCTTAAGTTTCAAATTTGGTCTAATTTGGACACTGTTTGAGCAAGTTATGCAATTTTCTGTACATTTTGGACTTTTCTGTAATTTACCCAATTGAGGGGTTTTCTTTCCAATTTTTCACATACATAATGTTCCTTAGATGTTATGTTATCATTCTTGAGATTTTTGAGCCATGGGGCTCCTAGTTGAGTGTGATGACCCCAATTTTAGGATTATGATACCCAATATAATATTTTAAGATGGTGAATGTTATGTCGATGATTGATGCCGAATCGAGGAATGCATTATCCAATTACTTACTTTTTTCCACCCAAAAAATGTAACTAGGGATGCAACTGATGATTATCAGACCCAATTGAGTTCGTTTATGATTAATATCTCTTATTAATCAACTGGGTTACTTTATGGCCAAGAGGTCCATTTAGTAGTTGCAGAAAAGTCAAGTGGCCAATTGATCAACCTCCAGGTGTGTTAGTATCATAACAAGTGTTTGAGACTTATAAGAGATCAAGATTTATCATTATTTGAATGGGATTCAAGGTGTATGTGCTTATTTATAAGGTTGTTTGAAGAATCTATTTGCATGACCAACTAATGAAATTTGTGTCTCAAATAGATATGAGCTACTTTATGTTGTTGTGAACCTATGCCTAAACTTTTAGAGTCAAACAATTTTTCTATAAAAGATACGAAGTCTTCAATTTTGATCAGGTCTATTAATGATTAACTGATTTAGATTTGCGTTCACTTTGCATCTATATCACACTCATATTGGACAACTCTTTGCTGAGCGCAGCCCAAAACCAGGAAGTGTGGCCTTTAGCTCACTGCTTTGGGAGGTTGTTAGGATCTGACAGCTCTGACTCCTTCTCCTACCTCCGAGCAAAGTGGGGAGGAGGGTAGCTCAAGCTATGATCCAACCAATCCAACAATCTCGCCAGTCTAGAACCTCACATGATTAGAGGAGATCAGTTGGATCCACCACCCTTGGAGGAATATGTTGACCCCTCACCTGATGCTGGAAACCCCTGGCATTGAGAGACAGTAGCCTCCTTGTCGCTTCCTTATTGCTATCCACCCATCCAAAACTATAAAGACCAAGTCTCTACTATTAAACATGATAAACAAATCACCAATTGTGTGGCAGCGGAAGAATTAAATCTTGACGTTATTCAAAAATGTATAAAGAGTACATTATAAAAATTTCCCAAATGGGAGTACAACTTTATACAAGGACAAGGATCTAGGTAGAGGAATACTTAACTAATACAATATTGTCTCCAAAATAAACAACTATATAACATAAAAGCAACTATGATTAAGCCAACTATATGATCCTTTTCTTCTTATCCTATCCTTAGCCTTGGGTCCACCAAGCTCCCATTACGCACTCTGATCCTAATATGGATGGTTGGGGTCATCCAGCAAGAGAGAGATAAAAGGTATGTGTTAAAAATAAAGTATTGGACAAGGAATAAACAAAAACATTGCATAATAAAGGATTCTCCATGTTACAAGAGTTTAAGAGAATGAGATAGATATTAAAATAAGAATAAGAGAACTTCCATATACAATCACCATAATATTAAATCACATAGCATGAATATATTAAGACACAAACTCATCTCAATGTAGGGTGAGGCACCTACCGGACCACACCAATGGCAGGGGGACTAAAACCCCAGTGCCTAATGTATAAAATGGCAGGAGGACTAAAACCCCAGTGCCCGGCAGGGGGACTAAAACCCCAGTGCCATGTGGGTGGTTTGTGCTCATGTACACTACATTGTCATTTGGCCTAAAATACATCATGCTTAAATAGTCACTTGGCAGTATAGTGAAAAGTAACAAGATAGCATTGGGAATAAAACCCAAATAAATAAATAACAAGACCATCATAGGTCACAACCATATCCAAGAGCTCCAAGAATTAAAAGAGTCAACAAGCATCAACATTATAGAATGTTCCAAATATTTCAAAAGGATAAGCCAACATAGGCAATAGAAAAATTACAACATTTCCAAGTAAAGGAGGCAACATATGTAGTAGCATGATTCAAGTGAATGAGCCACAATGGCATAAAATAAGTAAAGAGCCAATAAATGAAATTAGAACGATAACAAGGCTAGCACCATAGTGATTGTGGGGTTGGAAAAGTCCCAACTGAGAGATAGGTAGTTTGCACAATAATCATTCCACATAGATTTCACATTCACCATGGATGTTCACATATATATATATATATATGATTCACATACAAAATAGGTTTCACATACAAAATAGGGCTCACATACCTGTTCTAGATTCATTACCATTACTTTCACCAAGTTGATTGTATCACCATTCCATTTTCCCTAGTTGCAAACATTACACATGTATTAGGCTACTTAAAGGTACTTTAAGTGTAAAATATCCATATTTATAAACCATGGGTAAAGGCTTTGGATTTTGGTTCTGGAAACAGGTCCAAACGATCCCTAATAATTTTCTACTCGAGAAAACATATTTTATTGTCAAAAACGGAGTTAAAACACTATTATTATCATTTTACATCACTTTATACATTTAAATTAAGGTTTGAATTAATTATCAGGCTTATGATGTAAAACAACATACAAAACTTAAATATTTGGATTTTACAGGTTTTTATCTTTCCAACAAGTATTTGTTTGTAATTTTTCGACAACCGAGCGATTTACTATGAATTAAACAAGATTGACTAGTTAATTGCTAAATGGGTGAAAAATCAAGTTTTCAGTTGACGGATCTGCCCTCGGCTAAAGAACCAGAGAGGAAGGGCGCGCGGGGGCAAAATGGACATTTGTCCATCATCTTCTTCCCCAGGCCGCGCCCAGCCTTGCGGCGGGGTGCAAACTTGCTCCTTTGGGCATTTTTGCGTTTCTCCACCAAATTCGACGTTCAGATACTCGAAACGACGAGGATCGAGAGAGAAACTCACCAAACCAAACTATTTCGACGATGGTTCCTCCTAGATCCGTGGAGGGGGGCCGCAATCCCAGCTGTAAAAGCTCCACGTCGCCGGCTTCCCTCGCGTCCTTGTATGAAATTAGTGGCTTGGGCATGTTGCTATGGGGCCGACTCAGCTGGTTAGGGGGTCATTTATAGGTGTGGATCGCTGTGGTGCCAAAATGACCTTGGAGATGAGAAGTCTTGGTCGGGCGGTTATGGAATTTCACCTACAGCTCACGGGAGGTGATGAAGCTAGGGTCGTTCGACTCGAAAGGTCTCCACGAACTCGTAGGAGAAGAAATCTCCAGAACAGATGAAGGGATGAGGGAGAAAGGAGGAGACGAAGCGAGCCGCGGCTGCTCGTTGCTCCTACTGTTAGCCGAAGGTAGGAGATGAAGAGCTGACCCTTAGATCGAATCCGCGTCCACTCTGGACCATTGGATCAGGGCCTACGGTGGGCCTATGCGTGTGACAGCCATTTAGAGCTGAACTTAGGCTCAAATGTGCATGATACATTGACATATTAATGCAATAATGTCACACTTTATTTGAAGACTTGTTAAATGCATTTGGAAGGTCAAATGAACTCCAAATGACCCCAAATTTTAACCCTAGGTTTCTAATGACGTCTAGATTCATGCTATATAATTATATTTGTGTTTTACCCAACCTTGGGCATCCAAATAATTATTTTGTTCATTAAAACATATTTTAATATAATGCTAGAGAAATAAATTATGTGTTGCTTTTATAAGCAAACCTTGGTTCCCAAATTCTAGATTTGGAGTCCAAGAGTTCACCTCTCACTAATATCATGTATTTACAACTTTAATTATCCCATATTAAGAGTGAGGTATGAAGGTGAGTTATTTATTCCTCATATTAATTTACACTATATTAAAAGTGTATTAAATAGTTTTCAGGGGTCAAACCAACTTCAAAAATCACCAAATTTTAACCACATGCTCAAATTAAAGTTTAGAACAATCTTATGCAATTATATTCTCGTTTTACTCATAATATGGCCCTTAATAAATATATTGCTCATTAAAGTGTATATTAATATATTAAAATGAATGAGTTATATGAAAAGACTTATTTCTATGAAACATGTGAGTAAATTTCGAGATATTAAACACATTAAGATTTAAATAATCATTTCTCAATTAAATAGCATATTTTCATGAATTAAAATCATATTTTGAGGAGAGAGAAACAATTAAGGTTAATGTTCTCATACATTAACTCAAATACACATTATTGCTAATATATTTATCCAAAAAGCTCCAAATTAATATTATCTACTTATATTCTCACATAAAGTCTATTTTGCATTATTAGCCCTTAATTATTACCTTAAGTGGGTTATTTGTGCAAACACCCCTTTATTATCATAAATGAGGGAAAATGGTAATTTCAACCTTGAATTGTGCTCAAATTGCACAAGGAGTCCAAAAACAATATAAAGAAGGGAAATTTATGAAAAAGGTCCAAATGGACTAGAAAGAAAAGAAAAGCTCAAAAATGGGTAAATTGCAGGGAATACCCTGAATTTCAGTATGTTACAAAAATAGAGGGCACCCCGAACAACAATGTGAAGAGTAGGGAGATTTGGGGAAGACTGAGAGAAAGAAATCACAACCATGATAACCTGTTTGCCAGTGATTTATAGAGCAGGTGGAGGCAAAGCTATATATATTCCAACAACTAGAAGACCTTTTCTCTCTTCCAGTCCATCATAACGCCAACGCCGATAAAATTGCAACCATGGAGCCGAGGAGATCCTCAGTCTTGATCCAGGAGGCATCACCTCCTCAATTTTCCTAGCCGTATTCAATCCTTACAAAAGTGTAGATGTGCCATAGAGGAGCCGATCATTGTGAATCTGAGTAGGGAGAAGCATCCCCCCCTCTTCCTATTTCAAGGCGGCACCCTATTTTTTTTCAGATTGGAGGCTCCACCTTCATTCGTGAGGTAGTAGGTCGAGCTCCTAAGGACTGGATTGAGCTCTTGGAGGCATCTTCGAAGCTCCACAAACCTTTCCCAGCTTGAGCACAAAGCTGAATCAAGGAGATTAGCTCGTCCTATGCAGTGCCGGTGCTCTTCTGTAGAAAGGAAGAGTCACGTATGAGTGCAGAAGGGCAATTACGGGTGTGAGGTGTGACCTCACTCAGACTGAGCCTTCAACCCCAAGGAAATCGCAGACCGGCCAAGCTAGGGAGGCTAGGTGAGCAGGACCGGCTGCTAAAGTCCAACACCTACATATGCCAGCCAAGACACATGGTGCAATTTGATTGGCCACTAAGAGGTAAAAACCTAGAATATATGCAGTTCTTCAATAAATTGTAGAAAATAGTCTACTTGTCAGAAAAATATGAATAAGGTACCGAAATGTTCAGAAATATAAGTAGAATTACATGGGACCATAATATCAGTCTTTTGTTGCACTAATAATAGTGATATCATGTAATATGTGAAATTCTCATATGATGGACAATAAATATCAAACGATACTCTAAAATTATGATAACATATCAGTAAGTCTATATTCATGTTTATAATGCATATGATGCCAGTTATGGTCATGTTGATGTATGAAATCATGTAATTTGCTCCATATGGCTAATTAGGGCTAATAACCCTAAAGAAAATGTAATAAATACATGTATGCTCAATAAATGATGAAATTTACAAAGTAAGCTCATATCTGTATTTGGAAACTCAGATTTAATTATGAGATCATGATGATGCATAGAATGCATGTTATATGAAGAGCACCCTTAATACATGTGATGTAACCCTAATATGGTTAATGAAAGTGACATAATGTTAAATATGTCCACATAATAATGTGACACATGAGTATATCCAGTTGATGAACTGTAATCTGGAAAATGACCTCAGTAAGATAAATATAAGGTAAGAATACAAGTAATAATGAGAATAACATAATGATCTACGTAAACCCTAAAATGAACACGACTAGGGTTAAGATGATCAGAATCTGATGCTAGTATATGATTTTGTTATAAACCAGGTGATGACCAGATATATAGATGAGCAAGAATGATTAGAAATCTATGAACGCAGGTACGTGGGTTTTATTAAGTATAAGACTAGTTTTCTGGTTGCCTATGATATGTAATATCTTGAATGCTTGTATTTGGATATGATTGCTTGGTTGAACTAGTATGAGTTATACTTCACCAAATCTAATAGATCATAAATGGGTATGATGGGTTGTAGCTACTAGAGCGCATAGCCTGGTGTGGATGTATGTTGCCTAACATGGATGTATGATTCCTTAGCCCATGTTAGATGTATGATGATACTATATTGCCCACAATATATGTAAGTCAAGTGCAAGTATGTGTAGTACAACCGCATCAAAGTGAATGCAATAAAAGGAATGTTTATGTAAAGACCAAGTCTCTACTAGTAAACACGATAAACAAAAACACCAATTGTGTGGCAGCAGAAGAAATAAAACTTGACTATATTCAAAATGTATAAAGAGTACATTACAAAATTTTTCCCAAATGGGGTACATCTTTATACAAGAACAAGGATCTAGGTAGAGGAAGACTTAGACTAAGCCAATATTGTCTCCAAACCAAACAACTTAATATATAAAGGCAACTATGTCCATGCAAGCTATATGTTCCTTTTCTTCTTGTTCTATCCTTAGCCTTAGGTTCGCCAAGATTCCATGCACACTCTGATCCTAGCTTGGATGGTTGGGGTCATCCAACAAGAGAAAGATAAAGGTATGTGTTATTCAAGAGGAATAGGACAATTAAATAATCTAAAGCATTGCAATATAAAAGGTTCTCTACAATAAGGGATTTCAAAAGAAATGAGGCAAGTATATGAATAAGAGAGAGAAAACCGCCATAAACAATCACCACAATAATAATCACATAGCATGAATATATGAAGACAGAAAGTCATCTCAATGTAGGGTGAGGCACCTACCGGACCTCACCAGTGGCAGAGAGACTAAAACCCCAGTGCCTAAAAAGTGGCAGGGGGACTAAAACCCCAATGCCTAATATATAAAATGGCAGGGGGACTAAACCCCAGTGCCCGATAGGAGGACTAAAATGTCAGTTCCCTATGGGTGGTTTGTACTCATTTACGCTACATTGTCATTTGGCCTAAAATACATCATGCTTAAATAGTCACTTGGCAGTATTGAGATATATAAAAAGATTGCAACATAGCATTGGGAATTAAACCAAAGAAATAAAGGAGCCAACATAAGCAACAACAATATACAGTGTTTCCAAGTATTTCAAAAAGATGAGCCAACATAGGAAATATAAAGGTTCACATACTCCAAATGAATGAGTCATAATGGCAACAAAAGCATCAAATAATTAAAGATCCAAATAAAGGCATTTAGGAGGATATCAAGGCTAGAACATAATGTTTGTAGGGTAGGATAAGATCCCAACTGAAGAGTAGGTTGATTGCACAATATACATTCCACATAGATTTCACATTCATCATAGATGTTCACATAAATATGATTCACATACATTAGTAGGCTTCACATACACAAAAATAGGATCTACATACAAATATAGGTTTTCACATACATGTTTTAATTAATTAGCATCACATTCACCAATCTGATTGTATCACCATTTCCATATTTCCCTAATTATAAATATTACACATGTAGTAGTATTTTTAAGGCTTAAAGCATATGAAAGACCCTAATTTTCTACCTACAAAACCAAAACTCGATTTGTGACTCAAAACCTCGACCAAACGATTATTCATATTCTTCTGATTAATAAAACATATTTTATTTTCCAATTTGGAGTTAAAATGAATTATTTATGTATTTTAGAACATTTTATACACTTAAAAGGCATTCAAAGCAAACTTTAAAAAATCATTTAGAATCAGGCTTCAAAAATCACAAAATTGGATTCTAATTGAAAAATCCTTTCCAACGACTATTTATTTGCATTTTTCTGACCATGGATCGATTTACTATGGATTAAGTAAAACCGACCAATCAGAATGCAAGAAAACCATAGCGTGACAGTTATTAAATCAAAAAGCAATTCGTTGTAAATAACAGGTGAAATGACCAAAATACCCTTGCTCATTAAATCAAATCAATTAAAACGACGGGGTAGTATGGTCATTTGCATGCATCAGCATTTGCAATGAGGAAGCAAAACAGAACATCGATTTTACACAATTACCCATGTTCGTTTAATCGGCTTATCACGGGCGCAGGGGCTCCCTGGTTATTGCATGACCAGGATTGTTTCCCACCCTGGCCATGGCTGCGAGCAGCACAGCCTGGAGCTCGGCTCGATGGCACATCTCGCCTTTCAGGGCGCACAACCGAGAATGAAAACTGGGAACGAGTTCCCTAGTTCCCCCCGAACACAGATCACAACACTAGCCGTCGCATGCTCAAAACGGAGAAAACCGAACCAGACATGGCCGGAACAGAGGAATAAGAAATGGGGAAACAATTCACTGAAAACACAAGGCAACAAGAAACTAAGGTCGTGATTACCTTCGTGGGGCCAAGGCGAGTCAGAAAAATGCATCGCCGCGGGCGGAGGAGCACCAGGGCCAGGAAAAGTATGGCGCTGGTGGCAACTCTACGGTGGCCCTATAGGTCCCAATGATAGAGTGCATCACGAGACCAGTCAATGAGGCGGAAAGGAAGATGAAGCATCGAGGATGCTTACCCAGCAACCAATCGAACAGAGGTGGCTGGAGGGGCGAGCAACAGGCCGAGGTTGCCGCAACTGAAGGTGGAGTAGGTCAGGGAGTATCGGGCAAGGAGAGGTGAAATTGGAGGGAGAGGAGGAAGGCTCGAAGCCTGAGGGTGCTCCACAGCCCCTTAAATAGGTGTGGGGAAGGACGGAGCTTGCTCTGCAACTCCTTGGAAGAGAGGAGGCGGACACGGTTGGGCGTTTTGCCAAATTGACGAGGTAGGCGATGAGTTAGGGTTCGTTGGAACTGGCGGCAGGAGACAAACTCAAAGGGCGAAGAATCACGCTAAACGACGCAGAGGAGAGGGAGAACAGACTTAGGGATCCGAGGAGGCGCTACTGTTGCTCGGACACACGAGTGACTGGAGGAAGAAGATGAAGTCAGGCCATCAGATCAAAGGAAAAATTGATTTTGGCCGTTGGATGTGGAGCAGGTGAAGGGTGAGGCATGTGACAGCAGAAAATAATTGAATATTATGCTAATGAATGCATTTAAATGCAAATCGCAATGAAACCTTAGTTGTACATTACTCCAAAATCATAAAATCGATTTAAGGGGTCAAATGAAGTCCAAAAGGCACCAAATTTTAACCACATGCTCATATTAAAGTCTAGCACAATGGTATGCAATTATATTCTCGTTTTACTCATAATATGGCCCTTAATAAATATATTTCTCATTTAAGTGTATATTAATATATTAAAATGAATGAGTTATATGAAAAGACTTCTTTTAATGAAACATGTGAGTAAATTTAGAGATATTAAGCACATTAATATTTCAATAATCATTCGCAATTAAATAACATATTTTCATGAATTAAAATTATATTTTGAGGAGAGAGACGGAAAAAGGGGAAGTACTCTCATAATTAATTCAAATACACATTATTGCTAATATATTTATCCAAAAAGCTCCAAATTAATATTATCTACTTATATCTCTCATAAAACTCCATTTTGCATTATTAGTCCTTAATTATTACCTTAAGTGGGTTATTTGTGCAAACACCCCTTAATTATCATAAATGAGGGAAAAATGTAATTTCAACCTTGAATTGTGCTCAAATTGAACAAGGAGTCCAAAAAGAATATAAAAGAAGGGAGATTTATGAAAAAGGTCCAAATGGACTAGAAGGCAAAGATAAGATCAAAAGTGGGTAAATTGCAGGGAAGACCCTAGATTTCAGTATGTTACAACACACCACCCCTTAAAGAGGATTTCATCCCCGAAATCACAACAAGAGGGAAGAGAGGGTGGGTGTGCAACTTCCCAACCTTAAACACTAGGTTATAACCCTTAATCTAGGGCACAACACAAAATCTACATAAGACATGTGCTACTAAGGTTTCCACAAAACCTATAGCCTTTTATCAAACTCAAATTAACATTTTTGCCTAATTAGTGTAGTCTCCATCATGAAGAGGTATCATATTTATTATACTATCACTTGTGCCATATTTTATTCAAAACAATTACATCTCAATATTATATCATGTGTGTTTCCCACATCAAGGGTTTTAAGCACAATTAGGGTTTACTAAACCATTTCAACATTAATTAATGTATTAGGTCAAAAACCTTAACAACATGAATTCATTTTCCATTATCCTCTTAAAACTATCATGTAGAATTATTACAAATTATTTTGTAGAAAAAGTTAATATTATCCAACAAGTTATTAAGCCTATGATAATTTCAAATAATGTCCATATTGCACATTGTCATATCATCTTTCATACTCATATTAATGACATCATTAATCATTATTGTCCATTACACTTCATATTATAAATTATACATATTTTACTTCACATTAGGCAATTTATGAATATTTATGTGAATCCAATAATTCATTATCATGTTTGAGTGATTATATGCATTTTAGTCAATAGGATGTAACCCATTAAATATTAATGAATTAATTCATATATCAAATTATGATGAGGTGTTCATTAGAGAACAAGGTGATATACCTTACATATATTGATAACTTTGTGACTATAATCCATTTATGCATTAAGGTATATTATGTGATGATGACACCTAATGTCACTAATGTGTCATGAAAGGCATTAAGGGTATATATATGTATATGTTGTCAAGGCTAGATGATTACCTATTAGGGTTTAGGTCAACATGATCATTACATGTTAAAGCATCCTTAGGGTGCATTATCCATACATAGTTTACCATTATGGTGGCATAGTCAACGTTATGCAAGTTCACCATTAGTAATGAGTAACTCATTATTATGTGCATCAATAATATGTGAATGTTCAAGCATATGAATTAACTCTATATGACTTACAACATATTCATGTGTGTACAAAAAAACAAGTTGAATTACAAGTATAATGTGTTTGGTAAATTCTTGTTCACATAAGTTATTATGTACATATGTCCACATAGATAGGGTTTCTAACTCCAAAGGTATTTGATTTTGCTTTTAATTGGGATTCCATCCCCCTAAAAATGGATTTCGTCCTCGAAATCAGATTTGCAAAACCAAATAGGGTACCAACACCATTACCCTTATTCCACCCCTTAAAAGGGTCAACTAAGTCAAACTAAGCTAATGGTAAAAGGGTACATAAAATTCAACACTAAACGGATTTACTAAACAAGCTTCAGGGTGTAACATAGGGTACACTAATCCATAAACATAGGAGTATAAGGTATTTGAGGGTGATTTTTGTGTAAGAGATCAAATCATCACTTAAGGTTTTCCTAAGGTATTCAAAAATTAGGTAACATGCCCAAAGATAGACTATTTCGAGCTGTCTGTATCAGATCAGGCCAGGCCAGGTCATATGAGCTCAGGAGTCCTCGTTAACAAGCTAGTGGGGAGGAGGAAAATTTTTCCAGCCCCCAAGCTCAGACCCTTTCTAGACACCATCACTTTCAACTTCTTGTTGTAGTAGCTTCTCAATAGACAATACACCAAAAAGTTGACAAATTTTATTTCTAATTATGAAATTATTATGATCCTAAATCAAACTTTCATGCTAGGTCAACTCTAAGGTGAAAAACTTACTATAGTATACTATATAAGATAAGGGTTCTATCTAGGAGACAATTTGAATTAGTCAAGAATCCAACTACCTTGATGCTCTGATACCATGTTGTAAAGACCAAGTCTCTACTAGTAAACATGATAAACAAAAACACCAATTGTGTGGCAGCAGAAGAAATAAAACTTGACTATATTCAAAATGTATAAAGCGTACATTACAAATATTTTCCCAAATGGCGTACATCTTTATACAGGAACAAGGATCTAGGTAGAGGAAGACTTAGACTAAGACAATATTGTCTCCAAACCAAACAACTTAATATATAAAGGCAACTATGTCCATGCAAGCTATATGTTCCTTTTCTTCTTATTCTATCCTTAGCCTTAGGTTCACCAAGCTTCCATGCACACTCTGATCCTAGCTTGGATGGTTGAGAAAGATAAATGTATGTGTTATTCAAGAGGAATAGGACAATTAAATAATCTAAAGCATTGCAATATAAAAGGTTCTCTACAATAAGGGATTTCAAAGGAAATGAGGCAAGTATATGAATAAGAGAGAGAAAATTGCCATAAACAATCACCACAATAATAATCACATAGAATGAATATATTAATACATAAAGTCATCTCAATGTAGGGTGAGGCACCTACCGGACCTCACCAGTGGCAGAGGGACTAAAACCCCAGTGCCTAAAAAGTGATAGGGGGACTAAAACGCCAGTGCCTAATATATAAAATGGCAGGGGGACTAAAACCCTAGTGCCCGGAAGGATGACTAAAACCTCAGTGCCCTATGGGGTGTTTGTACTCATGTACGCTACATTGTCATTTGGCTTAAAATACATCATGCTTGAATAGTCACTTGGAAGTATTGAGAAATATAACAAGATTGCAACATAGCATTGGGAATTAAACCCAAGAAATAAAGGAGCCAATATAAGAAACAACAATATACAATGTTTCCTGGTATTTCAAAAAGATGAGCCAACATAGGCAATAGCAAGGTTCACATAATCCAAATGAATGAGTCATAATGGCAATAAAAACATCAAATAAGTAAAGATCCAAATAAAGGCATTTAGGAGGATATCAAGGCTAGAACATAATGTTGGTAGGGTTTGATAAGATCCCAACTGAAGAGTAGGTTGATTGCACAATATACATTCCACATAGATTTCACATTCATCATATATGTTCACATAAATATGATTCACATACATTAATAGGCTTCACATACACAAAAATAGGATCCACATACAAAAATAGGTTTTCACATACATGTTTTAATTAATTATCATCACATTCACCAATCTGATTGTATCACCATTTCCATATTTCCCTAATTATAAACATTACACGTGTATTGGTATTTTTAAGGCTTAAAGCATATGAAAAACCCTAATTTTCTACCTACAAAACCAAAACTCGATCTATGACTCAAAACCTCGACCAAACGATTATTCATATTCTCCTGATTAATAAAACATATTTTATTTTTCAATTTGGAGTTAAAATGAATTATTTATGTATTTTAGAACATTTTATACACTTAAAAGGCATTCAAAGCAAGCTTCGAAAAATCATTTAGAATCAGGCTTCAAAAACCACAAAATTGGATTCTACTCGAAAAATCCTTTCCAAGGACTATTTATTTGCATTTTTCTGACCATGGATCGATTTACTATGGATTAAGTAAAATCAACCAATCAGACTGCAAGAAAACCATAGCGTGACAGTTATTAAATCAAAATGCAATTCGTTGTAAATAACAAGTGAAATGACCAAAATACCCTTGTTCGTTAAATCAAATCAATTAAAACAATGGGGCAGTATGGTCATTTGCATGCATCAGCATTTGCAACGAGAAAGCAAAACAGAACATCGATTTTACACAATTACCCATGCTCGTTTAATCGGCTAATCACGGGCGCAAGGGCTCCCTGGTCATTGCCCGACCAGGATTGTTTCCCACCCTGGCCATGGCTGCGAGCAGCATAGCCTGGAGCTCGGCTCCATGGCACATCTTGCCTTTCAGGGCACGCAACTGAGAATGAAAACTGGGAACGAGCTCCCTAGTTCCCCCCGAACACAGAGATTACAACACTAGCCGTCGCATGCTCAAAACGGAGAAAACCGAACCAGACATGGCCGGAATAGAGAAAGAAGAAATGGGGAAACAATTCACTAAAAACACAAGGCAACAAGAAACTAAGGTCGTGATTACCTTCGTGGGGCCAAGGCGAGTCGAAAGAATGCATCGCCGCGGGTGGAGCAGCACCAGGGCCAGGAAAAGTATGGCGCCGGTGCGAGCTCTACGGTGGCCCTATAGGTCCCAATGATAGAGTGCATCATGAGACCAGGAAACAAGGCGGAAAGGAAGATGAAACATCGAGGATGCTTACCCAGCAACCAATCGAACAAAGGTGGCTGGAGGAGCGAGCAGCAGGCTGAGCTTGCCACAACTAAAGGTGGAGTAGGTCAGGGAGTATCGGGCAAGGAGAGGTGAAATTGGAGGGAGAGGAGGAAGGCTCGAAGCCTGAGGGTGCTCCACGACCCCTTAAATAGGCGTGGGGAAGGATGGAGCTTGCTCTACAACTCCTTGGCAGAGAGGAGGAGGCGGCCCAGGTTGGGCGTTTTGCCAAATTGACGAGGTAGGCGATGAGTTAGGGTTCATTCAAACTAGTTGCGGGAGATGAACTCAAAGGGCAAAGAATCATGCTAAACGGCACAAAGGAGAGGGAGAACAGACTCAGGGATCCGAGGAGGTGCTACTGTTGCTCGGACACGCGAGTGACTGGAGGAAGAAGATGAAGTCGGGCCATCGGATCAAAGGAAAAATGGATTTTGGCCATTGGATGTGGAGCAGGTGAAGGGTGAGGCGTGTGACAGTGAAAAATAACTGAACATTATGCTAATGAATGCATTTAAATGCAAATCGCAATCAAACCTTAGTTGTACATTACTCCAAAATTATAAAATCGATTTAAGGGGTCAAATGAAGTCCAAAACGCACCACATTTTAACCACATGCTCATATTAAAGTCTAGAACAATGCTATGCAATTATATTCTTGTTTTACTCATAATATGGCCCTTAATAAATATATTTCTCATTAAAGTGTATATTAATATATTAAAATGAATGAGTTATATGAAAAGACTTCTTTTAATGAAACATGTGAGTAAATTTCGAGATATTAAGCACATTAAGATTTCAATAATCATTCTCAATTAAATAACATATTTTCATGAATTAAAATCATATTTTGAGGAGAGAGAAGGAAAAAGGGGAAATACTCTCATAATTAATTCAAATACACATTATTGCTAATATATTTATCGAAAAAGCTCCAAATTAATATTATCTACTTATATCTCTCATAAAACTCCATTTTGCATTATTATTCCTTAATTATTACCTTAAGTGGGTTATTTGTGCATACACCCCTTAATTATCATAAATGAGGGAAAAAGGTAATTTCAACCTTGAATTGTGCTCAAATTGCTCAAGGAGTCCAAAAAGAATATAAAAGAAGGGAAATTTATGAAAAAGGTCCAAATGGACTAGAAGGCAAAGAAAAGATCAAAAGTGGGTAAATTATAGGGAAGACCCTGGATTTCAGTATGTTACAACACACAACCCCTTAAAGAGGATTTTGTCCCCGAAATCACAACAAGAGGGAAGAGAGGGTGGGGGTGCAACTTCCCAACCTTAAACACTAGGTTATAACCCTTAATCTAGGGCACAACTCAAAATCTACATAAGACATGTGCTACTAAGGTTTCCACAAAACCTATAGCCTTTTATCAAACTCAAATTAACATTTTTTCCTTATTAGCGTAGTCTCCATCATGAAGAGCACTTGTGCCAAATTTTATTCAAAACAATTACATCTCAATATTATATCATGTGTGTTTCCCACATTAAGGGTTTTAAGCACAATTATGGTTTACTAAACCATTTCAACATTAATTAATGTATTAGGTCAAAAACCTTAACAACATGAATTCATTTTCCATTATCCTCTTAAAACTATCATTTAGAATTATCACAAATTATTTTGTAGAAAAAGTTAATATTATCCAACAAGTAATTAAGCCTATGATAATTTCAAATAATGTCCATATTGCACATTGTCATATCATCTTTCATACTCATATTAATGACATCATTAATCATTATCGTCCATTACACTTCATATTATAAATTATACATATTTTACTTCACATTAGGCAATTTATGAATATTTATGTGAATCCAATAATTCATTATCATGTTTGAGTGATTATTGTGAATGGGATGTAACCCATTAAATATTAATGAATTAGTTCATATATCAAATTATGAAGAGGTGTTCATTAGAGAACAAGGTGATATACCTTACATATATTGATAACTTTGTGACTATAATCCATTTATATGCATTAAGGTATATTATGTGATGATGACACCTAATGTCACTAATGTGTCATGAAACGCATTAAGGGTATATATATGTATATAATGTCAAGGCTAGATGATTACCTATTAGGGTTTAGGTCAACATGATCATTACATGTTAAAGCATCCTTAGGGTGCATTATCCATACACATTTTATCATTAGGGTGGCATAGTCAACGTTATGTATATTCACCATTAGTAATGAGTAACTCATTATTATGTGCATCAATAATATGTGAAGGTTCAAGCATATGAATTATCTCTATATGACTTACTACATATTCATGTGGGTATAAACAAACAAGTTGAATTACAAGTATAATGTGTTTGGTAAATTCTTGTTCACATAAGTTATTATGTACATATGTCCACATAGATATGGTTTCTAACTCCAAAGGTATTTGATTTTTCTTTTAATTGGGATTCCATCCCCCTAAAAAGAGATTTCGTCCTCAAAATCAAATTTGCAAAACCAAATAGGGTACCGACACCATTACCCTTATTGCACCCCTTAAATGGGTTAACTAAGTCAAACTAAGCTAAGGGTAAGAGGGTACATAAAACTCAACACTAAAAGGATTTACTAACCAAGCTTCAGGGTGTAACATAGGGTACACTAAACCCTAAACATAGGAGTATAAGGTATTTGAGGGTGATTTTTGTGTAAGAGATCAAATCATCACTTTTGGTTTTCCTAAGGTATTCAACAATTGGGTAACATGCCCAAAGATAGACTATTCCAAGCTGTCTGTATCAGATCAGGCCAGGCCAGGTCATATGAGCTCAGGAGTCCTCGTTACCAAGCTAGTGGGGCGGAGGAAAATTTTACCTGCCCCCAAGCTCTGACCCTTTCTAGACACCATCACTTTCAACTTCTTGCTCTAGTGGCTTCTCAATAGACAATTCACCAAAAAGTTGAGAAATTTTATTTCTAGTTATGAAATTATTATGATCCTAAATCAAACTTTCATGCTAGGTCAACTCTAAGGTGAAAAAATTACTATAGGATACTATATAAGAAAAGGGTTCTATCTAGGAGAGAATTTGAATTAGTCAAGAATCCGACTACCTTAATGCTCTGATACCATGCTGTAAAGACCAAGTAGTCTCTACTAGTAAACATGATAAACAAAAACACCAATTGTGTGGCATCAGAAGATATAAAACGTGACTATATTCAAAATGTATAAAGAGTACATTACAAAACTTTTCCAAATGGGGTACATCTTTATACAGGAACAAGGATCTAGGTAGAGGAAGACTTAGACTAAGCTAATATTGTCTCCAAACCAAACAACTTAATATATAAAGGCAACTATGTCCATGCAAGCTATATGTTCTTTTTCTTCTTATTCTATCCTTAGCCTTAGGTTCACCAAGCTTCCATGTGCACTCTGATCCTAGCCTGGATGGTTGGGGTCATCCAACAAGAGAAAGATAAAGGTATGTGTTATTCAAGAGGTATAGGACAATTAAATAATCTAAAGCATTTCTTTATAAAAGGTTCTCTACAATAAGGAATTTCAAAAGAAATGAGGCAAGTATATGAATAAGAGAGAGAAAACTGCCATAAACAATCACCACAATAATAATCACATAGCATGAATATGTTAAGACACAAAGTCATCTCAATGTAGGGTGAGGCACCTACCAGACCTCACCAGTGGCAGAGGGACTAAAACCCCAGTGCCTAAAAATTGGCAGGGGGACTAAAACCCCAGTGCCCGACAGGAGGACTAAAATGTCAGTGCCTATGGGTGGTTTGTACTCATGTAAACTACATTGTCATTTGGCCTAAAAATACATCATGCTTAAATAGTCACTTGGCAGTATTGAGAAATATAACAAGATTACAACATAGCATTGGGAATTAAACCCAAGAAATAAAGGAGCCAACATAAGAAACAATAATATATAATGTTCCATGTATTTCAAAAAGATGAGCCAACATAGGCAATACCAAGGTTCACATAATCCAAATGAATGAGTCATAATGGAAACAAAAGCATCAAATAAGTAAAGATCCAAATAAAGGCATTTAGGAGGATATCAAGGCTAGAACATAATGTTTGTAGGGTTGGATAAGATCCCAACTGAAGAGTAGGTTGATTGCACAATATACATTCCACATAGATTTCACATTCATAATAGATGTTCACATAGATATGATTCACATCCATTAATAGGCTTCACATACACAAAAATAGGATCCACATATAAAAATAGGTTTTCACATACATGTTTTAATTAATTATCATCACATTCACCAATCTGAATGTATCACCATTTCCATATTTCCCTAATTATAAACATTACACATGTATTATTATTTTTAAGGCTTACAACATATGAAAAACCCTAATTTTCTACCTACAAAACCAAAACTCGATTTGTGACTCAAAACCTCGATCAAACGATTATTCATATTCTCCTGATTAATAAACATATTTTATTTTCCAATTTGGAGTTAAAATGAATTATTTATGTATTTTAGAACATTTTATACACTTAAAAGACATTCAAAGCAAACATCGAAAAATCATTTAGAATCAGGCTTCAAAAACAACAAAATTGGATTCTACTCAAAAAATCCTTTCCAATGACTATTTATTTGCATTTTTCTGACCATGGATCGATTTACTATGGATTAAGTAAAATCGACCAATCAGAATACAAGAAAACCATAGCGTGACAGTTATTAAATCAAAATGCAATTCGTTGTAAATAACAGGTGAAATGACCAAAATACCCTTGCTCGTCAAATCAAATCAATTAAAATGACGGGGCAGTATGGTCATTTGCATGCATCAACATTTGCAACGAGGAAGCAAAACAGAACATCGATTTTACACAATTACCCATGCACGTTTAATCGGCTAATCACGGGCGCAGGGGCTCCCTGGTCATTGCACGACCAGGATTGTTTCCCACCCTGGCCATGGCTGTGAGCAGCACAGCCTGGAGCTCGGCTCCATGGCACATCTCTCCTTTTAGGGCGCGCAACCGAGAATAAAAACTGGGAACGAGTTCCCTAGTTCCCCCCAAACACAGAGATCACAACACTAGCCGTCGCATGCTCAAAACGGAGAAAACCGAACCAGACATGGCCGGAACAGAGGAAGAAGAAATGGGGAAACAATTCACTAAAAACAAAAGGCAACAAGAAACTAAGGTCGTGATTACCTTCGTGGGGCCAAGGCGAGTCGAAAGAATGCATCGCCACGGTCGGAGGAGCACCAGGGCCAAGAAAAGTATGGCGTCAGCGGCAGCTCTACGGTGGCCCTATAGGTCCCAATGATGGAATGCATCATGAGACCAGGGAACAAGGCGGAAAGAAGATGAAGCATCGAGGATGCTTACCCAACAACCAATCGAAAGGAGGTGGGTGGTGGGGCGAGCAGCAAGCCGAGGTTGCCGCAACTGAAGGTGGAGTAGGTCAGGGAGTATCGGGCAAGGAGAGGTGAAATTGGAGGGAGAGGAGGAAGGCTCGAAGCCCGAGGGTGCTCCACGGTCCCTTAAATAGGCGTGGGGAAGGATGAAGCTTTCTCTGCAACTCCTTGGCAGAGAGGAGGAGGCGGCCCAGGTTGGGCGTTTTGCCAAATCGATGAGGTAGGTGATGAGTTAGGGTTCGTTCGAACTGGCGGTGGGAGATGAACTCAAAGGACGAAGAATTGCGCCAAATGGCGCAGAGGAGAGGGAGAACGGACTTAGGGATCCGAGGAGGCACTACTGTTGCTCGGACACGCGAGTGATTGGAGGAAGAAGATGAAGTCGGGCCATCAGATCAAAGGAAAAATGGATTTTGTCTGTTGGATGTGGAGTAGGTGAAGGGTGAGGCGTGTGACCGTGAAAAATAAATGAACATTATGCTAATGAATGCATTTAAATGCAAATAGCAATCAAACCTTAGTTGTACATTACTCCAGAATCATAAAATCAATTTAAGGGGTCAAATGAAGTCCAAAAGGCACAAAATTTTAACCAAATTCTCATATTAAAGTCTAGAACAATGTGATGCAATTATATTCTCGTTTTACTCATAATATGGCCCTTAATAAATATATTGCTCATTAAAGTGTATATTAATATATTAAAATGAATGAGTTATATGAAAAGACTTCTTTTAGTGAAACATGTGAGTAAATTTCGAGATATTAAGCACATTAAGATTTCAATAATCATTCTCAATTAAATAACATATTTTCATGAATTAAAATCATATTTTGAGGAGAGAGAAGGAAAAAGGGGAAATACTCTCATAATTAATTCAAATACACATTATTGCTAATATATTTATCAAAAAAGCTCCAAATTAACTTATATCTCTCATAAAACTCCATTTTGCATTATTAGTCCTTAATTATTACCTAAAGTGGGTTATTTGTGCAAACACCCCTTAATTATCATAAATGAGGAAAAAAGGTAATTTCAACCTTGAATTGTGCTCAAATTGCACAAGGAGTCCAAAAAGAATATAAAAGAAGGGAAATTTATGAAAAAGGTCCAAATGGACTAGAAGGCAAAGAAAAGATCAAAAGTGGGTAAATCACAGGGAAGACCCTGGATTTCAGTATGTTACAGTTTACCTGATTATCGCTTTAAACAATGTTTTCTTTTAATCTTTCTTTCTCAAGTTATTTCAATTATGCAAACATATTAGTAGGTATCTTTCTACCCATGTGCACAACACCTTGTGTGTTGATTCGTTGTTTCACGTATGTTTTAGGTTCAGAGATAGCATGGGAGGAAAAAGATGGGAGTGAGCAGTTGTACAGGTAGTACCTATTGTCTAAGATACTGTTAGAATACATGTTTAGACTTGTAGAATTTTCATTCAATATGTAACTGTAAATCATTTTGTAATAATTCATATTGTATAAATATGCATGTTGAATGTTGAGTATGTTATGGTTGTATGTTCATGTATGCGTATTATGCTTCCTCATAGCTCTCTGATAAAATTGCTAACATTTTCGGATTTTGTCTTCTCATCTCCATGGAGTTTTGAGAAGGTGAAAATCCGGGGACGTTACACTTGGTATCAGAGCATGAACAATAGTCACACCTGACAATTGCTCACCATAAACATAAAACTAAATTTCACCTTTTCACTTTAAATCCTAGAAACTTAGTAAGTTGTTCTATATGAATAAGTTCTGGCTTGGCCTCTAGGTTCGAACCTAGATGTTTGAGAACTAGGTTTAGACAAGTTTCTGAAACCCTTTCCATATAGAGCTCATATGTATTGGGTAGCTACACTAGTCTACATCTCGTTCTCACCATTTCACTAGGTGACATGACACTAGACTATCTATTGTGTGCGGGACACTTGATTTTGCTGATTTGGTTTTGTTTTCCAATCGGCTCGAACTTGGACAGTTTTCTCTGACGTCTTCATTCTCAAAGAAAAAAATCATATATTATTTTATTATATATATGTAAATATGAAACTGTGTCCCTCACACTGTAGAGTAGTTAGTGTTCATGCAACCTAAGTGAAAGGGAGTGACATCAGTCTAGAAGAGAGAGTAGTCTAGAATAGATGTCTAGAGCCTTATCAAGATAGGTGATACATAGAGTAGATGATAGAATCATAGTTGAAATAAGCATGTGCAATCTTATCTATGTTTGATCTCTGATGGTATAAATTTCCTTATAAAGATTTAAGTTGCATATGAGATGAGTTCAATTTTAGAAAATCTAAGCTACGTCTTGATGATGAAAAGACATACGCCTTTCTGATTAAGGAAATCTAAGTTTAAGCTAAAGTTGAGTATGCATGAGCCTCAAGCTCTTATACAAGGAGGATGTCTAATGGCAGGATGAGATATGTGGTGAACTCTAGAGAGAGTAAGACCCACAGGGAGAAGGTCATAGGACCTAGCCTCCAATATATGAGATATGTGTTAAAAAAATGTGTCCTACACTAGATTATTCTTGAGTGTTGAGTTGAGTCCTTATGCATGATTCAAATCTATATGTAAGAATTGTGTAAAAGAAAAGGATGGGTAAATGACCCGTGTGATTAAGACAATCCTTTGGATAACTTAGGTCCTAGCTTGAGTGACATATTTTGTGGATTTCGTATTTAGTTGCTAGTGAGGTAATATATGAACTCTAGTTATGAGAGTATGATACTTTGTGCAAAAGATACTCAATATACATGTTCTCCCTTCTTCTTCTCTTTCTGAAAATATGATGATAGAAACCTCACTTGAGCTATATAGATGATTTACATATGAGGAGTCACTCGTATAAGCTTGACCTATTCTATATTTTCCTCCCTATATCATCACGTAATATCCAAGTTTAAAAGCATGATAAAATTGGCTAAGTATATTCTCTTTCCCTTTATATCACACATGCAAGATATAAATTGCAAATCATGAGCTAAAAAAAAACACTTTGGATCATAGATTGCATGATCATAAAATATGATTATTAACATTGATACTTCTCAATCTATGCTTCTAAGTTTGAGCATAACTCTCACACAATAGGGTGGAACCTAATAGTATACAAAAAAAAATCAATCCCTTCTCTAATGATGAAATGCTAGTATGATGTTGATCATAAACCACAATAATGATATTAAGTGTGAACAGTATGTTATTTGATGACATGAAAATTGATAGCTTGTAACTAGGTGAGTAGGATGAAAGATGAAGCCTAGAGAATAACCTTCTCAACTTCAAATGAATGCCACAAACCCTTATCTTGGGGTAATATGAGGGATGTAAATCCTAAAATCCTAGAATGTCAAATTATGAATGAGATACTAAAATTATGCTTTGACCTAGTTAAGGTAGGGTGGCTACACCCTAGATACAATAAACCTAAGATGACAACTTAGGGTATATCTACACTTGTGGATGGTCTTGGCACCTAGGAGTGGTGACTATATAATCTAGAATTCTTGATATCACCTTGTGTTGACTCAAGGTCAATTAGGTCAATGTTAACTCACATCTAAATTGACTAAACCCATGTTTTGATGATGACTAACCATTCCACATATTGGTGTCTAATGCTTCTACTTGAGTGATTTCAGATTAGGTATAGACACACTCCAATTGCCCTAACTTGCACATCTCAAATTGGAGAAAAGACAAGTCAAAGTCAATACAAGTGCACGTTTTTGTAATATGATGTATATCCATTAGAATCATGTTGTAAATCACTTGTAATGATTGTATGACTTGTAATTAAGCTTAGAAAAATATCAGGAACACTTAGATCGAATTTTAGAGCACTTTTAATGCAACTTTTAAAATCAATTACAGGCACTTGATCGGTCCAGTTTCCCACCCTGAAACTCGACCGATCCACCTGGGCTGATTTTCTAAATATTGAATTGGTCCAGTTTCCCACCCTGAAACTCGACTGATCCACATGGGCTAATTTTCTGAAGATTGCATCGGTCGAGTTGTGCACTCACATAACTCGACCGATTGGGTAGTGGACTACTTGATCGGTCCAGTTACACCCATTGAAACTCGACCGAATGCACTGTACGGAAAAGTGCTACTAGCCGTTTTGGAGTTGCAACAAGTGAAAATATATCTGTTGCAAGCCACAAAACGGTTAGTTTTCATTCAAAAGTGTTCCCAAAGGCTAAGAGGCATCCCCAGCTATAAATAGGACCCCTTGGGCTTCATTCCAAGGTTGAGCATTCATTGCAAACTCTTTGTGAGGTTCCTATTCTATAGTTGAGTGCTTCCTACAGCCTCCTCTCTCTCTCTAAGCTTAATCACTTGCTACATCCATTAGAGTGAGTTGGAGATTTGTAAGAGAGCTAGTTTCTACTTGTATATCTTGTGAGGCTCTCACTTCCACCACCTCCCCATCTCTCATTTGCTATCTTGAAGATGAAGGTTCTCTCTCTTGTCCAAGAGAGGTGAAGAAGAACAAGGGAAGGAGTCCCTTGGTGAAGATCAAGGCAGAAGACTTGGAGCTAGAGTGGGTAAGCCCTTGGAGAAGGCAAAAGACTCAAGCTCAAGTAGGTAAGACCTTGGTGGAAGCTTCTCCGAGTGAAGGTGAAGTCAAAGGCAGAAGATCCAAGAAGAGTGGGTAATTCCTAAGCCCCTGTTTGGAAACGGCCTGGACCGGGGTTGGGCGGGTTTGGGCGCTGTCGCGTAGCGACACGTAGGCCCAAACCAGTCTGGCTCGGGCTGTGTTTTCGTTTGGCAATGGGACTGGTTCGGACCCCGTTTTGTGTTTGGTCATTTCCATTTTCGAGCTTGACCCAGTACAGCTAGAGGCAGATTTGGAATCTCAAACCCGGTTTGAGATTACCCCGACTTGCGTATCGCGTCTCACGCTTCGTCCCTCGCGACGTCTTCCCTCCCTCTTCCTGGCGAAGCAGCCGAAGCAGCCGTTTTCCTGGCGAAGCAGCCCGTGGAGTAAATGTGAGGCATCTGCTCCCGACGCAGCTACCTTCGGCGTAGCTGCTTCCTGCCAACTGCCACCGCCGAGCTAGGGCGGTCAAAAGCATGGTCTGCCATGCCTGGTCAAGTCGTCTATAGAGGAAGGAGTAGGCGGCACAGAAGAGGAACCTAAAACCCTAGCCATTGTTGCGGCTTTAAATTGGCGGTGTGGTGCTGCGAGGTGCTGGACTACTACACAAGCTTGTTCGTCCAACTGTTGCGAGGTGGTGCTGGACTTCCACAGAACTTCGTTGCTGCTTGCTCGTGGTCTGCCGGCGCTGCCCAGGTCGACGATCGTGCCCAGCTTTCGCCGCTTCCGTCGTCACTGCAAGGAGAGATTCTGCTCAGGTTGGTCTCTGTCTAGGGTAGAGGTTTATTTCGGTTTTAGGGCAAAATGTTGAATAGGGTTATTTCGGTTTTAGGGCACAATGTGGAATAGGGCAATGTCGAATTAAGTAGTAAAACATTTGTGAAATGATGTTCTTCATGGAAACATGTACGGTTTTAGGGCACAGAACATATTTGTTATTGGTTTGATGCTTTTCCCTTTCCCGTTGTTTACTCTGCACAGAACATATTTGTTATTGGTTTGATGCTCTGGGCGAGCATGGTCTCTGAACATTTGTTATTGGTCTGTAGCATGGTATCTGTCGACCTGCTTTTCAGTAACATTTGTTATTGGTATGTAGCATGGTTTGTATCTTGAATGAACTGAATAAACGTGAGCCTCAAAGCTACTGTGGTGATGATGATAGAAAATACCTTATCAGCTATACTTGCTATACTGCTATACTGAAATACCTTATGATGATGATAGGACCTGTATGAATGAACTAAAAAATTATTCCAGTCCAGAATCTCGATTTCAATCATGCACATATCAGCTATACTTGCTATACTGCTTAATAATCCTTCCCATGTTTAATTTTCTTGGATTATAGAAGTATGGTGCCAAATATGCCCTTATAGTGCATTGTTTTGCTTCTCTGTATATTACCTTCTATATATCAGGACACATGCTCCTGATTAGTGATCTGTTTGCACTGTATGAGCAGAACTGCTCAATCTTTGACTCAAATCTTATGTTCAAATTGGATTGTTGTGAATGCTTGTAGAAATGTTCGAGTACAGGCTTATTTATATTGTCAGTTCTATTACATATGAATATGTAAGTAAAAGGCTATTACTTAAGAAAATTGAATCCCTAGTGTGTTTCTATTTTGTTTCCAATGGTAAGAGAAGAAGATTTACTATATACTGTGTATGCTTGTATTTCTAGTATTTGTTAAAATTAAAATAGATTAAATATAATATACTAAAAAAAGGAATCTATAAGATGTATGTCATAAACATTATATAGTTATATGCAAACATCACTTTGTTACTTAAAAAGACACATATTAGATTATTATTTCAAAATTATAATAAAGGTAACTCAAACCACCAAATATAGGGCACTTTTGATCATTGGATGATGAGTTCCATGGATGGAGGTTTACTATTCAACTCCCCTGGTCTTGTTAGTGGTGGGTATAAATGTGACCCTTACTCGATTATTGAGCTTCTTCTAATTGGATAGGTAGTATGGGCAAGATTGGACTAAAAATTCTTAGATCAACCAGAGATTTTAATCTGTGTCTGAATTGTTAGTAAACATGCTTTTAACATACTGTGTACATCTTAACTATGATTTTATTTTGTATACAACTGTATCTTATTCAAAACATGTTTGTTTTTGTTCAAATAATAAGATTGTCCATTTTGTGTATATGCAAATAATATTTTATTGTCAAACTATATTAAGTATTTTAATTAAATATCATCAATACTGTCCTCAAACTCAGGATAATACCATTATAAAAATTGACTTACTTTTTAATATGCAAGTAGTTTCTTACTTTGGACCGAATTTGGCAACACTTTTTTGTTCACCTACAGCTTGTCAGCAACATGTTCGGTTAGGAAAACACTCAACCACTAGAATTAGTGTAGTTTTAAGCTTGGTTTGTACACCCACCTAGTGATTACTATCATCACTCACTAAATTGGGATCTCCTTGAATCATGATAGTGTATAATGTGATATAGTTTGCCTGTGTTGAGATTGATACTATTCCAACTATCAAAAGTAACATTTTTGTTTTTTCTTTTCCTTCTATATATGGTTGTATCATTGTAGGCCCATTTTGTTTCACATATCTGATTACACAAGAGTAAGAAAAAACAGAGTGAAAAAAACAGAGTGATATAGTTTTATCCATGTATCATTGTAGGCCCATCTTGTTTCACATATCTGAATGCATTCTCATTCACAAACACATTGTGGTTTCATTTTTTTGTAAGATCAGTTTCTCTTCATGGTGAAGAATCCTATTTTTTGGTTTGATGCTTTTCCCTTTCCCATTGTTTACTCTGCACAGAACATATTTGTTATTGGTTTGATGCTCTGGACGAGTATGGTCTCTGAACATTTGTTATTGGTCTGTAGCATGGTCTCTGTCTACCAGCTTTTCAATAACATTTGTTATTGGTCTGTAGCATGGTCTGTAGCTTGAATGAACTGAATAAACGTGAGCCTCAAAGCTACTGTGGTGATGATGATAGAAAATACCTTATCAGCTATACTTGCTATACTGCTATACTGAAATACCTTATCAGCTATACTTGCTATACTGTTTAATAATCCTTCCCATGTTTAATTTTCTGGGATTATCGAAGTATGCTGCCAAATATGCCCTTATAGTGCATTGTTTTGCTTCTCTGTATATTACCTTCTATATATCAGGAAACATGCTCCTGATTAGTGATCTGTTTGCACTGTATGAGCAGAACTGCTCAATCTTTGACTCAAATCTTATGTTCAAATTGGATTGTTGTGAATGCTTGTAGAAATGTTCGAGTACATGCTTATTTATATTGTCGGTTCTATTACATATGACAGTAAGGGGTGGAATAGTTCCTAAAATAAACTTATATAGTTGAAATGTATTGTTCATTCATTTCCAATTTCATATGAAACAATTTCACATTAGTATATATGTGTTGCATTTTGTTTTGGACATCAATGCATTCTACTTCATAGCTTAATATCATTTGATAATAGTTCCCCTTATATTGGTTGTTTGTGCTAAGGGTAGTAAAGGCTTTTACTGAAATGTACCAAACCAATGGTACAAATAGTTCTATATGACATCACATTGTCTGTGATGCATCTGTGAGAGAATCGTAGCACTCAGGGTTAACACGGAAGATGCAGCGACTTTCCATATTGGGGTGTTAAGTAGGAGACATGGGGAGATACAGTATATTTGTGTGACCAGAGTTGTTCATAAGTTTATTGATCATTAAAAACAGACAGTTCATAAGTATATCTCTTTGAATGTCAAACACATAGCTTACTTCTTCATTATGTAATTGACGCCACCACTTTGTTACATGCCACACTTTTCTTAATTTGGGTCAGTTTGATCTCATCATCCTGAATAAGTACTAGAACCGTAGCAAGGTTTTGGGTTTATACCGGTTCACATACATGTGGTACCAGGTCCATTCTCATTCATTCATAAATCAGGGACTGACCAGATTCATTTTATAAACAAGCAATAGTTGAATTTGGGTCCATTTTGTTTGTCTCTGCTGACCCAAAACCAGGTCCATTCTCATTCATTGATATCACGGACTGACCAGATTCATTTTATAAATCAGGGACATTCCCTTCATAAATGGTTTCTGTTGTGACTGAATTGTATTAAACACTTACACTGATTATGTCATCAAATATTGCAGCAACTACACGAGTATACCTCCCGCCGACCCTAACAACCGTATGGTATGGACAAGAGAGTATGATGTCGCTGTGGTGACAGCCTTGCGTAGACAATATGACCTAGGCAGGTGTATTGATGGTAATTTTACTAAGGACTCTTGGAGGGAAATAACTTCTGATGTCAATAATAGGGTTGCCGCCGTGTTTAAGTTAGACCAAATAAGATGTCGCTGGAAGAACCTTAAAAAGGACTACGTCCATTTGAAGGGTTTGACCAACAAGAGTGGCGTTGGATGGGATGAAGAAAGGCACAAGCCCATTGTGCCAGACACCCCTGAGTGGAAAGAGGCCATTGCGGTACGAACACTATACATAACTTTTATCCAAACAAATTGTAACTCTACATGTAAACATGATTATCTTAATACACATTTTTTTTAAAGTGTAGGCAGACAGGGACCTGACTAGGTTGCTTAGGCGCCCGTTTCCCCACTACTACGACATAGAGCTAATGGCGGGGAGGAACATTGCTAGAGGACACCATGCAATGTCTTCGGCGGAAACTCAAATTCCTACAGATGTTGCGTCTGAGGATGATGTCAGTGTCGACCTAGGCGCGCCTGATACCCCCATGTACACACACTCGGCAACAGACGCGCGTAGCGTACCAGACGAGCGTAGCGTACCCCCAACTACCGGGCAAAGTGAGGGTGAAAGCGCGCGGCCTGTGGGAACGGATAACCCGTCAGTTGGGGGCAGGAGTCCTTCTACCCATACACGCAGGAGATGCCATTCAACGTCGCAAGAGCGATGTAGTCTTTCCAATGAAGTTCTGGATGAGTTCACATAGGTTTACACAAAGGTTCACGAGTTAGGGACATCCATGATGACCAAATCCTATGAAAAGGAAGAGTTGTCAAACATTTTACAACATTTTAATGCCAATTTCCCCGATGCCCCCACCTCTGTTTTTACTACACTTGTGAACGCCATCAAGGACTCTACCAACCGCAACATCTACCTTAGCCTCCAAAACACCCCTGCAAAGATAACCTTGTGGTTAAACGACCTTTGTCAAAGGTCACAATTCGGTTTTGCCACATATGTACCTCCAATGCCTTCATATTATTTCCCGTCTCCGCAACCATTCCCTTCACCCAACTTCAACAGCACGTCGTCTCACCCACCATTTATGTCGTCTTCCTCTTCACCCAACTTCCCAGGCACATCGTCTCAGCCACCATTTATCCCGCCACCCAACTTCCCAAGCGTGCCACCGATGTGGTTTCCTTCATCCAGTGATGCTGGCCCGTCGGGAACATAATTGCAGGGGTTATTTCATATGCATTTGATGTTAATTATTTTCCGTCCAAACATTTATATTTCATTGACTGTTGTAATAATTTACTTTCCGCACACACATTACATATCCGTACAATTTTATTTGATTGAGTGTTGTAATAATTTATTTTTCGCACGTTAATTGGATTGTCTTATGTTGTAGCAATTATTATGTAGTTGTTTGCATTGTACATGTAGGCATCATGTCTGGCAATGACCAACCGCAAACACAAGACATTCTCAACAACCTTTTATTAGATACCTTGTTGTGGCCAGTGATTCACGTTGGTGATTTAATTGCCGACTCTATTGCATACTCAATCATGGACGCAGTAGACGTTGATGCCTCCACACCACCTCATATCCCCAGGTTAGTTAGCATCAGGAGTGGCCACATAAAGGTCTTCGAAATATTGACCGGTCACAAACAAAGGGCTTATGACCTATACCGGATGCGTCCACAAACTATAATGACCTTTGTCGACAAGCTTGAGAGTCGTGGCTTGTTGCGAGGTACTAGAGGAGTCAGCTCAGTTGAGGCCGTATGCTATTTCCTGCATATGGTTGGCCATGGACACACAAATCGTGCTTTGGCGGAGGACTACATTCACTCCGGTGAGACCATTAGTAGAAAGTTCAACGAAGTGTTGGACGCTGTTTGTGCGTTGACCCATGACTACATTGTCATGCAAACCGCAACTACATGCACAACAACACATACTCGCATTTTACATAACGCAAGGTTCTACCCATACTTCAAGGTAATAGTTAACCCCCTAATAAAATTAATTTATTTTCAAACGTTGTGTATGTTTACAACATTATTTTGGTTTATAGAATGCCATAGGGGCTATTGACGGAACACACATCCCTGTCTTGGTCAGCAGAGACAAACAAAATCGATACCTTGACAGAAAAGGGAATGTCTCTCTCAATGTCATGGTTGTAGTAGACTTCTCCATGGAGTTTACATATGTCCTCACTGGGTGGGAGGGGTCGGCTGCTGACCAAAGGGTCCTGCAATCGGCAAGGACCCATAGCAGGTTTACAGTTCCGCCGGGGAAGTTTTACCTGGTAGATGCAGGGTATGCCAACACTCGTGAATTTGTTGCACCCTATCGCAACACAACATACCATATTGATGAGTACCGAGGAAACAGACATGCCTACACCAGCAAGAAAGAGATGTTCAACCACAGACATGCTCAACTACGTAATATTGTAGAAAGAGAATTTGGGGTGCTGAAGAGACGGTTTGCATACCTTAAGAAGGGGGCGACATATCCTATTCATTCGCAGTGTCGCATCGTACTTGCTTGTTGTATCCTACACAATTTCATCCAACGGAAAAATGACGGCGACACCATAATGGATGAACTCCCAGATGAGAATTCATCGTCTGCCATTCCCCCAGCCGCCATTCCCCCGAGTTCAAGTCAAGGTTCAACTCAGGCCGATTCAAGGGAGGGTGAAGTGTTACGTGAATCCATTGCTAATCTCATTTGGGAAACTCGTTAGTAGAGTATCTGTAATAGATTGATTCCCGAATTGTTTATTTTGAACCTGATCAGAATCAACACATTGTGTCAATATAGGTTGTCTTCAAATGGAGAACGGAATGCCTCGTTGTCAATGCGGCCTTCAATCCACTGTACGCGTATATATGGATGCCAAGGATGCACAAAACGGATGTTTTGAAGACAAGAACCCACACATGCCATATTTTACGTGCGGTAGGGTTCAAAATCAAAATAGATGTCATATGAGGTTGCCCGCGCAACGGGTTGTACCCACAATTGCCACACTAACCGCCGTTAGGGCTGCAATGCTTTCACAACTTGCATATGCACACAGTGAACGTCAACTATGGTCTTCCCAGTGTGCCTTTGTCTGTTCCAGCAGAGCAGACACTGATAGGCTACAAGTAGAAATTACAGATCTACGATCACAGTCCCAATATCTTCGCCAACGTCGTCACATAACTAGCGACGACAACACTTCCAATGAGGACGGTTACAATACATCATGGATGTATAACATCATTGATGTCTGTCCAACATTCATAACATAAGTTTATCTGTAATAGATTTAACAAACAATGAGGTCTGTCTTGTATGTTATTGTTTTGATTTTCAATCTAACTCCATTACCATAAATCGTTTGACTGATTCAAATGCATGGTGTAGATGTCTATTAATACAACTGAAGTTGTGCGGTGTGACTGTGGGTTAGAGGCAGGCTTGCGACTTAACACTGACGATGCAGGGTTGTATGACTTTGGAATTCTCAGTGAAAGACCAGGTGAAATGTATTACATATGTCCTTCTCGCGAGGTGCACTTGTACACACATATTATGTAGCCACTGTGTACGTTACACATTCATTGTCATTTACGTAAACTTCATAATATTTTTTAGGGAAAAGATCGATGCAGATACTTTCGCTGGGCAATCGATCTCAGTCCTATAATTGATTCTCTGAAAGCTGAGATTGCGTTACTCACGTTCGAGTGCAAGTCATTGTGGTGTCAGACAATGAACTTGAGAGATTTTGTTGAAATTCATCACAACCACCATGATGTTTACACCAAAAAAAAGTATGATCATGAGTATCTAGAACGCTACGTAGAAGAACTGGAGGACCAATGTAGGCTTCTGTTCGACACTCCTTCACCCCCGACGACGCCGTAACGTCAAATGGCGGCCATACCTTTCATTCGCGTCATCGGTTTTCCATTTTAGTGTTGTTGTTTGGAAGTTCCTGTGTTAAGTGTTGTTGATTGTTTTTTGAAAACGGATATGCCATGCTCTGTTGTTTGGAACTTACATATTAACTAATATGCTTAGTCATTCGACGCCTCCTCATTTTGTGTGGTGTTCGGAGCATGATATGATGGAGTGTATATGAAGGTGTGTTGATGGAGTGTATACGACAGAGGCTTGGATGGAGGCAAAATCATAGAATGATAATAAACCTAATACATGATAGTAGTGAACTTAGGTGAACATAAGAGTTATTATTATTCTTCTTGTTATTTTTGTTCTTCTTATCTTATTTTTAATTTTGTTCTTCTTATCTTCTTGTTATTTTTCTTCTTCTGTTCTTCTTCTTATCTTTTTGTTGTTGTTGTTCTTCTTGTTTATTACAGGTAACATGGGATCTCGTTTCCCTGTAAAGGAGTACGATCTCTCAAACAGGGAGTTTATGAGACGTGTCTCCCTTCCCCTTACCTGGAGGTGCGAGCCATTTAAGATAACTCCTGGCTATGCAATGGTGGAGGTAGGCAGAATCAGTTTTGATGTACAGATCAGGTGGTCTACACCTGAAGAAAGAAAATGGAATAAGAAAGGTAAATATTTAATCATGGATGAAGGTTGGGCGGAAATGTTGGACAGCCTAAAAGCCAAACCAGAATGGACCGTGACCCTACAACCAAAACCCAAGGACGACACTCGCCCTACAAGATTTTTCTTGTGGATTTATTTTGAAGGTGACAACTCTGAATTGCTAAGGTTTATTTTCCCGAGACCAGATGGTTATATATCATCTACTTCAGACTCGGTTGATGCCCTGTTTGTCAGAGATTGCCACCAACCACCAATCTTAATCTCGTCTAGTGATGATGAAACTGATGTTGAATCTGTTGGATCAACAAACAATTATTAGTTTTTTGTTTTCTTTATTATCTTTATGTTGTTTATATACATTACAGGCTTGTTATGGGTCCCTGCCCACTAAGACAATTTATATTTAGTCTTCAGTAGCTGAATATGTTTTACTTTAAAAATGATGTTCATGTTTGGCTATTTTTGGAACGTGTTTCTTGGTCTGACGGGGTTACCTCATATCTTGGGGTATTAAAAATAGCATGTTAGGCATATTCAACCTCAAGGAAACAACCAAAACACCCACATAAACACCCCACAAAAGGGTAACACGCCTGACTCACATCTCAACAACAAAATGAGAGTTCTTAAACCAAAGTGATATAGATAACAATTAAGTTATTATTAATTTACTTTTTTTAAAAAAACTTCTGTTTAAACGGCGTCACAAGGCCACATTTCTAACAACTGTTCTGCGAGAATAGGACAGATTCAGCTGATCCTGCCTACAGTTGCCAAACAGAATCAGACTAAACCCAGCCTGCACAGCCAAACAGAATCAGCTTGAAATGAGTCTGAAACGAGTCCAGCCCCCCAGAATGAGACTGGTTTGCCAAACATAATCAGACTGGTTTGCCAAACAGAATCAGACTCCAGCAGGCCTAAACCCGTCCAAGCCAGGCAGGCTTGCAGAAAGCCAGCCCCGAACCAAATAGGGGCTAAAAGACTGAAGACTTGTGCTAGAGTGAGTAAGTCCTTGGAGAAGGCTGAAGACTCTTCCAAAGTGGGTAAGTACTTGGTAAGGTTGAAGACTCTTTGTATTGGATAGGTAAGTCCTTTGTTGGTCTTGTATTGTATGTCTTATAAGTGAATATAAGAGTACAATTGTTGGAAGTCCTAGAGGTTGACCTCTCTAGGCAAGTGGACTGACACACTTCTAGTTTGAAGTGTGGAACCACTCTAAATAGCTTGTCTAATTGGTGCATGTTCAATCTCTCTTATCCTTGCTATGCATGATTTAGTTGCACTCAAATTACCTATTTAGCAACCTTATCTTGTCATATATTTTGAAGGTTTGATGAGTTTTGTTTAAGTGCTTTCAGCTCTATTCACCCCCCCTCTAGAGAATCTAATCACCCATCTAGGATCCAACACCTTGAGTATTAGTTCAATTAAATTTTGAGGACAAAATTCCTTTTAAGGTGGGGTGAATATGATGACCCCAATTTGAGGATTATGATACCCAATATAGTATTTTATGATGGTGAATGTTATGTTGATGATTGATGCTGAATCGAGGAATGCATTATCCAATTACTAACTTTTTTCCACCAAAAAAGTGTAACTAGGGATGAAACTGATGATTATCAGACCCACTTGAATTCATTTATGATTTATATCTCTTATTAAACAACTTGGTTACTTTATGGACAAGAGGTCCATTTAGTAGTTGCAGAAAAGTCAAGTGGCCAATTGATCAACCTCCAAGTGTGTTAGTATCATAACAAGTGTTTGGGACTTATAAGAGATCAAGATTTAATCATTATTTGAATGAGATTCAAGGTTTATGTGCTTATTTATAAGGTTGTTTGAAGAATCTATTTGCATGACCAACTAATGAAATTTGTGTCTCAAATAGATATGAGCTACTTTATGTTGTTGTGAACCTATGCCTAAACTTTTAGAGTCAAACAATTTTTCTACAAAAGATACCAAGTCTTCAATTTTGATCAGGTCTATTAATGATTAAATGATTTAGATTTGCGTTCACTTTGCATCTATATCACGCTCACATTGGACAACTCTTTGTTGAGCGCAGCCCAAAACCAGGAAGTGTGGCCTCATCGAGCTCACTTCTTTGGGAGGTTGTTAGGATGACGGCTCTGACTCCTTCTCCTACCTCTGAGAAAAGCGGGGAGGAGGGTAGCTCAGGCTGCGATCCAACCAATCCCAACAATCTCGCCTGTTACAACCCCAATTTTGGGTTCATTTGCTGAGAAATATAATTTCTCATATTAAAGATTTTTGAACAAATGTATTTCATTTACAATAGCCTTGTTGTTTGATTTGTGGGCTTTATTGGCTATTGGGCCTAATAACAAGGATATTCAATTAATTAATGAAGAACTGAGAATTTGAGATAAGAAAGGTGTGGAAACCTCTAGAAGGAAAATCCAAAGAGGATTTCGTGCCTCTTAGATTCCTTGGATTCCAAGGAGTCCAAAGTTGCAAAGAAAAGGCAATAAGAAAAGAAAATATCAATTAAGTATTTCCTTGTTAATAAAGAAATTGAAAACATTGATGAAATAGGGATAATATGTGAAAAGAGGTATATTTGAGTTATCCTTAGTGGGATTTCGTATCTCAATGATTCCTAATAATAAAAGGAACACTAATGAGGAAAATAAGAGAGAAATAAAGAGAAATCCACAAAAGGAAATATTTTAATAAGAAATAGAACAGGATAATGAGAATAATGCATATTAATGCATTTAAGGATGATGAGTATTCCTTTAAAAGGAATTTCGAATTCTTAAAGTTTCATGGGTGCCAAGGAGCCCCAATAAAGGAGAAGAAAGAGAAAATACCATAATTATAAAATAAGAGCATAATGTGATATATTAATGATGAATTTTGTAATATTGAGAAAAGGAAGTATTCTCTATTAAAAGAAAACATGATTTCGTGATAAATAATTAAAAGGCAAGTAATAAGAAGATGAAGGAAAGGATTTTTGAAATCCTATTATCACAAGAAAAGGGAATATCAAAGGATAGGAGAGAGAGAGAAAATCTTGCTTATCGTAGAAGGAATGGAATTCCTAATTGGAGGGGGCGTATTCCCTCTTAGATAGGCTTGTTAGGGCGAGGATTCCTCCCCTATAAAAAGGGATAGAACCTTTGGGATGAGTTCCAGAGAGATTTCGTATCTCCCACTACTCTTCCTCGTCTTCTTCATGTCTCCTTACGTTCAAAACCCTAGTGAGGGTGTAGGCCTAACCTTGGAGGAACGTGGGTGTTCTTGGTGGTCTTACTTGAGGCAGGAGACCTCCACGACCACCTAGGGCCATTTGGATACCGCCCATCGACCCCCGACTTCACGCAACTGCAGCTACGAGGCTGCAACGAGGGTCGTTCTTGGAAGCACCTTGCTCGTACCCTAGCCAGTTAAACCGTGACCTGGGCGGTTCTCTAGGTGTGCCTAGGGCCAGGGGAGCTTGGGCAGCCATCGGCGGAGGTCCGTGGGCCCCGGAGAGGAGGAGGTTGGCTCGATAAACCCTGCCCCCGGCGGCTAGGGCGGCAGTCATTTGGCTGCTGGAGGAAGAAGAAAGGAAAGATGCTTTGGACCGAATTGCCCTCTGCGGGCTGAAGGAACAGACCACTTACGCGGGGGCAAGCTAGTAATTTCATTATATTTCTAAAAGCAAGCCACATGCATGGGGACTTGGCGACGTGGCCTCTTCTGATTGGCACAAGTAAGTGTATTAATGCAAAAATCATAACTCCTAATTGGTAGCTCCGATGAGAACATGTTATACATGAAAATTGATCAGAAAATCGAGGGGAATCTAAATAAAACATAATTTAAGCCTGTTTCCCTATGAAATTTGAAAAGTATATAGAGATACTATCTTTTATAGTTTAATCAATGAAAAACCCTAACATTTGATGATTAATGAGTTAGAAAGGGTTAAATGAGTATATAAGGTTGATATTAGCCTGTTAATGATAAAAAGGATCATTAAGATTGAAAAAGGACGAATTTTCATGTGATTAGTTTAATTTCAAGTTTAATGTGCATGAATAATACTTTAATGGGCCTTGAAACCCTAATGTTGGTAAATTCGACTTTTAATGGATTTAATTGACTAATTTCATGAATAAAGTGGAATATTCTGGGTCTAAGTTATTTCGAGCATTAAAATCCCTAATTTGTGGAAAGATAACCTTAATATAGAAATTAGGGTTTTCGATTGAATCAAGGTAGAATTAATAATAAAAGGGGTTCATATGGGGATTAGACCATAATGAATTATTTGTTGTTAATATGAAAGAAACTAAAGGTGATAATTGAGTCTAATGACCTTGAAATAACTTAAAAGGATAAAGAAGGTGGCTTTGGTATAAAAGAGAAATAATCGACATTAATTGGGCTTATGATGTTGAAATTAGGGATTATGAATTAAGAGAGCAGTTAATATGATAAAAGCGTTATGGAGGCAAAAACCCTAATAAAACACTAATATGGTCTAGAAATCCTAAGGTGGGATCCAAGTCTAGATTTGGAATGTTCTGGATAAATTATAACACTTGGAACGTATGCATTAATTTCAGGATATTGTTGATTGCTTGTTGATTGATTCTTTATCCTTATTGCTTGGACAATCAAGTTGCTCTGGATCAGGTATGTGGTTACGCCTATGAATATTCCGAATTAGATTCCTAAGGATTTTAAAGGTTTTATCGATGACTTAAATTAAACTGTTGGTTGCATTTAATTCATGCAAATTATAATGTGAATATGACTATCACATAAGAGATGTGCCTACTAGCTCAGATCCTAGTCCCCTCTGTAGCTTTATAGATTGACCTAGTAAATGGCTGCCAATGGGTAGGTCCATCAGGTCATTAAATGACTTAGTAAATGGCTACCAATGGGGTAGGTCCATCAAGTCATCATGATTCAGGGATTGGTCTACCTTTGGGTAGGACCATGCGACTCCATAACCCTAGGTATTGGCTACCTATGTGGTAGGGCCATGGGGGTAAGGATCTACCATATGAGAGAGGTGGTCTCCATGTCCACTGTAGGGACGTTACAGAGAAAGGGGATAGGCAAGGATTGAGTAGTATTTCTGAAAACGTAATCTTGGTTGTTAAATGAAATTTGGTTAATTACATTGTTAACATAGTTGCATAATTATTGTTTCCCCCACATACCAGCTTCGGTTGATCGACGTTTTGTTTGTCAGTGTTTTAGGTACAAATGAAAAGAACAAACAGTAAAGTGACATATGTGGAATTAAATGAGAAGTAACGTGCACAGGAGGATTAGTTAGATTAGCATCTGCATGGATAGAAGTCTAGAAATCCAAGTTTTCACAAAGGTAATAAAAGTTTTATTTTATACCAGTTTTCAGTTTAGTTGGTAAAGTTTATTAATTGTTATTGATTATTTGTCAAACCTTTGATCCTGTTAATTGAATAACGGTTCTGACCTTCGGGTCTCCCTTAATTGGGGGTTACCGGGAGGCGGGGTTGTTACATCGCCAGTCTAGAACCTCACATGATTAGAGGAGATCAGTTGGATCCGCCACCCTTGGAGGAATATGTTGACCCCTCAACTGATGCTGGAAACCCCTGGTATTGAGAGACAGTAGCCTCCTCGTTGCTTCCTTGTTGCTATCCACCCATCCAAAACAGAGGGAACCCCAAACAACAATGTGAAGAGTAGGGAGGTTTGGGGAAGACTGAGAGAAAGAAACCACAACCATGATAACCTGTTTGCCGGATTTATAGAGCAGGTGGAGGCAAAGCTATATATATTCCAACAACTAGAAGACCCTTTCTCTCTTCCAGTCCATCATAATGCCAACGCCGATAAACTTGCAACCATGGAGACGAGGAGATCCTCAGTCTTGATCCAGGAGGCATCACATCCTCCCTTTTCCTAGCTGTATTCAATCCTTACGGAAGTGTAGATGTGCCATAGAGGAGCCGATCATTGCGAATATGAGTGGGGAGAAGCATCCCCCCTCTTCCTATTTCATGGCGGCACCCTATTTTTTTCAGATTGGAGGCTCCACCTTCATTCGTGAGGTAGTAGGTCGAGCTCCTAAGGACCGGATTGAGCTCTTGGAGGCATCTTCAAAGCTCCACAAACCTTTCCCAGCTTGAGTACAGAGCTGAATCAAGGAGATTAGCTCATCCTATGCAGCGCCAGTGTTCTTCTGCAGAAAGGAAGAGTCATGTATGAGTGCAGAAGGGCGATCACGGGTGTGAGGTGTGACCTCACTCAGACCGAGCCTTCAATCCCAAGGAAATCATAGATCGACCAAGCTAGGGAGGCTGGGTGAGCAGGACCGGCTGCTAAAGTCCAACACCTACATATGCCAGCCAGGACTCATTGCGCAATTTGATTGGCCACTAAGAGGTAAAAACCTAGAAGATATGCAATTCTTCAATAAATTGTAGAAAATAGTCTACTTGTCAGAAAAATACAAATAAGGTATCAAAATGTTCAAAAAAATAAGTAGAATAACATGGGACCATAATATCAGTCTTTTGTTGCACTAATAATAGTGATATCATGTAAGATGTGAAATGCTCATATGATGGACAATAAATATCAAACGATACTCTAAAATTATGATAACATGTTCGTAAGTCTATATTCATGTTTATAATGCATATGATGCCAGTTATGGTCACATTGATGTACGTAATCATGTAATTTGTTCCATATGGCTAATTAGGGCTAATAACCTAAAGAAAATGTAATAAATACATGCATGCTCAATAAATGATGAAATATACAAAGTAAGCTCATATCTGTATTTGGAAACTCAGATTTAATTATGAGATCATAATGATGCATAGAATGCATGTTATATGAGATCATAATGATTGGCTGGGAGTTTCGAAAAAGGAAAGCTAAGCAGGTCTAGAGGGACGGTGGGAGAGATGCTTGTGTGTGTGCTTATATATTCTTAATAATTTAAAGCCATGGACACTTGGGTATATACTAGAATTTCAACCTTTTCTTTTTCTTAATATTAAGGTGTCATATACTTATCCCCAAGAACCAAAACGAGACTCTTTTTCTCTCCACCACGTCTCTCCTTCTCCTAGCTTCGTTCTCCCTTTGTTCAACTGTGAGTTTTGCTGCCCAAGGAAGAAGAAAGTGGGGATCTTCTTGGAAAAAAATATAGGGTTGCAATTGATTCCCTTTTTGGGTCTATAAAGCTTCTTCCTAGTGATATTGACCTAAAAGTATAAATTTTTCTTATTTCCTCCATTTAATGCTTTTCTCTTCTTCCTCCTACATCCCTCCAGGTCGGAACCCTGTTGCACCATGGTGAAAATGACTCTAGAACTCAAAAATCCTTCCTTCTTGTTTCTTTTCCTAGGGTTTTGCTTCTTTGTAGAGAGAAGTGCCTATTTGGCCAAGTTCATATTTGAATCTAGGGATTCCTTGCCTTATTTGATCGAGATTCTTGCTGTTTGATATCTGACCTACTCTATAGATGCGAGTTATATAACATTCTTCACTTATATTGCTTACTAGAAGCTTGTTAGTTCATGTTTATGCTTGAATGTGATGATCTAAGCATAGAGAAACCGTGCTTGTTTAGAATTACGAATTTTGTGGTGTTTCCTATTTTGTTCCAGTTCTATACAAATCTGTAAACATGTGTACAACCTTTTTAAGGTGTAACATGATCTGGGACATGTTGATAGAAACAACCTATGGTGCTATGTACAAAACAATTGATGGTTCAAAGTAGGATTTCAAGCTATTTCCTTCCCTATCACACAATCAATGGTTATACCATTCAATATCTAATAGTGTTGCTATCTTGGCAACTGATGTTCGTGATCAAGGGTGTCAAATGTATGGTGACAACCTATGGTCACTCCCTTAGGTCAGGCTTTGACTTAATTTGTAACATACCAAATTCTAGAATTTTGTCTTTTGACCCTCTTTCTCATCTTTCCCTTTCATTTATATCCTTTATATCATTTATGTTTAATTAGTGGAATTTATAGCGGTTAAGTGAAAATTCGTTCACTAATTGTACCAATATAAGGGTTTATGCACAAATACCTCAATAAGAGCTTAATTACCATAATAGAGTGCTCTAAACCTTAATCTAACTTTTTGATATGATTTGAAAACATCAAATGAGGCTTAGTTTCAAATTTGGTTCGATTTGGATGTTGTTTGTGCAAGTTATGCAATTTTAGGTACATTCTGGACTTTTATGCAATTTACCCAATTGGGAGGTTTTCATTACAAATTATCAACTGAATTTTAATCCTTAAATATTCCCTTATCATTAACTATATTTTAAACCATTGGAAAACCTAGTTTCACCTTGGTTTGATGGTATTTCTTTTCAAGGGAATTATAGGGATTACCCTCTTTATAAAGGTGTTTATCTTTAAAAGCTATCAACCAATGAGGTTATTTCTTTCTTGAAAAACGGTGAGGATGGCCTTGAAAGATCTGTGAGCTCTTTGAACCGAATTTTTATATCCAAGAGGAGTCCATGAGCTGTCCTCTAGCATGGCCATCAAGCCCTAGTCTAAAGACACATGGAAAGTCCTTTAAGACACCTCATGCTTCACCTCTTTCTATATATAGCCATGTATACCCCTTCCCAACTCACAATTAGAAAACTCTTACTCTCCTTTTCTTTCCTCTAGCTTAGATAATAGTTCCTTCTGTATTTGTCCACTAAGTTTCTGTCCCAAGGTAATAGAGGGAGCCTACCTTGGTGAAGAAGGCTCCTAGGGCTTCCAAATTGCTCTATTAGGGTTTCTAAAGCTCCTCCTTGGTAATTTCGACCAAAAATAGTAAATTTCCTCCCTTCCTTCCCTATTTTAATACTTTTAGTCTTCATTACACCTTCTTCTAGTTCGGAACCATGACCATACATGGTAAAACTCCACCTAAAATCCTAAAACATCTCATCTCCATGCTCTTTTGATAGGATTTGCACCTCTAAAGTGGAGAAGGTGATCTTTGCTCAAGAATGGAGCTTGGATTGGAGAAACCATACCTTAAAATTTTGAAATCATTTCTGTTTGGACCTTCTTACATTCCTAGAGGCAAGTTTTGGTTAACCCCCTTCTCATATAATGCTTAGTACATGCTTAAAACCCATGCTTCTATGTTGATAATCGATGATTTCCATCTCTTTTTAACATGTTCTTCTAAGGTTTTGGTTTCTTGCTATTTTATCTTCTCTAGAATCTCTAGTTTGGTTTTATAAGAAAATTCGAACCTAATATTGGGTCAAATGGTGTTTTCTCCCTCTCCCTCTCTCTTCAAATATCTCGATCGATTTGATGATGTGGTAATTTCCTATTGGTCATTATTGAAAAATTCATATCTTCTAAACTGCTTATCCAAATTTGACAAATAAATATGTTTTGGAATTTGAAAATTTATATCTATCTAATAAAAATATTTTAAAGGTATGATTTTGTGGTTTTACGAAGGGTGATTTTTGTAAACTGAATTTAATGCATAAAATCCATAAAAATTACAACTTAATCATCATAACTCCAAAATTAACATAAAAATATGTTTTCTTGATCATGAGAACTTAATAACTTTATTGATGATGTTTTAAGAGTCTAAATCAGAGTTTTTCTAAAAAGGTCAAAAATTAGGGTTTCTATACATTAATGTGCACTATGTACTCTAATACATGTTAATATATTGAAAATAGGCAAAGTGGAACTTGGACTCAATTAAAGTGGTGAAAGTTAGTAATAGATATCAGTAAGAGAGTTATGTGCTATATATGTGAAATACCTATTTATGTATGTGCATTCCTTACACCCTATGTTGAGATAATTGCATCCCAGCCCTATATTTCCCTAATGAGGCTTAAATGAACCCTAAATATTCTATTCTTGAATCCTAATGTTGTTCATGCCTCAAATTAAATTATAATTTCTTCTTGTTTGGGTCTTATACCCCACTGCCATTCTTATTGAATATTATGATTATTTTTTCCATGACTACTTTCTCTAGCATATGGATATGTTCTATTTAAAGTAGCGGTACTTATGTACAACCTCCCACAGAGGGCATGTAAATAATCACCCTAGGGAATGTCTTATTCTCCCCATAAAATTGTAGGTGACTAGAAATGTGGGCTCCGATCTCCAAAACCACGATATAAATTCGGCGGAAGCATTCGATTAGCAACGGAATACAAAAATCACCGGAAATTAAAACTTTTTGAAACAAGATCTTGAAACCATATAAATTCTTTCATAGAAATGAGAAAAATTGTTTACATCTCTGTTAAATTACTTCTTGAGTAATTATATACAGCATGATACAAAAATATCAAGAGTCAAAACCAAAATCTCAGACCACTAACTCCAAGGACCTGAGAGTACAGAGACGGCATAGGACTATCTAACTACAAAACTCAGCAGTCAGTATCTCCACCTGAGATTCACTGCTGCTCCTGGTGTTGCTACTGTTGGTATTGGTCACCTGTAGGCTGGTTCCTCCGTCCTCAACGACCACCTAAAAAGTTGAAATCTACGGGGTGAGACAATTTTAAATAATTGTCCCAGCGTGAGTTATAACTCTCCACTAGAAGCTTTATATAGCAATCAAAAAACAACATAAGAAATAAAAGCTTTTAAGACAATCAACAACTGATTGACATTAAGTAGAACAACAACATTTAGGAAATATGAAGAACATATGTAGTATGCAGTGTAAAGTCATTCAAGTATCTCGTAGTTCAACCTAAACAGATATACTACGCGGTTGATTATGTTTTAAAAATATCATTATGCCCTGCGGAGATGAGGTATACCACTCATACTCCAACTGATCACTGTTAAGTCGCATCAGTATCATACCTAGGTCATCAAAAGAGCTGGATTCTTATGACCTCATCTTCCTCAGTCAGAGTGAGGATAAACATGCAGGACATCTAGTGTCTCCACTACTATAGCTCACCAGGGTAATATGGTACTTCTATATTAGAGTCACAGTGACATTCTATACTCTCTTCGCCATCGAAAGATTTCTTGTTTATCTCTCATCGATGCGGAATAAAAGATTTCCTCGGGAGAATAGTGTTACATCACCCCGGCATAAACATATAGTGAAGGGTTGATGGATTAAGATACATCTACACCAATTCCTACACTAGGATGTAAGGATTTACACGTCCATATTCCTCCATATACTCAAAAGTATGTGATCCAGGAATTTCCTTAGGAAAAACCTGTTTCACCATCATATAACTTCTGACAATGATGGATCTATGATCAGGGCTCTACATGGTATGATTATTCTGGATTAGTTATGTACATTTCAATATTCTTTTAACATCACACATGTTCTCAAACATTAATCATTAGCATAACAGCTATGAAAGTAGAATACTAAATGTAAAATATCTAACTCACATCAATTATCATTTCTTAATTATTTCATCACAAGTCATCTAATTAGCATGACCTTGATGATATACATAGTTCGTACAACCTATCATCTCATGTGATGCCACTTTCCAGGCAACAGGGTATTTCACTATTCATAAGGCTAATAATATGCTTTCAATGAATATGATATCATAATCTTTACCTGGATATAATCATCATCATATAAGAACCTTCATGGCTAATTCAACTAATAACAATAAACAATTCATTTCAGGAGTTGTACCTTCCTACTCTTACAAGAGTTAGGTTCCCTGATTTCTCATCAATTAGGGTTTACTATTCACATTACATGTTATCACCCTAGAATTAGGGTTTACTATTTATTTCATGGTGAATTGAACTCATAACATCATCATGTATGAAGAACATCACCATTGATGCCCTCAGGTTAGATTAAGATTCATCAATTATCATAATTAGGGTTTCCATGATCTCACATAGGTGGATCATACCCTAATCATGCACAATCATACCCATTGAAGGTACTTTACTTGAGTTTCAACCATAACTAGTAATTTCTCTCTCCTATTACCAATAGATGGTGATTACACCACTCTAGATTAGGTTGGGTCAAGTCCTCATTGATTATCATAAACCAAATCACCACTATTATGTCATTAGGGTTTGATTAAAACAAGCTATCCTTTAGCTGAACCTTTTAGGGATATTTTGGTAAATTACACCATTGATCACCATCATGGGTCAATCCATTAGTCACTTAGTCCCTTAATGTTCTAAGGTACCATTAGGGTTTATATTAGACCACTATTGGACCAAATACACCTTCAAACGATTAAGCAAAAACAACCTTAAAAGTCTCCAAACGGTTTCAACCTTCAACCTCCAAACGGTCTTGAGACCGTTTGGGGGCGTTGACCGTTTGGGTGGTTTGACCTTCAAGACCGCATGGATCACCAAGACCGCATGGGTCACCAAGACCGTATGGGTGCGTTGACCGTTTGGGACAGTTGACCTCCAAACCTTTTGAAGCTATGCGACTTGAAACCGTTTGATCTTAAACGATCTTGAGATCGATTGGTCCAAACGACCTTGAGATCGTTTGAGCCCAAAGGGTCTTGAGACCATTTGGCCCCAAACAGTCTTGAGACCGTTTGGCCCCAAACAGTCTTGAGACCGTTTGGCCTCAAAAGGTCTTGAGACCGTTTCGATCCAAACGGTCTTGAGACCGTTTGGTCCAAATGGGCTCAAACCGCATGGACCTCAAAAGTGAATCAAAGGTTATGATCGATTATGGTTATCTATGTTGAAGCCTTCAATTGGCCAAATACTTGTTAACCACTTGTATATTGAGTCAACTAGGGTTATCCTTAATCAATTGGACACCAAATTGACCCTCAATTGAAAGCCAATTAGGGTTGAATCCAACTCAATTAGGGTTTTCAATCGGATAATCATCAATGTTCAACAATGTGAATCAAATTGAGGTTGAACCCATAAATTGACCTCCAATTGGGCCCAAACTTGGCCCAAACGGTCTTGAGATCGTTTGGATATCCTCCAAACGGTCTTGAGACCGTTTGCCCAAAGTTTCATTAAAATCTAAGTCGATTGGATAAGGGTTGAACCCTAATTAGGTCTAAAATCAGCATTTTTATCAATTCATCAACCTATTGTGATTGGACCCTCAAACCATCAAATTACCTTAACCCTAGACCTCCAAACGGTCTTGGGTTGTCTCAAAACGGTCTTGATACCGTTTGGATGAATCCCCAAATGGTCTTGAGACCGTTTGGGTCCTTCAACCCAAAGATCACCAAAATCTATCCTTGAAAACAACAAATCAACCTGATTAGGGTTTAGGGGGTTGAACTGCCTTCAACGTGTGATTGGTTTGGAATTAGGTTATGATTCTTTGTAGAAATTAAATTCAACATGTTCCCAACATACCCTTAAACGGTCTTCCCTTGGTCAACCCTATCAAATGGTCTTGAGACCGTTTGATTCTAAACAGTCTTGCAAGACCGCATGAGATCAAACGGTTTGAAACTGTTTGATTTCAAACGGTTTGCAAACCGTTTAGACTAAAAGGGGTCCAAGGTCGCTTGATAAAGTTGCCTAGGAATTCACGCCCATCATCTTCAACCTCTGTTCAGGTCGGTTACTCCACGGTTTGTTTGCAAAAGTGCAAGGAAGAATGGGGAAGAAGAAGAACTAAGCATAATTTGCAAAAACATAGATATGCATAATAAAGCAAGAAGTTTAGAGTTATAAAACCCGCCTCAAATGTTGTTCCTAGAGCTCCAAGCTTCCAAGCTTCAAGACTTTAATGGCATCTTGAGCTCCACAAGTCGGCCAAAGGTGATTCTCCAAGGAAAAGATGGGGATGGTCGGCTAGAACAAAGAACCTAAGTAAGTTAACCATAGAACCAACCTTATACAAGGAATTCCTCCAAGAATCCGAGCTAGAAGATGGTTTCTTCTAACCTTAGAACTAGCTGGTCATCTCCTTGAGTTCCATAGCTCTTCCTTGGTCGTTTGAGCAAGATGAGAAATGAAGAGGAGAAAGAGTATGTTTACTTGGTTTGCAAAGGAATAAGCTTATATAGTTTAGGTTGATTTTCACCATAAGGACATCTAAATCATAGATTTCTCATCTAAGTCCCTCCTTATTTCTAAGGCACGTCCAAACCATCATAGCTTATGAAAATCCCATCAAAACTCAAGATTTAAGGTAAAGAAAACTAACATACAACTAAGGTACCTATATGAAGGGTCTCCTTACTCATACTAGGTGAATTTTACCACAAAGATCATTCTTCTTATATGATTATTCATTAAAGCGCCCCTTTAATCATTTCTACTCTAAATGATTTCAAGAGTCATAAAATATATTATAGAAGGTGTATTTTACAAGTTGCTCCCCACATTTTGGGTAAATTGCACTTTACTCCAAAATTAGGGTTTTTAAGCACAAGGTTCATTCCACAAGCTGTATCTTGATGCCCAAGCTTGGGAAATCCATAATATATCATCATATTCACTCATATGATGTCTCATTATCAGAGGAGCATCTTAACCTGTTAAATTTACAAGTTAATCCCCATAACTGGGTAATTTTCACATAGGTCCCTGCATTACAAAACAATACTACAACTTTGTTTAAAAAAAGGCAAAATTGAAAGTATATGTTCCTGAGGAACATAATTACATGCAGGGAGTAGTCAAAAGTATTTAATTACATATTTAAGCAAAACATCTTGGGTTAGTTTATAACCCAGGTCAGGGATGTTACAAATTATCCACCCCTTACAAGGATTTCGTCCCCGAAATCGATAAAACATATTAGGAGAAAAGAGCGGGGTATTTCCTTCTCATCTCATCCTCTAGTTCCCAAGTGGCTTCTTCAAAACCACGGTGATTCCAGAGGACTTTCACAAGACTTATATCTTTCTTCTTTAACTTTTTAATTCTGTTATCAAGGATTGACACTGGTCCCTCCTCATAAGTTATATCTTCATTCAATTCTACTTCCATAGGTTGTAGAACTGACTCGGTGTCGGGGTGCCATTTCCTCAGCATAGAAATGTGAAACACAGGGTGTAACTTCTGCAACTCTGGAGGTAACTCTAGTCTATAGGCTACCTTTCCAACTCATTCAATGATTGGATAAGGCCCCATAAATCTAGGAGCAAACTTCCCTTTCCTTCCAAAATGAAGGACTCCTTTCCAAGGTGAGACCTTGAGGTACACTCTGTCTCTAGCCTGGAACTCTAAGGGTGTATGACGTTTGTCAGCATAAGACTTCTGCCTATCCTGTGTAGTCTTAAGCTGCTGTTGTATAACTTTGATCTTCTCTGTAGTCTGCTGCACATGATCATGACCTAACAACTGATGTTCACCAGTCTCATACCAACATAAGGGTGATCTACAACGTCTACCATACAAGGCTTCATAAGGTGCCATATCAATACTATGTTGATAGATATTGTTATAAGCAAACTCTATTTACCTTAGGTGTAGATCCCAACTTCCGGTAAACTGGAGAACACATGCTCTCAACAAATCTTCCAAGGTCTATATAGTCCTTTCTGATTGTCCATCAGTCTGTGGATGAAAGGATGTACTAAACCTTAACTTGGTGCCTAAAGCTCTGTGTAACTGCTCCCAAAAACGACTTGTAAACTGGGGACCTCTGTCAGAAACTACAGTGACAGGATCTCCGTGCAATCGCACTATCTCTTAAACATACAATTGTGATAACCTTTCAGAAGAATAGGTTGTTTTGACAGGTAAGAAATGCGTTGTCTTTGTCAGCCTATCAACAATTACCCAAATGGAATCATGTCCTTTGCTTGTCCTGGGTAGGCCAACAACAAAGTCCATGGTCACATGGTCCCACTTCCACTGTGGTATGGGTAAAGGTTACATTGTTCCTGCAGGCTTCTGGTGTTCAGCCTTAACTTGCTGACACACAGGACACCTCAGAACAAACTCACCAACATCCTTCTTCATCCCATGCCACCAATACATATCTTTTAAGTTTCGATACATCTTGGTGCTCCCTGGATGCATAGCGTACATCAAAGAATGAGCTTCCTCCAGGACCAACATCCTCAAGTTATCCACATCCGGTACTATCATCCTCCCATGATAGCATGCCACTTGATCATCTGAATCATGGAAACCATCTCTCTTTTCATCACCATACTCAGATCTGATCTGCTGAACTGCAACATCAACTTGATGTGCCTCCTTTATCTGCTCTCTTGGGGTAGGTTTAATATGCATCTCAGCTAACAAACCGGCTAACAATGACACCTTCAACTGCACATTGTTTTGCCTTAAAGAGATAAGCATATCTCTTCTAGAGCATACTAAGGAACCTAGTTGTGCTCTATCCATGGTTGATGTTGCTGATTTCATACTCAAGGCAGCTGCAACCACATTGGCCTTCCCTGGATGGTAATCAATTGTACAATTGTAGTCCTTGATTAACTCCATCCCGCGATGTTGCCTCATGTTAAGCTCATGCTGAGAGAAGATATACTTAAAATTTTTGGGGTCTGTGAAAATATGGAATGTTTCTCCGTAGAAATAATGTCTCCAGATCTTCAAGGCATGAACCAAAACAGCCAACTCTAGATCGTGTGTCGGATAATTCTCCTCGTGTTTCTTAAGCTGTCGGGAAGCGAAAGAAATCACTTGCTTATCCTGCATCAACACACACCCAAATCCATTCTTGGAGGCATCACAGAAAACCACATATCCTTTACCTTGCTCAAGTAGAACAAGCACAGGTGCACTTGTCAACCTCTCCTTCAACAGCTGAAAGGACTGTTGACACTTATCACTCCAGGCAAAAGGAACATCTTTTCGGGTTAACTTGGTCAAGGGTAAGGCTATAGAACTGAAGTTCTTAATGAACCTTCGGTAGTAGCCAGCTAACCCTAAGAAACTACGAATCTCCTTCGGTGTCTTCGGTTGTTCCCACTGTAGAACAGATTCTACCTTTTTAGGGTCAACACGAATACCCGAGGCAGATACCACATGACCAAGAAAAGATACTTCTGGCAACCAGAACTCACACTTACTAAACTTAGCGTATAGCTTGTGTTCTCTTAGCAAGGTCAAAGCTTGGAGAAGATGTTGTTCGTGCTGCTGAGCATCCTTTCTATAGATTAGAATGTCATCTATGAAGATGACAACACAATGATCAAGGAAAGGTCGAAAGACTCTATTGATGAGTTGCATAAATGCAGCTGGTGCATTAGTTAGTCCAAACGACATAACTGTGAACTCATAGTGACCATATCTTTTCCTAAAGGCAGACTTGGATATGTCACTGTCCTTAATACAGAGTTGATGATATCCAGACCTCAAATCTATCTTTGAGAAGACTGTTGTAACACCCCTGACCTGGGTTATGAGCTAACCGTAGGTGTTTTGCCTAATTATGAAATTAGATGGTTGTAATTATCCTTTAGTATATAATTAAAGCTCCTATGGAACATATGTTTCCATTTCTGTCCCTTATGAACCAATGTTGAAGTATTGTTGCAATACAGGGACCTATGTGCAATTTGCCCAATCAGAGGGGTTAACTTGCAAATTTCACATGTTTATATGTTCCTTTAATGTTTAGACAACATAAGAATGAATATGATGAAGTATAATGGATTTTCCAAGTTTGGGCATCAAGATGCAGCTTGTGGAATGATCCTTATGCTTAAAAACCCTAATTTGGAGTAAAATGCAATTTACCCAAATTATGGGGTGTAACCTGTAAAATACACCTTCTAGAACATCTAGTATGACTCTTGACATCATTTAGAGTAGAAATGATGAAAGGGATACTTCAATGAAGTAATCAGATAAAAAGAATAATCTTTGTAGTAGTTTCACCTAGTATGAGCATGAAGACCCTTCATATATGTATCCTAGTTGAAAGATGGCTTTCTTTACACTTAGATCTTGAAGTTTAGATGGGCTTTGCATAAGCTTCGATTCCTTGGACGTTCCTTAGAAACAAGGAGGGACTTGGATGAGAATTCCATGTTCTAGAGGTCCTTAAGGTGGAAAACTACCTAAGGTATATAAGCTTAGTTCCTTTGCAAACCAAGAAACGGATCACTTCTCCTCTTCATTTCTCTTCTTTCTCAAAATGGCCAAGGCAGAGCTCTGGACCTCAGGGATACGACCAACTAGTGCTAAGGTGAAGGAGAAACCATCTTCAAGCTCGAATTCATGGTGGAATTCTTCTTAAAAGGTTGATTCTATGGTTAACTGACTTAGGTTCTTTGTTTTAGCCGACCATCCCCATCTTTTCCTTGAAGAATCACCTCTGGCCGAGTTGAGGAAATCAAGACACCATTAAAGGCTTGAAGCTTGGAAGCTTGGATCTCTAGGAACAACGTTCTAAGGAGGGTTTTATAATTCCAAACTCTTTGCTTTTTATGCATATCTTGATTCTCGCAAATTAACCTTTAGTTCTTCTTCTTCTACCTCCCTTCTTCCTTGCACCTTTGCAAGCAAAACGGTGGAGAAACCGACCTGAACAGAGGTTGAAGATGATGGAAGTGAATTCCTAGGTAGCTTTATCAACCGACCTTGTACCCTTTTGGTCCAAACGGTTGCAAACCATTTAAGGTCAAACCGTTTCAAGCCGTTTGATCTCAAACGATCTTACAAGACCGTTTGGATCAAACCAGTCTCAAGACCATTTGATAGGGTTCAACAAGGGACGACCGTTTGAGGGTCTGTTGGTAACATATTGAATTTCATTCCTACAAAGAATCATAATCTAATTCTTAACCTATTGAGAGTTGAAGGCACTTCAACATTCTAACCCTAATTGGGTTGAAATTACTGTTTATAAGTATAGATCTTGTTGAGTTTTGGGTTGAAGGACCCAAACGGTCTCAAGACCATTTGGGGATTCATCGAAACGATCTCAAGACCGTTTGGTGACAGCCCAAGACCGTTTGGAGGTCTAGGGTTGAGCCAATTTGATGAATAGAGGGTCCAATTGCAACAAGTTGATGAATTGGTAAAAATGCTGATTTTAGATCTAATATAGGTTCAACCTTTATCCAACCGACTTAGTTTTTGGTCAAACTTTGGGCAAACGGTCTCAAGACCGTTTGGAGGGTGTACAAATGACCTCAAGACTGTTTTATCCAAGTTTGAGCCCAGTTGGAGGTCCATTGATGGGTTCAACCTCGAATTGACTCACATTGTTAAAAATTGATGACTATCTGATTGGAAACCCTAATTGAATTAGAATCAACCCTAATTGGCTTTCAATTGAGGGTCAATTTGATGTCCAATTGATTAAGGCTAATCTTAGTTGACTCAATTTATAAGTGTTTATCATGGATTTGGTTAATTGAGGGCTTCAACATACATATCCATGACCAATTGCAACTTTTGAACCACTTTGGAGGTCCAAACGGTTTGAGCCCATTTGGACCAAACGGTCTCAAGACCATTTGAGGCCAAACGGTCTCAAGACCGTTTGTGTACAAACGGTCTTGGGCTCAAACGATCTCAAGATCGTTTGGACCAATCGATCTCAAGTTGATTTGATCAAACGGTTTCAAACCGCATAAGCTCAAACGGTTTGGAAGTCAACCTTTCCAAATGGTCAACACACCCAAACGGTTTGGGCAAATGAACTTGAGGTCATGCGGTCTTGGAGTCAAACATGGCAAACAGTCAACACATCCAAACGGTTTCAAACCGTTTGGAGGTTGAAGGTTGAAACCGTTTGGAGGTTTTCAATGTTGTTTATGCCTAATCACTTGAAGGTGTTCTTGGTTCAATGGTGATCTAATCTAAACCCTAATGGAAACATAGGACATTAAGGACTATGTGATTAATGAATTGACCCATGATGGTGATCAATGGGGTAGTTTACCAAAATACCCTTGAGGGGTTCAATTGAATAATACCTTGTTCTAATCAAACCCTAATCACATGATAGTGATGTCTTAGCTTATGATAGTCAATGAGGACTTGACCTAATCTGATTTAGAGTGGTGTAATCACCATCTACTAGTAAGAGGAGAGAGCAAGTATCATAGGAGAGAGAAAGTACCCTTTAATGGTGGAAACTCAAGAAAAGTACCTTCAATACACATGAATGTGCATGATTAGGGTATGATCCACCTATGTGAGATCATGGAAACCCTAGTTATGATAATTGATGAATCTTAATCTTATCTGAGGGCTTTAATGATGATGTTTCTCATACATGATGATATCATGAGTCCAGTTCACCATGAGGTGAATAGTAAACCCTAATTCTAGGGTGATGACATTTAATGTGAATAGTAAACCCTAATTCTAGGGTGATGACATTTAATGGGAATAGTAAACCCTAATTTAGAATGACTTGATAAATGTAGTAGTTCAGGGTTATGCCTTTGAGTATGAAACCCTAATTACAAGTTGTAACATAAGGAATCTTTATGCCTTGTGAGCTAAGTGATTCAATAAATCTAATCCAGAAGAGATGTGATATGAATAAGAATCCCTAAATTAGAAATGAAATATATGGAAAATCCTAGAGGGATGATAGTGAGCCTAGTTTATGATCTAGCAATTATGAAATCCTAGAAATGTCTATAAGGTAATACCTTTAAGTAAAGTATAGCCAAATCAATGAGTATGATGTATTCACACTATGATAAGAATAAGAAGTGAATTCATACCTTGAATTGATAATCATTATGATGTTTAATAAATGTTGTATTTAAAGACGAATACTCACCATACCCTGGTATGCTTCCAAGGATGGCAGAGTTGCATACTAGAATTGTACTGATAAACTAAAAAGAAAATATTAATAATGAAGGATGTGGTATGTTAACCTTAGTCATGTGTTATGCTTTTAGGCATAAATCTCTGTGAACATATTACAAATATCATACCTTATAAGATAAAGAGATTTCAATAACCTTATTTTTGAATAGGGTGAAACCCTATTTCTTCTTATGCTTTTAAGCATGAATCTTCAAGATTGAAGTATGAAATGAGGAATCAATATTCCTAATCATAAGTAAAGGAAATGAATAACCCTAATTGATGAAAATCAGGGGACCTAACTCTTGTAAGAGTAGGAAGGTACAACTTCATTGAAATGAATTGTTTACTGCTATCAGTCAAATTAACCATGCAGGTTCCTATATGAGCATGATCAAATCCATGTAAGGATTATTATACTATATTCATTGAAAGCATGCTTTATCTTTATGAATAAGTGAAATATTCTGATGCCTTGTTAAGTGGCATCCTATGAGGTTGAGGAGCTGTGAAAACTATAAATATCATCAAGGTCATGCTTAACAGATGACTTGTGATGAGATCATTGAGAAATGATAATTTATTTGAGTTAGATATGTACATTTAGTATTCTATTTTCATAGCTGCTATGCTAATGATTAATGTTTGAGAACATGTATGATGTTAAAAGAATACTGAAATGTACCTAACTAATCAAGTATAATCATACCATGTAGAGCCCTGATCATAGATCCATCATTGTCAGAGACCAAATGATGGTGAAACAGGTTTTCCTAAGTGAACTCCTGGATAACATACTCTTGAGTATGTGGGGGAGATGGATGCGTAAATCCTTACATCCTAGTGTAGGAATTGATGTAGATTTATCATAATCCATCAACCCTTCACTACAAATCCAAATGGTGAGATGTACCACAAATCTCCCAAAGAAGACACAAATACCGCATCGATCTGAGGTAAACAAGAAATCTCTCGATGACGAAGAGAGTACAGAACGCCACTATAACTCTAAAATAGCGAAGGACCAGATTACCCTGGTAAGCTATAACAGTAGAGACATAAAGTGTCCTGCAAGCAATCCTCTAACTGACTGAGGAAGTTGAGGTCTTAAGAATCCGGCTCTTGTAATGACCTATGTATGATACTGATGCAACTTACTAGTGATCGTTTGGAGTATGAGTGGTATACCTCATCTCCACAAGGCATAATAATGTTTGAAAAACATAATCAACCGTGTAGTATAACTGCTTAGGTTAAACTACGAGAAACAATGTTTGGTGTTACATTGCTTACATTAATGATCTGTTCAGATATTTTGTATACATGTTCCTTATATGCTTTAAAGGAATGACTGCTTAAGAAGAAGTTGCTTCACTTGTTATTAAATCTGTTGTTGCATGATTTAAGTTACCTTGCCTATGTTGTTTTCTTGAATTGCTATATAAAGCTTCTAGTTGAGAGTTATAACTCTTGCTGGGACAATTTGTACATTGTCTCACCCCGTAGATTTCAACTTTTTAGATGGTCGTCGAAGACAAAGGATCCCGATTAAGGATGAGCAACAACAACAACAACAGTACCGAAGGCAGCAGTGAATATCAGGTGGAGATACTGGCTACTGAGTTATGTAGTTAGATAGTCCTATGCCGTCTCTGTACTCTCAGGTCCTGGGAATCAGTGGTTTGAGTTTTTGGTGTTGGCTCCTGAGATTTTTGAATCATGTTGTATATAACTACTCAAGAAGTGGTTTAACAGAGATGTAAATTGTTTACTTGGTTTCTTATATAAAGGAGTTTTATAATTTCCAGATCTGGTCTCAAAAGTTTTAATTTTCAGTAATTTTTCATATTCCTCAACTAATCGAATGTTTCCGCTAAGTTTAAATCGTGTTTATATCGTGGTTTTGGAGATCAGAGCCCACAATTTAGTGGTATCAGAGCTCTAGGTTCGCCGAGTCTACAGAGACATAGGACTTAGGATGTCGAGTCTATCTTTAGTGTTTCTTCCTCATCTAATAGAATCTTCTGCTCCTCAGGAGGAGAAGATATATAAGGACGAGGAGTTTGTTGCAGAAGGCAACAATGCTACACCTAGAAGAAGTGCTTAGGAGCAAGCAGTAGAGAGACACTTACCTGAAGTTCCCCTAGTTAATCCAACCATGATAAGGAATCCTTCCTTAGGAATCACTGTTGGAGAATTTAGGGCAACCATGATGGATCTAGTGGATCTAACACTAGCAGTACAACCCAGATTACCGGCTCGTAATAATGATGTTTTGGATATCCATAGGATATTAACCCTCAGCAGCAGGTTGAAGCAGAAGTAAATGATGAAGCTTTGAACTCAGAGCAAGCCTATACTCAGCCTCAGCCTGATGAATCGGTCCACAACAATGTAGGGATTAGAATACAGCCAGAGACCAGGACCTGTCATATTTGTAGGAAGCCTGGACATATCAGATCTAATTGTCCAGAAAGGATATATAGAAGAAGAATTGAGAAAAGGCCTATTCAAATTCAGAAGTAAAGGCCTGGAATTTCCAAAAGGAAGAAGTTTCTGGTGTCACCAACACAACCAGGACCTAGTACACCAAGGCAATGGTTATCCAGAAAGGATAAGGAACCCTTTAAACCACAACAACTGGAGAGATGATGCTACAACTGTGGTAAGGTGGGGCATTTGATGAAGGACTGTCGATCTAAGCTTGTCTATGTGACAACCTCCGAGACAAGGGCAACAAGGATCACAGAGAAGGCAATCTCAAGGAACAACTCAAGGACGTGGACAAGCGTCCCAAGCTGAATCATCTGCATCAAATCAACCACAGGCAATAGTGAGGTTCTATGCTATGAACCCACCTGATGCAGTGGTCAATCCACGGGTTGTGTCAGGTCAGATGAAACTTTTATATTCTGATATGTCAATCATGTGTAATATCTGTTCTGATTGACCCAGGTGCTATGCACTCTTTTATCACTCGAAGAGTGATTCGTAACTACAATATGACATTCAGTCATAGGGCAGAAAGTTGTTGTTGGAGACTCTGTTGAGTGAGTCTGCTGTTATGTAGGAGGTATGATCTTCTGCATCCTCTTCTTTTCTAATCATCGCATTCAAGTGGATCTTATACCTTGATATGCAAGGATTTGATAAAATCCTCGAGCCATGACTGGTTAGACAAGATAAATGGTATTGCTTATAAATCTCCTTATGATTTTTTGGATAAAATTGAAATAGTAATTGATTGAACTATTCCTTGATTGGTCTCATAAAAGCTTTCAATGATGCATCAGATATATGTTTCATATTACATGCTTACTTCCATAAGAAGAAAAGTATTAAAAATTTGATCTGGATATAGGATTTAGTAAAGTTAATAATTATGTTTTTAAGAATCAGAAAAGAGAAGGAATATGATAGTACATATTTTCTTACCTCAATAATCATATACCCTGGCCAGGTATACAATTACTGATGATAAATTAAATATGGAAACTCTTAAATTGTTATCCTTTTGATTACTCTGATCAAGTAGTCAATCTGAAACAATTTAAAGAGCATGATATGATAAGAAAAATGAGAATAAAGAAGGTCAACCATGATTAGTAATGGTTGAAAGAATATATGTAATGAGCCATGTCCCATAATAAAAGGAAAAAAGAGATATAAAGTGTTGATAACACAAGTAATTAATACCAAAGAAAGAATTTTAAGAACATCCCTTGTTAGGGGTTTATGTTCTTAAAATAAAAATATCCTTCTCCAGAATGACTGTTAAGTAATTCCTTGTTTGATAAGAAAACTTTTCTTTATGATAAGAATGTGTAACTGATTTGATGGTTAATGCATATAATAAAGAAAGTTAGTATGCTAACTATCAGATGTGATGATACACTCAGAGTGCAAAGGCCCTTATATGGTCTCAAATAGATATCAGGAATTGATTTTGATCGTAAGAAATGTTGATCAAAATTCTATAACATCTCCCTAAAAATAGAATGGCACCTAAGAATGTAACAATGTGTATGCTGAAACAATATCTGCCTTCTCCTTTTCTTCCTGAGATTTCGGGGACGAAATCCTTGTTAGGGGTTTATGATTTGTAACACCCCTGACCTGGGTTATGAGCTAACCCTAGGTGTTTTGCCTCATTATGAAATTAGATGGTTGTAATTATCCTTTAGTATATAATTAAAGCTCCTATGGAACATATGTTTCCAATTTTGTCCCTTATGAACCAATGTTGAAGTATTGTTGCAATACAGGGACCTACGTGCAATTTGCCCAATCAGAGGGGTTAACTTGCAAATTTCACATGTTTATATGTTCCTTTAATGTTGAGACAACATAAGAATGAATATTATGAAGTATAATGGATTTTCCAAGCTTGGGCATCAAGATGCAGCTTGTGGAATGATCCTTATGCTTAAAAACCCTAATTTGGAGTAAAATGCAATTTACCCAAATTATGGGGTGTAACCTGTAAAATACACCTTCTAGAACATCTAGTATGACTCTTGACATCATTTAGAGTAGAAATGATGAAAGGGATACTTCAATGAAGTAATCAGATAAAAAGAATAATCTTTGTAGTAGTTTCACCTAGTATGAGCATGAAGACCCTTCATATATGTATCCTAGTTGAAAGATGGCTTTCTTTACCCTTAGATCTTGAAGTTTAGATGGTCTTTGCATAAGCTTTGATGCCTTGGACGTGCCTTAGAAACAAGGAGGGACTTGGATGAGAATTCTATGTTCTAGAGGTCCTTAAGGTGGAAAACTACCTAAGGTATATAAGCTTAGTTCCTTTGCAAACCAAGAAACGGATCACTTCTCCTCTTCATTTCTCTTCTTTCTCAAAACGGCCAAGGTAGAGCTCTGGACCTCAGGGAGACGACCAAATAGTGCTAAGGTGAAGGAGAAACCATCTTCAAGCTCGAATTCATGGTGGAATTCTTCTTAAAAGGTTGGTTCTACGGGTAAGTGACTTAGGTTCTTTGTTTTAGCCGACCATCCCCATCTTTTCCTTGAAGAATCACCTCTGGCCGAGTTGAGGAACTCAAGACACCATTAAAGGCTTGAAGCTTGGAAGCTTGGATCTCTAGGAACAATGTTCTAAGGCGGGTTTTATAATTCTAAACTCTTTGCTTTTTATGCATATCTTGATTCTCACAAATTAAGCTTTAGTTCTTCTTCTTCTACCTCCCTTCTTCCTTGCACCTTTGCAAGCAAAACGGTGGAGAAACTGACCTGAACAGAGGTTGAAGATGATGGGCGTGAATTCCTAGGTAGCTTTATCAACCGACCTTGGACCCTTTTGGTCCAAACGGTTGCAAACCGTTTAAGGTCAAACAGTTTTAAACAGTTTGATCTCAAACGATCTTGCAAGACCGTTTGGATCAAACCAGTCTCAAGACCGTTTGATAGGGTTGACCAAGGGACGACCATTTGAGGGTCTGTTGGTAACATATTGAATTTCATTCCTACAAAGAATCATAATCTAATTCTTAACCAATTGAGAGTTGAAGGCACTTCAACATTCTAACCCTAATTGGGTTGAAATTACCGTTTATAAGTATATATCTTGTTGAGTTTTGGGTTGAAGGACCGAAACGGTCTCAAGACCATTTGGGGATTCATCCAAACGATCTCAAGACCGTTTGGTGACAACCCAAGACCGTTTGGAGGTCTAGGGTTGAGCCAATTTGATGAATAGAGGGTCCAATTGCAACAAGTTGATGAATTGGTAAAAATGCTGATTTTAGATCTAATATAGGTTCAACCCTTATCCAACCGACTTAGTTTTTGGTCAAACTTTGGGCAAACGGTCTCAAGACCGTTTGGAGGGTGTCCAAATGACCTCAAGACCGTTTGATCCAAGTTTGAGCCCAATTGGAGGTCAATTGATGGGTTCAACCTCGAATTGACTCACATTGTTAAAAATTGATGACTATCCGATTGGAAACCCTAATTGAATTAGAATCAACCCTAATTGGCTTTCAATTGAGGGTCAATTTGATGTCCAATTGATTAAGGCTAATCTTAGTTGACTCAATTTATAAGTGGTTATCATGGATTTGGTTAATTGAGGACTTCAACATACATATCCATGACCAATTGCAACTTTTGAACCACTTTGGAGGTCCAAACGGTTTGAGCCCATTTGGACGAAACAGTCTTGAGACCGTTTGGATCCAAATGGTCTCAAGATTGTTTGGACCAATCGATCTCAAGTTGATTTGATCAAACGGTTTCAAACCGCATAAGCTCAAACAGTTTGAAAGACAACCTTTCCAAACGGTCAACGCACCCAAACTGTTTGGGCAAACGACCTTGAGGTCATGTGGTCTTGGAGTCAAACATGGCAAACGGTCAACACATCCAAACGGTTTCAAACCATTTGGAGGTTAAAGGTTGAAACCGTTTGGAGGTTTTCAATGTTGTTTATGCCTAATCACTTGAAGGTGTTCTTGGTTCAATGGTGATCTAATCTAAACCCTAATGGTAACCTAGGACATTAAGGACTATGTGATTAATGAATTGACCCATGATGGTGATCAATGGGGTAGTTTACCAAAATACCCTTGAGGGGTTCAATTGAATAATACCTTATTCTAATCAAACCCTAATCACATGATAGTGATGTCTTAGCTTATGATAGTCAATGAGGACTTGACCTAATCTGATTTAGAGTGGTGTAATCACCATCTACTAGTAAGAGGAGAGAGAAAGTATCATAGGAGAGAGAAAGTACCCTTTAATGGTGGAAACTCAAGAAAAGTACCTTAAATACACATGAATGTGCATGATTAGGGTATGATCCACCTATGTGAGATCATGGAAACCCTAGTTATGATAATTGATGAATCTTAATCTTATCTGAGGGCTTTAATGATGATGTTTCTCATACATGATGATATCATGAGTCCAGTTCACCATGAGGTGAATAGTAAACCCTAATTCTAGGGTGATGACATTTAATGTGAATAGTAAACCCTAATTCTAGGGTGATGAAATTTAATGGGAATAGTAAACCCTAATTTAGAATGACTTGATAAATGTAGTAGTTCAGGGTTATGCCTTTGAGTATGAAACCCTAATTATAAGCTGTAACATAAGGAATCTTTATGCCTTGTGAGCTAAGTGATTCAATAAATCTAATCCAGAAGAGATGTGATATGAATAAGAATCCCAAAATTAGAAATGAAATATATGGAAAATCCTAGAGGGATGATAGTGAGCCTAGTTTATGATCTAGCAATTATGAAATCCTGGAGATGTCTATAAGGTAATACCTTTAAGTAAAGTATAGCCAAATCAATGAGTATGATGTATTCACACCATGATAAGAATAAGAAGTGAATTCATACCTTGAATTGATAATCATTATGATGTTTAATAAATGTTGTATTTAAAGACGTATACTCACCATATCCTGGTATGCTTCCAAGGATGGCAGAGTTGCATACTAGAATTGTACTGATAATCTAAAAAGAAAATATTAACAATGAAGTATGGTGTATGTTAACCATAGTCCTGTGTTATGCTTTTAGGCATAAAACTCTGTGAACATATTACAAATATGATACCTTATAAGATAAAGAGATTTCAATAACCTTATTTTTGAATAGGGTGAAACCCTATTTCCTTTTATGCTTTTAAGCATGAATCTTCAAGATTGAAGTATGAAATGAGGAATCAATATTCCTAATCATACGTAAAGGAAATGAATAACCCTAATTGATGAAAATCAGGGGACCTAACTCTTGTAAGAGTAGGAAGGTACAACTTCATTGAAATGAATTGTTTACTGTTATCAGTCAAATTAACCATGCAGGTTCCTATATGAGCATGATCAAATCCAGGTAAGGATTATTATACTATATTCATTGAAAGCATGCTTTAGCTTTATGAATAAGTGAAATATTCTGATGCCTTGTTAAGTGGCATCCTATGAGGTTGAGGAGCTTTGAAAACTATAAATATCATCAAGGTCATGCTTAACAGATGACTTGTGATGAGATGATTGAGAAATGATAATTGATGTGAGTTAGATATGTACATTTAGTATTCTATTTTCATAGCTGCTATGCTAATGATTAATGTTTGAGAACATGTATGATGTTAAAAGAATATTGAAATGTACCTAAATAATCAAGTATAATCATACCATGTAGAGCCCTGATCATAGATCCATCATTGTCAGAGACCAAATGATGGTGAAACAGGTTTTCCTAAGGGAACTCCTGGATCACATACTCTTGAGTATGTGGGGGAGATGGATGCGTAAATCCTTACATCCTAGTGTAGGAATTGATGTAGATTTATCATAATCCATCAACCCTTCACTACAAATCCAAATGGTGAGATGTACCACAAATCTCCCAAAGAAGACACAAATACCGCATCGATCAGAGGTAAACAAGAAATCTCTCGATGAGAAAGAGAGTACAGAACGCCACTATAACTCTAAAATAGAGAAGGACCAGATTACCCTGGTAAGATATAACAGCAGAGACACAAAGTGTCCTACAAGCAATCCTCTAACTGACTGAGGAAGTTGAGGTCTTAAGAATCCGGCTCTTTTAACGACCTATGTATGATACTGATGCAACTTACTAGTGATCGGTTGGAGTATGAGTGGTATACCTCATCTCCACAGGGCATAATAATGTTTAAAAAACATAATCAACCCCGTAGTATAACTACTTAGGTTAAACTACGAGAAACAATGTTTGGTGTTACATTGCTTACATTAATGATCTGTTCAGATATTTTGTATACATGTTTGTTATATGCTTTAAAGGAATGACTGCTTAAGAAGAAGTTACTTCACTTGTTATTAAATCTGCTATTGCATGATTTAAGTTACCTTGCCTATGTTGTTTTCTTGAATTGCTATATAAAGCTTCTAGTTGAGAGTTATAACTCTCACTGGGACAACTTGTACATTGTCTCACCCCGTAGATTTCAACTTTTTAGGTGGTCATCGAAGACGAAGGATCCCGATTATGGATGAGCAACAACAACAACAACAATACCGAAGGCAGCAGTGAATCTCAGGTGGAGATACTGACTGCTGAGTTATGTAGTTAGATAGTCCTATGTCGTCTCTGTACTCTCAGGTCCTAGGAATCAGTGGTTTGAGTTTTTGGTGTTGGCTCCTGAGATTTTTGAATCATGTTGTATATAACTACTCAAGAAGTGGTTTAACATAGATGTAAATTGTTTACTTGGTTTCTTATATAAAGGATTTTTATAATTTCCAGATCTTGTCTCAAAAGTTTTAATTTTTAGTAATTTTTCATATTCCGCAACTAATCGAATGTTTCCGCTAAGTTTAAATCATGTTTATATCGTGGTTTTGGAGATCAGAGCCCACAACGGTTGCACCACGCAACTGATTAAAAAGATCATCAATCCTCGGCAGAGGGTACTTATTCTTTATTGTTACTTTATTAAGTTGTCTGTAATCAATGCACAACTGCATTGACCCGTCATTCTTTTTAACAAACAAAACTGGAGCACCCCAAGGTGAAGTACTCAGTCGGATGAAACCTTTCTCAAGTAACTCTTGAAGCTATTTCTTGAGTTCTGCCATTTCGGCAGGCGCCATCCTATACGGTGTCTGGGCTATGGGTTGTGTATCTGGGACTAAATTGATTTCAAAATCAATTTCCCGAGGCGGTGGTATACCAGGAAGTTCTTCAGGAAACACATTTTCGAATTCCCTGACTACATGTGATGGAGTGGACTTTTGGAATCCTAAAATGTCCAATGACGTAAGTGAAAGTATAAGGTTGAGATAGATTGAGGGTTCCATGCTCTTGACAAAGAAGGTTTGCTAATTGATGTTAATATAATAATTTGGATCCATAAGTTTAGGCCTACTTGAGGAATTTGTTTGACAATTCAAATAACTGAGTTTTCGCACCAAAATTGAATGGATTGTACCTTGAGGTATGGTGAAGCTATGGTTAAATTTTGGTGGCATTTGGAGGTTCCTAGAAGAAGTTATGTAGGTTTGAATATAGTGAAATAATGTGCTTTTTGAGGATTATTAGACCAAAGTTTAAGGGCAATGGATGTGTCACGCGCCCTTGGTTTGGGCTGCGTCTGCGTCTGGGACCATTAGTTTGAATGGGTCGCGGATGGGCTCAAGTGAGGGACTCACCCAGACCATTGGATTGAAGATCAAGGGTCCCCTAGTTGTCCCTAACCTTGCGGTTACCTCCTGGACCGCAGGCTTGGACCACGATGTCATGGTGCTCGCTGATCGTGGGAGGTGGGTGAGAACCATCTAAGGATTTCTTCTTGGCTCATTGAGATGAGTCACTTGACCCTTCTTTTGTACCCTGTCGTGAGGAGACGAGAGAGTTCTACCTTCCTGTCCTCACTACATCTCCATCGGGTGTTACATGTGGTGTGAGGAAGAGGAGTAGGGGGGGTAGAAAGGAGATACAAGGAAGATGAGTAGGTAGGAAGGAAGGTTGAGATCAACTGAGCCTCATACGGGTGCTTTCATGGCCTATTGTGCTGACGGTGTGGCTGGCGAGGTCAGGTTTGGCCGGAGAGGTCAGGTTTGGCCGGAGAGGAGCTTAGAGCTAAGGGCGGTGCTCCACACCCTTTAAGTTTTTTTTAGGAGTACTTCTGGGTTCCTAGTGGTCTACCGGAGCTCCTTGAACCAGGAGGGGTCGAGAAAGGGCTCCATAAGCGAGACCCCCTTTTTTACTCCGCCGCAAAGGACCTCCATGGCGGAGAGCTAGCGGGAGTGGAGATCTGGAGGGCGCCGCAGACTTCAAAGTGACCGTGGTGGTGCGGTTTTGGGCAACGAAGCTAATGGGAGCTTAATGCTTTCGTGAGGAGCAGCTCGAGCTGAGATATCGCTCACCGGAGCTTCCCCAGCCGCGGCGACGGCCCCTTGCCGGTAGCTGCAGGACCGGGAGCCTTGGAGCCAAGTTCAAGAAGCTGATCAGCCGTGAAGAATAGCATGACCCCACCGGATATGTGGGTGGCCGTAGGAGTTGGCTTGGAGGCCCAGTACTCGGTTGCTTGCTCACCGGAGTGCTCCAGCGCGGCGGCACCTTGCGGAAACAGAGTCCGCTTGGTCTTGCGCCCGTGTTACGCGAGAACTAGGGAGGAAACCCCAACCTGGGTTATCGGGTCTAGGTTCTCACGGATCCAACCCCCAGACCCGGTCCGGGTCCCCGCCAGCAAAGGGGGAGCGCCCTGCCACGTGGCAACACGTGATTGGCCCTAAAAGGTAAAAATCCCAGAATTTGCTTAGTTCTTCAATAAATCACAGTAATTAGCACACTTATCAGAAAAATATATATAATATACCGTTTTTCTCAGAAAAATGAGCAGAACAACATGGAATGATAATATCAGGATTTTGATGCTTAAATCTCAGTGATATCTTGCAAGATGTATAATGGTCTTTTCATGTATAATAAATAATAAATGAAGACCTAAAATTATGGAAAAATGTCAGTAAGTATATAATCATGTTTATAATGCATATGATGTCAGATATGGTCATGATGATGTACGAAATATTGTAATGTGCTTAAAATGTCTAATCATGGCTAATAACCCTATATTAAATGTATTAAATGCATACACGGTCAATAAATGATGAAATTCACAGAGTAAGATCATATTAGTGTATGGAACCTTAGTTTTATTTATGAGATCATAATGATGAACAAAATCCATGTTATATGAAGATGAATCTTAATACATGGTTTTAAACCCTAATCTCGGTTAATGGTGTAACCTAGGGTTAATTAATGTGCACAAAAATGCTATGGAAGATAATGTTCGGATAATGAATAATAACCTGGAATGTGACATCAGTATGTTAATTCTAAGACAAGAATACAAGTAACAGTGGGAATATCCTACTAAGTTAAGTAAACCCGAAAATGAACACGATTAGGGTTAAGATGATGAGAACCTGATGATAGTATATGGTCTTATCTTGATCAGGTTTGACCAAGCTTATAGTTGACATCAGTGATATGTGATTAGTATGATCTATCTCTTGGGAAGGTACGCCATTACCTCTTACTTGGCTTATTATACTATATGCTTTTGTAATATGTGTAGTAAAATACTTGGCATATGGTATTGATTGAAATGATTGTTCTGGTATGATATGTTGCATGATTTTCCATACTTATTGCTATGAAAACATGAAACATAATATATCTGTTCCATTATATCTAAGCACTTCAACTCTTTGGTAGTAAAGTGCTGGAAATAAGTACTTCAACTCTTTGGTAGTAAAGTACTTGGAAGTGATCCAACTCTTTGGTAGTAGATCACATTGTGAAATGATCCAACTCTTTGGTAGTAGATCATAAAGGCCTTAATGCATTCAACTCTCAGGTAGTAAATGCATGAATGATATAATGGAAAATGTGCTTAAAATATGTGTTCTCTTTTGTTGATGAATATCTTTGTGCAAGTATACGCTTTTCTTATATTTCTTTATAATTGCCAAGTATTAGTTTTATCTTATTGCCAAGATATGATGAGAGTTATATAAAAGACACGTAGGTGTACTCAGTACAATATTCTTGAAATATTGTGCTGACGTGTACCGCATGTAATCTTTTGTTTAGGTTGTGGTTTTGCTCTTAAAGATCCAGGATAGTTGAGAGTTGTATGGCGAGCTGATTTACAGGTGGACCTGTTGTCTTAAGATCCTGTTGTTTAGATGTAGTACATGTATATGTATAAGTTTTTTGTTCAATATGTAATATCAAATGTTGTAACAATTCATGTTGTAATTATATGTTGAATGGTGAACATGTGTGTATGGTTTTATTATTGTTCATGTACATGTGCTACTGATGTGTTTCCTTCCGACTCCCTTGATTTTCTTCTTCTTAGCTTGGTGTGGGGTGTTTAAATTGGGATTCTCACTGAGGTGAGGGTTTCAATTTGTACGTCACACATTAGATTAAGTTTTAGAAAATCTGGGGACGTCACACTACAAGAACTTCAGCAGGGTTGGGGCTCTCCTTGGTAGTATCTATCACATGGGCCAAGAATGCATAACATCCTTGCCTCATCAGCTTATCAGCAACCATAGCTGACACAAGACAGGTGGGTAGAATCTTTCTTTCTCCTTGAAAGATCCATGTGTTGATCTCATCAGCAAACACAGCCAGCTTGGATTCACAATCCAAGACAACTCTATACCTTTCTAAGGTATCCATCCCAAGGATTATATCAAATCCTTGCATATCAAGTGGTATAAGATCCACTTGAATGCGATGATCAGAAAAGAAGAGAATGCAGGGAGAGCATACCTCCTGCAAAACAGCAGACCCTCTAAACGGAGTCTCCAACAACAAGCTATCTGCCCTATGACTGACTGTAATATTGCAGTTATGAATCACTCTTCGAGTGACAAAAGAGTGTGTAGCACCCAGGTCAATCAAAATAGATACAACACAGGATTTAGACATATCAGAATATAAAAGTTCCATCTGACCAGACACAATCTGTGGATTGACCACTGCATCTGGTGGATTCATAGCATAGAACCTCGATGTCGCCTGAGGTTGAGTTGGTGCTGATGATCAAGCTTGACACGCTCGTCCACGTCCTCTAGTTTCTCCTTGAGATTGCCTCCTCTGTGATCCTAGTTGACTCTGTCTCGGAGGCTGTGTCACACTGACAGGCCTAGATCGGCAGTCCTTCATCAAATGTCCCACCTTCCAACAGTTGTAGCAACTTCTCTCCTGTTGTTGTGGTCTCGGTGGTCCAGTGACTGACATTGATGCAAACTATGATTCTCTTGAGGCGGTAGACCCCGTCCTCTACCTCTGCTTGGAGACCACTGAGTCTGAGAACTCGATCTCGGTGGTGGAGGGGTAGGTGCAGAGAATCTAGGCTTCTTAAATTCCCTAGATGAAGAACCCTGGAACTGTGGATATCTTTTCTGGGTTTGCCTCTTCTCAACCACGGATCTCTCTACCCTTCGGACTGACTCAACGAAGGTAGCGAACCTCTCCCGATTTTCTAAGGCAGACACAAGAGTAGTTAAGTCGGCATTCAAACCCTTCTCAAACCTTCTAATTCTTTCTTCTTCTGTGGCAGCCATGTGCGGACAGAACCACAACAACTCCATGAACTTAGCTTCATACTCGCTAATGTTCATCATGCCCTGCCTCAATCTCTCAAACTGAGAGATCTTCTCGTCCAGGAAGGTCTTTGGAAAATATCTATGGACAAATTCCTGTCGAAAGTCTTCCCACGAGATCTCATTCCAGGCCTCTTCTACTCTTCCATGGTCCACCAGTGACCAGCACTTCCTTTGAGAAGATAGACGACATGTCTAACCTTCTCAGCTTCAGGGATGTTGAGGATTCTAAAAGCTTTCTCCAACTCTGTTAACCACAGATCAACATCTGTGGGGTCAGCTGTCCCAAAGTATTTAGTAGCTCCGACACGATGAAGTCGCTCGAACGTCTTACCGATACCTTGTCCTTCAGGCTGGACAGGTGCCCTAGGTGCGGGCATGGGCATCCTGTCGGTTTTATGTGTCATGGCAGTCATAAACTGCCCGAACATAGCTTGAACAGCCGGGTTACCCATGTCAGCTTGGTCAAACTGAGGTGGCTCCCTGGGTGGCTCAGGTACAAGATGCTCTATTTCTGGGTGCCTTGGACCTTCCCGAGGTGCAGCAATGCTACTTTCTGCCACGTACTCCTCATGTGGCTCAGACATCCTTATATATCTTCTTCTCCTGAGGAGCGAGAGATTCTATTAGATAAGGAAGAATCACTAAGGATAGACTCGACATCCTAAGTCCTATGTCTCTGTAGACTCAGCGAACCTAGAGCTCTGATACCACTTAATCTGTGGGCTCCGATCTCCAAAACCATGATATAAATTCGGCGGAAGCATTCGATTAGCAGCGGAATACAAAAATCACCGGAAATTAAAACTTTTTGAAACAAGATCTTGAAACCATAAAACTTCTTTCATAGAAAGGAGATAAACTGTTTACATCTCTGTTAAATTACTGCTTGAGTAATTATATACATCATGATACAAAAATCTCAAGAGTCAAAACCAAAATATCAGACCACTAACTCCAAGGACCTGAGAGTACAAAGATGTCATAGGGCTATCTAACTACAAAACTCAGCAGTCAGTATCTCCACCTGAGATTCACTACTGCTCCTGGTGCTGCTGCTGTTGGTATTGGTCACCTATAGGCTGGTTCCTCCGTCCTCGACGACCACCTAAAAATTTGAAATCTACAGGGTGAGACAATTTTAAATTATTGTCCCAGCGAGAGTTATAACTCTCCACTAGAAGCTTTATATAGCAATCCAAGAACAACATAAGCAATAAAAGCTTTTAAGACAATCAACAACAGATTGACATTAAGTAGAACAACAACATTTAGGAAATATGAAGAACATATGTAGTATGCAGTGTAACATCATTCAAGTATCTCATAGTTCAACCTAAACCGATATACTACGCGGTTGATTATGTTTTACAAACGTCATTATGCCCTGCGAAGATGAGGTATACCCCTCATACTCCAACCGATCACTGTTAAGTCGCATCGGTATCATACCTAGGTCATCAAAAGAGCCAGATTCTTATGACCTCATCTTCCTCAGTCAGAGTGAGGATAAACATGCAGGACATCTAGTGTCTCCGCTACTATAGCTCACCAGGGTAATCTGGTACTTCGCTATTAGAGTCACAGTGACATTATATACTCTCTTCGCCATCGAAAGATTTCTTGTTTATCTCTCATCGATGTGGAATAAAAGATTTCCTCGGGAGAATAGTGTTACATCACCCCGACATAAAGATATAGTGAAGGGTTGATGGATTAAGATACATCTGCACCAATTCCTACACTAGGATGTAAGGATTTACACATCCATATTCCCCCACATACTTAAAAGTATGTGATGTAGGAATTCCCTTAGGAAAAACCTGTTTCACCATCATATAACTTCTGACAATGATGGATCTATGATCAGGGCTCTACATGGTATGATTATTCTTGATTAGTTATGTACATTTCAATATTCTTTTAACATCATACATGTTCTCAAACATTAATCATTAGCATAACAACTATGAAATTAGAATACTAAATGTAACAGGTCTAACTCACATCAATTATCATTTCTTAATCATTTCATCACAAGTCATCTAATTAGCATGAACTTGATGATATACATGGCTCTTACAACCTATCATCTCATGTGATGCCACTTGCCAGGCAACAAGGTATTTCACAATTCATAAGGCTAATAACATGATTTCAATGAATATGGTATCATAATCCTTACCTGGATATAATCATCATCATATAAGAACCTACATGGTTAATTCAACTAATAACAGTAAACAATTCATTTCAGGAGTTGTACCTTCATACTCTTACAAGAGTTAGGTTCCCTGATTTCTCATCAATTAGGGTTTACTATTCACATTACATGTTATCACCCTAGAATTAGGGTTTACTATATATTTCATGGTGAATTGAACTCATAACATCATCATGTATGAAGAACATCACCATTGATGCCCTCACATTAGATTAAGATTCATCAATTATCATAATTAGGGTTTCCATGATCTCAGATAGGTGGATCATACCCTAATCATGCACAATCATACCCATTGAAGGTACTTTACTTGAGTTTCAACCATAACTGGTACTTTCTCTCTCCTCTTACCAATAGATGGTGATTAAACCACTCTAGATTAGGTTGGGTCAAGTCCTCATTGATTATCATAAGCCAAATCACCACTATTATGCCATTAGGGTTTGATTAAAACAAGGTATCCTTTAGCTGAACCTTTTAGGGATATTTTGGTAAAGTACACCATTGATCACCATCATGGGTCAATCCATTAGTCACTTAGTCCCTTAATGTTCTAAGGTACCATTAGGGTTTAGATTAGACCACCATTAAGCCAAATACACCTTCAAACGATTAAGAAAAAACAACCTTAAAAGTCTCCAAACGGTTTCAACCTTCAAAATCCAAACGGTCTTGAGACCGTTTGGGGGCGTTGACCGTTTGGGTGGTTTGACCTTCAAGACCGCATGGATCACCAAGACCACATGGGTGTGTTTCCCGTTTGGGAGAGTTGACCTCCAAACCGTTTGAAGCTATGCAACTTGAAACCGTTTGATCTTAAACGATCTTGAGATCGATTGGCCCAAACGACCTTGAGATCGTTTGAGCCCAAATGGTCTTAAGACCGTTTGGCCCCAAACAGTCTTGAGACCATTTGGATCCAAACGGTCTTGAGACCGTTTGGTCCAAATGGGCTCAAACCGCATGGACCTCAAAAGTGAATCAAAGGTTATGATCGATTATGGTTATCTATGTTGAAGCCTTCAATTGGCCAAATCCTTGTTAACCACTTGTAAATTGAGTCAATTAGGGTTAGCCTTAATCAATTGGACACCAAATTGACCCTCAATTGAAAGCCAATTATGGTTGAATCCTACTCAATTAGGGTTTTCAATCGGATAATCATCAATGTTCAACAATGAGAATCAAATTGAGGTTGAACCCATCAATTGACCACCAATTGGATCCAAACATGGCCCAAACGGTCTTGAGATCATTTGGATATTCTCCAAACGGTCTTGAGACCGTTTGCCCAAAGTTTCATCAAAATCTAAGTTGATTGGATAAGGGTTGAACCCTAATTAGGTCTAAAATCAGCATTTTTATCAATTCATCAACCTATTGTGATTGGACCCTCAAACCATCAAATTACCTTAACCCTAGACATCCAAACGGTCTTGGGTTGTCTCCAAACGGTCTTGAGACCATTTGGATGAATCCCCAAACGGTCTTGAGACCGTTTGGATGAATCCCCAAACGGTCTTGAGACCGTTTGGGTCCTTCAACCCAAAGATCACCAAAATCTATCCTTGAAAACAACAAATCAACCCGATTAGGGTTTAGGGGGTTGAAGTGCCTTCAACGTGTGATTGGTTTGGAATTAGGTTATCATTCTTTGTAGAAATTAAATTTAACATGTTCCCAACAGACCCTTAAACGGTCTTACCTTGGTCAACCCTATCAAATGGTCTTGAGACCGTTTGATTCTAAACGGTCTTGCAAGACCGCATGAGATCAAATGGTTTGAAACCGTTTGATTTCAAACGGTTTGCAAACCGTTTAGACTAAAAGGGGTCCAAGGTCGTTTGATAAAGTTGCCTAGGAATTCACACCCATCATCTTCAACCTCTGTTCAGGTTGGTTACTCCACGGTTTGTTTGCAAAAGTGCAAGGAAGAATGGGGAAGAAGAAGAACTAAGCATAATTTGCAAAAACATAGATATGCATAATAAAGCAACAAGTTTAGAGTTATAAAACCCGCCTCAAACGTTGTTCCTAGAGCTCCAAGATTCCAAGCTTTCAAGCCTTTAATGGCGTCTTGAGCTCCACAAGTCAGCCAAAGGTGATTCTCCAAGGAAAAGATGGGGATGGTCTGCTAGAACAAAGAACCTAAGTAAGTTAACCATAGAACCAAACTTATACAAGGAATTCCTCCAAGAATCCGAGCTAGAAGATGGTTTCTTCTCACCTTAGAACTAGCTGGTCGTCTCCTTGAGTTCCAGAGCTCTGCCTTGGTCATTTGAGCAAGATGAGAAATGAAGAGGAGAAAGAGTACGTTTACTTGGTTTGTAAAGGAATAAGCTTATATAGTTTAGGTTGATTTTCACCATAAGGACCTCTAAATCATAGATTTCTCATATAAGTCCATCCTTTTTCTAAGGCACGTCCAAACCATCATAGCTTATGCAAAGCCCATCAAAACTCAAGATTTAAGGGTAAAGAAAACTAACATACAACTAAGGTACCTATATGAAGGGTCTCCTTACTCATACTAGGTGAATTTTACCACAAAGATCATTCTTCTTATCTGATTATTCATTGAAGCGTCCCTTTCATCATTTCTACTCTAAATGATGTCAAGAGTCATAAAAGATATTCTAGAAGGTGTATTTTACAAGTTTCTCCCCACATTTTGGGTAAATTGCACTTTACTCCAAAATTAGGGTTTTTAAGCACAAGGTTCATTCCACAAGATGTATCTTGATGCCCAAGCTTGGAAAATCCATCATATCTCATCATATTCACTCATATGATGTCTCATTATTAGAGGATCATCTTAACATGTGAAATTTACAAGTTAATCCCCATAACTGGGTAATTTGCACATAGGTCCCTGCATTACAAAACAATACTACAACTTTGTTTAAAAAAAGGCAAAATTGAAAGTATATGTTCCTGAGGAACTTAATTACATGACAGGGAGTAATCACATGTATTTAATTACATATTTAAGCAAAACATCTAGGGTTAGTTTATAACCCATGTCAGGGATGTTACAAGAAATGCCTTATTCTCCCCTCACCTAAGGTTAGAGGTCTTGTAGGTGCCTCAACCCTACTTAGTTAGGTAGACATAATTATCTTACATGCAAATCCTTTTTCATATAATTGCTAATGGCAAGTTTCTTTTGAATATTGCCTCATACTCTTGTTATCTTCATCATATGATGAACCCTAGCCTATTTTTATTTGTTGTACTTATCTTGATATCCTAGATTAGTTTTGTGACTCATACCTTGTTTTCTTTCCCCTTTTGCTGGGTGCTTTCCCAACCACCCAGGTGCTGGTACTGAGCAAGGAGAAGGACAAGTTTGAAGCAATTCAGCTCAAGAGTAGGTATCAAGCTATCTAAAAGGATGTCTAGGTTGCTATAGCTAGATCCTTTTCTTTTATCTTTTTCTTTTGAGAACAATCATGTAATGAACAACAAAAGCCATGTAATAGGCTTAGTTCTTTTATTTTCACTACTATTGACATTTTGTAATGTATCTGGTGCATGCTTATTTACTTGGAATATTATACATGCATCCCTCAATATCTTTTGTCTTTCTAAAAAGATGGATGTTTTGTACTTCCATTAAAATTTAGTAAGGAGGTGATCTCGCCTCTTTACATAATTAAACATTTAATTATCATCCACTAAGTATTCTAATGATTTTATCAATCGATGATGATATTGACTTAATTTTGATGGTGTTAACTGAATGTATTACTGGTTTAGCAACCAATGGTGACCTAATGATCACAATTAATGGTGGATCAAGTCATCACCATATATGATGAATTAGGAATGTAATTGTATATTTGACTAAACCTTGAACCAATGGTTCCTTGGTTCAATTGATCTAATGGTTAGACCTATACTTCAATTGATAACATTGAACAAGAACCTGATCCAATGAATAATATTGGATGCTTTAACATCCAATGGATTAACATAAATCATATTGTATTATTTGTTGGTCCTAGTGATGATATTTCTATGGTTCAATACCACTAATTGGTAGTCTTACCTTTGCCGTTATATAGTTATATTTAATAAATCATTATAATAAGTGGATGTGTAACTCCCATATGAATTAGCTTGTTATATCTAACCTTGATGTAATTATATGATGTTGATTGGTTATAATCAGACCTCTTGAATGATTAATGTAATAATGAATTACACTCTTCTTGTGATGAAACCACATTGTAGTACTATTTGAATTGCATAGTGCCTTGCCATGTTAATATTTATGGACACATATGTGCTAATGATCTTTTGAGCCTTGTTTAAGGCATGGAATGATGATGATAACCTTACTATAAATAATGTGATGGTATTAATGACCTTTGGGCATGTTTGAAGCCATGATTGAGGTGAAATCCTCTTTATGTTCCAATAAGGGTTAAAACCATGGAACTTGCGATAAGATATTGGTATATTTCAATATTATGATGGTAAGTGTGGTCCATTAATTTGCAATGAATGATAGCCTGTGGTAATGTGATTAAGATTTATATCTCAAATATATTATATCTTTTGAAGTTTTTATACATATACTCTTGTTAGAAAAGAATTAGGGTTTGAATGTCCGCTTGTATGATAAAGCCTTAATGCATTTAATTGGCAGTAATTAATCAAGTGTAACCTTAATCATGTAGAGCCCTATGCCGTAGACCTATCTTTAGTGTTAGAACTTACTGGATGGTGAAATGAGTATTCCCAAGGGAAACTCGGAGCACATACTATGGAGTAAGTGGGGGTGGCAAGTTGAGGATATATCCTTGTCATCCACAATTATAGGTTATGGAGGATGGCTATGGTCATGCCTCATATATTTGATGTGATTGAGGACATGTGTGGTTGTACCTCAGATTAGAGGGTTTTGTATACCCTATTTTCTAGTGTTGTAACTTGTACCAAGTACGAACTCGTTGTTATCAATTGACTATATGTCACTGTTGGCAGTTTGACTGGTATGTCACTGTAGTTTACTCGTACTGACCGAGGGGAAGAGATCTGTAACATCCCTGACCTGGGTTATGCTGTAACCCGAGATGTTTTGTTTAATAAATATAATTATATGCTTTCTCTTATCTTTTGAAAAGTAATTAAGACTCAAAAGGAACTTATGTTTCAATTTTGGTTCTATTTGAATAATGTTGAAACAGTGTTTTACTTGTTTTGGACTAAAGTGCAAATTACCCAAGTTGAGGGGTTAACTTGCACATGTTACATTATAAAATGTTCCTCAATTGTTGAATCATCATAAGAATGAGAATGATGTAGAGGTATGTCTTGCGGTAGCCTGAGCACTAAGAAAGAGCTTATTAAACAATGTTTGTGCATTAAAACCTAGTTTTGGTGTAATGTGCAATTTACCCAAAATCTAGGGTTCAAAATGCAAAATACCACTTCTAGAAAGTCCCTAATGTTTCTTGGTATCAATTAGAGACAAGAAAATCAGAGGGGCGTCTCATTTGAATCTCTTTGGAGGAGAGAGAACCTTGATATTAAAATAATCAAGATTTAATCATAATTGAAACCCTAATTCAATTTAATGCAAAAATAAATATATTAATGGAAGTACCCTTCAACCAAAAACGAGAGGGTTGAAATTGTATAAGAGTGGACACCCTTGTGCCTTGCAAAGGCAACGGAATATCTAAGTGACTGGAGAGCCCACTCACATTAGTTAAAGGAAAAGTAATATCCACTCATTTTTTGGATATTATTATTATAATGGTTAAGGTGCTTAATTTGTTTTCTTTTAATTCATGGATAATGAAGAGGAATTACAAGGTGAGGGAGATGGCTTCTTATGAAAGGGATTGATGGGAGTATGTGGCATCAATTTTGGGAATTAAATGATTTTTATTATACTTCCTCTCTCATTGAATTTCCCTTATAAACATCTCATTTCCAACTCAAATGAAAGGCTTTTTCGACCCTTCTATCTTTCTTTGCTTTGGTTGAACACAAGGGAGCTTAGGAGCAATAGGAGGACGTGGTCCAACCTGTAAGTAAGCTCCATAGTCATCTTCAACCTTGATTTCATGGTAAAAATCGAAATTCAATACTTAATTTCTTCTTTTCTCTATTCAATCTTCAACCTTAGCCATTCATTTCACTCAAAGACTTGAGAATGAGCCTTGGGAGGTTGAGAAAGCTTCATTCACCATTGAAGACGTGAAGCTTGAAGTTTGGTTTCAACTTTGAAGGCGGGTTATATAACTTGAACCCTTAAATGTTATTATTACATTCAATTCTTCATCACTTGTAGATAATTTGTTCTTCTTGACATTCCTTAGATAAAATTAATAAAAGTACCATAAGAATGGCAGTAGATTTTGAAGAATCGAAGCTTGATGATGATGTAATCATCTTTAGCACACACCTCAATGAATATCTTGAGCATACGGTTCCATCCCATGACACCAAACAGTCTCAAGACCGTTTGAGGGCAAACGGTCTCAAGACCATTTGAGATCAAGAGGACTCAAACCGTTTGAAGGTCAAATGTTGATGTGGTTCGATGATGATCCAATGGTCTCAATTTTATCTAATTCTAATGGTTTCAATGTTGGAGGGTCCATTGATTGCAAACCCTAGACCCAATAGATTGTTTTGATCTCAAATCAATGGTTGATGATTCGGCTTCAAGACCGAATGGATGGATTCGGTTTCTAGACCGAATGGTTAATTTACTTCAAGATAGAATGGGTAATTGAGTTCAAAACCAAATGGGTAATGGATCTCAAGATGGAATGGGTAAATTGAACTTCAAAACTGTTTGGATACTTTGACCGTTTGAAGGAGTTGACCGTTTGGAGGTCTAACAGTTTCAAAACTGTTTGGGATTCATTATATTTTATTCAAACAGTCTCAAACTATTTAGGGACTTTGAGGTCAAGACCATTTGATGGTCTAACGATCTTAAAACCGATTAAAGTTTTGGGACCAAGACTCTTTAAGGTCTAATGGTCTTCAAGACCATTTGAAGGTCAAGGTACTTCAAGACCATTTGAAGGTCTAATACCTCAAGACCGTTTGAAGGTCTAATTGATTCAAACCAAGAATGTACCAATTAATCCCTTGATTGTTAATGGCATATATTAAAGTTAAATACAGTGGTTGTACCTCTAAAGTAATTAGGTGATTAGTACCTTTAGAGTGGTTAACCTTTGATGCTTATGGAAGCAATGACTTAATACACTATGTCAACTCTTCATTCAAGTTGATTCAATCTAATAAAGATTAAAGTAATTAACCTCCTAGAGAGGATGAGAGAGAGGAACTTATACATGAGTGATAATCATGTAGTGATTAATCCTCAACACTTTCAACATGAATAAAATATGTACTTGGATGGAAATCCAGCTATCGACACAGATTCAACGTAATCGGCCGTTTAGGTCTCTTAATCACTCGTTATCTTGGCCTTCCTTTGAGGGTATAATCAAGCAGGCTTGGGAGGGGAGGGTGGAAGGTAACCCTCTGTTTGTGGTTACGGAGAAACTCAAAAGGGCCAAAGTTGGACTGAAAGTGTGGTCCAAAGATTTAGTGGATCTGCCTAATCTTATCAAGACAGCCAGAGCGGAGTTTGACATTAAGGCTAATGGTCTGAGATGCAATCCTATGAACCAGCAGTGTATGGAGGAGGAGGAGAAAGTGAGTAAAAGATTAGTCCAACTCGAGAAGGCTCATGAGATCTCGGGTTGGCAGAGAAGTAGGCTCAATTGGTTGAGGGACGGAGACAATAATTCGAAAATTTATCATGTTGCGGTTAAACGTAACAATATGAGAGATTATATTCATAACTTGATCAATGAGAAGGGTGAGCTTGTAGATGAGGAGAAGAAAGTAGAGGAGATGGCTGTTGGGTTTTTCGAGCAGCTGTACAACAGTGACAGTAATCATTCTTTGAGGTGTTCAAACCTTGATGTGAGGGTGAATAGAGAGATGAATTATGAACTTATGAATTTGGCGTCTGATGATGAGATTAAGGAGTCGGCCTTTTCCATTGGTGCATCTAAGAGCCCGGGTCCAGATGAATTTAATGCTAAATTTTTTCAGAGCTGCTGGCATATTGTCGGTAGTGACATATGTAATGCGGTGAGATGGTTCCTTGTGGGAGGGCGTATGGTGAGACAAGTGAATCACGCTTTTATTAGACTCATTCCTAAGAAACAGGGGGCCGCTGCTATGAGGGATTTTCATCCCATAGCTTGTTGTACGGTGACTTATAAAATTATCTCTAAGTTGATTACCAGCAGATTGAAAAAGGTGTTGCTGAATATAATATCTCCTCATCAGGGGGCTTTTGTGAGTGGTCGGTCTATTGCGAACAATGTTCTCTTAGCGACTGAATTTCTGAGGGAATTCAAGGTGAAGAATAGAGCAAAGCAGGCCTGTATTAAGCTGGATATCTCTAAAGCGTATGACAATGTGTCTTGGGAGGGGTTGTGGAGATCCATGGAGGCGTTGGGGTTTGCTAGACGCTTTACAGGTGTCCTTCAACAGTGCATTCAAACTACGTCTTTCTCGGTCCTGGTTAATGGTATCCCAAAAGGCATGTTTTCTGCTTCCAACGGGCTGAGACAGGGGGACCCGCTATCGCCTCTGCTCTTCACTATAGTCATGGAGAATCTCTCGTTCCTTACGCTTAAAGCGGAAGAAGAAGGGTATGTTAGACCTTTCAAGGTGAAGGGTACAAAGGTGCTGAGTCACATGATTTTTGCCGATGATCATATGTTCTTTGTGGCCGCTCATGCCAAAGTTTTCAGAGGCAGCAGGTCCATTCTTCAAAGCTTCTATGATATTACGAACTTACATATTAGTGATATTAAATCACAGGTATTCCTATCCAAATCGTGTGATTCCAGGAGGGGGAGGCTCAAGGAGGCGATTCATTTGGAGCTGGGATGTTTTCCTATGAAGTATTTGGGTCTACCTCTTTCTGGTGGAGTGGGGAGAGGGAAGGATTTCCAGGGGTGCCTGGATGATCTTCGGATGAAGGTGGAGAGTTGGAGTGGTCTTAGGGTGTCTTTGGCTGGTCGGGCGGTCCTTATCAAGGTCGTCCTCACGAGCAAGGTGAGATACTGGTGTAGGCTCACGGAGCTACCTGATTTCATCCTGGACAAGTGCAGGTCTTTGATGGCTGGGTTTCTTTGGGGTGGTGGACAGCACGCGGTGGCCTGGGCTGAGGTGGCGCAGACTCGTGCTGGAGGTGGGTTGGGGTTAAAGGATACTAAAGATATTCAGATTGAAGCTACGATGAGGAGAGTCCATTCTTTCCTGATGAAGCCGGATTCGGGTTGGAGTTCTTGGATGCGGGGTAGGTATGGTTCTTCTCTTGAAACCATTGTTTTGGCCTCAGATTCTTGTTCCATTATTTGGCGGAGGATGGTGGAAGCGTGCAGTTATTCCAAACTGGATTATATGAGGGTGAATAGGGAGTGGACGTTGATTGCGTGTGGCATCCCTTGGAGGATTAACAGGAATCAACCTCAAGTCCCTTGGGACCAACTTCTGTGGAGCAAGATTCATTATCCCAAATGGAGCTTTTGCACTTATAGAGCTATTCTGGGGAGACTACCTACGGTGGATAGAGTCAGTAGATGGTACTTTGTTAGTGCCATTCTGTGCCCTTTTTGTAATATGGTTGAGGAGTCTCATGAGCATTTATTCTTTGAATGAGCTTATAGCAAGTACCTTTGGACTAGATGTGCCTTAAAACTGAAAGGCGGGGCTAGATTCTGCATCTAACCAGGTTAGACATCCACATGAGACGGTTTGCTGGGCTTATTTGGATGGGCATTATCTATCATATATGGGAAGAGAGGAATCGCATAACACATGGGAAAGGGGTTAGGGACAGAGTCCAGTGTTTTGATGTGTTTGTAAATAATTTGGCTTGGCTTTGCAAAGCGAACCTGGGGTTCCTGAGTAGGGTGGACCCTGAGGTCAGTCGGATGTGGGGTCTGGTTTGACCTTGTATAGTATACAGCGTGGCTTGTACTCCTATACTCCTTTTGTTGTTTTAGTAATATTTTACCTTATCCAAAAAAAAATGTAATTAGGGTTTGATCCATGATAATGAGATCATGAAACCCTAATCGAGAAGGTTGATGAGCTCTAACCCTAGTTTAAGGTAAAGCTAGGTGAAACCCTAATCTAGGGTGATGGTGTAATCTCAATTCATGGTATTTATTGAATAACCCTAATTTAAGGGAATGCTTAATGAAAACCCTAATTTTGGGAAAAGCTACATGAAACCCTAATTTTAGGGGAAATGTTATAAGAAACCTTAATTCAAGGTAATGATGTAATGAGAAACCCTGATATAGGGTAATGTGATATTAAACCCTAATCTAGGGTGATGCTATGCATTCTGAAACCCTAATTTGAAAACCTAGCCTTAAATTGTACAAGGGGATGAGTATCCCTGATTAATATGAATTGGGAAACCCTAACCCTAATATAGGGTGATGTTATGTGAAACCCCATCATAGAGTGAGATTATGCAAAACCCTAATTCATAAAGAAGGGAAACCCTATTCCTGATAATGGATAATCTTATATCAATAATGGTTGAATAAATCAAATGAGTGACTTATGACCAATATATTACATGGTATGTGATGAACTGGTGCATAAAGTATTAGGATAAGAATTACCCTAATACAAGATAAGTTGATGAACTTAAGTAAGATCAAGGTGATGAGGGAAGTAAAACATTAGGATGTGATAGATATCACATTCAGCACCTCAAAGGTTGATACACATTGATGGCCTTGTGAGCCATGTGGATGGTTGTTGCCTAGTGAGAGGTGACAAGATGTTTAATGGGCCTTCTAAGCCATGTGGATGGTTGTTGCCTAGTGAGAGGTAACAAGATGTTTAATGGGCCTTGTGAGCCATGTGGATGGTTGTTTCCTAGTGAGAGGTGACAGGATGTTTAATGGGCCTTGTGAGCCATGTGGATGGTTGTTGCCTAGTGAGAGGTGACAAGATGTTTAATAGGCCTTGTGAGCCATGTGGATGGTTGTTGCCTAGTGAGAGGTGATAAGATGTTTAATGGGCCTTATGAGCCATGTGGATAGTTGTTGCCTGGTGAGAGGTAACGAGATGTTTATAAAATTTCATGTAAGTAATGATACTGTTCAAATAAACTAGGAAATGGAAACTTGGTAACATAATAATAACAATAAATGGATACAATAATAATAATGAAATCTTAATCATGCATTCTTATTGTTTATAGCCAAATAAGGGCTATAGTGTTTTGAATAAGCTTAAAGGAGATAAGAGGAATACTTGAATTACATAAAGGATGTGAATAAGTATGATGTCTTGGCCAAGGTTTTATACCTAGAAAAGGTGATTTGGTATTCAGTGATGTTGCCCAGGTGATAACCTCCTATTTTAGTCGATTATCTTAGTCCTTTTCTTTAGTTTTCCATACTCTTTTTAAGTTAAAGCTATACATAATCCCAAATTTACCCTTTTATGTAAATACACCATCAGACTAACTTTTTCTTTCTATATATGCAGAAAAAGCACAAAAAAATCATAAAAGATTTACTCTGCCTCAAGACCGCATGAAGCCAATTGGTCTCGAGACCGCATGGAGTCAAACGGTCTCAAGACCGCATGAAGCCAACCAGTCCCGAGACTGCATGGAGTCACACGGTTCCAAGACCGCATGAAGCCAACCGGTCTCGAGACCGCATGGAGTCACACGGTCCCAAGACCGCATGAAGCCAACCGGTCCCGAGACCGCATGGAGTCAAATGGTCCCAAGACCGCATGAAGCCAAACGGTCCCGAGACCGCATGGAGTCAAACCGTCCCAAGACCGCATGAAGCCAACCGGTCCCGAGACCGCATGGAGTTCAAACGGTCTCAAGACCGCATGAAGCCAACCGGTCCCGAGACCGCATGGAGTTCAAACGGTCTCAAGACCGCATGAAGCCAACCGGCCCCGAGACCGCATGGAGTTCAAACGGTCTCAAGACCGCACGAAGCCAAACGGTCTCACGGTCCAAACGGTCTTGAGGCCCCAAACGGTCTTGAGGTCCAAACGGTCTCCAAACCGTTTGGACTTCACTTAAGGCCTATAAATAAGACCCCAAGGGTCCTCCATCAGATATGAAGTTTCAGACGTCCAAAGGCTGCCTCAATCGTTCCAGAGCTCTTGCTACTTCCATCCTCCGCCCTGGGGCTGCCGGTCTGAGACCCATACTCCATCCTGAAGCTGCTTTCTCCTTCTTCGCCAAAGAAGGTGGGAAGGGGAGATCTCATCGTCGTGCAACCTATGAAGACTGGTGGATCGTTGCTCTCTCTCTCCAAGGGGTTGACTTTCCTCCCTCCTTTGTGGGGATGATGCTCTCTCTCTCTTCTCGCCACCTTCTTGGTCCTAGTTATGAGTGAGTAGTTTCCTTCACTAGGGTGCGGGGAGTAGCCCCGCTACCCATGCATTCATATCATGTAAATGTAATCCTTAGCTTGTAATATACAGTTCTTATCTTTTTCAGTTCGACATCAAACGATTAATGAATGCATGTTGCTTGATCTCCAACTTGTGTTATCCTTTATCTTTTAGTATGAATTGTCTATGTTTGTACTATTAGATTCGAAACTCATTTGTATATTGGTTCTTGGTGCATGTATCCACCATGCATCTGTTTCGGTATCTAGAAGTGTATCTCAAGAAGTGGAGTAAACTCACTATCATCCGTTACACTTTCATAGTATGAAATGGAATCAGTTGACGTATGGAAGTGCAACCTTGGTAAGTCGAGGAACACACTTTGCGAGGGGAATGATGGAAAGTATTGTGACCATTTGTTCGGGAATGGCTAGCATTGCAACATTCCCGCACTTCTCGTAGTTAGTTATCCGAAAGGAAATTAAGTCTACAAGGATACTAACTGACTAGACTCTTTTTGTAGGTTAAGTTTTGCTTTGCATGTGTTGATTGATGTGTAGTGGCGGTGAAAAACTGATCACACCCTAGTGATCTTTTATCATAGTTTAACTCATTAGATTTACTTGCTTTATTTACTTTTCATGTTCTTAGTTTAAAACATCAAAATCCAACTTTCGATATAAATGCCTACTAGTAAGTGATTAAGTGAAATTCCATACGTTTTCTATCTTGTTTCTTGCAACAAGACCGTTGTCTTTTGGGTTCGATCCTAAATCTGTACTACGATAAGGCTTCCATACTCTTATGGGGTTGGAGCATTTATCTAAGCACCAGTTATAGGTAAACCTAGGGAAGACACTAACTCCCTAAGGTTTTTGGTGCATATTAGGACTCCCATTGAAAGAGTAATGTTTTGGTGTAAGTTCTAGCTCCATCAAAAAATGGCGCCGTTGCCGGGGACAACGGAACGTTGTAATTTCATTTAGTACCTTTCTAGTTGTATAGAATTTTACACTTTCTTTAATCATAACTCTATATATTCTTGAAACCATCATACTTTCACTACTATCAAAAGGTGTTTTCTTTTCTCTACTCAGGTAGAAAACGTGCATGCGATCATCGCATAATCGTGGATTCTCCCCTGATCTGGAGATCGACTCTGAGGTAGAGAGAAGTTTCCATCGTCACATCCGTCTCAATCGCCAACGAGCTAGTCTAATGGCTGACAAACAACGCCAAGTTGCTTTGGTGATGGAGAGAGTAAATGCCTCCATCGCCACTCAACGGGCACAACTCATCACAGACACTTGTGCCCAAATCCAAGCGGAGATACGTGCGGAAGAGAAAGCCCACATAAGAGCTGAGACTGAGGCAGTAATCCAAGCTGCTCAGCTGGAGTTAAGGAACAAACAACTCAGGGACTATGTTGTCCCAAAGAACTATGAGGATAACCACCCGGTCCAATCTCTGATTATCAACATTCCAAACTTTGAGATTCGGACCCAGTGGATCCAAATTATGCAAGGCATCTCTTTCTCCATAGGTTCAGGAGATGATTGCATGGATCACCTAAAAAGGTTTAAGGTGCTTTGCCGCCTGGTTCCGCAAGCTGGAGTTGCTTTTGATGCGATAATGCTCCATCTGTTCCATTTCACCTTGTCTGGGAGGGCCCTGAGTTGGTACAACTCACTGGACAGAGAACCAATAATAACTACCTGCCCCCCCCTAGAGGAAAAGTTCTTAGAGAAGTTCTTTCCCTCCTCACTGACGTATGAAATCAGAGGGAAAATCAATCACTTCTCTCAGCTACCTGGAGAGACCCTTGCTGAAGCTTGGGAAAGATTTAAAGAACATCTGCGCAAATGCCCCCATCATGGAATCTCCCAGAATCAACAGATAGAAACTTTCTACTGGGGAGTGAGCGATGATATTAAACAGTTTTTAGATTCCTCATCTGGAGGAAACTTCATGAGGAAGAATTATGAGGACGCATGGAAGATTGTTACATTGGGAGCTGAAAACCAGTCCAACTGGGGATGGTCAGTCGTAAAGGTGTTCTCAAGGTTTTCAAAGCTGAAGAATCTATAGAAATGAAGGCAATAGTTGAAGCCTTGAAAACTATAGTTCACAAACAACAAGCTCTCGAGACTTCTCTTGGAGAGATTGATAAGAAGAAAACTTCGCTAGTTCAACAAGTCAAAGCCGTCACAGGATCCTGTGAGGCTTGTCATTCTTCGGACCATCCGACTCTTTCCTGTGGTATGCTTTATAATGTGATGATGGATCTGCATCCACCACCAGAATCATATGAACCCATCACTAATCAAGCTGAAGATCAGATTCCAGAACAATTAAACTCCATCCACACTATTCCTAGACAAGTCTACTACAATCCCAATCAACCAAAGAATCACCCTGGATTCCAATATGAGAACCCTGCCAGAACTGCAAATCCACATCAGACGCAAGGGGGATCTGATAGTAGGCTACCACCTGGGTTCTCAAACAATTTCAACCAAAATCAAGGGAACTCCAGGAACAACTTCCCTAGGGCTAACTACCCTAGGAACCAATCAGCCTACTACCAGTACACTCATCCCCCGCTCCATCCACGACTACATACTCAGCAACCTCAGCTGGCGCTACCACTTCAACAATCTCAACAAGCCCAACAATAAATTTCTCTGAAAAATGCTCCTGCCCAACCAGAAGATGAAATATCCTTGATAAGGCAGATGTTACAATCACATCAAACTATGCTTGCTAACCAACAGGCTCAGCAGAAAGCAGTTGAAGCTCAACTTGCCCAGATTGTTGCACAATTGAAGCCTCCGGCAGGCACATTTGCTGGGCAGCCTGAATCAAACCCTAAGCATGGGAAGAATAAACATGAACAGTCGAATACTATGCCAACATCATAACTATGTTACAGCTTCGTCGAGCCATCGACGTAAAACCAAGGCGCTACTTGGGAGGCAACCCAAGATTTCAACTTTTTCCTTTATGCCCTGTTCTTTTATTTTCCCTAGTGTTATCTTATGAAAATACAAAAAAAAAATTCACATAACCAAAACTAAAAAAAAATAAACAAAAAAACAAACAACATAAAAATATATAAATAAAAAACAAACATAAAAATATAAAATCTTTTCCGCCTTTGCCCTTCCAAACGGTCTTCAAACCGTTTGGAGCCAAACGGTCTTGAAATTGTTTGGACTCCAAACGGTCTTCAAACCGTTTGGAGCCAAACGGTCTTGAAACCGTTTGGACTCCAAAAGGTCTTCAAACCGTTTGGAGCCAAACGGTCCTAGAACCGTTTGGAGCCAAACGGTCTCGAAACTATTTGCAAACGGTCACTAACCTTTCCTATAAATATAAACCCTACCCCTTCGTTTTTCTCCCTTCGACTCTCAAACTCTCAAGTGCTCCTGTACAAGAACTATTCCATTGGCATTGTTTCCTCTGCTCCCGCGCGATCGCACCTCCGACCACCGTCCTTCGCTTCCTCACCACCGCTGTTACCACCTACTGAAAGGTAGTCCAGCAACCACAACATCCTCCGACCTTCTTCTCTTCCGCCATCATCACCGCCGGCGCCACCATCGTCTTTGCCGTTTTCACCATCGGCTCTGTCCGCCATCTCCGGCACCACCATCGTCCTCGCTCTCTTCACCATCGTCTTCACCGCCATTTTCATCGCCATTTTTATCGCCGCCGTTTTCATCGTCGGCTTCACCGTCGTCTTTATCATCATTTTCACCATCGCCGTCGTCGCCGACACATCCACCGCCTCTGTGCCGTTTCGCCTTCATCTTCGCCTTCGCCGGTGGCTACACGACGCTTCGTTTTCCAAACGATCCTTGAAACCATTTGGGACCAAACGGTCTTGAAACCGTTTGGGACCAAACGGTCTTCACACCGTTTGGTCTTCCACATTCATTTAATTTCCATAAATACAAAAACACATAAATACAAATAAAATCTAATTTGTTTCTAAATCTTTTTCTCTAACTCATGATTTCCTATTTTGCAGATATGGCATCACCAGCGAACAAGGCCATCAGATCTGGAGCTACTCCTTCTCAGACAAGGGAGCAGATGATGGAAGAGCTGGACAGACTCTAGAAGATCAAAGATGTCTTCAACTAGACTAGACATGTCTCACCAAAGACCAAGATGATGGATGTCCTGTGCGAGATTGCCCACCTTACCAAATGTCTAGCAGAGGCATCTGACGAAGAAGTGGAAGAAATCTCCTCCTCCGACGATGAAGGCTCGGAATACACACCAAATCCCGAGGAGGAATCCCCTGCCGAAGATCACAAGGGGAAACACAAGGTCCTGGAGACTGCATCTGGGCAGCCTTCCAAGAAACGGGCAAGAAAACAAGTCCGCCCTGCCTCTGCCATGGATCAACCCTTTGCAAAACCTACTACCACCATCCCTATTACTACCACCACCATTCCAATTACTACCACCACCATCCCTATTATCACCACCACTTTCACTCCCATTACCACCACAACACCACCACCAGAAAACCTCTTCATGCAAACCAACCTCTCCGCTGACAAATCACTAAAACCCACCAAGTATGTGTGCTCCAGTATACTGCTTAGGATGGGGATATACGACCGCATCTTCAGCGTGCTAGAAAAAGCCAACCTTTCCAGGTTGTGCCTAGTACCTGAAGTATCCTACTCTGAACCCACCACAGAGTTTTTCACTTTTCTGACCAAAGATCCCGTCGACATCATGGATAGGTCACGGGACGGAGGTGACAGAAGGCTCGTCACCCAAATCTTCGGCAGCAAGGTTGTCCTAACGGAAAATATGATGAACATAATCTTTATTGACAACCAGGAACAACTGCGGAAGGCCATGGCAGTGGGAACCAATCATCCAGAGTTCAACAGACACACATTCTGGAGATCTCTAACCAGAATCCCCACATATGATGCAAAGACTGCAAAGCGTTAAACATACACTCTGGATTTGTGCACACCCTGCACAAAATCCTTGCTATCACACTATTCCCTAGGACAGAAGTGGGAAACATTATAATGTTAGATCTCTTCGTTCTCTGGTCTATTCTCAACGAAAGGCCAGTCAATATCGGACGACATATGATCCAGAAATTATCAGCTTCTGTCCTGGGGAAGGAAATCTGCATGGGGGGCCATGTTACATCTATTATTAAATATCTCAAGATGGACAAACCCCTACCCCGCTGCACACAACTAAAGGGTGACATCCTTACCTATGAACAAACTTTGAAGAACTCCTTCATCATCAAGGAAAAGGATGGGAAACTACACTATGTTTTCTGCCCTATGGTCAAGTCATCTAGAACACTCATCCCGCTTCCGGAGCTAGCAAATTACGACACCAAACAACTCCTCTTCTATGATGAGGAGCTTTCACAACTACTAGCTTCGGTTAAAACAACCGAAAAGAAAGCAACAACGGGACAGACGGAGCTGAGCATCACAGCCCCGACAGCTCGACCAACAAAAATACCTATCAAACGACCTTCCAGAAGGCAGTTGCAGGCCCAACAGCTGTCGAGGACTCCAACATCTCGGCCAAATCCAGAGGCCGAGACCCTCCATGAAGAAATCTTAACCACCTCTTCAATTGATTCTTTCATTCAGAGTCTACATGATCATCTAAACTCCACCACTTCTCCACCTTCCACCTTTCCAACATCTACCACCCCTCCCTTCTTCCCCACATCCACGCAACCTTTCACATCTTCTTCTTCACCCATTTTTACTTCGGGCTTTCCCTTCTCCACCCCTATTCCCGATTTCACCACTTTCCCGTTCACGTCCATAGTTTCCACCCCATCACTATCACTACCACCGCTTTCACCACAAATTACACCACCCTTCGCATCCACCACCACCCCGGCACCGCTAGTGACTCCATCCACAGTCACCACGCAGTTCAGGGCATCATCAGTGTCTCTTCCGCAAGACACTAACACCATCCTACGCAGACCCTAGCCATCCCACCCTTCCGCTCATGGGGTCCCTTTTACCAATATCGGTGAGGAATTTGGCCGTCAATTCGACGCCGTCTGAAACCTCCTCACCGATCCTTCTAACATCTTACATTCAATTTTTTCTTGTGTGCAGGGTTTATCACAACGGTGACCATGATCGCCGAACAACACCGAGCCTTGCCCACCCTCCTCCAAGGCCTCCAGCAACGACAAGATGAGGTGTCTAAGCAAGTTGAGCACATTAACAAACACTACAACACCTTGCCGGACCTGGTCCTTGGAGCGAAGCGTCAGCAAGAAGCAACGGCGAAGCAAGTCGATGAGATCTCCATGCAGACACAGCCTCTGCCAGAGACTCTCCGCGAGCTCAACCAACAACAAGCAGTTCTGAGCACGCGCTTGGATACCATTAACAACACGCTCACACAGCTACAACATCGCCAAGAGGAGTCCAATAATGATGAAATCCAGCAGTTACATGCTCAAGTTACCAATCTTACAGCACGTCTCATCTCCGTCGAGGGAAGATATACCGACCTCAAAGAATCCCATGATGCACTGCTCAAAACACACGAGCATTTGCAAGTGGCTTTCTATGAGCTACAAGCCACCCATCGGCAGTGCAAAACGTCCAAAAGTAAAAAGAAATCAGACAAGGCAGTGGACGACAAGGATGGAGATGATGACGAAGAAGACAACTCTGACTCATCTGCTGACTCAAACAAAGACACCACCTCTGGTGATAAACATGATGACGGAGAAGACCCTGGAAATGCAGTAGAACCCTCTCACAGAGGGTCCGACAAGGGTCACCATGACAGTGACCATCACCCCAAGTCCCCAAACAACGATAATGTCAACATGTCATACGGGGATCAATTCTTTGATTATTCCGCTATGGGGTCCATCGGGGAAGCTGCTAATGATGCAACTTTCGCTGAGTTCCACCATTGTATACTAGGAACCAGCGCTAGCCCACCAAAAACAACTGCTCCACCTCTCTCAGCACCTTCTCCCCTTTACCAGGACGAGGCAGACCGAGTAAGCCTAGACACGGATGAGGATCTCGATTCTGCCTCCGACTCGGATGACAATCTACAAGGCCATGAAGAAGCCTTAGAACAACCGGCTTCTCCCCCTCCACAAGAACTTCCCCCGCCACCACCTCTGCCGCACAAAATGCATGACCTGGATATGGCGGCCATCTCCACTTTAGATGCTCATGACATTTTTATACTGAACACTATAGTGGACGATGCAAAGGTGGGGGAAGACATAATTTATCACAATACCAAAACTAGGCGTAAGTTGACACGTGAAGACTTCCGCAACATCCTCCGACCTCGGTCCACGATGCCTATGACAATCTTACGTGTCCTCCTAGCCAATTGTATAGAAATGTATAGAAGTTCTAAGCGGCAACAGCCGGTCTTTAACGCCTCGCCCGCTCTGTTTGTTGGCCTTTTATACAAAGACATAAGAGCAAAGTCGATCGAGCGGCTGCGTGCTGGTTTAGCACGACGGGAACGTTATCTGACCGTGCCTTTCCAAGTTTCGAACCACTATCTTTTTATGATCGTGGATACCGAGGCTCAGGATGCCAAGGTGTATAATTTCTACAGCGCCGAGCTACCAGCCGACACAATAAACTTCGTTGGTGAAGCAGCAGGAGAAGCAAGGTGTATACCCTTCCGGGTGCTTAAATTAATTTGGGCTTCCCGCCCATCTCTTCGCCAAGATTGGAGCCAACCTTGGTTCAATATCATAAACCCGCAAGTTCAAGCTGCTGAGGGATCTGGGGATTGTGCTTTCTGCACCATACGTCACATCCAAGTGTTGAACCAGGAAATCCCATTTACTGAGCTGCTTGCTGATGATTTTCATTCCTTGCGCGGGCGTTATGCCATGGAGCTCATCTGTGATAGACGGTTCTTCAAGGACCCAACTATGGCACCAGATGACGTTCCTCGCTATCTCTTCTCAACTATCCAGCGACCGCAACGACGACCCTTCCGACAAACCCTAAAGGAATAAAAAAAGACCAAGGTGCCAGTCGCCGTTACCGAGCAAGCTAAAAGCATTATCGATCCTCTGTCTTCCATTAAACTAACCTTCCCTGATTTTGATCGCGATGCTTGCAAAGGTCTCTCCGACCTCGAATTGTGTCTCATTATGGTACGTCTCTCAGCCGACAAAGATGGACTGGTATTCATGTCTCGGGACATTCTTGTAATGGCAGAAACACTACGAGAGACTTTACAGGTTAAAGGATCCCTTTCTGTAAGCCTTATGGCTGCCTATCAGTTTCTACTCGGCTAAAATAACCCAACAACATACATGGCATCCCCATATACAAAAGATGATCTTCTAAAGCTCAAGAACTTCGGCACAAACGACGCACTGATCTCCTATCTCCAGCACACAACGCCGACGTTCATCATGTTACCTTTCCTCTATCATGAACACTGGATGCTCCTGGCAACAAATCTCCCAGAAGGAACAACCACAATATATAACAGTTCCGATAGCCAGTACAACGCATGATAGAGAAACTACATCGTGACACCGAAGACGCCAACAGAAGTAGTGGCAAAGGGTTGCGCCGACAAGTTAATCGATTTTCTGAGTCAGCATACAAGGGCGTATGACAAAGCGCATTTTCACCGCCCTTCCTTCTGCCACAAATGCCCCCAGCAAATTCGGCAATCAAATGACTGCCTCATCCACGTCCTCTACTGGATGTACACCATCATCGTTCTCCAAAGACCAGTAGAAGAGATGACTGATGTGGATTACCACGCTCTACGAGGACAGTTCACATCCAATCTACTTCATTCCCCGGGGGCAAATGCAGATTTACCTTAGCCTGCAGCCCTTGTCCTAATTACTTCTCAACCTATCACTTTGACACTCTGAGGACAGAGTGAGTGATAAGTTGGGGGGGTACATTAGACAAGGGTGAGGTATCATTTTCTACATCCCTCTTTCTCCATCTTCCCCTTTTTTCTGTTAGCACTTCCTATTTTTTTCTTTCTCTTTATACAATTCTTTTTAACTTAAATTCTTTTGGAATAAAGTCACCCCAACTAACCTTAGAATCATGATAGTCCCCAAAAGTAAATAGCACTTAGACATTTAATGGTGATTCAACAAATACCCATCCACTATTGATTTTCATGTTTTTGCTTCAATTCTTTATCTGACTCTCCCCAGGTCAAAATCAAGGCAGAAATAAGCCAAGCTCTCAAGGATGAGAGGGGAATCAGGCAACTTCCAAATCAAGAAGTTCTGCAAGTGGACCACAAACCAAATAAGTGCATGTTGAAAAACTTTAAGAACAAATTTCCTCTCTTCAAAATAAAAGAGGCTTGGCCGCCCAAAATAATTTCCCGAACAAAACCCCAAAACCCAAGCTTGCGAGTCATCGAATAAAAGCCAGAGAGTCGAATCAAATTATGAGAGTTGTTCCATGAATAAGGATCTATATAAAGAACCAATGAAGGTCTCACCCGGCCGGCACATTCAGCTGCCCTCACAAAGGCAGATGTGTCACGCCCGGTAGTGAAACCCTAAGGTATCTAAATATATGAAAGGCTTATAAAGGGCTCACCCGGTCGGTACATTCAGCTGCCCTCACAAAGGCAGATGTGTCGTGCCCGGTAGTGAGGTCCTAAAAAGCATAGACAACCCCTCCACCACTTGAAGGGGGAGTTACACTTCAAGCCTTTAGCCAACCCTCATACCCTCTCTAGCTTCCAGTAGGTCTTTCAGAGAGGTATAAAGCTGATTAGAGTCAACAACATGCACAAAATAAAGGTGGTCCCAATGCGAACTATGAGATACGGAAAGTACCTGAGACCCAAGCAACTCTCGAAACCTGAAAGAGTCAAGGCAAGCAATAAGACTTGATATGACCTTAGGGGAACTCAGGTTAAGAATTGAAGCAAGAGTATGGAAATCCTAATTAAATAAGATCGCCTCGCCATTACATGCCTCAGCTCTATCTAACTTGAGGACAAGCTAGACTCTAAGTTAGGGGGGTGATAACCTCCTATTTTAGTCAATTATCTTAGTCCTTTTCTTTAGTTTTCCATAATCCTTTTAAGTTAAAGCTATACATAATCCCAAATTTACTCTTTTTTGTAAATACACCATCAGACTAACTTTTTCTTTCTATATATGCAGAAAAAGCACAAAAAAATCATAAAAGACTTACTCAGCCTCAAGACCGCATGAAGCCAATCGGTCTCGAGACCCCATGGAGTCAAACGGTCTCAAGACCGCATGAAGCCAATCGGTCCCGAGACCGCATGGAGTCACACGGTCTCAAGACCGCATGAAGCCAAACGGTCTCGAGACCGCATGGAGTCACACGGTCCCAAGACCGCATGAAGCCAACCGGTCCCAAGACCGCGTGGAGTCAAACGGTCCCAAGACCGCATGAAGCCAAACGGTCCCGAGACCCCATGGAGTCAAACCGTCCCAAGACCGCATGAAGCCAACCGGTCCCGAGACCGCATGGAGTTCAAACGGTCTCAAGACCGCATGAAGCCAACTGGTCCTGAGACCGCATGGAGTTCAAATGGTCTCAAGACCGCATGAAGCCAACCGGTCCCGTGACCGCATGGAGTTCAAACGGTCTCAAGACCGCACGAAGCCAAACGGTCTCACGGTCTAAACGGTCTTGGGGCACCAAATAGTCTTGAGGTCCAAATGGTCTACAAACCGTTTGGACTTCACTTAAGGCCTATAAATAAGACCCCAAGGGTCCTCCATCAGATATGAAGTTTCAGACGTCCAAAGGCTGCCTCAATCATTCCAGAGCTCTTGCTAGTTCCATCCTCCGCCCTGGGGCTGCCGATCTGAGACCCATACTCCATCCTGAAGATGCTTTCTCCTTCTTCGCCAAAGAAGTTGGGAAGGGGAGATCTCATCATCGTGCAACCTACGAAGACTGGTGGATCGTTTCTCTCTCTCTCCAAGGGGTTGACTTTCCTCCCTCCTTTGTGGGGATGATGCTCTCTCTCTTCTCGCCTCCTTCTTGGTCCTAGTTATGAGCGAGTAGTTTCCTTCACTAGTGTGTGGGAAGTAGCCCCACTACCCATGCTTTCATATGATGTAAAAGTAATCCTTAGCTTGTAATATACAGTTCTTATCTTTTTCAGTTCGACATCAAACGATTAATGAATGCATGTTGCTTGATCTCCAACTTGTGTTATCCTTTATCTTTTTGTATGAATATACTACGTTTGTACTATTAGATTCGAAACTCGTTTGTATGTTGGTTCTTGGTACATGTATCTGCCATGCATCTATTTCGGTATCTAGAAGTGTATCTCAAGAAGTGGAGTAAACTCACTATCATCCGTTGCACTTTCATACTATGAAATGGAATCAATTGACGTATGGAAGTGAAACCTTGTAAGTCGAGGAACACACTTTGCGAGGGGAATGATGCAAAGTAATGTGACCATTTGTTCGGGAATGGCTGGCATTGCAACATCCCCGCACTTCTCGTAGTTAGTTATCCGAAAGGAAACTAAGTCTTCAAGGATACTAACTGACTAGACTCTTTTTGCAGGTTAAGTTTTGCTTTGCATGTGTTGATCGATGTGTAGTGGCAGTGAAAAATCGATCACACCGTAGTGATCTTTTATCATAGTTTAACTCATTAGATTTACTTGCTTTCTTTACTTTTCATGTTCTTAGTTTAAAACATAAAAATCCAACTTTCCATATAAGTGCCTACTAGTAAGTGATTAAGTGAAATTCCATACGTTTTCTATCTTGTTGCTTGCAACAAGACCGTTGTCTTTTGGGTTCGATCCTAAATCTGTACTACGATTAGGCTTCCATACTCTTATGGGTTTGGAGCATTTATCTAAGCACCAGTTATAGGTAAACCTAGGGAAGACATCAACTTCCTAGGGTTTTTGGTGCATATTAGGACTCCCATTAAAAGAGTAATCTTTTGGTGTAAGTTTTAGCACCATCACCAGGATTGACATAGTTCAATACCTAGAATAATTGCACATGATTGGTAATAACCCATTACCTGGAATAATTGCATAGGATTGGTAATAACCCAATACCTGGAACAATTGAACAGGATTGGTAATAACCCAATACCTAGAATAATGTCACAGGATTGGTCATAACCCAATACCTAGAATAATTACACAAGATTGGTAATAACCCAATACCTGCAATAATTGCACAGGCTTGGTAATAACCCAATACCTAGAATAATTACAAAAAATTGGTAATAACCCAATACCTAGAATAATTGCACACGATTGGTAATAACCCAATACCTGGAATAATTGCACACGATTGGTAATAACCCAATACCTGGAATAATTGCACATGATTGGTAATAACCCAATACCTGGAATAATTGCATAGGATTGGTAATAACCCAATACCTTTAATAATGTCACAGGATTGGTCATAACCCAAAAACCGGAATAATGCACATGATTTCTAATAACACAATACCTGGAATAATTGCACATGATTGGTAATAACCCAATGCCTGGAATAATTGCACAAGATTAGTAATAACCCAATACCTAGAATAATTGCAAATGATTGGTAATAACCCAATACCCGGAATAATTACACAGGATCGGTAATAACCCAATACCTGGAATAATTGCACAGGATTGGTAATAACCCAATACCTGGAGTAGTGTCACATGATTGGTCATAACCCAATACTTGGAATAATGTCACAGGATTGGTCATAACCCAATACCTGGAATAATGTCACATGATTGGTCATAACCCAATACCTGGAATAATATCATAGGATTGATAATAATCCAATTCCTGGAATGGTTGCACAAGATTGGTAATAATCCAATATCTGGAATGGTTGCACATGATTGGTAATAATCCAATGCCTGGAATGGTTGCTCAAGATTGGTAATAATCTAATGTATGGAATAGTTGCACAGGATTGGTAATAATCCAATGCCTAGAATGTTTGCATAGAATTGGCATAGTGCAATGCCTGGATAGAACATGATGATGTTTACTCACATGACTGGAACAATTCAATATCTGACTAACAGATTGGCTAAGGTCATCAGACAGAAATGAGAATGATTCATGGATGACATACCATGATAATGAGTATCTCAGGATAAGCTTGAAATGTTAATATAGTAAGATGGATAAGTGATATACATGTTCTTCATATTCCTTATAATGTGAATAAATGAATTACTTCTCTATCATAGATAGTTGCAATGCTTTAAGATATGAGAATGTTATAAACTTCTTACCCTATGATCATTTTTATTCTATTAAATTGCAATAATACTGTTTCTGGCAGAGAGTTATATCTCTCACTGGGACAATTTCAATTGTCTCACCCCGTGGGATCCAACATTTTTAGATGGATGAGGGCGAGGAGGTAAGAACCATACTATAGGGGAAGGTCAGAAGCATCAAGGATAGTAGTAAAATATCAGGTGGAGATACTAACTGTCGAGTCTTGTAGATAAGATTCCTATGTGTCGTCTCTGTACTCTCAGGTCCTTGGAGTCAATACTTAGTGATTTCATAATCAATCTGAGATTTTGGCTTGAATGCCTCGAGGTTGTGTATTGCTCATATGTAGACTTAAGAGAGCAATTGATGTATGTAATTCTCAAGAAGAGATGGTACATGGTATGTACTTGTGGACCAAAATGTGCATGTAATACTTTGGTTCTTGTTGTTAAGAGTTTCTTAGAATTAGATCTCTTTGAAAAAGGTTTTAATTTTTAGTGATTTTCAGTGATCTGTTGCTAATGATCGCTTCCGCTTAGTTAATGACGTTTTGTTTGAATGGTGTGCCACAATTAGTGGTATTAGAGCTTTAGGTTCCCTGAGTCTACAAAGACAAAGGACTAAGGTGTTGAGTCTATGTTAGTGTCCTTCAGTATATTTTATAATGACTTCTGCTTATGCAGAAGAAGGGAGATAGCTTAAAGATGTATGGAGAACACGAGTATCACGTTGCTAAAAACAATGTTGTTGCACCAGTAGGAGGTGCAAGGGATCAGGCTAGAGAGGAATTAGTGCCTGAGAATCCCCATTTTGATGAAGTTATGATAGGAAACTCAAACTTTCATTCTCTATTTAGGGAATTCTTGACCACAATGAGGCATATGGCAGACTTTTGAATGACTACATCATGTAGGAGCTATAGAATATGTTGGGACAACTAACCCGACAAATGCGGATCTATGGCTCATTGAGTTCGAAAAGGCTTTTAAGATCTTTTGTATTCCAGATGTTGACAAAGTCAAACATGCTGTATACCTTTTGAAGGCTAGTGCTGGCCATTGGTGGGAGGTATGGCTTGTGGTAGCCTGAGCACTAAGAAAGAGCTTATTAAGCAATGTTTGTGCATTAAAACCTAGTTTTGGTGTAATGTGCAATTTACCCAAAACCTAGGGTTCAACATGCAAAATACCACTTTTAGAGAGTGCCTAATGTTTCTTGGTATCAATTAGAGACAAGAAAATCAGAGGGGCGTCTCATTTGAATCTTTTTGGAGGAGAGAGAATCTTGATATTAAAATAATCACGATTTAAGCATAATTGAAACCTTAATTCAATTTAATGCAAAAATAAATATATTAATGGAAGTACCCTTCAACCAAAAATGAGAGGGTTGAAATTGTATAAGAGTGGACGTCCTTGTGCCTTGCAAAGGCAATGAAATATCTAAGTGAGTGGAGAGCCCACTCACATTAATTAACCAAGCTATGAGCACGACAACTTTCTCATAGAGGCCATTCCGACACCCTGCCCTTCTCTTCAGGGGTCAACATCAACCTCGCTTTGCGAGGGTCAAAGACGGGCCCTCCCCCTAAGCCTCGTCAGCAACACTAGGAGATTTTTCTCAACTGGGATTTCAGGCACTCTTTCATCAAAGCCCACCGCGCCCACAACTCTTGGTCTAAATTATCCAAACCACTTTGATGCCCCCACATGGGTCACAGGCCCTCATGACTAGGCTCGGAAGAGCCCACTCACATTAGTAAAGGAAAAGTAATATCCACTCAATTTTTAGATATTGTTATTATAATGGTTAAGGTGCTTAATTTGTTTTCTTTTAATTCATGGATAATGAAGAGGAATTACAAGGTGGGGGAGATGGATTCATATGCAAGGGATTGATGGGAGTATGTGGCACCAATTTTGGGAATTAAAGGATTTTTATAATACTTTCTCTCATTGAATTTCACTTATAACATCTCATTTCCAACTCAAATGAAAGGCTTTTTTGACCCTTCTTTCTTTCCATGCTTTGGTTGAACACAAGGGAGCTTAGTAGCAATAGGAGGACGTGCCCCAACTTGTAGGTAAGCTCCATAGTCATCTTCAACCTTGATTTCATGGTAAAAATCAAAATTCAATACTTAATTTATTCTTTTCTCCATTCAATCTTCAACCTTATCCATTCATTTCACTCAAAGACTTGAGAAAGAGCCTTGGGAGGTTTACAAAGCTTCATTCACCATTGAAGACGTGAAGCTTGAAGTTTGGTTTCAACTTTGAAGGCGCATTATATAACTTGAACCCTTAAATTATATTATTACATTCAACTCTTCATCACTTGTTGATCATTTTTTTCTTCTTGAAATTCCTTTGATCAAATTGATAAAATCACCATAAGAATGGCATTAGATTTTTAAGAATCAAAGCTGGATGATGATGACATCATCTTAAGCACACACCTCAATGAATATCTTGAGCATACAATTTCATCCCTTGACACCAAATGGTCTCAAGACCGTTTGAGGGCAAATGGTCTCAAGACCGTTTGAGGTCAAGAGGACTCAAACCGTTTCAAGGTCAAATGCTGATGTGGTTGGATGATGATCCAATGGTCTCAATTTGATCTAATTCCAATGGTTTCGATGTTGGAGGGTCCATTGATTGCAAACCCTAGACCCAATAGATTGTTTCAGTTTCAAATCAATGGTTGATGATTTGGTTTCAAGACCGAATGGATGGATTCAGTTTCAAGACCGAATGGTTAATTTACTTCAAGATCAAATGGGTAATTGAGTTCAAAATCAAATGGGTAATGGATCTCAAGATCGAATGGGTAAATTGAAGTTCAAAACTGTTTGGATACATTGACAGTTTGAAGTAGTTGACCATTAGGAGGTCTAGTGGTTTCAAAACCATTTGGGATTAATTATATTTTATTAAAACGGTCTCAAACCGTTTAGGGACTTTGAGGTCATGACCGTTTGATGGTCTGACAGCCTTAAGACCGATTAAAGTTTTGGGACCAAGACCGTTTAAGGTCTAATGGTCTTCAAGACCGTTTGAGGGTCAAGGTACTTCAAGACCGTTTGAAGGTCTAATACCTCAAGACCATTTGAAGGTCTAATTGATTCAAACCAAGAAAGTACCAATTAACCCCTTGATTGTTAATGGCATATATTAAAGTTAAATCCAGTGGTTGTACCTCTAAAGTACTTAGGTGATTAGTACATTTATAGTGGTTAATCTTTGGTGCTTATGGAAGCAATGAATTAATACACTATGTCAACTCTACATTCAAGTTGATTCAATCTAATCAAGATTAAAGTAATTAACCTCCTAGAGAGGATGAGAGAGAGTAACTTATACATGAGTGATAATCATGTAGTGATTAATCCTCAACACTTTCAACATGAATAAAATATGTATTTAGGGTTTGATCCATGGTAATGAGATCATGAAACCCTAACCGAGAAGGTTGATGAGCTCTAACCCTAATTTAAGGTAAAGCTAGGTGAAACCCTAATCTAGGGTGATGGTGTAATCCTAATTTAGGGTATATAATGAAAAACCCTAATTTAAGGGAATGCTTCATGAAAACCCTAATTTTGGGTAAATCTACATGAAACCCTAATTTTAGGGGAAATGTTATAAGAAACCTTAATTCAAGTTAAGGATGTAATGAGAAACCCTAATATAGGGTAATGTGATATGAAACCCTAATCTGGGGTGATGCTATGCATTATGAAACCCTAATTTGAAAACCAAGCCCTAAATTGTGTAAGGGGATGAGTATCCCTGATTAATATGAATTGGGAAACCCTAACCCTAATATAGGGTGATGTTATGTGAAACCCCATCATAGAGTGAGATTATGCAAAACCCTAATTAATAAAGAAGGGAAACCCTATTCCTGATAATGGATAATCTTATATCAATAATGGTTGAATAAATCAAATGAGTGACTTATGACCAATATATTTCATGGTATGTGATGAACTGGTGCATAAAGTATTAGGATAAGAATTACCCTAATATAAGATAAGTTGATGAACTTAAGTAAGATCAAGGTGATGAGGGAAGTAAAACATTAGGATATGATAGATATCACATTCAGCACCTCAAGGTTGATACACATTGATGTACCCTATATCCAATATACTTGGATGAGTAACACATGAAGTGTGTCATGATAATTATTACATTAAGTTGTAATGCACTTTGATAAGTGTAGGCTAACATTCCGTGAGATAGGGTTAAGCCAAGATAACAAAGTATGATGTAATCAATATCCTAGAAAAGATGAAAGAGAAACTCATACTTTGTGTTGATTATCATTTAATGATAAATGATGAGAATAAATAAGTATGGTTGAACACTTGTGATATTAATTTATGCTCCTAGATGTGTGGAGCAATGAATTAGGATTTGAATTGATAATATGAACTTGAAACCCTATTCGGCTATAAAGGGAAAACTCTAACCCTAATAGTTGTTGCCTAGTGAGAGGTGACAAGATGTTTAATGGGCCTTGTGAGCCATGTGGATGGTTGTTTCCTAGTGAGAGGTGACAAGATGATTAATGGGCCTTGTGAGCCATGTGGATGGTTGTTGCCTAGTGAGAGGTGACAAGATGTTTAATGGGCCTCGTGAGCCATGTGGATGGTTGTTGCCTAGTGAGAGGTGACAAGATGTTTAATGTGCCTTGTGAGCCATGTGGATGGTTGTTGCCTAATGAGAGGGGACAAGATGTTTAATGGGACTTGTGAGCCATGTGGATGGTTGTTTCCTGGTGAGAGGTGACAAGATGTTTAATGGGCCTTGTGAGCCGTATGGATAGTTGTTGCCTAGTGAGAGGTAACAAGATATTTATAAAAGTTTCATGTAAGTAATGATAATGTTCAAATTAACTAGGAAATGGAAACTTAGTAACATAATAATAATAATAAATGAATATAATAATAATAATGAAATCTTAATCATGTATGCTTATTGTTTATAGCCAAATAAGGGCTATAGTTTTTTGAATAAGCTTAAAGGAGATAAGAGGAATACTTGAATTACATAAAGGATGTAAATAAGTATGATGGCTTGGACAAGGTTTAATACCTAGAAAAGGTGATGTGGTATTCAGTGATGATGCCCAGGATTGACATAGTTCAATACCTGGAATAATTGCACATGATTGGTAATAACCTAATACCTGGAATAATTGCACATGATTGGTAATAACCCAAAACCTGGAATAATTGCACAGGATTGGTAATAAACCAATACCTGGAATAATGTCACAAGATTGGTCATAACCCAATACCTAGAATAATTGCACATGATTGGTAATAACCCAATACCTAGAATAATTGCACAGATTTGGTAATAACCCAATACCTGGAATAATTGTACATGATTGGTAATAACCCAATACCTGGAATAATTGCATAGGATTGGTAATAACCCAATACCTGGAATAATTGCACAGGATTGGTAATAACCCAATACCTGCAATAATGTCACAGGATTGGTCATAACCCAATACCTAGAATAATTGCACAGGATTGGTAATAACCCAATACCTGGAATAATTGCACATGATTGGTAATAACCCAATACCTGGAATAATTGCACAGGATTGGTAATAACCCAATACCTGGAATAATTGCACAGGATTGGTAATAACCCAGTACCTGGAATAATTGCACAAGATTGGTAATAACCCAATACCTGGAATAATTGCACAGGATTGGTAATAACCCAACACCTGGAATAATGTCATAGGATTGGTCATAACCCAATACCTGGAATAATGTCACAGGATTGGTCATAACCCAATACCTGGAATAATGTCACATGATTGGTCATAACCCAATACCTGGAATAATATCACATGATTGGTAATAATCCAATGCCTGGAATGGTTGCACAGGATTGGTAATAATTCAATACCTGGAATGGTTGCACAAGATTGGTAATAATCCAATGCTAGGAATGGTTGCACAAGATTGGTAATAATCCAATGCCTGGAATGGTTGTGTAAGATTGGTAATAATCCAATGCCTGGAATGTTTGCATAGAATTGGCATAGTCCATTGCTTGGACAAAACATGATGATGTATACTCACATGACTGGAACAATTCAATATCTGGCTAACAGATTGGCTAAGGTCATCAGATAGAAATGAGAATGATTCATGGATGACATACCATGATAATGAGTAACTTAGGATAAGCTTGAAATGTTAATATAGTAAGATGGATAAGTGATATACATGTTCTTCATATTCCTTATAAAGTGAATAAATGAATTACTGCTCTTTCATAGATAGTTGCAATGCTTTAATATATGAGAATGTTCTAAACTTCTTATCCTCTGATCAGTTTTATTCTATTAAACTACAATAATAATGTTTCTGGAAGAGAGTTATATCTCTCGCTGGGACAATTTCAATTGTCTCACTCCATGGGATCCAACATTTTTAGGTGGACGAGGATGAGGAGGTAAGAACCATACTATAGGGGAAGGACAACAGCCACAAGGACAGTAGTAACATCTCAGGTGGAGATACTGACTGTCGAGTCTTGTAGATAAGAGTCCTATGTGTCGTTTCTGTACTCTCAGGTCCTTGGAGTTAGTACTTAGTGTTTTCATAATCAATCTGAGATTTTGACTGGAATGCCTAGAGGTTGTTTATGGCTCATGTGTAGACTTAAGAGAGCAATTGATGTTTGTAATTCTCGAGAAGAGATGGTACATGGTATGTACTTGTGGACCAGAATGTGGATGTTATACTTTGGTTCTTGTTGTTAAGAGTTTCCTGGAATAGGATCTCTTTGAAAAAGGTTTTAATTTTTAGTGATTTTCAGTAATCCTTTGTTGATGATCACTTCCGCTTAGTTAATGACATTTTGTTCGAATGGTGTGCCACAAGATATTAGGATACCGTCACTCCTAGATCTTATACAGAACTAAATAGCACTTAACAATGGTCAGTTGGACTTTAAGTGGTACTACTCAAACTCCCCAGGGAATAATAATAAAAAGGTATAATATTAGCCATGTAGTATAATTGCTAGGGTTTAATACATATCACATTGGTTGATTAACCCTTGTCTTGTCTTTACACTACATAGTTCTAACATGATGTAGACTTATGAAAATTGTGTAATTCAACTGGATGCTACAACTTTTTTGCTTAACTGCAAAGTATGCTTAAACTGTTCAGTCTGTTCATATTGCTTATTCAATACCCTAACTACTCAATAAGTTTACTGTTAATTAATATATTATGATCAATATAAGTTGGAGAGAGTTATATCTCTCGCTGGGACTGGGTCTCACCCGTGGGTCACCACAATATTTTTTTAGGTGGTCATGGGCAACGAGGTCTAAGTCGTGTTGTAGAAGAAAACCAACCTCGTGATCAATAGATTCATAAGGTTGGTCAATTGTAGATGTTAGTAGTAGAGTCCTAGTGTCGTCCCCGTACTCTCAGGTCATGGTATGGGATGTGTTTTCTAGATGATATACTTGTATCGACATGAGATTTTGGTCGTATGCCAATGTTTCTAAATATATGGCATGCACATGTGAAATATCTTTTGTATGCAGGATGAGACTGAGGTCTTTGGACCCATATGTAAATACTTGTTACAGTATATGAGAATGGAATGATGGACCTTTTGTAAATGTTCTAGAGTTTATTTACATTATTGGAATTGGTTTAAATTATTCTGCATTTTTGAATATGTGATTAATTAGTAGTTGATCGTGTTTTGTGTTTTGAGTAATATCGTTTAGCATGATGAGGTGTCATAGTTTAAGTTGGTATCAGAGCTCTAGGTTTACTGAGTCTACAAGGACATAAGACTTAGGTTTGAGTCTGTTCTTATGTATCCAACATATCTGATCATAGTTTATGCTTATGCAGATTTATCTGGAGGACATGGAGAACATGTTGAGAGTAGCTATGTTGCACTAGAAGGAGGTGCAGGGAGGCATGCACGTGATGAAAGAGTGCCAGAAGAAGGGCCAGAGTAGGCCATAATGCCTCATCTAGACCCGACAATGATGGCCAATCCTGAGTTTCAGTCTATGTTTAGATAGATGATGGACACAGTTACACACATTGCTGACATAGTGCCAACACCTCAAGCTAGGGCAGTCGCCTCTAATGTGGAGTCCCAAGGTGTCGGGAAGACATTTGAACGCCTTAGACATGTTGAGGCGATTGAATATGCAGGTACTTCTGATCCAGTAGACTCTGACATGTGGTTGACTGAGCTGGAAAAGGCGTTCCAAATCCTAATCATCACCGAAGAAGACAAAGTTAAGAATGCAATATACTTGTTGAAGGGTAATGCTGGCCACTGGTGGGCCATAGAAGAGGAGAAAATGCCAGGAGTTGTGATAGGATGGGAGGAGTTTTGGAGGGAATTTGTTAGCCGATATTTTCAAGAGACCTACCTAGATGAGAAAATCTCTCAATGTTGGCTAAATTGTACATTATTATAATCCCTTTGTTTTGATGATGACAAACATTTCTTTCTTGTGGTTTTAACTTGCTATTTGAGTGTTTCAGGGTCATGCATATAAGGTGGTGGATAACAAAGACTTGGAAGGTCTATTTGCTAAAATTGCTTTATTTTCATGATTGTAATCAATGTAAAAACTTGTACAAGTTTATAATGTACAAGTACTTAGATATCATGTAAATCAAGCGGTTAGATCTTCCATATCCACACAAAACACATAGATAGGTCACCTCCTAAGTTAGCGTCACAATTACACACTGATGCACTCACTCAGTAAATGAATACATTGAATCAGGGATATTCTTGGTCGACAAAAACTACGACCGAGACACTCTCAGTCGACAAACTCCTCGACCGAGAATGGACCCTCCTAGCCGTTAGACTAAGTTAAAAAAGTGGTTGGGAGTCGGAATCAAACGTTGCAACATATTGACACCCACTCGGTCAACAAATTCCTCGACTGAGAAACTCTCGGTCGACAAATACTTGGACCGAAAATGGTTCTGTTTGTACTTTTCAGAATTAATTAACTAGTCGTTACAAATACAATTCGTGGACACTTAATGGATAGTTGAGCCCTAAGAACACCCTAGAAGGCATCTAGAACATCCCCAAGCATTAGAAAACCACTCCTATAAATAGGACAATCATAGGAAACCTCAATACACAACTTGCATACACAATTACAGTTGAGATTCAATCCTTGTGAGCAAACAAGTTGAGCTATACTTGCAATCTATTTTCTCTGAGCTCTACATTAGTGTCCTATGGGCTGATATGTCCTTTCCACTATACATCCACGTTCCTCCACTTTGGTTAGGAGATCAAATGCTTGATATAGGATCGAAGCGTTGTACTCAATTGGTAACATTGTTTCTTTCTTCCAATCTTGTTCATTTTATTGTATTTTGTTCTCCTTTGCTACTCCTAGGTTGGAGGCTGCAAAACGGAGGTTTTTGGAGCTTCTTCAGGTGGTGAAGATAGCTCAGAAGGCTTTGGACTACTTGTAGAAGGTCTCAACGGGAAGCTACTTCAAGGATGAAGGCTACTTCAAGGGGGAGCTTGAAGTTACTTCATGTGAAGGCTGCTTCAAGGTTGGTGAGATGACTTTGGGGTGAAGGCTTTCCAAAGGGTGGTGAAGGTGTTTGTAATTTTATATAACATCCTTGCGAGGTAATAAAATTCAAATTCTTTCAAAATCTCGGTTGGGAACAACCGGGTAGTGGACTGACTCCCTTAGTTTTTGCTAAGGGTGGAACCACTCTAAACGCCGTGTCTCCTTCTCCAAATTTCAGTTGTGGTTTCTTGGTTGAATTAATTTTAAAATCATTATTAAACCCTATTCACCGCACTCTAGTGTTTTTTCAATTCATATCAGAGAAGGTTTCAAGGAACTTTAACAAAGTTGTGAAGAAAATGGGTAATGGGGGTACTAAACAACCTCAACTTAGAAGGAACACATGTAGCTCGGCCGCCACCATTTGATGGAACCATCTACACCTATTGGAAGAGTAGGATGCAATTCTACTTTCAAGGGATACGCTAGGATCTATGGAGAATGGTTTCAAATGCTTACACTCTTCCTCAAACCGAATATGCTACATGGGATGCAAACACGGTGAGATTAGCCCAATTGAATGCAAAAGCTGTAAGTATCCTTTATTGTTCAATTTCCGTAGGTGAGTTCAATACAATCTCAAATTGTGAAACTACATATGAAATATGGCATAGACTCTCTATTACTTATGAAGGAACTGCTCAAGTAAAAAATTCCAAAATTGGCATGCTTAAAAAAACGTTTGAACAGTTTCATATGAAACCATATGAGTCTATTAGTGAAATGTATGCAAAGTTTTTTTCTATTGTTAATGGGTTGAATGCATTAGGTTAATCCATTAGTGAAGAGGATCAAGTATCAATGATTCTTAGGTGCTTGCCTCCAAAGTACAAACCAAAGGTGACAGCCATTGAAGAAGCCAATGATCTCACTACATTAAGGATGGAACAACTCATTGGCAACTGGGAGGCTCATGAAGCTACCCTTGAAGAAGAAGAAAGATTGGCGGTTGAACACAAAAAGGAGAAAAGAAAGGACATTGCATTCAAAGCATCAACCATGAATAGTCATGACACAATTGAAGAAGATAATGAAGAAGAAACACTCATTGTAAATGGTAAGAAGTATAGAAGTTTTAAAACTAACAAAATTCCTAGTGTTTCTTCGTTCAAGTGATTTGAATGTGGCAAAAAGGGACACTTAAAAGGTGATTGTCCCAAAATTAAGAAGGAGAAGAAATCATCTCACAAGAAGAAAGAAAAAGCCTACAAAGCTGCATGGGATGATTCAAGTGATGATAGTGAAGATGGAAAAGAAGAAGTATAGTGCTTTATTGCTAAAACAAATGAAGAAGAATATGAGCTAAGCCTTTTTTATTTATCAAAAGAAGAGTTAGTTGCTAGCATTGGTGAATTGCATGATAAATTCTTGAATTAAAAAATTAAATAAAAAGAGTTACTAAAACCAATGAGGAATTGTATGCTAAATTAGATAATCTAGCTTTTGAAAAGGAAAGCGTTATTTATGAAAATTCTACCTTGAAATCATCTTTCAATGATTGGAATATGAAGCTTCTTACATTAGAAACAAACTATAATTTTCTTTTTCAAGAAAAGGTTGAACTACTTGAAAAATTGAATGATCTTCAAACCCAACCTATGTTGTGTACTCATTTAGATTATGATGCTATTTGAAAGAAAGAGATAGTTTGTTGTCTAATCTAGAGCAATCAAAGTAGATGTTAAAAAGAGAATGGATGACATTGCTAAATTACAAAAGGAAATTAGTAGCTTGAAAAATATTGGTATACTTGATAAGATCCTAAAAGATTCTTCTAGTCAGATTGGAAGAAGAGGACTAGGTTATAAGCCCAAAAGTAAATCCTATCAAACACCTAGAAGGACACAAGTGCCCAAAAATACAGTTATATATGTGCCTAAAGACAATCTGGCCAAGAAGAGAAATGAGATTTATTTTATATGTTGTCATTACTATTTATGTCTTGGACATTATTCATTCTTCTGCCCATACAAGAAAAAGGATGTTGATTTAGTTTGGGTTCCCAAAACCTAAAGATTTGAATATGATTAGTTGATATTTGACCTAAAATGTTAATTTGATATTCAAATGTCTTATCTCAACTAATTTGAGCTTTAATTTCCATAATTCTATAAAATTGTATTGGAAGTGATCTATATTTTTACTTGAAAATAACTTCTGAAATTAGTACAGAAACATTCTCGGTCGACCAAATCTTCGACCAAGACATTCTTTGGTCGAGAAAATTGTCGACCAAAGCAATTTCTGTCTTAACTCTGTATTTTTTGGAGAAACAATGACAATATCGGTCGAGAAAGTTGTCGACCAAGACAATGTCGGTCGAGAAATTAGTTGACCGAGCGAAACTCTGCCAACACTGTTTAATAAAAAAAACATACTTCATTTGCAATCAACTTAATTATGTAATGAACCTTACATATTATTGTGCTTTAAAAATTTGAAATGATCCTAATCAAAAGGAAGAACAAACTTGATAATTGAATAAGAAAATTAGTAGAATAAGAAACCTTGCTTAGAATAAAGAATTACTTTGTATCCTGTATAAAAAAAAAGAATTATTTGTATCTAAAGTCTATTATAAGAAAATCAAGAGCAAGATACTAAGTTCATATATTGCTCAAAATTCTACATAAAACTTTCTCTTAGGCTAATATTTTGCATCATGATTGCATTATGGTAACTTTTATTGCTACAATAAATGTTGCTTACAAGAACTAATAGTACTGATTGAAACTCTACACATTTGCTGCAATTAAAATGATGATGCTTTTATGAAACTATAATTGAAATTGCCTTTTTTGCAAGAAGAACAATTACTATGGACATCAATAAAATTCTTTCTTGCAAATAAGGACCTTAGAATATATTTTGAAAATTTCATTAGAATGATAAAGTTAACTTGTTCTAAGAAAATCAAAAGAATAAATATCATTGTGACACCTATATTGATTTTCAATTGGTGAATTTCTCCAACAATAGATATCACTCAAAGTGTTTCAAATTAATATACATTTGACCAAATTACATAAATGATCTATGCATTGATTAAACATATCAAGAAAAATGCTGAAAATCTGCAGCAATTGCCTCTCGGTTGAGAAAGAATTCAATCGAGCGGCGCTAAGGTCGAAGTCAAGGTCAACCTAAAATAATCTTGACAAAATGCTTAATTGTAAATCATTTCCTTGCACTCAATCTTAGTATATTGAAAACAAGATTTTAGTGCATAGCTCTCATAAAAGGTTAACTTATTATGATTTAATGCTTGTTATGACCTTAGAATCATTAAACTATCTTGATTATAAGATTAAGGGGGAGCTCACAAAAAATATCTTGACTATAAGATTAAGAAGGAGCTCACAAAACTTCATAAACATTATGATAAATATTGATCAAATCAAACTTTAAAAACTTTCTATGACCTTAGGATTATTAAATTATCTTGATCAAAAATGGACTCTCTATATCAATATGGGCTTAACATCCCTCATTATTGATTAGAGAAATATTTCTTGATCTTACTATATTTTAAAGAAAATCTCATATCATTTTCAGGGCATAACATCCCTTGTAAAATGGATGAGAAATCAATACATGTATCCATCATGAGCCTAAATGGATCTCATATCATTTTCAGGGCTTAACATCCCTTATAAATGGATGAGAAATCAATACATATATCCATCATGAGCCTAAATGGATCTCATATCATTTCAGGGCTTTACATCCCTTGTAAATGATTGAGAAATCAATATACATATGCCATGAACCTAAAAGGATCTCATATCGTTTCAAGGCTTAACATCCTTTGCAAATGAATGAGAAATAAATTGTGGCTAAATTTGACATAAAAGTAAATGGTTTGCATTAAATGAGTTTGATACCCTTAAGTGGTTTGCATTAAATTGCGTTGAATACCCGTACTTTAAAATTGAGCATCAAATTATCAACTTACGAGGGAGAATTAACAATCACTTAATGTTTAGCTTGGGTATCTTTTTGAATGAAAAAGGGGGAGAAATAATATAAAATCAATAACATAAAGTAAAATGAGTTTCATAATATCTCGTCTAGAACACATTTGCATTCACAAACAAGAGAATGGCTACAAAAGGTAAAATTCAGGTATGAACATAATTGTTATTGATTATTTATCAAACCTTTGATCCTGTTAATTGGGTTAATAGCTCTGACCTCTTGGTCTCCCTTAATTGGGGGTTACCAGGAGGCAGGGTCGTTACATTTGATATCAGAGCATAGGTTCCTCATTTAATCCTTAATAATTATCAAATTTTACGAACTTCGTAGAACCCAAGGGAGTTATTAGAGGATTTTCTGAAAGATAGAGGTGTCTAGAAAAGGATCACGTCCAGGGGCTGGCAAGATTTTCCTCCGCACTGTTAGTCAGAATATGAGGACTCACCGATTAGTGTGACTTCCTGGTCAATGTCTCAGGATTTGACTCAAAATAAGATACCTTTAGGACTCTCTCATCTTGTTCATCCCTTCTCAACTCAAATGCTATTAAGGACCTTAAGGATTAGGGTTTTCTCTCTTTTACTCACCCTCTCAAGGTATGGGTAAGGTTGATAAGGTTTAAGGAATCCTCCAACAAATAAATAAAAAGCATGTAAATAAGATGTCATGGACATAAGATTAATAGATTAAGCATAAAAGAATAGATACATGCTTAGGTCGTATGACATAATTTGTCATGCCCTTAGGAGAGACCTAAGGCTAGACCTTCTTGTGAGGAGGATAAGTAAAGAGAGTTGTCTCCATTATAAGTAGAGACCTAGCACATCCTTTGAGGTTGATGTTAACCCTAACCCTAAGTGAAGGTTAGAGAGAGAGATGACATGATGAGTTAGATGTCATGGTAGACCAGATGTTTGGATAGACATGTCTTGGATGCCATATGAGCCATGAGAAGTTGGATGACAGAGTTCATTTGGCGACCCAACCCTGGAAAGGGGTGTTAGCACCTTCTTTGATGAGGTTAGAGAAGAACCTATAAGAACCCCATGAGCTTATATGTGCATGGCATAGTAGGAACCCAGAATACATAAGTAGTGCGAGCAGTAGGCTAAAACCCTGGCCAAGGGAGTATGTTGGATAGCTGACGAGATAAGCATAAAGGGCTAGGGATAACCTTGAGCAAACATAAGTTTGAACATAGGCTTCACCCATGTAGAGGTATGCTTGTGAGCTTGATCCATCCTTATGGAGATAGGACCTTTAATATAAGGTTGGTTGTGAAGTTAGCTCTAGTGAGAGAGAGCAAGACCCAAACAAGAAGGTTGGAATCCTAGGCTCTGAGATATGAGGAAAGTGGGGAGTTGAGGATGATGCGACCTAAGTGGATGTTTATGGTTGCCTCATGCTTGATCCCTGGAGGCTGATGATGTCTTGGTTGCCATGAGAGGAACCAAACTCTAGAGAGATAACGAGTCATCTGGTACCTCTGTACCTATGGTATATATGAGAAGAAGAGTTCCTTAGACCTGGAGAGGTTTAGTAACAGGTTGTGAGGCCTTGTACCTTGTTGATTGTCTTTGAGGAGGACTCAACTCTGAAGTGTTTCTCGAGCAAAAGGATGATAGGAAGTGTAGGTCATGCCTTATCTTCCAATCTTGTTCCTTTTATTGTATTTTGTTCTCATTTGCTAGTCCTAGTTTGGAGGTCGCGGGAAGGAGGTTGTTGGATCTTCTTCAGGTGGTGAAGGTAGCTCGACGGACTTTGGACTACTTCTAGAAGGTCTCAATAGGAAGCTACTTCAAGGAGGAAGGCTACTTCAAAGGGGAGCTTAAAGTTACTTCAACTGAAAGCTTCTTCAAGGTTGGTAAGATGACTTCGGGGTGAAGGTTGTCCAAAGGGTGGTGAAGGTGTTTGTAATTTTATGTAACATCCATTGAGGTAATAAAATTCAAATACTTTCAAAATCCCGATTGGGAACAACCGGGTAGTGGACTGTCTCCCTTAGTTTTTTCTAAGGGTGGATCCACTCTAAACGCCGTGTCTCCTTCTCCAAATTTCAACTGTGGTTGCTTGGTTGAATTAATTTTAAAATCATTATAAAACCCTATTCACCCCCCTCTAGTGTTTTTATCACTCAGTTTGAGAAGATTCGTCAGGGAGCTATGACTATCAATGAGTATGAATCAAATTTTATGGAACTTCTAAGGTTCTACCAGCACATGAAAGCAATAGAAAAGGAAAGGATCCAGAGATTTGAGAAGGGTTTGAGTACAGAATTGACTACTACAACATCAACCTTGGAGAACAGGGAAAGCTTTTCCACCTTTGTGGAATCTGTCAGGAGGATTGAGAGGTCTTCCATAGAGAAGCATGAAGCTAATGCTAAGAAGCGACCTATGTAGTTTCAAGGACAATCATATGGAGGCTTTAAGAAGCCAAGGTTTTTCCCACCGTCGTCGCAACCAAGGTCAACCTTTAGTGAACCAAGATCACATTCAACATCATAGTGGACCCCGAGCCGGGGTAGAGGTCACAATGTTCTGCCAACGGGAGCCCGCAGTACCTCATCCGTTTCAGTGACAGGGCCATTTAGGCCATATTAGGACACCAAAACATGCTACGAGTGTGGGCAAGTGGGGCATACAAGACCTTATTTCCCTATGAAAGATGAGGAGGTGAATTAGCAGCCAAGGCAAAGTCAACAAGGTATACAACAATGACTGTTTAGTAGTGGAAGTGGAAGAGGGAGTGGTCAGGCATCCCATGCAGGATCCTCAGGACAGGCGAGCAGAGGATGTGGACGGCAGTAGGCGACAACTAGGTTCTATGCCATGACCCAGCCAGAAGCAGTGGTCAATCCATGAGTCATGACAGGTCAGATGGAGTTATTTGATTCTGATATGTCTGCTTCTTGTTTCGTATCTATGTTAGTATACTCGGGTGCGACACACTCTTTTATCACTAGAGAGGTGATAGATAGTTGTTATCTACCTGTTAGTCTTAGATCTGATAGCCTGCGACTGGAGACTCCTTTGGTTGATTCTGTCGAGTTGCGGGAAGTGTGCCCTTCTTGTGTTCTTTCTTTTTCTGGACACAACATTCAAATGGATCTTCTTCCACTTGACATGCATGGTTTTGATGTAATCCTTGAAATGGATACCTTGGAAAAATACAAGGTAGTCTTGGACTGTAGTACTAAGGTGGCAATGTTACATGATGGATATGTACAATGGATTTTCCAGGGTGATAGGAAGATTCTTCCTACATGTTTGATGTCAGCCATGATAGCTGAGCGGTTGATGATGCAAGGATGTGAGGCTTTCTTAGCTCATGTTGTGGATACCAAGGCGGTAGGTCCTAGTATCCAGGAGTTACCAGTGGTGTGAGAATTTGAGGATGTTTTTTCTTGAGGAATTTCCTAGCATTCCCCCTCCTAGAGAGATTGAGTTTGAGATCAATCTTGTTCCCGGAACACAACCCATAGCATAGTCAACATACATAATGGCACCAATAGAGATGCATGAGTTAAAGAAATAGTTATAAGAACTATTAGAGAAGGGTTTTATCAGGCCAAGCACTTCCCCTTGGGGCGCTCCCATGTTGTTTGTTAAAAAGAAGGATGGTTCAATGAGGTTGTGTATAGACTACAGGTAGTTGAACAAGGTGACAATAAAGAATAAGTATCTGTTGCTGAGGATTTATGATCTTTTTGATCAGTTGAGAGGTGCCACTGTGTTTTCAAAGATAGACCTAAGGTCAGGTTACCATTATTTGAGAATTAAGGCTGATGACATACACAAGTCAGCTTTTAGGACTATGTATTGTGATTATGAGTTTGTGGTTATGTCGTTTGGGCTAACCAATGCACCTGCAACTTTTATGAATCTAATGAATAAGGTGTTTAAACCTTATCTTGATCAGTGTGTTGTCGTGTTCATAGATGATATCCTGATATATTCCAAGGATAGTCAACAGCATGAGCAACACCTTCGCCAGGAATTGACTTTGTTGAGGCAACACCAAGTACATGATAAGTTCAGCAAGTGTGAATTTGAGTTATCTAAAGTGTCTTTTCTGGGTCATGTTATATCCACGAAAGGCATTTGTGTTGATCCCAAGAAAGTGTAATATATACTAGAATGAGAGTAACCAAAGATACTGACAAATATTTGTAGTTTCTTAGGTCTGGAAGGTTACTACAGGAGGTTCATCAAAGACTTTAGTTCAATAGCAATACCCCTAACTAGGTTAACCAGGAAGGATGTTCCTTTTGCTTGGAATGACAAGTGTCAATGTTCTTTCCATCTTTTGAAAGAAAAGTTGACTAGTGCACTGGTGTTGGTACTGCCAGAGCAAGGAAAAGGCTATATTGTCTTGTATGATGCTTCAAAGAATGGGTTGGGATGCGTGTTGATGCAGGATAAAAATGTGATCATGACAAATTAAGAAACATGAGGAGAATTACCCAATACATGATCTGCAGCTTGCAATGGTGGTCCATGCCTTAAATATATAGAGACACGATCTTTATGGAGAAAAGTTTCAGATCTTCACTGACCATATGAATCTACAGTATATCTTCTCAAAACAGGAGCTGAATATGAGGCAGAGGAAATGGATGGAGCTGATTAAGGATTATGATTGCACAATAGACTACCATCCAGGGAAAGCCAATGTGGTATCTGATGCATTGAGTAGAAAGTCATATTCATCATCAACGGTAGATAATGCACAATTAAATTCCTTGATGTGCCATAAGAGAGATATGCTAGTGTCTCTTCGCCAGATGAATGTACAACTAGAAGTTTCCTTGTTGGCAGGATTGTTGGCATAGTTACAAGTGAAACCTACCTTGAGATAGCAGATTCATGATGCACAACAAAATGATACTGTGATATAGTAAATTTGATTAGGGATTGGCAGTAAAAAGTATGATGGCTTTCATGAGGTAGATGATGGTATATTTTGTTACCGTAATAGGATAATAATTCCTGATGTTGATGGGTTGAGGGAGATGATACTTGAGGAGGCTCACTCCTCCATGTATGCAATGCATCCTAGAAGTACCAAGATGTACTAAAACTTGAAAGACATGTATTGCTGGCCAGGTCTAAAGCATGATGTGGCAGAGGTCATTGCCAAATGTCCACTTTGTTAGTAGGTGAAGGCTGAGCACCATAATCCTGCAGGGACATTACAACCCTTGCCAATACCAAAGTGGAAATGGGATCATATTACTATAGACTTTGTGGTTGGTATTCATAGGATAGCCATGGGTCATGATTCCATATGGGTGATAGTAGACAGATTGACTAAGTCTGCTCATTTTCTGCCATTTAAGATGACATTTACATCAGAGAAATTGGCACAAATATATGTTGATGAGATAGTCCGTTTGCATGGCATTCCAGTGACTATAGTTTCTGACAGAGGTCCATAGTTTACAAGTCATTTTTGGGAGCATCTACATTCAGCAATGGGAACACAACTGAGATTCGGCACATCTTTTCATCCACAGACCGATGGTCAGTGTGAAAGGAATATTCAGACTTTAGAGGATCTCTTGAGGGCATGTGTGCTACAATTTGTTGGTAGTTGGGATATACATCTGACTCTGATAGAGTTTGCATACAACAATAGCTATCAAAGAAGCATAAATATGGCTCCTTATGAGGCTCTATATGGGAGACGATGTCGGTCTCCTCATTGCTGGTATGAGACAAGTGAATATCAAATTTTGGGTCCTGAACTAGTACAACAGACTACATAAAAGATTAAAGTGATACAACAACAGTTGAAAGCATCCCAAGACAGACAAAAATCTTATGCAGATAACCAACGCAGACCACTTGAGTTCCAAGTGGGAGATAGAGTATATCTTAAGGTTTCTCCTTGAAAAGGTGTGTTGAGGTTTGGAAAGAAGGGTAAGTTGGCTCCTAGATTTATGGGACCATACCCTATCCTAGCTCATGTTGGAAAGGTAGCATATAAATTGGAGCTACCACCAGAGCTACATAGATTGCATAATGTCTTTCACATCTCTATGTTGAGGAAATGCCATCCATATACTGACCAGACAATCCAACCAGTAGAAGTTGAGTTAGATGAGGATATCTCCTATGTTGAGGGTCATGTGTTGATCCTGGATAGAAGGGTGAAAAAGCAGAAGAGTAAAGATATAATACTAGTGAAAGTTTTGTGGAATCACCATGGCATAGAGGAAGTCACATGGGAACTAGAAAATGACATGCATAGAAAATACTCATCCCTTTTTGCGTAGGATTTCGGGGCAAAATCCTTGTAAGGGGTTTATAGTTGTAAGACCCTTGAACATACTTAATGAGTTGAATGAGATTAATTACCATAATTGAATACTTATAACCCTAATCTAACATTTTGATATGTTTTGAAATCATAAGACAAGCTTAAGTTTCAAATTTGGTCCAATTTGGACATTGTTTGAGCAAGTTATGCAATTTTCTGTACATTTTTGGACTTTTCTGTAATTTACCGAATTGAGGGGTTTTCTTTGCAATTTGTCACATACATTATGTTCCTTATATGTTATATTATCATTCTTGAGATTTTTGAGCGATGGGGCTCCTAATTGAGCCAAGGTTTGAAGGTGTTTTCATCAAGGGTATTTTAGGGTTTTCCCCTTCATGGATGAGCTACCTTTAGTAGCTATCAACTAAGGAATTATATATTGGCTAGGAATTTTGACAAACGAAGCTAATCAGGTCTAGAGGGATGGTGGGCGAGCTGCTTGTGTGTTCTTATATATTCTTAATAATTTAAAGCCATGGACACTTGGATATATACAAGAATTTTAACTTTTTCTTTTTCTTAATATTAAAGTGTCATATACTTATCCCCAAGCACAAAAATGGGCCACTTTGTCTCCACCACCTCTCTCCTTCTTCCAGCTTCATTCTCCCTCTGTTCATCTGCGAATTTTTCTGCCCAAGGAAGAAGAAAGTGGGGATCTTCTTGAAAACAATTCTAGGGTTGCAATTGATTCCCTTTTTGGGTCTATAAAGCTTCTTCCTAGTGATATTTACCTAAAAGTGTAAGTTTTTTCTTATTTCCTCCATTTAACTCTTTTTATCATCTTCCTACTACATCTCTCCAGGTCGGAACCCTGATGTTACATGGTGAAAATGACTCTAGAACTAAAAAATCCTTCCTTCTTGTTCCTTTTCCTAGGGTTTTGCTTCTTTGTGGAGAGAAGTGCCTATTTGGCCAAGTTCAGATCTGAAACTAGCGGTTCCTTGCCTTATTTTCTCAAGATTCTTGCTGTTTGATATCTGACCTACTCTATAGAGGCGAGTTATATAACGTTCTTCACTTATATTTCTTACTAGAAGCTTGTTAGTTCACGTTTATGCTTGAATGTGATGATCTAAGGATAGAGAAACCATGCTTGTTCAGAATTACAAATTTTGTAGTGTTCCCTATTTTGTTCCAGTTCTACATGAACCTGTAATCACGTGTACAACCTGTATAAGGTGTAACATGATCTGGGACAGGTTGATAGCAACAACCTATGGTGCCATGTTCAAAACAATTGATGGTTCAAAGTAAGATTTCAAGCTATTTCCTTCCCTATCACACAATAGATGGTTATACCATTCAATAACTAATAGTGTTGCTATCTTGGGAACTGTTGTTCGTGATCAAGGGTGTCAAATGTATGGTGACAACCTATGGTCACTCCCTTAGGTCAGGTTTTAACTCAATTAAATGTTTAATTATCAGCCACTAAGTATTCTAATGATGTTATCAATCGATGATGATATTGACTTAATATTTGATGGTGTTAACTGAATGCATTATTGGTCTAGCAACCAATGGTGACCTAATGATCACAATTAATGGTGGATCAGGTCATCACCATATATGATGAATTAGGAATGTAATTGTAGATTTGACTAAACCTTGAACCAATGGTTCCTTGGTTCAATTGATCTAATGGTTAGACCTATACTTCAATTGATAACATTGAACAATGAACCTGATCCAATGAATAATATTGGATACTTTCACATCCAATGGATTAAAATAAATCATATGGTATTATTTGTGGGTCCTAGTGATGATATTTCTATGGTTCAATACCATTAACTGGCAGTCTTACTTTTGCCGTTATATAGTTATATTTGATAAATCACATTAATAAGTGGATGCGTAACTCCCATGTGATTTAGCTTGTTATACCTAACATTGATGTAATTATATCATGTTGATTGGTTATAATCAGACCTCTTGAATGATTAATGTAATAATGAATTACACTCTTCTTGTGTGGAAACCACATTGTAGTACTATTTGAATATCATAGTGCCTTGCCATGTTAATATTTATGGACACATATGTGCTAATGATCTTTTGAGCCTTTGTTTAAGGCATGGAATGATGATGATAACCTTACCATAAATAATGTGATGGTCTTAATGACCTTCGGTCATGTTTGAAGCCATGATTGAGGTGAAATCCTCTTTATGTTCCAATAAGGGTTAAAACCTTGGAACTTGTAATAAGATATTGGTATCTTGTAATAGTATGATGATAAGTGTGGTCCATTAATTTGCAATGAATGATAGCATGTGGTAATGTGTTTAAGATTTATATCTCAAATGTTTTATATCTTTTGAAGTCGTTATACATATACTCTTGTTAGAAAAGAATTAGGGTTTGAATGTCCACTTGTATGATAAAGCCTTAATGCATTCAATTGGCAGTAATTAATCAAGTGTAACCTTAATTTTATAGAGCCCTATGCCATAGAGCCATCTTCAGTGTCAGAACTTACTGGATGGTGAAACGAGTATTCCCAAGGGAAACTCAGAGCGCAACTGTTGAGTATGTGGGGGTGGCAAGTTGAGGATATATCTTTGTCATCCACAATTGCAGGTTATGGAGGATGGCTATGGTCATGCCTTAGATATTTGATGTGATTGAGGACAACTACGGTTGTACCTCATATTAGAGGGTTTTGTATACCCTGTTTTCTAGTGTCGTAACTTGTACAAAGTGCAGACTAGTTGTTATTAGTTGACTATATGTGATTGTTGGCAGTTTGACTGGTATGTCAATGTAGTTTACTCGTACTAACCGAGGGGAAGAGATCTTAGGATACCGACACTCCTAGATCTTATACGAAACTGAATAACACTTCATAGTGGTCAGTTGGACTTTGAGTGGTACGACTCAAACTCCCCAGAGCATAATAATAAAAAGATATAATATCAGCCGTGTAGTATAATTGCTAGGGTTTAATACGTATCACATTGGTTGATTAACCCTTGTCTTGACTTTAAAATACATAGTTCTTACATGATGTAGACTTATGAAAACTGTGTAATTATACTTGATTCTACAACTTATTTGCTTAACTGCTTAGTATGCTTAAACTATTTAGTCTGTTCATATTTCTTATTCAATACCCTAACTGCTCAATGTTTAATGTTAATTAATATGTTATGATCAATATAAGCTGGAGAGAGTTATACCTCTCGCTGGGACTAGGTCTCAACCACGAGTCACCACAATATTTTTTTAGGTGGTCACGGGAAATGAGGTTGAGGTCATGCTATGGAAGTAAACCAACCTAGTTATCAATAGATTTAGAAGGTTGGTCACTTGTAGATGTTAGTAGTAGAGTCCTGTCATCCTTGTACTCTCAGGTCCTGGTATGGGATGTGTTTTCTAGATGATATACTTGTATCGACATAATATTTTGGTTGTATGCCAATGTTTGTAAATATATGGCATGTACATGTGAAATATCTTTTGTATGCAGGACGTGACTGAGGTCTTTGGACCCATATGTAAATACTTGTTACAATATTTGAGAATGGAATGATGGACCTTTTGTAAATGTTCTAGAGTTTATTTACATTGTTGGAATTGGTTGTAATTATTCTACATTTCTGAATATGTGATTAATTAGTAGTTGATCATGTTTTGTGTTTTGAGTAATCTTGTTTTGCATGATGAGGTGTCACACCTAAGCTCTCACAATCGGGAATGAAATAGAGAAAGGGGAAGAGCATGGCTCGCGTGGGTGTATTAAGTTAACAATAGGCGTCGGTTATTCAAAACAGCCAACACTAAAAGAAATCAACATCGGCTCCTGTAAACAAATGACGTCAAAGAGGGGTGAAAATTTTCGTAGGGATAGTGCGCAAAAACACACCGACTTTGGTTATTCCAAGAAAACTGACAATAAAAATGTGCCCAATTTCTGTCTCGTGAAAAATCTTTAGCCGTCGGTTAATTAGTTAATAACTGACGTTGTATGTTAATTTTTGGAAGTAATTTTTTCCCATTGGAAAATTTAGATTTGGAGGTCAATTTTAGGTGTCGCTTCCTTAATAAGGAACTGACGCTAAATTAAAAGTGATACCCGTGTCTGGCTAATCTTCATAGATAGATGTCAGTTTTTGTATTCAACCGATGTTGTAGGGTTTAGGCGTCGGTTTATGGTATACAACCAATGCTTGTAAATGTGACGTTATAACCATTTCTGTAGTAGTGTTGATCTTAGACTATCATTAATATTTGGGCTATAAAGATTAAGATTGGGCATTAGATGGCATTAAGACATATAGAAAGAAGCCAAAAGCTATCATTTTTCAACTATCAGTAGAAATAAAAAAACATATAGGTTACAAAAAGTCTGATTAGATATGTATTGTTCCTTAGATCAAAATTCATATATCACATGACCAAAAAGGCCAACGGAGTGAAGAGATACGCATGTTACAAGTTAACCTAAAAAATAGTGGATCTAGACCATTGCATCTTGATCCAATGGTGTAGGAGAGGTTGAGAAGGTCCTTCCTTTCCTGGAGTTGTAGTTGGTGGCCCACACGATCAAGACCAGGGAGCGGTGAAACCAGATTGCCAAAATCTGCCAAATGCCCCCGAATGCATCACTCTCTCACCATGAGTGACTTTGAGCCTCTATTGGACATAACACACTACAACTCCAACCTTCAAACCTAGCTGCTAGTTTGTAGGTTGAGCAGGTTGACGAGCTCACCGACGCGACCAAATGCCAGTTGGCAATGACCCCAGAGACCCCACTAGAGTGCCACCCTACCTTAGTTCGGCTAGGTGAGGTTGCTTCTAGCCTTGATCTGGTTCATGGGGCCCTATCTCGACGGTGAAGGAAGGCATCATGGTGTCGGTGCCGCCGATGCTCAAGGTAGAAAAAGGGGCTAGGGTTAGCAAAACGAGAGAAGAAGAGTGTCAAGGAGTTAGGGGAGTGATTTTATAGGTCGATAGTAGATAAAGGGGTGCCAAAGTAGCAGGAAGACATGGCCTCCGGTTACACCAAAAGAGGTAGCTGGCATCAACATCGACTTTGCTGGCAAGCAGTAGGAGGAAGAGGGTGGGTTGTCTATAGTCGGTTTGGAATGTAATTTGCGAGCTAGTGATCCAAAGTCTAGGTTGGTAGGAGAAAGCTCCATGGGACATGATTGGTCAAGAAGGTTTGAGGAGGATAGGGTTCATCTGGATCAAGTGGGAAGAGGGTCACCTAGGTTGCACACCCACCTGAGGCCCAAAATGGTTGTGGTTGGCCCAAAACAAGGAAAAACAAGCCAAAAATTCATTATCAAGATAGTTATCTTCAACACATCATAACTTTTGATATTTCGTTGGATTCACAATTGTAAGAACTATAACTTTATGTACATATAAGAGCAATATGATAATATTGGTTGGATTAAAAATAAAGTCCAAGATGGTGGCATGTTGAAGACTATGAAATTTAGACCTAAAAGCAAATTGAGTTTCACCACAAGTCTCGTGTACATAGGACAAACCCATCGAGAATCAACACACATTCAATCATGAAACTAAAAGTGAGAGAAAGGGTGAGTTCACAAATTCGAGGTCACATACAAAGGGTGAATTATAGGTTATCACAAGAACTCAAGTTTTAATTTTTTAAAATTACCTTACTTGATATCAACACCGACTATAGAGAGCATATGATTGTGCGTCTGGGAAGAGGGGGATATGAGGCCACAAAAGTGGTGCTGGTTCACAGACATTCTATGTAACATACTCAATTCCAGACACATAAGCTAATCCTCCATTCTTCTAGGCCCCTATTCGATTATGTGGATAACCAATCTCCGTTCCCCTTCTTTAGTTGACTACCTTTGAATATCTAAATTTTACTGTGTTAGCATAAATGAAACCATATTTTGATCTTCAAACCCTAGATTGACTCATTCAGAGATCCACAAATATGAAGTCATATGATTTTGCTAGCTTAATACCTCAATTGGGAAACCTAATAGAAATTATGATAATCTAGATTACCTACCCCAATATTTTTGAAGTAGGATAGCCATGGACCTCAGATTGGATAGGGATCGAGTTTAGGTGGAATGTTTCATCATAATTGACCATTAGACTAAGCCATTACATTAAGTATATGATATATATGCTCAATGGTTAAAATTACAGCTAAAGTAACCTCAAAACCCAAATCTAAGCATATAATCAGGTTCCTCACATCCTCTTTGCCTATCCCACAAAATATGGGGTCATTTGGACTTCAAATGCACCCTTAAACTACACCGTAATAGACTATGTATGTTTTTACCTTAAATTATTGGTCGATTAATTGATTTATTTGGTCACACCCAGACCAAGGTCTTGAACCGGGTTTATATCCAATTTTTCTTGCTCGGGAAAGCAGGACGGGTCAGGACCTGGTCGTTCCTAACCCCCGACAATAGCACGCAGCTCAGGTTTTGGCTGGCGATGGAGTCCATGTTGGTATGTATGCCCATAGAGCAAGTCATATGATGATTGTAATGGGATACTTTGTAAATGATTTGAATAATAATAAAGGCAATTTCCGATCTATATGTTTAAAATATTTCTGAGATGATGGTGTAACATGATAGATGTCTAAAGAATGGTTTTACTCAATGACGTATGCTTTTAGGTTCAGGACCTAAACGATGAGATCATGCGAATGTTAAGAGTATACATTCTTGTTTAGTCCCTAGTCGGTTGTTATTGTGGAAATAACCATAGACATCAATAACACTAACGACTAGATTGTGTGTTGGTTGATGACAGAATCTCATTAGTCATGATATAGTGATATCAAACCAACCACATAGGTACTTGTTAGAGAACAAGATACCAGACAGACCCACCGTGAGAGTGACACATGGAACCATGACTTGGTAGTCACAGTCATCTCTCACACTGATGGTGGTGAGTTCGATTCTTAGACCTAAAATCACCGCACTCAACACATGTCGTTGGGTACACTTTGACATCATCAAACGCAGTCCTGAAACATGGGTTGTTATAAAGGTGATGATTGGGTGTCTTTGACACATGGGGCTTTTGAGGAGTGAGTGATAGATATGGGATTTGTCCCTCTTGAGGGAGTTTGATGTCCTTGGACACTTGATGAGTAGGATTGAGAAAGGCATGAGCATGCACGTGTGAATCAATATGTGATATTGATGTCACACACATCTCACCCAGTCTGCTCTGAGATTAAGGAAATGAATGAATGTTGACAGGATGACTGTTCCATACCTCGAGTTCATTCAGGATATCAGTGACAAAGGAATTATACATTCATTGTAACACCATTCACGGATTGTAGGATTGAAAGTTGTTCTCCAACTTTTTATTTCACTTGGGTAGCACTGATGTGTGACTAGGAACCACTCTTTGCTTGTGAAGTCATAAGTGTTATGGACTTTCACTGCCAACGTGAAATGGACCTACAGGGTCACACACATAGGATTTAATCTGGAAGAGGAGTTTGTCCACAAACATGTTTAGATTGATTACTAAAGGAGTTTAGTAGTTCAATTAAACACTCAATTAATTGATAGCTCAATATCATTGTGTTCAAGGTGTTGGACTAATTGATTAGAGTATCGGATTGATTGAAACCGCAATTGACTGATTATGCACAATCTGTACTCCCAACCGATCAGCTCATGTGATGAATCGATAGGCTCAGCTTGGTGAACCGATCGGCTCATGTGATGAATCGATCGGCTCAAGGACAGGGTGAATGATTGCTTCAAGTGTTGAAACGATCAGTTCAACTATTGCAACTGGGCAAGTTGGAAAAGTAGGATTGGTGAGAAATTTCCTTTCGTTTCACTTCCCCAATTTGATTGGAACAAGGATTGGTATTTGATACCAATTAGAATTAAAAGTTGGAAAGTCAATCGGGAACTGACCAGGACCACGAACCGACCAGTTCAGAAGTGAACCGACCGGTTCATGGGTCCCAACCGATCGGTTGAGGTGTCAACCGATCGGCTCAGATCCCCAACCGACCGTTTCAATTGTGAAACGATCGGTTCAGGTTGTGAGTTGGTTGTTTTGTGGAAAATCTTGAACCCTTATACTCCTACTTTAGTCCCACATTGCCCGGGATAGAGAACCCTGTCCCATGACACTCCTATATACATAGGGGTATTGGGGGCTTCTCAAAGTACAACTCAGTGCAAACCAGTTGCTCTACAAAGTTGTCTTTCTCTCTGGTTTTGGTAACCGAGAGAGCCCAAGCAAGTGCTACCCGATAAGGGAGGCACAACAAGGGAAGGACAACTACAGAAAGCGACTGGTAGCAGGAGAGTGTGTTGGCGACTAGTACGCCAACAGGAGGGTGTCACTCCTTTCGATTCCTTGTGGGACAAGGAGATTGGAGTTCCAGGTAGTTCGTGTGAACGACTGCAGAGACAGGAGACCTTTGTTGCTTGGAGGACAACTGTCAATCCTGACAGTCCCGGTGAGCCAGGAGTCTTCAGTCCCGGTGCGACCAGGAGCTGCACAGACAGCATCCAAGACTAGAGGTGAAGACCGCACAAGGCGCGAGGTACTATCGCCAAGCAAGCCTTGGGACAAGGTATGAATTCACAAACCATCTTTCCTATTGTATAGACGTTGACACGATTCCTTTTGTTCTGGGTTTTGGGAGAAAAGTTTTTGTTTCCGCTGCTTCTCTGCCTCCCATAAAACCCAACAGTGGTATCAGAGCCACGTCAACTGCTCTATATTTTAGGATTATCGATATGATCGATTTTGGTTTGTCGCCTTTATTTATTGCATACGATGTGAATAAAATTGGCTTTATGCATGTCCAATCCACAAATCCCTAATATACATATATGATATGTAATATTAATGCACTCGATATGCGTCGCCCTTAAACGAGTTTTGTGGTGGATGTGTAGCATGTTTATGGCCAATAAACCCTATATTTGTGTGTGGTTGTATGTGGTTGCTTGCATCTCGGTCTGCGCACTGATTCCCTTTCTCCTTTTCCTAATGTAACTTGAAATAATTTGAGATTTCTTTTCCTACCTTTGCTCCCCCCAAATGTAACTCGGGGTTTCACAATTCAATTGTAAATAGGATAGATTTTATTTCCTATTATGTCAAAGAACGGCAAACGACCTGGAGGACGACCTGAGATGATCGATTCAAGGCGTGAACCGATCGGTTGGTGTTCCAGATGACCGATTCGAGGAGCGAGATGAGCGAGTGGTGACCTGATGAGATGCACGACGACCGGTGAACCGATCGGCTAGAGGCGCCAGTCGCTCGGCTGGTGGCACCCGAACAACCAGCTTGATGGTGAGCCGATCAGTCATGGAGATGAGTTGATCAAACCCAGAAAGACAAAGATTAGAGTTCATCTTGTACAGGTTGCATGTGATGTAGACCTAGATGATCGTGATTCCTCTTGGCTCGAGGAATCACAATAGGATGGCCATAATCATCGCTTTTATCAGTTTGTATGTTTTCTGTGGGATATAGCATGTATATGATATGTACTATGTATTGTGGTGATTGGATATGTATATGTATATAAAACCAAATCCCTCATTAAATATTAAGTTTTAGATGCCTTCCAAATCGACACACGTGAAAAGATTGATCGACCAAGTGTGGGCACGCCCAAGCGTGGTGCACCGTCTATCTCGTGGAAGCGTGAAGGATGGATATGTGGGTCTTCCCAAGCAGGGTGCATATTCATCGTGTTGGCTTTGGGACGGACTTAACAAGGTGATCTAGATGGGATCTAGTACCTTGAGGCATGGAGATGATCATTGCAAAGAGTTGCATATGACATCTTTCAAGAGTTTCATATGATGCAATTGGCAAGAGTTGCCTACCTGGGAGATCTGAGTTGTGGGTGACAACCCTAGCAGGTCCATGGCTCAGAGGATTTCAGGATCTTGACCCACTATAAGATTGTACGTTGCAATCTTCCAAATTGATGGTGAGGTCTGTCAATTTGAGTCAAAATAGTGGGAGCGGTAATTAATTAAAGGCCTAATTAACTATCGTCAAAATATATTCAAATCAAATCAAAAGGTTTTGACAAAATGCAATTTTCTCTTGTAGAATGGAAAAAGAATCATCTTTTAAAATGGGCAAATTAATTGAGAATAAATTCCATAACTGGTTGAGGACTATGAGAAGTGTTCTGCACAATCTAGATATACCAGGAGACTTTGAATCCACTCTATATATGCTTAATGCGTTGATTAAGAAGAAAGAAAGTTCATTGATAGAGATCAATGGAACGAAAGGTAAGGGAGAGAAGGGTTCTCTCGCCAAACCAATTTCTTCTACATGGAGAGGATGGAAGGAATGATGGAAGAAGAAGTCAGAGATAGAGATCTCTACTTCTGGTGTATACATCATAGAGATTAACTTTACTACTTCTTCGTCATGGGTACTTGATACCGGATGCAGATCTCACCTTTGTTCAAATGTGAAGGATCTTAAGAGAAGTAGGCCTTTGGGGAAAGGCGAGGTTCAACTACGTGTTGCCAATGGGGCAAGAGTTGCCGCCAGTGCCGTAGAAACCTATGAGTTAACTCTACCAAGTGGGCTAATAATAGAGTTGAAGAACTTCTATTATGTACCTGCCATAAATAGGAATATCATTTCCGTCTCTTGTTTGGACAAAGATGGATTTGAATTTCTTATTAAGAATGGAAAATGTTCCATGTCTAAAGATGGGATCTTTTATGGAAGTGCCCCAATGTCTTATGGTCTATACTTGATATATTTGGAGACAAGTGTATACAACATAAACACCAAAAAGCAAAAACTCAACAACTCAAAAAAAACATATCTTTGGCATTGTCGTCTAGGGCACATAAATGAGAAGCGCATTTCTAGACTCCATAAAGATGGTTATCTGGACTCTTTTGATTATGGATCAATAGAGACATGTGAATCTTGTTTATTGGGAAAGATGACCAAGACTCCCTTTTTAGGTAAAGGTGAGAGAGCTACTAATCTATTAGGACTCATACATACTGATGTATGTGGGCCTTTTAGAACTAATGCCAGAAATGGGTGTCAGTACTTCATTACCTTCACTGATGATTTCAGTAGATATGGCTATGTGTACCTGATGAAGCATAAGTCAGAAACCCTTGAAAGGTTCAAGGATTTCATGAATGAAGTAGAGAACCAACTTGGTAAAAGTATTAAGGCACTTCGATCCGATCGAGGTGGAGAATACTTAAGCCAGGAGTTTGAGGACCTTCTGCGAGCCCGTGGTATTGTATCACAATAGACTCCGCCTGGAACACCGCAGCATAATGGTGTGTCTGAAATAAGGAATCACACATTGTTGGATATGGTGCGATCAATGATGAGTTTAGCTGATCTTCTGATTTCCTACTGGGGTCATGCTCTTGAAACCGCGGCGTTTACACTTAACCGTGTACCATCTAAATCGGTTCAAAAGACACCATATGAGATATGGTATGGGAAGCGTCCCAATTTGTCTTTTATGAAGATTTGGGGTTGTGAGGCTTACGTCAAGAAAATGTTTCCTGATAAGCTTGGACCCAAATCTGATAAATGTTATTTTGTTGGATATCCCAAGGAAATGAGGGGATATTACTTATACCACCCTACTCACAACAAAGTGTTTGTTGCCAGGGATGTTGTATTCCTAGAGAAGGAATTTATTTCCAAAGGAAGCAGTGGGAGGAATATAGAGCTTGAAGAAGTTCAAGCCCAACAAGAAAATATAGAACCGATAAATGTACAAGAGGAAAATGGAGATTCACAAGGTGTTGTGGAATCTCAGTCTCCTCATGTAACACAAGGACCTCGTAGATCTAGTAGGACCCGCCTTGAACTTGAGAGGTTTGGATACCTTGTGACTCAGGAAGGTGGAGAGTTGATCATAGATGATGATCCAACTACCTACGTAGAGGCTATGGAGGGACCAAATTCTGAGAAATGGCTTGAAGCCATGAGATCCGAGATGGAATCCATGTACTCCAACAAAGTATGGACTTTGGTGGAACCACCCGAAGGGGTAAAACCCATAGGGTGCAAGTGGGTCTTCAAGAAAAAGACTGACATGGATGGCAATGTGCAAACTTATAAAGGTAGATTGGTCGCAAAGGGATTTCGACAAGTTCAAGCTGTTGACTATGACGAAACCTTTTCTCCAGTTTCCATGATTAAGTCCATCAAGATCATGTTTGCTATTGCAGCTTATTATGACTATGAGATTTGGCAGATGGATGTTAAAACCGCATTCCTTAATGGGAATATAAATGAGGATGTGTACATGACATAGCCTGAAGGTTTTGTAGATCCAAAGAATGCCAATAAAGTCTTTAAGCTACAAAGGTCAATCTATGGATTGAAGCAGGCATCTCGGAGTTGGAATCTTCGATTTGATGAGGAAGTAAAAGTGTTTGGCTTTATTCAAAATGAAGATGAACCTTGTGTGTACAAGAAGGTTAGTGGGAGTTTGACCACATTCCTCATATTGTATGTGGATAACATACTTTTGATGGGGAATGATGTCTTAGCCTTAGAGAAGATAAATACTTGGCTTGGGAATACTTTCTCAATGAAGGACTTAGGAGAAGCATACTACATTCTAGGAATTAAGATCTATAGAGATAGATCTAGAAGTCTTCTCAGACTAAGTCAGAGAACGTACATTGACAAAGTGGTGAAGCGGTTCAGCATGGAGAACTCAAAGAGAGGCAACATCCCCATGCTACATGGAGTCGACGTCTCTAGAGATCGATGTCCCCAATCTTGTGAAGAGAGGGAGCGTATGAATGGGATCCCATATGCATCAGCCATCGGATCAATCATGTACGCTATGTTGTGCACACCCCCAGATGTCTCGTATGCTCTCAGCATGATGAGAAGGTACCAATCAGATCCCGGGGATGCTCACTGGACAGCCGTGAAGAACATCCTCAAGTACTTGGCAAGGACTAAGGATCAGTTTCTTGTTTACGGCAGCGAGGAAGAGCTAGTTGTAAAGGGTTACGCCGATGTAAGCTTCTAAACTGAGAAAGATGATTATAGATCGCAGTCAGGATTTGTATTTTGCCTTAACAATGGAGCTGTGAGTTGGAAGAGTTCCAAGCAAGAAACCGTTGTTGATTCTACAACAGAGGCCGAGTATATTGCTGCTTCACATGCAGCAAAGGAGGCTGTATGGATTAGGAAGTTCATTTATGAACTTGGTGTAGTTCCCAGTAGTTGTGAAGCAATTTAGCTTTATTGTGACAATAATGGAGCTATTGCACAAGCTAAGTGTGGGCTCTGATCTCAAAAACACGATATAAACTCAGCAGAATCATTCGATTAGCAACGGAATACAAAAATCACCAGAAATTAAAAATTTTTGAGACAAGTTCTTGAAATCATAAAACTTCTTTCATTGAAATAAGATAAACTATTTACATCTCTGTTAAATTACTTCTTGAGTAATTATATACAACATGATACAAAATCTCAAGAGTCAAAGCCAAAATGTCAGACCACTAACTCCAAGGACCTGAGAGTACAGAGACGTCATAGGACTATCTAACTACAAAACTCAGCAGTCAGTATCTCCACCTGAGATTCACTGCTACTCCTGGTGCTGCTGCTGCTGATATTGATCACCTGTACACTGGTTCCTTCATCCTCGACGACCACCTAAAAAGTTGAAATCTATGGAGTGAGACAATTTTAAATAATTGTCCTAGCGAGAGTTATAACTCTCTGCTAGAAGCTTTATAATAGCAATCAAAGAACAACATAAGCAATAAAAGCTTTTAAGGCAATCAACAGCAGATTGACATTAAGTAGAACAACAACATTTAAGAAATATGAATAACATATATACTATGCAGTGTAACATCATTCATGTATCTCTTAGTTCAACCTAAGCAGATATACTACGCGGTTGATTATGTTTTACAAACATCATTATACCCTATGGAGATGAGGTATACCGCTCATACTCCAACCGATCACCGTTAATTCGCATCGGTATCATACCTAAGTCATCAAAAGAGCCGGATTCTTAAGATACATCTACATCGATTCGTACACAAGGATGTAAGGATTTACACATCCATATTCCCCCACATACTCAAAAGTATGCGATCCAGGAGTTCCCTTAGGAAAACCTATTTCACCATCATATAACTTCTGACAATTATGGATCTATGATCAAGGCTCTACATGGTATGATTATACTTGATTAGTTAGGTACATTTCAGTATTCTTTTAACATTATTCATGTTCTCAAACATTATTCATTAGCATAGCAGCTATGAAAGTTGAATACTAAATGTAACAAGTCTAATCCACATCAATTATCATTTCTTAATCATCTTATCACAAGTCATATGGTTAGTATGACCTTGATGATACTCATGGATCTTGCAGCCTATCACCCCATGTAATGCCACTTACTAGGCAACATGATATTTCACTATTCATAAAGCTAATAATATTCTTTCAATGAATATGGTATCATAATCCTTACCTGGATATGATCATCCTCATATAAGAACCTGCATGATTAATTCAACTAATAATAGTAAACAATTCATTTCAAGAGTTGTACCTTCATACTCTTACAAGAGTTAGGTTCCCTGATTTTCATCAATTAGGGTTTACTATTCACTTCATGGTGTTTTGAACTCATAACATCATCATGTATGAGATACATCACCATTGATGCCTTCAGATTAGATTAAGATTCATCAATTATCATAATTAGGGTTTCCATGATCTCAGATAGGTGGATCATACCCTAATCATGCACATTCATATATATTGAAGGTACTTTACTTGAGTTTCAACCATAAATGGTACTTTCTCTCTCCTCTTACTAATATATGGTGATTACATCACTCTAGATTAGGTTGGGTTAAGTCCTCATTGATTAACATAAACCAAATCACCACTATCATGTCATTAGGGTTTGATTAAAACAAGGTATCATTTAGTTGATCCCATAAAGGGAATTTTGGTAAAGTAAACCATCAATCACCACATGGTTCAATTTATTAGTCACTTAGTCCCTTTATGTCTTAGGGTACCATTAGGGTTTAGACTAGACCATCATTGGACCAATTACACCTTCAAACATTTCAACAAAACAGCCCTAAAAGTTTCCAAACGGTTTCACCCCTCAACCTCCAAACGGTCTTGAGACCATTTGGGGGCGTTGATCGTTTGGGAACGTTGACCTCCAAGACCGCATGGATCATAAAGACTGCATGGGTCACCAAGACCGCATGGGTGCGTTGACCGTTTGAGAAAGTTGACCTCCAAACCGTTTGAAGTTATGCGACTTGAAACCGTTTGATCTTAAACGATCTTGAGACCGATTGGACCAAACGACCTTGAGATCGTTTGAGCCCAAACGGACTTGAGACCGTTTGGTCCAAATGGGCTCAAAACCGCATGGACCTCAAAGGTGAAACAAAAGGTTATAATCGATTGGGATCTTCTATGTTGAAGCCTTCAATTGGCAATATCCTTGTTAAACACTTGTAAATTGAGTCAATTAGGGTTAAACTTAGTCAATTGGACACCAAATTGACCCTCAATTGAAAGCCTATAAGGGTTGAATCCAACTCAATTAGGGTTTTCAATCGACTAATCATCAATGTTCATCAATGTGGATCAAATTGAGGTTGAACCCATCAATTGACATCCAATTGGGCCCAAACTTGGCCCAAACGGTTTTGAGATCATTTGGACATCCTCGAAATGGTCTTGAGACCATTTGCCCAAAGTTTCATCAAAATCTAAGTCGATTGGATAAGGGTTGAACCCTAATTAGGTCTAAAATCAGCACTTTTAATCAATTCATCAACCTATTGTGATTGGACCCTCAATCCATCAAATTACCTTAACCCTAGACCTCAAAACGGTCTTGGGTTGTCACCAAACGGTCTTGAGACCGTTTGGATGAAACCCCAAACGGTCTTGAGACCGTTTGGGTCCTTCAACCCAAAGTTCACCAAAATCTATCCTTGAAATCAGCAATTCAACCCGATTAGGGTTTAGGGGGTTGAAGTGCCTTCAACTTGTGATTGGTTTGGAATTAGTTTATGATTCTTTGTAGATTTTAAATTCAACATGTTTTCAACAGACCTCTAAATGGTCATCCCTTGGTCAACCCTATCAAACGGTCTTGAGAATGTTTGATTCTAAACGGTCTTGCAAGACCGCATGAGATCAAATGGTTTGACACCGTTTGATTTCAAACGGTTTGCAAACCGTTTAGACCAATAGGTCCAAGGTCGTTTGATAAAGTTGCCTAGGAATTTATGCCCATCATCTTTAACCTCTGTTCAGGTTGGTTACTCCACGTATTGCTTGCAAAAATGCAAGGAAGAATGGGGAAGAAGAAGAACTAAGTATAATTTGCAAGAACATATATATGCATAATAAAGCAAGAAGTTTAGAGTTATAAAACCCGCCTCAAACGTTGTCTCTAGAGCTCCAAGCTTCCAAGCTTCAAGCCTTTAATGGTGTCTTGAGCTCCACAGGTTGGCTAAAGGTGATTCTCCAAGGAAAGGATGGGGATGGTCGGCTAGAACAAGAAACCATAAAACCAACCTTATACAAGGAATTCCTCCAAGAATCTGAGGTAGAAGATGGTCTCTTCTCACCTTAGAACAAGTTGGTCATCTTCTTGAGTTCCAGAGCTCTGCCTTGGTCGGTTGATCAAGATGAGAAATGAAGAAGAGAAGGGGTACGTCTACTTGGTTTGCAAAGGAATAGGCTTATATAGTTTAGGTTACGTTTCACCATAAGGAACTCTAATTCTTAGATTTCTCATCTAAGTCCCTCCTTCCTTGTAAAGGCACGTCCAAACCATCATTACTTAAGCATATCCCATCAAAACTCAAGATTTAAAGGTAAGGAAAACCAACATGCAAGGTATGGTACATATACGAAGGGTCTCCTTACTAATACTTGGTGAATTTTACTACAAAGATCATTCTTCTTATCTGATTATTTCATTGACGCACCCCTTTCATCATTTCTACTCTAAATGATGTCAAGAGTCATAAAAGATATTCTAGAAGGCGTATTTTAGAAGTTGCGCCCCACATTTTGGGTAAATTACACTTTACTCCAAAATTAGGGTTTTAAGCACAAGGATCATTTCACAAGCTGCATCTTGATGCCCAAGCTTTGGAAATCCATCATACCTCATCATATTCACTCATATGATGTCTCATCATTAGAGGAACATCCTTAACCTATATAATTTGCAAGTTAATCCCCCTAACTGGGTAATTTGCACATAGATCCCTGCATTACAAAACAATGCTACAACTTTGTTTAAAAAGGGCAAAATTGAAAGTGTATGTTCCTGAGGAACTTAATTACATGCCAGGAAGTAATCACAAGTATTTAATTACATATTTAGGCAAAACATCTAGGGTTAGTTTATAACCCAGGTCAGGGATGTTACAAATTATCCACCTCTTACAAGGATTTTGTCCCCGAAATCGATGAAACATATTAGGAGAAAAGAGCAGGGTATTTCCTTCTCATCTCACCCTGTAGTTCCCAAGTGGCTTCTTCAACACCACGGTGATTCCAAATGACTTTCACAAGGCTTATATCTTTCTTCTTTAGCTTCTTAATTCTGTTATCAAGGATTGACACTGGTCCCTCCTCATAAGTTATATCTTCATTCAATTCTACTTCCATAGGTTGTAGAACTGACTCGGTGTCAGGGTGACATTTCCTCAGCATAGAAATGTGAAACACAGGGTGTAACTTCTGCAACTCTGGAGGTAACTCTAGTCTATAGGCTACTTTTCCAACTCATTCAATGATTGGATAAGGCCCCATAAATCTAGGAGCTAACTTCCCTTTCCTTCCAAAATGAAGGACTCCTTTACAAGATGAGACCTTGAGGTACACTCTGTCTCTAACCTGGAACTCTAAGGGTCTACAACATTTGTCAGCATAAGACTTCTGCCTATCCTGTGCAGTCTTAAGTTGTTGTTGTATTACTTTGATCTTTTCTGTAGTCTGCTGCACAAGATCAGGACCTAACAACTGATGTTCACCAGTCTCATACCAACATAAGGGTGATCTACAACGTCTACCATACAAGGCTTCATAAGGTGCCATATCAATACTATGTTGATAGCTATTGTTATAGGCAAACTCTATCAAGCTTAGGTGTAGATCCCAACTTCAGGTAAACTGGAGAACACATGCTCTCAACAAGTCTTCCAAGGTCTGTATAGTCCTTTCTGATTGTTCCTCAGGCTGTGGATGAAAGGCTATACTAAACCTTAACTTGGTGCCTAAAGCTCTGTGTAACTGCTCCCAAAAACGACTTGTAAATTGGGGACCTCTGTCAGAAACTATAGTGACAGGAACTCCGTGCAATTGCACTATCTCTTGAACATACAATTGTGCTAACTTTTCAGCAAAATAGGTTGTTTTGACAGGTAAGAAATGCGTTGTCTTTGTTAACCTATCAACAATCACCCAAATGGAATCATGTCCTTTGCTTGTCCTGGGTAGGCCAACAAAAAAGTCTATGGTCACATGGTCCCACTTCCACTGTGGTATGGGTAAAGGTTGCATTGTTCCTGCAGGCTTTTGGTGTTGAGCCTTAACTGGCTGACACACAGGACACCTCAGAACAAAATCAGTAACATCCTTCTTCATCCCAGGCCACCAATACATATCTTTTAAGTTTCGATACATCTTGGTGCTCCCTGGATGCATAGCATACATCGAAGAATGAGCTTCTTCCAAGACTAACTTCCTCAAGTTATCCACAGCCGGTACTATCATCCTCCCATGATAGCATGCCACCTGATCATCTGAGTCATGGAAACCATCTCGCTTTTCATCACCATACTCAGATTTGATCTGCTGAACTGCAGCATCAACTTGCTGTGCCTTCTTTATTTGCTCTCTTAGGGTAGGTTTAATATGCATCTCAGCTAACAAACCGGCTAACAATGACACCTTCAACTGCACATTATCTTGCCTTAAAGAGATAAGCATATCTCTTCTAGAGCATACTAAGGAACTTAGTTGTGCTCTATCCATGGTTGATGTTGCTGATTTCCTACTGAAGGCATCTGCAACTACATTGGCCTTCCCTGGATGGTAATCAATTGTACAATCGTAGTCCTTGATTAACTCCATCCAACATCATTGCCTCATGTTAAGTTCATGTTGAGAGAAGATATACTTAAGATTCTTGTGGTCTGTGAAAATCTGGAATGTTTCTCCATAGAGATAATGCCTCCAGATCTTCAAGGCATGAACCCCAGCAGCCAACTCTAGATCGTGTGTCGGATAATTCTCCTTGTGTTTCTTAAGCTGTCGAGAAGAGAAAGAAATCACTTGCTTATCCTGCATCAACACACATCCAAGTCCATTCTTGGAAGCATCACAGAAAACTACATATCCTTTTCCTTGCTCAGGTAGAATAAGCATAGGTGCACTTGTCAACCTCTCCTTCAACATCTGAAAAGATTGTTGACACTTATCACTCCAGACAAAAGGAACATCTTTCCGGGTTAACTTGGTCAAGGGTAAGGCTATAGAACTGAAGTTCTTAATGAACCTTCGGTAGTAGCCAGCTAACCCTAGGAAACTTCGAATCTCCGTCGGTGTCTTTGGTTGTTCCCACTGTAGAATAGATTCTACCTTTTTAGGGTCAACACGAATACCCGAGGCAGATACCACGTGTCCAAGAAAAGATACTTCCGGCAACCAGAACTCACACTTGCTAAACTTAGCGTATAGCTTGTGTTCTCTTAGCAAGGTCAAAGCTTGGAGAAGATGATGTTCATGCTGCTGAGCATCCTTACTATAGATCAGAATGTCATCTATGAAGACGACAATACACTGATCAAGGAAAGGTCGGAAGACTCTATTCATGAGTTCCATAAATGCAGCTGGTGCATTAGTTAGTCCAAATGACATAACTATGAACTCATAGTGACCATATCTTGTCCTAAAGGCAGACTTGGATATGTCACTGTCCTTAATACGGAGTTGATGATATCCAGACCTCAGGTCTATCTTTGAGAAGACTGTTGCACCACGCAACTGATCAAAAAGATCATCAATCCTCGACAGAGGGTACTTATTCTTTATTGTTACTTGATTGAGTTGTCTGTAATCAATGCACAACCGCGTTGACCCGTCTTTCTTTTTAACAAACAAAACCGGAGCACCCCAAGGTGAAGTACTCGGTCGGATGAAACCTTTCTCAAGTAACTGTTGAAGTTGTTTCTTGAGTTCTGCCATTTCAGCAGGCGCCATCCTATATGGTGTCTGGGCTATGGGTTGTGTATCTGGGACCAAATTGATTTCAAAATCAATTTCCTGAGGCGGTGGTATACTGGGAAGTTCTTCAGGAAACACATCTTCGAATTCCCTGACTACAAGAACTTTAGCAGGGTTGGGGCTCTCCTTGGTAGTATCTACCACATGGGCCAAGAATGCATAACATCCTTGCATCATCAGCTTATCAGCAACCATAGCTGACACAAGACAGGTGGGTAGAATCTTTCTTTCTCCTTGAAAGATCCATGTGTTGCTTTCATCAACAAACACAGCCAGCTTGGATTCACAATCCAAGACAACCCTATACCTTTCCAAGGTATCCATCCCAAGGATTATATCAAATCCTTACATATCAAGTGGTATAAGATCCACTTGAATGCGATGAGCAGAAAAGAAGATGATGAAGGGAGAGCATACTTCCTGCAAAATAGCAGACCCTCTCAACGGAGTCTCCAGTAACAAGCTATCTGTCGTATGACTGATTGTCATATTGCAGTTACAAATCACTCTTCGAGTGATAAAGGAGTGTGTAGTACCCGGGTCAATCAGAACAGATACAATATAGGATTTAGACATATCAGAATATAAAAGTTCCATCTGACCTGCCACAACCCATGGATTGACCACCGCATCTGGTGGGTTCATAGCATAGAACCTCACTGTCGCCTGAGGTTGAGTTGGTGCTGATGATCCAGCTTGAGATGCTTGTCGACATCCTCTAGCTGTTCCTTGAGACTGCGTTCTCTGTGATCCCTGTTGATTCTGTCTCTGAGGTTGTGTCACACTGACAGGCCTAGACCTGCAGTCCTTCATCAAGTGCCCCACCTGCCCACAGTTGTAGCAACTTCTTTCCAGTTGTTGTGGTCTTGGTGGTCCAGTGAATGGCTTTGATGCCGAACTGTGAGTCTATTGAGGTGGTAGACTCCGTCCTCTACCTCTACTTGGAGACCAGTGAGTCTGAGAACTTGATCTGGGTGGTGGAGGGGTAGGTGCAGAGGATCAAGGCTTCTTAAAGTCCTTAGATGAAGAACCCTGGAACTGTGAATATCTCTTTTGGGTTTGCCTCTTCTCGACCACGGATCTCTCTATCCTTCGGACTGACTCAACGAAGGTAGCGAACCTCTCCCGGTTCTCTAGGGCAGACACGGGAGTAGTCAAGTCGGCATTTAAACCCTTCTCGAACCTTCTGATCCTTTCTTCTTATGTGGCAGCCATGTGTGGATAGAACCATAACAACTCCATGAACTTAGCTTCATACTCGCTAATGTTCATCATGCCCTGCCTCAATCTCTCGAACTGATAGATTTTCTTGTCCAGGAAGGTCTTTGGGAAATATTTGTGGACAAATTCCCGACGAAAGTCTTCCCACGAGATCTCTATTCCAGGCCTCTTCTGCTCTTCCATGGTCCACCAGTGACCAGCACTTCCTTTGAGAAGATAGACGGCATGTCTAACCTTCTCAGCTTCAGGGATATTAAGAATTCTGAAAGCTTTCTCCAACTCTGTTAACCACAGATCGACATATGCAGGGTCAGCTGTCCCAAAGTATTCAGTAGCTCCGACACGACGAAGTCGCTCGAACGTCTTACCGATACCTTGTCCTTCAGGCTGGACAGGTGCCCTAGGTGCAGGCATGGGCATCCTGTCGGTGATGTGTGTCATGGCAGTCATAAACTGCCCGAACATAGCTTGAACAGCTGGGTTACCCATGTCAGTTGGGTCAAACTGAGGTGGCTCCCTGGGTGGCTCAGGTACGTGCTGTTCTATTTCTGGGTGCCTTGCACCTTCCCGAGGTGCAGCGACGCTACTTTCCACCACGTACTCCTCATGTGGCTCATGCATTCTTATATATCTTCTTCTCCTGAGGAGTAGAAGATTCTATTAGATAAGGAAGAAACACTAAGGATAGACTCGACATCCTAAGTCCTATGTCTCTGTAGACTCAGCGAACCTAGAGCTCTGATACCACTAAATTTGTGGGCTCTGTTCTCCAAAACACGATATAAACTCAGCGAAAGCATTCGATTAGCAACGTAATACAAAAATCACCGGAAACTAAAACTTTTTGAGACAAGATCTTGAAATCATAAAACTTCTTTCATTGAAATAAGATAAAATGTTTACATCTCTGTTAAATTACTTCTTGAGTAATTATATATAGCATGATACAAAATCTCAAGAGTCAAAGCCAAAATCTCAGACCACTAACTCCAAGGACCTGAGAGTACAGAGACGGCATAGGACTATCTAACTACAAAACTCAGCAGTCAGTATCTCCACCTGAGATTCACTGCTGCTCCTGGTGCTGCTGTTGTTGATATTGATCACCTGTAGAGTGGTTCCTTGGTCCTCGACGACCACCTAAAAAGTTGAAATATATGGAGTGAGACAATTTTAAATTATTGTCCCAGTGAGAGTTATAACTCTCCGCTAGAAGCTTTATAATAGAAATCAAAGAACAACATAAGCAATAAAAGCTTTTAAGGCTATCAACAGTAGATTGAAATTAAGTAGAACAACAACATTTAAGAAATATGAAGAACATAAGTACTATGCAGTGTAACATCATTCATGTATCTCGTAGTTCAACCTAAGAAGATATACTACGTGGTTGATTATGTTTTACAAATATCATTATGCCCTGCGGAGATGAGGTAGACCGCTCATACTCCAACCGATCACTGTTAAGTCGCATCGGTATCATACCTAGGTCACCAAAAGAGCCGGATTCTTATGACCCCTTCTTCCTCAGTCAGAGTGAGGATAAACATGCAGGACATCTAGTGTCTCTGCTACTATAGCTTACCAGGGTATTCTGGTACTTCGCTATTGGAGTCACAGTGGCATTCTGTACTCTCTTCACCATCAAAAGATTTCTTGTTTATCTCTCATTGATGCGGTATAAAAGATTTCCTCGGGAGATTAGTGTTATATCACCCCGGCATAAACATATAGTCAAGGGTTGATGGATTAAGATACATCTACATCAATTCCTACACTAGGATGTAAGGATTTACACATCCATATTCCCCCACATACTCAAAAGTATGTGATCCAGGAGTTCCCTTAGGAAAACCTGTTTCACCATCATATAACTTCTGACAATGATGGATCTATGATCAGGGCTCTACATGGTATGATTATACTTGATTAGTTAGGTACATTTCAATATTCTTTTAACATTATTCATGTTCTCAAACATTATTCATTAGCATAGCAGCTGTGAAAGTTGAATACTAAATGTAACAAGTCTAATCCACATCAATTATCATTTCTTAATCATCTTATCACAAGTCATCTGGTTAGTATGACCTTGATGATACTCATGGCTCTTGCAGCCTATCATCCCATGTAATGCCACTTAGTAGGCAACAAGATATTTCACTATTCATAAAGCTAATAATATGCTTTCAATGAATATGGTATCATAATCCTTACCTGGATATGATCCTCCTCATATAAGAACCTGCATGATTAATTCAACTAATAATAGTAAACAATTCATTTCAAGAGTTGTACCTTCATACTCTTGCAAGAGTTAGGTTCCCTGATTTTCATCAATTAGGGTTTACTATTCACTTCATGGTGTTTTGAACTCATAACATCATCATGTATGAGAAACATCACCATTGATGCCTTCATATTAGATTAAGATTCATCAATTATCATAATTAGGGTTTCCATGATCTCAAATAGGTGGATCATACCCTAATCATGCACATTCATATATATTGAAGGTACTTTACTTGAGTTTCAACCATAAATGGTACTTTCTCTCTCCTCTTACTAATATATGGTGATTACATCACTCTAGATTAGGTTGGGTTAAGTCCTCATTGATTAACATAAACCAAATCACCACTATCATGTCATTAGGGTTTGATTAAAACAAGGTATCATTTAGTTGATCCCTTCAAGGGCATTTTGGTAAAGTACACCATAAATTACCACATGGTTCAATTTATTAGTCACTTAGTCCCTTAATGTCTTAGGGTACCATTAGGGCTTAGATTAGACCATCATTGGACCAATTACACCTTCAAACGTTTCAACAAAAACAACCCTAAAAGTCTCCAAACGGTTTCACCCCTCAACCTCCAAACGGTCTTGAGACCGTTTGGGGGCGTTGACCGTTTGGGCACTTTGACCTCAAAGACCGCATGGATCATCAAGACCGCATGGGTTACCAAGACCGCATGGGTCACCAAGACCGCATGGGTGCATTGACCATTTGAGAAAGTTGACCTCCAAACCGTTTGAAGTTAGGCGACTTGAAATTGTTTGATCTTAAACGATCTTGAGATCGATTGGACCAAACGACCTTGAGATCATTTGAGCCCAAACGATCTTGAAACCGTTTGGCCCCAAACGGTCTTGAGACCGTTTGGCCTCAAACAGTCTTGAGACCGTTTGGATCCAAATGGTCTTGAGACCGTTTGGTCCAAATGGGCTCAAAATCGCATGGACCTCAAAGGTGAAACAAAGGTTATAATCGATTGGGATCTTCTATGTTGAAGCCTTCAATTTGAAATATCCTTGTTAACCAATTGTAAATTGATTCAATTAGGGTTAACCTTAATCAATTGGTCACCAAATTGACCCACAATTGAAAGCCAATTTGGGTTGAATCCAACTCAATTAGGGTTTTCAATCGGCTAATCATCAATGTTCATCAATGTGGATCAATTTGAGGTTGAACCCATCAATTGAAATCCAATTGGGCCCAAACGGTCTTGAGATCGTTTGGACATCCTCCAAACGGTCTTGAGACCATTTGCCCAAAGTTTCATCAAAATCTAAGTTGATTGGATAAGGGTTGAACCCTAATTAGGTCTAAAATCAGCACTTTTAATCAATTCATCAACCTATTGTGATTGGACCCTCAAACCATCAAATTACCTTAACCCTAGACATCCAAACAGTTTTGCGTTGTCACCAAACGGTCTTGAGACCGTTTGGATGAACCCCCAAATGGTCTTGAGACCATTTGGGTCCATCAACCCAAAGTTCACGAAAATCTATCCTTGAAATCAGCAATTCAACCCGATTAGGGTTTAAGGGGTTGAAGTGCCTTCAACTTGTGATTGGTTTGGAATTAGGTTATGATTCTTTGTAGATTTTAAACTCAACATGTTTGCAACAGACCTCTAAATGGTCTTCCCTTGGTCAACCCAATCAAACGGTCTTGAGACCGTTTGATTCTAAACGGTCTTGCAAGACCGCATGAGATCAAACGGTTTGAGACCGTTTGATTTCAAACGGTTTGCAAACCGTTTAGACCAACAGGTCGAAGGTCATTTGATAAAGTTGCCTAGGAATTCACGCCCATCATCTTCAACCTCTGTTCAGGTCGGTTACTCCATGTATTTCTTACAAAAATGCAAGGAAGAATGGGGAAGAAGAAGAACTAAGTATAATTTGTAAGAACATAGATATGCATAATAAAGCAAGAAGTTTAGAGTTATAAAACCCGCCTCAAACATTGTTCCTAGAGCTACAAGCTTCCAAGTGTCAAGCCTTTAATGGCGTCTTGAGCTCCACAAGATGGCTAAAGGTGATTCTCCAAGGAAAGGATGGGGATGGTCGGCTAGAACAAGAAACCTAAGTAAGTTAACCATAAAACCAACCTTATACAAGGAATTCCTCCAAGAATCCGAGCTAGAAGATGGTCTCTTCTCACCTTAGAACAAGTTGGTCGTTTTCTTGAGTTCCAGAGCTCTGCCTTGGTCTGTTGAGCAAGAAGAGAAATGAATAAGAGAAGGGGTGCGTCTACTTGGTTTGCAAAGAAATAAGCTTATATAGTTTAGCTTAGTTTTCACCATAAGGACCTCTAAGTCTTAGATTTCTCATCTAAGTCCCTCCTTCCTTGTAAAGGAACGTCCAAACCATCATAACTTAAGCAAAGCCCATCAAAACTCAAGATTTAAAGGTAAGGAAAACCAACATGCAAGCTAAGGTACATATATGAAGGGTCTCCTTACTCATACTTGGTGAATTTTACTACAAAGATCATTCTTCTTATCTGATTATTTCATTGAAGCGCCCCTTTCATCATTTATACTCTAAATGATGTCAAGAGTCATAAAAGATATTCTAGAAGGCGTATTTTACAAGTTGCACCCCACATTTTGGGTAAATTACACTTTACTCCAAAATTAGGGTTTTAAGCACAAGGATCGTTTCACAAGCTGCATATTGATGCCCAAGCTTGGGAAATCCATCATACCTCATCATATTCACTCATATGATGTCTCATCATCAGAGGAACATCTTTAACCTGTGTAATTTGCAAGTTAATCCCCCTAACTGGGTAATTTGCACATAGGTCCCTGTATTACAAAACAATGCTACAACTTTGTTTAAAAAGGGCAAAATTGAAAGTGTATGCTCCTGAGGAACTTAATTACATGCCATGAAGTAATCACAAGTATTTAGTTACATATTTAGGCAAAACATCTAGGGTTAGTTTATAACCCAGGTCAGGGATGTTACACTAAGGAACCCAGATCACATCAAGGGTCCAAGCACATACTGCGACGCTTCCATCTCATACGAGAGATCGTACAGCAAGGAGATTTGAAGATTTGCAAAGTACCAACTGAAGACAACATAGATGATCCACTGACTAAGGCCCTTTCTCAGCAGAAGCATGATGGTCATGCTAGGTCACAAGGACTGAGGTTCCTTGGTGACTGGCTCGAAGTGCAAGGGGGAGTCTATTGGTATGTATGCCCATAGAGCAAGTCATATGATGATTGTAATGGGATACTTTGTAAATGATTTGAATAATAATAAAGGCAATTTCCGATCTATATGTTTAAACTGTTTCTGAGATGATGGTGCAACATGATAGATGTCTAAAGAATGGTTTTACTCAATCACGTATGCTTTTAGGTTCAGGACCTAAACGATGAGATCATGCGGATGTTAAGAGTATACATTCTTGTTTAGTCCCTAGTCAGTTGTTATTGTGGAAATAACCATAGACATCAATAACACTAAAGACTAGATTGTGTGTTGGTTGATGACAAAATCTCATTAGTCATGATATAGGGATATCAAACCAAGCACATAGGTACTTGTTAGAGAACAAGGTATCGGACAGGCCCACCATGAGAGTGACACATGGAACCATGACTTGGTAGTCAAAGTCAGCTCTCACAGTGATGGTGGTGAGTGTGATTCTTAGACCTGAAATCACTACACTCAACACATGTCGTTGGGTACACTTTCACATTATCAAACGCAGTCCTGAAACATGGGTTGTTATAAAGGTGATGATTGGGTGGGTTTGACACATGGTGCTTTTGAGGGGTGAGTGATAGATATGGGATTTTTCCCTCCTGAGGAAGTTTGATGTCCTTGGCCACTTGATGAGTAGGATTGAGAAAGGCATGTGCATGCACGTGTGAATCAATATGTGATATTGATGTCACACACATCTCACCCAGTCTGCTCTGAGATCAAGGAAATGAATGAATGTTGACAGGATGACTGTTCCATGCCTCGAGTTCATTCAGGATATCAGTGACAATGGAGTTATACATTCATTGTAACACCATTCATGGATTGTAGGATTGAAAGTTGTTCTCCAACTTTCTATTTCATTTGGATAGAACTGATGTGTGACTAGGCACCTCTCTTTGCTTATGAAATCATAAGTGTTATGGACTTTCACTGCCAACGTGAAATGGACCTGCAGGGTCACACACATAGGATTTAACCTGGAAGAGGAGTTTGTCCACAAACATGTTTAGATTGATTACTAAAGAAGTTTAGTAGTTCAATTAAACACTCAATTAATTGATAGCTCAATATCATTGTGTTCAATGTGTTGGACTAATTGATTAGAGTATCAGATTGATTGAAACCACAATTGACTGATTCTGCACAATCTGTACTCCCAACCGATCGGCTCATGTGATGAACCGATCAGATCAGCTTGGTGAACCGATCGGCTCATGTGATGAACCAATCGGCTCAAGGACAGGGTGAACGATTGCTTCAAGTGTTGAAACGATCTGTTCAACTGTTGCGACTGGGAAATTTGGGAAAGTAGGATTGGTGAGAATTTTCCTTTCGTTTCACTTGCCCAATTTGATTGGAACAAAGATTGGTATTTGATACCAATTAGACACAAAAGTTGGAAAGTCAATCGGGAAATGACTAGGACCATGAACCGACTGATTCAGAAGTGAACCGACCGGTTCATGGGTCCCAACCGATCGGTTGAGGTGTCAACCGACCGGCTCAGATCCCCAACCCACTGTTTCAATTGTGAAACGATCGGTTCAGGTTACGCGTTGGTTGTTTTGTGGAAAATCTCGAACCCTTCTACTCCTGCTTTAGTCCCACAATGCCCGGGATAAAGAACCCTTTCCCATGACTCTCCTATATATAGGGGTATTGGGGGCTTCTCAAAGTACAACTCAGTGCAAACCAGTTGCTCTGCAAAGTTGTCGTTCTCTCTGGTTTTGGTAACTGAGAGAGCCCGAGCAAGTGCTACCCAATAAGGGAGGCATAACAAGGGAAGGACAACTGCAGAAAGTGACTGGTAGCAGGAGAGTGTGTTGGCGTCTAGTACGCCAATAGGAGGGTGCGACTCCTTTATTCCTTGTGGACGACTGTAGAGGCGGGAGACCTCTGTCGCTCGGAGGACAACTGTCAATCCCGACAGTCCCGGTGAGACCAGGAGTCTTCAGTCCCAGAGCGACCAAGATTTGCACAGACACCGTCCAAGACTGGAGGTGAAGACCGCACAAGGCGCAAGGTACTGTCGCCGAGCAAGCTCAGGACAAGGTATGAATTCACAAACCATCTTTCCTATTGTATAGTCGTTGACGAGATTCCTTTTGTTTTGGGTTTTGGGAGAAAATTTTTTGTTTCCGCTGCTTCTCTGCCTGCCATAAAACCCAACAGTCCATCGCCGATATCTCCCCCTATCTTAAACCGAACCAATCGATTACTTTGCCAACAACTTCCCCATTCTACACCCTTACCAACGAGCCCTAGCGCGGGCCTCAGAGAGCATTGGCAAAACGCCTCTTTTAGGTTGTGTGCAGCCGCCGCTGCTCTTCCTCAGTTCACCAAATCCTCATTGTGGAGCCACTGTTCCCTCCTTTTTGGTCGAGAACTTAACACCGACGACCCATCATTCAATCCCAGTGGCTAATTTCAATCATGGTTGTGTGGAGGGCTCAGACGACGGTCGTCTTCCCCAAAGAAAAAACCCAAAGCCCTAGTAGCTGGAGTCACCACGTTACAATTCATCACGAGGTAACCATCTAGGGCCTTTGCCCTTTCATTTTAGCATTTCATCTCGTCGTGTTATACCCTAGTTTACTCGGTCAACTAGGGTCGCCGACGTCCTCTGTTCTTGGCTCCCTATTTCAAAGGGAACCCGCTAGATCCTACCCCAAAACCACGACCAAACACATTGTGAGGTTTTGCCGGAGGTCCAATGAATGTTTGACCGCAAGTCATTATCAGATCACCGTTCTATTCCTTCAACACAATATTCTCATAGTTGTCTATCGCCAGTGCCATTCCCCCAACTCTTCCCGTCCAGTTGTCCTCCAACCCAGTAAGTTGACGTACCAGTCCGGTGGACTAGTAGAAGGTCCCTCCTACCTTGGTCCCTCTGTCAAACCTTTTCAAGCCAATTTTCAATCCCTAGTTCCTTGATTACCGCCTTCTTTACCCAGGTATGCCCCTTCACCTTGTCATCGACCTTCACTTTGAATCCCTATTCTTCCAGTGACCCCAACGCGTGCGTCGAGGCTCGATGACTTTGGCTTGACCAGTCGGGGACACTGGAAAAGGTCCCCACCCATGAGGAAGCCAGGCTCAGCCGCTCACTGCTGGTTGGAGCTTCTCTAGGTAGCCAACGACGTGAGACACAGGGAGATGAATCCCTAGGGCAAAAGCCCAGTCTCGCCCATGGTGCCCAGATTAATCATGTCACGCCCATGAGGGCATTATAGGAAACATTGATTTTGTTTGACCCTATTGACCAGGACCCGGATTCCATTTAATTTCCTAAAGTTCGTGTGACATCATGTCCCATATACGCGCATATATTTAGGGGTAATATGGTCATTTCACGTCATATTTTCCTTTTTAATCTCTAATTGATTTTATCTTATAAAAGTCATAACTAATTATTGGTTCAGCAGAAAAATACAAATAGGGGTAAGAGAGAAATTACACTTAGAAGCTCAAATTAATATCCTATACCCCAAATCTCTATTAGTTAAATGGTAAGGATGACTATATAGTATAGGCTAGGGTGAACAAACTCAATATGGTGGAATTCCTGAGTTTTTCCCATGTGACCATTTTAAATAATAATATGTTAATGATGTTGATGATGATGAGGAAGAGTAGGTGATGATGTCAATGACGTGAATGATGAGGATGGTGATGATGATGATGATGATGATGATGATGGTGATGATGATGATGATGATGATGGTGATTATGGTGATGATGATGATGATGATTATGATGATGATGATGACGATGATGATGATGAGTAGATGAGAAGATGGTGACCATGATGATGATGAAGATGAGGATCTATAGGACAAATTAGCACTCAGATCTAGCGGTGGATGGATTTTGGGGACAAAATCCTCTTGAAGGGGTGGAGTGTTGTAACATACACAATTCCGGACACATAGGCTAATCCTCTATTCTTCTGGGCCCCTATTCGATTATGTGGATAACCAATCTCCCTTACCCTTTTTCAGTTGACTACCTTTGAATATCTAAATTTTACTGTGTTAGCGTAAATGAAACCATATTTGATCTTCAAACCCTAGATTGACTCATTCAGAGATCAACAGATATGAAGTCATATGATTTTTTTAGCTTAATACCTCAATTGGGACACCTAATAGAAATTATGATAATCTAGATTACCTAACCCTAGGTTTTTGAACTAGGATAGCCATAGACCTCAGATTGGACAAGGATCAAGTTTAGGTGGAATGTTTCATCATAATTGACCATTAGACTAAGACATTACATTAAGTGTATGATATATATGCTCAATGGTTAAAATTACAACTAAAGTAAACTCAAAACCCAAATCTAAGCATATAATCTGGTTCCTCACATCCTTTTTGTCTATCCCTCAAAATTTGGGGTCATTTGGACATCAAATGCACCCTTAAACTAAACCCTAATAGACTATGTATGTTTTTACCTAAAATTAATGGTTGATTAATTGATTTATTTGGTCACACCCAGACCAAGGTGTCGGGCCGGGTTTATTTCTGGTTTTTCTTGCTCAGGCAAGCGGGACGGGTTGGGACCTGGTCATCCCTAACCCCCGACAATAGCACACATCTCAAGATTTGGCTGGAGATGGAGTCCATCACAGATATCTCCCCCTATCCTAAAATGAATGAATTGATTCCTTCTCCAACGACTTCCCCATTCTGCGCCCTTTCCAACGAGCCCTAATGCGGGCCTTAGAGTCAAGCATTGGCAAAATGCCTCTTTTAGGTTGTGTGCAGTCGCCGCTTCTCTCCCTCAGTTCACTGAATCCTCATTGCAGAGCCACCATTCCCTCCTTTTCAGTCCAGAACTTAACCTCGACGACCTATCCTTTGATCCCAGCGGCTAATTTCGATCGTGGTTGTGTAGAGGGACGGACGGTGGTCGTCTACCCCAAAACAAAAACTCAAAGCCCTGGCAGTTGGAGTCACCACGTTGCAATTCATCACGAGGTAACCATCTTGGGCCATTGCCCTTTCTTTTCATCATTTCATCTGATTGCATTCTTCCCTGGTATACTCGGTCGACTAGGGCCATCAACGTCCTCTGTTCTTGGCTCCATGTTGCGAAGGGAACCTGCTAGTTCCTACCCTAAAACCCCGACCAAACACATCGTGAGGTTTTGCCGGAGGTCCAGGGAATATCTGATCGCATGTCATTATCAGATCGCCATTCTATGCCTTCGACACAATATTTACGTAGCTTCCTGTCGCCAACGCCGTTCCCCCATCTCTTCTTGTCTAGTTGTCCTCTGACCCAGTAAGTTAACGTAACAGTCTGGTAGACCAATAGAAGGCCCCTCCCACCTTGGTCCCTCTATCGAACCTTTTCAAGCCAATTTTCAGTCCCTAGTTCCTCGATTGCCGCTTTCTTGACCCGGGTATGCCCCTTCACCTCGTTATCGACCTTCACTTTGAATCCCTGTTCTTCTGGAGACCCCAGCGCCTGCACCACGGCTCGATGACTTCGGCTTGACCAGTCGGGGCCACTGGAAAAGGTCCCCGCCCATGAGGAAGCCAGTCTCAGCCGCTCACTACTGGTCGGAGCTTCTCCAGGCAGCCAATGGCGCGAGACACAAGGAGATGAATCCCAAGGGTGAAAGCCCAGTCTCGCCCATGGTGCCCAGATTAATCATGTCACGCCCATGAGGGCATTATAGGAAACATCGATTTTGTTTGACCATGTTGACCCGAACCCTAATTCCATTTAATTTCCTAAAGTTCACGTGACAGCATGTCCCATATACTCGTGATATATTTAGGGGCAATATGGTCATTTCACGTCGTATTTTCCTTTTTAATCAGTAACTGATTTTATCTTATAAAAATAATAACTAATTATTGGTTCAATAGAAAAATACAAATAAATATGTTGTTAAAATAAAAAAATATGACAGATTTATTGGGATAGGTTTCACGACCAGATTTCCAACCTACAATAGGGTCGATTTCTAAGCAAGGGATTTAATGCATTTGATATTAATTGAATTCACATATATGGTGACTAGGTTTAGGCAACCCTTACCTTGGTCTTAGGAGATGTTACTACATATCTAGGTCTGATCCTAAGGTATGTACATCCCCTATTTTATTTTGGGCATTATTTGACAGAACCTACATTTATTTAATGAGGCATCTCTTGAACCATTATTCAACTTGGTAATCCATTTGCTTTGACATTTATATGTTCCTGCTCTCAGTTCATTATCTCTATTTAATTGTTGTGATACCTTGTTTATAATGGGTTCTTGGACCCCTCCTGCTTTGATTACCATTTATGAGAAACTGATTGTAATGCCAGTCTTGCTCTCTATTTTATGCATGCTACATGTTTGACTAGAATATCTAGAATAGTGGTACTTATGTTCAACCATACTTATATAGGGCGTGTGTTTCTGTCGGGGTGTGCATTTCCACCCTTATTTCTTTTAGGCCATGATCCTATGGTATTGTAGCCCCGTTTTAGGTATATTTAGTCTACATTGTTATGCATGCAAATGCTTATTGTTTCAATTGAGATTTGGTTAAATGATATAACAAGAAATTTTCATCTGATGCTTGTATTCTGAATTTTAATATGCCGCATTTCTTTTTTTATATTCCTTTTGAAACTTACCTAATTGCAAATAGCCCATTTTCTTGTGGGAACATCTCTTTTTACACTTTTAACCCTATATAATGCCCAAAGTGTTTTATATATGTACATACTCAGCCTTTGCTGACCTCTTTATTATTTCCTATGTTCTGGGTGATGTTCCCTTCCACCCAGGTTTAGGTACATTGGAAGACAAGAGCTCAAAAAGACCACTAACACGACATGAACTTAACGATAGCTTGGAATGGCTGGGTGACCCTCTGCTACTGGCTTTAGTTGTACTTAGTTCAAGTTTTTGTAAAATCACTTATTTATGATGAGGAACAATTGTATAAATGGATTATGAAGTGACTTTGTAATAGTTTTGTTTCCGCTGATTTATTATTACATGGCTCTTGTATTAAATCATTTGAGTGGATCCCCTTTTAGGTCCCACTCTTTACATTCTAAGCATACGAGGAGACAATGATTGTATGCATGGTACACTGCAAAAATGGAGGGGGAGACATCGTCTTGGAGGAGTAGGAGGTCACCCTCAATTTCTTTGTTAACTTGTCGCAACACATCCGTAAAGGGGTGGGAGAATGTTGATTGGGAAAAGGAGAACAAAGGAAGGGGAAAGAAATTTTATGGATGCACTCTAAAAAAATAAGTCCCACTAACCCTTATAAAGTCCCTCCCGTTATACACATTTTTGTTTCTTGTCTTCCGAGTCAGGATAAAATAAGAGTGGAATTTTTCTATGTTCATTTTGGGTATTTCTAGACAAAGAGATTACAAAGAAATAGAAGGGAGATAGGCAAAAAGTTGTTTCGCCAATCCCTTCTGAATAGAAAATCCAATCCTCTGAAACACGACATCCATAGACCTAGAACTATTTCAAGAAAACCCAAAGGAGATATATTAAATTTAAACCTTTCCCTATAGTTTTGTTCTCTATCTCCAAACATATATCACACATTTTACAAATTCAAATAAACCATTATTGCATTACCATATTTTTCTTATTATAATAGAAAACTCGAACTATCTATTTTCATAACCATTGTCCATTTCTCTTCATCACGCACAAAGCCTATAATTGTTGATTTTTTACTAAAGATATTTGAACCAACTGTTTCAATTTAGAAAAGACAATACAATCATTTGAAAAGTATATGACTACATTTAATCTAATGTTTCGTATATATATTCTTCAAAATAGTATATAACGAGGTCAAGTATTACTTAAAAATTGTTGAATATAATTACTCATTCCCATTTAATTCACATCCCTCCAAAATGATGGTATGACTAGTAACAATAAAACATTTTTAATTGCATATCAAATACATAAATTTTCTTATTGACTTACATAACATCTTATCAACCATAATTATATCTCTTTTTCCATACCATGCTTCCTAGTTGTGTTGGGAAGGTAAAAGATCAAAACCCACTCTTTTCTATAGTCTCAATTGATATATTGTTCTTGTAAATTTCATCACATTGTATTCAATTATTCAAACTTTGGAATTTTAAAAATAAAATAATCAAACATTCCTTCCAACTTTCCTTCAATGTTTTTAAATATATAGTTTCCATGTGACTAATTTTGACCAATAATTAACCAATGTTTAATTATTTTGTTTTTGCATGCATTCAATGTATTAACATTGTGTTTATATTTATTTGAGTGGCCAAACAAATTCAAAATGAAACCAAATTTGGATCGCATGTTATAGTCAATAAATTTTGTGTTTTACACATCTTTTGCTGAGAATTTCTATGTTTGTCATCGATCTTGATTTTATGCATTTAAAAGATTAGGAAAATTGTAACATGTTTCCACAATTATACTTTTGAGTTCAAAAGCAAAATTATTAACAGTCATTGACTTCTATGACTTTGTGAGAACTTTCTTATAGAAGAGATAAAGACATATTAATGGTATTTTCTTTTTATGTTAGAACTAGCAAGGGAAAAAGGGAAATTTCTTGTCCAAGTTAAATTATTCAATATTTTTTAATTCTACTCCTCTTTTATTAACCATGTTTAAAGATAGAAGAGAGAAAAGAAAAGAAAACAAATATCCACAAATTTGAATTAATGGAACACATAATGCATATACAAAAAAGAAAAGTAAATTTGTGTCTCATTTTATTTTATTTCAATTTTATTACTTCATTGTCTTACAAGGAATATCATTTCATGAACTTTTACATAATACCTTCAACAAATTTTATTAAATAAAATCATATGATAAATTTTAAAGTAATTGTAAAAATTGGGGTGTGACAATAATTGTAGAAAAAGAAATGAGGAATAAATTAAGAAAAAGGAAAACATATTCAAGTATATATTTAATGTCATTTCGATATGTTATTATATATATATATATATATATATATATATATATATATCTGTGTGTGTGTGTATATATGTATATATATGTATATATGTATGTATATATATGCATATAAATGTATATATATATATATATATATATATATATATATATATATATATATATATATATATATATATATATATATAAGCAGGAAAGTACTATGTGCATGAAATAATCTTTTATTACATATTGTGAAACATGCCATTCATCAAGTAAAAAGGAAACATTTGATTACTTATAAGACGTAAAGATCTGCATGAAATGGTGATTTGATCCCTAGGAGAAACTAAAAACCTAAAACATATGCCAACTGCCACAAAAACTATATATATTCATATGTATATATATATATTTATATATTCCTTGATGTTGAACTAACTAAAGAAACTTTTTGTGAGGGACACCTTCGACTTGAGTAAATATCCATGGTCTAACTATTCCTCTAGAATATGAGCCTTGGCACAAATACAGCCGTAATTTAATCCACAATAATCAAGCACCAAATCAATAGTAGATATAGAAAATCAAGAAGATGTTAAGAAGTTCAAAACACTACCCAAGGAGAGGGGAGAAACCTAAAAATGGAGGAAAAAAATTGATTATGAATGAGAAAGAAGTAGAGAAATTACTAGAAAGAAAATAAGGGATAACAAACATCAAAGAAAAAAATAAAAAATAAGACAAAATAGACCACATTCTATCACTTTAGATCTAGATGAAGGGAAAAACAATCACCATAACTTTCACAATGTCAGTGAACATGCACAAGCAAAGTTTCCATCATGAATCCCAAGTAGACATCCTAACCCCGACTACAAGCACCTAAGGAAATGGAACTAGGGTATGCTCACCCCAAATGCCATTGACCATAACATATCACCATGAAGAGAAGGTAGTCCTTCACTAGGTAGATCCACACTGCCAGGATGACAATGACATCTGGTGAAACAGGGTGGCACACCCTAGACATTGGGTCCCCTCTCCCGATTAGATTTGCGTGTTCAGGAGAAATATAAGTGGAATTAGTAGTTGCACAACATTTTTAAATACTAGAATTACCAGAGAATTAACTAGGATTGTATGTTTACTTGTCAGTATGCTTTTATTTTCTAATGCTTTTATAAAGTTTTTTTCTTGTATAATTTAATAATTAAGAGTGCATTATTTGTTTGTGATTTTTTTGATGTTATATAAATTACTATAATTTTTAGGTGGTATTATGTGTAATTTTTTTTATACAATTGCTATTTATGTGTGAGTACTATTACACATATTCAAGTAATGTATTATATATTTATGTGTATTACTAATAAAACTAATATATATAATAATATTATTGCCAAATAATGTTAAAGGTTCTATATTTTATTATGAGTTCTTTTTTGGATAAGTTAAAAATGGTTTTCCAATAAAAGTGTCTATAGAGATATATGAAAGGATAAAAATATGTACACAATACAAGTGGGATATAAAAAAAATCTCATTATTTGAGGATCAAGGGATCCATAAAGATCCTTTTTAGGTTTTTCCTTGAAAAACCCGTACACAATATATGTGGGATATAACAAAAACTCTCATTGTTTGAGGATCAAGGGATCCATAAAGGTCCTTTTTAGGATTTTCCTTGAAAACAAATTTTAGATTATTACAATCTTGTCAAAAGTCCCCAAGGTTTCATTACTTATATTTATTGTATTGTATTTATATTGTTTACTTATGTGTATTTTTATAAAATTTATATATATATATGATTTTTAGGTATATTTACTATTATTATTACTACTCATCATTATTCTCATTTTATAATTTCGGTTTTTGTATTTATGGATATTGTAATACATATTTTGGGTATTGTACGATTTAATTGTAAGTATTTATAATGAAATTATTCACATTATTATTATGTATATCTGTGTATAGAATTTTACTGGCATTAGTATTTCTTATTTATAAGTTCTATCACTTTATCAAAAAAATATATTTATAAGTTCTATCATATTCTCTATCCTAAAATCATTCATCAAAGACAATCATTCGTTATTCTTGCATTTTATTCTATTTTTTTGCATTTATTTCTTGAATTTAATTTAAGTCATATTGTATTATCTCTCAAGGCGTTTTCTTTCTGCCAGTCTTTTGTATGCAAACACACTCCATGGCAGATTCTAAGTGTATTTCTAGATAAATATGGGGTAGTGGAAATGCCTCCAAAATTTCTTGTATGTGACTTGTCGTGTTCTGATAGTGTCCAAGAAAATCCGTACCATATATGTACCCAAAATGCCACCCCTAACTCTTGTGGTGTGTGCACGACAGTGACCGACAGTGATTAATCAGGAAATATTTGGACAACATACTCGGGACAATAAATTTTAACCCAATGGCAATCATATCCTTGACCATTCCACTTCTCCTTATACCCATCAACACATAGTAGTTTTGGTCAACTACAAAATAAAGGTTTTTTTACATTCATTCTTGCTAGATTCTAGAAGTAAGCAACCTAACAACTGCTAAGTGCATCTATAATGATTGACAATGTCAAACACTAAGCATATATATGTGACATTTTTACCATAGGACGTGTTATGATAGGATCCAAACAAATTATTTTATGGTTCATATTAATTGTTTTTCTCTACTTTTTTTCTTAGTGGGTGTTGTTTTAGAGAGGAAACATTGTGTTCTGGTCGACTTTCATTTCGAAAAAATTATAAGACATAAACTATACTTCAATTTTCCATAAAATCATGCATGTTTTCCAAAGGGCGATCATCTATCATATATAGAGAACTTGTGACATAGAATAACATGCAAGGAAAGAAAAAATGGGTTGGGTCATGCACATGCATCGAAAACATAAGGAACTGAACAACCAAAGGGTATCTAGTCTTTCAACAATTTCTTGAGTTTTAATGAATGCACAACCGAAGACCCTTTCCCTTAATAGTTTTATTTTCAATTGTTGTCATTTATTTTCTTCGTAATGATACTTAAGCTGTGTTTGTATTTCTGGTCAAGTAGTAGCACAAAAAATAGTTTTATAACAACAAATTAAATTTTATTTGTTGCACAATTTAGAATAAAAATAAGATGCTAGACGGATTAGTCAACCAAAACACTCCAGATAATGTGTCGCTTGAAATTCTCACGATAGAAATTAAGTTTATTTTCTGTGGATATCGATTTATCATGTAACTCTTTTAACTTACACCTTACCACATGCATCGTTACTTACATGTAGTGTATAATAGTCTTTGTTCAATAGGTTAAGATTACTTACATACGTAGCAAATAACGAACATCCTACCATCAAATTTAGTTGTCGTTGTTCCCAAAAACAGTCATCTAACAGAAGATGTTAATTTAGCCACGATAATGAACTCATGGCAGTTGTATACCAAAAATACAACCTTAAAAAGAACACGAAACTTGGACGTTATCGATGCTCATGGGTTTTATAACAAACATCTTCGGTATAGGCTATGTCGTCACGTGCTTTGTGATTTGAATAAAGAAATTTTTTGACAGAACATGCTGCAAACCCCTGGCCGTAACACGCTGTACACCCACCCCAAAACATAACACCCAACGTCCATGGAATGACTTTGTTATTTAACCAGCTACGATAAAATAGAGTTTTTTTCCTGTTTCCTCCTTCAAGTTTGCCAATATTCCAATTTACTCCCTCACTTATCTTAAATTCCTAAGGCCCCCCTTTCTTTTATTCCTGTATTCGAAATGACCACCCATAGCCAACTTTACGTTAACGCAGTAATGTGGGCTGTAGCTTTATTTGCTTCCCAATTTGACCGTAGTTACATTTTAACGTAATTACTAATTTGATATTCGAAAATATCACAATCAAAGCCGTCCTAACTTTGAATTATACAATAATATACGTAATAATTATATCATTTGGAAAAATATAGTATTTTAAATATCAACTAATCTTTATATGGGAAGATATATTGATTGGATTGCAAGATAAATTGGGTTTGTCAGATTTAATACCAGTAAGGTCAATGACAATATCCAAATCTGTAAATCTGATTTCGTCAGACTTGAAAATAAGTTGGCTATGATTCTATTCTTAACAATATAGGTCGATTTTGGGTTCAGATAAAGTGACCAAAATATTGTTTCGTGTCAGATTCAAGACTTGGACAAACCCGAGTCCGGATTAGTTTTGGCTTATTTGTAAAAAATGTTATGAACTACAACTGTGACACAAGAAGATTATAAGTTATTCTTTTGATAAAAAAATGACAATCTGAGCGGATTGATTAAAATCTAGATCCGAGTCAGTTTTAGGTTTAAAATTTAAGATTATGTGTAAGTTTTAGCATCAGACAAGTGAGCAGTATACAGACTAAAAATTATTATGAGTCTGACTATCACATAATACAGTCAAACATTTCCAATTAGAAATAGATCCAAAGCAAAATATGACCTTGAGTCAGACAATTTGCTATGTTTTACTTGAATATATACTTAGCCTGCATCCCATTCTAAAATTCATAATCATGTTCTAAATTACGAAAAATGATCAAAAATGTTTTCTTAATATATGAGATAACTAAGTATTGGTAAATTTCCCGGTCACAAGATTGGGATGCAAGACATGTATAGTTTGAGGTACTATTTTAAAAACATTGGCCGATACAGGCCCAATTTTTGCTCTATATCTGTTTCCGATAAAAAATGCCTGAACGGATTTTGTGACAATCAGACTTAGAATTCAGACCCAAGTTTTGATCACTTGTCTACTCATGAAACTGAAACAAATATTTAAATTTTGAACCTGATAGTAATACACACCCAAATGTTAGTCAATCTGGAACCAATACATGTTTGTCAAAAATATAACCTAAAATTTATGTGTCAAAATTGTAGTTCCGTATAATTTTTATTTACTAATCCAAAGCAAAACTAACACAAACTGGGATTGGTTCACACCATAAACTGACCTGGATTTTGAGATCAAGAACCTAAAACTAACACGGATCCGTATTTTCATCAATTTATTTGAACCCAAAACTGACTTGTATCCTTAAAACTATAACACATAACTAACTTATTTATAGGTTTGATGAGACCGGATTTACGGATTCCAACATGTCAATGACTGCCCTAGTATTGAGCCTGACAAGCCTAATTTGAACTGCGATCCCATCTGTAAATCTGCCCATATAAGTATTGCCTTTGACGTTTCAAATAATATACCTTTTTTCAAAATATATATTATTACATATATATTTATAATGCATACGATTACTTTGATTGCTTATTGACTTTTCATATCATAATGTAATAACGTAAGTTTGGGAAATGAAATTTAATCTACAGCCACAACAAACACGCCGTTAACGGCAAGTTGGTATTGGGGGACTATAAGGGATAAAGAATAAGACAGAGGGGTTTTTGGAATTAAAGATAAGTGAGGAGGCATACAGGAATAGCGGCATACTTGAGGGGGGTAATGAGAAAAAACTCATATTGGAACTACACCATACTCCAAAACTATAATTCTCGACGACGCCTCAGTGGCCTTGCTCCTCACAATTCACCGGTCCGTCCGGCGCCGTCAATGGTCATGAGACGCGCCACAACCAGCGTTGCGACAGTAGCAAAATCCAGATAGAACGAGTTGAAGATGCCCACGACCACCACCCGCCCTTGTCGGACGCCGCCGCTGACCACATCACATTTGCAGTACTCTCCCTGAGAATACGGAGCTGCTCCCTGGCGGCCTCCATCCGCAAGGAACATTGCACCTTGCGGTGCTCCTCTGCTGTGTGTTTCCTGTAGGGTGGAGAAGACTAGCTGCTCCTCACTGGTCTGTATTCGTTTCAGCGGAGACCACCTCTGACTATGACGGCGCCGCAGCGGTAGCTGGTTACGATCAATCACGTGGCTAGTGTTTTTACGGTACTGAGAGTACATGAGAAGTTTCACTGGTTGCTGACAATCACCTGCAGGATTGGAAAAACAGGTGCAAGGATCCTCATCCGGCGTCCACATAGCTTTTGCAGTCTAATCACAACATCAAAGAAAATTTGCATTCATAATGTTTTTGGATCAATGTGAGCTGCGTACATCTATCGTTTGGAAATCAAGCTCTCAACTGAGCATGTACTTGTTTAGTGTTTGTGTGGTTGGTGGCATCCTCGTCCACATGAAGGCACATCTGTCACAAATGTAGATTTATGTCGCCATATACTTTAGTTCAGGTATGCATTGTTGGTGGTAGCTTCACCGTCACATTGAATTGTGCAACAAATGTCCAGTTTGTTGAAACGTCTAGCTGATGTGCCGCTCAACAAGTTGGTTAATTGTTTACGGAAAATGTTGGCACTTTCATCATTAACATATTCTTAGGAATATTTACTTGGTTGCATATACACATATTGTTACACAACAATCTATATAGGTTTACAAAATAGTACACAACAATCTATATAGGTTTACAAAATAGTACATATAGGTATACTTGACGATCGATATAGATTTACACAATAGTACGCATAGGTGTAAATAAAAATTCAAAGATTTATACAACAATACACATTGATTTATATAATAGTAGACAAATATTCACAAGGCAGTAACAAAAGTTAACACAATTGTACTCATAGGTGTACACAAAAGAGCTAATAGATGTACACAATAGTAATAAAGGTTTGCACAATAGTAGAAAATAATACATATAGGTTTACATAATAGTACACATAAGCGTACACAATGGTACACAAATATATACACAATGATACACAATAGATATACACAATAATATACATTGGTTTACAAAGTAGTAATTAAACTTAGGTTTACACAACAATTTCATAAACGTACACACAATAAACTTAGATGTACAAAACAACATACAGGATATCTACACAACAATACACATAGATAAACAACATATGTACGTAATACAAGACATAGGCATACACAACACTATACAAAGATGTACACAAAAGATGTATATAAAAATACACATAGATTTACACAATAATAAACATAGGTTTATAGTACACATATGTGTACATCACTTTACACATATATTTACACAATAGTAAACATAGGTGTACACAACAATAAATATCGACGTATATGACAATACACATAGACATACATAACAATACACCAAGGTGTACATAATAGTACACAAGAGATGTACACAACAATATACATAGATAAACACAACAGTAGACACAAGTTTACACAACAAAACACATAACTGTACACAACAATACACTTAGATGTACCCAAAAATACACATAGATTGAAACCTATAAAAAATATAGATTTGCACAAGTGTACACATAGTTGTACTCATCAATACACAAAGATTTACACTATAGTATACAAAAGATATATGTAGTAGTATAGATATGATTGCAAAACAATATACATAGATGCAAACAATAATGTACAATAGATGTACATGACAGTACACATAGGTGTATACACCAATATGTATATATTTTTACAATGGTACACATAGGTGAACATAATAGTACACAAAAATGTAGACAACACCACACAAAGATGTACACAATAATACACAAGAGATGTACACAACAATACTCGACATGTATGACTTGCTCAGAAGACTGGCGATCGATACAATTTGTAGGGTCTGTATGGGTGTTGACCTGGAGTGTCTCCATGAGTCACTTTTCGGGTGGAAATGTAGTCGATGTGCATGACTTACTGAGTTAGTTTCATTTTTAGGGTGCCTATATATGGGTATTGACCCCGAGAGTCTCCATGAGTCACTTTCTGGGTGGAAATGTAGTCGATGTGTATACTTGCTTAGAATACTGACGTTCCATACTGTTTGGAGGTTTCCAAGAGGTTTGAGGCCGCGGCGGGGATATGTACTAAGTGGGGTGGTTGTTGTACTTGCGGTGTGGAAGGTTAAGTTGATGTTGGTGCTTGAGTCAGAGAAGGTGCTTAAGGAGAAGATCATTAGGCTTCCTACCGTGGGTATCTTCTAATGGGAAACTCATTGATAGTAGCCCTATCTCCGTTCTGTTCAAGAATCTGTCTTCCTAGTCGTCTCATATACTATATAATATGCTATATATCTTCTAACTACTGAATTATACATTAAAGCACACTTGTGTGACGGTGGTGTACATGGCAGTCTGAAGTTGATATACACTATGCTTATCTAATACAAAAAATAAGGAAATCTGTTATTTTTTAGCTTCTACACGTTTGAGGAAAGACACATACAGACTTATATTCTCACCAAGATTGACGATTTACATATATTGTTTGAGCATTCAATATCAGATAAATTTCCGGTGGGGTGTAGCTCAGGCGGTGCGGCTCGCAAAGCCTCTGCGAGAGGTCACAGGTTTGACTCCTGACAATGCCCCAGAAGTGAATTTGTCGCAGCGTCGGCGGCCAACGATGCTACTATTTGGGAACCCATTCATGCGGCTGGGTGGGCCCCCGGGTTTACCCTTCCAGGGGGGTCACAAAGTGGCACTTTCTGTGGGAGGGTTCCTGGTCATAAAAAAAAAATATCAGATAAATTGTTTTGTTCTCTACAAACAGGACAAAAAATTATTGAATGGAAAATTATATGGCTGTTGGAAAATTGGTGTTGTGCGACACACTGCCTCACTCTAAGCAACCCGGGTGGTGGTGGTGGTTTAAATTTGGGGGTGAGAGGGAGTATAAGAGAAGATGACTCTTCCACTTACCCCCACACATCTCATATGCCGCATAGGATGCAATTACACCTCATCGACCTATCTTTTATTTTTGTTGAGCTGGCCACTCACAATAGTTGCGAGCCCAAGGGAAAGTTCTAGTAGTTTTTTGTAGTAAATACGATATCAAATAGGCAGCCAAAATAAAAATTTTACTAACATATTTCAGATTACCTAATGGATCGTGTCAATAACTATGCAATGAAAATGATGGTTTCACGAAGATATACCTGGTCATGGAGCAAGTCCAACGAGAATCCTCGTTGATTTAGATGTGCTCTATGTCTAGAGCGGTATCTGTGCAGCTCCTGGTTGCAATGGGACTAGTCTGATTGCTCCTCCACAGATAAAAGACTCGAATATCATCATCTGCAGCAGCTCCTCTCGTAACAGACTACTGGCTGATGTCGTCCTCCTTAGTGACGAGTAAAGGCCACCTTATCTCTAGAGAAGGCGACACAAACCAACTAGAACTCTTGTCATCCTGCTAGAATGGACATAAAAGAGTTGTCCCTCCCATTGGTGTTCTAGTAACTGACCTTCTCTCCCACAACAATGACCCTCAATTGTTTCTCTCCCCTAGCTATTCCTCCCTAGTCATGTAGGACTTGTTTGAACTCTTTTGGTTACCACAACTAGAGAGGACAACAATGTTCATTGCAATCGATTCTTAATTATCTGTGTTGTACTATGGGAAGCCCCGAATACCCCTATATTTATAAGTAGAATTAGGATTAAGGTTCTTAGTCTATGCGGGAGTAAGGGACCAGAAGATTTTGAATTTTCACAACAATTCTGGAAACTTCACAGCCTACGATAGCTGAAACAGCCATCTAATAAACTCAAATGATCGTCTCGCACTGCAAAACGGTCGTTTTGTAGTTTCTCAGTTTTGTACATATGTTGGCAATTCAATTCAATTCTAATATACACAAGATCTGTGTGAGCTGCGTACATCTATCGTTTGGGAATCAAGCTCTCAATTGAGCATGTACTTGCTTAGTGTTTGTGTGGTTGGTGGCATTCTCATCCACATGAAGGCATATCTATTACGAATGTAGATTTATGTCGCCATTTACTTTAGTTTAGGTATGCATTGCTGGTGGTAGCTTCTCCGTCACATTAAATTATGCAACGAATGTCATATTTTTTAAAACGTCTAGCTGATGTGCCGCTCAACAAGTTGGTTAATTGCTTAAGGGAAAATGTTGGCACTTTCATCATTAACATGTTCTTGGGGATTTTTACTTGGTTGTATACACACGTATTCATGGTTTGATCAAATCCTAAAAAATACATTACTTGTTGTGTACATCAAATGACTAATATTGTGATTAATAATACGTATATGTTTACAAAACAATGCACATAGATGTACATAACATTATGCTAGAATGTATACCACAACACATATAGGTCTACACAACTATCCACATAGGTTTACAAAATAGTACATATAGGTGTACGTGACAATCAATATAATTTTACACACTAGTATGCATAGGTGTACCCAATAATTTAAAGATGTATACAACAATACACATATATTTATGTAATAGTAGACAAAGGTTCACGAAGTAGTAACATAGGTTTACACAATAGTACACATAGGTGTACAAAGAAGAGCTCATATATGTACACAATAGTAAGAAAGGTTTGCACAATAGTAGACAAAAATACATATAGGTTTATATAGTAGTACAAATAAGCATACACAATAGTATACACATATGTACACAATAATACACAAGAGATATACACAATAATACATATAGGTTTACAAATCATTAATGCAACTTAGGTTTACACAACAATTTCAAAAATATACACACAATACACATAGATGTACAAAATAATATACAAGATATTGTTGGGTTTTAGGAGAGACAGAGAAGGAAGCGGAAACAAAAAAAATTCTTCTCCCAAACCCAGAATAAAGGAATCGCGTCGACGTCTATACAATAGGAAGATGGTTTGTAGAGACGTACCTTGTCCCGAGGCTTGCTCCGTGACGTTACCTCGTGACTTGCACAATCTTCACCTCTGGTCTTAGACGGTGTCTGTGAAGCTCCTGGTCTCACCAGGACTATCAGGATTGACAACCATCCTCCGAGCGGAAGAAGTCTCCCGCCTCTGCAGTCGTCCATAAAGACTGTCTGGAACTCCGATCTCCTTATCGCACAAGGAATCAGAAGGAGTCACACCCTCCTGTCGGTGTACTAGTCACCAACACACTCTCCTGCAACCAGTTGCCTTTCTAAAGTTGTCTTTCCTTTGCTGTGCCTCCCTTACCGGGTATTACTTGCTCGGGCTCTCTCGGTTACCAAAACTAGAGAGAGCGACAACTTTGCAGAGCAATTGGTGTTCTGAGTTGTACTTTGAGAAGCCCTCATTACCCATATATATATAGGAGGGTCATGGGACATGGTTCTCTACCCCGGGCAATGCGGGACAAAACAAGAGTATATGGGTTTGAGATTTTCCACAAAACAACTAACTGCATCACCTGAACCGATTGTTTCAACCTTGAAACGGTCGGTTGGTGGTCTGAGCTGATCGGTTCACACCTGAACCGATCGTTTGGAACCCTTGAGCTGATCGGTTCATCACATGAGCTGATCGGTTCTTGGTCCTGGTCCAACTAAAATTGAATTTTAAATTTGTTTCTGACTAATCAAATATTAATTCTTGTCCAAATTGAATTTGTACAAGTGAAACAACTTGTATTTGCAAAATTGAGTTTCCAAACAATCTCCGTTGGTCACATGAGCCGAATGGTTCAACAATTGAGCTGATCGGTTCACCAACCTGAGTCGATCGGTTCATCTCATGAGCCGATCGGTTGGAACTGCAAATTGTGCAAAATTAGTCAATCGTAGTTTCAATCAATCTAATACTCTAATCAATTGGTCCAACACCTTGAACACTATGATTTTGAGCTATCAATCAAATGAGTGTTTAATTGAACTACTGAACTCCTTTAGTAATCAATCTAAACATCATTTGTAGAAAAACTCATTTTCCAGGTTAAATCCTATGTGTGTGACCCTACAGGTCCATTTCACGTTGGCAGTGAAAGTCCATAACACTTATGACTTCACAAGAAAAGAACTGGGCCTAGTCGCACATTAGGGCTACCCAAGTGAAATAGAAAGTTGGAGAACAACTTTCAATCCTACAATCTGTGAATGGTGTTACAGTGAATGTATAATTCCTTTGTCACTAATGTCCTGAATGAACTCAAGGCATGGTACAATCATCCTTTCAACGTTCATCCATTTCCTTGATCTCAGAGCAGACTGGGTGAGATGTGTGCGACATCAATATCACATATTGATTCACACATGCATACACATGCCTTTCTCAATCCTACTCATCAAGTGGCCATGGACATCAAAATCCCTTAGGAGGGACAAATCACAAATATATCACTCACCCCTCAAAATCCCCATGTGTCAAAGTCACCCAATCATCACCTTTATAACAACCCATGTTTCAGGACTGCGTTTGATGATGTCAAAGTGTACCCAATGACATGTGTTGAGTGTAGTGATTTTAGGTCGAAGAATCACATTCACCACCATCACTGTGAGAGCTGACTATGACTACCAAATCATGGTTTCATGTATCACTCTCACGGTGGATCTGTTCGGTACACTTGTTCTCTAACAAGTATCTATGTGCTTGGTTTGATATCACTATATCATGACTAATGAGATTCTGTCATCAACCAACACACAATCTAGTCTTTAGTGTTATTGATGTCTATGGTTATTTCCACAATAACAACCGAATTGGGACCAAACCAGAATGTATACTCTTAACATCCGTATGATCTCATTGTTTAGGTCCTGAACCTAAAAGCATATGTTATTGAGTAAACAATTCTTTAGACATCTATCATGTTACAATATCATCTCAGAAACAATTAAAACATATAGATTGGAATTTGCCTTTATTATTATTCAAATCATTTACAAAGTATCCCATTACAATCATCACATGACTTGCTCTATGGGCATACATACCAATAGACTCCCATTGCACTTAGAGCTAGTCACCTAGGAACCTCAGTCCTTGTGACCTAGCATGACCATCAAGCTTCTGCTGAGAAAGGGCCTTAGTCAGTGGATCAGCTATGTTGTCTTTAGTTGGTACTTTGCAAATCTTCACATCTCGTCGCTGTATGATATCTTGTATGAGATGGAAGCACCGCAGTATGTGCTTAGACCGCTGATGTGATCTGGGCTCCTTAGCTTGAGCAATAGATCCATCATTGTCACAATAAATCTCAATTGCATCACAGCTACTGGGAATTACACCAAGTTCAGAGATGAACTTCCTGATCCTCACAACTTCCTTTGTTGCATGCGAAGCAGCAATATACTCGGCCTCTGTAGTAGAATCGACAACTGTTTCTTAATTGGAACTTTTCCATCTCACAACTCCATTGTTTAAGCAAAACACAAATCCTGATTGTGATTAGTAATCATCTTTTTCGGTTTGGAAGCTCGCATCGGTGTAACCCTGTACAACCAGTTCTTCCTCGCTGCCATATACAAGGAACTAATCCTTAGTCCTTTGCAAGTACTTGAGGATGTTCTTTACGGCTGTCCAGTGAGCATCCCCGGGATCTGACTGGTACCTGCTCGTCATGCTGAGGGCATACGAGACATTTGGGCATGTGCACAACATAGCGTACATGATGGATCCAATGGCTGATGCATATGGGATCCCATTCATACGTTCCCTCTCTTCACAAGATTGGGGACATTGAGCTCTATAGACAGTGAGTCCATGTAGCATGGGGATGTTGCCTCTCTTTGAGTTCTCCATGTTGAACCGCTTCAGCACTTTGTCAATGTTCGTTCTTTGACTTAGTCCAATAAGCCTTTTAGATCTATCTCTATAGATCTTAATTCCTAGAATATAGGATGCTTCTCCCAAGTCCTGCATTGAGAAAGTATTCCCAAGCCAAGTCTTTACCTTCTCTAAGACTGAGACATCATTCCCCATCAATAGTATGTCATCCACATACAATATGAGGAATGTGGTCGTGCTCTCACTAACCTTCTTGTACACACAAGGTTAATCTTCATTTTGAATAAATCCAAACACTTTGACTTCTTAATCAAATTGAAGATTCCAACTCCGAGATGCTTGCTTCAATCCATAGATTGACCTTTGTAGCTTACAAACTTTATTGGCATTCTTTAGATCTATAAAACCTTTAGGTTGGGTCATGTACACATCCTCATTTATATTCCCATTAAGGAATGCAGTTTTAACATCCATTCTCATAGTCATAGTAAGCCACAATAGCAAGCATAATCCAGATGGACTTAATAATGGTAACTGGAGAAAAGGTTTCGTCATAGTCAACACCTTGAATTTGTCGAAAACCCTTTGCAACCAATCTGCCTTTATAAGTTTGCACATTTCCATCCATGTCGGTCTTCTTCTTGAAGAGCCAATTGCACCCTATGGGTTTTACCCCTTCAGGTGGTTCCACCAAAGTCCATACTTCATTGGTGTACATGGATTCCATCTCAGATTTCATGGCCTCAAGCCATTTCTCAGAATCTGGTCCCTCCATAGCCTCTAGATAGGTAGTTGGATCATCATCTATGATCAACTCACCGCCTTCCTGAGTCACAAGGTATCCGAACCTCTCAGGTTCAAGGCATGTCCTATTAGATCTACGAGGTCCTTGTGTTACTTGAGGAGACTGATATTACACAACACCTTGTGAATCTCTATGTTCCACTTGTACATCTTCCGGTTCAATGTTTTCTTGTTTGGATTGAACCTCTTCAAGCTCTAATTTCCTCCCACTGTTTCCTCTAGAAATAAATTCCTTTTCTAGGAACACAACTTTCCTAGCAACAAACACTTTGTTGTTAGTAAGGTGGTATTAATAGTATCCCCTCATTTCCTTGGGGTATCCAACAAAATAACATTTATCAGACTTGGGTCCAAGCTTATCAGGAAACATTTTCCTGACGTAAGCCTCACAATCCCAAATCTTCATAAAAGACAAATTGGGACGCTTCCCGTGCCATATCTCATATGGTGTCTTTTGAACCAATTTAGATGGTACTTGGTTAAGTGTAAATGAAGCAGTTTCAAGAGCATGACCCTAGAAGAAAATCGAAAGATCAGAAAAACTCATCATTGATCAAACCATATCCAGTAAAGTGTGATTCCTTCTTTCATACACACTGTTATGCTATGGTGTTCCAGGCAAAGTCCATTGTGATACAATACCATGGGCTCGTAGAAGGTCCTCAAACTCCTGGATTAAGTATTGTCCACCTCGATCGGATCGAAGTGCTTTAATACTTTTACCAAGTTGGTTATGTACTTCATTCATGAAATCCTTGAACCTTTCAAGGGTTTCTGACTTACGTTTCATCGGGTACACATAGCCATACCTACTGAAGTCATCAGTGAAGGTAATGCAGTACTGACACCCATTTCTGGCATTAGTTCTAAAAGGCCCACATACATCAGTATGTATGAGTCCTAATAGATCACTAGCTCTCTGAGCTTTACCTGAAAAGGGGGTCTTGGTCATCTGCCCAACAAACAAGATTCACATGTCTCAATTTATTCATAATCAAAAGAGTCTAGATGACCATCTTTATGGAGTCTAGAAATGCATTTCTCATTTATGTGCCCTAGACGACAATGCCAAAGATATGTTTTGTTTGAGTTGTTCAGTTTTTTCCTTTTTGTGTTTACGTTGTATATACTTGTCTCTAGATCTATCAAGTATAGACCATAAGACATTGGGGCACTGCCATAAAAGATCCCATCTTTTGAAATGGAATACTTTCCATTCTTAATAAGAAATTCAAAGCCATCCTTATCCAAACAAGAGACATAAATGATATTCCTATTTATGGCAGGTACATAATAGAAGTTCTTCAACTCTATTATTAGATCACTAGGTAGAGTTCACTCATAGGTTCCTACGACACAAGAGACAACTCTTGCCCCATTGGCAACACGTAGTTCAACCTCACCTTTTCCCAAAGGCCTACTTCTCTTAAGACCATTCACATTTGAACAAATGTGAGATCCACATCCGGTATCCAGTACCCATGACAAAGAAGTAGTAAAGTTAATCTCTATCACATATACACAAAAAGTAGAGATCTCTATCTCTTGCTTCTTCTTCCATCGTTCCCTCCATCCTCTCCATGTTTTCAGCGCAGAAGATTCTGACATTGGTTTGGCGAGAGAACCCTTCTCTCCCTCAACTTTGTCCTTAGACTCTGTTCCATTGATCTCCATCAATGAACTATCAAACTTCTTAAGCACACATAGAGTGGACTCAAAGGCTACCAGTATATCTGGATTGTGCAGAGCACTTCTGACAATCCTCAACCAGTTATGGAATTTATTCTCAATTAATTTGCCCATTTTAAAAGATGATTATTTTCCATTATACAAGAGAAAATTGCATTTTTCAAAACTCCTTTTGATTTTATTTGATTTGAATAAAATTTTACAGTAGTTAATTAGGCCTTTAATTAATTACCGCTCCCATTATTTTGATTCAAATTGACAACCCTCACCATCAATTCGGAAGATTGCAGCATACAATATTCTAGTGGGTCAAGATCCTGAAATTGTCTGAGTCATGGACCAGCTAGGGCTGTCACCCACAACTTAGATCTTCCAGGTATGCAACTCTTGAAAATTGCATCATATATAACTCTTAAAAGATGTCATGCACAACTCCTTGCCATGATCACCTCCATGCCTCAAGGTGCTAGATCCTATCTAGGTCAGCTTGTTAAGTCCTACCCAAAGCCAACACGATGAACGCATACTGCTAGGGCAGACCCACATATCCATCCTTCATGCTTCCACGAGATAGACGGTGTACCATGCTAGGGCTTGCCCACACTTGGTCGATCAAGCTTTTCACGTGTGTCACATTTGGAAGGCATCTAAAACTTTAATATTTAATAAGGGATTTGGTTTTTATAGGTACATATACATATCCAATCACCACAATATAGTAAGTATCATATACATGCTATATCCCACAGAAAACATGCAAAACAATAAAAGAAATGATTATTGCCATCCTAATGTGATTCCTTCAGCCAAGAGGAATCACGGTCATCTAGGTCCACATCACATGCAACCTGTACAAGATGAACTCTGTGCTTTGCCTTTCTGGGTTTGATCAACTCATCTCCATGATTTATCGGCTCGCCATCAGGCTGGTCGGTTGGGTGCCACCAGCCGATCGACTGGCGCCTCCAGCCGATCGACTGGCGCCTACAGCCGATCGACTGGCACCTCTAGCCGATCAGTGCACTGGTCATCGTGCATCTCCTCAGGTCACTATCCGCTCATCTCTCTCCTCGAAGTGATCATCAAAAAGTCCACCGTTCTTTGACATAACAGGAAATAAAATTCTATCCTATTTTACATTTTAGAAAGGAAACCCCGAGTTACATTCGGGGGGAGCAAAGGTAGGAAAGAAATCTCGAGTTATCTCGAGTTACATCAGGAATAGGAGATAGGGAATCGGTGCGTAGACCGAGATGCAAGCAACTGCATACAACCAAGAACACACAAACATAGGGTTTATTGGCCATAACCATGCTATACATCCACCACAAAACTCGTTTAAGGGTGACGCGTATTGAGTGCATTCATATTGCATATCATATATGTATATTGAGATTTGTGGATTTAGGATTGAACATGCATAAAGCCAATTTTATTCGCATTGTATGCAATAAATAAAAGCGACAAACCAAAATTGATCATATTGATAATCCTAAAGCATAGAACAATTGATGTGGCTTTGATACCACTGTTGGGTTTTAGGGGAGACATAGAAGGCAGCGGAAACAAAAAAAATTCTTCTCCTAAACCCAGAATAAAGGAATCGCGTCAACATCTATACAATAGGAAGGATGGTTTGTAGAGGCGTACCTTGTCCCGAGGCTTGCTTGGAGATATTACCTTGCGACTTGTGCGGTCTTCACCTCCGGTCTTGGACGGTGTCTGTGCAGCTCCTGGTCTCACTAGGACTGTCGAGATTGACAACTATCCTCCGAGCGGCAGAAGTCTCCCGCCTCTGCAGTCGTCTACATGGACTGCCTGGAACTCCGATCTCCTTGTCCCATAAGGAATCGGAAGGAGTCACACCCTCCTATCAGTGTACTAGTCACTGACACACTCTCCTACAACCAGTTGAATTTCTATAGTTGTCTTTCCCTTGCTGTGCCTCCCTTATTGGGTAGCACTTGCTCGGCCTCTCTCGGTTACCAAAACTAGAGAGAACGACAACTTTGTAGAGCAACTGGTGTTCTGAGTTGTACTTTGAGAAGCATCCAATACCCCTATATATATAGGAGGGTCATGGGACATGGTTCTCTACCCCGGGTAATGCGGGACTAAACATGAGTAGAAGGGTTCGAGATTTTCCACAAAACAACCAACTACGTCACCTGAACCGATCGTTTCAACCTTAAAACAGTCAGTTGCTGGTCTGAGACGATCGGTTCACACTTGAACCAATCGTTTGGCACCCTTGAGCCGATCGGTTCATCACATGAGCCGATCGGTTCGTGGTCCTGGTCCAACTCAAATTGACTTTCATATTTATTTCTGATTAATCAAATATTAATCCTTGTCCAAATTGAATTTGTACAAGTAAAACAAATTGTATTTGCAAACTTGACTTTACAAACGATCTATGTTGGTCACATGAGCCAATCGATTCAACAATTGAGCCGATCGGTTAACCAACCTGAGCCGATCAGTTCATCTCATGATCCGATCGGTTGGAAGTGCAAATTTTGCAAAATCAGTCAATCACAGTTTCAATCAATCTGATACTCTAATCAATTGGTCCAACACCTTGGACACTATGATTTTGAGCTATCAATCAACTGAGTGTTTAATTGAGCTACTAAACTACTTTAGTAATCAATCTAAACATCATTTATGGAAAAACTCCTTTTCCAGTTTAAATCCTATGTGTGTGACCCTGCAGGTCCATTTCACGTTGGCAATGAAAGTCCATAACACTTATGACTTCACAAGAAAAGAACGGGGCCTAGTCACACATTAGGGCTACCCAAGTAAAATAGAAAGTTGGAGAACAACTTTCAATCCTACAATTTGTGAATGGTGTTACAGTGAATGTATTATTCCTTTATCACTAATGTCTTGAATGAACTCAAGGCATGGTACAATCATCCTTTCAACGTTCATCCATTTCCTTGATCTCAGAGCAGACTAGGTGAGATGTGTGCGACATCAATATCACATATTGATTCACACATGCATGTGCATGCCTTTCTCAATCCTACTCATCAAGTGGCCATGGACATCAAACTCCCTTAGGAGGGACAAATCCCATATCTATCAAAGCCCCATGTGTCAAAGTCACCCAATCATCACCTTTATAACAACCCATGTTTAAGGACTGTGTTTGATGATGTCAAAGTATACCCAATGACATGTGTTGAGTGTAGTGATTTCAGGTTGCAGAATCACATTCACCACCATCACTGTGAGAGATGACTGTGACTACCAAATCATGGTTCCATGTGTCACTCTCACAGTGGGTCTGTCCGTACACTTGTTCTCTAACAAGTACCTATGTGCTTGGTTTGATATCACTATATCATGACTAATGAGATTCTGTCATCAACCAACACACAATCTAGTCTTTAGTGTTATTTATGTCTATGATTATTTCCACATTAACAACCGACTAGGGACCAAACAAGAATGTATACTCTTAACATCCATATGATCTCATTTGTTTAGGTCCTGAACCTAAAAGCATACGTCATTGAGTAAACAATTCTTTAGAGATCTATCATGTTACATTATCATCTCAGAAAAATTTAAAACATATAGATCGGAAATTGCCTTTATTATTTTTCAAATCATTTACAAAGTGTCCCATTACAATAATCACATGACTTGCTCTATGGGCATACATACCAACAAATATGTTCACAATAGTACACAAAGATATAAACAAGATATGTATGCAATATAACACTTAGGCATACACAACAATATACTAAGATGCACACAAAAGTACACAAAAGATGTATACAATAATACACAGAGATTTACACAATAATAAACATAGGTTTATAGTACACATATGTGTACATCACTTTACACATAGATTTAGACAATAGTAAATATAGGTGTACACAATAATAAATATCAACATACATGACAATACACATAGAAATACATCACAATACAAAATGGTGTCCAGAATAGTACACAAGAGATGTACAAAACAATATACATAGATCTACACAAAGTAAACACAAGTTTACACAACAAAACACATAGGTGTACACAACCATACACATAGATGTATACAACAATACACATATATTGAAACCAACAAAAAATATAGATTTTCGCATGTGTACACATAGTTGTATACAAAATACACAAAGATGTAATGTAGTATACAAAAGATATATGTAGTAGTATAAATATAATTACCCAACAATAAACATAGATGTAAATAATATACAATAGATGTACATGACAGTACACATAGAACAATATGTATATATTTTCACAACGATACACATAGGTGAACGTAATAGTTCACAAAAATTTACACAATACCACACAAAGATGTACACAATAATACACCAGAGATGTACACAACGATACACAACATGTATGCCTTTCTTAGAAGATTGGATATCGATACCGTTTGTAGGGTCTTTATGGGTATCGACCTGGAGAGTCTCCATGAGTCGCTTTCTGGGAGGAAAGGTAGTCGACGTGCATGACTTGGTGAGAGGACTGACATTCGATTCCATTTGTAGGGTGTCTATGGGTGTTGATCCTGAGAGTCTCCATGAGTCACTTTCCAGGAGGAAATGTAGTCGATGTGTATACTTGCTCAGAAGACTGACATTCTATACCATTTGGATCTCACCTTTGAGCCACAATGAGGAATTCTGCTAAGTGGGACAACTATTGTACCTACATTGTGGAAGGTTAAGTTGATGTTGGGGCTTGAGTCAGAGAAAGTACTTAAGGAGAATGTCATTGGGCCTCCTGACTGATGAGTGCATACTCATCATGGAATTCAATTACCTTTTTGGAACAATTTCAAACTCTATTTCACACCTTCTCATCCTAATATGAATCATAATGTACAAAACTACTTAGCTAATTCAATAATCAAGGTTTTAACTAAATATCATTCATTTAATACAGGTTAATCAAGCAATTCCACTCTTGTGGTCCCAAGACCATTTGAATCCATGCGGTCTCAAGACCGTTTGGGTCCATATGGTCACAAGACCGTTTGCTGGAATACGTGAAGAATGAATGACGAAATCGGTCGCCAAAGAAAACCATGCGGTCCCAAGACCGTTTAGGTCCATGCGGTCCCAAGACCATTTGGGTCCATGCGCTCCTAAGACCGTTTGGGTCCATGCGGTCCAAAGACTGTTTGGGTTCATGCGGTCTCAAGACCGTTTGGGTTCATGCGGTCTCAAGACTGTTTGGATCCATGCGGTTTCCAAGACTGTTTTCCGCAAGTGCAAAGACCGATTGAAGAGCAGAAGCCGCGCGTTCACGCTGAGACCGAGACCAACCTCAAGATCGATCGACGCAAATCGTTTGACGCTAAAACGGTCTCCAAACCGTTTGGCACCAAACGGTCTCCAGACTGTTTGGAGAGGATATTTCCATCAATTTATCCAAACCGTTTGGGATCATATCTGATCCTATAAATAGACCCCCAGGGTCCTCATTTGGAGGCATCGGATCCGGACGCCGATAGGCAGCCAGAGCACAACTCCGATCAAGTTCCACTCCACCTACTGCTAGTGTTGCATCCAAGGAGGCCGAGAAGAGAAGGAAGACAGAGCAAGGAGTGCATCTTCTTCACCGGGCTGCGACCACTCTCTGCACCGAGCTCATGGCGAATCTCTCTTTCTCTCTCACCCTTCTTGTATCTCGCATCATGAGCGAGTAGTACCTTTTTGCTGGGGTGCGGGGACTAGCCCCACTGCCCATGCAAACCATGTTCTTTTGTTAAACTTTCCATGGCAATGTATATAAATCTTCATTTTGTCATTAATCGTTAAGCTCGTAGGTTGGTTATTTGCTTGTTTTCATCTTTGTGCTCCCTATGTTGGGAGAACTTCAATGCATGGGCTTGAACGTCGTTCATCAAGTTAGACTCCTTGACTAGAACTTCTGATAGGATTCCTTGAGGTCGTAAGTGTGTGATCTGTGAGGGGACGAGCCATCTAGCCTTCGGTGACGCTTCTGTGCGCCTGACGCCCGTATGGGGGGTTCACAACCTTAGTTGGATTTTTTATCTTCTTGTTAATTGTCGATGTTTACTCGTACTTTAATCGTCTGCGTGCTTATCAGTTAACACGGTTGACTCCTTGACGAGAACTTCCGATGGGATTCCTTGAGGTCGTAAGTGTATGATCCGTGAGGGGACGAGCCATCTAGCCTTCGGTGACGCTTCTGTGCACCTGACGCCCATATAGGGGGTTCACATCCTTAGTTGGATGTTGTATCTTCAGAGCCGTAAGACATGTGATTCGAATGGTGACGAGACATCTGATGCCTATGGTGATGCTTACGCGGACCTGATGCCCGTATGGGGGGTTCTGCAGCAGCTCTACTTGGAGTGTTATATCTTGCCTGGATTGTTTACAATGGAGTATGTTTGTGTGTGTAGCGGTTGTCAAACCCGGTACCAACCCAGCGATTCCATATCATTGATCTCAAACCATCTTTAATTCCGCTTTTACTTTCTTGCAATTAGTTTAAACAACCCCAAATCAACCAATCGTTCTAAATATTAGTTTTACTTGAGCTAGATCCAGCTGGCAAGGATTCTTAAAAATGTTGTCCTTTGGGTTCGATCCTCAACTATACTGGGATAAGACTCGTCCGCTTGCAGGTGGTATTATTGCACTTGATTTTGGTAAAAACTCGGGGATTTCAGGCCCGGGTGAATTTGTTAGTGCATTCAATATCCAAGTCAAATTCTGGCGCTGTTGCCGGGGACAACAGAATCAGTCAGTCTAATCTAGTTCTTTTAAGACTAATCTAGGATTTTTCTTTTTCTTTTGAAACAATAGCTTATCTACTTGAATTTGACTCTACCTTGTGGATCTCACTTTCAAAGTCTTTCCAATTTTCAGGTGCTACTCAACGCATAGTGCATGCACCGTTCGGACAATCCCAAACTTACCGCGAGCTTTGATCCTAAAATAGATAGAACCTTCCATCGTCAGATCAGAGAGAATCAAGCAAGGATGGCGCAAGAAGAAGTAGCCCGAAGAGTGGCTCAAGACATCAATGCGCAGAGAGAGAGAGGCTCATGCAAGAAGCCAGAGCTACAGTTCAACAAGAGATCTTAGCAGCACAAGAAGTAGCACAAGCAGCAGAACTATAGAAAGATCTTAGAGAGTTCTCAATCCCAAAAGTTGCAAATGTGTATCATCCAGCACAGCCTCCTCCCATCGAAGCTGCCAATTTTGAGATTAGGGCACATTGGATCACATTGCTTCAAAACAACCCGTTCTATGGCAAACAAGCGGAGGACAACCAAGGACATCTCCTGAGATTCATTGACTTATGTGCTATGACAAAGCAAAATGGAGTCTCCAATGATGCCATTCGACTCCGTCTCTTCAAGTATTCCCTTGCTGATAGAGCCATCAGTTGGTACAATTCATTGAAAAGTAAAGTTCCCATCACCACTTGGGAGCAACTCCAAAATGCATTTTTGGAAAAGTTCTACCCTCCATCTCGTACATGTAAAATTAGGGGATGAATAACCAATTTCAATCAAGTCCCCAGAGAAACTCTCGCTGAAGCATGGGATAGGTACAATGAGCTCCTACGCAAATGCCCACACCACGGAATCCCTAAGAATCAACTCATACAAATCTTCTATAGGGGTGTGGAGGATGATGTCAAGATGTTTCTAGATTCCTCATCTGGAGGAAACTTCATGCGACAGAGTTATGACAACACATGGAGAGTCGTCACCCTAGGAGCAGAAAATCAAGCCAATTGGGGCAAATCTGTAGGTAAAGGAGTCTTGAAGGTGGCTTTGGCTGAAGCTATTCCAGAATACATGTCTATCGCTGAAACCTTGAAGGTCTTAGTTTCCAAGCAAGATCATATAGAATCATCTCTAGCTGCTATTGGAAGAGGACATTCACCCACTAGGCAACAAGAACAGGTCAAGTCCACTTCTATGTTTTGTGAAATATGCAAAAGCACGGATCATTCCACTCTATCATGCAATGTTCTCTACGACGTTGTTCTAAGCAATGGTTGTGGACAAGGAGATAATTTCCAGATGGAAAATCTAAATGCTATCAGTACCATCCCTGGGCAGAACTATTCCAATCCGAATCAAAATAGGAATCACCCAGGCAATATGGAAACCCTTCAGGAGCTATAAACTCGCATCAATTTGGTCCCAACAATCAATCAAGAGGCCCACCAGGATTCCATTATAACTAACAAAAGAGCTTTGGGAATCAAGGAAACTTCAAAGGAAACTTTCAGAATAGGAACTACAATAACTATCAGAACAACTCTTAGTATCAAAACATGAATCAACAACAAGGACAAGAAGGATCCATCCCTTCTGATGACAAGCTATCGGCCATTGAAAAGATGTTACAAACTCAGCAAACTATGATAGCTAACCAACAGGCCCAACAGAAAGCCATTGAAACTCAACTGGTCCAACTTGCAGCTAGCATAAAGCCACCGACTGGAGTCTTTTCCGGCCAACCTGAGAACAACCCCAAACATCCTGAACAGTTGAAGGTTGTTACAACAAGATCAGGAAAAGATTATTCAGATCCTCCAGTAAAGACATCGATGGTTATTACTGACGAAGATGAACCTGTGATTGTCCAAGCCTCGACAACACTGGAGTCACAACCAAAGGAAGATAAGACTGATAAGGGAAGTCCCGAGAAAACTGTTGATGAAGAAACTAAAGCACCAGAGCCTGATATTCCTGTATACAAGCCTCGTATACCCTTCCCATCCCGCCTAAGGCAAATCAAGCTCGATACTAGATTCAATAAGTTCAAGGAGGCTATGAAGAAACTCCATGTTGATATTCCCTTCTTGGACGCTCTTGCTGAGATACCATCCTAGACTATGTATTTGAAGTCGCTCCTCACCAGAAAGTACATAACTGAAGAGTACAAAATAGTAAAACTGGCTACAACTACATCAGACATCATATTGAGCAAGATGCCAAAGAAACAAAAAGAGCCAGGATCCTCTGGAATTTCATGTCACATTGGTGATTCGTCATGCAAGAAAGGATTGGCACATTAGGAAAAGATTATTCAGATCCTCCAGTAAAGACATCGATGGTTATTACTGACGAAGATGAACCTGTGATTGTCCAAGCCTCGACAACACTGGAGTCACAACCAAAGGAAGATAAGACTGATAAGGGAAGTCCCGAGAAAACTGTTGATGAAGAAACTAAAGCACCAGAGCCAGATATTCCTGTATACAAGCCTCGTATACCCTTCCCATCCCGCCTAAGGCAAATCAAGCTCGATACTAGATTCAATAAGTTCAAGGAGGCTATGAAGAAACTCCATGTTGATATTCCCTTCTTGGACGCTCTCGCTAAGATACCATCCTAGACTATGTATTTGAAGTCGCTCCTCACCAGAAAGTACATAACTGAAGAGTACAAAACAGTAAAATTGGCTACAACTACATCAGACATCATATTGAGCAAGATGCCAAAGAAACAAAAAGAGCCAGGATCCTCTGGAATTTCATGTCACATTGGTGATTCGTCATGCAAGAAAGGATTGGTAGATCTTGGTGCAAGCATCTCTATTATGCCATTCAGCCTGTGCAAACGATTAAGGTTTGCAGAATTGCTTCCTACTTCTATGACTATTCAACTCACAGACAATTCGATAAAAAGATCGTTAGGAATTCTCAAAGATATCCTGGTTAAAGTGGGGAAGCACACATATGTTCCATGTGACTTTGTCATTATGGATATAAAAGAAGATACCAGATATCCTCTCATCTTCGGTCGACCATTCCTCACCACTGCAAGAGCCATAATTGATGTTGAAGCCGATACCTTACTGCTAAGATTAGGCAAGGAGACCCTAGAATTCAAAGTTTTCAAAAGTATGAGAAGACCAAGTATACAGGAAGAAGTCTATCTGATTGATTGCGTTGAGCAAATGTCACAACTGAACCAAGAGTATTACGAATCGTACAATCCCTTGGAAACTGATCTATCTGACCTATCAATCAATGAACCAATCGACAAACGAGAATCCCTCGACTCTGCTGAAGAAGATGTTGAAGCAACTTATGAAGTTCTCAAAGCTACCGAAAATACAGAAGAAACAAGCAAAAAACCAGAGGCTCCCGAAATGAAACCCCTACTTGAAGGACTGAAGTACATGTTTTTAGACGATCTCAAAGTTTGTCCCGTCATTATAAATTCCGATTTAACAACTGAACAAGAAGTGAAACTTTTGGAGGAATTAAGGGAAAGATAGAAAGCCATCAGCAATAAAATGAGTGACCTCACAGGGGTCAGTCAAGCTCTATGTATGCATGAGATCCCTATGATGGAAGATCACCAGCTGACCATCGAACATCAATGAAAGTTGAATCCCAATATGAAGGAAGTAGTCCGTTGCGAGATCATTAAACTTCTCACAGCTGGAATAATCTATCCGATATCAGATTCGCCATGGGTAAGCTCAATACATGTTGTCCCGAAGAAAGGTGGAACGACTGTTATACAAAATTAAAACAACGAACTCATCCCCACTCGAACAGTCACAGGGTGGAGGATGTGTATAGATTATAGAAAATTAAACAAGGTGACTCGAAAAGATCATTTTCCTATGTCCTTCCTCGATCAAGTCTTAGAAAGGTTGGCTCACCAAGAATATTTATGTTATCTTGATGGTTACTCTGGATTCTATTAGATTCCCATACATCCATATGATCAAGAAAAAACGACCTTCACTTGTCCTTTCAGAACATAGGCGTTTAAAAGAATGTCGTTTGGTCTCTATAATGCACCCACAACTTTTCAACGTTGCATGGTTGCCATTTTTGCAGGTCTTACTGAAACTATTATGGAGGTGTTCATGGATGATAATTCTGTATACAGAGACTCATTTGATTCATGCCTAAAGCACCTCTCCCTGGTCCTCAAACGTTGCGAAGAAGCACATCTTGTGCTAAATTGGGAAAAATGCCACTTCATGGTGACAGAAGGCATTGTCCTGGGCCATATGGTTAGCAACAGAGGGATTGAAGTAGATAATGCAAAGATGGAAGTGATCTCTAAATTGGCTATTCCCATGAATTTAAAAAAAGTTTGCGCCTTCCTTGGTCATGTCGAATTCTATAGAAGATTCATAAAGGATTTTTACAAGATAACTAAGACAATGACGAACCTGCTACTAAAGGATTCTGATTTCAATTTTAATGAAGAATGTGTCAAAAGCTTCAACACACAGAAGAAGGCACTTACAACAACCCCCATCATTAGAGCTCTTGATTGGGATCATCCTTTTGAAATTATGTGCGATGCTAGTGATTACGCGGTGGGTGCCATTTTAGGGAAATGTATAGAAAAGTAACATTATGTGATCTATTATGCATCGAAAACCCTCGACGAAGCTCAGAGGAATTATGCTACTACTGAGAAAGAACTTCTAGCAGTCATATATTCCTTCGACAAGTTCAGGTCATACCTTATCGGTTCGAAAGTCATTGTCTACACAGACCATGCCGCTATTCGTTACCTTCTGGGAAAGAAAGATGCAAAACCAAGGCTGATAAGATGGATCCTCTTACTACAAGAATTTGATTTAGAGATAAGAGATAAAAAAGCGACATAAAATGTTGTAGCAGATCACCTGAGTCACATCCACACTCTGGACGCTGAGAAGATTCCGATCAGTGACTCCCTACCAGACGATCAGCTAATGAGGGTCTCGGAAGTTATACCATGGTATTCAGATTTCGTAAATTACCTTGCTGCTGGAGTTGTCCATCCTCAATGCACCGGGAATGCACTGAAGAAGTTCATGCATGATGTGAAGCATTATCACTGGGATGAACCATATCTTTTTAAACTTTGTGCTGATGGTTTGTATAGACGTTGTATCGCCGAAGAAGAAGCTCAATCTATTCTGGAATAATGTCACTCAAGACCTGTGTGTGGGCACATGAGCTCTAAAAAGACTGCTCTAAAGGTTTTGCAGTGCAGATTCTTCTGGCCAACCATATCCAAAGATTGTTATGATTTTGTCCTATCATGTGACAAATGTCAAAGGTCAGTCAATATAACAAAGAGAGACGAGATGCCACTGAAACTATGGCAAGAAGTCGAGCTATTCGATGTTTGGGGGGTGGACTACATGGGTCCATTCCCATCTTCTAATGGATTTTCATACATCCTAGTGGCGGTGGACTACGTCTCAAAATGGGTTGAAGATATACCTATCGTCACTAGTGATTCAAAACCCATCATCAAATTATTCAAAGATGTTATCTTTCCCCAGTTTGGAGTGCCACGAATCGTGATATCTGACGGAGGTTCCCACTTTATTGAGAGAAGCTTTGAAGATCTACTGAAAAAGTATGAAGTCTCACACAAGGTAGCTTCACCTTATCATCCACAAATAAGTGGACAGGTAGAGGTCTCTAACCGACAATTAAAGGCTATTCTCGAGAAAACCATTGGACGTAATCAAAAAGATTGGTTGACAAAAATCAACGACGCCGTATGGGCCTATCGTACTTCTTCTAAAACTCCCCTTGGGACTACACCTTTTTGATTGATATATGGAAAGGCTTGCCACCTGCCAGTGGAACTAGAACACAAGGCATGATGGGCAATCAAACAATTGAACTTTGATATGAAAGAAGCGGGTCGAGCCAGGACTCTGCAACTCCACGAGCTGGATGAACTCAGAATGACAACCTATGAGAATGTACAAATCTACAAAAAACGTACAAAATTGTGGCATGATGGACATATGAAAAGAAAGGACATACAAGTGGGAGACCAGGTTCTGGTATTCAACTCAAAATTAAGGTTATTCCCAGGAAAACTCTACTCACGCTGGTCCGGACCATACATCATCAAAAGCATCTCTCCTCATGGCGCCTTCTCTTTATGGAGTGAAGAGTCAGGAGAATTCATAACCAATGGGCACCGCCTAAAGAGATATTTCACCGCGATAGACATAGGCACCAAAACAGTGCTGGAACTTTCAAATCCAAAAGACCCACCTTGAATCTAAAGGACTCAGTCGAGCCATCGACTTAAAACACAGGCGCTCGTCGGGAGGCAACCCGATCTATAACTCTGTTTTACTTTTCCTTTCCAAATTTTGTTTCACCTTATAGTTAACTTTTCCTTAAATAAAATTTCCCTTTTGAGATAATTTTTCTTTCAGATAAAAGATCGGAGTTGTGCTGATCAGAACACAATCACACTCGACGGTCATAACTGGTGTAACCTTTCCCCTCCATCTTGGATTTAGGGTTTGCTTGGGATGAGCAAATCTCTAAGTTTGGGGTGGAGGGTGGGTGGTACATACCTCACTTCCACATACACCCTCTTTTCATACTCAAGTTGTCTCTATCATAAATTTTTTTCAATATTTTCAAAATTTTTGAACAGATATTTGATGAATTTTTGACACTTGTTGATAAAATGTAACTCACTAATTTTCTATGCATCTTCAATCATAATATCCTCCTTATTCAAAGTAAATCCTCAAGAGGACTGATTTTTGAAACATGCCTTTGCCTGAAATCATCCTGTGAAGCTTATGATTCCTAACATCATAATACCTTTTACAAATATGATAAGTATCTATCAAACTGATAAGGATCAAACACGTCGTGCTTCCTAACTGACTAGTGGAACAATGGCTCGGAATCCCCACTGGATCCACATCAAGTCATTATTTGAGCAGAGTATGACAAAGAGAATAACCCAGTTTTGAATTGTAAATCAAGTTGCATGCTGATCTGAACTCTCTTCTACACTTCTTCTATCATCTTCGTAACCCTCCATCCATCAAAAGCACCAAAATAGCCGAATATGTGCCAAACCCTAAGTTCGGGGTGGCACGCCACTTCCCCCTTATCTGCTTCCTCCATACCCCTCGCAAAGGGGCGTACCACCAAAAATGCAATCTCGAGTCGAATAGAGGAGCGATCTACAAACAAAAGATGCCAGAGTTCACACAAAAAGAAATGCAATCTCGAGTCGAATAGTGGAGAGATTTGCACAAAAAAATGCAATAAATGAAATTGCAAAACAAATAAAAATCTCGAGTCGAATAGAGGAGAGATCTACTTCTTCTTTCGATACCACCTTTCACTACTTTTTCTACCTCGGGGCACAATGCATGCCCCCACCATCCCGAAATACACCAGTGTCAGATCAGATGCACACTTGTTGATTCTACGGGTATCTCTGGACTCTTATAAAACTCTTTGACATGCTTGTTGTTGGAAAAAGTGAGGAGAATGTGATGTTGGAAAATGAACTCTGGAACAAAGCTATGGTAATACGTGTTTAGTGGTCCCCGGAGGTTGAGATACCGATTCATACTGAGAAGAAAGAAAACATTCGTGATGTGAAGATGAAGCAATCACACAGATTTAAAGTATTTCATTGGGAAACAGTTTCAAATTTTATGTTACTCGAGGACGAGCAACGTTTAAGTTCAGGGTGTTTTGATGAGTGAATACTCATCATGGAATTCAATTAGCTTTTTGGAACAATTTCAACTCTATTTCACACCTTCTCATCCTAATATGAATCATAATGTACAAAACTACTTAGCTAATTAAATAATCAAGGTATTAACTAAATATCATTCATTTAATATAGGTTAATCAAGCAATTCCACTCTTGCGGTCCCAAGACCGTTTGAATCCATGCCGTCTCAAGGCCGTTTGGGTCCATACGGTCCCAAGACCGTTTGTTGGAATACGCGAAGAACGAATGATGAAATCAGTCGCCAAAGAAAACCATGCAGTCCCAAGACCATTTGGGTCCATGCGGTCCCTAGACCGTTTGGGTTCATGCGGTCTTAAGACCGTTTGGGTTCATGCGGTCTCAAGACCGTTTGGATCCATGCGGTTTCCAAGACCGTTTGCCGCAAGTGGAAAGACCGATTGAAGAGCAGAAGCCACACGTTCACGCCGAGACCGAGACCAACCTCAAGGTCGATCGACGCAAACCGTTTGACGCCGAAATGGTCTCCAAACCGTTTGGCACAAAACGATCTCCAAACCATTTGGCACCAAACGGTTTCCAGACCGTTTGGAGAGGATATTTCCAACAACTTATCCAAACCATTTGGGATCAGATCTGAGCCTATAAATAGACCCCCAGGGTCCTCATTTGGAGGCATCAGATCCGGACGCCGATAGGTTGCCAGAGCACAATTCCGATCAAGTTCCACTCAACCTACTGCTAGTGTTGCATCCAAGGAGGCCGAGAAGAGAAGGAAGATGGAGCAAGAAGCGCATCTTCTTATCCGGGCTGCGACCACTCTCTGCACTGAGCTCATGGCGGATCTCTCTTTCTCTCTCACCCTTCTTGTATCTCGCATCATGAGCGAGTAGTACATTTTAGCTGGGGTGCTGGGACTAGCCCCGCTGCCCATGCAAACCACGTTCTTTTGTTAAACTTTCCATGGCAATGTATATAACTCTTCATTTTGTCATTAATCGTTAAGCTCGTAGGTTGGTTATTTGCTTGTTTTCATCTTTGTGCTCCCTATGTTGCGAGAACTTCAATGCATGGGCTTGAACGTCATTTATCAAGTTAGACTCCTTGACGAGAACTTCTGATAGGATTCCTTGAGGTCGTAAGTGTGTGACCCGTGAGGGGACGAGCCATCTAGCCTTCGGTGACGCTTCTGTGCGCCTGACACCCGTATGGGGGGTTCACAGCCTTAGTTGGATTTTGTATCTTCTTGTTAATCGTCGATGTTTTCTCGTACTTTAATCGTCTACGTGCTTATCGATTAACACGGGTGACTCCTTGACGAGAACTTCCGATGGGATTCCTTGAGGTCGTAAGTGTATGATCCGCGAGGGGACGAGCCATCTAGCCTTCGGTGACGCTTCTGTGCGCCTGACGCCCGTATAGGGGGTTCACAGCCTTAGTTGGATGTTGTATCTTTAGAGCTGTAAGACACGTGATCCGGATGGTTACGAGACATCTGATGCCTATGGTGATGCTTATGCGGACCGGACGCCCGTATGGGGGGTTCTGTAGTAGCTCTACTTGGAGTGTTATATCTTTCCTGGATTGTTTACAATGGAGTATGTTTGTGTGTGTAGCGGTGGTCAACTCGGTACCATCCCAACGATTCCATATCATTGATCTCAAACCATCTTTAATTCCACTTTTACTTTCTTGCAATTAGTTTAAACAACCCCAAATCAACCAATCGTTTTAAATATTAGTTTTACTTGAGCTAGATCCAGCTGGCAAGGATTCTTAAAAATGTTGTCGTTTGGGTTCGATCCTCAACTATACTACGATAAGACTCGTCCGCTTGCGGGTGGTATTATTGCACTTGGTTTTGGTAAAAACTCGGGGATTTCAGCCCCGGGTGAATTTGTTAGTTCATTCAATATCCACGTCACTGACGTGGGTATCTTCTTACGGAAAAATCATTATCAGTATCCCTATGTTCATTTTGTTTAGGAATCTATCTACCTTTCCATCTCATATACTTTATGTATGGTATATATATTCTAGATACTGATCTACACATTTAACCACACTTATGTGTGGGTGGTGTACATGGTCGTTTAAAGTTGATATATGCTATGCTTATCTAATACAAACATATGGAAATCTACTATTTCTTAACTCTATACATTTGAGGAAAGGTTCATACAAACTTTTATTCTCACCAAGATTGATGGTTTACATATATTATTTGAACATTCAATATCAGATAAATTATTTAACTTTTTAAGAATAGGACCAAAAATTACTGAATGGAAAATTATATGGTTGTTGGAAAATTAGTGTTGTGCGACACACTGCCTCACTCTATGCAAGACAAGTGGTTGTGGTGGTATTGGGGTGAGAGGGAGTATAAGAGAAGATGACTCTTCCACTTATCCCACACATCCCTTATGCACATAGGATGCCGTTACACCTCATCAACCTTTATTTTATTTGTGCTGAGCTGGTCACTCGCAATAGTTGTGATCCCAATGGAAAGTTTGAGAATTTTTGTAGGGAAATACAACATCAGATAGGAAGCAAAAACATTAATTTGACTTACATATTTCACATTAAACTGCAGATCATGTCAATAAATGTGCAATGGAAAGGGTGATTTCATGAAGATATACCTAGTCCTGGAGAAAGTCCAACGACATTCCTCATCGATGTAGATGTGTACTCTTTCTTGGGAGGTGTCTATGCAGATCCTGATTACACTAGGACTTGTCTGATTGCTTCTCCATAGATAGGAGACTCGTACGTTGTTGTCTGTAGTATCTCCTCTTGTCAAGACTGCTGGCTGACGTCATCCTCCTTTATGATAGGAAAAGGCCACCTTGCCTCTAGTGAAGGCGACATGAACCAAGTAGAACTCATATCATCCTACTAGAACAGACATGAAGGAGTTGTCCCTCCCGTTGGTGTTCTAGTCACCAACCTACTCTCCCACAACAATGACCCTAAGTTATTTCTTTCCTGTAGCTATCCCTCCCTTATTAGGTAGGACTTGCTTGGGCTCTCTTGATTACCATAACTAGAGAGGATAAAAATTATCAAAGCAATGGATTCTCAATTGTTTGTGTTGTACTATAGGAAGCCCTCAATACCCCTCTATTTATAGGCAGGGTTAGGGTCATGGTTCTCAGTCTATGCGGGAGTGGAAAGGATGGAAGTTTACAAATTTTGATAATAATTCTAGAAACTTCACAACCTACGACATCCAAAATGGATGTCTAGAAAACCTAGATGATTGTCTGACATGTGAAGAATTGTATGTCATCTACACGAAATTTATAAGTAGGGATGTCATTTCCCATCAATAGTATGTCATCTACATACAATATAAGGAATACTACCATTTTCCCACTAACCTTCTTGTACACACACATTTCATCTTCATTTTGAACAAAGCCAAACTCTTTGACTATCTCATCAAAACAAAGGTTCAAGCTCCAAGACGCTTGCTTCAATCCATAGATTGAACTTTGTAGTTTTCGAACTTTGATTGCAAACTTTGGATTTATAAAACCCTTAGGTTGTGTCATATACACATCCTCAAAAAGATTCTCATAAAGGAATACGATTTTAACATCCATTTGCCAAATCTCATAGTCATGATAAGTTACAATAGCAAGCATGATCCTGATGGACTTAACTATGGCCACTGGAGAAAAGGTTTTTCCATAGTCAACACCTTGAACTTAGTCTAAAATCCTTTGCAACCAATCTTCCCTTAAAGGTTTGAACTTTTCCATCCATGTTAGTCTTCTTCTTGAAGACCCCTTTGCACCCTATGGTTTTACCCCTTCATGTGGATACACCAAAGTCCATACTTCTCAGATCTCATGGCCTCAAGCCATTTCTTAGACTCTGGTCCATCAATAACATCTTGATTGGATATTGGATCATCATCTATGACCAATTCAATTCCTTCTTGAGTCACAAGATATCCATGTATCTTAGGTTCACGGTGTGTCCTACTAGATCTATGAGTTCATGTGTTACTTGAGGAATTTGAAATTCCAAAAAAATTTGTGACTCTCTTTGTTCCTCTTATACATCTATCAGTTCAATGATCTCTTATTAGTCTCGAACCTCTTCAAGTTCTTTCTTCCCATTCATTTGGAAATAAATTCATTTTCTATAAATACAACCTCTCTAGCAACAAAAAATTTATTGTCAAATTTGGAATGAAAGTAATATCCTTTGGTCTCCTTAGGATACCCATCAAAATAACATTTATCAGACTTAGGGCCAATCTTCTTAGAAAACATGTTTCGAACATAAGCTTCACATCCATGAATCTTCATATAAGAAACATTGGGACGCTTCCCATACCATTTCTCATATGGTGTCTTTTGAACCAAATTAGATAGTACTCGGTTTAGTGTATATGTAGTGGTATCAAGAGGATACCCCCATAATGAGGTTGGAAGATAAAAAAAACTTATTATTGATCACACCATATCTAGAAATGTGTGATTCCTTCTTTCTGATACACCATTATGATGTGGTGTTCCAGGTGGAGTTCACTGGGATACAATCCCATGGTCTCTAAGAAGGTTCTCAGACTCTTGGTTTCAGTATTCTCCACCTTGATCAAAATTAAGTGTCTTAATACTTTTACCAAGTTGGTTCTGTACTTCATTCATGACCTCTCTAAACTTTTTAAGAGCTTCTGACTTTTGTTTCATCAGGTAAACACAACCATACCTAATAAAATCATCAGTAAAGGTAATGAAGTACTAATAACCACCTCTAGAAGTTATTCTAATAGGTTTGCAAATAGTAGTATGTATGAGTCCTAATAGATCACCATCCCTCTCATTGTTACTAGTGAAAGGGGTCTTAATTATCTTTCCAAACAAACAAAACTCACATGTCTCTATTGATTAGAAATCAAAAGAGTTCATATAACCATCTTTATGGAATCTAGATATGGGATTCTCATTTATGTTCCCTAAAAGACAATGCCAAAGGTATGTCTTGTTTGAGTCATTGATTGTTTGCCTTTTGGTAATTATGTTACAGACACTTGTCTCTAGATTTATCAAGTATAGACCATAAGACATTGGGGTGCTTCCATAAAAGATCCCATCTTTACTAAAAGAAGAACTTCCATTATTTATCAAAAACTTGAATTCATTCTTATCCACACAAGATATAAATACGATGTTCCTATTAATGGCATGCACACAACAGAAATTCTCTACCTCTACTACTAGCCCACTTGGCAGAGATAAATCATAGGTTAACTACGGTGGCCACAACTCCTGCACCATTTAAGATCCTTCACATTTAAGAAAATGTGTGATCCGCATCCTGTATCTGGTACCCATGATGAGGAAGTCTTAAAATTAACATCAATAACGTACATACAAGAAGTAGAGATCTCAATCCCTTGCTTCATCTTCCTTGGTTCTGTTGGTATGTATGCCCTGAGAGCCAATCGTGGGATGATTGATGGGATACATTAAGATTGATTTGATAAACATCTAAGGAGAGCTTCCAATTCTTTCTGGTTCAGTCATATGAGATAGTGATAGAATAGATTGAATGTCTAGAGAATGACAGTACTCAATGACGTATGCCTTCAGGTTCATGACCTGGACGATGAGATCATACGGATGCTAAGAGTTTTTGCATTCTTGTTATGTCCCTAGTCGGATGTCATTGTGGAAGGTAGATAGACAACAATGACACACAAGACTAGATTGTGGTGTTGGTTGATGACAGAATCTCATTAGTCATGATATAGAGATATCAAACCAAACACATAGGTACTTGTTAGAGAACAAGTTACCGGACAGACCCATCGTGAGTTTGACACATGGAACCATGAGATGGTAGTCACAGTCAGTACTCACAGTGATGGTGGTGAGTGTGATTCTTAGACCTGAAATCACTACACTCAACACATGTCGTTGGGCACACTTTGACATCATCAAACGCAGTCCTGAAACATGGGTTGTTATAAAGGTGATGATTGGGTGGCTTTGACACATGGGGCTTTTGAGGGGTGAGTGATAGATATGGGATTTGTCCCTCCTGAGGGAGTTTGATATCCATGGCCACTTGATGAGTAGGATTGAGAAAGGCGTGCACGCATGTGTGAATCAGTATGTAATACTGATGTCATACATATTGAAAAAAACACTAGAGGGGGGGTGAATAGAGTTTTTAAATATTTTAACAATTATTTAACTCAAACAACCAATCACAAGAATATTGGACAAGGGGACAAGGGTTTAGAGTGGTTCCTACCTTAGCAAATACTAAGGTAGTCAGTCCACTACCCAGTTTCTTACCCAACCGGGATTTGGAAAGAATTTAATTTTATTACCTCGCAAGGACTTTACATAAAATTAGAATTCTCTCCCTAAACCCTTCAAGCATCCTTCACCTTGAAGTAATTGCACCACCTTGAAGCAGCCTTCACCTAGAAGTAATTGCACCAACTTTGAAGCAGCCTTCCTCCTGAAGTAGCTTCCCGTTGCAATAACCTTCTTGAAGTAGCTTCCCGTTGCAATAGCCTTCTTGAAGTATCTTGAAGTCCACCTTCTCTTCCGAGAAGAACCTTCTCCAATCCGCAGCCTCCAACCCTAGGAGTAGCAAGGAGAATACAAAGAATAAAAAGAACAAGAAGGAAAATAGAAAGTACAACTTATCCTTTGAAGCACAAGGCTTGATTTGCCTATATCAAGCGTATTGATCTCCTAACGAATGAGTGTAGAAGTGTAAGTGTTTTGGAAAGGAGATGCTAGCCTATAGGACACGAAATAGGAGCAATGGGAATGAATAACCAATGTTGGAATTGATCTATTGCTCAAAACCGATTGCCAATGAGTATTCAATCTCAATTGTAGCACACGTGTATCTTGGGTAAGTTTAGGTGTCCTAAGGCATGTCCTATTTATAGAAATGACCTACAAGTGCTTAAGGACGTTCTAGACACATTCTAGGGGGTTCTTAGTGCTTAATTAGCCGTTATGTGTCCACTAATTGCATTTGTAACTGCTAGTTAATTGACCCTGAAAAGTGCAGACAGGACTTTTCTCGGTCGAATATTTGTCGACCGAGAGTCCTTCTCGGTCGAAGATTTGTCGACCGAGGGACCTCCTGGAGCAAGTGTTTACAACGTTCATTTCCAACTCCCAACCACTTTGTCTGCTGGGTCTAACGGCTAGTAGGGTCTATTCTCGATCGAAGATTTTGTCGACCGAGAGTTTCTCAGTCGAAGTTTTTGTCGACCGATATTTTCTCGATCGATGATTTGTCGACCGAGAATATTACTGACTCAATGTATTCATTTACTAAGTGTGTGTATCAATGTGCAATTGTGATACTATCTTGGGGAATGGCCTATCTAAGTGTTGTGAGTGGATAGGGAAGATCTAAACGCTTGATTTACATGATATCTAATTACTTGTACATTATATACTTGTACATTATATACTTGTACAAGCATTTACATTTGATTACAATCATGAAAATAAAGCAATTTTATCAAATTATTCTTCCAAGTCTTTGTTATCCACCACCTTATATGCTTGTTCCTGAAATACTCAAATAGCACGTTAAAACCACAAGAATGAAATGTTTGTCATTATCAAAACAAAAGGGATTAACATAATGTCCAATTTAGCCAACAATATCCCCCTTTTTGAAGATGACAAACATTTCCTAAATATAAAATAAGGAAATATAAATCATATGAGTTTCATACCTGAAGTTTACCTTTTGTAGCCATTCTTGTGTTTTGCAAGTGGATGCTGGCTGAGATATTATGAAACTCATTTTATTTTATGTATTTGATTTTATATTATTTCTCCCCCTTTGTCATTTCAAAAAGATATCCAAGTTTACTTTGTATTTCTCCCCCTTAATTTTATGCTATGCTCCCCCTTAAAGAGATATTCAATTTAAAGTCAAGGGATTAATATAAATGTAAGCCATTTATTTTCGAATTTAGCCATAATGTATCTCTAACCAAATACACGGGATGTTAAGCCCAAATTTGTTTAGAGAATTCCATTAAGAACAAGATATATGTCGTATTCATGAATTTTGTAGATTTCTGGTTTTCATAACAAAAATTACTTTCAAGAATACTAAGGTCATAACAAGCTTCAAAGTTTTGTAAACTTCTTAATCTTATAATCAAATTTGTTTTTGTGAGCTCCCCCTTAATCTTATAATTAAGACAATTTAAGGATTCTAAGGTCACAAATGATTTTTAAGATTTGATTTTGACCTTTTATTAAAGCTCCATGTTTTCAATATGATAAACTCATTTTGAGTCAAGATACTAAGATTAAATGCATTAAAGATGTACAAATAAGCATTTTGTCAAGCTTATTTTAGGTCGACCTTGACTTCGACCATAGCACCCCTTGGTCAAATTTTATTTTAACCAAGAGGCAAAAATTGCAGATTTCCAATTTAAGCACTCATATGTGAAGTTCTTGATTAGATATCAATTTTGAAGTAGGTTTAGTGATACTCAATATGAAAACATCTTCTGAAAAATGAAAGCACGATTAGTATCTCAAGTCTTTTAAAGATGCCAATTGAGAAATTTTTATCGTATGTGTTGTAAGCATTTCTAAGAGACATATCATCATTGAATTATTTTGCTTGCCTATGTATCATCAAGGATCCATGCATACAATTATCATTATCTATTCGTGCTAACACAGCATCATCATGATGAAAATGATAATTCCATGATTGTAGTCACATGATTTCTATATGGGTAGACCAGAAAATACTTTAGGAAAAATCATGTGGATAATGATAAAACAGAAATTTCCTTTTTATTAAGCTAAGCATGATTTCAGTTTTGACTTAAATCATTTAGAGAATAAACCAAATTAATCTCATATAAGTTTTCAGGGATGATTTCCAAAATATATACAATCATTAATCACAAATAGATAGCAATTTGATCAATTACAAAAAGAATTCAGCAATTTTACAGCAGACTGGAAATCAGTGACATGCTCGGTCGACAATTTCTCGACCGAGGTTCACTCGGTCGACAGATTCTCGACCGACAAAATTTCTGGAATATTTTCAGAACTGTTAATTTATTCCAAGCAAAATAAGATTATGCAAGTTAGAGCTCGATTGTGTTGAGATATGACATTTGTATATCAAGAACCAGTTTAGGTCAAATCTCAACTAGTTAATTTTAAGCTACTAAGTTTTAGGACTCCAAGCTAAATCATCGTTCTTTTTCTTATATAGGCATGAAAATGAATAATGTCCAAGACGCATGCAATAATGACAACTAATAGAGTCAACTTCATTTCTCTTTCTAGGAATTGTGTTCCTAGGTACAAACATAATCTTAGTCTTGGATGCTTTAACTCTTTTGGTTTTATTTCTCCTTGGATCATATCCTAATCCTTTTCTTCCATTATAACTAGAGGAAATTTTCAGAATATTTTTAAGCATGTCATTTACTCTTAACTCATTTACATTTCTTTGTAACTTAGCAATATCATCCATCTTCTTGTTTATATCTTTCTTTGCTTGATCTAAATCAGATACTAGAGAGTTTCTTTCTTTGACAACCTCATCATAATCTAAATGTGAACATAGAACAGGTTGTTTCTGAAGATCATTCACTTGAGTTTGCAAGTTTAACTTTTCTAAGGAAAGAAGATTGCAATTAGCTTCTACCAATTTTAACTTAAGATCATAATCTTCATTTTCCTTTTTGAGATTTTCATTTTTGGATACAAGAGCAAGAAGTTTAACATTTAAATCATCATTTACTTTATTTGATTTCTTAAGTTTCTTCTTGCACTCAATATGTTTCTCATGAGTATCTTGAAGACTAGCAATTAGATCTTCTTTTGGTAGATCATAAAGACTTACCTCTTCTTCGTCTTCATTTGTTGTAGCAATGAGGCATTCTACTTCTTCTTTTTCATCATCACTATCATCACTTGAATCATCCCATGCAGCTTTATATGCTCTTTCTTTCTTTTTGTGAGATGATTTCTTCCCTTTCTTGAGTTTTGGACAATCACCTTTCATGTGTCCCTTTTTGCCACATTCAAAGCACCTGGAAGAAGAAACACTAGAAGTTTTATTAGTTTTAAAACTTTTATATTGCTTACCATTTACAATGAGAGTTTCTTCTTCACTATCATCTTCACTTGTGTCATGAGTGTCCTTGGTTGATGCTTTGAATGCAATGTCCTTCTTTTTGCCTTGTTGACGTTCACGTTCTCTTCTTTCTTCCTCTTCTAACGTTGCCTCATGAGCTTCTAGGTTGCCAATGAGTTGTTCCATCTTTAGTCGGGTGAGGTCATTTGCTTCTTTAATGGCCGTCACTTTGGGTTTGTATTTTGGAGGAAGTGATCTAAGAATCTTTGATACCTGATCTTCCTCAAGAACAACTTTACCTAAGGCATTTAAACCATTTACAATAGAAGATAATTTTGCATACATTTCACTAATAGATTCATTTGGATCCATACGGAAATGTTCAAACTTTTGTTTAAGAATACTAACTTTGGAATTCTTAACTTGAACTGTCCCTTCATAAGTTATAGAAAGTCTATGACATATTTCATAGGCTATTTCACAGTTTGATATTCTATTAAATTCTCCTACTGAAATTGAACAATAAAGAATACTTACAGCCTTTGCATTCATTTGAGCCGATTTTACCGTATTGGTGTCCCAAGATGCATATTCCATTTGAGGTAGCTCAGAAGGGGTTGACACCATTCTCCATAGATCCCAACTTATGCCTTGAAAGTAGAACTGCATCCTTCTCTTCCAATATGTGTAGTTTGTTCCATCAAACATTGGAGGCCTAGAAACAAATGTCCCTTCAAGGTTAAGGTTGTTGAGCACCCCGTCACCCATTCTTCAAGACCTTGTTAGGGTTCCTTGAAGCCTGCTCTGATACCAATTGAAAAAAACACTAGAGGGGGGGGGGTGAATAGAGTTTTTAAATATTTTAACAATTATTTAACTCAAACAACCAATCACAAGAATATTGGACAAGGGGACAAGGGTTTAGAGTGGTTCCTACCTTAGCAAATACTAAGGTAGTCAGTCCACTGCCCGGTTGCTTACCCAACCGGGTTTTGGAAAGAATTTAATTTTATTACCTCGCAAGGACTTTACATAAAATTACAATTCTCTCCCTAAACCCTTCAAGCAGCCTTCACCTTGAAGTAATTGCACCACCTTGAAGCAGCCTTCACCTAGAAGTAATTGCACCAACTTTGAAGCAGCCTTCCTCCTGAAGTAGCTTCCCGTTGCAATAGCCTTCTTGAAGTAGCTTCCCGTTGCAATAGCCTTCTTGAAGTAGCTTGAAGTCCACCTTCTCTTCCGAGAAGAACCTTCTCCAATCCGCAGCCTCCAACCCTAGGAGTAGCAAGGAGAATACAAAGAATAAAAAGAACAAGAAGGAAAATAGAAAGTACAACTTATCCTTTGAAGCACAAGGCTTGATTTGCCTATATCAAGCGTATTGATCTCCTAACCAATGAGTGTAGAAGTGTAAGTTTTGTGGAAAGGATATGCTAGCCTATAGGACACGAAATAGGAGCAATGGGAATGAATAGCCAATGTTGGAATTGCTCTATTGCTCAAAACAGATTGCCAATGAGTATTCAATCTCAATTGTAGCACAAGTGTAGCTTGGGTAAGTTTAGGTGTCCTAAGGCATGTCCTATTTATAGAAATGACCTACAAGTGCTTAAGGACGTTCTAGACACTTTCTAGGGGGTTCTATGTGCTTAACTATCCGTTATGTGTCCACTGATTGCATTTGTAACGACTAGTTAATTGACCCTGAAAAGTGCAGACATGACTTTTCTCGGTCGAAGATTTTTCGACCGAGGGACCTCCTGGAGCAAGTGTTTACAACGTTCATTTCCAACTCCCAACCACTTTGTCTGCTGGGTCTAACAGCTAGTAGGGTCTATTCTCGATCAAAGATTTTGTCGATCGAGAGTTTCTCAGTCGAAGTTTTTGTCGACTGATATTTTCTCGATCGACGATTTGTCGACCGAGAATATTACTGACTCAATGTATTCATTTACTAAGTGTGTGTATCAATGTGCAATTGTGATACTATCTTGGGGAATGGCCTATTTAAGTGTTGTGAGTGGATAGGGAAGATCTAAACGCTTGATTTACATGATATCTAATTACTTGTACATTATATACTTGTACAAGCATTTACATTTGATTACAATCATGAAAATAAAGCAATTTTATCAAATTATTCTTCCAAGTCTTTGTTATCCACCACCTTATATGCTTGTTCCTGAAATACTCAAATAGCACGTTAAAACCACAACAATGAAATGTTTGTCATTATCAAAACAAAAGGGATTAACATAATGTTCAATTTAGCCAACACATATCTCTTCCAGTCTACTCTGAGATCAAGAAAGTGAATGAACGTTGATAGGATGATTGTTCCATGCCTCGAGTTCATTCGGGATATCAGTGACAAAGGAATTATACACTCACTGTAACACCATTCACGGATTGTAGGATGAAAGTTGTTCTCCAACTTTCTACTTTCACTTGGGTAGCACTGATGTGTGACTAGGCACCGCTCTTTGCTTGTGAAGTCATAAGTGTTATGGACTTTCACTGCCAACGTGAAATGGACCTGCGGGGTCAAACACATAGGATTTAACCTGGAAGAGGAGTTTTGTCCACAAAGCAATGTTTAGATTGATTACTAAAGGAGTTTAGTAGTTCAATTAAACACTCAATCAGTCGATGGCTCAATATCGTATGGTTCAAGGTATTGGACGCATTGATTGGAGTATCGGATCGATTGAAATCGCATTTGACTGATTCTGCACAACCTGCACTCCCAACCGATCGGTTCATGTGATGAACCGGTCGGTTAAGGTTGCTGAACCGGTCGGCTCAATTGTTGAACCGATCGGCTCATGCACAGAGTGAAACGACTGGTTCAAGTGTTGAACTGCTCAGTTCAACTGGTGCAATCGAGCAACTTGGGAAAGTAGGATTGGTGAGAATTTTCCTTTCGTTTCAAATTGCCCAATTCGATTGGGAATAATATTGGTATTCGATACCAATTGGGAAAGAAACAAGGAAAGTCTTTTTGAGCCGGATTAGGACCATGAATCGATCGGTTCAGGGCACCAACCGATCGGTTGGGGTGCCCCAAAAGGTCGGCTCAGGTCCAACCGATCGGCTCAATGACTGAACCGATCAGTTCAGTAGTGAACCGATCAGTTCAGGTTGCGAGGCGATTGCTTTTTGTGGAAAATCCCGAACCCTTCTACTCCTGCTTTTAGTCCCGCATTGCCCGGGATGGAGAACCCTGTCCCATGACTCTCCTATATATAGGAGTATTTGGGGGCTTCTCATAGTACAGCTCAGTGCAACCAGTTGCTCTGCAAGTTGTCATTCTCTCTGGTTTTGGTAACCATGAGAGAGCCCGAGCAAGTGCTTCCCGCAAAAAGGGAGGTGCAGCAAGGGAAGGACAACTGCAGTTGCAACAGGAGGCAGGAGAGTGTGTTGGCGACTAGTACGTCAACAGGAGGGTGCGACTCCTTCCACTTCCTTGTAGGACAAGGAGTGTGGAGTTCCAGGTGGTCCGTGTGGACTACTACAGAGGCGGGAGGACACTTCTGCTTAGGAGGACAACTGTCATCTGACAGTCCGGTTCGAGTAGGAGTTGTCAGTCCCAGTGCGACCAGGAGCTGCACAGACGCCGTCAAAGTCCAGAGTTGAAGACCGCGCATTGCGCGAGGTATTGTTGCCGAGCAAGCCTCGGGACAAGGTATGATTCCACAAACCATCCTTTCCTATTACACAGACGTTGACACGTTTCCTCGGTATGGGTTGGGGGAGAAAGTTTTTTTGTTTCCGCTGCCTTCTCTGTCTCCCCTAAAACCCAACAGTGGTATCAGAGCCACGTCAACTGCTCTATATTTTAGGAATATCGATATGATCGGTTTTGGTTTGTCACCTTTATTTATTGCATACGATGCGAAAAATATTGGCTTTATGCATGTCCAATCCTAAATCCACAAATCCCTAATTACATATATCATATGTATTATTAATGCACTCGATACGCGTCGCCCTTAAACGAGTTTTGTGGTGGATGTGTGTAGCGTGATTATGACCTATAAACACCTATCTGTGATTGGTTGTGTGTGGTTGCTTGCATCTCGGTCTGCGCACCGATGTTCCCTCTCTTATTCCTGATGTAACTCGAAATAATTCGAGATTCTTTCCTACCTTTGCTCCCCCCGAATGTAACTCAGGGTTTCCCTTTTAAAGCAATGTAATAATAGGATAGATTTTATTTCCGATTATGTCAAAGACCGGCGGACATCAAGACGTCTTCTCAGACAGTCAGTTCAAGGAGTGAACCGATCGGTTGACCTTCCATACGGTCGGTTCAAGGAGTGAACCGATCGGTTGATGACCGGTTTGAGGAGTGAGACGAGTGGGTGGCGGACATGACGAGATGCACGATGACCAGGCAAACCGATCGGTTGGAGGAGCCAACCGATCGGCTGGTGGCACCCAGACGACCGGCTGGAGAGTACAGATCATTCATGTGATGAGTTGATATACTCGGATGGTAAGGCATAGATGTTCATCTTGTACAGGTTGCATGTGATGTTGACCTAGATGACCGTGATTCCTCTTGGCTCGAGGAATCACATTAGGATGGCCATAATCATCACTTTTTATTGTTTGTGCATGTTTTCTGTGGGATATAGCATGTATATGATACGTACTATGTATTGTGGTGATTGGATATGTATATGTATAAAAAAGCAAATCCCTCATTAAAATATTAAGTTTTAGATGCCTTCCAAATGTGACACATGTGAAAAGCTTGATCCACCAAGTGTGGGCACGCCCAAGTGTGGTGCACCGTCTATCTCATGGAAGCGTGAAGGATGAATGTGTGGGTCTGCCCAAGCAGGGTGCATATTCATCGTGTTTGCTTTGGGTCAGACTTAACAAGGTGACCTAGATAGGATCTAGCGCCTTGAGGCATGGAGATGATCATTGCAAGGAGTTGTATATGAAAACGTGATGCAATTGGCAAAAGTTGCCTACCAGAGAGATCTATGTTGTGGGTGACAGCCCTAGCTGGTCCATGGCTTAGAGGATTTCAGGATCTTGCCCACTAGAAGGTTGTACGCTGCAATCTTCCGAATTGATGGTGAGGGCTATCAATTTGATGTAAAATAGTGGGAGCGATAATTAATTAAAGGCCTAATTATATTGTCAAACTTTCAAATCAATCAAATAAGTCAAAAATGAGTTTTGGACTAAAATTTCATATTTTCCTTTTTGTAGTTCAAATGGTAACAAACAACAACAACTTTTCTTTACGATCGGTCCTTGACAAGGACAAGCTAAATGGGACGAACTTCCACGATTGGTATCGGACATTAAAAATTGTTCTCACTCAAGAGCGTAAGCTCTATGTCCTGGATACTCCAATTCCAGAGGAACATGCTCCGAATGCACCAAAGACAGAAAGGGATGCTTACAAGAAGCATTCTGATGATGCCATTGATGCAAAGTGCTTGATGCTATGTTCAATGAACCATGAGTTGCAGAGGCAACATGAGAACATGGGTGTCATAGAGATGATTCAGCATCTCAGGAACATGTATGAAGATCAGGCACGACAAGAGAGGTACAATGTTTCTAGGGCACTGTTCAAGTGCGTCATGACAGAAGGAGATCCATTTGGTCCTCACACACTCAAGATGATTGGGTATGTGGAGAACCTACAGAGACTGGGATTTCTACTGAGCCAAGAGTTGGCTACTGATGTGATACTGCAATCGTTGCCAGAATCTTACAGTCAATTTGTGCTGAACGACAACATGAACAACTTTGATAGGCCACTGTCAGAGTTGTTGGGCATGTTGAGGACAGCCGAGTTACAGATGAAGAAGGACAAGCCTAAGTCCGTGATGGTGATCATGAGCAAGAAAGGCAAGTCCAAGCGCAAGGGCAAGGGAAAAGATAAGAATGGTTCTGAAGCTAGCCAGGAGTCCAAGCCGTCTTCAGCTCTCAAGGCCAAGGGAGGCATGACCAAGAAAGGAAATTGCCACCATTATCAAAATCCAGGACGTTGGAAAAGGAATTGTCCTCTCTACCTGGAAGAACAAAAGAAGAAGGAGGCGACTGAAGCCTCTACTTGAAGGTGTCATGAAAGTAAACTTGTAACACTTTTGAGATATATGATATCAAGATGTAAAGTGTAAAGCATTCTTATTTGGGGCAAGTGTTGCCTTCATAGATAGGAGTACTTTAGTTTATTTTCAGCCTATAAGGCATGTAATACAGTTATGAACTGCTATTTCATACTTGCCAATAGATAGAAACACTTTATTTTTGCATATTGTATGACAATGATGGCAATCAATAAAGTTGTGTTTTCAATCTTAAAGATGTGATCTTTGTGGCAATGCCTTATTTATCTTGTGATATTTGATATGTACAAGATAAGGCGATACCTAAAAGTTATAGATAACTCAAACAATCTAATTAGCATTAATCATGAGAAATTCATTTCTAGTTTCCATGTGATGGATAAAACTAGACTCTTTTGGTTAGAGAACCAGTAAGGGACATGAATATCTTGGACATGATTGATCAATCTTCACTAATATAGTGGGAGAGTGATTATCCTATTAGGTATAATACATGTGATGTATTTACATATCTATTGGAATAAATGCTAATTCTTCAAATGGTGTTTAGAGAAATACCAATATGAATATCTTGAAGTGTTCAAGATTATCATAAATGAAGTACAAATTTGGTAAAGTATTAATTCTTGATGAGATCAATGAATGAAATACTTGGACCAAATGTTTGAGATCCTTCTGAGTGATTATGATAGTGTATCATAATAAACTCATGATTAAGGCATGGTGATGTCTGAATCAAGAAGGAATCATACTCTAAGGAGTTAGAGAATTATTATCAAATAACTAAATTCTTCTTAATAAATGAATACCCCACTCTAATAAAAGAAATTAAGAATCACAAGGGTTGTGAGTTCTTATATCTTTAACAGATACACCTCAATTATCTATGTGATCAGTTGTTCATGTGCTGAGTCAACTATCAAGATGAATATGAGGAACCAAATCTTGAGTTATGCTTTATGACCATTACATCCTAAATGACATCCATGTGAACCATAAGGTATGACCTTGATGGTAGCACTCATTGGATTATATCCATAAGTGCAAATGAGTCTTAAGTGTTAAGACACATGGATAACATTTTGAGAAGGATGATGCTTGTTGATTGCAACTTAATGACTAAGACATTTGGCATATGGATACTAAAGCCACATTCCTATGAGGAATAAAACCAGGATGTGTACGTGACACAACCTATAAGGTTTATGAATCCACTAATGCAAATGAAGTCTATAAGTTACAATGGACTAATCAATGTGATTGATTGAATACAAGCAACTCAAAATTGGATCTTTACTTTAATGATATAGTCAAAGGGTTTGACTGATATGTCAAAGATAAAGAAGGGATATGTGATTTAGTGGGAGCGTATTCACATTTCACATATTGATGTGAAATGGAATTGTTCTAAAATGGAAATCCAAAAGTGGAAATTATCTTTAAGGAAGATAGAGATGTTTCCTATATGATAGGAATAGAGATCTATAGAGATAGTTCTCGAAAATCTCTTGACCTGGAAAGAGAAAGCATACATTGGCAATTTGTACTTAAGTGTTCAGTATGCACAAATTGAGTGGGAGAAAACTTGTCCATGTTACATGGAGTTAGTATCCCAAGGCCAAGTGTCCAATTCTTATGAAGAATGTGAACACTAAGAATAGATATGGATCTATCATGTATGTAATCATCCCATTATCTTGCATGTATGACATGGCAAGAATGAAATGCATTCATCATCTTGTATGTAGGACATGGAAATATGATGTGCTCATCCTGATAACTCGTATGTAGGACATGACGAGTGGATGTCTGTCTGCTTCCAGTAAGGGTTACTGGAATACCATAAGAACTTGATAAGTACTTGGGAAGTACTAGTTCTATGGAGATAAGGAAGAGTTCGATGTAAAGAGTTACATTGATGCGAACTTCCAGAAGGATAGAAAATCAATCGCAAAATATACATAAGATGTATAAAATTGAAAGTTTGTTGATAATTGGAAGTGTTCCAATAATGTCATTTAAAAGGGAAATGCCGAGTATCTATGTGTTAGTGAACAGCAATGGATACTATATGGATCTGAAAGTTCATGAGATGAACTTGTATTCCACTCATTGATGACAAGTCTGGAATCCTTGATCATGCAATGTGGCTAAAGGTTAGCAAAGGAATACTAGATCGCATATTACAACAACTCCATCTCATACGTGTGACGCACATCGAAGAGATGAGAGACATGCAATTTGTACAGAATTTGGCAAGGTGTTGCCATTACTCACTATAATGGCACTAGAGCATAGTAACATGTGGGACATGTTTAAAGATCACTATGAATATGATTCAAAAGTGATTGGCTCGCAGTGCAAGTGGGAGTCTGTTGGTATGTATGCCCTGAGAGCCAATCATGGGATGATTGATGGGATACATTAAGATTGATTTGATAAACATCAAAGGCAAGCTTCCAATTCTTTCTGGTTCAGTCATATGAGATAGTGATAGAACAGATTGAATGTCTAGAGAATGACAGTACTCAATGACGTATGCCTTCAGGTTCATGACCTGGTCGATGGGATCATACGGATGCTAAGAGTTTGTACATTCTTGTTATGTCCCTAGTCGGATGTCATTATGGAAGGTAGATAGATAGCAATGACACACAAGACTAGATTGTGGTGTTGGTTGATGACAGAATCTCATTAGTCATGATATAGAGATATCAAACCAAACACATAGGTACTTGTTAGAGAACAAGTTACCGAACAGACCCACCGTCAGTATGACACATGGAACCATGAGATGGTAGTCACAGTCAGTACTCACAGTGATGGTGGTGAGTGTGATTCTTAGACCTGAAATCACTACACTCAACACATGTCGTTGGGCACACTTTGACATCATCAAACGCAGTCCTGAAACATGGGTTACTATAAAGGTGATGATTGGGTGGCTTTGACACATGGGGCTTTTGAGGGGTGAGTGATAGATATGGGATTTGTCCCTCCTGAGGGAGTTTGATATCCATGGCCACTTGATGAGTAGGATTGAGAAAGGCGTGCACACATGTGTGAATCAGTATGTAATACTGATGTCATACATATCTCTTCCAGTCTACTCTGAGATCAAGAAAGTGAATGAACGTTGACAGGATGACTGTTCCATGCCTCGAGTTCATTCGCGATATCAGTGACAAAGGAATTATACACTCGTTGTAACACCATTCACGGATTGTAGGATGAATGTTGTTCTCCAACTTTCTACTTGCACTTGGGTAGCACTGATGTGTGACTAGGCACCGCTCTTTACTTGTGAAGTCATAAGTGTTATGGACTTTCACTGCCAACGTGAAATGGACCTGTAGGGTCACACACATAGGATTTAACCTGGAAGAGGAGTTTTTTCCACAAAGCAATGTTTAGATTGATTACTAAAGGAGTTTAGTAGTTCAATTAAACACTCAATCAGTCGATGGCTCAATATCATATGGTTGAAGGTGTTGGATGCATTGATTGGAGTATCGGATTGATTGAAATCGCATTTGACTGATTTTGCACAACCTGCACTCCCAACCGATTGGTTCATGTGATGAACCGGTCGGCTGAGGTTGCTGAACCGGTCGGCTCAGTTGTTGAACCGATCGGCTCATGCACAGAGTGAAACGACCGGTTCAAGTGTTGAACCGCTCGATTCAAGTGTTGAACCGCTCGGTTCAACTGGTGCAATCGAGCAACTTGGGAAAGTAGGATTGGTGAGAATTTTCCTTTCGTTTCAAATTTCCCAATTCGATTGGGAATAATATTGGTATTCGATACCAATTGGGAAATAAACAAGGAAAGTCTTTTTGAGCCGGATTAGGACCATGAACTGATCGGTTCAGGGCACCAACTGATCGGTTGGGGTGCCCCAAAAGGTCAGCTCAGGTCCAACCGATCGACTCAATGACTGAACCGATCGGATCAGTAGTGAACCGATCAGTTCAGGTTGCGAGGTGGTTGCTTTTTGTGGAAAATCCTGAACCCTTCTACTCCTGCTTTTAGTCCTGCATTGCCCGGGATGGAGAACCCTGTCCCATGACTCTCCTATATATATAGGAGTATTTGGGGGCTTCTCATAGTACAGCTCAGTGCAACTAGTTGCTCTGCAAGTTGTCGTTCTCTCTGGTTTTGGTAACCGTGAGAGAGCCCGAGCAAGTGCTTCCCGCAAAAAGGGAGGTGCAACAAGGGAAGGACAACTACAGTTGCAACAGGAGGCAGGAGAGTGTGTTGGCAACTAGTACGTCAACAGGAGGGTGCGACTCCTTCCACTTCCTTGTAGGACAAGGAGTGTGGAGTTCCAGGTGGTCTGTGTGGACTACTACAGAGGTGGGAGGACACTGCCGCTTAGGAGGACAACTGTCATCTGACAGTCCGGTTCGAGTAGGAGTTGTCAGTCCCGGTGCGACGAGGAGCTGCACAGACGCCGTCGAAGTCCGGAGTTGAAGACCGCGCATTACGTGAGGTATTGTCGCCGAGCAAGCCTCAGGACAAGGTATGATTCCACAAACCATCCTTTCCTATTACATAGACGTTGACGCGTTTCCTCGATATGGGTTGGGGGAGAAATTTTTTTTGTTTCCGCTGCCTTCTCTGTCTCCCCTAAAACCCAACAGGTTCCCTAATCCTTCTCCTTATTTTGAGTGTAAAAGAATTGGACTTACACTTTGGCTTAGCCACATTATGCTTCTTAGCTTTTCCTTTCTTCTTGGACTCAACTCCACTGATCACCATCAAGATGTCAAGAAACTCTTAAAGTGGTCCAGCCATTTTACTCAAGTGTTAACACTCAATAACAAGCTACATGATTTAGGCAATGAATGTAAAATCATATATGTGGCCAACTCTTGACCTAAGGGAAGTCCTTGTCTCTAAAGACTCTTCATGTGGCCAATCATATTGAGCACATGAGGCTCTACTGGATCTCCCTCTGTCAACTTGCACTCAAATAGTTCTCTAAAGATGTTATACTTTTCATGTTTATCATGTTGTTTATGCAACTCATAGTTCACACAACCCAACATAAGGTTCTTGATGTTCACAAAATCATTGACATGCTTCAAAGAAGAATCGATGTTAGTCTTAGGTGAATTTGGAGTGGATTCTGGCACTGGGTTTTCAAGAACATGCAAAGAACTTCTCAAGGTCCTGAAATAGTTATGGAAATAAATCCTATTTACTTCATCTGATTCTGGTGGTTGAGTGTTTTCCATTTGATTCTACAAGAGAAAATTTGCATTTGTCAAAAACCCTTTTTGATTTGATTTGATTTGAAAAGTTGATATAAATTAGGCCTTTAATTAACTATCATTGCCACTATTTTATTCAAATTGATAGTCCTCAATATCAATTCATGATATTGCAATATACAATCTTCTAGTAGGCCAAGATCAAAAACAATTCTATCGATACCCAACCAACGCTGGCGCTCGTGATCAATTATTAAGGTAGGCAACATTTGCCAATTATATCTTATGAAACTCTTGGATAGATAATATGCACAACTACTTTCCATAATCCTCTGCATGTGTTTGGGCTTAGACTCTCAAAAATCACCAGTTAAGCTTGACCCAGTTGCTAACATGATAATAATGTATCCTATTTGGCAAGCCCACGTTATTACCATCACACTTTCACGAGATAAATGTTATACCACCCTTGGGGTTCTGTTACAACCCCAATTTTTGAGAAATTCAATTAGTAAATGCATAATTGAGTATTTGAGAAAAGAATGAGATGGAAACCTCTAGAAGGAAAATCCAAAGAGGGATTTCATGCCTCTTGGGTTCCTTGGGTTCCAAGGAGTGCAAAGTTGCAAAGAAAAGGCAATAAGAAAAGAAAAGATTAATTAAGTATTTCTTTATTAGGAAGAAATTGAAAATAATGGTAAAATGTGGAAAACAAGTGAAAAGAGGTATAATTGAGTTATTCTTGGTGGAATTTCATATCCCAAGGATTCCTAATAATAAAAGGAATACCAATGAGGAAAATAAAAGATAAATAAAGAGAAATCCTCAAAAAGAGATATTTTAATTAGAATAAAACACGATAATCAAGAATAATGCATTTAGATGCATCTAGAAGGATAATGAGTATCCAATAAAAAGGATTTCGAAATAATAGAGTTTCTTGGAATCCAAGGAGTCCTAATAAAGAGGAAAGAAAGAGAAAATACCAAAATTTCAAAATAAGAGGTTAATGTGATGCATTATTAAGGAATTATGTGGTATTGCTAAAAAGGAGGTATTTTCTATGAAATGAAAATAGAATTTTGTGCCAATAGAATAAAGGGAAAGTACTAAGAAGATAAAAGAAGAGATTTTCAAAATTCTAATATCTCAAGGATAAAGGATATAGAGAAGATATTTAAGAGAGAGAAAGAGACTTGTTTCTCATTATAGGAATAGGATTCCTAATATGAGAGGACTTTTTTCCTCTTAGTTGGGCATCTTAGGATGAGGATATCCTCCCCTATAAAAGGGGTACGACCTTGGGCCAAGCCCAGAGGATCCTGCAGATATTTTTTCTTCTCTTCTTCCATTATTTCATCCATAAACCCTAACCAAAATGATAGTTCCATCCCTAGATCAACGCAGGGTTGTGGAATCGTATGGTTGGAGGCGGGGTACTTCAACAACAACCCCAAACTGATAGGCTACCATTTCGACGACCTTAACTTCACACAGCTTCCACCGAAAGACTGGAAGACCAACTGCAGTTGCAGCAGTAGTCGTGCTCTTCTCCCGCTTGGGAGAGGGCCCTTTGGCGGCCAAATAGAGGATCCCCAAGTGTGGCGGAGAGCGGAGGAGATAGGGTGGGGGTCGGCGGCGGCCATCCGGCCCAAGAGGTGAAGATAGGGCTGCGCCAAACGCAGCTAGGGCGGCTGCAGTCCGCGATCCCGAAGCATGAAGATGATCCCCGAGCATTGGACGGTTTTACCCTCTTATGTGGAGAAGAAGCAAAGAGCCGCACAATGGTATAAGTGTAAATTCGAAATGTTTTTCCAAATCGTGAGATCGTTGCATAGGTGAAGTGACGTCGTGCAATCTGATTGGCCCAAGTAAGTGAAATATTGCAAAATTCGTAATTAAATATTGGTAACTCCGATTAGGACAAGTAATATATGAAAATTGATCCTCAGAATAAGAGGAACACAAAGAAATTATTGTTGAAACCTAATTTCGCTTTCTATTCAAAAAGTATATCAAGATGCTATCTTTAATAGTTAATCAATGAAAAACCTTAACCTTTGATGATTAATGAATTAGAAAGGGGTTATGTGAGTAGATATTAACCTGTTGTTAATAAAAAGGGTATATTAGATCTATAAGGATGATCTTCATGCATAATTTGACTAATTTATGGTTCCATATGATTTAATGAACCTTGAACCCTAACTGTGGTAATTATGACCCTTAATGATTTTAATCAGTCAAATTCATGTACAAAGCTGAGATATGATGGTTCTAATCTATTTCGAGTACACAATTTCCTAGTTATGGGTAAATACCCTTAATATAGTAATTAGGGTTTTCTAATGAATAAAAGGTGGATTTAATGATATATAGAGTTCATTTATTAATTAGGCAATAATGAACTATGAATTGATGATAAATGAGTATAATGATCTTGCCATGGATTAAAAGGATTAAAATGGTAGTTTTAACATAAAAGAGGCATAAAGGGCTTAATTAATGTTTAAGTGTGCCTTTAATCTGAAATCAGGGTTTGTAAGTAATTGAATAGAATTTGGGATTAAAATAGTGAATGAAGTGAAACCCTAAATGAAAAATGAAACCCTAAAATGGATACGTAAACCTTAGGAAGAAATTTCAAGTTGAATAGAAAGAATCTTGATAAAGTGTGTAGTAAATAGAGTACATGTGTTTTTCAGGATTCTTGATTATGCGGTAGAACTACTTGATTGGATTGCCTTCTTGGTTGGAATTGATATTAGATTGAATCTACAGAATAGGTATGTGGTTACGCTTATGAATAATCACTTTAGTTTCACGACGTTTTCTGAACGTGTTTATCGGTTGCTTGAAAATAACTGTTGGATGCCTTTTATTTCATATAAAGTGACTATGATTATCACCATGAATATATATATATATATATATATATATATATATATATATAACTTGCTTAGATCTGAATCCACCTCTGTGGCTTGTAAAGGCTAAAAAGGCGTAACCTAGAGTAAGGTCTAGGTTATCGTGGGTTAGAAATTGGGCTACCAAGTGTAGTGCCATGAGACCCTTTAGCATGCCATGAGTTAAGGAGTGGGCTACTTACAATTAGTGCCATGTGACTCAACCCCAGCAACTGGTTCATCTATAGGTGGGACCATGAGGGGTTTAATGGGGATCTACTATAAGGAAAGTAGCATCCAGGTCCACTGTAGGGACAACACAGAGGATAGGGAATGCATGGATCTCGCAGTTATATTTAAAACATAAAATTGTTTATTAAATGTTAATTGGCTACGATACATTATTATGAATAATTGCATGATTATTGGTTCCCCCACATACCAACTTTATGCTGACCAACGTTTTGTTTGTCGGTGTTTTAGGTACAAAGCCAAAAGAACAAACAGTAAATCGTCATATTGTGAAATACATGAATTTAAATACAAGGAGGATTAGTTAGAGTAGAATTCCTATGTGGATAGAAGTTTAGAGATCCAAATTTTCAAAAGGTATGCAAAAGTTTATTTTCTTACAACTTTCCAGTTTAGTCTGTTAAAATTGAATAATTGTTCTTGGTTAATTGCGGAACCTTTGATCCAGAAATTATGTGTGTGGCTTCGACCTCTCGGTCTCCCTTAATTGGGGGTTACCGGAAGGTGGGGTCGTAACATTTGGTATCAGAACATACTTTCCTCACTTAACCATTAATAATTATTAAATTCTAGAAACTCCATAGAACACAAGGGAGTTATTAGAGGATTATTCAAAAGATGGAGGTGTCTAGAAAAGGATCACGACCGGGGGCTGGTCGGATCGGACCCTCTATCCGATCGAATTGTCTCCTTCGCGTGGGCTGTTGGTATCTTTCTTCTTTGTCAAATAAGAAAGTAAATTATCTTTCTTTTACATAATTATTCAGAAACCTCAGGTTACATTTGAGGGGAGAAAAGGTAGAAGAGAACAATACTAAAAGATAATAGAGAGGATCAATTCATAAACCAAGATAAACATTAGAAACTAGCCAGACAACCATGCACGAATAATAGGGGTTATTGGCCAAAACCATTCTACACATCCACCATTGAAACTTGCTTTTAGGGTGACACTTCTAATTTTCATATGTATCATACACACACACACTATATATATATATATATGTATGTGTATGTATTCATTTGGGTTATTATGTGCTGATTAGTTAGACATGCACATCAATCGGTTTAAACATTCATATTGTATGTAACAATTAAATTAGATAAAACCCAAATCGGATCATACCAATTATTCCAAAACCTAATTAATTGATGTGGCTCTGATACCACTATTGGAAAGTATGACATCATATTTGAAACAAAAATAAAAATTTTACTTACATATTTCTCATTAATAAGAGGATCACATCAATAACTATGCAATGGAAGAGACAGTTTCACAAAGATATACTTGGTCCTAGAGATAGTCCAATGGTAATCCACATCGATGTAGATGCACACTCTATCTTGGACAGTGTTTCTGCAACTCCTAGTTGCATTGGGACTTGTTTGACTGCTCCTCCATGGACATAGACTCGAAAGTTGTCGTCTGTAGAAACTCCTCTTATCATGAAATATTGACTGATGTCATCCTCCTGAGTGACAAGTAAAGGTCACCTCACCTCTAGAGAAGTCCACACCGACTAATTAGTACTCCTGTCATCCTGGTAGAATGAACAAGAAGGAATTTTGCCTCCCATTTTTGTATTATTCATCAACCTACTCTCCCACAACAATGACCCTCAGTTGTTTCTCTCCCGTAGCTATCCCTTCCTAGTTGGGTAGGACTTGTTCTCCGGGTTACCACAACTAGAGAGGACAATAATTTTCAGAGCAACTAATTCTCAACTTTCTGTGTTGTACTCTAGGAAGCCTCCAGTACCCCTATATTTATAGGTAGAATTAGGGTTAGGGTTTCCTGTCTATGCGGGAGTAGAAGGGATCAGAAGATATCAAACTTTCAAAACAATTCTAAAAATTTTGAAGGATGCAACAACTCAATCAGCCGTCTGGAAAACCCATTCTGTCATCTAGAATGTGAGAGGGTTATCTCTACTACGAAATGATCATTTAATAGTTTTACAATTTTGTACATATGTCGGCAATTCAATTCCATTTAGTGCATGTCATGATGTCAACATGAATCTTTGATGCAATCGAATTGCAACCCTAAAATGTCCATTTGGTACGTGAGACGGGCATCTCATAGCACCTAAGATGGTCATCTCACACAAGTGAGATGGGTGTCTCGCCGCCCGAGTCAGGCTGAATTCCAGCGAATGTACAATACAATCTTCCTGACACTCCACACGATTGTCTTAACACTTGAACTAATCATTTGACAGTCTAGTCAACTGATTTGTTGCATGAATTGAATACCTAAACACTTTAGTAATAAACCCAATCATCATTCATAATCAAACTCCTGTTCTAGATGAGTTCCTATGTGTGTGACCCTAATAGGTCCCATATTATGCTAGCAATGAATGTCTATAACACCTTATGACATCACAAGCAATGAGAGGTGTTTATTCGCGCATCATTTCTACCCCAATATATGGAAAGTTGGAGAACAACTTCAACCTACAATATGTGTATGGTGTTATAGTGTTTGGATAGTTCCTTTGTCAATGTTGTCTATTTACCTTCCACAATAAAAATCGATCACGAACTTAACCAGAATAAATATACTCCTAACATGTGTATGATCTCGTTGTTCATGTCCTCAACCCGAAGACATACATTGTTGATTTATATCATTCTTTAGACATTTATTATGTTATCTCATTATCTCAAAACTCAATAAATAGAATAATTTGGAATTTTGCCTTTATTAATAATCAAATTATTTACAAGTTAGGCCATTACAGTCATCATATGATTGGCTCTGGCATACATACCCACATTTTTGGCCAAGTTATCTATATGGAGGACTATAGTGCTACAACATGAGTTGAGCGAGAATTCACGAGTAAGATAAATATTCCATCAATTCCCCTTCAATTCTCGTCTCCACCGTCTTCCTCATTATCCTTTCCTCATTGCTGCTTCAAGGGTCCTCAATGTGAAAGTTGAAATGATATAAGAGTGGTGCAAGGCTTAGTATGACATTCTCCATCAATCCTCGAGGATTTTCTATCGTTCCATATTTTTTCCTGGGAAGATGCTAATGTCCTAAACACATGTTTTAAAGATACATGATCTTTTCTCCTCTCTCTATCTCTCTTTCTCTTGAAGAGAAGACATGAAGATACTTGTCTTGTTCTAATGCATAATAAAATTTGAAGTTCCGATCTCTCATCTTCATCTGGGAGAGTTGCTTGAATCGAAAACATATGATGTGAAGAAACACAAGTTTCTCTTCTATATCAAAAAACAAATCCACATGTATCGGTACCCTTCTAAGTCATCATCAAATCTAGTATATTACTATCCAATGTTTCTTCCTCATCGTTGTAGTAGTCACCTCTACTTCTTCAATCCCCTATGCTTTCTCTCTGATATTTTTGGATCTATGATTTCCCTAGATCTATTTGAGAGAAATATCCCTCTTATATATCTCGACTCTCTCTATTGTTAATGTCTTCATTTAAATATGTCTGGATCACTTGTGATTAATCTTGGAGGTCAGGTACCATTCTAGTTTACCTTCTCGTCTAATGTGAATGTTTCCACAATTTTTCCCCTGAAATTGAATATCCCTAATTACTTATATTAGGAAGTGCACTTTAAAGCACTAATTGTTAGAAATGGTTTAGAAGGATTCTTAGGTGGAACTGTAAAAGCACCATAGAAAGTTATTTTAGACAAGGAGGATAATGACACCCCAAATCCTAATTACCCTAATTTGATCAAGACATATATATTGGTAAAAGGGTGGATGATGGGAACATCATTTGAAGAAGTCAGTGGTCTTATTGTTGGACTAACTACCTCTGAACATATCTAATAAGAACTAGAAAAGAACTTTTGTGAATCACCACATACCTACATATTTGAAATTACTTCCAAATTAAGAGGTATTCAAAAAGCATTTGACATATATGTATCCAACTACCTTAGAGAATTTAAATTGATTTGTGATCAGTTGCAAGCCATGAAGTAACTGGTTAGTATGATGATAAAGTGTACATCCTATTATGTTGACTTGGAGTAGAATTTGAAATTTTTATAACTATGATGCAACCCCCTATTCCCTTTCTTAAAGAGGTCATCTCTCTACTGAAGGATCATGTGATGAGTAAATCTACAACTCTTAGGAATACTGATGTTGGAGCTACTTTTGCTTTTATTGGATGAAGAACTTAGGTAGAGAACACAATATAAAATACTATAAACAAAACAATGGGAGAGATACTTGAATGTATAACAATTACACTAAAAACTCAGGGAAATATCATATTCACAAGCTTGTATACTCCTCAATGCCCCAAACAATGGATTTAATTATGTAGGGAGAGGTTTCACTCCAAGTGTTCATAAAAATGAACTATGTTACAAACAACTATTTTGTCAAATTTGTGGGATGTGGAGACAAAATGCATTGAGTCACTAGAATTGTTATCAAATAGTTAGTAATTTGTCGATATTTCAAATGTTGTAGCTGAAGAAATCAAATCCTTTCCTGCTCTAAAACTCTATGGACCTGACCAAGTAAACACAAGTGAGTGGTATTTGGACATTGGAGCCACATGTAAGGAGTGGGACCCAATAGTAGACCACTCAATGGTATAGACACGAGCCTTGAAATATTTAAGCAACAAAAAACATAACTATTTACAAAGTTACAAAATATTTCCATGTACATAACTTTATCACCCTAAGGGTGGTACATAAAATGAAAAGGTCACATCTATATATACATAAGCCCATATACAGAGGGTAACAAGGATATCTCAAGCTGTCCTTAAGTTCATAATGACCTCACGATCATCCTAATTATCTACCTATAAGGCACCTACACTTGGGTGGAGGGTGACACCCTTTTCCACACAAAGAGAGATTACTCAAAACTTAAACCACGATCAACCATTAAAAATGGATTACCAAAATCATAGGAAATTAAAACTGATTTACAACAGGAACCATGAGCTAAGATTTGTTATACAAAAGTCAACACTTGCATTTCATAAAATATATTTAGAGTGCTACATCATTATTTTCTAATCATCTGGTTACATATGATAACAATTTTGCATGTGTATACATATCACTAAAGGCACATAAGCCAAAAATCACATATCCATCATCATGTCTACAAAACACATCGTGAACACCCCCAAGGGCATGAGTGTACATGGATGACACATAGGACTCAATTACTAGACACTATCAATATACTATGATCTACCAGGTGTAGTTTCTCTTCATAAGTTCTCAGCCACATGATCTTTATCTCAGAATGCATGTCCACCTAAAATATTTTTAACCAACAAGGTGAGACAGTAGTCCCATCGAGAGATACAACTCTCTACCAACTCTAATACTATCACAAATAAATAACTAGATAGAATAACATAATGAGCAGAGTGAACATAATTAACTAAATGACATATATTAATGGATGAAGTAAATAGAGCAGTAATTTGCACTTGCCAATGAGTAATAGAGCAACTAATAATTTAAAAAGGAATATGAGGAACATGTATGGCTATTATAAACTAAAAAATATTAAAGCAAGGAAAGGCTTAATCAAATGTTTTCGTGTTTGATCCCACACATGTACACGACGCGGATGATTACATATTTATTATGCCCTGAGGATTTGTGTAGTATCACCCAAATCTAACCAACCACTACTAAGTCAAAATTAGTGCCATACATGGTCCAGTGGAAGATCCAAAATCCATGACCTCACCAACTCGCGGTCAGTACACGAGTGAACCTATAGTGACATCATGATTCTAACTACTTCCAGTGACATATAGTCCAGCTGTTCAAACCAAGCCTGCCTTGGTACATGTCACGGTGCTAGTGAATCTATGTTACGACCCACAGCCACACTCTTTCCAGGGTATCACCCACAACCAATCCTATAAAATCTCATAAACATAACATCAATGAGATATGGCCTGAAGCCACACTTTATCTTGGGTATGGCCCACAACCAATCATGTGTCACATATCCTAAGGCATGATATGAGGCTCATGCATTGCCAAAGTCACCCCTTACTGTGTGATATTAGGGTAAGAAGATGTCCTCACATACTTAGTAATATGCACTCTACGTTTCCTATAGGAGTTACTCATTTCACCATCCAACAAATGTTGATACTGAATGGATGTATGGCACATGGAAAGCAACATGATTAGATTCCACTTGATTAATTATACCAATTGAATTATCTTTAAGCATAAATCAAGTAACAACACACAAAGGACAAACAAATCCTTCAAAAGAACGGGGCATAGTATTACAACATTAGATATCATTATTTAAACTATAAATTGATTCCCATCATCTCATAACACTGTATCATTCCCAGCCACAAGGTTATCATCATCAACATGTTATCATGGGATATCAGTCCCTCATTCCTGTACCGGAGAATATCATTTCAACTAGGCACTATGCAATTACCAGGTCCTGTGACCCATCACATCAAACTTATGATTCATTATTATCTCATCATGCTTTATCAAGCATATAACCACTACACATGCCAAGCATCACTTGTGCCACATCACATGTACATACCACAACAATCATTATCTATTACATTCATCTATGTAACAAAGTAAATACCATATAACCAGAGAGAGAATACATTTTAACATATCATACACCCTTAAATAAGGCAAGTAATGCATCATAAGTTCTCCAATTTAGGATTAGGCTTCATGCTGATTTCACATAAGGTTCTTGTAAGGCCCCTAAAATTTCTTAATGAGTTGAATAAGCTTAATAATCATAATCGTATTCTTATAAACCTAATTAAACATGTGATACACTTTGAAATAATAAGACAAGCTTAAGTTTCAAATATGGTCCAATTTGGACACTGTTTTTTTTTTAATTAAGCCAGGAGGAACTTTTATTCACCCTACCCTCCTCGTGTAGGCAAACACACCAAAAATTTACAACTCCATCTTATATTTTGCAGGTGTGCTCCCCGACCCATCACAACAACCTACCATCAAAACATGGAAACCCTCAGAAAAAAGATAACTCTAAACACATCATCAAATATGTGTCCATCTTTTAATTATATAAGGCACTCCTTTTTTCTCCAGGTAGATCATACCTCTAATGTGCATAGGAAGATCTCTTTGATCAGTCCACACTTTACCTTCCTCTAGCTGGTTTCCCCACATCCCCAAGCTACCCGATGTGGAGTTGATTATCTTAGGGACCAGGAAACCCAGAATAGCTTCTTACATCATCACATTTCGAATCTCCGTAAGGTATGAAGTTGCTCTCCATGGGCCAGCAACACCATTCCAAACGCAGTTAAGAGTTTCCCTATCATCAACCTCAAAGAAAGAGATCATCAAATTATGGTCATTAGAGACCTTAAAGGCAATAAGACATGCTTGCAAATAAGCCACATGGTAGTCCTTCTCCAACAGCCAGAAGCGGAAGTCAAGCCTTACATACCCGTGCCTATTCCTCACAATCCCAGCTGTCCATCTACGCTGAGAGCCCGTCAAATCTTTGCCCGTTCCGATGGTAAGGTTCAATTTCAGGTTGGCCATGTCCGGTGGTACCCATCTAACCAGATTTATAGCTGTGATTCTAGAACTGTGAACATCAAAACCTTCGACAGCCAGCTTCTCTAATAGCGGCCCATCTTCTGATCTTCTAAACTTTTTCTTAGACGCAGCTCTATTAAGGATAAAACATATCTCATCCCACATCTTCTCATGCCTAATGCTCTTCTGCTGAAAACACATTTCACATCTAGCTCGCCAAATCATCCAAAGGATGAGAATAGTCATCTCGTTTCGAAACCACATCTCCGACATCTTGGAAGGCTTCAACAACTTCAAGCTAGCAATGGATCGAGGTCTATACTCAAAAATCTCTACAAATCTTGCCCAGAAAGCATCGGCCAACTAACCCTCAAACAAAAGATGCTCAATTGTTTCTTCTTCAGGCTGATTGCAGCAGGCGCACATGGAGGCCATGGGAATTCTACAACTTTTGATACGATCGTCAGTAGGCAACACACCATTAATCGCCTTCCAGAAAACCGCACTTGCTCTAAGAACGGCAGTGGACCAGATCCAGTATAAGTCCCTAATGTGAACACCATGCATAGGACGTGTGTGAGAAATGAGATTCTTCGCAGATCGTAGACTAAACGACCCCTTGTCTGTAGGTGTCCAAACCAAACAGTCCGCCTCATCAAAAATTGCAGCCATAGACATATGTATCTGCTCAATACCTTCCTGAGAGATGATGGTGTAGAGGGTATTCCAGTCCCAACCTACTCCCTCCTGCCAGAAATCGTTGACCTTCATGTCAAGCTGTATGTCCGCCTATCTTATAGCAAAACTCTGCATAATTTCCTAACACCATCTCAACTTCCAGACAGAGATATCTCCTTTACCTATGATCCACCTACATCTTGGAATAACCTTAGGGAAAGTGGCCTACAACTTCTTCCAGTAGGGTGACGCAAAAAAACTCTTTTTCAAGTATGTTGGGTAACACCCAGATTGATTCTTATACTCTGACTTATATTTATCCTTCATGAATGTGGCCCAAGCTAAATACCTTGCATGACCTCCCAACAAGCTTTGAATCTAAAGGCCTTAGCCGTGAGCTGTAAAGACGGGATGCTTAGACTGCTAGACTGCGTGGGACTGGTGATACGATCCCATGCAACCCAGTCAATCCTGGAACGATTCTGCCTATCCGACCATAAGAAACTAGAAAAGATAGAGTTGATTCTTTTCAAGATGCCCACCGGCAAATCCGCAGCTGCAACAACATGTAGCGTCGTAGAAATGAGAACATGCTTAATTAACAAACGCCTCCCTGCGAAAGATAGGAACTTGGACTTCTAAGCAACAACTTTGTCAGTCACTTTCTCATCAAGAAATCGAAGTGAGAAATTCGTTGTCTGCCCACTATGATAGGGACAACAAGGTATGTGAAGGAATCCTCCAATTTCGGAACCCCCAGCTCTGCTGCAACTCTTTCAGTGATGACTCTATCCTTTGACCCAATCAGAAAACCTAACTTTGATCGTTCAACATCTGGCCCGATGCTCTACCATACTGTGTGAAGATATCATTAATGATTTGCCCGCTTCCAGGTGAACCATTGAAAAACACTACTAGATCATCAGCATACATCAATATAGGTGGCGCTTCGCCTCTTCCTCATGTGATGAAACGTGGAAAACTTTGTCTTTGTACCTCCTGGTTCAAACGCCTGCCCAACACTTCTTCAAACAGAATGAATAAGAGAGGTGATAATGGGTTTCCTTGCTTCAGCCCTCTACCACACGAGAAGAAACCCGCAGTAAAATCATTAATCGTTATAGTGGCCCAAGATCTATCAAAGAATTCCATGCATAAGTTAATAGCTTGATCCGTCAACCCAACACGATCAAGGACTTTCCTTAGAAAATTCCAAGACTTAGTATCGTAAGCTTTAGAGATGTCGTACTTCACCACCACATTCGGATAGTCACCTCCTTTATTGATATCATAATTTGGACACTGTTTGAGCAAGTTATGCAATTTTATTCACATTTTGGAATTTTCTACAATTTACTCGATTGAGAGGTTTTCTTTGCAATTTATAACTTTGATTATGTTCATTGGATATTATATCATCATTCTTGAGCTTGTTGAGCCATGGGGAACCTATTTAATCCTTGGTTTGAAGGTATTTTTACCAAGGGTATTTTACGATTTACCCCTTCATGGATGAGCTACCCTTAGTAGCTATCAACTAATGAACTATTTGTTTTTCTTGTAAATTAAAGAAACGAGGAATAACCATGTCTCTATGGACATTGTGGGATCTTCTTGTGTGTGTGCTTGTATATTCTTAATAGTTTAAGGCAATGGACACTTGGATAGTTACTAGAACTTCAACTTTTTATTTTTATTTATCTTAAAGTCTCATATACTTATCCCTAAGTACCAAAACGATCTATTTTCTCTCCACCACTTCCCTCCTTCTATGAACCTCGTTCTCCCTCTGTGCTTCTATAATTTTCCTGTCCAAGGAAGAAGAAATAGGCGATCTTCTAGGAAAAAGGATCTAGGTTGCAATTGACTTCCTTTTAGAGTTTAAAAGGCTTCCTTCTAGTGATCTTGACCCAAAAGAGTAAGAATCCCCCTCTTTCCTCCATTTATTTATTTGTTATCCTTCTTACTACCTTTCTCCAGGTTGGAACCTTTCTGTTCCGTGGTAGAAATTGCTGTAAAGCTTTAAAACCCTACCTTTCTTGCTCCTTATGCTTAGGGTTTGCTCATTTGATGAAGAAAGGTGCTAGATGGACGAGTTCACAACTTATTGTTGGATTTTCTACCCTACCTACTCGAGTTTTATTCTGTTTGGGGTTTCATCTTCTAATTAGAGGCAAGTTTTATAACTTGCTTCACATTTATTTCTAACCATAAACTTGCTAGCTCATGTTCTTGCTTGGAAATGATGATCCAAGCACTAAAACGTTATGCTTGACTCAGATTTTGATTTTTATAATGTTCTCTATTCTGATTTCAGTTCTAGATGAACCTGTGATCATTTTTAAATTATTCTTAAGTTTTAATATGGCTTGGATCAGGTTGGTTTGACAATCTATGGTGCTAAGCACCTATCAACCAATGGTCAATGGTTTCTTCTATAAACCCATGACCCGATGATGGTACCATTACAACAACCCTATGGTTTTATCTTCAAGACAACTGATGGTTGGGATCAAAGGTGTCAGATGATGGTGACAACCTATGTTCACCCCCTTAGGTCAAGTTTTGGATCAATTCGAAGTTTAATGATCAACCATTAAGTACCCTACTGATGTTATCAATCAATGATGGCATTAGCTTAATATTTGATATTGATTAATGAATATAGTGGTTATCTAACTACCTATGGTGACTTAATGGTCACTAATGATGGTGGATCAGGTTTCCACAACCTATGGTGACTTAATCATATAGTTTTAACATCAATTAAGCCTTAGACTAATGGTTTCTTTTGTCACTTGATACAATGGTTGGACCTATACTATAATTGATCGTTTTAACATATGAACTTGACTCAATGGTAAAGATCTAATGTGTATTCCTCTAATAAAGTGGAATGATGGATAATGTAATATATTGGTCCTAATAATGTCATTTATATGGTTTCCTTTATATGATCAACTTAAGGAGCTTACTTGTTGACAATGGATGACTTGTTTTAAATGAACACTTGATTGTGGGTTTTACCCTAATCTGAATGGAAATTTTTGTGTTTTCAATCAAGGGATGTCTAGGGTTAGATGGTCATTCTTTTATACAGCACAAATCAAGGACTTAATAGGTTGTTTATCCAAGGTGTTTACTTATGTAAACAACCAATGGTCATACCTTTTAAACATCCAATGGTTCTGGGTGACATAGTGGTATGGATATATGAGTTGAAAGATGATGGAAAAAATGGAGGGTTAACCTTACAAGGTAGTCTTACCTATTCACTCATATGAATAGAAGGGATGATAACCATATTGTGTTGTTATGTAACCCTAATGAGGTACAACATGTTATACATATCTTTAATATAACTAAATGATGGTAATTGGGTATGAATAGTCCTTGAATGACTAATACAATCATGGAGTACTCTGTTACTATTGTTGAAACACTAGTATGCTATAACCCAATGGTTACACCTTGATTTATTATTGGTTCATACTTGAGAATGGTACGAAATGTGATGGTGATGCTTCACATTATACATCCATTATCCAATGGGGATGCCATGAGTTATGGTTTGGGTATAAGTGTTGATTAGTAACATTAATATAATTTATCTTGTTGAACCTAACTCTAAAGAAAATAGATAAAGATGAGTATTCATGTTTAACATTCTTATATGATGGAATGAGGGTGGAATAACCTCCTTAATATGATCATAACCTTAATATGTTAGTTGGTAGTTAACATAACCACATGGTTGATACTTTTTTGTGCTAGACATGTTCATTATGAATATGATGAGTGTTAATAATATCTAGATTCCTTATATGCTGATGTAATACATGAATGTTCTTAATGTTAATGTAACCCTGCTATGACTATTTATGAATATCTGCTAGCTCATTAATGCAATATTGTGCTGATCTGGTGTATTATATGGAAGTGATGTCGTTGAGCCTTGATATAAGGCATAGAAAGATAATGATGATCTTGCAGGGAAGAGTATGATGGTCTTAATGACCTTTGGGCATGGTTAAGCCCTGAATGAGGTGTAATCCTCTTGTGTTGATAAGGGTTGATACCATGTGATATTGTGAAAAGGATTTATATCCTGTGATAATATGATGGTCTTAATGACCTTTGGGCATGGTTGAGCCCTGAATGAGGTGTAATCCTCTTGTGCTGATAAGGGTTGATACCTTGTGATATTGTGAAAAGGATTTATATCTTGTTATAGTACGATGACTAGTGTGGTCTCATGAATGGCAAGTGAATAGTACCATTTGATGATGAGATGAGAAATTATGTTTCACACATTTTATATCTTTTATAGTTGTGATATTCATATGCTTGCTAGAAGTGAGTTAGGGCTTGTATGTCCACTTGTTTGATGCAGCCTTAATTCACCCAATTGGCATAACTAATCAAGTGCAACTCTAACCATGTAGTTCCCTATGTCGTAGAGCCATCTTCGGTGTCAGAACTTGCTGGATGGTGAAACAAGTATTCCTAAGGGAAACTCAGAGCACATACTATTGAGTATATGGGGGTGGCAAGTTGAGGATATATCCTTGTCATCCACAATGAAGATTGTGGAGGATGGCTATGGTCATGCCTCATACATCTGATGTGATTGAGAATGGCTGCGGTCATGTCTCGATGATTATAACATGATGTGATTAGAGGACAACTACAGTTGTACCTCATTGATTCAGTTTGAATAACCTAGATGCTAGGGTTGTGACCTGTACCAAGGTGGGCTAGTTACAAGACTATATGTCATTGTGGTGGCAGCTTTGACTGATATATAACTGTCTTTTTAATCGTACTGACTGAGGAGAAGAAATCTTAGGATATCGACACTCCTAGATCTTGTACGGAATCAAATAGCCCTTCACAGGGGTCGGTTGGACTGTGAATGGTACGAATAAAATTCCCCAGGGCATAATAAAAGATGTAATACAGTCGTGTAGCATATTTGTTTAGGGTTATACATGATGTTTCACATTAGATGATAACCATTGTTTGTTATCTTTGCATAATGATGATGTTTAGTGCAACTAAGAGATAGTAGATATACTTATATTGTGGATATGCTTAAGATTATAGATGCATACATATAATAGCCATGCTTATGTTCATAACTATACTGCTACTGCTGATTATAATCATGATGCAAGATATCTCATGTTGTTAGTTATGTTTAGCATGCTAGCCATGTCTTTGTTACTAGAGATGCATGTACTACTAATCATGCTTATGCTGATAGTTGTGCTTATGTTGTAAGCTCTTCTTATGATGTTAATATGTTCAACCTATTCGACATGCTAATGTTGTTAGCTATGCTTATGTGGCTAGAGTAATTCATAATGATAGAGATTCTATGTTACTAGACTTGCTCATGATGCTAGATATGCATATACTACTGAATTGCTTATATTGTCAACAAGACAAAGGGTGATAGTCTGGCTAATGATGATAATTATTATCTGCTCCTTTATGTATTCTTTCAATTATTCCTACTATTGATCCTATTTTTTATATCTAATTAAACTGCTTAAACTATTTAATTACTTAAAATGTTGTAATCAATAAGCATTGTTGGAGGTTATATCTCTTGCTGGGACATGGGTCTCACCCTTATAGTTTGCCACATCTTTTTATGTAATCAGTAGTGATGGAAACAAAATCGTGGAAGTAAAGAGGAGCTATAGTAATGAATCCTTGAGAAAGTTGATTAGATGTCTAGTGTGTCCTAGTGTTGTCCATGTACTATCAGGTCTGAGCAGGAAAAATTTGTATATGGTGTATCAAATGAATCAGACTTTTGTTAGCATATTAATACTTGTTTGTGTGGCATATACAAATATTGTTCTCCTGTGAATATATGTTGTGGGTAAGGCGATAAAATAATTTGTATCAAATTCTTAACATAGTATGGATAAAACAAAGATGTTGGGCTCTTATGAAATTGTTTCTGGGGGGGTGCTGACATTGAAATCAGTTTTAATTGACCCATATTTTTGGGTATGTGATTAATTAGTCATCGATTGTGTTTTATGTTTTGAGTAATATCATTTACTGTAATAGGTTCTCACAAGTAGGTATCAAAGCTTTAGGTTCATGAGTCTACAAGGACATTATGACTTAGGACTAGGATGATGTCAAAACTAGAAATGTGACATAAAAATATGGTGCATACTACCTAATCTCAGTATTTGGGTGCCCTGGCCAGGTATTCAATTATTGAAGAAAGGTAAGTATGGTACTCTTAGATTGTTATCTTTCTGATTACTCTGATCAAGTATAATTTTGAAACAATCTAACGAGCATAACGAAAGAGAAATCATGGTGTATATCTCAATCCTACCTTAAAGAATATGAGAATTGCATCATGATCTATCAAAACTTGAATGTTTGGTAGCTAAAGAGATATACACTACACCATGAAATCTAAATCTGAATATAATTAAGCAAAAGAGGAGTTCTTGAAGATGTGATTCAAGAAGATAATAAAATAAAAGACATATAAGTATATGCTTATAAAGTGTATCAAGGTATGAAATCCACATAAGATGGAGAGAACTCTAATGATAAGTATAAAATGAGGAGATAAATGAGAACAATGACACAGTAATACGGTAGAATCAGAGTTAAACTCAGACCAACCTATGTGTAAGAAAGTGTTAATGTAAAATCAGCATTGCATGCGAAAGAAATTAAAGGAAATGATCCATGTTTAGTGAAAAAAAATGTGGAATATGGTGATTTACATGTTGATAAGTGGTTGAAAAACATAATAACATAAGATAACTTACCCAAGTGTGATAAATATTCATCAAGGAAGGAGTAATTAGATATGTTAATCATGATGATTCCTATGCTAATCGAAAGGAACCCAAAATGAAAAGGGTAAAATGATAAATAAGAAGTTGTGACTTGGATAATGAAAAAAGAATTGGTTACCTTTTTGCTAGTGGACCTTAAAGAATGTTGCTATGATGTGGGAAGTGTTTTTCCCTTCGCATCTTTCCTTTCCAGGGAACATCTTTCAAGTGGATCATTACCACTTTTGTTTGTGTGGATTTGTTATAAACATGAGGGCATATTGATTATTATGTCATAAGGTTGTTTGGACTATTGTTCCAAGATCATACATTTTGTGATGAGTTTGATTTTGAGTCTTCCAATAATTAGGAAGACTCCTCTTATATGTATTGATATTTTTTATGTTGGTAAAAGTGGATGATATAATGATGTGAGTTCCTTATAACATATGAGGTGGATACCAAGATAATGAATCCTAGTATCCAAGATGTATCAACAGTATGAGAAATATGTGAAGGTTGGAGATTTTTATGTATTAAACATTCCAAGTATTCCTATCCCATAGAGAAAGAGAGTTGATGACAATCCTATAAATGTTGATTAGAAGGAAAAACAAAAGTGCATCTTTCAAGAAACTTAAAAATAACCAAGTAAGGTAGATTGCAGCAGGGCCTACTGAATACGAAATTTGGAGAATCATTGAAAACACAAATCCTTACAAAGCAGCGGGGCCGGATGGAACTGACAACCTGTTCTTTAAAAGGTAGTGGAAAATTATTAAATCTTCTGTTGTAAGGACAATACGGAGTATGCTGAATGGCCAACCTATCGAAGACACCTTGGCTGATTCGAGTATTGTTCTTATTCCGAAATGCAAAAGCCCTACGAAGTGTACTCAATTAAGACCCATATCCCTTAATAACACCATCATGAAACTCTCATCAAAAGTAGTAGTGGAACGGGTGAAGCACCACATGCCAAATTGGGTCTCTAAAGTACAAACCAGCTTTATTCTAGGAAGAAGCATTACCGACAATATTATTGTGGTCCAGGAAATCATTCATAATATGAGGAGGAAATCTAGTGCACCCTACATGGCGATTAAAGTAGATCTTTCTAAAGCCTACGATAGGCTATCCTGGGCATTCATTGACAATACACTGGAGCAGATGAACTTGCCCCGTAATATTCATCAATATGTCATGAATTCACTACATGCAGGTGATACAACTATTATCCATAATGGCACTTCTCTACCTAAGTTCAAAGCTACCAAGGGACTCCGTCAGGGAGATCCCCTTTCCCCTTACATCTTTGTTCTCTTCATGGAAAGACTCACACAACTTATCAACAACTTAGTGAGTGAGAAAATCTAGAAACCGGTGAAAATGTCTCAGCAAGGTCTGAATGTTTCTCATGTTATGTTCGCAGACGATATAGTACTATTCGCGCAAGCTTCTTTGGACCAGATTGCTACTATTAATAACTGTTTCAAAAGCTTTGAAGATGCTTCTGGCCAGTAGATCTCTATTGACAAGTCAAAAATCTTCTTTTCTAGGTCTGTGAATCAAGGCTTACGTTTGCAAATATGCTCGGCCAGTGGCATTGCAGAGATGGAGGACCTGGGAAGGTACCTTGGAGTGCCTCTGCTGCATCATAAAATCAATAAGGACACCTATGATTATATCACGGAGAACATCTCCTCAAAGGTCAATGGGTGGGCGGCGAGAACACTTTCCCTTGCAGGCAGGATATGCCTTGCGAAATCTGTGCTTACTTCTATTCCTACGTACTCTATGCAGACAGGTAATATACCAATCTTTGTGTGTAAAAAATGGATAAAACAATAAGGAAATTCATTTGGGGTGGTGGGCACAAAGATCACCCGATATCTCTTGTATCCTGGGGGAAAGCTAGCGAGAGCCTGGACGGGGGGGGTCTGGGTATAAAGTCTATGTCTGACTGGAACAAAGCACTTCTCTAGAAGAACACGTGGAATGTCATTAATGCCAGAACTTCTCTTTGGCAGGAGGGAATACATAACAAATATAAGAAGAGCTATGCTCGGAAGGGAGGAAAATCCACCCCATTTTGGAAATCAGTCAGTAAAGGGGTTGATTTCGTTACATCTAACTGCACTAAAATTATTGGAGATGGTCGGGAAACCACTGTGTGGTCTGACTGTTGGGTTCCCAATCATGGTAAGCTGGAAGATATCTGCATCAAACCTATTAATGAGGATATCAAGCATATGACAGTATCTAGTATTATCATCCTTGATAATAACTGGGATACTGAGTTTCTGTTATCTTATTTACCTACAGAATGTGTCGACATCATCACAAGTCTTCCGAATCCTCACATAGATAATGGTGGTGATCATTGGAGTTGGAAGCACAACATTACAGGGAGATACTCGATTAGTACGGCCTACGAGATGATACATTCTACAGAAGCAGATAATATTGACGCGGTATGGGGCAGAATCTGGAAAATTCAAGCGCCTTCCAAAATCCATATATTCCTATGGTTAGCTTCTCATGAGGCCGTCATGATGAATGTTCGAAGAGAACACTGCACTTTCACTAATTCTGCTATATGTCTAAGATGCAAAAACAATGACGAGTCGACCTTGCATGCTTTGCGGGATTGCCAGCATGCGGCCGAGGTGTGGAATCAGATTTCTATATGAGGGGATCTCATTACCAGCACGGGCATGGTTTTTAAAAGTTGGCTATCAAAGATACTACAAGAAGCACCCAAATCAAGGTAGCTATAACGTGCTGGGTAATTTGGAAAGCCAGGAATGATGAAGTTTTTAACAGTCTGAAACAACCGAAAAGCCATCAAATTAACCTGATCACGGAACTGCAGAGATCTATTCATACTGCTTGGAGTAATAAAGCTCACAAACATCAGGAGGAGGTGTTCCAAGAGTGTGCACAGAAAATGAATGAAGACGAAAGAATGCTTTGGATGACTGATGCTTCGGTTCACAGAAGTTGGGCAGCCATTGCGGCAGTGGCAATCGACCGGAACGGGAAGTGGCTTGGTGGTTGTGCAAGGAGGATCAAGGTAGCCTCAGTAGTCGAAGTAGAATTCCGAGCAGTTCTTCTTGCTACTAAAGTAAGTAAACTCAATGGTTATGCAAGGTACACTCTAGCTACAGATAGTGAGATGACTGTGGAAATTTTGGAGAAGAACGCAGCCAGTGCACCGGCGGTGAGACACTCAATTAAGGAAATCCGATGTAATTTGAAGGAGAGTGAATATGTTATTATAATGAAAGTCAACAGAGGAAAACTCCATGTGGTGGATAGCCTTGCTAAACACCACTTCAAAAATTACCAGGAAGATCGAATTTACATCGATCCTCCACTCGACCCTATGGGTCAATCCCCCTCTTATCTCATATGTAATAGTAGGAGTCCTACGAAATTTATTTTTCCATTAGGTATTTTCTGTAATCATTGGCATTTCCCTGCAAGAGGAGAGCAGGCTGAATAATATTATCTCCTGACTTCACCCAAAAAAAAAGTGACTCTATATCGTTATGTATGGTCAAGTGATAGTTTGGCAAGACCACTATCAAGGATAAATGGTTTGTTGATACAAAAAACATAATTTTAGGATGATAGCTAGAATTTAAAGTTGAAAGTTACAATTAGATTTGTACAGGTGGCACAACAAGTTTCTACATTCCATATTGAGAATGTCTTCTTAGGTGGGGTTTTTTGTGTTGACCCAAGATGAGATATGTATGAATGATGTGACATCACCATGATATTCAAGTAACCATGTGAAGGTAATAGTATGAGGTGAAAAGGAAGTACCCATCTTTGTTTACCTTGGATTTCAGGGGCAAAATCCCTATTAGGGGTTTATAATTGTAAGGCCCCTAAGCTTGCTTAATGAGTTGAATAAGATTAATTATCATAATTGAATTCTTATAACCCCCATAAAACCTTGTGATATGCTTTGAAATCATAATATAAGCTTAATTTTTAAATTTGGTCCAATTTGGATACTGTTTGAGCAAGTTATGCAATTTTATGCACATTTTGGACTTTTCCACAATTTATCCAATTGAGAGGTTTTCTTTGTAATTTAATACTTTAATTATGTTCCTTGGATATTATCTCATCATTCTTGATCTTTTTGAGCCATGGGTCACCTATTTAATCCTTGGTTTGAAGGTGTTTTCTCTAAGGGTATTTTAGGGTTTACCCCTTCATGGATGAGCTACCTTTAGTTGCTATCAACTAATGAATTATTTTTTTTGCTTGGAAATTAAAGAAATGAAGGATAAGAATGTCTCTATGGATATTGGGGGATCTTCTTGTGTGTGTGCTTGCATATTGTTAATAGTGTAATGCCATGGACACTTGGAAAGATACTAGAACTTCCAACTTTATCTTTTTCTTTATCTTAAAGTTTCATATACTTATCCCTAAGCACCAAAATGAGCAATTTTATCTCCACCACTTCCCTCATTCCATGAAACTCATTCTCCCTCTATGATTCTATGAATTTCCTATCCAAGGAAGAAGAAAGAGGGGATCTTCTTGGAAAAAGGATCTAGGGTTGCAATTGACTTCCTTTTAGGGTTTAAAAGGCTTCCTTCTAGTGATCTTGACCCAAAAGAGTAAGAATCCCCTTCTTTCCACGATTTGTTTCTTTTTTATCCTTCCTCCTACATTTCTCCAGGTTGGAACCTTGCTGTTCCATGGTATAAATTTCTCTAAAGATATAAAACCCTACCTTTCTTGCTCCTTATGCTTAGGGTTTGCTCATTTGATGAAGAAAGGTGCTAGATGGACGAGTTCACAACTTATTCTTGGATTTTCTACCCTATCTGCTCGAGTTTTCTTCTATTTGAGGTTTCATATTCTAATTATATGTAACTTTTATAACTTTCTCCATGTTTATTTCTTACCATAGGCTTGCTATCTCATGTTTTTGCTTGAAAATGATGATCCATGCACTAAAAAGCTATGCTTGACTTGAATTTAGATTTTTATAATGTTCAATGTTCCGATTTCAGTTGTAGATGAACCTGTGATCATGTGTACATTATGCCTAAGGTATAATATGACTTGGACCAGGTTGACCTATGGTGCTAAGCACCTATCAATCAATGGTCAATTTTAGGGTTTAAAGCTGATTTCTTCTATAAACCCATGACCTGATGATTGTACCATTGCAACAACCCTATGGTGTTATCTTCATGACAACTGATGGTCGAGATCAAAGGTGTCAGATGATGGTGACAACCTATGGTCTCCTCCTTAGGTCAGGTTTTGGATCAATTAGAAGTTTAATGATGAACTATTAAGTGCCATACTGATGTTATCAATCAATGATGACATTATCTTAATATTTGATGTTGGTTAATGAATATAGTGCTGATATAACAACCTATGGTGGCTAAATGGTAACCAATGATGGTGGATTAGGTCCCCACAAACCTATGGTGAGTTAAATATATAGTTGTAACATCAATTAAGCCTTAGACTAATTGTTTCTTGCGTCACTCGATGCAATGGTCAGACCTATATTGTAATTGATGGTTTTAACATGTGAACTTGACCCAATGGTCAAGATCTAATGTTTATTCCTCCAATAAAGTGGAATGATGGCTAATGTAATATGTTGGTCCTAATAATGTGATTTATATGGTTTCCTTTATATGATCAACTTAAGGAGCTTACTTGTTGACAATGGATGGCTTATTTTAATTGAACAGTCGATTGTGGGTTTTACCCTACTCTCAATGGACATTTTTGTGTTGTTAATCAAGGGATGTCTAGGATTAGATTGTGACTCTTTCTAGAGCAAAAATCAAGGACATAATTGGTGGTTTATCCAAGGTGTTTACTTATGTAAACCACCAATGGTCTTACCTTTTAAACATCCAATGGTTCTGCGTGGCATAGTGGTATGGAGATATGGGTTGAAAGATGATGACACAAATGGAGGGTTACCCTTAATAAGGTAGTCTTACCTATTCACTCATATGAATAGAAGGGATGATAACAATATTTTGTTGATATGTAACCCTAATGAGGTATAGCTTGTTATACATAACATTAATATAACTAAATGATGGTAATTGGGTATGAGTAGTCCTTGAATGACTAATACAATCATGGAGTACTCTGTTACTGTTTTTAAATGATGGTTACACCTTGATTTATGTCTGGGTTCATACTTGAGAATGGTATGGAATGTGATGGTGACTCTTCACCTTTTGCATCCATGATCCAATGGGGATGCCATTAGTTAGGGTTTGGGTATGAGTGTTGATTAGTAACATTAATATAATTTATCTTGTTGAACCTAACTCTAATGCAAATAGATAAAGATGAGTATTCATGTTTAACATTCTTATATTATGTAATGAGGGTGTATTAACCTCCTTAATATGATCATCACCTTAATATGCTAGTTAGTGGTGATCAAAGTCACATGGTTGATACTTTCTTATGCTAAACATGTCCATTATGGATATGACAAGTGTTAATCATATCTAGATTCCTTGCATCTTGATGTAATAAAGGAATGTTCTTAATGGTAATATAACCCGACTATTATTTTTTATGCATATCTCCTAGATCATTAATGCAATATTGTGCTAATCTAGTGTATTATATGTAAGTGATGTTGTTGGGCCCTGAATGAGGTGTAATCCTCTTGTGTTGATAAGGGTTGATACCCTGTGATATTGTGATAAGGATTTATATCTTGTGATAGTATGATAACTAGTGTGGTCTCATGAATGGCAAGTGAATAGTACTATGTGATGATGATATGATAAATTATGTTTCACACGTTTTATATATTTTGTAGTTGTGATATTTATTTGCTTGCTAGAAGTGAATTAGGGTTTGTATGTCCACTTGTTTGATGAAGCCTTAATTCACACAATTGGCATAACTAATCAAGTAGAACTCTAATCATGTTGTGCCATGTGACATAGAGCCATCTTCAGTGTCAGAAATTGTTGGATGGTGAAATGAGTATTCCTAAGTGAAACTCAGAGTCCATACTATTGAGTATGTGGAGGTGGTAGGTTGAGGATATATCCTTGCCATCCGTAATGCAGATTGTTGAGGATGGATATGGTCATGCCTCATACATTTGATGTGACTGAGAATGATTGTGGTCGTGTCTCGGTGATTATAACATGATGTGATTAGAGGACAACTACGGTTGTACCTCAGTGATTGGGTTTGAATTCCCTAGATGCTGACGCCGTGACCTATACCAAGGTGGGCTAGTTACAGGATTATATGTCGTTGTGGTGGCAGCTTTGACTGATATGTCACTGCCTATTTACTTGTACTAACTGAGGAGAAGAGATCTTAGGATATCAACACTCTTAGATCTTGTACGGAATGGAATAGCCCTTCACAGGGGTTAGTTGGACTTTGAATGGTATGATTCAATTTCCCCAGGGCATAATAAAAGATGTAATACAACCTTGAAGCATATTTCTGTAGGGTTGTACACAATGTTTCACATTGGATGATAACCCTAGTTTGTTATCATTACATAAAGATGATGCTCAGTGCAATTAAGAGATAGTAGATATACTTATGTTGTGGATATTATTAAGATCATAGATGCATACATACAGTAGCCATGCTTAGGTTGATAACTATACTGCTACTGCTGATTATAATCATGATGCTAGATATCTCACGTTGTTAGTTATGTTTAGCATGATAGCCATGCCTTTGTTACTAGAGATGCATATACTGCTAATCATGCTTATGCAGATAGTTGTGCTTATGTTGTTAGCTCTTCCTATGATGTTAATATGTTCATCCTATTGGACATGCTAATGTTGTTAGCTATGCTTATGTGGCTAGACTTATTCATAATGATAAAGATTCTATGTTACTAGACTTGCTCATGATGCTAGCCATGAACATGCTACTGAATTTCTTATATTGTCAACAAGATAAAGGGTGATAGTCTGGCTAATGATGATAATTATTATTTGCTCCTTTATGTATTATTTCAATCATCCCTGCTATTGATCCTATTTGTTATATCTGATTAAACTTCTTAAACTATTTAATTACTTAAAATGTTGTAATCAATAAATGTTGTTGGAGGTTATATCTCTTTTTAGGACATGGGTCTCACCCTTGTGGTTTTCCACATCTTTTTAGGTAACCAGCAATGATGGCAACAAAACCGTGGAAGTAAAGAGGAGTTATAGTAATGAATCCTTGAGAAAGTTGATTAGATGTCTAGTTCGTTCTAGATTCGTCCCTGTATTCTCAGGTCCGGGTAGGAAAAGTATGTATATGGTGTTTAAAATCAGTCAGACTTTTGTTAGCATATTAATGTTTGTTTGTGTGGCATATACACATATTGTTATCCTGTGTATAAATGTTGTGGCTAAGGTGACAGAACAATTTGTATCAAATTCTTTGCATAATATGGATAAAAGAAAGATGTTGGGCTCTTATGCAAATGTTTGTGACCAGGTGGTGACGTTGAAATCAATTTTAATTGACCCATATTTTTGGGTATGTGATTAATTAGTGATCGATTGTGTTTTATGTTTTGAGTAATCTCATTAGTGTAACGGGATCTAACAATTCCCAAGCATCATTCTATCTCAAATATGTGACTTTCACTACATCCCATAAGTTGGAGTATATGAGGCTAAGAATTAGACAGTTTAACCAAGTATGCAAATTCACATATTCATAAATCCTGTGTTTGCTTATCAAGGTTCATATCTCGAGCTTAATATTATTTAACCATCTTGATAGTACTCACAAGTTATAACACCCAATAATATGACCTACCCTAAGAATGAGGGTCAATGCTCCTTACCTACAACCGATTAGGGTTTTACCTTATGGTTACACCACCAAACCTTAATCACACCAATTTTTACTTTCTTGAGACTGATTTCGGTTTGAACATCATTAGGTATTCATAGATTATTGTGTCATTAAAACTAGTTATCACCATAGAATACATGTACATCTATTACAACCCTGCATTATGTAAACATGTTGACCATGCACCATTGATAATGTTTCAAGATTGTATGACCCATGTGTTATTGCTTCTTATAAATCATTAACCACATATCATACTAAGTGAAGTCAAACCTTAGATTACATAACTAGAGGGTTTCACTTTAAACTATCCACAATACATTCATTAGATCATTAGATTTGTTTATATGATTTCTTCACCAATGTTGTCACCTTTTAATCCAACAAGGGTTATCATCACCATCTTATATCTATTCACATAGTTGTGTCATTAAACTCTCCTCACAAGTTAAGATTATATGAAAAGGAAATATAGTAGACACTTGTCATGGATTATAATCTTACATTAAGATGAGCACATGGGTCATATTCTTCCATGATTAGGATTATCATATGGATACTCAACCATTGAATCCCACATCCATCACTTCCTACATTCTTGGAGAGTTTAGGGCTAAACTCTTTAGTTAGAGATGGGCCACTCATAGAAAATCATCCTATGGTGCACAAGATTTAGGAGAAGAAATTAAGATTTATAATACATTATCCAAAACAACACTCTCCTATATGATGCATTTCTCATATGTGCACATCATTGGGAATCCAAGCCTACCCTTCAACCCTCATCATGTGATATCAGTTTCACCTCATCCACATGTGTCAGATTGACCACGTTATGGTGTGTCGGGAAAGCTCATCCAAGGGTATCTATTTAGACTACCTTGTGGTGTATCAGTCTAGACCATCTTATCTAAGCATGTCTGGTTCACTACACATAAGGTGTGATAGTTGGCTACACTTGAGGTGTCAGATTAACCACTCAAGGGGTGTATTGGTTTATCCCTTCTTGAAAGTGTGATAGGAAACTCCACTTGAAGGTGTGACATGCTTCTCTTGAAGGTGTGATGGGTTGTTAGGGTTAGGGTTTCAGCAAGGTCATCATAGTTCACTTCCTCAAGATATATCGTGTCACCCTCTTACTCAACCAAGGTTGTCACGGTTGGGCACAAAAACGTACCAGTTCACAAGGTACCCTCATGGTCATAATGAATAGCACCCTCAAAGCATATCAGTTAGAAACATATTGGTCTAAGCTCATCTAGGGCATGATGTGTTAGCTCCTCATCAAGGCATGTTGGTCTAGCCAACATATCAGTTTAGGCATCTCTATGGTGTGACAATTTAGCACCCATCAAAGTCTATCGTCCTAAGCACCTGCATGTCATTCCGAATTGTCACATTATGTGTCTCTTTAATCACCATAAGTCATGACGACCACTCACCACTTATGTGTTGATTTTTTCAACTTCAACCTTAGGAAACTTGACCACTAGTCCAACTACTATCATGGCAAGAAGGTGCAACATAAGGGCAACAACTAAACAAAAATTCCTTCATCAAAATAGTTCTCAAGATCATCATAAACTACTAACATATATGAGATACATGATCTAGAGATGAGAAACAACATAAAAACACGAAAGAATGAAAATAAAAAAGAAGGCTAAGAATTATATAACCCCCCTCAAGAAGGTCTCCATCAAGGGTTCACGCTCCATGATCAAAGCTCCAAAGCACACGTTCTGAAGGTGGAAGATACCTCATTAGGAGTCCCAACTTGACCTCAAAATCACCTCAAGAAAGAAAATGGTGTCAAGGTTATGATAACTCAAGAAGAAAGGAAGGAGAGAAAATGATGTCCTAGACAACCTTCATCCAAGGTAAGCTTGATAGCCAAGAAAGGAATAAGAAGATGAAGAAGAGAACTCAAAGGAATGCCCAACAAAGAAACATAACTCACCAAGATGGAAGTTGAACTAGGAATCACCATGAGTAAGGAACTCGACCTCCCAAGCTCCATGCAGGCTTATTCTAGCTCCTTAAGCTCCCATTCTCGTCCACCAAGAGGAGAGGAACAAGAATGGATGAAAGGGTTCAATTATGTGAAGAAGGAGGGGGTTATATACTTGAGGGAAGGAAGAGAGATCAAAGGAGAGGTGTCATTACCTTAGGGCTTAGGTGATACTTGTCCTCAAGAAAGGGGCCACATGAAACAACATGCAAGTCATGGTGAAAAGATCTAGGATAGATCTCTCCCTCTTGGTCTCCTACCAAGGTCATGCCCTATATGCCAAAACCCTACACACTTCACAAACCGATAGGGCATAACCCTACACACTAACAAACTGATAGGACATAACCCTAAACACCTGTAACCTATAGGACATAATCCTACACACTCAAAAACTGGTAGGGCATAACCCTACACACTCACAAATCGATAGGGAGCCTTACAAAGTTCTCTAACCTGAGATAACACATCTAAGAGCAAAACACATCTCTCTCATGTGCTCTAAACATCACCAAGGGCGCTACCACACAACCAAGATCCAAACAAGGCACCCATATCTCTCTCTCCTCTAGATGATGTCAAACAAGAGAGGGAACACTCTAGAGATGGAAAATTGCATGTTAACCCTTTACTTTTGGGTAAATTGCAATTTGCCCCAAAACTAGCACATAAAGCACAAGCATCAACCTTACAAGCTCAACTTGGAACTTAGGATTTCCACAAGGCACGCCTTAGAATCATTCTCTCCCTTATGATGCTAAAGCACTAAGGGCACACTCAACATGTGACATATTGCAAGATAATACCTCATCTTGGGTAAATTGCGCTTTGGTCCAAAACAAGCAAACATTATCCAAACAAAACCAAACTTAAACATAAGCATGTTACATGATAAAAAAACACATAAAAGTATATAGATTAAAGTTCTAAGAAACTTACTTAGGAAAAACAAATAGGGTTAGCCCAAAATCCAGGTCAAGGTCCTTACATGTCATAAACCCCTAACAAGGATTTCACCCACGAAATCATAGGCGGAGTGAGGCAGATGTTACTAATGCATCACACCTTCAAACTTCCATATAGCCACTTGATGTCAGGGTGATGTCATAAACCTTGACCAGTATATTGTTCATCCATTCAAGATCAACACATTATCTTTCACACCAGGCAGAAACTCAACTATCCTTTCCATTATTGGCTATAGAGTCAACTCTGTGTTAGGTAATACATTCTTATCCATAGAAGTATTATACATACTTATCAAACTTAGGCATCAACTCTTTCTTATGTATCATCTTATCAACTTACAACATCACTATGATAAGATTCTCAAACTTGTAGGTTTACCATACCCTTCTCTAACATCATCATATCTCTTCCAAAGAAAAGATGCATTATGTCACTTACTTAGGACTATAAAACCTATCGTGCTTCCGCTGTTCTACTCTGATCTACTGACTCAACACTAGTATTACTTTTACCAACTATTCTGCCACCATACTCACATTCAGTTGTACATTCTCCTGTATACGAAGAGGCCTCTTATCCAAGGAAAACTATCTTAGAGGTAACTCAAGATGTTATATGTCACCTTAACTGATCTTGATAGATATTGGAAACCCTACTTATACATCTATAGCCAATGCACAATCTTCTTGTAACCTTTCTTACTTGTAAGTCTGATAGGAGTACTCCAAGGGATTATACTCAGCCTGATGAAATTTTCCCAAGACAATCTTTCAACTGCTTCTCCAACTTATGCATCCTGATCGATGTTACATTTATGCGGAGCATAAACCCCTAACATGTGATATCCATACTATAGGTTGGGTAGTTGTAACCAAATAGATCCCAAAGTCCATCTTTTTAGGTAGCCAAACATGTAATAATCCTATCAAGAGACAAGTTCTCACTTTCAAATTCAACTGGCACTACATGGATTCTAGGATTCCTTACCTTGGTGTACATCACATGTGTTAGAAACTCATCACATCCCTATCACATCCATCCTCTGTTGTTTTTACAAAAACCAAACATGTCAAAAGGATCTTTCTTTCATCGCAAGGCATCTCCTATCACAAATATCCCTATCTTGGAAAAAAAATCCAAGACCAACTGATACTTACCAGAGTATCCATCTTAAGATCACTTGTAAGCCATGCACATCAAGTGACATAAGACCCACTTGACATCGACATCCTTGAAAGGACAGAACACAAGGGAATAGATTCCTCTTACCACTACATCATTACCCAATGTTTGCTTATCAAGGTGAAGGGATTATTACTTTCTTTGATAATTTCATGAGTTGTCAGTTGTTCATGTGTCATTTTAACTTGTTCTCACCTAGGTTTCCTTGCCATTAGCATAGGAACTGTTAAGATGATTACATATTATTACTCCCTTCTTTGTTACTGTCTATCATTTTCATGAACATTTCCTTATTTTAGCACATTTTTCATCTTTACAACATGAAAAGGATAATTATTCTTTACATATTCTTTATTGAACATGGATCATATCCCTTGTTTCCATTCACATATCACGAGGATTGTACTTTACATCTTTTCAGATTCACGGGTTAGTCTGAGATTAACTCAGGTTACATCTACTTTATTTACCATTCAATCTTATTCGTCTTCTCATTTTATCCTTGCTTCATGAATTCTCTCCATCTTATGTGAATTTTACACCTTGACTTTATCAGCACAAGTTCATCTGTCTTTTTCTTCATACATTTCTTGAAATTATATCTTCAAAAGATTCTCTTATCATATTGACACTTAGATTTAGGTCTCATGGAGTTGTATCTTTTTCCTATAATCACCAAACATTCAAGCTTTAGAGAATTATGGTGCAGTTCTTATCTCTTTTCATAGTATGACAGAGGTATTAGTACCATGATTCCTGGTTTTTTATTCTCTTTAGATTGTTCCAAAATGATGACATGATCATAGTAATCCAAGAGAAATCAATGTAAGAGTTACATGCTTACCTTTTCTTCAATATTTAAATACATGGCCAGGGTACTCAAGTACTGAGATTAGGCAGTATGCACCGTATTTTATATCATGTTCTTATCTTAGACACCATCCTAATCCTAGTCCTAGTGTCCCCTGTAGACTCAGCGTACCTAGAGATCTTATACCACCAAATGTGACACCCTTTGCCACGCAAAGCGAGATTACTCAAAACATAAACCACAATCAACCATTAACAATGGATTACCGAAAATCACATGAAATTAAAAGTGATTTGCAACAAGAACCTTGAGATGAGATTTATTATACAAGAGTCAACACTTGCATTTCCTAACATATATTCAAAGTTTTACATTATTATTTTCCAATCATGTGGTTACATAAGATAACAATTCCACACGTATATACATATCACCAAAGGCACAAAAGCTAAAAACCACATATCGATCATGACGTCTACAAAAAGCATAGAGAACACCCCCAAGGACCTTAGTGAACGTGGATGACACATAGGACAATATTACTAGACACTATCCATATACCATGATCCACCAGGATTAATTTCTCTTTGTATGTCCTCAGGCACATGATCTTTAACTCAACATGCATGTCCATGTAAAAGATTTTTAACTGAAAGGGTGAGACAACAATCTAGAGAGATATAACTCTTAGCTAACTCTATTATTATCACAGATAACTAAGTAGATAGATCAACATAGTGAGTAGATTGAACATAATTAACTATATGACATATATTTCATGGATGAAGTAAGTAGAGCAATAATATGCACATGCCAATGAAGAATAGAACAACTAATAATTTAAAAAGGAATATGAGGAACATGTATGGCTGTTATAAACTAAACAGTATAAAAACAAGGTAAGGTTTCATCTAATGTTTCTGTGATTGATCCTATACATGTACACTACGCGGATGATTACATATTTATTATACCCTGCAGATTTGAGTCGTACCACCCTAATCCAACCCACCACTTCTACGTCAAAATTGGTTCCATACAAGGTCTAGTGGAAGAGTCGAAATCAATGACCTCACCACCTCATGGTCAGTACACGAGTGAACCTGCAATCACATCACAAATCAACTGCTTCCAACGACATATAGTCCAAATGTGCAAACCTAGATCACCTTGGTATAGGTTATGACACTAGTGAAACTAAGCTACGACGCGCAACCACATTCTTTCAAGGGTATGGTGTAACGACCCTGCCTCCCGGTAACCCCCAATTAAGAGAGACCTGAAGGTCGAAGTTGTTATCCCAATTAACATGATCAAAGGTTCAAAAAATAATCAATAATAATTACCAAATTCTACTAAACTAAACTGAAAGGCTGTAATAACAAAAATTAACTTTTTGCATACCTTTGAAAAACTTGGATTCCTAAACTTCTATCCATATGAGAGAATATTCTAACTAATCCTCCTTGATCGTTAATCCTCCTTAAATTCCACATATGCCACTACATTGTTTGTTCTTTTCACTTGAACCTAAAATGCTGACAAACAAAATGTCGGTCAGCATAAATGAATAATGTTGGTATGTGAGGGGAACAATATTATGAAATTAACTGTAACAACATATTGCAGTCAATTATGATTGAACAAACAACTTTATGTTTTAAGCATAACTTCTCAATCCATACATACCCTAGTCTCTGTGCTATCCCTACAGTGGACCTGGATGCTATCTTCATCATGGTAGATCCCCATTAAACCCCACATGATTCTACCTAACAGGTAGATCAATATCTAGGGTTGAGTCACATGGCACTACCCATAGGTAGCCCAATCCCTAACTCATGGTGTGCTAAAGAGTCGCATGGCACTACCCATAGGTAGCTCAATCCCTAACTCTTAATAACCTGATGGTCCCACTTAACAAGTATACCCTTTACCAGGTTACCCTTTTTCATCATTAGCAAAGCCACATAGGAGGACCAGGATCTGAGCTAGTCATGTATACATACTTTTGGTGATAATCATAGTCACTTTATAGTTGCATGAAATAAAAGTCATCCCAAGTAGTTATTTTCAGGCAATTGATAAAACAAACAAGAATTGCCATGAAACTAAAGAGATTAACCATAAGCATAACCACATACCTGTCAGGTTGATTTGAGATAGAATACTCCAATCAGAAATCCAAATAGGCAAGCAAGCACATTATGAGATCATGAAAAATGCATACAAATTTCCTATTATTAATCATGCCATCAAGATCTACTAAACCTAGCTCGCTTCCTAGGGTTTCTAGTCCACTTTTAGGGTTTTCATTGAAATTAGGGTTTCCCTTCATCCCTTACTATTTTAAACCATAATTTTATACAATTACACACAAACCCTAATTATATAATCTATTCATCATGAAAGATACTAAGGTTATCTTTTAACAACATTTACCCCTGATATCAGAAAAAGCATAATTAACCATAAATTAAACCCATTAAGCCTCTTTTACATTAAAGCTACCATTTTTATCCTTTTAATCCATGACAAGATAATTATGCTCATTTATCATCAGTTCATAGTTCATTATGTTCTAATTTACATATGAACTCTATTTGTCATTAATTATACCTTTATCCATTAGAAAACCCTAATTACTACATTAAGGGTATTTATCCACAATTAGGAACTTTTATACTTGAAATAGATTGGAATGATCATATCTTAACTTTATTCATGATTTTGAATAATTAAAACCACTAGGAGTCACATTACTAATATTAGGGTTTCAAGGCCCATTAAAGCAGATTTATGCACATGAAATTCTAAATTAAACCAATTACGTGCAAAGCTCATCCTTTTTGTGCTTAATGTACCTTTTTAAAATTAACAGGTTAATATCAACTTTAACCATCCATTAAACCCTACTAAATGCATTAATCATCTCTAAATAGGGTTTCTTAATCTTTAATTCATTAAAGTTGATAAATTACACTACTTTTCGAATTTCAAGAGGAATTAGCCTCTAAAGCCATTTTTAGTGAATTCCTCTCAATTTTTTGAGCAAAAAGCATATATTATTTGCTACCATCGGAGTTACCACCATTTAGTTATGAATTTTGCAATAAAATCTTACTTGGACCAATCAGAAGCTACCACATCACTGTTCCATGAAACGAGCTTGCTTACTTTGGGAAACATAATAATTTTATGTTTGTGTCCTTGGTTAAGAGGTCAATGCTTCAGCCCGCAGAGGGGCAAATCCGTCGAACCAGCCCTCCATCTTTTTCCACCTCACGCAGCTCTGATGCGTCACCCTAGTCACACCTTGCTTGGATTTTTCTCTCTCTCCTAGACCTCGACGGCCACCGACACTGGTCCCTCTCGCTCTGTTGGTCTTCGCCGCACCTACATGGCCTCTAAACGGCTTCCAAGGTGGTGGGGATCGAAGTGGACAGACTTGCAACTCTGTCGCCATGTGTAGCCGTGCGGCTACTGCCATGCTCAGCTAGGTTAGGGGATTCTCACCCAATCACCCCAAGATGACATAGAAGCGGCAAGCTTCCCTCACAACTCCTCCCTAGCCCCCGTTTCTCTAAGGGATAGGAGTATTCTCCATGATCAGGGTTTGAACGACGAAGAATAAGAAGAAGAAGAAATATGTGTGAGATCTCTTTGGAACTCGAACCAGAAGGCCAACCCCTTATATAGGGGAGGGTATCCACACCCTAAGGTGCTCATCAATGAATTAGCAAGGCCCCTCTCCCAATAGGAGTCATGTTCCTTCAAGGAGAAGTAATATTCTCTCTCCTATTTATCTTGTTAATATTCCTAATTTCATGGATAATTAGAAATATTGAAATTATCTCTTTCATTATCTCTAACCTTGCCTTTTAATCTATTGGCCACGATAATCTATTTTCTTAAAACAAATAACATCACTTTTTGATATTATCACAAAGTCATTAATCATGTATCACATTATCCTCTTATTTTGTTTAATTTTCCTTTTCTCTTTCTTTTTCTTCATTGGGACTCCTTGGATCCCAAGGAAATCTAATATTTCGAAATCCTTTTTAGTGGATACTCATTATCCTTATAGATGCATCTATATTCATTATTTCTCATTATCTTGTTTATTTCTTATTAAAATATCTCTTTTGGAGGATTTCTCTTTATCTTTCTTTTTATTTTCCTCATTGGAATCCCTTTTAACATTAGAAACCCTTTGTATATGAAAATCCACCAAGGATAATTCAATTATACCTATTTTCACTTATTTCCCACATTTTAATTGTTTTCAATTTCTTTCTTAATAAAGGAATATTTAATTGATCTTTTCTTTTCTTGTTGCATTATCTTTGCAACTTTGGACTCTTTGGAACCCAAGAGGCACGAAATCCACCTTTGGATTAAATTCATTTGCCTTCTAGAGGTTTCTACATTTTTCTTTTCTCCATTTCTTAATAATAATGGAGTTCCTTTTGTCTTTTTCTTGTTGTTGGGCCCAATAGTCAATAAAGCCCACAAAACAACCAACAAGGCTATTGTAAACTAAATTCATTTATCCAAAACAAATTATATCATTATTTGTTCCAATATCTTTAATAGGAGAAATTACATTTCTCACCCAAAAGAACCAAAAAGTTGGGGTTGTAACATCCTTCCCCTCTTATAAGAATTTTGTCCTCAAAATTCCATCAAGAAATCAAACAATTCAGGATAAAACTTTTCAAAGTCCATCATTGGCCTCTATGTGGCTTTACCTTATCCATGGTGCTTCCAAAGAACCTTTACCATCACATAATCTTTCTCTGAGTTCTTTTACCTTGGCATCTATAAACCTCACAGGTGACTGAGGTCATTTCAGCCTCCCTTGGGGCTCACTAGGTTCATTGCTCCGCACATGGTCCAGGTACCTCACATAGTTCTCTAAATTGGACACATGGAACTCATCACATTATCCTGAGGGGTAAGGGCCAACTTAACCTTCTCCACCAAACCATCTAAAAGAACCCATGTATCAGGGACTTATCTATCTTAGCTATAGCTCAGAGGGTTCGAATTTTCATGTCAGATATTCTCCCATAGTGAACTGCATGTCAGTCTAATTTGCATCAGCTCATGAATCATGTCATCTCTAGGCTCCTTTCAGCCATGGCACGATCAAAGCAACTTCATCTACACACACTGTGGTCCTTTCCTGACTATCGCGAGGTCCCTTCACCAACATCACCCTAAAATGAAGTGGTGACCAACACAACCTCCCTTACAGAGCTTCTTTATATCCCGATACTGGCTATGGTGGTTATCATTACATATTACAGAAGACAACAACTGCCTTTAGATATCTCCCTGAACGATCACACATGCTCTCATCAGACCCTGTAGTCTGGATCATACTAACCATTTGTAACATCCCTGACCTGAGTTATGAACTAACCCTAGGTGCTTTGCTTAATTATATAATTAGACACTTGTGGTTATCTTTTGATATGTAATTAAAGCTTCTGAGGAACATATATCTCCTTTTCTGTCCTTTTTGAACAATGTTGTAATATTGTTTTGTTAAATATGGACTTATGTGCAAATTACCCAATTAGAGGGATTAACTTGTAAATTGCACATGTTAAGATGTTCCTCTGGTGTTGATACATGATAAGAATGGATATGATGTAGTGATATGGATTCTCCAAGCTTGGGCACCAAGATATAGCTTGTACAGCAATCCTTGTGCTTTAAAACCTAGTTTTGGTGTAAAGTGCAATTCACCCAAAATCTAGGGTGCAACATGTAAAATATACCCTATAGAGTATCTTTCATGACACTTGATATCAAGTAGAGCAAAGATGATGAGGAGGGCGCCTCATTTGAATGATCAAATAAGAAGGATAACCTTTATAATTAAATAACCAAGTTTTATACAAAATGACCCTTTTTATGTATGCAACTTAGTAAGGTATTTGGTTTCCTTTCCTCTAAACCATGGATAAGGGAGGAGTTTTTCTTAAGAGAAGAAGGGAGGAACGTGACTAAGGAGGGGATAACGACCTATTTGAGAAATAAGGAAATAAGTGTTCTTGTCTTGAAAATATACACAAAATATATAAGTACATCCTTTTTACAAAGCAAGGGATCCATTCCCTTCATTCCTCTTCTTATCTCTTTGCTTTGGCCGACTAAGAGGGAGCTCAGGAGTAGAGGAGGACGACCATACTGAATTGGGTAAGTTTTGATTGCCATCTAGCTCGAATTCATGGAGGAAATCTTGCTATAAGGTTGGTTTAGTAGTCTTCCTTACACAAACTCTTCTTTCTAGCCATCTTCTCCATCCAAATCTTGAGGGACGGACCTTGGACGACCTATGGAGCTCAAGCCACCATTAAAGCTACGAAGCTTGGATCTCTAGATGAGATCCTAAGGTGGGTTTTATAACTTAAACCTCAAAGTTTTGTTTATGCATCTTCTTTCTATGAAAACATTGCTTAATCTCCATCCTTAGACATTTCTATGTGTTCTTGCTACCAAAACCGTGAAGAACAGTCCAAGTTCTTGAGGTAGAAGAAGGTGGTGTTATTTACAAAGTTCACCCTGATCTTACTTTAACAAACGGTCCTCTACCTCTTTCCCAAACGGTTTGCAAAACCGTTTGGAAGCAAACGGTTTCAAAACCGTTTGAAGGGCAAACAATTTCACAAGAACATTTGGAGCAAATAGTCTCAAGACCATTTGAATGAGTTGACCAAGCGTTGACCGTTGGGAGATCTGATGTAGACATTATGGACTAATCACCCACCAAGAATCATCAACTAATTCCAAGTAAATCACCAATTGAAGGCACATTACTCACCTAAACCCTAATCGGGTTTATTGCTGATTTCAATGATGCAATCATGTTGAAGTTTGGGTTGAGTGGCCCAAACGGTTTCAAAAGCATTTGGGGATCACCCAAATGGTCTTAAGTGGGGTTGATCAATTGAGGGTCCAATCATATCAAGTTGTCAAACGGTCTCAAGACCGTTAGGAGGATGTCCAAGCGATCCCAAGACCGTTTGGGGTCAGGTCATGACCCAATTGAGTGATGGTTCAATGGGTTCAACATCAATTAGACTCATGTTGATGCATGTTGAAGGGTGATCGATTCCAAACCCTAATCCAATCAATCTAAACCCTAATTGGTGACCAATTGAGGTTCAATTGAGGGTCAAATCAGTAAGGATTGACCTAATTTACTCAATTGATGAGTGGCTAACCTTTGCATGATTGATTGAGGGGTTCAACCTTGGAAACCCTAATTCAATTGAATAGGTTGAGGCACTTTTTGGTCCATGCGGTTTTGAGGGTGTTTGGACCAAACGGTCTCAAGACCGTTTGGGGCCAAACGGTCTCAAGACCATTTGGGACCAAACGATCCCAAGACCGTTTGGTGGTCATGCGGTTTCAAGATCGATTTGGACATGCGGTTTCAAGATCGATTTGTCCATGCAGTTTCAAAGTCAAAGTTGTCCTAAATGGTCAACGAGACCAAACGATCTTCACCTCCTTTAGGGATAACGGTCTTGATGGTGTACTTTGCCATGCGGTCTTGAAATTCAATGGGACCAAATGGTCAACAACTCCATGCGGTTTCAAAATCGTTTGGAGGTTGAAAGACCGTTTGGGGTCTTTTAAGGTCAAAAACATTTGATGCCTTAGTGGTCAAGATGGATTAGTAGTTGATTAACCTAAACCCTAAACATACCTAAAGTGATTAAGGGAACAAGTAATTAGCTGGTTGATGCATAATGTTGTCAATGGTGAACATTACAAAAGTACCCTTAGTGGGTTAGTGTGACTAGTACCCCTTGATCAAGCAAACCCTAATGACTATAAAGGTGATGACATGACTTGTTTTATCAAGGTTTATATGACCTAACCTAATGACGAGAGATGTAAGCATCATCTAATAGTAGGAGGAGAGAGAAGACTCCTAATATGAATGAAAATCAAGTAAAATACCTCCAATCACTACTACAGAAACAACCTTTGGCGTCGGTTGTTTAACCCCCTTTGGCGTCGGTTGTTTAACCCCCTTTGGCGTCGGTTTCCGACCGACGCCTATGTGGGCGCCGCTAAAGGTCGAACACTTCGGCGTCGGTTTTTTAACTGACGCCTATTTAACATACAGGCATCGGTCTTTTAGTAGATTACCGACGCCACAAGGGTTCGTGCCACAGAAAACAGCGTCATCTAGGGCACTTTCTGGCGTCGGTCTTTTAGTAGATAACCAACACAGAAAGTGCCCTAGATGACGCCCTTTTTGTGTGGCGTGAACCCTTGTGGCGTCGGTTATCTACTAAAAGACCGACACCTGTATGTTAAATAGGCGTCGGTTTGACACGAACAGCCGACGCCATTTCCAGTACTGCTATGGCCACATCAGGCATCGACTTTTTACAAAAAACCGACACTGTAGGTCTTTGCTGACGGTTTTCTATAAATAACCGACGCCTATATCTATTTTTTTTTTCCATATCAGTTTGCAGGCCTGCTGTGGCTGGTTAGCATGATGAGAACCTACAGTTCAATTTTCTGAACTGCAGGTTTACGACATCCATTGATATCAGCCTACAAACAGGCCACAAACTTGCAAAAGTCCCAAGGAAAATTTCACACAAGTAGATACATTCAGACATCAATTCAATTCTCACATTAACACATATAGAAACATTCAAATACATGTATTAACATTCAGAAATATTCATTTACAAAGTATCATTCATTATCGCTATCAACATCCCAATTATATCTTACAATTGCCACTGCTTGTATGGCTTTTGCCCATTCTTCTCTTATTTCATCTAATGCTTCCATCGTATATGGAGCATGTATATTTTTTAAGTGTTTACCTATAGTGTGGTCAGTTTTAAACACCTGTAAAGAGAATGATGTATATATATAAGTAATAATATAAAAATAAGATTGATATATTTCATACTAACTAATGAGACTATATATAATACCTCATGTATGGTATCGATGTCCAATGCGGCATGTTTGATAATCATCTACATAAATCACATCACATAGTATGCGCATACCCAGCAATTGTCTTGTATAGCGCACTATAAATTGAAACATACAAAATAATACAACTAAGCACAATTCACATCAATAATATATACATTGGAGTCGGGGAGTCGGGAACTTACTTTTACGTTCTCCCAATTTATTGGCTGGTTCTTTTTCCTTGGGACCTTTCCTCCAGCCTTTTTGAATGCATCTAAACCCCTACATGTTAATATAACACAGTAAATTGCATAAGTAAATAGCAATGTAATAAAAGATGTTAACGGATATAAAAATGAAATATTTCTCACCAGAATAATGGCATTCTCATTACGTGTCCAATTTTAGTGTTTAATGTACTTCCTGCGGGATCTAGATAATAAACAGTGAATGTCCCGGTGACAATAACTAGTAACTCCCAATGTCTACCGCTAGAGGTAAAAAGTTAACAATTAATAACTCAAAATGCAAAATAAAAACGGAATTTTCTTAAGTCAAAATTATAAATAAAATAAACTTACTTGACATTGAATGGAGCTATTATTATCGTCTTCTTTTGCCGACCAAAAATTGTAAAAGCATCTATACAGTATTGTTGAACACTATCAGGGTCTTTAGCTACCATACTAATCAATGATGGAATCAAAAATCCCACATGATCATATGCAAATTGTTTGCAATGATCTTCGACTAAGTAGCTGCAAAACATATACGCGTATGCATTAATATATAAGAAACCAGATCACCAGATCTTACACAAGGTATATGGATGTATAAACAAGATCTCACCTTATCCATGTCTCTATCATTGATGTATTTAGCCAATCATACATAAACAACTCAATAATATCTTGTATAAATAAAGAGCTATCGTATGATTGACCTGCATAATCTGCATCTAAAGAAACAATTATAGGGCAATGTATATTATGTGCACGTAGCCAACATGTCATTCCCCTACAAGCAGGACCTAACGGGTATGTTAGGTCAGTTGGAACCCAAGTTGATAATGCGGGAAGTGGAGGTGGAGGCCTAGGTGCTCCTGGTATCTTCTTTTTAACCTGTATATATAATTTCAGATCAGTTGACATCATATATACACATTAACAGTCTAAATCAATGTAAATGTATCTTACAATTTCAGTCGTGTAGACGACATCTGCTTTGGGCCACAATATGACCTCGCCTTCTGCCTCACCAAGTTTCTCAATATCTGGGTGGGCATATGGCAACGCAACTTCCCTCCAATCGGGTAATACATGTATCGAGCTCACACGAATGTAGCCCTGCGGCATTGGAGTCCCATGAAACGTTGCCCCAGGAAGGGACTGGTAATCCTACGCCTCTGCAACAACATAGTCTTGCATTCATAAGAGGCATGACTTCAATGCCTACAAATTTACGTAAAGAATGTTATACATATATACATATCATCTTGAAAACATATCATCTTGAAAAGACTAGCTACAATGTCATAAACAATACTTACAGCAGACGTGTTAGGCGATGGGTCTCCAGGATTACTCGCAGTCTATGCATCAGGAGAAGATTGGGTCGCCATAGGCTGATTGGAAGCCTGAGATGACTTCCACCGCAGCAATTCTTCCTTGACCTTATCAGCAACTACATCGTTGACCTTCTTAGCAATGATATCCTCGACTCTCTTATTCTCCTATACATGGATAAAAAAAACATTAGCTTCTTATTAATGAATTTCCTTTTGCAGTAACATTCTAAAAAAAGAATAGGTTACCTCTTCTTGAGAAAGTCCCACTCTGGGTTTGCGCTGAGATGGCCCAAAGAATGCTTTGATGCCCACACCAGCACCGGCACCTCTAACACATCCAAGATGCTCTGGGTTACCCAGAGCAACTGTCAATTCATCCCTTGTGCCCTGAGGGATGAACATGCCTTGTTTCCTCAGCTCGTGCAGCTCCCGCTAATCACCATAAACATAAATTGGTAAGTTAACACCACAAATAATCAATATTCAAACGATTGCTCTAAGAGTTGTATTTTACCATTTTTGCGGCCGCCTCAGCAGTTACGGGCTTCATTATTTCACCCTTCTTGTTTTGCCTGCCAGCTATCCAGATATCATGGCGAGGCATGGGTGTGGCAGACTCCTGAGTAGGAGCAGACTCTTGAGTAGCTGCAGACTCCGCCTGTAGTCTTTGGCGAACACTTGCATAGCCTTTTGGACGCATAGTGTGGTCATGCACATTCAGTGCACGCCTTGCTTTTTGTGCATCACTGAGGGCCAAGTTAGTATGCACATTTATAATTTGGTTAGTAGCACTAAATGTTAATCTTGAATAGGTGAATACAATGTATATTAATTAAAATGGGAGTGACGCCTAATACCTTGAATTCTTCAGATTTTCTTGAAACAACAAAATTGTCCCAATCTTCTTTGTCCAAGAAGTTCCATTGTTCAAGGGCTGACTTCTTCTTCTTATCACCCTCTTTTATGTATTCCCTGTTCAGATTTGTCCTATAATTCCTAAGCATCTTTCCAGCACGTCGCATCACACTTTTACGATGCAACTTCTCATCCAATGCAAACAGATTCTGTAAAATAGAAATGTTATTAACTAGTATCCAAAAATAGAATTGCAAATAATAGAATTTGTAATCTACAAAATAGAATTGCAAATAATAATAACTCACGTATAAATCTTTCCATATCAAGTCTTTCTTCGCCTGAGGAACTTTATGCCAATTATCATACTTAACACCACAATGTCTTCGAGTGACAACCCCAAGATAGTTTATAAAATTATTGCGGTTCACTCCAATTGCATTCCCTCCATTATCAAACTCCACAACCAATTTGGATCCACTGCCACTCAGCGCAATTAACTTTTTCAACAGAGTGATACCCCTTTTCTTGTTATCTTTTTTTGTTGCTGCGCATCAAGTTGCTCAATTGCTTCAGTGGGTACATGTGCATCATCAACCTAAAATTTGACAAAAATAAACACACTGAATTAGCCCAATATAGAAATATAGGATATATGACATAACTAGAAGATAATGAATTTTATAGAAATACAGGATATGTTTTTAGAACTTACATTGGTATCCTCGCCATGCTCGTCATGGACAGCATGCTCATCATGGACTTCATGCTCATCATGGACATCATTCCCATCATGGTCAGCCATCTGAAAATGTCATTAAAAAGGAAAACATTTAGCATTTGTATCAACTAGAAAAAGGAAAACATTTAGCATTTGTATAAACTAGAAAAAGGAAAACATTTAGCATTAGTATAAACATACATGTATCTAAAATTGTGATCTTTTATCAATTAACAATCCTTCATTGTGATCTTCGCGCACATATAAGTCATCATTAGCTTCAATATTTTGTGGAGTTGGCAACCCAGCTGAGAATGGACTGGAGTCATCATACTTATCATAGTACTCTTCTTCATCTATAGGATCTTCAATGAACTGTCTTTTACCATGAAGAACAACCGACCATTTATCATTTGTAGGATCATCGATATAGAATATTTGTTTCGCCTGTGAGGCCAATATGAATGGTTCAGCCTTCTCGCCAATCTTTTCAAAGTTCACCAAAGTGAAACCCAATTCATCCACTATAACTCCTTTGGTGTTATCAACCCAATTACATTTAAAGAGCGGAATTTTGAAATCTATGTAGTCAAACTCCCAAATGTCTTCAATGACACTGTAATATGACATTTTAGCTTCAGGTGGACTCTTATCCTTTGTACTTGCAAAGTACGTAGTCGACGCTTGAAGAGTGACCCCACTATTTTGGACGACACTCTTATCATCTTGGCGCTTTGTGTAATATGTGAATCCATTAATGTCAAACCCTTCATAAGACATAACATTCGGTTTTGGTTTAAAGGCGAGGCATTTGATAGTTTCTATAATATCATATGGTGTTTGAGATAGTTGATGTAAGCATTTATCTTCAAACCACTTAGTAAAAGTCTTATTATGCTCTCTAGCAAGCCACATTGAACTTTCTCGAGGATGTTGTCTCTTTATGAACTTGGTATGTTCCTCAATATAAACACTCACTTTGTCCATATTGTGTAAAATATACAAGTGAGCTTGTTCCAGCTGCTCACGGCTGATTACTTTCACCCGTGATCCCAAAATTCCTTTGCCCTCCTAAATATTCTTGTCATTATCAGGAGTGTCATTACCACTGAGAAAGTCATTGCAAAAATCCATAACCTCTCTCGCCACATAACCTTCAATAATACTCCCTTCAGGCTGATAACGGTTTCGAACATCACCTTTAAAAATGCATTTCTTTCAACAAAGTCAACAATTTAGTGAAGCTTTTGTCGCTCCATCTATTGTTAGCTTTCAACTTATACAATCTCAACACAGCGTTAATCTTCATAAACTTAGCACAGCCTGTGTATAATGGTATCTCAGCATCATGCACAATGTTTCTAAAGATAGGAGGTGGATCGGTGTGCTCTACCCTACAACTATCCAGCATCGCATCAATGATGTCTGCTGGAACTGGTTCGTTCACATTTACGTCATCGGAGGCAATTTCTTCTTCCACCCAAGCACTGCTATCGACATCTACTGGTTTCGATTTTGAAATCTCTCCATGCCAGTGCCATTCTGTATAGCCTTGTACAATCCCGTTGCACATGACATGACTTTTGATTTCCTCACCATTGTTGACTTTCAAGTTGTTACCGCAATACCTACATGGACAGTAGAACCTATCTGTAGGTTTTTTCCTATGTTCCTCGGCAAATCTAATAAACTGATCAAGACCAGATATAAACTCTGGGGTGCAACAATTACGAATGGACATCCATGATCTATCCATTCTATGATCAGAGAAAACAAGTATATATTAGGAAACAAGTATATATTAGGAAAAGATTAGGGTATACACTTACATCCTAAGTGTATAATGTGATGTCATTCTTATATATAATAAATGTGTACCACCTATCCCATCCTTGAACACCTAATCTCACTAGTAAGTGTATAATGTGTATTGGGTTTTCAAGAAAATTTCGGCAGCATTTCCCCGCTGTTCTCTAAGTACATATGTACTTAGAGAACAAACGGGGAAATGCTACCGAAATTTTCGCCAAAACCCAATACACATTATACACTTACATCCTAAGTGAGATTAGGTGTTCAAAAATAGTCCCAAATCGGGGACTATCCAAGATTTACTCCTAATGAGTCAATCTTAAACGGGTTTCTAGGCCAACAAATACAATAATAAATATCTACAATGAAACCGGACTCCATACAAACAGTATATAATTTAGTGATTGTTCATTCTAATTTATACCAATGTACAAGTAATATAAAGAACAATGTGGATTATATGGGACATAAATTCATTGTTCATTGTCCAACATTAGGTTCAACACTTGAAACATACATTCATTTACAACATGTGGATTATATGGGACATACACATCAAGGTGGTCATAAGGGAGGATATTTCCTTATTTATGAGTAAGCGATATAAGATTAAGATCCATATAAAAATTAGGGCAGAAGGAAGAAATAAATCTTCTTTAGGATACAATAGACCCTTATGGGTGTATTTAGGGTCATAGGTACCATCATAGAACAAAAGGGGTACACTCTAGGATTTAAGATCACACTACATCATGTATTTTATACAAAATTACATGTATGTGTATATAAAAAATATATTTATAAGGAACTTCTATACATATCTAATCAACAAATCAGTAATTAACTAAGTATTCATCAATACGTACTATTAATCAATATCTCTAATCATTAAAATCGGCAAGCAGATCAGTAATTGTAAATAACAAACTACGAATTGTTGAATTAAAGTAATCACTAAAGTAATACTAACCAGTAGTACCAATCATTAATCACTGAAAGCAACAAGGAAATCAGTAAAACTAATCATGCATTACTAGTATAACAGAGCAATAGGATATTTACTTTGATGCATTACAACAGTACCCAATTATTTCAGCTTACATACCTTTCATTAGCGGCGGCGGACAAGTAGGCGAGCTCCCAGCAGTGGTGGCGGTGACCGGCGAGCTCCAGGCGGTAGGGCAGGAAGGTGCAGCGGTGGTCGGCGAGCTCCAGGCGGCAGCGGCGTCGGTGGGCGGCTGTGAGCAAGGACGAAGGAGCGGGCGGCGCCAGGCGTGAGTAGGGAGGAAGGAGCGGGCGGTGCCGGGCGTGAGCAGGGAGGAAGGAGCTAGGGTGGCACCGGGCGTGAGCAGGGAGGAAGGAGCTAGGGCGGCGGGTGACGCTGGACGAAGCAGGAAGAGGCTAGGGCGGTGACGCACAACAGCAACACCGGCAGCGTCGGTGAGGCGAGGAGCACAGGCAGCGTCGGCGACGGTGAGACCAGCAGGCGATCGAGAAGCAGTGACACGGCGGGCGATGAAGACAATGAAACAGGTGTGGGTGAAGAGTCAGGCAGCGCGGGATATTAAGTTCCCAAATAGTGTCGGTTGTTTGAAACAACCGACGTCCAATTGGACGATATTTTCACGAAATTGTTGGCGGGAACCACTTTCAGCGTCGGTTATACAAGGATAACCGACGCTGAAAGTGACACTTTTCGCACAAATTTCCATCGCACATATGCGTCGGGTTTTTATCTACATAACTGACGCTGAAAGTGACACTATTTTTTTTACTCGAAAATTGGATTTCACGGGCGACTTTAAGCGTCGATTTTTTATAAACAACTGATGTTGTATTCAAAGCGGTACCCGTGTCTAGCTGGTCTTTGAATATAGACGTCGGTTTGTCTCAATAACCGATGTCTAATATTATAGGCGTCAGTTTTCCTAAAGAACCGACGCCCAGAAAAGCGACACTGAATGTTGTTTCTGTAGTAGTGAATATGTATGAATACACATAATTAGGGTATGATCCTTCATAGTGAGATCATGGAAACCCTAATTTTGGTGATTAATGAATCTTAACCAATCTTCATACATGATGATGGTATAACCTCAATTCACTATAAGGTGAATAGTAAACCCTAATCTAGGGTGATATGATGAAATGACCAGTAAACCCTAATTTTGGGTTACGCTTTTAAGCATGAAACTTCATGATGAAAGTATGAATTAAGGAGTTACTTTTCATAATAAAGGGGTTGAACAACCCTAATTTAAATGAATAGGGAAAATCTAACCCTTTTAAAGGCATAGTGGTACAACCCTTAAATTGAAAGATTATCTCTATTTTGTAATATGCTGATATAGAGATAAATTGCCTATTATCAAATGTATTAACCATGCAAATTTTTATAAAGAAGTGATCATAGCCAGGTAAGGGTTATGATGTCATATTCATTGAAAGCACATTATAAGCTGTATGAATAATGATATACTATGTTGCCCGGTTTAAGAGGTAACATACGAGATTGACAGGCTGTAAGAGCCATGAGTAATCAAGGTCATGCTGTTAGATGACTTATGACGATCTAAGGGTTTGAATACATATATTCCTGAATCATAATGATGAAATAGTTAGGGATTGACATCCCAATGATAACTGGATCTGAAATGAACTAAACTTGATACATTTAGTATTCTTCCTTTATAACAGTTGTTTTAATGGTATATGTTTGAAAACATGCCTGATGCTAAAAGAATGCTATAATGTACTTAAATAATCAAGTATAATCATGTCATGTAGAGCCCTGATCATAGATCCATCATTGTCAGTAGTTTAATGATGGTGAAATAGGATTTCCTAAGGGAATTCCTGGAGAACATACTTTTGAGTATTTTGGGGTTATTGACGTGAATATCCTTACGCCCTAATGTAGGAATTGATGTAAGATGTACCTTTAATCCATCAATCCTTCATTATATGTTTATGCCGGGGTGATGTATCACTAATCTCCCGATGATGTTGTTAATGCCGCATTGGTGTGAGATAAACAAGAAATCCCTCGATGGCGAAGAGAGTACAGGATGCCACTGTAGCTCTAATAGCGAAGTTGCCAGAATACCCTGGAAAGCTATTATAGCAGAGACACGAGATGTCCTGCATGTTGATCCTCACATTGACTGAGGAAGATGAGGTCATAAGAATCCGACTCTTTTTATGACCTATGTATGGTATCGATGCGATTTAGTAATGGTCCGTTGGAGTATGAGCGGTATACCTCATCTCCTCAGGGCATAATAATGTTTGAAAAACATAATCAGCCACGTAGCATAACTGCTTAGGTTGAATTACGAGAAACAATGATTGATGATACATTGTTTAGAATGTTCTAGTCAAGTAACTAGTATACTTGTTCTTCATATTCTTTATTGAGATATGATTTGATATTCAATTAAGTTATAATTGAAATGACTACTTAAGGGAATGTTGCTTTACTTGACATTAAACCTGTTGTTGAATGTTTATAATTATACTACTTATTGTTATTCCTTAATTGCAATAACAAAGTTTCTGGCGGAGAGTTATAACTCTCGCTGGGACAATTATTCAAATTGTCTCACCCCCGTGGAATTTGACTTTTTAGGTGGACGTCGAGGATGGAGGAACCCATTTGAGGGTGAGCATTACCAGCAACAACAACAACATCAGGGACAACAGTGATTCTCAGGTGGAGACACTGTCTATCAAGTCTTGTAGATAGTATGTCCTATGTGTCATCTCTGTACTCTCAGGTCCTAGGAGTCAGTAGATCTGAGGTTATTGGCTTAATTCCTTGAGATTTTTGTATCTTGCCTTGCACAAATAATAGGGCAATTGATGTAGTAATCACTCGAGATGTGATTTTACAGAGGTGTAATGATGAATCATGTTGTAAAAAACTTATCTTGTTTTCTTATAAGAGAGTTTTACTACTTAAAGATCTCTTTCCAAAAAGTTTTAATTTTTAGTATTTTTTAATAATTCCCCTGCTAGCTAATCGCTTCCGCATTCGTTGATCTCGGTTTTGGCGATTCAGTCGCCACAGTTTAGTGGTATTAGATCTCTAGGTTTGTTGAGTCTACAGAGACATAGGACTTAGGATGTGTAGTCTGTTCTAGTGTCTTCCAGTATATCTAATAGTGTCTTCTGCTGCTCAGGAGAAGAAGATAAAACTAAATATGTCTGGACCTCACAAAGAACACGTTGTGGAGAGTAGTGTTGTTGCACCAAGAAGAGGTGCAAGAGAACCACATAGAGAAGAACCTATGCATGAACCAGCCCAGTTCAATCCAACTGACATGGGGAACCCAGCCGTCCAAACTATGTTTGGGCAGTTTATGACTGCCATGACACACATAACTGATAGGATGCCTATGCCTGCACCTAGGGCACCTACCCCTCCCGAAGGACAAGGAATCGACAAGATGTTTGAACGACTTCGTCGAGTTGGAGCCATAGAGTATGCCGGAACAACTGACCCAATAGATGCTGACTTGTGGTTAACTGAACTAGAAAAGGCCTTTAGAATCCTGAACATCCCTGAAGCTGAGAAGGTTAAACATGCTGTATATCTTCTCAAAGGGAGTGATGGTCATTGGTGGACCATGGAAGAACAGAAGAGGCCTAGTGTAGAGATTGCATGGGAAGCTTTCTGACTGGAATTTATCAATAGATATTTCCCCAAGACGTTTCTGGATGAGAAAATCTCTCAGTTTGAGAGGTTAAGGCAAGGTCCGATGAACATTAGTGAGTACGAGGCTAAGTTCATGGAGCTGTTGCGGTTCTGTCCGCACATGGCAGCTACAGATGAAGAAAGGATTAGGCATTTTGAGAAAGGATTAAACACTGAGTTGACTACTCCCATGTCTTCCCTAGAGAATAGAGAAAGGTTTGCTACCTTTGTAGAGTATGTCAGAAGGATAGAGAGGTCTGTAGCAGAGAAGATACAGACTCAGAACAAGAGAATGTATCCCCAGTTCCAAGGATCTTCATCCAAAGATTTTAAGAAACCTAGATTTTCTGCGCCTACACCGCCACCTAGACCCAGTACTCAGACACAATGGACATCGAATAGGGGTAGAGGACGAAGCCTACCACTAGAAGGATCTCACAGTTCAACATCTATGTCGGTTACAGGACCACCCAGACCACTGCAACAAAATAAAAGTTGTTATATATGTGGGAAGATGGGACTTCTGATGAAAGACTATAGAGCCAGAGAAGTGAGTGTAACTCAACCACAGAGGCAGAGTCAGCAAGGATCACAGAGGAGACACTTTCAAGGAGGAGCTAGAGGATGTGAACAAGCATCCCAAGCTAGATCGTCGACGCCGAATCAACCACATGGAACATCAAGGTTTTATGCAATGAATCCACCTGATGCAGTGATCAACCCTCGGGTTGTGGCAGGTCAGATGGAATTATTATATTCTGATATGTCTACATCCTGGGTTGTATCTGTTTTGATTGATCCGGGTGCTACACACTCCTTTATCACTTGAAGGGTGATTCGTAACTGCAGTATGATAGTTAGTCATAGGGCAGATAGTTTGTTGCTAGAAACTCTGTTGAGAGGGTCTGCTGTGTTGCAGGAGGTATGCTCTCCCTGCATTCTCTTCTTTTCTGAACACCGGATTCAAGTGGATCTTATACCACTTGAGATGCAGGGATTTGATATAATCCTTGGGATGGATACCTTGGAAAGGTATAAAGTTGTTTTGGATTGTGAATCCAAGCAAGCTGTGTTTGTTGATGATAGTGACACATGGATCTTTCAAGGAGAGAGAAAGATTCTACCCACCTCTCTTGTATCAGCTATGGTTGCCGAGAAGCTGATGAGGCAAGGATGTTATGCATTCTTGGCCCATGTGGTAGATACTACCATGGATAGTCCTAACCCTGTCGAAGTTCCTGTAGTCCGGGAATTTGGAGATGTATTTCCTGAAGAACTTCCAGGTGTGCCACCGCCTCGGGAAATTGATTTTAAGATCAATTTAATCCCAGACACACAACCTATAGCACAAGCACCATATAGGATGGCCTCTGTTGGGATGGCAGAACTCAAGAAACAACTGCAAGAGTTGCTTGAGAAGGGCTTTATCTGACCGAGTACTTCACCTTGGGGGTGCTCCAGTCCTCTTTGATAAAAAGAAAGACGGATCAATGCGGTTGTGCTTTGATTACAGACAATTAAATAAAGTAACAATAAAGAACAAGTATCCTCTACCGAGGATTGATGATCTCTTCGATCAGTTGTGTGGTGCAACCGTCTTCTCAAAGACAGATTTGAGATTGGGATATCATCAACTCCGTATTAAGTATCGTGACATACCCAAGTCTGCTTTCAGGACAAGATATGGTCATTATGAGTTCACTGTTATGTCGTTTGGACTAACAAATGCACCAGCTGCATTTATGGAACTCATGAATAGAATCTTCTGACTTTTTCTCGATCAGTGTGTTGTTGTCTTTATAGATGACATCCTGATCTATAGTAGAGATGCTCAACAGCATGAACATCATCTTCGTCAAGCTCTAACTCTGCTAAGAGAACACAAGATATATGCTAAGTTTAGCAAGTGTGAGTTCTGGCTATCAGAAGTATCTTTCCTTGGACATGTGATATCTGCTTTGGGTATTCATGTTGACCCTAAAAAGGTAGAATCTATTCTACAATGGGAACAGTTGAAGACACTGACGGAAATCCGTAGTTTCTTAGGGTTGGCTGGCTACTACCAAAGGTTCATTAAGAACTTCAGCTCCATAGCCTTACCCTTGACTAAGTTGACCAGGAAGGATGTTCCTTTTGTATGGAGTGAAAAGTGTCAGCAATCTTTTCAGCTGCTGAAGGAGAGGCTGACAAGTGCACCAGTTCTTTTGTTACCTGAACAAGGAAAAGGATATATAGTTTTCTGTGATGCCTCCAAGAATGGACTTGGATGTCTGTTGATGCAGGATAAACAAGTGATTTCTTTTGCTTCCCGACAACTTAAGAAACATGAGGAGAGTTATCCAACACACAATTTAGAGCTAGCTGATGTGGTTCATGCCTTGAAGATCTGGAGACACTATCTCTATGGAGAGACATTCCACATTTTCACTGATCACAAGAACCTTAAGTACATCTTTTTCCAGCATGAGCTTAACATGAGGCAACACCGCTGGATGGAATTAATCAAGGACTACGATTGTACAATTGATTATCATCCAGGGAAAGCCAATGTGGTTGCTGATGCTTTGAGTAGGAAATCAACAACACCATCCTTAGATAGAGCACAACTAAATTCCTTATTATGCTCTAGGAGGGATATGCTTATCTCCTTAAGGCAAGACAATGTACAATTGAAAGTGTCATTGTTAGCCGGGTTGTTAGCTGAGATGCATATAAAAACTACTCTGAGAGAGCAGATCAAGGAGGCCTAGCAAGTTGATGTTGCAGTTCAACAGATCAAATCGGAGTATGGTAACGAGAAATGAGATGGTTTCCATGATTCAGATGACCAAGTAGCCTGTTATCATGGTAGGATGATAGTGTCAGATGTGGACAACTTAAAAAAGTTAGTCCTAGAAGAAGCCCATTCTTCAATGTATGCTATGCATCCACGAAGCACCAAAATGTATCTAAACTTGAAAGATATGTATTGGTGGCCTGGAATGAAGAAAGACGTTGCTGAGTTTTTTATGAGGTGTCATGTGTGTCAGCAAGTTAAAGTTGAACACCAGAAGCCTGCAGGAACAATGCAACCTTTACCCATACCACAGTGGAAGTGGGATCATGTAACCATGGACTTTGTTATTGGCCTACCTAGGATAAGCAAAGGGCATGATTCCATTTGGGTAATAGTTGATAGGTTGACAAAGACAGTGCATTTCTTACCTGTCAAAACAACCTATTCTACTGAGAAGTTAGCACAGTTGTATGTTGAAGAGATAGTACGGCTGCACGCAGTCCCAGTCACCATTGTTTCTGACAGAGGACCCCAGTTTATGAGTCATTTTTGGGAGCAACTTCACAAAGCTTTAGGCACACAATTAAGGTTTAGGACAACCTTTCATCCTCAGACTAATGGACAGTCAGAAAGGACTATACAGACCTTGGAAGACTTGCTTAGAGCATGTGTTCTTCAGTTTACTGGAAGTTGGGATTTGCACCTAAGCTTGATAGAGTTTGTCTACAACAATAGCTATCAACATAGCATTGACATGGCACCTTATGAAGCCTTGTATGGTAGACGTTGTAGATCTCCCCTATGTTGGTATGAAACCGGTGAATACCAACTGTTAGGTCTTGATCTTGTGCAGCAAACCACAGAGAAGATCAAAGTAATACAACAACAGATTAAGACTGCACAGGATAGGCAGAAATCATATGCTGATAAATGTCGCAGAGCCTTAGAATTCCAGGTTGGAGACAGAGTGTATCTCAAAGTCTCGCCTTGGAAGGGAGTTCTGAGGTTTGGAAGGAAAGGGAAGTTAGCTCCTAGGCTTATGGGGCCTTATCCAATCACTGAATGGATTGGAAGGGTAGCCTATAAACTACAGTTGCCACCAGAGTTACAGAGGTTACACCCTGTGTTCTACATTTCTATGTTGAGGAAATGTCACCCTGATACAGAATCAGTTATGCAACCTATGGAAGTAGAATTGAATGATTATATATCTTATGAGGAAGGACCAGTGTCAATCCTTGATAAAAGAATTAAAAATCTAAAAAAGAAAGACATAAGTCTTGTGAAAGTCCTATGGAATCATCGTGGCATTGAAGAAGTCACATGGGAACTAGAGGAAGAGATGAGAAGGAAATACCCTGCTCTTTTCTCTTAATACGTTTTGTTGATTTCAGGGACGAAATCCTTGTAAGGGGTGGATAATTTGTAACATCCCTGACCTGGGTTATGAACTAACCCTAGGTGTTTTGCTTAATTATAAAATTAGACACTTGTGGTTATCTTTTGATATGTAATTAAAGCTTCCGAGGAACATATATCTCCTTTTCTGTCCTTTTTGAACAATGTTGTAATATTGTTTTGTTAAATATGGACTTATGTGCAAATTACCCAATCAGAGGGGTTAACTTGCAAATTGCACATGTTAAGATGTTCCTCTGGTGTTTAGACATCATAATAATGAATATTATGTAGTGATATGGATTCTCCAAGCTTGGGCACCAAGGTATAGCTTGTAGAGCAATCCTGGTGCTTTAAAACCTAGTTTTGGTGTAAAGTGCAATTTACCTGAAATCTAGGGTGCAACATGTAATATATACCCTCTAGAGTATCTTTCATGACTCTTGACATCAAGTAGAGCAAAGATGATGAGGAGGGCGCCTCATTTGAATGATCAAATAAGAAGGATAACGTTTATAATTAAATAACCAAGTTTTATACAAAATGACCCTTTTTATGTATGCAACTTAGTAAGGTATTTGGTTTCCTTTCCTCTAAACCTTGGATAAGGGAAGAGTTTTTCTTAAGAGAAGAAGGGAGGAACATGACTAAGGAGGAGAGAAGGACCTATTTGAGAAATAAGGAAATAATTGTCCTTGTCTTGAAAATATACCCAAAATATATAAGTACATCCTTTTTACAAAGCAAGGGATCATTTCCATTCATTCCTCTTCTTATCTCTTTGCTTTGGCCGACTAAGAGGGGGCTCAGGAGTATAGGAGGAGGACCAAACTGAATTGGGTAAGTTTTCATTGCCATCTAGCTCGAATTCATGGAGGAAATCTTGCTACAAGGTTGGTTTAGTAGTCTTCCTTACACAAACTCTTCTTTCTAGCCATCTTCTCCATCCAAATCTTGAGGGACGGACCTTGCACGACCTATGGAGCTCAAGACACCATTAAAGCTACGAAGCTTGGAGCTCTAGATCAGATCCTAAGGCATGTTTTATAACTCTAAACCTCAAAGTTTTGTTTATGCATCTTCTTTCTATGAAAACGTTGCTTAATCTCCATCCTTAGACATTTCTATGTGTTCTTGCTACCAAAACCGTGAAGAACAGTCCATGTTCTTGAGGTAGAAGAAGGTGGCATTATTTCCAAAGTTCACCCTGATATTACTTTAACAAACGGTCCTCCACCTCTTGCCCAAACGGTTTGCAAAACCGTTTGGAAGCAAACGGTTTCAAAACCATTTGAAGGGCAAACGGTTTCACAAGAACGTTTGGAGCAAACGGTCTGAAGACCGTTTGGAGCAAACGGTCTCAAGACCATTTGGATGAGTTGACCAAGTGTTAACCATTTGGAGATCTTCTGTAGACATTATGGACTAATCACCCACCAAGAATCATCAACTAATTCCAAGTAAATCACCAATTGAAGGCACTTTACTCACCTAAACCCTAATTGGGTTTATTGTTGATTTCAATGATGCAATCATGTTGAAGTTTGGGTTGAGTGGCCCAAACGGTTTCAAAACCGTTTGGGAATCACCCAAACAGTCTCAAGACCGTTTGGTGATCACCCAAGACCGTTTGGAGGTCTAGGGTTAAGTAGGGTTAGTCAATTGAGGGTCCAATCATATCGAGTTGTTGAATAATCAAATGCTGATTTTGTGACCAAATCTAGGGTTCAACCCTTAAGTGAATGACTTGGTTTTTGATAAAATTATGGGCAAACGGTCTCAAGACCGTTTGGAGGATGTCCAAACGATTCCAAGACCGTTTGGGGTCAGGTCATGACCCAATTGAGTGATGGTTCAATGGGTTCAACATCAATTAGACTCATGTTGATGCATGTTGAAGGGTGATCGATTCCAAACCCTAATCCAATCAATCTAAACCCTAATTGGTGACCAATTGAGGTTCAATTGAGGGTCAAATCAGTAAGGATTGACCTAATTGACTCAATTGATGAGTGGCTAACCTTTGCATGATCGATTGAGGGGTTCAACCTTGGAAACCCTAATTCAATTGAATAGGTTGAGGCACTTTTTGGTCCATGTGGTTTTGAGGGTGTTTGGACCAAATGGTCTCAAGACCGTTTGGGGCCAAACCATCTCACGACCGTTTGGGCCAAACAGTCTCAAGACCATTTGGGACCAAATGATCCCAAGACCATTTGGTGGTCATGCAGTTTCAAGATTGATTTGGTCATGCGGTTTCAAGATCGATCTGTCCATTCGGTTTCAAAGTCAAAGTTGGCCTAAACGGTCAAAGGGAACAAACGGTCATCACCTCCTTTAGAGAAAATTGTCTTGATGGTGTAATTTGCCATGCAGTCTTGAAAGTCGAAGGGACCAAACTTTCAACAACCCCATGCGGTTTCAAAACCGTTTGGAGGTTGAAAGTGCAAAACCATTTGGGGACTTTTAAGGTCAAAAACGTTTGATGCCTTAGTGGTCAAGATGGTTTAGTAGTTGATTAACCTAAACCCTAAAGATACCTAAAGTGATTAAGGGAACAAGTAATTAGTTGTTTGATGCATAATGTGGTCAATGGTGAACATTACAAAAGTAACCTTAGTGGGTTAGTGTGACTAGTACCCCTTGATCAAGCAAACCATAATGACCATAAAGGTTATGACATGACTTGTGTTATCAAGGTTGATTTGACCTAACCTAATCATGAGAGATGTAAACATCATCTAATAGTAAGAGGAGAGAGAAGACTCCTAATATGAATGAAAATCAAGTAAAATACCACCAATATGTATGAATACACATAATTAGGGTATGATCCTTCATAGTGAGATCATGGAAACCCTAATTTTGGTGATTAATGAATCTTAACCAAATTTGAAGGCATTAATGAAAGTAATCTTCATACATGATGATGGTATAACCTCAATTCACTATAAGGTGAATAGTAAACCCTAATATAGGGTGATATGATGAAATGAACAGTAAACCCTAATTTTGTGTTATGCTTTTAAGCATGAAACTTCATGATTAAAGTAAGAATTAAGGAGTTACTTTTCCTAATAAAGGGGTTGACCCTAATTGAAATGAATAGGGAAAACCTAACTCTTTTAAGGGCATAGTGGTACAACCCTTAAATTGAAAGATTATCTCTATTTTATAGTATGCTGATATAGAGATAAATTGCCTATTATCAAATGTATTAGCCATGCAGATTTTTATAAAGAAGTGATCATAGCCAGGTAAGGGTTATGATGTCATATTCATTGAAAGAATGTCATAAGCTTAATGAATAATGATATACTATGTTGCCTGGTTTAAGAGGTAACATATGAGATTGATAGGTTGTAAGAGCCATGAGTAATGTTTACATTGTACAATCAAGGTCATGTTGTTAGATGACTTATGACGATCTAAGGGTTTGAATACCCATATTCCTGAATCATAATGATGAAATCGTTAGGGATTGACATCCCAATGATGACTGGATGTGAAATGAACTAAACTTGATACATTTAGTATTCTTCCTTTGTAGCAGTTGTTTTAATGGTATATGTTTGAAAACATGCCTGATGCTAAATGAATGCTATAATGTACTTAAATAATAAAGTATAATCTTATCATGTAGAGCCCTGATCATAGATCCATCATTGTTAATAGTTTAATGATAGTGAAATAGGTTTTCCTAAGGGAATTCCTGGAGAACATACTTTTGGGTATGTTGGGGTTATGGACGTGAATATCCTTACGTCCTAATGTAGGAATTGATGTAAGATGTACCTTTAATCCATCAATCATTCATTATATGTTTATGAGGGGATGATGTATCACTAATCTCCCGATGATGTTTTTAATGCTGCATCGGTGTGAGATAAACAAGAAATCCCTCGATGGCGAAGAGAGTACAGGATGCCACTGTAGATCTAATAGCGAAGTTGCCAGAATACCCTGGAAAGCTATTATAGTAGAGACACGAGATGTCCTTCATGTTGATACTCACACTGACTGAGGAAGATGAGGTCATAAGAATCCAGCTCTTTTGATGACCTATGTATGGTACCGATGTGATTTCGTAATGGTCGGTTGGAGTATGAGCGGTATACCTCATCTCCTCAGGGAATAATAATGTTTGAAAAACATAATCAACCGCGTAGCATAACTGCTTAGGTTGAACTACGAGAAACAATGATTGATGATACATTATTTAGAATGTTCTAGTCAAGTAACTAGTATACATGTTCTTCATATTCTTTATTGAGATATGATTTGATATTCAATTAAGTTATAATTGAAATGACTTCTTAAGAGAATGTTGCTTTACTTGACATTAAACCTGTTGTTGAATGTTTATAATTATACTGCTTATTGTTATTTCTTTATTGTAATAACAAAGTTTCTGGCAGAGAGTTATAACTCTCGCTGGGACAATTATTAAAATTGTCTCACCCCCATGGAATTTGACTTTTTAGGTGGACGCCGAGGACAGAGGAACCCATCTGAGGGTGAGCATTATCAGCAGCAGCAACATCAGGGACAACAGTGATTCTGAGGTGGAGACACTGTCTGTCAAGTCTTGTAGATAGTATGTCCTATGTGTCCTAAGTGAACGAGTTGAGTTGATCTATGCGTGATTTCTATAGTCTTGTTGAACCCTAGATGTCCTTGGGAGGACCAAACCCTAGAGATAGAGAGAGGCTAGTAATATATGAGCATATGTGAACATCAATATGAGTTTCTGTCATCTGGGTGAGGGAGAGAGCCCAAGACCCTAGAGGAGGTAGCTATGTTAGTTTCTGTGAAGCCTCATATTCGGGTTGGTGGTTTCCCACATAGGAATCTAGTGGTGTATATAAGAGAGTTTTGGGTAAGCATGTTTCATGGGTAAGAACTACGAAGAGAATTTCATAGCATGTTTTGGTTTGTGCTACGTGGCTAGAGCTAATGAAGTTATCACTAGTGCCAATGAGGTAATCTGAGAACCCTAGACCGAGAGGAAAGATAAAGTATATTCATATGAGACACTCATAGGGTTGAGTTAGCTCAGAGAGACTGAGCATGTCACTGCCCTCATGATATGGGACAGGAGAACCTCAATTGTACTAGATGAAGTTTTGATATATGTTTGAGGAGCCACTTGTATAAGTTTGTTTAGCACGACCATGATGTAATATATGTAAGGATGTGATTTGATCTTGAGACATGATATATAGACATGATAAGATGGAAACCTAGAGATGGTTTAATAGATATCAATGCATAAATGGTTAACCATGTACATGAATAATGATGATAAATGTGAAACTGTTGTTTAATCTTGTGATGAATTCACTAGTAAATGATGTAATTTATTATGAGAAATGAAATAAAATCATATGAATGAAACATGTTATATGAGTTGTTAATCTTAGTGATTAATAAAGATGAAAAATATAGTTTGTCAGTTATCACAACATAATGTTATTACACCTTGATATGATCCAAATGGAAAAAGTGGGTTAGTTATAATTAACTCCCTCTTAAAATGCATATGTTAATATTGAACATGTTCTAATAACTAGCTAAATAAAATGCTGATGACACCATGATATAATGGGTTGGCTTTAGTTAACTCCTTCAGAACATGGTAATATGATGTTGAAACCCTAATGCATGGGTAAAGATAAGGAAGCAACCCTAATATATGAGATATGTCATGACCTAACATGAGTCTCTAAACCCTTTTGAAGGGGTAGTTCCCCCCTAGATGCTTTGATAACCTCCTAGGAGTGGTACATATATGATTTAGACATGATGTTTATGGAAATATTGCACCTAGAATAATGTTGCAGTTATGGATGAACACCTTTTGGTTGTTCCTTGAAGTAAAATGATGGCTTAATTTTGAGGATGAAATTTCATTTAATATGTATATGATGTGAAATATTGGGTTTTGACTTAATTTCGAGGATGAAATTTCTCTTAAGATGTGTAGGATGTGATGGAGTGGACTTTTACATTATGTAAACATCTAGTAAGACAAGTGAATCTTGTGAGTTTGACTTACTTTGAGGTTTCTAAGTGTTTTGTGATAAGTTTTGTGTTGACATATCAACATGGTGATGATTATCCTAAGTTGTAATCAAGAGCATAGATTAATATGTCACGCGACTAATTGGTTTAAATGTGATGCATGACCCTTTTTTGGCCTTTGACTTGGTTGCTTTATGTAACTAGTTCAGACATGAGGGTTGGATCTCGGTTCTGGTTACATCGGATGGATAAACATTTGTTCCCTCACAGCAGTTACAGTCTGCACTTTATAACAATAGCTCCCACATCATCTAGAATCCTTGACGTGCGCTGAGGAGTGGGATAACCGGATAGATGGGAGAAGAGGTCATAGTAGACGAAGTAGAGAAGTTAGACGTAAGATAGGAACAACCATACCCTCTAGCTTCTCCTTTGTCTTCTACAGAGGAAGTTCACCTCCTCGTCCTCCTAGTTTTTCCACCGCGAGTCATAGGTGGCAGGTAGGAGAAGGGAATTTGTGATATCTTAGATTCTAGGGGTTTGTAAATCATTGGAACTAGATGAAAGAATGATTAAAGTACACATAAAATCCTTGATTAAGATTGTAGATATTATCTTTTCAAAATTTTAATTCAATGATACATGTTCCTTTGAGAACATAAGAGTCCATAAGTTGTATAGCGTAGTTTTAAAGGTAATGTTAAAATCTCATGTGATATCAATGAGTGAATATGGAGATATCATAAATTGAAAATAAGGTTTAGTTTGGAAAGTAGGCTATTAATTCAGTTATTAGCCTCTCCTTCACACACAAAATAGCTAACTTTTTGGTGGAAAAGCATTAGGAGTGGCATGAAGTTGAGAGACGGGGCCAAACTCCAACCCTCATAGGTGTTTAACGTCCTACCTTTATCTTCCTTCAACCTCCGACTTGTTCGGAAGGAGAGTCTGACCGCCTCAATAACCAAACACCACATATCTCGGATCAAGGAGATGATTGTGGGGTATCTTATGCATGTCATTGTTTCCCAACACTTTCCAACCTAGACGAGCAGTCACACCATACACCTCTGCAACTCACAGGTGATGGATGGAGGTTGAGCTCCATTGTTCACACATTGAAGATGGTGAACTAGGATTTGAAGTCGGTTATTAACAAAGGTTCTTCCCCAACAACGACAGCGGTAGAGAGTTGGCAGCGACAACAGGCTCCTGCACGCCCGAGAACAAATCTGATCTACAACTGCAGCAAGGAGGAGGGATGTCGATCCCTTATCAGTTCCCTACACCGCAGCAGTGCTTGACAGAGAAGCAAGCAGAGGTGGCAGAGGTCTCGTGCGCTGGGGAACTAGCAGGTATGAGGTCAGGAGGAGGAGGTGTGCACGACGGCAGCGCCATTCTGCAGACGGATCGTGTAGAACAAGGAAATAACACGATAATGGGGAAGCCTCATCTCAAAACAAAGCTGCATATCAAGGCCACATCGAGTTTCTTGAGCACGGCAGTGCACAACAAGACCAGCCGACAACAAAGTAGGAAGTCCAGAGAAGATCTTGGAGGTAGAAGGTCATGGTGAGGAGCAGGCTTTAGAGATGGACCTCGGCGCCGTAGCCCATGGTCATGACGATGACTCTCCCCCAAAGGAGCAAATCAGCAGACCCACGAGGGTGGAGATCTGGAGGCGTCGAGCTCCCTTGCAGTGGTCGGAGGAGGTGATGACACAATGGCTAGAGCCTTCTCCATTAATCCAGGGTGCGGCGGCGGCTGTGAAGTTGAGTCTCGCAGACTCGCGGATCGTGTAGAGCACGAGAGTGAGGAGAGAAAGGAGAAAGAATGGGGTTGAACCCTGGTTTAGTTACCCAAAACCAGGAGATGAACCGGCCCAGCAAGCAAAGGATGCGCGCCAGCCATAAGGCCACGTGGCAGCGCACAATTGGCCACAATAAGATAATTATTCCAGTTAATTCCCCTGATCTTGCATAATTCATAATAAATAGCATGTTTATCAGAAAAATACAAATAAGGTACAAAAATTCTTAAAAAAATGCGTAGAACAAAATGGAAGCAGAATATCAGACTTTTGATGCACTAATAATAGTGATATCATGTAAGATGTGTAATACTTGTTTGACGGATAATTAATATCCAATGATGATATAAAATTATGGGAAAATGTCAGTGAGTCTATAATCATGTATAAAATGCATATGATGTCAGATATGATCATGTTGATGTACGAAATTACGTAATTTAATTAATATGTCTAATTAGGGCTAATAACACTGAAGATGATGCAATTAATACATGCATGCTCAATAAATGATGAGATTTACAGAAAACCCTCATATCTGTAACTGGAATATAATATATAAATATGTAATCAGTGGTATTCCTAGAATTCATGTTATATGAAGATGACCCTTAATACATGGGTTGTAACCCTAAATTGAATAATGTATATAAACTAGGGTAAATATGTGCACAAAAAGGATATGGAACCTAATATTCAGATAATGAATCATAATCTGGAAAATGACATCAGCAAGATAAATATAAGACAATAATGTAAGTAAACGTTGGAATATCCTAATGAGATAATATAAACCCTAATGAAAATGACTAGGGTTAAGATGATGAGAATCTGATGATAGTGTGTGGTCTTATTTTAATCAGGTGCTGACCAGTTTATCTAGATGATCATGGATATGTAAGGATTATCTGAACTCAGGTACGTGGGATTTATTAAGTATAAGACTAGTTTTCATGAATGCATAATGATATGATGTACTTTGGATGTTTGTGTTTGCATATAAATTCTTGGATGTGTATTAGTAGTATATGCTCTACAAAACATTAAAGAATATAAAAGAATATAGATGGTTTGTAGCTACTAAGTGGATATATGATCTCTCTCTCTCCCTCAATTCTCTCTCGTCCTCTAAGTATAAGGTCGGCACTCGGTCCCCAAAGCCCAAGGGGCAGGGAAAAATGAAGTGTGACATCTCTCTCTCTCCCCTCAAAATATAAGGTTGGCACTCGGTCCCTATAGCCCAAGGGGTGGGGGAAAATGAAGTGCAACACCACTTAGTAGTACAAATGCATCAAAAGACATCTAAAATATGTGTTACTCGATTATCGCTTTAAACAATGTTTTCTTTTACTCTTTCTTTCTCAAGATTATTTCAATTATGCAAGCATATTAGTATGTATCTTTCTACCCACGTGCACAACACCTTGTGTGTTGATTCGTTGTTTCATGTATGTTTTAGGTTCAGAGATAGCATGGGAGGAAAAAGATGGGAGTGAGTAGTTGTACAGGTTGTACCTATTGTCTAAGATCTTATTACCATACATGTTCAGACTCGTAGAATTTTCATTCAATATGTAACTGTAAATCTTTTTGTAACAATTCATATTGTATAAATATGCATGTTGAATGTTGAGTATGTTATGGTTGTATGTTCATGTATGCGCATATTGCTTCCGCAACACACTGTGATACAATTGCTTAATGTTTTCAGATTTTGTCTTCTCATCTCCATGGGGTTTTGAGAAGGTGAAAATCCGGGGATGTTACAGTTGGTATCAGAGCATGAACAATAGCTACACCTAACAATTGCTCACCATGAAACATTAAAACTAAAAATCTCACCTTTCACTTTAAAACCTTAGAAACTTAGTAAGTTATTCTATAGGAATAAGGTTTGACTTAGCCTCTAAGTTAGAACCTAGATGTTTGAGAATGAGGTTTAGACAAGTGTAAGAAACCCTTTCCATATAGAGCTCATATGTATTGGGTAGCTACAATATTCTACATCTCGTTCTCACCATTTCACTAGGTGACATGACACTAGATTATCTATTGTGTGTGGGACACTCAATTTTGCTGATTTGGTTTTGTTTTCCAATCGGCTCGAGCCTCGATAATTTTCTCTGACATCTTCTTTCTCAGAGAAAAACTATATAATATTTTATTATATATATATATATGTAAATATAAAAATGTGTCCCTCACACTGGATAGTAGTTAGTGTTCATGCAATCTAAGTGAAAAGGAGTGACATCAGTCTAGAAGAGAGAGTAGTCTAGATTAGATATCTAGAGCCTTATCAAGATATGTGATACATAGAGTAGATGATAGAACGATAGTTGAAATAAGCATGTGAAATCTTATCTAAGTTTGATCTCTGATGGTATAAGTTTCCTTATAAAGGATTAAGTTGTATACTTCCTGAATCCAATTTTGTAGAATTAATGCAAAAAAATCTTGATGAGGAAAGTACATTCCATTTTCCTACTTAAGATAAGCTAAGTTAAGATAGAGATGAGTGTGCATGGGCCTCAAGCTCTTATACAATGAGGATGTCTAGTGGTAGGATGAGATATGTGGTGAACTCTAGAGAGAGTAAGACCCACAGGGAAAAGGTCATATGACCTAGCCTCCAATATATGAGATATGTGTTAAAAAAATGTCCTACACTAGATTACTCTCGAGTGTTGAGTTGAGTCCTTATGCATGATGCAAATCTATATGTGAGAATTGGGTAAAAAAAAGGATGGGTAGATGACCCATATGATAAAGTCAATCCTTTGGTTGAGTTAGGTCCTAGCTGGAGTGACATATTTTGTGAATCTCATCATTAGTTGCAAGTGAGGTAATATATGAACTCTAGTTATGACAATATGATTCATTGTGCAAAAGATACTCAATATACATGTTCTCCCTTCTTCTTCTCTTTATAAATATATGATGATAGAAAGCCTCACTTGAGCTATATAGATTATTTATATGAGAAGTCACCCGTATCAGCTTGACATATTCTATACCCCCCATATCATGCATGTACGTAGTACCCACGATTGAAATCATGATAAGTTTGACTTTAAAATATTCTCTGCCCCTTATATTAAACATGAAAGATATGATGCTGAGATCATGGGATAGACTTAGTATATTCTCTTTTTTCCCTTCACATAATACATGCAAGACATAAAAAGTTGAATTCATGAACTTGATATAAAGATATTTTTGGACCATAGGATATATGATCAGAAATATAGTTTGTAACTTTGATCCTTCTCAATGTATGCTTCTCAGTTGAGTACGAATATCACACCATAGGGTGAAACCCTAATGGTCAAGCATGTTACGTAAGCACTTTTTATGTAGAAAAATCCTAATATCAAGGATGAAGATAAATCTCCTCTAATGTTGAATTCATTGTAAGATATTGATCATAAAACATATTAATGATGCTAGATTTGAATGATCTGAACATCATGGAAAATAAATGAATTTCTTCCTGAACATTAAAAGTATGAACAAAACATGTACCCTTAGAGGTGATGTAACCCTAAGATATCATAATGTCATGTTATGGCTAAGACATTAAGTGATGCTTCTACATATATAAGGTGGGTTGGACACACCCAAGAATATCTAGACCCTAAGCTGAGAAATTAGAGTCTATGCAACTATGGTGGTCTTAGAACCTAAGAAATAATGATGTATATGAAGTTTGACCCCAAAATAGCCTCTTAAGAATGAGATTAGTTGAATTTCGAGGACAAAATTCCAAATAAGGTGGGGTGAATGTGATATCCTAGATTCTAGGGGTTTGTAAATCATTGGAACTAGATGAAATAATGATTAAAGTACACATAAAATCCTTGATTAAGATTGTAGATATTATCTTTTCAAAGTTTTAATTCAATGATATATGTTCCTTTGAGAACATAAGAGTCCATAAGTTGTATAGAGTAGTTTTAGAGGTAATGTTAAAATCTCATGTGATATCAATGAGTGAATATGGAGATATCATAAATTGAAAATAAGGTTTTGTTTGGAAAATAGGCTATTAATTCAGTTATTAGCCTCTCCTTCATACACAAAATAGCTGACTTTTTGGTGGGAAGGCATTAGGTGTGGCATGAAGTTGAGAGACTGGGCCAAACTCCAACTCTCATAGGTGTTTAACGTCCTACCTTTATCTTCCTTCAACCTTCGACTTGTTCGGAAGGAGAGTCTGACCACCTCTATAACCAAACACCACATATCTCAGATCAAGGAGATGATTATGGGGTATCTTATGCATGTCATTGTTTCCCAAAACTTTCCAACCTAGACGATCAGTCACACCATACACCTCTACAACTCACAGTTGATGGATGGAGGTTGAGCTCCATTGTCCACACATTGAAGATGGTGAACTAGGATTTGAAGTCGGTTATTAACAAAGGTTCTTCCCCAACAGCGACGACGGTTGAGAGTTTGCAGCAACAATAGGCTCCTGCACGCCCAAATGGAGAACAAATATGATATGCAGCTACAGCAAGGAGGAGGGATGTCGATCCCTCATTGGTTCCCTACAACTCAGTAGTGCTTGACAGAGAAGCAAGCAGAGGTGGTAGAGGTCTCGTGCGCTGGAGAACAAGCGGGTATGAGGTCGGGAGGAGGAGGTGTGCACGACGGCAGCGCCATTCTACAGACGGATCGTGTAGAACAAGGAAATCGCACGAGAAAGGGGAAGCCTCATCTCAAAATAGAGCCGCATATCAAGGCCACATTGAGTTTCTTGAGCATGGAAGTGCACAACAAGACCAGTAGGAAATAAAGTAGGAAGTCCAGAGAAGATCTTGGAGGTAGAAGGTCATGGTGAGGAGCAGGCTTTAGAGATGGACCTCGGTGCCGTATCCCGTGGTCACAACAGAGACTCTCGTCCAAAGGAGCAAATCAGCAGAGTCGCGAGGGTGGAGATCTGGAGGCGTCAAGCTCCCTTGCAGTGGTCGGAGGATGTCATGACACAATGGCCAGACCCTTCTCCATTGATCCAGGGTGTGGCGGCGGCTGCGAAGTTGAGTCTCACGGACTAGCGGATCGTTTAGAGCACGACAGCGAGGAGAGAAAGGAGAAAGAACGGGGGTGAACCCCACTTTAAATACCCAAAACTAGGAGATGAACCGGCCCAGCAAGCAAAGGATGCGCGCCAGCCATAACGCCACGTGGGAGCGCACAATTGGCCACAAAAAGGTAATTATTGTAGTTAATTCTCCTGATCTTGCATAATTCATAATAAATAGCATGTTTTTCAGAAAAATACAAATAAGGTACGGAAATTCTCAGAAAAATGAGAACGAAATGGAAGCAGAATATTGGACTTTTGATGCACTAATAATAGTGATATCATGTAAGGTGGGTAATACTTGCTTGACGGATAATAAATATCAAATGATGATATAAAATTATGGGAAAATGTCAGTGAGTCTATAATCATGTATATAATGCATATGATGTCAGATATGATCATGTTGATGTACTAAATTATATAATTTAATTAATATGTCTAATTAGGGCTAATAACACTAAATATGATGCAATTAATACATGCATGCTCAATAAATGATGAAATTTACAGAAAACCCTCATATCTGTAACTGGAATATAATATATAAATCTGAGATCAGTGGTATGCCTAGAATTCATGTTATATGAAGATGACCCTTAATACATGGGTTGTAACCCTAATTTGAATAATGTATATAAACTAGGGTTAATATGTGCACAAAAAAGGATATGGAACCTAATATTCAGATAATGAATCATAATATGGAAAATGACATCATTAAGATAAATATAAGACAATAATGCAAGTAAACTTTGGAATATCCTAATGAGATAATATAAACCCTAATGAGCACAACTAGGGTTAAGATGATGAGAATATGATGATAGTATGTGGTCTTGTCTTAATCAGGTGCTAACCAGTTTATCTAGATGATCATGGATATGTGACGATTATCTGAACTCAGGTACGTGAGATTTATTAAGTATAAGACTAGTTTTCTTGAATGCATAATGATATGATGTACTTTAGATGTTTGTGTTTGCATATAAATTCTTGGATGTGTATTAGTAGTATATGCTCTGCAAAACATTAAAGAATATAAAAAGAATATAGATGGTTTTTAGCTACTAAGTGGATATATGATCTCTCTCTCCCTCAATTCTCTCTCTTCCTTTAAATATAAGGTCAGCACTCGGTCCCCATAGCCCAAGGGGCGGGGAAAAATGATGTGCGACATCTCTCTCTCTCCCCTCTAAATATAAGGTTGGCACTTGGTCCCTATAGCCCAAGGGGAGGGGAAAAATGAAGTGCAACACCACTTAGTAGTACAAGTGCATCAAAAGACATCTAAAAATATGTATTTACTTGATTATCGCTTTAAACAATGTTTTCTTTTACTCTTTCTTTCTCAAGATTATTTCAATTATGCAATCAGATTAGTGTGTATCTTTCTACCCATGTGCAAAACACCTAGTGTGTTGATTCGTTGTTTCACATATGTTTTAGGTTCAGAGATAGCATGGGAGGAAAAAGATGGGAGTGAGAAGTTGTACAGGTTGTACCTATTGTCTAAGATCCTTTTAGCATACATGTTCAGACTTGTAGAATTTTCATTCAATATGTAACTGTAAATCTTTTTGTAATAATTCATATTGTATAAATATGCATGTTGAATGTTGAGTATGTTATGGTTGTATGTTCATGTATGCGCATATTGCTTCCGCAACACACTGTGATACAATTGCTTAACGTTTTCAGATTTTTTCTTCTCATCTCCATGGGGTTTTGAGAAGGTGAAAATCTGGGGACGTTACAGAAATATATAGGTTTTTCACCTCTGCACCATCAGTAGATGACAACGAGTTTCTCACTAGTGTCGAGGAGCGGTTGTGGAGATAAAAAGGAAGCGGCCTCCATGGGTGGTGACCACTGAGTATTGTTCTGGAGATCTGAGAAGACATGACGATGACATATATGTGATGGACACCCCTCATGGACATGACGAAGGTAGGCAAAGCTTCCCCATCCATGGCAGTGGCTGGTGCTAGCAACCTCACAGAGAAGGGGAGGACACGACAACACACAACAGAAGTATCGAGCCATGCTTGCTCTCCGGAGCAGCACCTTGCGGTGGCAGCACTTGACAGCAGGATGGTGAGTGGGGGCAATGCTACGATGCCAGACGCAGGTGTCAGTGGACTCCTCAAACCACGATGAGGAGCTACCATAGAAGTGGACACAAGGACACAGGTGGTAGGTCGGCAGCGCTCAACTCAGACCAGGAAATGATGACCTAGCAGAGAAGGAGATCTGCAGCCTAACCTTGAGTGATGAGTTGCCGCAGAGGTGAGGAGGAGATAGCCGAAGCTAAGGAAGGCCTAAGGAGATGCCTACAAGCACGCATGAATGATGGATTGGTCAGTGATATCTTGGACCACGGCGATGGATGAAGCTTTGAGAAACACAAACACATCGGGCTGATAATGTGAGAGAGAAGAAAGAAAGGGAGAGGCCCTGAACTGGAGGAATCAAATCCAACCTGAACCGGCTGGACCCCAGTAAGGCAAAGAAGGTGTTGCGCCAGCCCTATGGCCACGTGGCGACATGCCATTAGTCCAAAAAGGTAAATAATCCAAAAATACTCAGTTCTTGGATAATTTGTAGAAATTAAATTGCTTATCTGAAAAATACAAATAAGGTACTAAAATTCTCAGAAAAATGTGTAGAACAAAGTGAAGGTATAATATGAGGATTTTGATGCACTAATAGTAGTGATATCATGTAGTTAGTGAAATTCTTGTTTAATAGATAATCAATACCAAATGATTGCCTAAAATAATGAGAAAATACCAGTAAATCTATATTCATGTATGTAATACTTTTTAGGTCTAAGATTATGATGTTGAGTGTATGAAATTAAGTAATTTGCTTAACATGGATAATTAGGGCTAATAACCCTAAATAAAATGCAATAGATACTTATGTGCTCAATAAATGATGAGATTTGCAAAAAATCCTCATATCTATAACTGGAAGATAATATATATATCTAAGATCAGTTATATATATGAAATTCATTTTATATGAAGATAACCCTTAATACATGGGTTGTACCCCTAATTTGAATAATGTATATAAACTAGGGTTACTATGTATACAAGAAAGAATATGGAACCCAATGTTTAGATAATGAAGCATAATTTGGAAAATGAGATTAGTAAGATAATCTAAGATAAGAAAGCAAGTAACGATAAACATATCCTAATGAACTAAGATAACCCTAATGAACACGAATAGGGTTAAGATGAGATGTAAGAAGATGAGAAACTGATGATAGTATATGGTCTTGTCTTTATCAGGGTTGATCAAGGTTAGAGTTGACATCAAGAATGTGTTTAGGTTTGTCTTGATCAGGGTAAGCCATTACCTCTTACTTTGCTTATTATACAATATGCTTATGTTATATGGTAGTAAATACTTGGCATATGGTATACGTTGAAATGATTGTTCTTGTATGCTATGTTGCTTGAGCTCTCCATACTGATGATTATGAACACATTAAACATATATATCTATTCCATTATATGAAGCACTATATCTCTTTTGTTAGCATAGTGCTAGTGAGTGATCTATCTCTTTGGTAAGCATATCACATGTAGAATGATCTATCTCTTTGGTAAGCAAATCATGAGGCCTGGATGCATCTATCCCTTTGGTAAGGAGATACACAACTATATAATGGAAAATGAGCTAAAATATGTGTTCTCTTTTGTTAAAAACATTGTTGTTCGAGTATATGTTTTTTTGTTATATTCATCTGTTACATCCAAGTATTTGTTTTATCTTATTTCTAAGATATGATGAGAGGTATATAAAAGACACGTAGGTGTACTCAGTACAATACTCTTGAATAGTGTGAGGATGTGTACCCCATGTAATCTTTTGTTTAGGTTGCGGTTATGCTCTTGAAGATACAAGATAGTTAAGAGTTGTGTGGCGAGCTGATATATATGTGGACCTATTTTCGTAAGATCATGTTGTTTAGTGGTAGTACATGTATATGTATAAATTTTTTGTTCAATATGTAATATCAAATGTTGTAATAATTCATGTTGTAATTATATGTTGAATGGTGAACATCTATATATGGTTTTATTATTATTCATGTACATGTGCTACTGATTGTTCCTTCTGACTCGCTTGATTTTTTTCTCCTTAGCCTAGTGTGTGGTGTTTAAATTGGAATCTTCACTGAGGCGAGGTTTTAATTTGAATGTTACACATCAAATTAAGAATTAGAAAATCTGGGGACATCACATGACTTCTATTCAATACAGTCATCTCGGGATGCAACCGTGTCAGGTTGCAATCGTCACGAGTGAGGCAGCTGTATCAGGTTTATTTGCGTATCGGGTTGGTACTATCTCGGCTCTCAGATTCTTCATGTAGGGTTGTTTTTTCTAGGCGGGCTGTCTCAAGTTTGATCTCAGACAGGAATCCGATATGCTCAAAGAAGCTTCAAAGATTATTTGGTGCCTTCTGCTACTACTATAATGATCTTTAAGTGAGCTCCTCCAATCCCTCTTGGTATGGGAGTATGCTCACCTATCTATCTCTTGGAAAACTCCTAGGGACTTTTCTCGTTGCGTCCCCACTCTAGGCACTAGCTTCTCAGGAAATCCAACGTGTCCCATCGTAGGCATGTAGCTTCTATTTATAGGTAGCAGGTTGGTGGAGGTTGTGGCTTTAGTGGTCCACGTGTCTGGGCAGTCATGACTTTGGTTGGAGCTTTGAATGGGGATGTCACGTGTTGTCGCTTGATATGTTGCATCGGGTTGTCTTTGATGGTAGTCAATAGGACAACGAACGTGCCAGGCTATTGTGGTGCTGGGTATTAGGGCATATCGAGCTACATCGCGTGACAGGCTGAAGTTGTATCGAGCTACGGTACAACTGGGTGATTATGTCAGATTGTTGACCATATTGGGATGCAACCATGTCGGGTAGACCATGATGGGTAAAAGTTGTAGCAGGTTGTGACTTGTCCTGTGCTTTGCGAATAGTTGAGCCCACGTGATGGTTTCTTACATCACGTCGGCGTCAGGCAGTAAAGACATGGGAACCGATATCCTTTGCTAGTGGGCTTATTGAGCCCATTTGTCCTTCTTTTCTTGTAGAAAAATAGGAAATCCCTTCCAAAGGTGGGAAACATTGTCAGAAATGTGGCATACATGATTTTTCCATGATAAATAGAACATAAAGGAGAGGAAGTCAAGTTTGGAGGCTAATTTAATGATGGAATATGAGCTCTGACAGTCATAAAGTGGGTGTTATCAATAAGAGTACATGAAATACTCTCCAAAACCACAAACCTAACTAGTATCTCAAGGAGAGTCAAAGATAAAAGTGAACTAGTTGATTTGGAGACGTGATCCACCTTAGATATGGAACAAAGACTAAATTTATCATTTGGGGGTTTTGAAAAGACCACTGATCTTCTGCACCATGCCGATACTTTCTTCATGAGCTTCTTCTTCTCTTTCTTTTTGTATCATGAACATATTTAGAGAGTAAATCTTTTTTAGGACATGGGGATCAACCCTATTGGCCATATTCCATTTACATTGTTAATTGTTCGTTAAATCAACATCTTGATTGATAATCGATTTCTTAGCACTTGCTTTATATCTTGTCAATCTATCTTGCATAATTGTTAAATAATAGACATAAAGTCCTTGAATCTAGGACTAGAACACTCAACCATATTGCTGAACCCCCGCATGAGACCACAAAAGGACATTCTATGGGAAACAAACTAAGGAACCCTAGGTAATCAAATCTCGAGCCTATGAAGACATCAATCCATGTCGATTTCATACTATGGAAGGATGTAAAATTCCCTATCCCTAGTCTGATATTCATATGAATGAATTTTGGAATGTTTAAAATAGTTATGTAGGCAATGATGGTGAACCCCATCATCCTAGTAATTTTATTATAGTGTAAATATCATTTGTTGTTTGATTTAGTTTATTTTCCTCGCTTAGTAATTTAATTAATCAATCAAAAATGAACAATCCATACTTGTTAATTATTTTTTTCTTTATTTAACTAAAAATATAAAAAAAATGTCCATTATGATTGATCCTAAAGATATATTGCAATAAGACCCATCTGATTATGGGTGGTGACTATTGCACATTTGGTTATGTAAAATTTTAGAAACTTAATCATTGATAATTTTTTTGTGCTAAAATATACCCCGTCAATAGACCAGTCAGCTTATTTATTAACTGGTCATCAAATTCAAAGTATGTCTAAATTTTCCAATTTGATTTTGACTTTGCGTTATGACTACAAAAGGGATTGGATGTTAGGAATCAAAACCACACGACTCTTCTTAATACAAGTTAGAGAGTCTATAGGGTTAGGCAAACCTTGATAATCAATAGACACAAGTTGCATAATAATTTTTTATCTTGTAGAGAGTGAAAGTCAGCCCTAAGGATGATAGCCCATGACAAGAGGGGAGGAGTTTGATGATGCTAGTACATCCAACAAGTTTGATTATACTTCATCTTCACAACCAAGGTGGTGTATAAAGAGTTCATGCATTCGTGGGACATCATTTAGGGTAAGACACTTTTGTATACGCTTGGACGACAAGTTATGAAAGACAACAAGGTGGTGTTGGAAAGGTGACAACAAAACAACAACACAAAGATGAATTTAGATCCGGATATAAAAGTATGGCATCTTCGCTATCATAAGGGATGTCTAGTTTTTTGGAGAACTAGTGTGCACTAAGGTATATATTAAATTACTTTGATGTATTTTATATACTAAAGTTAAATGCTAAGATAGATCCTTGGATATGAATTTTCTTGGAAAAATATTTGTATTTTCATTTTTCCCTATTTCTCAAAAATATACTACCATTATATGACAATCCTTAGTTTCTTGGTGTAATCTACATGAAATGTTTGGGTTTAATTTATATGGTTTAATAAATATTATAATGTTATTATGCATTTATATCAAATTTAGGACTCATGGGAAAGTTTGATCTTTAGTAAGGTGGATAGAAATTTGATATCATAGTAAATAAATATCATTTTTTAACTATGAAGAAATTCTTCCTATAAGACTCTAAGTCATGGATCCTCTTTGATGGCTTAAGTAAATGCCATGTATTCTGATATGTACCATATAGTGAAATGGCAGGTTGTAAATTAGCCTTCCAACTTAGAGAACAACAACAAACAAGAAACAAGTACCCAATAATAGTTCACCTCGTATCAAGATCATTTGTGAAATTAGAATCAACATAAGCAACTAGGTTCTCCTATACTCCTACCAAACTCGAAACTTGTAGAAATGTACTCTTATGATACTTACAAAATGCACTTCACTACCTTCCAACAACCTTAATGTAATATCTCGGCTCACTATGCTAAGAGTTGTGCAATATATATCTGGATGTGTGAAAATCATGTCATACATGTTTCTACCAACAACACTACATCAAGGAAATCATGACACATAAATATACCCTTCTTCTGACTATGATTACATAGAGGGAGAGAGATTATCATAACCATCATGTGGAACACATACATGATGATTTATTTATTCTCCTAGCCGAGAAACAATTTTATAAAACTGTGATGTCTAAGAAATGCCATCTCAATTTTCTTCATATCTCCCAAGTCATTCATCTCAAACTCACCACTGAGAAGGGATATTGGATTGTTGGTTTTAGGAATAATATTTGTTGTAAGTAACGCATCATCTAGATAAAGAAACAAATTGATAAGATAATTATCAAGACATATCTTCAAATAGACACAAGCAACATATATACTCTTTGAGTACCCATGTATTATCATACATCTAAGAAACATTTTGTGCCACTTTTGTGGTAAGTTCTTCAAGACATATATAGACTTCTTCAATAAATACACTTCTAAGGCTCAAAGCCTTCTAGCTACTACATATAGATGTGGTCATCCAAATAAACATGTAGAAACATGGTATAATCATCAAGTTGCTCAAACTTCAAGTTGTTAGAGGCAATTAATTTAAAAGGAATACAAATTGACATATATTTTACAATAGGAGACTACACATTGTATAGTTGGTACATTCCAGTTGAGAATTAAATTTTGCAATGGGCATGTTTTAAGCTTTGCATTTTTATCATAAGGACTAACTTCCTCCTATTTGAATATCCATTTGCAACCAAAGATCTATTTACTTGTTGTGGGTTTGACATGTAAAAGAACAATCCTAGATTTTCCCACTACTACAGAAATAGCTTATAACGTTACATTTAGAGGCGTTGGTTATTAATGAAAATTGCTGCCAAAACCCTACAATGTCGACTAATTATAGAGACTGACATCTATATTTGAAGATCGGCCAGACACGAGTATCACCTTTTATTTAGCGTCGGTTCTCTATAATGAACCGACGCCTAAAATAGCCCGCCAAATCCAATTTTTGAGCGAAAAAATTACCCCCAGAGTTTCACATACGACGTTAGTTTTTTGACCTAATTATCGATGCCTAATGATGAAAAACATTACCTCCAAAGGTCGTCAGTTTTTGTGGAAAAACTGACGTTGATAAGGTTTTGCGCGCCGTCCCCGCGAAAAATTTTAGGGTTAAGATTGTCCAATGGACGTTAGTTTTTTATGGTAACTGACGCCTATAGTTTTTAGGGTCGGTTGTTTTTAATAATCGACAAATATTATTAACTTAACAACACCCGTGCGAGCCAGACTCTTCCCCTTCTGTTTCATTCATTCCACAATTCATCAGGGTTTCTGGCGATCCTCTGCCCACCGCTGCTCGTTGCTCCCCTGCCCCCGCCTCCGCTGCCGCTTGCTGGTCCGCTGCTCACTAACGTTGCTCACTACTAGCTCCTACCGCTGCTCTAGCTCCAGCTTGATTGCTGCTCCGGCCGGCCGCTCTTGGTACCCTGCTATGTTTCCTCCACGTCGTTGATAGGTAAGTTGCCACCCTTCTTCTTCGTCTACCTCTTCTTCTTCCTCCACCTCTTCTTCTTCCTGCTCCCTCCTTATACCGATTGTATAAATCAAGGCACGACCTACATGCAGGCTGGACACTGCGGCCCTGTCTGTGTTGGCCGACCATGGCCGTGCTGGCCAGCACGGCCATAGTCGGCCAACACAGCCACGGACGTCGTGTCCAGCCCACATGCAGGTCGTGCCTTGCTTTTATTCATTTGGTAAGGAGGGAGCGGGAAGAAGAAGATACATTTGCAATTGAGTACTAATGCTTTACCTAATTCTGTAAATTTTAATGCAAGTTGAATTAAGATATTAAAACCCTAATACACATTTCACTATATATAATCTTGAATTAACTATATTGCTGAAATCTTGTGATCAATCTATGTAAGATAATAAAACCCTAATGTGAAATCTCTGATTTTATAGAGATGTGTCGCCCTAACATCTACATGAATCCCTATTGTATGATGTAGATTGATGATAATGCATGAGCTAGTTTGAAATTTTGAAATCAATTATGAATTATCTCTTCATCCCTAGGTCATACTAATTTATGTATAATCTTTATCTTGATGATGAACATGCATGGACACTCGAATTGTTGAAATCAATATTCTAGAATGACAACACATGTATTTCTTGGCCTAGAAACCCGTCCAAGATTTACTCATTAGGAGTAAATCTTGGATAGTCCCCGGTTTGGGAATGTTCTTGAACACCTAATCTCACTTAGGATGTAAGTGTATAATGTGTATTGGGTTTTCAAAAAAAATTTGGTAGCATTTCCCGGTTTGTTCTCTAAGTACATATGTACTAAGAGAACAGCGGGGAAATGCTGCCAAAATTTTCTTGAAAACCCAATACACATTATACACTTACTAGTGAGACTAGGTGTTCAAGAATGGGATAGGCGTTACACATTTATTATATATAAGAATGACAACACATGTATTTGTTGGCCTAGAAACATGTCTAAGATTTACTCATTAGGAGTAAATCTTGGATAGTCCCCGGTTCGGGACTGTTCTTGAACACCTAATCTCACTTAGGATGTTTTAACCATTAATTATATATAAGACCTTACCCTAAAGTTTTAACCATAAACCCTAATATTTTAACCCTAGACCCTAATCCTGTTCTAATATATACTCTTGTTTTATCTTTGATCATAGAATGGATAGATCATGGATGTCCATTCCAAATCGCTGCACCCCCGAGTATATTTCTGGTCTTAATAAGTTTATTAGGTTTGCCGACGAACATAGGAAACAATCTGGAGATAGGATCTATTGTCCATGTAGGCATTGTGGTAACAACTTTAAAGTCGACACTGGTGACGAAATCAAAAGTCATGTCATGTGCAATGAGATTGTACAAGGTTATATAGAATGGCACTGGCATGGAGAGATTTCAAACCTGAAATCAGTGGATGTCGATGGTAGTTCTTGTGTGGAAGAAGAAATTGTCTTCAATGACATAGATGTGAATGAACCGGTTCCAGTAGACATCGTTGATACGATGCTGGATAGTTGTGGGGTAGAGCACATCGATCCACCTCCCATGTTTAGAAACATTGTGCATGATGTTGAGATACCATGATACACAAGTTGTAAGTTTACGAAGCTTAGCGCTGTGTTGAGATTGTATAAAGTGAAAGCTAACAATCGATGGAGCGACAAAAGCTTCACGTCATTGTTGTCTTTGTTGAAAGAAATTCTTCCTGAAGGAAACAAGCAGCCAATCTCAACATACCAGTTAAAGAAATTGTTGTGCCCAATGGCAAATGGAGGCCAAGAAGATACACGCATGCCTAAATGAATGTGTATTATTTCAAAAGGACCATGTGGATTTTAAAGATTGTCCGAAATGTGGTGCATCGAGGTATAAATTGACGACTTCGGGGGAGTCCAAAACTGGTTCTCCTACCAAGGTGATGTGATATCTATCTATAATACCACAGTTTCAATGCTTGTTTTCCAATCCTATAGATGTGAAGAATTTGAGGTGGCATGCAGATGTTAGGAAAATTAATGATGGGATCCTACGACATGCGTCTGATTCCCCACAATGGAAGAAGATTGATTTATTTTACCCTAAATTCGATGCAGAAGATAGGAATCTAAGACTTGGGCTTTGTACAGTTGGGATGAATCCGTACGGGTCCTTGAGCAGTGAACATAGCACTTGGCCAATTATGCTTGTTATATACAATCTTCCTCCCCAGATGTGTATGAAAAATAAGTACATTATGTTGTCGTCTTTGATATCGGGCCCTAAACAACCTGGAAATGATATTGACGTTTATCTTAAACCTATGATTGATGACTTGAAGAAGCTTTGGGGTGAAGGTGTGATGACCTAAGATGCTTCACGAAGAGAGACATTTCGTTTGCACGCTATGTTGTTTTTCAGTGTTAATGACTTTACAGTGTATGGGAATTGTCTGGATATCGTGTCAAAGGATCTAAAGCATGTCCTATATGTGAAGAGAGCACTAATTCAATATGACTAAAATACGGCAGCAAGACTGCATATCTTGGTCATCGAAGGTTTCTTCCAAAATTTCATTTGTATCGTAGGTTGTGCAAAGCATTCAGTGGATGGAATGAGGAACAAAGTGCACTTAAAACTATATCAGGGGAGGATGTTTATGAAAGAGTAAAAGACATCGCCAATGAATTTGGTAGAGATCACAATGTACAATGGCAACACAGACTGACAAGTGTTTATTCAAGAAGAAGTCAATATTTTGGGATCTTCCTTATTGGAGTTCTTTGATAGTCAGGCATTGTATCGATGTCATGCACGTTGAAAAAAATGTATGCGGTACTCTGTTGAATATACCAGGTATTTGATAGCGTCATCAGTACTTTGTTGAATATACTACTCCCAATTTAATTAATATACAATTTTACATATTCAACTATTCAAGATTAACCTTTAGTGTTACTAACCAAGTCAATGTGCTAACTAACTAGGCCCTCAGTGAGGCACAAAGAGCAAGGCGTGCACTAAATGTGCACGGCCACACAATGGGTTCAAGAGGATATGCAGGCATTCGCCGAAGACTACAGGATGAGTCTGCTCTGCATACTGCTACTCAGGAGACTGCAGAGTCCTCTACTACTGCTCCCGCACCTCTACCTTGCCATGCTATGTGAATAGCTGGGAGGCAAAACAAGAAGGGAGACATACCGAAACCCATAACTACTCAGGCGACTACAAAAATGGTTAAAATCAACTCTTAGAGCAATCGATTGATATTGATTATTGTTATGTTTATTTACTAATTTTTGTTGATGGTGATTAGAGGGAGCTGCACGAGTAGAGGAAGGAAGGCAAGTTCATCCCTCAGGGCACAAGGAATGAACTTCCAGTTGCTATGGGTAACCCAGAGCATCCTGGACATGTTCGGGGAGCATGCACTGGTGTGGGCATCAAAGCGTTCTTTGGGCCATCCCAGTGCAAACCTCTCCCAAAAGTGGGACTTTCACAAGCTGAGGTAACCTATTTTTATTTTAGAATGTTATTGCAAAAGAGAATTCAATAATACGAAGCTAGCATTTCTTTTATCCATGTATAGGTAGATTCGTTAATTGAGAAGAGAATCCAAGAAGCAATGGCGAAGTGGCAGGCATCTCAACTTGCCACTCATAGAGTACCTATGGTGGGCCACTCTTCTCCTACTGTAGAAGTGGTTGGGAGTTATCCTATAGACCCACCACCTAGCACGTCCTATGTAAGTATTTTTGTGACATAATAGCTAGTCTGTTCAAGATGATATGTTTGGGTATATATGCATATAACATTCTTTATGTAAATTTGTAGGGGTTGAAGCCATGTCGACTAAAAAGTCAAGAATATATCGTTGCAGAGGCATTGGCTTACCCACCCCTTAAAGGGTGCATGTTTCATGAGTATCCAATACCAGATGGTGTGGTACGTGTGAGCCCCATACATGTATTCCTTGAATGGCCAGATCATGCACTACCTCATGCACACCTAGATGCTGAAACACTTAGTGAGGCAGTAGGTGGAGTGATACTGTGGCCCGAAGTAGATGTCCTCTATACTGATATTGTATGATAAATTTCCATTACTTTAATTTGTTAGTGTGTATATATGAGTCAATTGATATGAAATTATATATACAGGTCAAAAAGATGAGACACGCTACATCTCGACCTCCACCTCCTCGACTACCAAGTTGGCTTCCAAGGGACCTACACGCCTCGATATGTCCTAATTGTAGGGGTGTGGCAGTATGCATCGGCGAACATGATAAAAATTTCCCTATAAATGTTACTATTCTGGAGGATGCTATAGGTAAATCATACGATAACAATCTATTTATACAAGCTTAGTGTATGTATTAATGTATACATAATACAAGTTCTACATATGTACGCATTAATGCATAATTATTAATGTAGGTCAATCATATGAAAACAATATATTTATACAAGATATTTTGGAGTTGTTTAGTTATCAATGGCTGACCACATCTATGATGGAGTTGTGGATATGATGAGATCTTGTTTATACATCCATATACCTTTTTTTATATACGGTGATCTGGTTTCTTATATATTAATGCATACGTAATACATGTTTTGCAGCCACTTACAGAAGATATGCAGAGATTTTGGGTTTTCCCATGTGGGATTTTTGGTTCCATCTTTGATTAGTCTTGTAGATATAGACCCTTCTTCAGTTACTTCATACTGATGTGATGCTTTTCAATATTTTGGTAAAAATAATAAGACAGTGATAATAACTCCATTCAATGTCGAGTAAGTTTACTTTGCTTATAACTTGGACTTAAGAAAATTACATTTTTATTGTGGATTTTGAGTTATTAGTTTTTAACTTTCTTACATGTAGTGGTAGGCATTGGGAATTACTAGTTATTGTCCCCAAGATGTTCACTATCTATTATCTAGATCCTACGGGGAATGAGTTGGAATTATATGGACATGCAATTAAAAGGCCATTATTCTTGTGAGAAATATTTCATGTTTTTATATTTGTTAACATCTGTTACTACATTACTATTTAATTATGCAATTTAATGGGTTACATTAACATATGTAGGTCTTTACAAGAGTACAAAAAAGCTGGAGGAAAGGTCCCCAGGTAAAAGGATCTGTCACTAATTTGGGAGAATGTGAAAGTAATTTCCTGACTCCAATGTATATATTATTTATGTGAACTATTCTTATTTGTATTTTTGAATATTTTGTATGTTTCAATTTATAGTCTGCTACACAAGACAACGACTGGGCATGTGCCTACTATGTGATGATATTTATGGACCTAGTCATCAAACATGTCGTAATGGAAATCGATAAGATACAACAAGTCTCATTAGATAATATGAAATACATCAATCTTATTATATATTATCAATTATATATACGTCATTCTCTTTGCAGGTCTTTAAAGCTGCTGACTTCAGTATAGGTGGAAAGCGTTTCGATGTACATACTCCCTATAAACGAGATGAACTAGATATTGTAAGAGAAGAATAGGCAAAAGCTCTACAAAGAGTGGGAATTTTTAGATTTAATTTTATTGACAATGATGACAATGATGACAAAATGATGAATAAAGAATAACTTTTTTCTCATAATTATTTTTGTGTGAATGTGAATGAATTTTTATGAATTGTCATGTGTGTGTGAAGATGATCAATACATAAATATTTTGTCTACATGTGTTTGAATAACTTTGTTACTCCCAACCACTTCTACATGTGTCTAAATGTGAAAACAGATGAAATGAATGGAACTACAAGTTGCTACTGGTTTCAACATGTGTGTGATGAAAAAATAATATGAATTAAATATGGTTGTACATGTGTGTGAATCACATATATATAATATTGTCCATCTTGTTAATTTTTCATGTTTGTGGCCTGTTGTTGGCTGATATCAATGGATGTCATAAACCTACAGTTCAGAACTGAACTGCAGGTTCTCATCCTACTGACCAGCCATACAACAGGCTTGCAAACTGATTAAAAAAAATCTTAACATAGGCATTAGTTATTTGAACAAAACCGACACCAAAGAAATATAGCGGCGGTTGTTGATAAAAAACTGACGTCTATGTGGCCAGGAACCATGGCCATGCTGGGAAGCACGACCGTGGTTGCAGACAGGGGATATGGCGTCAGTTATTAGCACAAAATCGATGTCAGTTCAGCTAATATGGCCAGGAAACATGATCATGCTGGGAAGCACGACCGTGGTGGAAGGGGAGATGTGTTGGGTTTTAGGGGAGGCAGAGAAGGCAGCAGAAACAAAAAATTTTCTCCCCAAGCCCAGAACAAGGAAACACATCAACGTCTATACAATAGGAAAGGATGGTTTGTGGAATCATACCTTGTCCCGAGGCTTGCTCGGCGACAATACCTCACGGCTTGTGCGGTCTTCAATTCTGGTGTTGGACGGTGTCTGTGCATTCTTGGTCGCACCGGGACTGATGACTCCTGGTCTCCCCAGGACTGTCAGGATTGACAGCTGTCCTCTGAGCGGCAGAAATCTCCCGCCTCTGAAGTAGTCCACACGGACCACCTAGAACTCCAATCTCCATGTCTCACAAGGAATTGGAAGGAGTCACACCCTCCTGCCAGCGTACTAGTCACTGACACACTCTCCTGCCACCAGTCGCTTTCTGCAGTTGTATTTCCCTTGTTGTGCCTCCCTTATGGAGTAGCACTTGCTCGGGCTCTCTCGGTTACCAAAACCAGAGAGAACGATAACTTTACAGAGCTACTGGTTGCACTGTGTTGTTCTTTGAGAAGCCCCCAATATCCCTATATATAGGAGGGTCATGGGACAGGGTTCTCTATCCCGGGCAATGTGGGACTAAAGCAGGAGTAGAAGGGTTCAAGATTTTCCACAAAAATAACCAACTGCGCAACCTGAACCGATCGTTTCATTTGAAACGGTCGGTTGGGGACCTGAGCCGGTCGGTTGACACCTGAACCGATCGGTTGGGACCCATGGAACGGTCGGTTCACTTCTGAACCGGTCGGTTCGTGGTCCTGGTCAGTTCCCGATTGACTTTTTTTCCTTTTGTTTCTAATTGGTACCCAATACCAATCCTTGTTCCAGTCAAATTGGGCAAGTGAAACAAAAAGAAATTTCTAACCAATCCTACTTTCCCAACTTGCTCGGTTGCACCAGTTGAACCGATCGTTTCAACACTTCAAGAAATCATTTCACCCTGTCATTGAGCCGATCGACTCACCACTTGAGCTGATCGGTTCACCAAGCTCAGCGGATCGGTTCATCACATGAGCCGATCGGTTGGGAGTGTAGATTGTGCAGAAACAGCCAATTGCATTTTCAATCAATCTGATACTCTAATCAATGTGTCCAACAACTTGAACATTATGACTCTGAGATATCAATTAATTGAGCGTTTAATTGAACTACTAAACTCCTTTAGTAATCAATCTAAACATTGTGTGTGGAAAAAACTCCTCTTCCAGGTTAAATCCTATGTGTGTGACCCTGCAGGTCCATTTCACGTTGGTAGTGAAAGTCCATAACACTTTTTTTTGGTGAACCCAGCATGCATCATATTTCAACCCAAAAGCAGAGATTACAAAATGAGTGATCCAGAGTAGATCACAAAGAAAAGAAAAAGTGTACAGGAAAAGAAAAGGACGAAGCTATCTATACAAACTATGCGTATCTTTAATGCTCAGATCCCAAATCGAATCAGAACCGCCTTCAAAATTCAGGAAAATCCTACGATTCCTCTCACGCCAAATATAAACAAGCACAAAGACAACATCAATTCTCGCTTCCCCTTTGAGCAACAAAATGTCAACTTTAGAATTAGGGCAGGAGCCATAAGTTGAGTTAAACTTCCTCCAGATAGCAGCACTAAATCTTTAATTGAGAAACACGTGAATTGCATCTTCAGCCTCCTCCTTACAGAGAGAACACCTCGACACAAAACAGAACCCCATCATGTTCAAATAATCAATCGTAGGTAATTTTTCCAAGAAAAACTTCCATAAAAAGCAAGAACATCTCCTGGGAACTTTCCCTTTCCAAACCCAATCATGCCAATCAACACAAGGACTTTGTAATCTAACCCGATTCCACGCATCCTTCAGCTTAAAAGAATCAGAATTCCCAATCAGTAGAGAATTTGCACTGCCATTCGGCCTAGGCAGACTTTTGAAGAAATCATCCATCTTCTCCGAGCCTCTAAAATCTGGAACAGACCAAGCCCCATTACGGATGCAACTACTGAGCTTCCTACTAGCTTCATTTCCCATTCTAATCATCAGCTGCTGACATTCAAAAATATCTCACACCTTTTTACCAGAAGGAATCCAGGGATCCTTCCATAAGTAGATGTCCTCACCATTGCCAACAATAAACTTCACATGTAGGATCAGTAAATGTCTATGACTGAGAAGTTTCTTAAACAGCCAGGGAAAATTTTCTTTGGTTTTAACCGACCAAATAGAATCATTTTCAAGATACTTGCTATGCACCCATCTGACCCAAAGAGACTCTTCATCCATCGCAATATTCCAAAGATTCTTCAACACACCAGCTTTAGACCAGTCTTCCACCCGTCTAATACCCAGGCCCGCTTCCTTCTTAGGCCTACATATATAATCCCAAGAAACAGTGTGAACATGATGCTTATCTTCATTATCACCCCATATGAAATCCCTCATCATCTTGTCAATATGTAAGATCACTGATTTGGGAATAGGGAAATCCGAAGTCCAAAAAATATGATACGAAGATAGAGTAGAGATAACCAACTCAATTCTCCCAGCTTGAGATAACAACTTACATTTCCACATATCCAACTTGCTTCTAATCTTGTCAAGAATAGGATTGCACATAGATTTCATTATCCTGCCAGTAAAAAGGGGAAATCCGAGATATCTCACAGGAAAAGAAGAAATTTGAATGCTTAAGCAACTAGAGATGTCCTTCGCAATATCAATTCTCGTGCTTTTACTAACAAAAAGCTGACTCTTCAAGTTATTTAGCTTTAAACTAGAGATATCTTGGAAAACCTGGAAAACCTCCTTGATCATAAGAGCATTACTCATATCATCATTAGCAAAAACTAAAAGGTCATCAGCAAAAACAATGTGGGACACCTTCACATCCTTTTGAGTATGACCAGAATTAATACTGCTCTTGGACACATAAGCATTAATAAGAGTGCTAAACCCCTGCATAGCTATCACAAACAAATATGGGGCCAAAGGATCCCCTTGCTTAACACCATTAGAAGCAGAGAAGGGCGAGGAAGGATTACCGTTTATCAGAACTTTATAAGATGAAGTGGAGAAACAAGCATCAATCCATTTCAACCACTTGGGAGGGAAACCCATACTTCTGAGAATGAAAAGAATGTAATCGCGTCTAACAGAGTCATAGGCTTTAGCAAGGTCGGCTTTAATACATAACTTGCCAGGACCCTGGGCACTCCAGAAGGAATTAGAATATCATTAGCAAGAAGCACTGCATCACCAATGGACCTTCCTTTAATGAAAGCAAATTGACTCTTATCAATCAGATCAAGGAAAATAGCACTCAAGCGATTAGCAAGCACCTTTGTAATAATCTTGTAAATGACATTGCATAGAGAAATGGGCCTAAAATCATTAAGACAAGAAGCACCCTGACATTTGGGGATTAGAGTAATGAAAGTGTTGTTGCATTCCCGAAGAAGCTTTCCCGTTTCAAAGAAGCTCAGAATGGCTTTGCAAACATCAACCCCAACTATATCCCAATAGGATTTAAAGAAAAGACCATTAAAACCATCTGGTCCAGGAGCCTTGTCCCCCTTTAAGCTATCCACCACAGAAACAATCTCATCTTTAGAAATATGTTTGTTCAGAATATCAAAATGAAGGTCAGAAATTTTAGGCAACTTCTAACAATTAAACCACTTAACATAACTATCAGGAGCAGAGTTGAATAAAGAGGAGAAAAAATCTTCAATGTGAGAACTAATACCCTCTTGATCATAAATCTTAGCCCCATTGACAGTAAGACAGTGGATATTGTTGAAGATCCTCCTAGTCTTGAGCGAAGTATAGATGAAGGAGGAGTTTCTATCGCCTTCTTTGAGCCATAACACCCTTGATTTCTGCTTTAGAAAAGATTCCTCATCAACAAGAGCTTTTTCAGCCTGCACTATCAGCTCAATAAGCTTCAACTGAAGAGAATTATTGTGAGGGTCCTCATCAACCTCCCTCTGGAAATGAGAAGCCAACGCCTCTAACTTTTTAGAATTAGAAATGAAGTTACCAACATTTTTCTTGTTCCAATCTAATAAGGCCCCTTTAACAACATGTAATTTCCTGTACACCCTATACATGGGTGCTCCTTCTGGAGAAATACTACCCCACGCTTTCTTAACCACATCATGAAAGTTAGGCTGAGTAACACAAGCATTGATGAATTTGTATGGTCCTCTTCTCTTCTTAATACTATTGAAGTGAACCCCAATGATACAGTGATCGCTGACATTGGTCGAAATAACCTCACCCCAGAGATCAGGGAACATATTAAGAAGCTTCAAATTACCCAAGATTCTATCAATTTTAGAAAAGGTAGACTCACCTTTTTTTCTTCTGCTATCCCAAGTGAAAAAGGGACCCTTAGGACCAATCTCAACAAGGTTAGTATCAGAAAAAATATCATTAAAATGCTTCATACACTTACAAGATGGAGGATGCTTTCCCACTCGTTCCCTATTTAGACGAACAACATTGAAATCACCCACTAGACACCAAGGCCTATGAGTGTGAATAGATCTAATAGCATCCCACAACAGCATTTTGTCATTATCATCATTGGAACCATAAACAGCAGAATGGAGGAAAGAAGAATCATAAAAATCCACCTCACATTGAATAACTTGTTCATTCTCCAGAATTTTGTTAACAACAAGGTTAGGATTAAACCACAGAACAACAATACGAGTGTACATGTAAAAGCTTGATTTAGCTAAGAACTTTGAATTCAGCCACATGGAATTAATGAAGCCCTCAATCTCACTACTACTAAGTCTGGATTCTAGGATAATATAGACATCAGCTTTGTTCATGTCTAACTCCCCCTTTACATGAGAGATTTTATTAGGGATCCCTCTCACGTTCCACGAAATCACTGTGAAAGGCCTATCCATTTGGGAGAAGATTTACCGTCTCATCGTCCCTCACATCCGGATCAGATGCAATAAGAGCTTCCTTCCGTATCTCAGAATCATCAAAATTCGATAATGGGGAGTACTTGTTCAAAGCTTCCGTAACCATTCTAGATGAATTTTTAGAAACAGCCTTAGGGATAGCTTTCGACCTCTTCCTTCTTGTTCTCCACTCTGCCTCAAGAGGACTAACAAGGGTTGCGGAAGACTTACTATACACCTTATCAAGGTTTCCACCAACAGGCTCACTCATTGACACTACAGTACCTTCCTTTGCCTCAGCAGGACTGATAGGAACTGAAGAAATCTTACTGCTTATAGTTACTCGATTACATCCAGCACAACAATTGACCACACTTTCAGTAACCTCAGAAATAGCTTCAACAACATCCTCGAAGACATCTGCTTCTCCATCTTCTACAGATTTCTTAGGAACTGACGTGGCTTTTGAATGCACTAACAAATTCACTCGGAGTTTATATCCCCGAGATTTTACCAAAACCAAGTGCAACAATACCACCTGCAAGCGGACGGGTCTTATCGCAGTATAGTTGAGGATCGAACCCAAAGGTCAACGTTTTTAAGAATCCTTCTCAGTAGAATCTAGCTCAAGTAAAACTAATATTTAGAACAATAGTTTGATTTGGATTGTTTAAACTAAATGCAGGAAAGTAAAAGCTGAATTAAAAGATGGGTTTGGATCAATAATATGGAATCGCTGGGATGGTACCGCATTTGACCACCACTACACACACAAACATACTCTTTTGCAAACAATCCAGGCACAATATAACACTCCAAGTAGAGCTGCTGCAGAACTCCCCATACGGGCGTCAGGTCCGCGTAAACATCACCATAGGTATCACATGTCTCGTCACCATCCGGATCATATGTCTTACGGCTCTGAAGATACAACATCCAACTAAGGCTGTGAACCCCCCATACGGGCGTCAGGTGCACAGAAGCGTCACCGAAGGCTAGATGGCTCGTCCCCTCGTGGATCATACACTTACGACCTCAAGGAAACCCATCGGAAGTTCTCGTCAAGGAGTCAACCGCGTCAACCGTTAAGCAAATAAGCGATTACAGTACGTGTAAACATCGACGAAAAGCATGAAGATACAAAATCCAACTAAGGCTGTGAACCCCCCATACGGGCGTCAGGCGCACAGAAGCGTCACCGAAGGCTAGATGGCTCGTCCCCTCGCGGATCATACACCTACGACCTCAAGGAATCCCATCGGAAGTTCTCATCAAGGAGTCTAACATGCTAAACGACATTCATACCCATGCATTGAAGTTCTCGCAACATTGGGAGCACAAAGATGGAAACACGCATATAACCAACCTACAAGCTTAACGATAAACGACAAAATGAAGAGTTATATACATTGCCATGGAAAGTTTAACAAAAGAACATGGTCTGCATGGGCAGCGGGGCTAGTCCCCGCACCCCAGCAAAAGAGGACTACTCGCTCATGATGCGAGATACAAGAAGGATACGAGAGAAAGATAGATCCGCCATGAGCTCGGTGCAGAGGGTGGACGCAGCCCGATGAAGAAGATGCGCTCCTTGCTCCATCTTCTTTGTCTTCTTGGCCTCCTTGGATGCAACACCAGCAGTAGGTGGAGTGGAACTTGATCGGGGTGGTGCTCTGGCAGCCTATCGGCGTCCGGATCCAATCGCTTCAAATGAGGACCCTGGGGGCTATTTATAGGTTCAGATCTGACCCCAAACGGTTTGGAGACCGTTTGGGCGCCAAACGGTTTGGAGACCGTTTGGGCGCCAAACGGTCTTGAGACCGTTTGGGCACCAAACGGTTTGCTTCGATCGGTCCTGGCCTTGGCGTGGTCGTGCGGCTTTAGTTCTTCAATCGATGCTTGCGCTTGTGTTGAACGGTCTTTGGACCGCACGGGACCAAACGGTCTTGAGACCGCATGGCACCAAATGGTCTTGAGACCGCATGGGACCAAACGGTCTTGAGACCGCATGGGACCAAACAGTCTTGGGACCGTATGGGACCAAATGGTCTTGAGACCGCATGGGACCAAATGGTCTTGGGACCGTATGGGACCAAACGGTCTTGAGACCGCATGGGACCAAACAGTCTTGGGACCGTATGGGACCAAACGGTCTTGAGACCGCATGGGACCAAACGGTCTTGGGACCATATGGGACCAAACAGTCTTGGGACCGCATGGGACCAAACGGTTTGGGACCGCATGGGACCAAACGGTCTTGAGACCACATGGCTTTCTTTGGAAACTGGTTTCGTCATTCCTTCTTCGTGTATTCTGCCAAACGGTCTTGGGGCCACGTGGACCCAAACGGTCTTGAGACCGCAAGGATCCAAACGGTCTTGAGACCGTATGCATGGAGTTGCTTGATTTTCCTGCATTAAATGAAAGATATTTAGTTAAAATCTTGATTATTGAATCAACTAAGTAGTTTTGTGCATTATGATTCATATTAGGGTGAAAAGATGTGGAGTAGAGATGAAATTGTCCCAAAAAGGTAATTGAATTACATGATGAGTATGCACTCATCAAAACACCCCGAACTTAAATCGTTGCTCGTCCTCGAGTAACATAAAGTTTGAAATTGTTGCCTAATGAAATACTTTCGATCCGTGTGATTTCTTCATCTTCACATCACAAATGTTTTCTTTCTGCTCAGTATGAATGAGTACCTTAACCTCCTGGGACCACTAAACACATCTTTCCATAGCTTCGTTCCTGAGTTCGTTTCCCAATAACGCTTCCTCCCTACTTTTTCCAACACCAATCATGTCGAAGAGTTTTGTAGGAGTTCTGAGATACCCGCAGAATCAACAAGTATGCATCCGATCTGACACTGGTGTAGGTCAGGATGGTGGGCATGTATTGTGCCCTTAGGTAGAAAAAGGAGTGAAAGGTGGTATGGAAAGAAGAAGTAAATCTCTCCTCTATTCGACTCGAGATTTTTATTTGTTTTGCAATTTCATTTATTACATTTTTTTGTGTGCACTATGGCATCTTTTATTGCAGATCTCTCCTATATTCGACTCGAGATTGCATTTCTTTTTGTGTGCACTTTGGCATCTTTTATTGCAGATCTCTCCTCTATTTGACTGGAGATTGCATTTTTGGTGGTACGCCCCTATTTTTTTGGAAGGGGTATGGAAGAAGTGGATACGGGGGAAGTGGCGTGCCACCCCGAACTTAGGGTTTGGCACAAGTTTGGCTATTTTGGTGGTATTGATGGATGGAGGGATACGAAGATGATAGAAGAAGTGTAGAAGAGAGTTCAGATCAAAATGCAACTTGATTTACAACTCAAAACCGGGTTATTCTCTTTGTCATACTCTACTCAAATAATGACTAGATGCAGATCCGGTGGGGATTCTGAGCCATTGTTCCACTAGTCAGTTAGGAAGCACGACGTGTTTGATCCCTATCAGTTTGACATATACTTACCATTTTGTAAAAAAGTATTATGATGTTAGGAATCATAAGCTTCACAGGATGGTTTCAGGCAAAAGGCAAGTTTCAAAAGTCTGTCCTCTTGAGGATTCACTTCGAATAAGGAGGATGTCATGATTGAAGATGCATAGAAAAAAAGTTAGTTGCATATTATCAACAAGTGTCAAAAAAATTCATCAAATATCTGTTCAAAAAATTTGAAAATTTTATGATAGAGACATATTGAGTATGAAAAGAGGGTGTGTATGTGGAAGTGGAATCCGTACCACCCACCCTCCACCCCGAACTTAGAAATTTGCTCGTCCTCGAGCAAACCCTAAATTCAAGATGGAGGGGAAAGGTAACACCAGGTATGAATGTCGAGAATGATTTCGTTTTGGTCAGCTCCACTCCGATCTCGTATTCTGTAAGGAAAACTATCTCATAAGGCAAATTTTATTTAAATAAAATTTAACTATAAGGTAAGAAACAAAATTTGAAAAGGAGAAGTAAAATAGATTTATTGATCGGGTTGCCTCCCGATAAGTGCCTTTGTTTTATGTCGTTGGCTCGACAGAGTCCTTTATCTTCATGGTGGATCTTTTGGATTTGCCAGTTCTATCATTGTGTCAGTGCCAATGTCAATCGAGGTAAAATATCTCTTCAAGCGGTGGCTGTTTGTTATGAATTCCCCTGTCGCTTCACTCCATAGAGAGAAAACACCGTGTGGCGAGATGTTTTTGACGATGAAGGGTCCGGACCAGCGGGAATGGAGTTTTCCTGGGAATAGCCGTAATCTTGAGTTGAAAACCAGAACTTGATCTCCCACTTGTATGTCTTTTCTTTTCAGATGTCCATCGTGCCAGAGTTTTGTACGTTCTTTGTAGATTCATGCATTCTCATAAGCTGTCATTCTAAGTTCATCCAACTCGTTGAGTTGCAGAATCCTTGCTTGCCCTACTTCTTTCATATCGAAATTCAATTGTTTAATTGCCCACCATGCCTTATGTTCTAATTCGACTGGCAGGTGACAATCTTTTCCATATATCAATCGAAAAGGAGTAGTCCCAAGGGGAGTTTTATAAGATGTACGATAAGCCCATAAGGCGTCGTTGATTTTTATCGACCAATCTTTTCGATTACGTCCAATGGTTTTCTCAAGGATAGCCTTTAGTTGTCGGTTAGAGACCTCTACCTGTCCACTGGTTTGTGGATGGTAAGGTGAAGCCACCTTGTGCGAGACACCATATTTTCTTAGAAGAGCTTCAAAGCTTCGTTCAATGAAGTGGGAGCCTCCGTCAGATATCACGGTTCGCGGTACTCCAAACTGTGGGAAGATGATATCTTTGAATAATTTGATGACTGGTTTTGAATCACTAGTGACGGTTGGTATAGCTTCAACCCATTTGGAGACGTAGTCTACCGCCACTAGGATGTATGAGAATCCATTAGAAGATGGGAATGGTCCCATATAGTCCACTCCCCAGACGTCGAATACCTCGACTTCTTGCCATAGATTCAGTGGCATCTCGTCTCTTTTGGTTACATTGCCAGATCTTTGACAGCTATCACAGGATAGGACAAAATTGTAAGAGTCCTTGGATAAAGTTGGCCAGAAAAATCCACATTGCAAAACCTTTAAGGCAGTCTTTTTGGAGCTCATATGTCCACCCACAGGTCCCGAGTGGCATTGTTCCAGAATAGATTGAGCTTCTTCTTCGGTGATACAACGTCTATACAGACCATCAGTGCAAAGTTTAAAAAGATATGGTTCATCCCAATGGTAATGCTTCACATCATGCATGCACTTCTTCAGAGTGTTCCCGGTGTACTGGGGATGGATGACTCCCACAACAAGGTAGTTTACGAAGTCAGAATACCATGGCACTACTTCCGAGACGCTCATGAGCTGATCATCCGGTAGGGAGTCATTTATCGGGATCCCTTCAGCATCCAGAGTGTGGATGCGACTGAGGTGATCTGCAACAACATTTTCCGTCCCCTTTTTATCACTTATTTCTAGGTCAAATTCTTGTAGAAGGAGTATCCATCTGATCAGCCTTGGCTTAGCATCCTTCTTTTCCTTAAGGTAACGAATAGCAACATGGTTTGTGTAAACGATTACCTTCGAACCAGTAAGGTAGGATCTGAATTTATCGAAGGCATAGATGACTGCCAAAAGTTCCTTTTCAGTAGTAGCATAATTCCTTTGAGCTTCGTCGAGGGTTTTCGACGCATAATAGATCACATAATGTTTCTTCTCTATGCATTGTCCTAAGACCACACCCACCGCGTAATCACTGGCATCAGACATAATTTCAAAGGGGTGGTCCCAATTGGGAGCTCTAATGATGGGGGTAGTTGTAAGGGCTTTCTTCAGCATATCAAAACTTTTGACGCATTCTTCATTGAAATTGAAATCAGCATCTTTTAAAAGTAGATTGGTCATCGACTTTGTTATCTTGGAAAAATCATGTATAAACCTTCTATAGAATCCAGCGTGACCAAGGAAAGCGTGAACTTCTTTTACATTTGTGGGAATTGCCAATTTAGATATGACTTCTATCTTGGCTTTATCAACTTCACTTCCTCTGTTGCTAACCCTGTGGCCCAAGACAATGCCTTCCTTTACCATAAAGTGGCATTTCTCCCAATTTAGCACCAAATGTGCTTCTTCACAATGTTTGAGGACCATGGAGAGATTCTTAAGACAGGAATCAAAGGAGTCCCCATATACAGAAAAATCATCCATGAAGACCTCCATAACAGTTTCAGTAAGCCCTGCAAAAATGGCAGTCATGCAACGTTGAAAAGTTGCGGGGGCATTACACAGACCAAATGGCATCCTTTTAAAAGCATATGTCCCAAAGGGACAGGTGAAAGTCATTTTTTCTTGATCATCTGGATGTATGGGAATCTGATAGAATCCAGAGTAACCATCCAGGTAACAGAAATATTCTTGATGGGCCAATCTTTCTAAAACTTGATCGAGGAAGGGCATAGGAAAATGATCCTTTCGAGTGGCCTTGTTTAGTTTTCTATAATCAATACACATCTGCCACCCAGTGACTGTTCGAGTGGGGATGAGCTCATTATTTTCATTTCTTATAACGATAGTCCCTCCTTTCTTGGGTACCACATGAACTGGGCTCACCCATGGTGAGTCTGATATCGGGTATATTATTCCAGCTGTAAGAAGTTTGATGATCTCGCGACGGACCACTTCCTTCATATTTGGGTTCAACTTTCATTGATGCTCGATGGTTGGCTTATGGTCTTCCATCATGGGGATTTTGTGCATGCACAAGGCTTGACTGACCACTGTGAGGTCACTCATCTTATAGCCTATGGCTTTCTTGCTCTCCCTTAATACCTCCAGAAGTTTCTCTTCTTGTTTGGTCGTTAGATCAGCGTTTATGATAACTGGACAAGCTTTGAGATCGTGTAAAAACATATACTTCTGCCCTTCAGGTAGGGGCTTCATTTCAGGAGGTTCTGGTTTCTCACTGATTCCTTCTGGAGTTCCGGTAGTCTTTTATTCTTCGTAAGTAGCTTCAGCATTTTCTTTAGCAGAGTTGGGAGATTCGATGCAATCCTTAGCTTGTTGGTCAATAGGTTCGTCATTAAAAAGGTCGTGTAGAGAAGTTTCCAAGGGATCGCATGACTCGTGATATTCTTGAGTTAGCTGTGACATTTGCTCAACACAATCTATCAGATAGACTTCCTCCTGTATACTTGGTCTTCTCATACTTTCAAAAACTTTAAATTCGAGAGTCTCTTTGCCTAACCTTAGTAGTAAGGTTCCTGCTTCGACATCAATAAGGGCTTTTGTAGTTGCGAGGAACGGACGACTAAAAATAAGAGGGTATCTGGTGTCTTCTTTTATGTCCATGATGACAAAATCACATGGAACATATGCGTCCTTGCCTACCTTGACCGGGATGTCTTCGAGAATTCCTAACGGTCTTTTGATCAAATTATCCGCAAGTTGAATGGTCATAGCTGTTGGAAATAATTCTGCGAACCCTAATCTCTTGCATAAACTGAATGGCATAATAGAAATACTTGCACCAAGATCTGCCAGTCCCTTTTTGCACGATGAGTCACCAATGTGACAAGAGATTCCTAAGGATCCTGGATCTTTCTATTTCTTTGGCATCTTGCTGAGTATGATATCTGATGTGGTCGTAGCCAGTTTTACGGTTTCATATTCTTCAGTTATATACTTCTTAGTGAGAAGTGACTTTATATACTTAGTCCAGGCTTGTATCTCATTAAGAGCATCTAAGAATGGTATATCAACATGGAGTTTCTTCATAGCCTCTTTGAACTTGATGAATCTCGTATCAAGTTTCATTTGCCTTAGGTGGGATGGGAAGGGTATACGAGGCTTATACACATGAATATCCGTCTCTGGTGTTTCATTTTCTTCATCAACAGATTTTTCAGGCACTTCTTTGTCAGCCTTATCTTCCATTGGTTGCGATTCTGGTGTTGTCGAGTTTTGGACTGTCTCAGGTTCTTCTTTGTCAGCAATAACTACAGGTGTCTTTGCTGGGGGATCCGAATAATCTTTCCCTGATCTAGTGGTGACAACCTTCAGCTGCTCAAGATGTTTTGGATTGTTCTCAGGTTGTCCGGCAAAGACTCCAGCTTGTGGCTTAATACTAGCAGCAAGTTGAGCTAGTTGAGTTTCAATAGCCTTTTTTTGGGCTTGTTGGTTGGCTATCATCGTTTGTTGTGTTTGCAACAACTTTTCAATGGTTGATAGCTTATCGTCAGAAGGGATGGGCCCTGTTTGACTTTGCTGTTGGTTCAGGTTTTGATACTGAGAGTTGTTCTGATAATTATTGTAATTCATGTTCTGAAAGTTTCCTTTGAAGTTTCCTTGATTTCCAAAGTTCTGTTTTTGGTTAAACTGGTACCCAGATGGGCCCATGGGTTGGTTGTTCGGACCAAATTGATGTGAGTTCATAGCTCCTGAAGGGTTCCCGTATTGGAAGCCTGGGTGATTCCTATTTTGATTTGGATTGTAATAGTTCTTCCCAGAGACGGTGTTAATAGCATTAAGATTTTCCATCTGGCAATTATCTCATTGTCCACAGGCATTTCTTAAAACAACATCGTAGAGAACATTGCATGACAGTGTGGAATGATCAGTTCCCTTGCATGCTTCACAAAACAAAGAAGTCGACTTGACCTGCTCTGGTTGCCTAGTGGGAGAATGTCCTCTTCCAATCGCAGCAAGGGATGATTCTATCTGATCTTGCTTTGCAACTAAGACCTTCAAAGTTTCAGCTATAGATTTGTATTCTGGGATAGCTTCAGCCATGGCTACCTTTAGGACTCCTTTACCAACAGATCTGCCCCAATTGGCTTGATTTTCTACTCCCAGGGTGACGAATCTCCATGCGCTGTCGTAACTTTGACGCATGAAGTTTCCTCCAGACGAGGAGTCAAGGAACATCTTTACATCATCCTCCACACCCCTGTAGAATATTTCTATCAGCTGGTTCTTAGGAATTCCATGGTGTGGGCATTTGTGTAGGAGCTCCTTGTACTTATCCCAAGCTTCGGCAAGGGTTTCTCCTGGGACTTGAGTGAAATTTGTGATTCGTCCCCTGATTTCATATGTAAGAGATGGGGGGTAGAACTTTTCCAAAAAAGCATTTTGGAGCTGCTCCCAGGTGGTGATAGGTACTTCACTCTACAGTGAATTGTACCAACTAATGGCTCTATCAGCAAGAGAGTACTTGAAAAGACGGAGTCGAATGGCATCATCAGAGACTCCATTTTGCTTCGTCATAGCACATAGGTCGATGAATCTGAGTAGATGACCTTGGCTATCTTCAGCTTGTTTACCGTAGAAGGGGTTGTTTTGAAGCAAAGTTATCCAATGTGCTCTAATCTCAAAGTTGGCAGCTTCGATGGGAGGAGGCTGCACCGGATGATAGACATTCGCAGCCTTTGGGATAGAGAACTCTCTAAGATCTTTCTGAAGTTCGGCTGCTTGCGCTGCTGCCTGTGCTGCTAAGATCTCCTGTTGAACCGCAGTTCTAGCTTCTTGCATGAGCCTCTCTCTCTATGCATTGATGGCTTGAGCCACTCTGCGGGCTACTTCTTCCTCTTGCGCCATCCTTGCTTGATTTTCCTGAATATGTCGATGGAAGGTTCTATCTATTTCGGGATCAAAGCTCACAGTCATTCCGGGACTATCCGAACGGTGCATGCACTAACCGTTGAAGAGCACCTGAAATTGGAAAAGATTTCGAAAGTGAGATCCACAAAGTAGAATAACGGTCAAGTAGATGAGTGATAGTTTCAAAAGAAAAACAAAATCCTAGATTAGTCTTAGAAGAATTAGATTTGACTGACTGATTCCGTTGTCCCTGGCAAAGGTGCCAGAATTTGACGTGGCTTTTGAATGCACTAACAAATTCACTCGGAGTTTATATCCCTGAGCTTTTACCAAAACCAAGTGCAACAATACCACCCGCAAGCGGACGGGTCTTATCGCAGTATAGTTGAGGATCGAACCCAAAGGACAACATTTTTAAGAATCCTTGTCAGTAGAATCTAGCTCAAGTAAAACTAATATTTAGAACAATAGTTTGATTTGGATTGGTTATACTAAATGCAGGAAAGTAAAAGCTGAATTAAAAGATGGGTTTGGATCAATAATATGGAATCGCTGGGATGGTAACGGGTTTGACCACCGCTACACACACAAACATACTCTTTTGCAAACAATCCAGGCACAATATAACACTCCAAGTAGAGCTGCTGTAGAACCCCCCATACGGACGTCAGGTCCGCGTAAGCATCACCATAGGTATCAGATGTCTCGTCACCATCCGGATCACATGTCTTACGGCTCTGAAGATACAACATCCAACTAAGGCTGTGAACCCCCCATACGGGCGTCAGGCGCACAGAAGCGTCACCGAAGGCTAGATGGCTCGTCCCCTCGTGGATCATACACTTACGACCTCAAGGAATCCCATCAGAAGTTCTCGTCAAGGAGTCAATCGCGTCAACCGTTAAGCAAATAAGCGATTACAGTACGTGTAAACATCGACGAAAAGCATGAAGATACAAAATCCAACTAAGGCTGTGAACCCCCCATACGGGCGTCAGACGCACAGAAACGTCACTGAAGGCTAGATGGCTCATCCCCTCACTGATCATACACCTACGACCTCAAGGAATCCCATCGGAAGTTCTCATCAAGGAGTCTAACATGCTAAACGACATTCATACCCATGCATTGAAGTTCTCGCAACATAGGGAGCACAAAGATGGAAACACGCACATAACCAACCTACAAGCTTAACGATAAATGACAAAATGAAGAGTTATATACATTGCCATGGAAAGTTTAACAAAAGAACATGGTTTGCATGTGCAGCGGGACTAGTCCCCGCACCCCAGCGAAAGAGGACTACTCGTTCATGATGCGAGATACAAGAAGGATAGGAGAGAAAGATAGATCCGCCATGAGCTCGGTGCAGAGGGTGGACGCAGCCTGGTGAAGAAGATGTGCTCCTTGCACCATCTTCTTTCTCTTCTTGGCCTCCTTGGACGCAACACCAGCAGTAGGTGGTGTGGAACTTGATCGAGGTGGTGCGCCGGCAGCCTATCGGCGTCCAGATCCGATCACTTCAAATGGGGAACCTGGGGGTCTATTTATAGGTTCAGATCTGACCCCAAACGGTTTGGAGACCGTTTGGGCGCCAAACGGTTTGGAGACCATTTGGGCGCCAAATGGTCTTGAGACCGTTTGGGCACCAAACGGTTTGGAGACCGTTTGGGCACCAAATGGTTTGCTTCGATCGGTCATTGCCTTGGCGTGGTCGTGCGGCTTTAGTTCTTCAATCGATCCTTGCGCTTGCGTCGAACGGTCTTGGTACCGCATGGGACCAAACGGTCTTGAGACCGCATGGGACCAAACGGTCTTGAGACCGCATGGGACCAAACGGTCTTGGGACCGTATGGGACCAAACGGTCTGGAGACCGCATGGGACCAAACAGTCTTGAGACCGCATGGGACCAAACGGTCTTGGGACCGTATGGGACCAAACGGTCTTGAGACCGCATGGGACCAAACGGTCTTGGGACCGTATGGGACCAAACGGTCTTGAGACCGCATGGGAACAAACGGTCTTGGGACCGTATGGGACCAAACGGTCTTGAGACCGCATGGGACCAAACGGTCTTGGGACCGCATGGGACCAAACGGTCTTGAGACCGCATGGGACCAAACGGTGTTGAGACCGCATGGCTTTCTTTGGCAACCGGTTGTGTATTCCGCCAAACGGTCTTGGGGCCGCGTGGACCCAAACGGTCTTGAGACCACAAGGATCCAAACGTTCTTGAGACCGTATGCATGGAGTTGCTTGAGTTTCCTGCATTAAATGAAAGATATTTAGTTAAAATCTTGATTATTGAATCAACTAAGTAGTTTTGTGCATTATGTTTCATATTAGGGTGAAAAGATGTGGAGTAGAGATGAAATTGTCCCAAAAAGGTAATTGAATTACATGATGAGTATGCACTCATCAGGAACCCAGGCTTTCACATTTCTCTTCTTTGGGGCTCTTCCCTCCATATTGCCTGAAACATCGCACAGAGAGGATTCATGGCCATATAGACCACAACTCGAACACTTAGAAGGTTGCCACTCGTACTCGAATTCGATACTATCCAAATGCCCATCGTCACTCACAATTTGCAAGTCCTTCAGATATGTAAAGTCCACAGGTTTCACCACCTGAATTCTAGCATATTCAAGTCTATGAAATTCCAATGTCATCTTATCTGGGCGAAGAGACCTTCCCAACACAGAACCGATGTAGTTAAACATCTATACATCCCATAATTCGAGAGGAAGATTGTGAATCTTGAGCTAGATCGGTATCTCCGTGAGTTTCATCTTCTCCAGTGGTTCCCCGCGTTCCCACTTCTTGATGATAAGCGGTTTCCCAGCCATTAACCACAGGCCCACATTGATCGCAGTAGACATGTCTTCATCATTTGAGAAAATTACAATGAAAAAAACCCTACCTCTAGATCTTATTTCAATGGAGCCTCTGACCTTCCATAGAAGAGCAAGATGCCGCACAAGCGTCGGCCAATGAGGTTTGAGTCCAATGACATACCCTGCCGCCGTCCTTCTCCACCTACCCAGATTCCTCTCCGCAATAGATCTCGGATATAGCAGATTTCCTTCAACTAGCTTTATCTCCGTCTTGCTTAGACTCACAGGCCCGATGTCATTTCTCCCCTTAAAAAGCTTAGACCAATCCAACGAATTCTGAGCGACGGAAACCCCAGTGGAGACCCCGGTGCTTGGACCTCGAGTAGTGTTCCCAGATGAAGACAATGACGACGAGTCCTCCCTACATCTAGGATCTGGAGGGTCAGATGTCTCCACCGACGTTGTCGTGGCCCCCTCACTCGCCTGAGCAGTCGCCTGGACAATCATCGCGCTCAATCATAACTGTGGTCCAATGACCTACCTTACTCAACCATCTGCCCTATACAAGCCAGATTGTTAAAATATTGATTCATTCATCCCGTGAGGGTTTCGATCATGTGATCGCTCAGTCGAACGTCAACAATTTTACCAAATGGCTGCCACATCCTTGACATCAAATGATACCACTACACCAGATGCGCTACGACTTATGTATGACATCACAAGCAAAGAGCGGTGCCTAGTCACACATCAATGCTACCCAAGTGAAATAGAAATTTGGAGAACAACTTTCAATCCTACAATCTGTGAATGGTGTTACAGTGAATGTATAATTCCTTTGTCACTGATATCCCTAATGAACTCGAGGCATGAAACAGTCATCTTGTCAACGTTCATTCACTTTCTTGATCTCAGAGTAGATTGGAATAGATATGTATGACATCAATATCACATACTGATTGTGCACGCCTTTCTCAATCCTACTCATCAAGTGGCCATGGATATCAAACTCCTTCAGGAGGGACAAATCCCATATCTATCACTCACCCCTCAAAATCCCCATGTGTCAAAGCCAACCAATCATCACCTTTATAACCACTCATGATTCAGGACTGCATTTGATGATGTCAAAGTGTGCCCAACGACATGTTTTGAGTGTAGTGATTTCAGGTCAAAGAATCACGCTCACCACCATCACTGTGAGTACTGACTCTGATTACCATGTCATGGTTCCATGTGTCAAACTCACGGTGGGTCTGTCTGATACACTTGTTCTCTAACAAGTACCTATGTGTTTGTTTTGATATCTCTATATCATGAATAATGAGATTCTGTCATCAACCAACACCACAATCTATTCTTGTGTGTCATTGCTGTCTATCTACCTTCCACAATGACATCCGACTAGGGACATAACAAGAATGTACAAACTCTTAGCATCCGTATGATCTCATCGTTCATGTCCTCAACTTGAAAGCATACGTCATTGAGTATTATCATTCTCTAGACATTCAATCTGTTCTATCACTATCTCATATGACTGAACCAGAAAGAATTGGAAGCTTGCCTTCGATGTTTATCAAATCAATCTTAATGTATCCCACCAATCATCCCATGATTGGCTCTCAAGGCACACATACCAACAGACTCCCACTTTCACTGCGAGCCAATCACCCTTCATATTCATAGTGATCTTCAAACATGTCCCACATGTTACTCTGCTCTAGTGCAAACATAGTGAGTTATGGAAACACTTTGCCAAAGTCGGTTTTTAACTGCATGTCTCTCATCTCTTTGCTATACGTCACACATATGAGATGGAGTTTCCATAATATGCGATCTAGTATTCCATTGCTAACCTTTAGCCACATTGCATGATCAAGGATTCCATACTTGTCATCAATGAGCGGAATATCTATAAGTTCATCTCATGAACTTCTAGACCCATATAGTATCCACTGTTGTTCTCTAACACATAAATACTCGACATTTCCTTTTAAATGGTTTTATTGGAAAACTTCCAATTATCAACAAACTTTCACTTTTATATATCCTATATATATTTTGTGATTAATTTTCTGTCCTTTCGGAAGTTCACATCAATATAACTCTTTACATTGAACTCTTCCTCATCTCCATAGAACTAGTACTTCCCAAGTTCTCATGGTATTCCAGTAACCCTTACTTGAAGTAGACAGACATCCACTCGTCATGTCCCACATACGAGTTATAAGGATGAGCACATCATATTGTCATATCCTACATACAAGATGATGAATGCATTTTGTTCTTTCCATGTCAATACATGCAAGATAATGGGATGATTACATACATGATAGATCCATATATATTCTTAGTGTTCCCATTCTTCATAAGAATTGGACACTTGGCCTTGGGATACTAACTCCATGTAACATGGACAAGTTTTCTCCCACTGAATATGTGCATACTGAACCCTTCAGTACAGATTGCCAATGTATGCTTTCTCTTTTCAGGTCAAGAAGTTTTCGAGAACTATCTCTATAAATCTCTATTCCTATCACAAATGAAACATCTCTATCTTCCTTAAAGATAATTTCCACTTTTGGATTTCCATTCTAGAACATTTCCATTTCACATCAACATGCGGAATGTGAATACGCTCCCACTAAATCACAGATCCTTCCTTATCTTTGACATATCAGTCAAACCCTTTGACTATATCATCAAAGTAAAGATCCAATTCTGAGTTGCTTGTACTCAATCAATTACATTGAATAGTCCATTATAACTTATAGACTTCAATTGCATTAGTGGAGTCATAAACCTTATAGGTTGTGTCACGTACACATCCTTGTTTTATTCCTCATAGGAATGTAGTTTTAGTATCCATATGCCAAATTCTTTAGTCATTAAGTTGCAATCAACAAGCATCATCCTTCTCAAAATGTTATCCATGTGTCTTAACTCTTAAGATTCATTTGCAATTATGGAATTCATCCAATGGGTGCTACCATTAAGGTCATACCTTTTTCTTCACATGGATGTCATTTACGATGTAATGGTCATAAACCATAACTCAAAATTCGGTTCCTCATATTCATCTAGATAGTTGACTCATCACATGAACAACTCATCACATATATAAACGAAGTGTATCCGTCAAGGATATAAGAACTTACATCTCCTTGTGATTCTTAATGTCTTTTATTAGTGTGGGGTATTCTTTTATTAAGAAGAATTCAGTTATTCGATAATCATTCTCTAACTCCTTAGAGTATGATTCCTTCTTGATTCAGACATCACCATGCCTTAATCATGAGTTCACTATGATATACTATCATAATAACTCATAAGGATCTCAAACATTTGGTCCAAGTATTTCATTCATTGGTCTCATCAAGAATTAACACGTTACCAAATTTGTACTTCATCTATGATAATCTTGAACACTTCAAGATATTCATATTGGTATTAATCTAAACACCATTTGAAGTATTAGCATTTGTTCCAATAGGTATGTAAATACATCACATGTATCATACCTAATAGGATAATCATCCTCCCACTACCATTAGTGAAGATTGATTAATCATGTCCAAGATATTCATGTCTCTTACAGGTTCTCTAACCAAAAGAGTCTAGATTTATCTATCACATGGACACTAGAAATGAGTTTCTCATGATTGATGCTAATTTGATTGTTTGAGTTATCTATAACTTTTAGGTATCATTTTATCTTATGCATATCAAATACCACAAGATAAACAAGGCATTTCCACAAAGATCACATCTTTAGAAATTGAAACATCTCTTTATTGATTGCCATCATTGTCATACAATATGCAAAAATAAAGTGTTTCTATCTATTGGCAAATATGAAATAGCAGTTCATAACTGTATTACATGCCTTTTTGGCTGAAAATTAACTAAACTACTCATTACTATGGCGGCAACACTTGCCCCAATTATTGAGTGCTTTACACTTTACATCTTGGTATCATATACCTCAAAAGTGTTACAAGTTTACTTCCATGACACCTTTAAGTAGAGACGTTGGTCGCCTCCTTCTTCTTTTGTTCTAACAGATAGAGAGGACAATTACTTTTCCAATGTCCTGGCCTTTGGCAATGGTGGCAATTGCCTTTCTTGGTCACGCCTCCCTTGGCCTTGAGAGCTGAAGACGACTTGGGCTCCTGGCTAGCATCAGAACCTTTCTTAGCTTTGCCCTTGCCCTTGCGCTTGGACTTGCCTTTCTTGCTCGTGATCACCATCACAGACTTATGCTTGTCCTTCTTCATTTGTGTCTCAGCTGTCGTCAACATGCCCAACAACTTTGACAGTGGCCTATCAAAGTTGTTCATGTTGTAGTTCATCACAAACTGACGGTAGGATTCTGGCAACGATTGTAGTATCACGTCAGTGAACAACTCTTGGCTCAGTGGAAATCCCAGTCTTGTCAGGTTCTCCAGATACCCAATCATCTTGAGTGTGTGAGGACCAACTGGATCTCCTTCTGTCATGACGCACTTGAACAGTGCCCTTGAGACATCATATCTCTCTTGTCGTGCTTGATCTTCATACATGTTCCTGAGATACTGAATCATCTCAATGACACCCATGTTCTCATGTTGTCTCTATAACTCGTGGTTCATAGAGCACAACATCAATCACTTTGCATCAATGACATCATCAAAATGCTTCTTGTAAGCGTCCCTTTCTTCCTTTGGTGCATTAGGAACATGTTCCTCTGGAGTTGGAGTATCTAGGACATAGAGATTTCGCTCTTGAGTGAGAATAATTCTCAATGTCCTATACCAATCATGGAAGTTTGTCTCATTTAGCTTGTCCTTTTCAAGGACCGATCACAAAGAAAAGTGACTGTTGTTTGTTGTCATTTGTACTATAAAAGGAAATATGCAATTTTAGGTCAAAAACTCATTTTTGACTTATTTGATTGATTTGAAAAGATGATAATATAATTAGGCCCTTAATTAATTATTGCTCCCACTATTTTGGTTCAAATTGATAGCCCTCTCTATCAATTCAGAAGATTGCGGTGTATAACCTTCTAGTGGGCAAGATCCTGAAATCCTCCAAGTCATGGACCAGCTAGGGGTGTCACCCACAACTTAGATCTCTCAGGAAGGCAACTCTTGCCAATTGCGTCATATGCAACTCATGTTAAGATGTCATATGAAACTCCTTGCCATGATCATCTCCATGCCTCAAGGTACTATATCCCATCTACATCACCTTGTTCAGTCTGACCCAAAGCAAACACAATGAATATGCACTCTTCTAGGGCAGACCCACATATCCATCATTCACGCTTCCACGAGATAGACAGTGCACCACGCTAGGGCGTGCCCACACTTGGTCGATCAATCTTTTCACGTGTGTCACATTTGGAAGGTATCTAAAACTTCATATTTAATGAGAGATTTGGTTTTTATATACATATACATATACAATCACCACAATACATAGTATGTATCATATACATGCTATATCCCATTGAAAACATGCAAAATGATAAAAGCGATGATTATGGCCATCCTAATGTGATTCCTCAAGCCAAGAGGAATCATGGTCATCTAGGCCTACATCACATGCAACCTGTACAAGATGAAATTTGTGCTTTGCCTTTCTGCGTTTGATCAACTCATCACATGACTGATCGGCTCGCCATCAGGCTGGTCGACTGGGTGCCACTAGCCGATCGGTTGTCTCCTCTAACCGATCGGCTCGCCTGGTCGTCGTGCATCTCATCATGGATGCCACCTGCTCATCTCACTCCTCGAACCAGTCATCAACTGATCGACTCACTCCTAGAACCGATCGTCTCGAACGTCAATCGATCGATTCATGCCTTGAACCGATTGTCTAAGTTGTCGTCAGGATGTCCTTCGTTCTTTGACATAACATGAAATAAAATTCTATCCTATTTTACATTGTAAAAGGAGAAACCTTGAGTTACATTCGAGGGGAGCAAAGGTAGGAAAGAAATCAGGAATAGGAGAAGGAAGATCAGTACGTAGACCAAGATGCAAGCAACCACATACAACCATACACATATAGGGTTTATTGGCCATAACCACGATATACATCCACCACAAAACTCGTTTAAGGGTGACGCATATCGAGTAAATTAATATTACATATCATATATGTATATTTGGATTTGTGGATTAAGGATTGGACATGCATAAAGCCAATATTATTCGCATCGTATGCAATACATAAAGGCAACAAACCAAAATCGATCATATCGATAATCCTAAAGTATAGAGCAGTTGACGTGGCTCTGATACCACTGTTGGATTTTAGGGGAGGCAGAGAAGGCAGCGGAAACAAAATAATTTCTCCCCAAACCCAGAATAAGGAAATGAGTCAACGTATATACAATAGGAAAGGATGGTTTGTGGAATCATACCTTGTCCCGATGCTTTCTCGACGACAATACCTTGCGGCTTGCATGGCCTTCACCTCCAGTCTTGGACGGTGCCTGTGCAGCTCCTGGTCGCATCGGGACTGACGACTCCTGGTCTTACCGGGACTGTCGGGATTCACAGCTCTCCTCCGAGTGGCAGAAATCTCCCGCCTCTGAAGTAGTCTACACAGACCACCTGGAACTCCAATCTCCTTGTCTCACAAGGAATTGGAAGGAGTCACACCCTCCTGTCAGTGTACTAGTCACTGACACACTCTCCTGCCACCAGTTGTTTTCTGCAGTTGTCTTTCCCGTGCTGTGCCTCTCTTATCGGGTAGCACTTGCTCGGGCTCTCTCAGTTACCAAAACTAGAGAGAATGACAACTTTATAGAGCAGCTGGTTGCACTGTGTTGTTCTTTGAGAAGCCCCCAATACCCCTATATATATAGGAGGTTCATGGGATAGGGTTCTCTATCCCGGGAAATGTGGGACTAAAGCAGGAGTAGAAGGGTTCAAGATTTTCCACAAAAACAACCAACTGCGCAACTTGAACCAATCGTTTCATTTCTGAAATGTTCGGTTGGGGACTTGAGCCGGTCGGTTGACACCTCAACCGATCGGTTGGGACCCATGAAACGGTCGATTCACTTCTGAACCGGCCGGTTCGTGGTCCTGGTCAGTTCCCGATTGACTTCTTTTTCTTTTGTTTCTAGTCGGTACCCAATACGAATCCTTGTTCCAATCAAGTTGGGTAAGTGAAACAAAAAAAAATTTCTCACCAATCCTACTTTCCCAACTTGCTCGGTTGCACCAGTTGAACCGATCGTTTCAACACTTGAAGCAATCGTTCCACCCTGTCCTTGAGTCGATCGACTCACCACTTGAGTCGATCGGTTCACCAAGCTCAGCCGATCGGTTCATCACATGAGTCGATCGGTTGGGAGTGTAGACTGTGCAGAAACAGTGAATTGCAGTTTCAATCAATCTGATACTCTAATCAATGTGTCCAACACCTTTAACATTATGACGTTGAGCTATCAATTAATTGAGTGTTTAATTGAACTACTAAACTCCTTTAGTAATCAATCTAAACATTGTTTGTGGACAAAACTCCTCTTCCAGGTTAAATCCTATGTGTGTGACCCTACAGGTCCATTTCACGTTGGCAATGAAAGTCCATAACACTTATGACTTCACAAGCACAGAGCAGTGCCTAGTCACACATCAGTGCTACCCAAGTGAAATAGAAAGTTGGAGAACAACTTTCAATCCTACAATTCGTGAATGGTGTTACAGTGAGTTTATAATTCCTTTATCACTAATATCTCAAATGAACTTGAGGCATGGAACAATCATCATGTCAACGGTCATTCATTTTCTTGATCTCAGAGTAGATTGGAAGAGATATGTATGACATCAATATCACATACTGATTCACACATGCATGCACGCCTTTCTCAATCCTACTCATCAAGTGGCCATGGATATAAAACTCCCTCAGGAGGGACAAATCCCATATCTATCACTCACCCCTCAAAAGCCCCATGTGTCAAAGCCACCCAATAATGACCTTTATAACAACCCATGTTTCAGGACTGCGTTTGATGATATCAAAGTGTGCCCAGCAACATGTGTTGAGTGTAGTGATTTTAGGTCAAAGAATCACACTCACCACCATCACTGTGAGTACTGACTGTGACTACCATGTCATGGTTCCATGTGTCAAAGTCACAGTGGGTCTGTCCGGTACACTTTTTCTCTAACAAGTACCTATGTGTTTGGTTTGATATCTCTATATCATGACAAATGAGATTCTATCATCAACCAACACCACAATCTAGTCTTGTGTGTCATTGTTGTCTATCTACCTTCCACAATGACATCTGATTAGGGACATAACAAGAATGTACAAACTCTTAGCATCTGTATGATCTCATCGTTCAGGTCCTCAACCTGAAAACATACGTCATTGAGTATTATCATTATCTAGACATTCAATTTGTTCTATGACTATCTCATATGACTGAACTAGAAAGAATTGGAAGCTTGCCTTTGATGTTTATCAAATCAATCTAAATGTATCCCACCAATCATCCCATGATTGTCTCTCAAGGCATACATAACAACAAGATGGTGTCAGTTATCTTACAAAACCGACACCTATAGGCCCTTTGCTGGCGCATTTTCTGTGGCGGGAAGTATTGTGACATCAGTTCTTTTAATAATTGATGTATGTAAAAAGTCTATAGTGTCGATGTTCGTAAAAAACTGACACCTATGGTCCCTTTGCTGGCGCGTTTTTGGTGGTGGGAAGCTTTTTGCCGTCGGTTGGGAACTGACGCCGAAGGGGTCCACCTTTAGCGGTGCCCACTTGGGTGTCGCTTGGAAACTAACACTAAAACCCTTAATTAACAGACGCTAAAGGCTTGTTCTGTAGTAGTGTCCTTAATCTTACCTTTTTTCCTCAATTGTATAACATATTCGATCTATTGTCTATTTTATTGGATCATTTCAACCTTTTCCAATAATGTGTCATATGCTTCAAATTATGAGAAAAATAAATGTTCAAAATTTAGTAAAGTGAAAATTTTTATGTTGTGGACATTATAAAAAGAGTACATTCACGTGCTAAAATTAGTTGATAGAATAGAATGATGCATTTGCATTGATCTATAGGCTCGAGGAAGACTTCTTTGGGCTAATTGTTGAGGTATTGAAATTTCATGATCTAGTGTAGCCACTTTTTGCATTAATAGCTACATGCTGATGTGGGTCCTTTGGACCAAGAGGTTAGACTGAAATGTTTACCTCAGATAGATTCCCTCCTTATGCATGCCATTTGAGGATGTTGTGGCTTGTTCAGGCTTCTAGGGAGCCATATGCATGTTTGAAGGCTAGAGTGGGTGCTTTGGTCATGGTTTTCATCCACTTTGGTAGATGTGCAAGACCAAGGCTCATTATTTATGGGCTAAATGTAATTTATCTCTACATATTCTTATACATATGTGATCTCTTTCACTCTAGGGATCATTTAGATTGTTTTGGATATGTAGGACATTTTTGGTTCTAGATGAACATTCTTGGAGATGGAGCTTGTTCATGTTGGTGATCTAGCTTGATTTTTTTGCATTCAATATACAAAATCATCATATAAAATTTGTTTAGCTTGAATCCATGTAAGTTCATCTGTCCAATCTGATATTTTCTTTTTGCTTACTATCCAGTCCATTCTCTTGACCAATGTTCTTGGAAATATGTGGTGAGGATACATTACTTTATAATAATACCACTTAATTTTTACTTTTTGGACTAGTTGAAGCTACATCTAGCAAGTGTGGAAAATTTTGGGATGTATGGAGAATATTGGAGCTAATATTTTATTGTATGCTAGTTGTGTATCACATTCCTCAGGTAACGAGAGTAATCTAGCCATTGTTTACTATTATAAATGATTGAATCCTACATTTGACGCAACAAAATCTCCTGATTCACATGTTAAGCGATATATAGTTTGAAGTTTCGGTTGGTTATTTGGATATAACATGACCACTAGGTTTATCATTCTCCTTGATGTTACTTTCTATTCCAAATGAATTCATGAACCTTAATACTTCCATACTGCTTACAAAATTCAATTTTATAGTATTTTTCCAAAGATGGTCTATCTAAAAGAGAATATCAAGGTGTGATCATTACCAATGAAACCAAAGATAGGGAAAGGAATATTAAAATGAATTTTGAGTAGATTCTTTCTCAAGTACAATTAGGTATCTGGTCATCCATCCCATGTCTTGGGGAGTTATTTTTGACGAAAGAGTGTCAACTGTGATGTACTTAATATTGGGGTCTAACCAACACGTCCATTTGGAAGTTAATTTTGATAATAAGTTCTTAGTTCTCTCTTCTTCCTATGGAGATGACTTTGATTATGAAATAAGTGATCTTTTCTCTATGATTGAGCTAGTTCATCAATTTGTTTACAAGCCCTGGGGCATATTGGGTGACTTCAATCTTATGAGAAAAGAGAATGAGAATATTGGGAAGGACCCCCCTACTAGAAAATAAATCGAGCACCAGAAAGATTTATTTTCAATTTTGGTCGCTTTGATCTCATCTTGAATGGGCCTACATTTTCTTGGGATAATCATCAAGTGGGGGACATGTCGGTTATTACCCTTATATAAATGATCATTTACAATTGATATTTTTTTAAAAAAATATACTAGCTTCAATGGCTTTCTTCTTTCAAGTACTATAAATGATTACAAAATGTTAAGTAAGTAGAGGTGAATGAATATACCTTTCAATTTCATTAATGCGTGGACTAGGAAGGAAGAGTTTCCTAATGTTGTTAATAATGGTTGGATCATTTCTTATGAGGGGGTTTCCAATGTTCATTGTTGATTACATGATCAGAAATTTGAGAAATATCCTTTCTATATATGATAAATACATTGTCGGTAATTTTGTAAGAAAGATCAAGCTCTTTATAAAGAGTCTCTTTCTCCATAAATTGAGTTAGGCAAAGATCATACTAATACTATCTTATAGCACAAAGTCACAGTTTGAATGAATGAATCTCAACATGCTTCACTTTTAGAGGAATCTCTTCTTAAACAAAATTTTAGGGTTAAATGGATCAAGGAAGGATATTGGAATTAAAGAGTTTTCTATTTTTTTAATTACGTGAGACGGTGGGTTAACCATATAAAGTCTACTGATATTAATGATATTTCTTTCAACACCCAAGATAAGATTAGGAATTTCTATATTAACGTCTTTAATAATGTTCATAAATCTAATATTTCTCTTCTCGAGTTTCTTAATTTCCCTAGAATGAATGATATTTTGTGCCTTGCTCTTGACAAACTTCTCATTCATATTGAAATTGAAGATATTATCACTCATTTAAAGGTTGATAAGTGCCTAGGACTTGGTGTCTTTAATGAAAAGTTTTTTCAAAACCATCTAGAGTATGATTAAACACTATGCTACTATTGTGATTCTTTATTTCTTTAGTATCGAATGCTACTTAAAGATGCTAATAACACCTTTATTACTTTGATTATTAAATCTAATCATGTTCATGATCAGAGGAACTCGAGACCCATTGCTCTTTGTAGTGTTACGCTCAAGCATATTACAAAAGTCATGACTAACATGTCACAAAACATTCTTCCTTCTCTTATCAGTTGTGGCCAATGTGCCTTGATTGATGAATAAAGTATATGAGATGCTATTCTTTAATCCAATGAGTTAATGCATGAGTCCAACAAGAAGAGAGGGAATCCTAAACTTTTCCTTAAAACAAATATCTATAAATTGTATGATTTTGATTCTTAGGATTCCTTGCTTTGTATTGGTAGACTCATGAATTTTCCCAGTTTTTGGAGTGTTTAGCTCAATGATATTTTCTATACAACATCGTATTAGATATTCATTAACAAGAAACCATATATCATTATAAACATAGAAATAGAGTAAGGAAGGGATATTATTTTCCAGCACACCTCTTTGTTGTGGTTGTGCAAACTTTTACTCCGCTATTTGATTCCTCTTCTAAGGAGAGAATGTTTAAGCCTCTTAGAGCGTCATCTAGCTTGGAAGTCTCTCATTTAATTTTTGCAGATGACCTTATGGTGTTTATGGAAGAGGATGAAAGTAGTTCTTATTGTTTATGTGACATCATAGATAATTTATATGATCTCACTAATTTGAAGACCAATTAATAAAAAATCTCAATTATTTTAAGAGGTCGCCACATAAGAGCATTATATATAATATTCTTGGCATTGGAGAAGAGAAACTTCTACATATGAACTTGGAGTTCCTCTTTTCATTAGAAAACTTTCTAGGATCCATTGTAGTATGCTAATTGACAATTTTAAGGACAAGCATGATGGTTGGAAATCTAAACAATTTTCTATGGCAAGGAGGGATGAGCTGGATAATCCACTTGTTATCTATGCATCAATATTGGACCTCAATATTCTCTCTTCCTTGTTTGATTTTCAATGACACTGAAAAAAAATATAGGGATTTCATTTTTGGGGAAAGATTTGATAAACTCAATATCTCTCTCGTAAAATGGGAGAAAGTGATCAGACTAATAAAAGAGGGTGATCTTCGTGTTCGAAGCATTACAGACATGAAATCTGGTTCTACCATGTTCCATGATTGGAACATTGCTAACAAAAAGGATAGCATGTGGAATATGTGGCTACCTGGAAAATCTTTCTCCAAAACCCCATTTTGAAACATGAATGATAACATGTAACGACCCCACCTACCAGTAACCCCCAATTAAGGGAGACCAAGAGGTCAGAGCTGTTATCCCAATTTTCGGATCAAAGGTTCAAAAAATAATCAATAATAATTATCAAATTCTACTAAACTAACTAAAAGGCTGTAATAAAATTTAAATTTGCTTACCTTTTTCAAAAATGGGTTGACTATTTCTATCCATAATTGGAGTCTATTCTAACTAATCGTACTTTGACTTTAATCCTCATTTAAATCCAAATATGCCATTTCACTGTTTGTTCTTTTCACTTATACCTAAAATGCTGACAAACAAAACATCGGTCAGCATAAAGATGGTATGTGGAGGAAACAATAATCATGCAATTAACTGTAACAACATATTGTAGTCAAATATGATTTAACAAACAACTTTAAGTTTTCAACATACCTGCTCAATCCATACATACCCTAACCTCTGTGTTGTCCCTGTAGTGGACCTGGATGCTACCTTCCTTATGGTAGATCCCCATTTAACCCCTCATGATCCTACCTAATAGGAGAATTGGTTTCTAGGGTTGAGTCACATGGCACTACCCATAGGTAGACCACTCCTTAACTCATGGTGTGCTAAAGAGTTGCATGGCACTACACGTCGGTATCCCAATCCCTAACTCTTGATAACCTGATGGTCCCACTTTTCAAGAAGACCCTTTACCAGGTTACCCTTTTCATCATTAGCAAAACCATAGAGAAGGACCAAGATCTAATCCAGTCATGTATGCATACTTATGGTGATAGTCATAGTCACTTTATAGTTGCATGAAATAAAAGTCATCCAAGAAGTTATTTTTAGGAAACCAATATAACAACCACGAATAGCCGTGAAACTAAAGTGATTATCCATGAGCATAACCACATAACTTTCAGGCTAATTTGAGATAAAATAATCCAATCAAGAAATCCAAATAGGAAAGCAAGCACATTATGAGATCTTGAAATATCCATACAATTTCCTATTATTATTCATGCCATAAAGATCTATTAAACCTAGCTCGCTTCCTGGGGTTTCTATTCCACTTTTAGGGTTCCCATTACAATTAGGGTTTCCCTTCATCTTTTACTATTTTCAACCCTAATTTTATACAAAAGATCACAAACCTTAATTATCTCAACATCTAATCCTTAATTTCAGATAAAAGGCATAATTAACCATCAATTAAGCCCATTATGCTCTTTACCTTAAAACGACCAATTTTATCCCTTTTAATCCATGACAAGATCATTATGCTCATTTATCATCAATTCATAGTTCATTATGGTCTAATTCACATATGAACTCTATTTGTCATTAATTCTACCTTTATCCATTAGAAATCTCTAATTACTACATTAAGGGTATTTATCCAAACATAGGAACTTTTATACTCGAAATAGCTTAGAATTATCATATCTCTACTTTAATCATGAAATTGATCAATTAAATCCATTAAGAGTCACATTTACTAATATTAGGGTTTCAAGGCCCATTAAAGAATATTTATGCACATGAAACTCTAAATTAAACTAATTACATGCAATGTTCATCCTTTTTATTCTTAATGCACATTTCTACAATTAACAAGTTAATACCAACTTTAATCATCCCTTAAAACCTACTAAATACATTAATCATCTCAAAATAGGGTTTGTTAATCTTTAATTAATTAAAGTTGATAACTTACACTACTTTTTGAATTGCAAGGGGAATTAGCCTCTAAAAGAATTTTTAATGAATTTCTCTCGTAACCCAAGGAACCCAAGAGGCACGTAATCCACCTTTGGATTAATTGTTTTTGCCTTATATAGGTTTCCACATATTTCTTTTCTCCATTTCTTATTTATAATGGAGTTTCTTTTGTATTTTCCTTGTTATGGGGCCCAATAGCCAATAAAGCCCATAAAACAACCATCAAGGCTATTGTAAACGAAATCCATTTATTCAAAACAAATTATATCATTATTTTTTCTAATATCTTTAATATGAGAAATTAAATTTCTCACCAAATGAACCCAAAAGTTGGGGTTGTAACATCCTTCCCCTCTTATAGGAATTTTGTCATCAAAATTCCATCAAGAAAACAAACAAAAATGGGATAAGACTATTCCATGTCCACCATTGGACCCTATGTGGCTTTACCTTATCCATGGCGCTTCCAAATTACCTTTATCATCACATATTCTTTTCTCTGAGTTCTTTCACCTTGGCATTTATAAACCTCACAGGTGACTCAGGTCATTTCAGCCTCCATTGGGGCTCACTAGGTTCATTGCTCCGCACATGGTCCAAGTACCTCACGTAGTGCTCTAAATTGGACACATGGAACTCATCACTCATCACATTATCCTGTGGGGTAAGGGCAAACTTAACCTTCTCCACTAAACCATGTCAAAAGATCCCATGCATCGAGGTCTTAGCTCTTTTATCTATAACTTAGAGGGGTCAGATTTTCATGTCACATATTCTCCCACAGTGAATTGCATGTCAGTCTGCTTTGCATCAGCTCACAACTCATGTCACCCCTGGGCTCTCTTTCAGCCATTGCACAATCAAAGTGACTTCATCTGCACACACTGTGGTCCTTTTCTGACCTTCGCGAGGTCCCTTCACCAACATCATCTTAATGAAGTGGTGACCGACACAACCTCCCTTGCAGAGCTTCTTTACATCTCGATACTGGCTATGGTGGTTATCATCACATCTGACAAAGGACAAGAACTATCTCTATGTATCAGCCTGAACAAGAACACATGCTCTCATCAGACCCTCTAGTCTGGATCACACTAACCATTAGTTAGGGGTGATAAACTATACTAACATCAAGTTCTTCATGTATCTTCTTCCACCCTATGGAAGTGTATCTTTAGGTTATATTCAAGAACTTTTGAACTCACATGATGGTGTAGTTGAACCATCTCCTTCTCATATGTAGTTCAACCGGATCTATCCCTTGACAATACTCTTTCTTTCTCATGTTATCTAGGTTAGGCGATCTACCATAACCCATATTGCATCTTGACCTTCCTTAGTCAAGGGAAGACTTACAACAACATCCATAGTGATGAACTCCCATTCCTTCTCAAGGATTCTTAACTTCTATATCATTACACTGGGTTACTGGTGTCTGTCCTTTACCTCCTGTCATGCATGGTAACAAACCACATACAACTTCATCTTAGGCTTCCTAAGTACTACTGTCACTTACTATCTTTTTAGTACCAAGGTGTATCATGATCTCCTGCATGTCATTATTCCTCAAGATTGATTCCTCAGAAACCCTAAACCACTCTAGTCGGGGTTTCATCACCTTCTTCTCCAGAGAAGTGCATCTAAGGTTCTACAACCATCCTTTTATCATGATAAGACCTAGGCTGGCTAACCAAACAACCATTAACTTGATCAACCAATATTGTTACGTCTGAGTGTTAGCCAAACTTATCTCTTTTTCCAACTAGGGGTTATCCTAACAACCTCTTCTTGACTCCATATAAACTAGGAGTCTATATCTCATCCAGAGCATCCATTACCACTTCACATCCTTAGGTGATAGGTAACGTTGAAGACATACACCTCCATGTATTTCACTTATTACCTCATCTCATCTCTAAGTCAAACTTTATCAATAAAACTCAGAGCTTATTCTCTTAGTTATCAACCTCAACCTTGTAACACTTGCAAATTTCCATATAGATCATGTTAAAAACATCCTCACAAGATGACTACCTTATTCTCTTAGTGTTCGTAAACCATCCATGTATCGTTCACTCTACAAGGGCATGCTATCATCTCTGTCCACATACCTCATAGCAACGTTCCAACTCACATCATCTTTTATCCATGGTGTATTGCATGCATATCGCCCTATCTCTCACTCCCATAACAAGAGGAAACAAGCATTTTGTTGCAGTCCACATACAAAGTTCTTCCTGTTCCAAGAGTAGAGATGGTACATCCCACCTTGCAAGTATACCTTTAAATTTAAGTTGAAACATGCGTCTTATGCCTCAACATCACAATCATCTTGATATCAAAGTTACTTCCATGGAAAACTGGTCTTGAACTTACTTGGGTCCACACACATTCATTGGTCATCTCCTCTAGGTCTATAGGGTGCCAACACTTTTGGGGTCATCCCTCTTCCTTTATTCATCCAGAGAGTGCCCTACTCATCTGCCCTTTGTGTCCCATGAGTTCATGAAGGTGATCAATCTCCTAACCCATAGCTCTCAGACAATGATAGTTGTTTCCTCCCAACCCTATGGTCATGTGCAACTAGGGAATTAGGCAACTCCTACTTCCATCGGTCTTATCCCTACCTTACCCTAGGATAGACTTAGGATTATATTACAGTACATGTCCAACTTGAAACCTTACCCAAGTCTTCATCATCTCTTTCTGCATTCAGGGGCTGTGACTTTCATCCTTTCATAAGGGTCATGGTGACCTGCTTACCTTGGTCAGGCCCCATACCAGTTACCTCAATGGTAACACATCCACATGCACTTAGACATGGTTATCTATGGGCCTACAGGTTCATTCTCTTACCATTTACTCTTCACTTAGCTTCTCAAGATCCTATGAGACATCTTTAGGTTACCTCAAAACTGGTATAGACCCTACAAAATGGTCCCTCTACCAGGATGGGAAGAAACTACACCTTGATAACAAAGGTCACAAACGTCCTTAGGTCTAGTGTTTACATCCACATGAGCACGCTTAAACTTAGAAAGATACTAAGGCACAAGTAGCCTCCTACTAAACCATGCTAGGTCACACTTGTCTTCATCCTCAACATTGGACCAAGAACAAACCTTCCCATGTCACGAACTTAGCTGTGAGGGGTTCATCAAACATACCTGAAACTTAAGGAGTTTCCCTTTCCTCTAAACATGAGGAGTACCATGCTCAAATCTATAAAAACTCAATTCCAACATGTATAAGGCATGACTTGCACTTCCTATCATCCTTCTACTCGAGCAACACTTCAGAGTTGAGTCTTCCACAAGGACAATCAATAGGGTACAAGGCCTCACAACCTGTAACTAAACCTCTCCAGGTCTAAGGAACTCTTCTTCCTATCTCAGAAGGTAAACAACTACACCATGGGCACATAGGTACCAGAAGCCTCATCCTCTCTTGATGGTTTGGTTCCTCTAATGGAAACCAAGATATCATCAACCTCCAGGGATCAAGCATGAGGCAACCACTATCATCCAATTAGGTCGCATCATCCTCAACTCCCCACTTTTTCTCATATCTCGGAGTCTAGGCTTCCAACCTTCTTTCCTGTGTCCTGCTCTCTCTCTCTAGATCTAACTCCACAACCAACCTTATACTAAAGGTCCTCTCTCCATGAAGATGGATCAAGCTCACAAGCATACCTCTACGTGGGTGAAGCCTATGTTCAAACTTATGTTTGCTCAAGGTTATCCCTAGCCCTTTATGCTTATCTCATCAGTTATCCAACATAATCTCTTGGTCAGGGTTTCAACCTACGGCTTGCACTACTAACATATTCAGGGTGCATGTTATGCCCTACTCGCCTAAGACCATATGGTTTCTATAGGTTCTTCGCTAAACTCATCTAAGAAGGAGCTATCCTTCACTCTAACTTGCATGACCCTTCCTAGGGTTGGGTTGCCAAAGGCACTAGGTCACCCAACCTCACATGGGAATCCAAAAGCATGTCCACACACATGGTCTATCATGACGTCTAACTCATCATGCCATCTCCCTCTCTAACCATCACTTAGGGTCAGGGTTAGCATCATCCTCATAGGATATGCCAGGTCTCCACTTAACTCTCTTTACTTATCCTCCTGACAAGAAGGTCTAGCCTCAGGTCTCTCCTGAGGGCATGAAAACTTATGTCATACGACCTAATGTATCTATTCTTTTATGCTTAATCTTTTAAGCTTATGTCCATGACATCTTATTTACATGCTTTTTATTAATTTGGTGGAGGATTCCTTAAACCTTATCAACCTTACCCATACCTCAAGAGGGTGAGGAAAAGAGAGAAAACCCTAATCATTAAGGTCCTTAACAACATTTGAGTTGAGAAGGGACGAACAAAATGCGAGAGTCCTAAAGGTACCTTATTTCGATTCAGATCCTAAGACATCGGTCAGGCAGTCACACTAATCTGGGAGTCCTCGTATTCTGACTAGCGGTGCGGAGGAAAATCTTGCCAGCCCCCAGACATGATCCTTTTCTAGACACCTCTGTCTTTTGAAAAATCCTCTAATAACTCCCTTGGGTTCTATAAAGTTTGTAAAATTTAATAATTATTAAGGATTAAATGAGGAACCTATGCTCTGATACCAAATGTAACGACCCTTCCACCCAATAACCCCCAATTAAGGGAGACCAAGAGGTCAGAGTTGTTATCCAAATTTCCAGATCAAAGGTTCAACAAATAATCAATAATAATTATCAAATTCTACTAAACTAACTGAAAGCTGTAATAAAAATTAACTTTAAATACCTTTTTCAAAAACTTGGTTGACTATTGCTATCCATAACTTGAGTCTATTGTAACTAATCATCCTTTGTACTTTAATCCTTATTTAAATCCACATATGCCACTTTATTGTTTGTTCTTTTTACTTGTACCTAAAACACCGACTAACAAAATGTCGGTCAGCATCAAACTGGTATGTGGGGGAAACAATAATCGTGCATTTAACTGTAACAACATATTGCAGTCAAATATGATTTAACAAACAACTTTACATTTTCAGCATAACTGCTCAATCCATACATACCCTAACCTCTGTGTTGTCCCTGCAGTGGACCTGGATGCTACCTTCCTTATGGTAGATCCCCATTTAACCCCTCATGATCCTACCTAACAGGTGAATCAGTTTGTAGGGTTGAGTCACATGGCACTACCCATAGGTAGCCCAGTCCTTAACTCATGGTGTGCTAAAGCGTTGCATGGCACTACACGTAGGTAGCCCAATCCCTAACTCTTGATAACCTGATGGTCCCACTTTTCAAGTAGACCCTTTACCAGGTTACCTTTTTCATCATTAGTAAAGCCACAGAGAAGGACCAGGATCTGAGCCAGGCATGTATGCATACTTATGGTGATAGTCATAGTCACTTTATAGTTGCATGAAATAAAAGTCATCCAAGTAGTTATTTTCAGGAAAATGATAAAACAACCGGGAATCGTCGTGAAACTAAAGCGATTATCCATAAGCGTAACCACATACCTGTCAAGATGATTTGAGATAAAATAATCCAATCAAGAAATCCAAATAGGAAAGCAAGCACATTATGAGATCTTGAAATATCCATACAATTTCCTATTATTAATCATGCCATCAAGATCCATTAAACCTAGCTCGCTTCCTAGGGTTTCTAGTCCACTTTTAGGGTTCCCATTGCAATTAGGGTTTCCCTTCATCTTTTACTATTTTCAACTATAATTTAATACAAAAGATCAGAAACCCTAATTATCTCCACATCTAATTCTTAATTTCGGATAAAAGGCATCATTAACCATCAATTAATCCCATTATGCTCTTTACCTTAAAATGACCAATTTTATTCCTTTTAATCCATGACAAGATCATTATGCTCATTTATCATCAATTAATAGTTCATTATGGTCTAATTCACATATGAACTCTATTTTTCATTAATTCTATTTATCCATTAGAAAATCCTAATTACTACACTAAGGGTATTTATCCACAATTAGGAACTTTTATACTCAAAATAGCTTAGAATTATCATATCTCAACTTTAATCATGAAATTGATCAATTAAATCCATTAAGAGTCACATTTACTAATATTAGGGTTTCAAGGCCCATTAAAGAATATTTATGCACATGAAACTCTAAATTAAACTAATTACATGCAAAGTTCATCCTTTTTATTCTTAATGCACTTATTTACAATTAATAGGTTAATATCAACTTTAATCATCCATTAAACTCTACTAAATACATTAATCATCTCAAAATAGGGTTTCTTAATATTTAATTCATTAAAGTTGATAACATACACTACTTTTCGAATTTCAAGAGGAATTAACCTCTAAACCCATTTTTAATGCATTCCTCATGTTTTTCTGAACAAAATACATATTTTATATGTACCAATCCGAGCTACCATTATTTAGTTATAAATTTTTCAAGGATTACCTTTTTGGACCAATCATAGGATGCCACGTCGCCTGCTCCATGAAATGTTGCTCGGCTAGCTTGAAAACATTTCGAAATGACGAAAACACCCTAGGTTAAGTTTCTTCATCCCGCGAAGGAGAAAAATGGTCCAATGACCGGCCCGCCTTCTTCAACCTCATGCAACCCTACTGTGTCACCCTAGTCGTGACTTGCACAACTCCTTCACCCTCTTTTGGACTCCGAAGGCCACCGACACTGGTTCCCCTTACTCCGCCACCTTCTTCTGCACTTGGGGCTCCACCCCACTCATGACCAGCTTGGCTAGCTTGGGCTGGGTAGCTCTGCAACCTACGGTTGTTGTTGCAGTTGTGCGGCTGCTACTGTGCCCGGGTTAGGGCAGGGCTACAATGGCAAAGCTACCTTCCAGTATAATGGAACATCATGTTTCCCTCGAAACTCCTGCTTGTAGCCTCATGGCTTGGTGATCATGCAGCTTCTATTTAGTTAGGGTTTATGGATGAAACAGTGGAAGAAGAGGAGTTAATGAAGTGTGGGATCTTTTGGACTCGGACCAAGGTCTTACCCCTTATATAGGGGAGGGTATCCACACCCCAATATGCTTGCCCACGAAGCACACAAGACTTTTCCTAATAGGAAAACAATTTTCCTTAATTAGGAAGCAAGCTTCCTCTCTCCTCACTATCTCTTTAATATTTCTTATTTCTTAGATAATTAGAAATATGGAAATTCTCTCACTTATCCTCTTTTATGCTTGACTTTTAATCCATTGGCAGGAAATTATGTTTTCTTTTAGTTGAAAATACCACCTTTTTAACAATACCACAAAATTCATTAATAATGTATCACATTATCCACTTATTTTGCATTATTGGTATTTTCTCTTTCTTTCTTCTCCATTGGGGATCCTTGGACCCCAAGAAAGTCTAAGATTTCTAAATTCCTTTTTAAGGATACTTATTATCCTTCTAGATGCATCTATATTCATTATTTCACATTGTCTTGTTTATTTCTTATTAAAATATCTCTTTTTGAGGATTTCTCTTTATCTTTTTTTTTTCCTCATTGGCATTCCGTTTAACATTTGGAATCCTTTGGATACGTAAATCCACCAAGGGTAACTCAATTATACCTCTTTCCACTTATTCTCCACATTTTATCATTATTTCCAATTTCTTTCTTAATAAAGAAATATTTAATTGATCTTTTCTTTTCTTATTGCATTCTGTTTACAACTTTGGACTCCTTGGAACCCAAGGAACCGAAGAGGCACGTAATCCACCATTAGATTAAATTTTTTTTCCTTCTAGAGGTTTCCACATCTTTCTTTTCTCCATTTCTTATTTATAATGGAGTTTCTTTTGTATTTTCCTTGTTATTGGGCCCAAAGCCAATAAAGCCCACAAAACAATAATCAAGGCTATTGTAAACGAAATCCATTTATTCAAAACAAATTATATTATTATTTGTTCTAATATCTTTAATATGAGAAATTACATTTCTCACCAAATGAACCCAAAAGTTGGCATTGTAACAAAACATCAACTTATCTTAGCACCATAATTGAATTCATTAAGAGAGAGACTACAACAAGCCATATGTTAAGTACAATTTTGACAATGGATCACATCTCAATATGCAATAACCCTAGTATTCTAGGTTCTTTCTTCCTTTTTGACTTTCTTAGAATATAGAGTAGTATCTAGCTTGGTTTTGAATCTAATATGAAGTTTAGTATATTCATCAATGAAGGTCAATGGTATCTTGAGAAAACTAGGCTCCATAAGGATTTTAATGATCATACTGATGGCATACCTAATCCTAGTGGTATATCCGATAAGATTCTATTGATGGAAGACAAGTAGATTAAAATCAAGAACATCTAGAAATAAATCAAGGGCAAAGTTCTTCCAATTCTTTTCTTCGAATGGATATGGAAGTATAAGGTTCAAAGAAGGTATCAAATACATACCTAGACCGTGGTCGCAAACATTTACTAACTACTGACTTTGTCAAAAAAGTAGGTATTTCCACTCGTTCATTTAAATTCCTATGCAAAAGTTGTGAGGAGATTGTTATTTATCGCATGTTTGCTTTTGCATTTGCTGTAATATTTGGATACTAGCTGGTAATTACATTCGATGTCTACCTAAAAATTTAGAAGATCTTACTAATTTATAGGATAAGAGAATTCATCTTCTGGATTTATGTCTCATGCATTGAACTTGGAAAGAAACAAATGTTAGAGTCCATAGCAATAAAAGAATGTTCGTATCACAAAAGGTTAGAATGCTAAGCGATTTTAGAATGATATGTTTTAAATTTTTTATATATTGATTCTGAATATCTAAGGTTTCTACTGAGTACTCAATTTTATTTTCATTTAAGCTTTGTTGTTCCTGAAGGTGGTCATTTACCCTGAACAAATGTAAAGTTCCTTGCTGACTTAGATTTCTTTTCATCTTATGTTTTCTTGTTTTAGGAGTTTTTTATAAGTGAAACTTTGATTACGAGCTTCTTTTTCTGATTTCCTTGTTTGATGGTCATTCTCATCTAGTATGATTGACTTAAGTGAGAACTTCCTTTGAGATTTTGGTCTTTAAAGTTATACTTTCATTATGATGTCTTTGGTAAGAGTTTGTTCCCGCAAATGTGTATAAATATAATGTACAAAACATAATTCAAAAATAGAAATATAATATCTTGGCTTACCAAAAAAAGTGGTCCATCTAGGGATATGTGTTACTTATACATATTATAATCATAAAAGAGAGATTTTGGATGAAAATGTAAATATAGACTCCTTACTGATATAAGAAGTGATTTCATAAACTAAACATGTTTTTCAAAACCTTGTGTTATTATGTCCTTATTTAGGTTGGTGTGGTGAAACTATAGCTATATATGTGCATGTCAAGATTGAATTGGGTTTGTAGTGATTACAATAATATGTTGTGCATAACATGTACCACATTTTGACTCCATATTTCCCCTGACATTTTTACCCTTCCGTCATGGCCTTTCCTATATACCATGACCCTTCCTAGCCTTCTCACCACAGAAATGCTATCCACCTAACCCTACTGCTAGAGAACACTAATTTTGCCATTATACCCCCACTTAACCCTTAGGCTTCCTAGGTCACTATATGTACATTAGTGGCGGCTAGCAACAAAGTATTACCCCCCAGCATTCAAGGATGCCACCTACTCTCACATGCTCCTATTTCCCATTTACTTTCCATCTTTCACTCCAAAACCCAATGCCATTCTTTCTTTCTTAATGATTGTAATTTTTAGTTTTACATGCAGTCTCTAATTCTTGTAGTTCCCCTTCATTATATAAATATGGTAGTTTTCATAGGTTTGGATCACCAAAATGACATTCTTGTAGAATTATCTAGGAGGTAAGAGGGTACTCAAAGTCATATATTGTTTACAATATAACGGATTACCAAGTTCAAAATAAGGTCCCCGTGGTATATTAAAATCACTCATTTATAAAAGTGTGGCCAGTACAAAGATCCAATTGTTAATGAAACACCTATCAATGTGAATGAGAATCAGGTGATATGATGATGAAAAATCAATACTGCCAATATGATATGATATGTCTTGTTACTTGAGTGCCCAGGATGGCCTTCTATTTGTAAATAGGTTACCTACCCTAGGGACCTATAAAAAACTAGTTGACTTCACCTAGTTAGTAGTAAGTTGCATGTGGAAGTATGTCTTAGTGGTGTCCTAGGCTTATCCATGTATACTCACATATGGGTAGGATGTCTTATACAACTTGTTTCTATGACTAAGTTATTGGCTAGTATTTTGTGTATATGATGATTATTTTGTATGTATGAACATAAAGATCTATTGAATACCAATATTTTTATTTTGTTGCATGTGTTGAAAGTTGTTTACTTACCTTAATATGAATGATAATGGGCTTCTTTAATAAATTTAAATGAATGATTCAAAATTTTCATTTGGAATTTCTTTTACTTCTTGGTTCAAGAAGATTAAGTAGGAAGTTTTGGATTTTTGTCTATGGGATTTCTTTCTTTGTGTCAATCACATAGTTGGAGTGGCACATTTGGTGATAAGAGAGTCTAAGTTTCCTAGACTGACATGGACTTTGGATATAATGTATATTTGGAATTTTTAGCCATTATTAATCATTGTTTATGGTTATATATATGTGGTTGAAAAATATTAAGAGAATGATAAAATTATATTTGCACCACCATGGGAATTTTAGGAATGCAAATGATAGAGGGTTCCCAATAAATGTCCTTTACATCCTCCACTACATCTCCTAATTCTACTGCAATCAGTTGACCCTGATATCTTATTTAAGTTTGGGAAATTGGTGTCTGCATTCATGAATTTGATGGACATGACACATATTACTTAACTAGAGGGCACCACTATGACATGTTGAGTATACCAGTATTTTAAGGAAGACCTTTAATCTCCTAAGTAGACTGGGAGAAAAGTTATACATGGGAAACTCATATCCATAAGATGCAATTTTTTGTTTGATGGTTATTGAAAAGACATTCAATTTTTTTGATATAATAGATGGAAGAGATATAAAGTATGTGATCTATTTTATTAAGATCATCTCTCGCTATAGATGGATATCGGAGGAGGTTAGGAGTCCATAAATATGATCACCTAGGGGGTGCAAAAAGTAATTTGATGGTAGTTATTTCCGTCAATGTTAGTAGTTTGAGAATCAACTTTATAGGAAAATGTTAGTCATTTAGTAAGATAAACAATTCATGGATGTTAATGTTTTTTACTCCTTTAGAAACTAAATATGATTAGAGAATTTGACAGTTTGAGGTGGACCCAAATGTGGAGTTATATAATATGTTGATGGAGACTCATGATAAGTTCTTAACCTTCATGGAGGCAGTTGGAAGGTATTGAGTTTGACTCTAAAAATAGGTTAGGTCACACACATGGAAGGCATTATTGTAGTTTCAAAAGGTAAAGGTATTTAGGTTACTAATAGTTATAATAGTATTAAAAAAAAGATGTTGAAGAACATTGTATCCATATCCAGTTGTGGTGACTACTAGCAAGGGAAGAGGAATACCATTTTCTTTCCTCTAGATCTATTGGTTGGAAACCAATTGTGTTGTCATGTTTCTAGTACTGACACATCTAGAATTCTGTGCTATAGTAAGAGGAGACACAAAAAAGGGATTGAGTATGATCAATGTTGTTACAACCCCAAATTTTGGGTTCTTTGGGTGAGAAATGTAATTTCTCCTATTAAAGATATTTGAACAAATAATGATATAGTTTGATTTAATTAGAAGATTTCGTTTACAATAGCCTTGTTGGTTGTTTTGTGGGCTTTATTGGCTATTGGGCCCAATAACAAGGATAAGACAAAAGAAACTCCATTATTAATAAGAGATGGAGAAAAGGAAAGATGTAGATACCTCTAGAAGGAGAAAGAATATAATCCAAAGGTCGATTTCGTGCTTCTTGGGTTCCTTGGGTTCCAAGGAGTCCAAAGTTGCAAATATAATGCAACAAGAAAAGAAAAGTCCAATTGAATATTTATTTATTAAGAAAGAAATTGAAAACAATTATAAAATGAGGGAAATAAGTGGAAAGAGGTATAATTGAGTTATCTTTGGTGGATTTTCGTATCCATAAGGTTCCTAATGTTAAAAGGAATTCCAATAAGGAAAATAAAAAGAGAGATGAAGACAAATCTTCAAAAAGATATATTTTAATAAAGAAATAAGTAAGATAATGAGAAATAATGGATAAAGATGTATCTAGAAGGATAATGAGAATCCACTAAAAAGGATTTCGAAATATTAGAGTTTCTTGGGGTCCAATGAGCACCAATGGAGAAAAAGAAAGAAAAAATACAAATAATACAAAACAAGAGGATAATTTGATGCATAATTAATGGATTTGGTGGCATTGTTAAAAAGGTGGTATTTACTAAAAGAAAATATAAATTCGTGCTAATGGATTAAAATCCAAGTACAAAGAGAATAAAAGAGGTAATTTTTGAATTTCTAAATATCCAAAGAATAAAGAATATCAAATAGATATTTAAGAGAGACAGAAACTTGGTTCTTAATGAAGGAATCAAATTCCTATTGGAAAAGGGCTTTGTTTCTTCGTGGGCAAGCATCTTAGGCCGTTGATACCCTCCCCTATATAATGGGTAGAACCTTTGGCTCGAGTTTAAGAGAAACCCACGCAACCCTCTCTCTCTTCTTGTTGTTCTTTCCATGCAAACCCTAGCTGTGATGGGTAGAGACACCCTGGAGAAAACGAGGGTCGTGGAGGGGTCTTGTTGGAAGCTCGATGCTCCCACACCGCTAGATGAAAGCTTGGTGGTCATCACTTTGCTCTAGCCCTGACGCAACAACCACTGGATGGCTGCAAACTGGCTACAAGTTGCAGGTCGGGTTCTGCTGAACTAGCCACCTAGACAATGAGCTGGGTGGCACCCCAAGTGCGGCGGAGCTAGGGCAAGGAGTGGCGAAAGTCGTCCAGCCCTGGGGAAGGGGTGGGCAGCCCCACGTGGGGCTGCAACCGGCACCAGGTTCGGCGTCGGGAGGTTGAAGACGACCAAACATGTGTTCGATGAAAATGCCCCCCCCCTGCGGGCTGAAGAAACCATCACTTAAGTGAGGTCATAACGGTCATTGAGTTATGTTTCCTAATTGAGCTGTGTTGCATGGAGAAGGAGAATGTGTCAACTTCTGATTGGTCCAAGTAAGTTAATATTGCAAAAATCATATCTTTTTATTGGTAGCTTGGATCAATACATGTAAAATATGAATTTTTATCAGAAAAACATAAGGAATCCATTAAAAATGGTTTTATAGCCTAATCCCTCTTACAATTCGAAAATTAGTTGAAGTTGTCAACTAAAATTCTTTAATGATTAAGAAACCCTAAATTGAGATGATTAATGTACTTAAGAAGGGTTTTATGGATGATTGGAGTTTATATTAGCATGTTAATTATAAAAAGGTACATCAAGAACAAAAAGGATGAATTTTGCACATAATTGGTTTAATTTAGAATTCCATGTGCATAAACGAGCTTTAATGGAACTTGAAACCCTAATGTTAGTAATTGTGACTCTTAATGGTTTTAGTTGCTCAAATTCATGAATACAGTTGAGATATGATGGTTATAAGATATTTCGAGTATAAAAGTTCTTAATTGGGGATTGAGTTTGTCTACTTCCACCTCATGGATGTGAATCTTTAGGTTATAAAGAACTTTTGAACTCGCATCATGGTGTAGTTGAACTATCTTTTTCTCATATTTAGTTCAACCGGATCCATCTCTTGACAACGTTCTTTCTATCTCGTGTCATCTAGGTAAGGCAGTCTACCATAACCCATATTGCATCTTGACCTTCCTTAGTCTAGGGGAGACTTATCACAACATCCATAGTGATCAACTCCCATCCCCTCTCAGGGACTCTTTATCCTCTATACCAACTCATTGTGTTATTGGTGTTCGTCCTTCACCTCCTGGCTTGCATGGCAACAAGCCATGTGCAACTTCATCTTAAGCATCACAAGTACTACAATCACTTACTATCTTAGTAGTACTACGGTGTATGATGATCTTAAAATCATGATCTCCTATATGTCATGATTCCTGAACACTGATTACTCGGGAACCTTAAACCACTCTTGTAACACCTGGGCCCACTGCCCAAGGCTCTAGTAGACTTTCATGAATGACGACTGGCCCCACAGACCACCTACTAAACCATGCTAGGTCATACTTGTTCCTATCCTCAACATTGGACCAAGAACAAACCTTCTCATGTCATCAACTTAGTTGTGAGCGGTTCATCAAACATACCTTAAGATTAAGTGGTTCCCTTTCCTTCGACCCTGAAGAGGCTTAGTAACAATTTGTGAGGCCTTGTACCTTATTGGATGTCCTTGAGGAGGACTCCACTCTAAGGTGTTGCTCGAGTTGATGGATGACAGGAAGTGCATGTCATTCCTTGTACATGTTTGGTTCGTGGTTAAGAGGTTGAGCATGCACTTTGACACCCAAAAGTGAACCTAGGGTTCCTAGGCCTAAGAGGGGAAGTGGTGTACATAATGCTCATGATGAGATTTGAGTTTCTAAAGATTCGAGCATGATACTCTTCATGGTTAGAGTTTGTAACGCCCAGGCCCACTTCCCAAGGCTCTGGTAGAGTTTCTGGAATGATGACTGTCCCCACAGACCACCACTAGCCTTAACTGTGCAATTTATCCACACTCATGCACAAGCCAGGATAAACTTCCCGACTGGTCACCCATCCTAGTACTACTCCAAGCCAAGTACGCTTAACTATGGAGTTCTTTAGTTATGAGATCCTAGAAAAGGAGGTGCACCTTGCTGATATGGGTAGTCCAATCATTTCTTTTAAGATCATTATGTCTGAAGCCTCAAATCCTGGGGTGTTACCATCTCCCCCACTTAGAGTCTTGACGTCCTTGTCAAGGCTCAACTATATGGCCTCATAATATTTCCCCATTTAAGTGCATACCCAACATGGCCAAGGGACAGTCGTCATTCCTGAAACCCTGAAGAGGCTTAGTAACAGGTTGTGAGGCCTTGTACCTTGTTGGATGTCCTTAACGAGGACTCCATTCTGAAGTGTTGCTCGAGTTTAAGGATGACATGAAGTGCATGTCATCCCTTGTACATGTTTGGTTCATGGTTAAGAGGTTGAGCATGCACATTGACTCCCAAAAGTGAACCTAGGGTTCCTAGGCCTAAGAGGGGAAAGGGTGTACCTAATGCTCATGATGAGATTTGAGTTTCTATAGATTCGAGCATGGTACTCTTCATGGTTAGAGTTTGTAATGCCCAGGCCCACTGCCCAAGCCTCTAGTGGAGTTTCAAGAATGACGACTATCCCCACATACCACCACTAGCCTTAACTGTGCACTTCATCCACACTCATGTGCAAGCCAGTATAAACTTCCCAACTGGTCACCCATCCTAGTACTACTCCAAGCCAAGAATGCTTAATTATGGAGTTCTTTAGTGATGAGCTCCTGGAAAAAGAGGTGCACCTTGGTGATATGGGTAGTCCAATCATTCCTTTTAAGATCATTATGTCTGAGGCCTCAAATCTTGGGATGTTACAATCTCCCCCACTTAGACTCTTGATGTCCTCGTCAAGGCTCAACTATATGGCCTCATAATATTTCCCCATTTCAGTGCATGCCCAACATGACCCATGCACACCCAACTCCTGATCACGGAATACCAGTGCAAGGGTGGCTACGTCAACCATGGACAACCCTTTGCTACATGCCTGGACCGCACGTCTCAAGACTAGCATTTCATGCCCATTTGGGCGCCACCTACTGGAGGGGAATTGGCTATGATACCATTTGTAATGCCCAGGCCCACTGCCCAAGGCTCCTGGAAAAGGAGGTGCACCTTGGTGATATGGGTAGTCCAATCATTCCTTTTAAGATCATTATGAATGAGGCCTCAAATCCTGGGACATTACAATCTTCCCCACTTAGACTCTTGACATCCTCGTCAAGTCTCCACTATATGGCCTCATAATATTTCCCCATTTAAGTGCATGCCCAACATGGCCAAGGGACAATCATCATTCCTGAAACCCTGAAGAGGCTTAGTAACAAGTTGTGAGGCCTTGTACCTTGTTGGATGTTCTTGAGGAGGACTCCACTTTGAAGTGTTACACGAGTTTAAGGATGACAGGAAGTGCATGTCATCCCGTGTACATGTTTGGTTCGTGGTTAAGATCTTGAGCATGCACTTTGACACCCAAAAGTGAACCTAGGGTTCCTAGTCCTAAGAGGAGAAGTGATGTACCTAATGCTCATGATGAGATTTCAGTTTCTATAGATTCGAGCATGGTACTCTTCATGGTTAGAGTTTGTAACGCCCAGGCCCACTACCCAAACCTCTAGTAGAGTTTCACGAATGACGAATGTCCCTACAGACCACCACTAGCCTTAACTGTGCACTTTATCCACACTCATGTGCAAGCTAGGATAAACTTCCTGACTGGTCACCCATCCTAGTATTACTTCAAGCCAAGCACACTTAACGATGGAGTTCTTCAGTGATGAGCTCCTGGAAAAGGAGGTGCACCTTGGTGATATGGGTAGTCCAATCATTCCATTCAAGATCATTATGTCCGAGGCCTCAAATCCTGGGACGTTACAATCTCCCCCACTTAGACTCTTGATGTCCTCGTCAAGGCTCAACTATATGGCCTCATAATATTTCCCCATTTCAGTGCATGCCCAACATGGCCCATGGACACCCAACTCCTGATCACGGAATACCAGTGCAAGGGTGGCTACGTCAACCATGGACAACCCTTTCCTACATGCCTGGACCGCACGGCTCAAGACTGTCATGCCATGCCCATTAGGGCCCCACCTACTGGAGGGGAATTGGCTCTGATACCATTTGTAACGCCCAGGCCCACTGCCCAAGGCTCCTGGAAAAAAGGAGGTGCACCTTGGTGATATGGGTAGTCCAATCATTCCTTTTAAGATCCTTATGTCTGAGGCCTCAAATCCTGGGACGTTATAATCTCCCCCACTTAAAATCTTGACGTCCTTGTCATGGCTCAACTATATGGCCTCATAATACTTCCCCATTTTATTTTATGCCCAACATGGCCAAGGGACAATCGTCATTCCTGAAACCTTGAAGAGGTATTGTAACAGGTTGTGAGGCCTTGTACCTTGTTGGATGTCCTTGAGGAGGACTCCACTCTAAAGTGTTGCTTGAGTTTAAAGATGATAGGAAGTGCATGTCATCACTTGTACATGTTTGGTTCATGGTTAAGAGGTTGAGCATGCACTTTGACACCCAAAAGTGAACCTAGGGTTCCTAGGCCTAAGAGGGGAAGTGGTGTACCTAATGCTCATGATGAGATTTGAGTTTCTATAGATTCGAGCATGGTAATCTTCATAGTTAGAGTTTGTAACACCCAGGCCCACTGCCCAAGCCTCTAGTAGAGTTTCAGGAATGATGATTGTCCCCACAGACCACCACTAGCCTTAATTGTGCACTTTATCCACACTCATGCACAAGCCAGGATAAACTTCTCGACAGGTCACCCATCCTAGTACTACTCCAAGCCAAGCATGCTTAACTATGGAGTTCTTTTGTGATGAGCTTTTGGAAAAGTAGGTGCACCTTGGTGATATGGGTAGTCCAATCATTTCTTTTAAGATCATTATGTCTGAGGCCTCAAATCCTAGGACGTTACGATCTCCCCCACTTAGACTCTTGAAGTCCTTGTCCAGGCTCAACTATATGGCCTCATAATATTTCCCCATTTCAGTGCATGGCCAACATGGCCCATGGACACCCATCTCTCGATCACGGAATACCAACGCAAGGGTGGCTACGTCAACCATGGACAACTGTTTCCTACATGCCTAGACCTCACGGCTCAAGACTGGCATGCCATGCCCATGTGGGCCCCACCTATTGGAGGGGAATTGGCTCTGATACCATTTGTAATGCCCATGCCCACTGCCCAAGGCTCTAGTAGAGGTTCAGGAATGACGACTATCCCCACAGACCACCACTAGCCTTAACTGTGCACTTTATCCACACTCATGCGCAAGCCAAGATAAACATCCCGACTGGTCACCCATCCTAGTACTACTCCAAGCCAAGCATGCTTTACTATGGAGCTCTTTAGTGATGAGCTCCTAGAAAAGGAGGTGCACCTTGGTGATATGGGTAGTCCGATCATTCCTTTTAAGATCCTTATATCTAAGGCCTCAAATCCTGGGACGTTACAACTCTACTCGGGTTTCATCACCTTCTTTTCCATAGAAGTGCATCTGAGGTTCTTCAACCATCCTTTTATCATGATAAGCCCTAGGATGGCTAGCTAAGCAACCACTAACTCGATCAACGATCATGTTACATCTATGTGTTAACCAAACATATATTCTTTTTCAAACTTAGGCTAACCCAACAGCCTCTTCTAGCCTCTAGCTAAACTAGGCAACTAAATTTCAACCAGAGCATCCATCACCACCTCACATCTTTCAATGTTGAAAACATACACCTCCATGTATTCCACATATCATCTCATCTTGGACTCTAAGTATATCTTCTTCAAGAAAATATGAGCTCATACTCTTAGTTTTCGAACTCAACCTTGTATAACTCATAGCTCATGATAAAACATCCTCATAAGATGACTACCTTATCTCTCTTATTACTTGTAAACCATCCACATATCGTTCACTCCACAAGGGTATGTTATCATATCTATCCCCATCCCTCATTGCAATGTTCCAGCTCACATCAACTTTATCCTTGGTGTATGGTATGCATATTGTCCTCTCTCACTCCCATAACAAGAGGAAATAAGCATTTGGCTACAGTACAAATACAAAGTTCTTCCTATTCTAAGAGTAGAGATGGTACATTCCACCTTGCCAGTACACCTTCAAATCTAAGTTGAAACGTGCAACATACGTCTCTACATCACGCTCAGCTTGATATCAAAGTTACATCCATGGAAAACTGATCTCAAACCTACTTGGGTACCACACAATCCTTGGTCATCTCATCTAGGTCTATAGGGTGTCGACACTTTTGGGATCATCCCTCTTCCCTTATGCATCTAGAGAGTGCCCTAATCATCTTCCCTTTAGGTCCCATGGGTTGATGAAGATGATCAATCTCCTAACCCATGACCCTCAAACAATGATAGTTCTTACCTCCCGACCCTATGGTCATGTGCAATTAGGGAATTAGGCAACTCCTACTTTCATCGGGCTTATCCCTACCTGACCCTCGGAAAGACTTAGGATTCTAACATAGTACATGTCCAACTTAGAACCTTACCCAAGCCTTCATAATCTCTCTCTGCATTCACGGACTGACTTTCATCCTTTCGTAAGGGTCATGACGACCTTCCTACCTTGGTCAGGCCCCATACCGGTGACCTCCATGGTAACTCATCCACATTCACTTAGAGATGGTTATCTATGGGTCAACAGTTTCATTCTCTTACTATTCACTTTTTACTTAGCTTCTCAAGATCCTATTAAGACCTCTTTAGGTTACTTCAAAACCAAAAAAACTTCTATACACCCAACCAAAGGGTCCCTCTCCCGGGATGGGAGGAAACTATATCATGCTAACAAAGGTCACAAACGTCCTTATGTCTAGAGTTTACATCCACATGAGCATGCTTAGCCTTAGCAAGCTACTAAGGCACAAGAAGACCACCTACTAAACCATGCTAGGTCATACTTGTTCTTATTCTCAACATTGGACCAAGAACAAACCTTTCCATGTCACCAACTTAGTTGTGAGGGGTTCATCAAACTTACCTTAAACTTAAGGGGTTTCCTTTTCCTCTCACCATGAGGAGTGCAATTCTCAAATCTACAGAAACTCAAATCTCATCATGAGCATCAGGTACACCACTTCCCCTTTTAGGTCTAAGAACCCTAGGTTCACTTTTTGGATGTCCAATTGCATGCTCAACCTTTTAAACCACGAACCAAGCATGTACAAGGTATGACATGCGCATCCTATCATCCTTCTACTCGAGCAACACCTCGGAGTTGAGTCCTTCTCAAGGACAACTAACTGGGAATAAGGCCTCACTACTGGTTACTTAAACCTCCTCCAGGTCTAAGGAACTCCTCTTCCTATCCCTAGAAGGAAAACACTTATACCATAGGCACATAGGTACCAGAATCCTCATCCTCTATTTAGGGTTTGGTTTCTTTAAAGGCAACCCAGATATCATCAGCCTCCAGGGACCATCTATGAGGCAACCACAACCATCCACTTATGTCACATCATACTCAACTCCCCATGCTTCCTCATATCTTAGAGTCTAAGCTTCCAACCTTCTTGGTTGGGTCATGCTCTCTCTCTCTAGAGCTAACTCGACAACCAACCTAACTACTAGAGGTTCTCTTTCCATGTAGGTGAGTCAATCTCACAAGCATACCCCTACATGGATGAAGCCTATGTTCAAACTTATGTTCGCTCAGGATTATCTTTATGCTAATCTCTTAATCCATCCAACATACTCTCCTGGACAGGATTTTAGCCTACTGCTCACACCACTAACGTACTCTGGGTGCATGCTATGCCCTACTTGCATAATCCCATAGGTTTTCTATAGGTTCTTCTCTAACCTCATCATTGAAGGAGTTATCTTTCTTTCTAACATGCATGACCCTTCCCAGGGTTGGGTCACCAAAGGCACTAGGTCATCCAACATCACATGGCTCCTAACGTCATGGGCATCCAAAAGCATGTCCACACACCTGGTCTAACATGGAATCTAACTCATCATGCCATCTCTCTCTCTAACCTTCACTTAGGGTTATCATCATCCTTAGAGGATGCACCAGGTCTCTTCTTATAATGGAGGTCTCTACCTCCAAGACTAACTTTCTCCACTCATCCTCCTGACCTGAAGGTGTAACCTCAGGTCTCTCCTGAGGGCATGAAAACATATGTTATACAACCTAAGCATGTATCTATTATTTAGTTTACACTAAAACTATTAAGCTTATCTCCATGACATCTTATTTACATGCTTTTCATTAATTTGGTGGAGGATTCCTTAAACCTTATCAACCTTACCCAAGCCTCAACAAGGTGAGGAAAAGAGAGAGAACACTAATCCTAAAGGTCCTTAACAACATTTGAGTTGAGAAGGGATGAACAAGATGAGAGAGTCCTAAAGGTATATTATTTCGAGTCAAATCCTGAGGCATTGGCCAAGCAGTCACACAAATCTGGGAGTCCTCATATTCCAACTAGCGGTGCAGAGGAAAATCTTGCCAGCCCCCGGACGTGATGCTTTTCTAGACACCTCTGTCTTTTGGAAAATCCTCTAATAACTCCCTTGGGATCTACAAAGTTTGTAAAATTTAATAATTATTAAAGAGTAAATGAGGAACCTATGCTCTGTGTTGGTATGTATGCCCTGAGAGACAATCATGGGATGATTGGTGGGATACATTAAGATTGATTTGATAAACATCAAAGGCAAGCTTCCAATTCTTTTTGGTTTAGTCATATGAGATAGTGATAGAACATATTGAATGTCTAGAGAATGACAGTACTCAATGACGTATGCTTTCACGTTGAGGACCTGAACGATGAGATCATACAGATGCTAAGAGTTTGTACATTCTTATTATGTCCCTAGTCAGATGTCATTGTGGAAGGTAGATAGACAACAATGACACACAAAACTAGATTGTGGTGTTGGTTGATGACAAAATCCCATTATTCTTGATATGGAGATATCAAACCAAACACATAGGTACTTGTTAGAGACCAAGTTTATCGGACAGACCCCCATGAGTTTGTCACATGGAACCATGACATGGTAGTCACATTCAATTCTCACACTGGTGGTGGAGTGTGATTCTTTGACCTGAAATCACTATACTTAACACATGTCGTTGGGTACACTTTGACATCATCAAACACAGTCCTGAAACATGGGTTGTTATAAAGGTGATGATTGGGTGGCTTTGACACATGGGGCTTTTGAGGGGTGAGTGATAGATATGGGATTTGTCCCTCCTGAGGGAGTTTGATATCCATGGCCACTTGATGAGTAGGATTGAGATAGGCGTGCACATGCATGTGTGAATCAGTATGTGATATTGATGTCATACATATCTCCTCCAATCTACTCTGAGATCAAGAAAGTGAATGAACATTGACAGGATGACTGTTCCATGCCTTGAGTTCATTCTGTACGTCAGTGACAAAGGAATTATACATTCGCTGTAACATTGTAGGATTGAAATTTGTTCTCCAACTTTCTATTTCACTTGGGTAGCACTTATGTGCGACTAGGCACCGCTCTTTGCTTGTGAAGTCATAAGTGTTATGGACTATCACTGCCAATGTAAAATGGACATGCAGGGTCACACACATAGGATTTAACCTGGAAGAGGAGCTTATCCAAAAACCATGTTTAGATTGATTACTAAAGAGTTTAGTAGTTCAATTCAACACTCAATCAATTGATAGCTCAATATCCAAGTGCTCAACTTGTTGGACCGATTGATTAGAGTATCGGGTTTATTGAAACTATGATTGACTGATTTGCACAAGTCTGCTGCCCCAACCGATCGGCTCATGAGATGAACCGATCGGCTCAGGTTGATGAACTGATCGGCTCAACAGGTGAGACGATCGGCTCATGTCCAATGAACTGTTCAGCTCTCATGTTGAATCGATCGACTCATGTGATCAACCGAGATCATTTGGAAAGTCGAATTTGTTTCACTTGTACAAATTCAATTTGGACAAGAATTAATATTTGATTAATCGGAGACAAATTTGAAAGTCAATTTGAGTTGGGCTAGGACCACGAACCGATTGGCTCAGAAGCGAACTGATCGACTCAGGGGTCCCAACCAATTGGTTGAGGTTGAACCGATCGGCTCAACTCCCCAACCGACCATTTCATGTATGAAACAATCGGTTCAGCTGGCGCAAGTTGCTTGTTTTGTGGAAAATCCCGAACCCTTCTACTCTGCATTAATCCCACATTGCCCGGGATAGAGAACCCTGTCCCATGACCCTCCTATATATATAGGAGTATTGGGGGCTTCTCTGGTGAACAACTCAGTGCATCAGTTGCTCTGCAAAGTAGTCATTCTCTCTGGTTTTGGTAACAGAGAGAGAGCCTGAGCAAGTGCTACCTGATAAGGGAGGCACAACAAGGGAAAGACAACTACAGAAAAGAAACTGGTTGGAGGAGAGTGTGTTGGTGACTAGTATGCCAACAAGAGGGTGCGACTCCTTCTGATTCCTTGTGTGACAAGGAGATCAGAGTTCTAGGTGGTCCGTGTGGACTACTTCTGAGGCGGGAGACTTCTTCCGCTCGAAGGACACCTGTCAATCCTGATAGTCCCGGTGAGACCAGGAGTTGACAGTCCCGGTGAAACCAGGAGCTGCATAGGCACCGTCCAAGACCGGAGGTGAAGATTGTGCAAGTCGTGAGGTAACGTTTCCGAGCAAGCCTCATGACAAGGTATGCCTCTAAAAACCATCCTTCCTATTGTATAGATGTTGACACATTTCTTTTGTTCTGGGTTTGGGGAGAAGAAATTTTATTTTTATTTCCTCTGCCTTCTCTGTCTCCCCTAAACCCAACAGTAGTATCAGAGACACGTCAACTGCTCTATACTTTAGGATTATCGATGTGATCGATTTTGGTTTGTCGCCTTTGTTTATTGCATACGATGCAAATAAAATTGGCTTTATGCATGTCCAATCCAAAATCCACAAATCCCAATATACATAAATGATATGTAATATGAATGCACTTGATACTCGTCATCCTTAAACGAGTTTTGTGGTGGATGTATAGTGTGGTTATGGCCAATAAACCCTATGTGTGTGCTTGGTTGTATGTGTTTGCTTGCATCTCGGTCAGTGCACCGATTCCCTATCTCCTATTCCTGATGTAACTTGAAATAATTCGAGATTTCTTTCCTACCTTTGCCCCTCCCGAATGTAACTTTGGGTTTCCCAATTCAAATGTAAATAGGATAGATCTTTTTATTTCTTGTTATGTTAAAGAATGGCAGACAAACACGATGACTGAGAATATCGGTTCAAGGAGTGAACCGATCGGTTGGTGATCCAGATGACCGATTTGAAGAGAGAGACAATCGGGTGGCAGCCATGAAGAGATGCACGGCGACCAAGCAAACCAATCAGTTGGAGGAGCCAACCGATCGGCTGGTGGCACTCAGACGACCGGCCAAGGCGAGCAGGTCATTCATGTGATGAGTTGATCAACTCGGACGACAATAACACTTCATCTTGTACATGTTGCATGTGATGTAGACCTAGATGACCGTGATTCCTCTTGTCTCGAGTAATCACATTAGGATAGCCATAATCATCACTTTTATCGTTTCACATGTTTTCTGTGGGATATAGCATGTATATGATACACACTATATATTTTGGTGATTGGATATGTATATGTACCTATAAAAACCAAATCCCTCATCTAAATATTAAGTCTTTTACACCTTACATTAGCGACACACATGAAAAACTTGATCGACCAAGCGTAGGTTACACCAAAGTGTTGTGCGTCCTCTATATCATGGAAGTGTGAAGGGTAAACATGTAGGTTCTGCCAAAGCAGGGTGCATGTTTACCATGTCGGCTTTTGGGTTAGACTTAACTTGTGATTCTTAGAGTGTCTAAGCCTAGAGGCATGAAATGTTCATGGCAAGGTGTTGTGCATGTTCATTCATCAAGAGTGGCATATGATGCAATTGGCATGATGGCCTACCTAAATAGTCAAGATTGTGGGCGATCAGCCAAAGCTGACTCATGACTTGATGAAATAAAAATATTTCCCACTAGAAGATTGTACACTACAATCTTCTGAATTGATGGTGAGGGCTATCAATTTGAACAAAAATAGTGGGAGCGATAATTAATTAAAGTCCTAATTGTATCGTCAACTTTTCAAATCAGTCAAATAAGTCAGAATTGAATTTTGGACTAAATTGCATATATTTCCTTTTGTACTACAAATGATAAAAAACAACAATCACTTTTCATTGTGATCGGTCCTTGAAAAGGACAAGATGAATGGGACTAACTTCCACGACTACTTTAGGACATTGAGAATTATTCTCACTCAAGGGTGAAAGTTCTATGTCTTGGATACTCCAGTTCCAGAGGGACCTGCTCCTACCGCACCAAAGGTAGAAAGGGATGCTTACAAGAAGCATTCTGATGATGCCATTGATGCAAAGTGCTTGATGTTGTGGTCCATGAACCACGAGTTGGAGATACAACATGAGAACATGGGTGTCATTGAGATGATTCAACATCTCAAGAACATGTATGAAGATCAAGCACGACAAGAGAGATATGATGTCTCCAGGGCACTGTTCAAGTGCATCATGACAGAAGGAGATCCAGTTGGTCCTCACATGCTCAACATGATTGGGTATGTGGAGAACCTGACGAGACTGGGATTTCCCCTGAGCCAAGAGTTGGCTACTGACATGATACTGCAATCATTGCCAGAATCCTATAGTTAGTTTGTGATGAACTACAACATGAACAACTTTGACAAGCCATTGATAGATTTGTTAGGCATGTTGAGGACCGTCGAGACACAGATGAAGAAGGACAAACCTAAGTCTGTGATGATGATCAGCAGCAAGAAAGGCAAGTCCAAGCGCAAGGGTAAGGGCAAAGCTATGAAGGGTTCTGATGCTAGCCAGGAGCCCAAGGTGTCTTCAGCTCTCAAGGCCAAGGGAGGCATGACCAAGAGAGGCAATTTCCACCATTGTCAAAAGCCAGGACATTGGAAAAGGAATTGTCCACTCTATCTGGAAGAACTAAAGAAGAAGGAGGCGACAAACGTCTCCAACTAAAGGTGTCATGAAATAAACTTGTAACTTTTTTGAGGTATATGATACCATGATATAAAATGTAAAGCACTCAATAAATGGGGCAAATGTTTCCGTCATAGATAAGAGTACTTTAGTTTATTTTCAGACTTAAAGGCATGTAATAGAGTTTATAACTGCTATTTCATATTTGCCAATTGATAGAAACACATTATTTTTGCATATTGTATGACAATGATTGCAATTAATAAAGTTGATGTTTCAATCTCAAAAGATATGATCTTTATGGAAATGCCTTATTTATCCTGTGGTACTTGGTATGCATAAGAAAAAATGATACCTAAAAGTTATTGATAAGTCAAACAATCAAATTAGCATAAACCATGAGAAATTCATTTCTAGTTTCCCTATGATGGATAAATCTAGACTCTTTTGGTTAGAGAACTAGTAAGAGACATGAATCTCTTAGACATGATTAATCAATCTTCACTAGTAGTAGTGGGAGAATGATTATCCTATTAGGTATTATACATGTGATGTATTCACATACCTATTGGACTTAACTCTAATACTTAAAATGGTGTTTAGAGAAATACCAATATGAATATCTTGAAGTGTTCAAGAATATCTTAGATGAGGTACGAATTTGGTAAAGTGTTAATTCTTGATGAGATCAATGAATGAAATACTTGCACCAAATGTTTGAGATCCTTATGAGTGATTATGATAGTGTATCATATTAAACTCATGCTGAATGCATGGTGATGTCTAAATCAACAAGGAGTCATACTCTAAGAAGTTAAAGGATGATTATCAAATAACTAAGTTCTTCTTAAATAAAGGATACCCCACACTACTAAAGGACATTAAGAATCATAAGCAGTTGTGAGTTCTTATATCCTTGACAAATACACCCTAATTATCTATGTGATGAGTTGGTCATGTGATGAGTCAACTATCTAGGTGAAAATGAGGAACCAGATTTTGAGTTAAGATTTATGACTGTTACATCCTAAATGACTTCCACATGAACCATAAGGTATGACCTTGATGGTAGCACCCATTGGGATGAAATCCATAAGTGGGAATGAGTCTTAAGCGTTAAGACACATGGATAACATTTTGCGAAGGATGATGCTTGTTGATTGCAACTTAGTGACTAAGAAATTTGGCATATGGATACTAAAATTGCATTCCTATGAGGAATAAAACAAGGATGTGTATGTGACACAACCTGTAAGGCTTATGAATCCATTAATGCAAATGAAGTCTATAAGTTACAATGGAATAATCAATGTGATTGATTAAGTACAAGCAACTCAGAGCTGGATCATTACTTTGATGATATGGTCAAAGGGTTTGACAGATATATCAAAGATAAATAAAGGATCTGTGATTTAGTGGGAGTGTATTCACATTCCACATGTTGATGTGAAATGGAAATGTTCAAAAATGGAAATCCAAAGTGGAAATTATCTACAAGGAAGATAGAGACGTTTCCTATGAGATAGGAATAGATATCTATAGAGATAGTTCTCGAAAACCACTTCACCTAGAAAACAGAGAGCATACATTGGCAATCTATACTGAAGAGTTCAGTGTGCACATATTCAGTGGGACAAAACTTGTCCATGTTACATGGAGTTAGTATCCCAAGGCTAAGTGTCCAATTCTTATGTAGAATGGGAACACTAAGAATAGATATGGATCTATCATGTGTGTAATCATCCCATTATCTTGCATGTATGGACATAGCAAGAACAAAATGCATTTATCATCTTGTATGTAGGACATGACAATATGATATGCTCATCTTGATAATTTGTATGTGGGATATGATGAGTGGATGTATGTCTAGTTCCAGTAAGGGTTACTAGAATACCATAAGAACTTGATAAGTACTTGAGAAGTACTAGTTCCATGGAAATAAGGAAGGATTCACTGTAAAGAGTTACACGGATGCGAACTTCTGAAAAGGACAGAAAATTAATCGTAATATATATATATATATATATATATATGAGATATATATATATAAAAGTGAATGTTTGTTGATAATTGGAAATGTTCCAATAAAGCTGTTTAAAAGGAAAAGTTGAGTATTCGTGTGTTAGAGAATAGTAGTGGATACTATATGGATCTGGAAGTTCATAAGATGAACTTATAGTTATTCTGGTCATTGATGACAAGTTAGGAGTACTTGATCATGCAATGTGGCTAAAGGTTAGCAAAGGTATACTAGATCGCATATTAGGGAGACTCCATCTCATATGTGTGATGTACAATGAAGAGATGTGAGACATGCGATTAATACCGACTTTGGCAAGGTGTTTCCATAACTCACTATGTTAGCACTAGAGTACATTAACATGTGGAACATGTTTAAAGATCACCATGAATATGATTCAAGGGTGATTGGCTCGCAGTGAAAGTGGCAGTCTGTTGGTACGTATGCCCTGAGAGCCAATCATGGGATGATTGGTGAGATACATTAAGATTGATTTGATAAACATCAAAGGCAAGCTTCCGATTTTTTTTGGTTCAGTCATATGAGATAGTGATAGAACATATTGAATGTCTAGAGAATGATAGTACTCAATGACGTATGCTTTCAGGTTGAGGACCTGAACGATGAGATCATATGGATGCTAAGAGTTTGTACATTCTTATTATGTCCCTAGTCAGATGTCATTGTGGAAGGTAGATAGATAGCAATGAAACACAAGACTAGATTGTGGTGTTGGTTGATGACAGACACTCATTAGTGTTGATATGGAGATATCAAACCAAACACATATGTACTTGTTAGAGAGCAAGTTTACCGGACAAGCCCACTGTGAGTTTGACACGTGTAACCATGACATGGTAGTCACATTCAGTTCTCACAATGATGGTGGTGAGTGTGATTCTTTGACCTGAAATCACTACACTCAAAACATGTCGTTGGGTACACTTTGACATCATCAAATGCAGTCCTGAAACATGGGTTATTGTAAAGGTGGTGATTGGGTGGCTTTGACACATGGGGCTTTTGAGGAGTGAGTGATAGATATGGGATTTGTCCCTCCTGAGGGAGTTTGATATCCATGGCCACTTGATGAGTAGGATTGAGATAGGCATGTCCATGCATGTGGGAATCAGTATGTGATATTGATGTCATACATATCTCCTCCAATCTACTCTGAGATCAAGAAAGTGAATGAACGTTGACAAGATGATTGTTCCATGTCTTGAGTTCATTTGGGATATCAGTGACAAAAGGAATTATACATTTGTTGTAAGACCATTCACCGATTGTAGGATTGAAAGTTGTTCTCCAACTTTCTATTTTGCTTGGGTAACACTGATGTGCGACTAGGCACCACTCTTTGCTTGTGAAGTCATATGTGTTATGGACTATCACTGCCAATGTGAAAAGGACCTGCAAGGTCACACACATAGGATTTAACTTGGAAGAGGAGTTTATCCACAAACCATGTTTAGATTATTTACTAAAGGATTTTATTAGTTCAATTAAACACTCAATCAATTGATAGCTCAATATCATAGTGTACAAGGTGTTGGAACGATTGATTAGAGTATCAAATTGATTGAAACTATGATTGACTGATTTGCACAAGTGTGCTGCCCCAACCGATCAGCTCATGAGATGAACTGATCGGCTCAGGTTGATGAACCAATTGGCTCAATAGGTGAGATGATCAACTCATGTGCAATGAACCGATCATCTCAAATGATGAATCAGTCGGCTCATGTGACCAATCGAGATCATTAGGAAAGTCGATTTTGCAAATACAATTTGTTTCACTTGTTCGAATTCGATATGGACAAAGATTAATATTTGATTAATCAGAGACAAATTCCAAAGTCAATTTGAGTTCGACCACGACCACGAACCGATCGGCTAAGAAGTGAACTGATCGGCTCAGGGGTCCCAACCGATCGGTTGAGGTTGAACCAATTGGCTAAACTCCCCCACCGATCGTTTCATGTATGAAACGATTAGTTCAGCTGGCGCAAGTTGCTTGTTTTGTGGATTGGGGGCTTCTCTGGTGAACAACTTAGTGCATCAGTTGCTCTACAAAGTTGTCATTCTCTCAGGTTTTGGTAACTGAGAGAGAGCCCGAGCAAGTGCTACCCAATAAGGGAGGTACAACAAGGGAAAGACAAGTGTTGAAAAGCAACTGGTTGTAGGAGAGTATGTTGGTGACTAGTACACCAATAGAAAGGTGCGACTCCTTTCGATTCCTTATGTGACAAGGAGATCGGAGTTCCAGGTGGTCCGTGTGGACTACATTAGAGGCAGGAGACTTTTGCTGCTCGGATGACAACTGTCAATCTCGACAGTCCCAGTGAGACCAGGAGCTGACAGTCCTAGTGAAACCAGGAGCTGCACAGACACCGTCCAAGACCGGAGGTGAAGATCGTGCAAGCTGTGAGGTAACATCTCCGAGCAAGCCTCGGGACAAGGTACGCCTCTACAAACCATCCTTCCTATTGTATAGACATTGACGTGTTTCCTTTGTTATGGGCTTGGGTAGAAGATTTTTTTTGTTTCCGCTGCCTTCTCTATCTCCCCTAAAACCCATCAATCTGATACCAAATGTAACGAACCCGCCTACCGATAACCCCCAATTAAGGGAGACCCAAAGGTCATAACCTCTTTCCCAATTAACAGGATCAAAGGTTCGAAAAATAATTAATAATTATTATGAAATTCTACTAACTAAACTGAAAACGAGTATAAAATAAAACTTTGCATACCTTTTTTAAAACTTGGATATCTACCACTATCCACATCTGGAGTCTATTCGAACTAATCCTCCTCTATACTTTAATTCTTATATAATTCCACATATGCCACTTTACTGTTTGTCCTTTTCAATCTTGCACCTAAAATGCCGACAAACAAAATGTCGGTCAGCATATCGGAATATGTCGGTATGTGGGGACAACCAAAATTTCACAAATATGGCTAACAATGTAATTATCACAATCAAGGTAATTAACAAGCCAACTTATGTTTTCAATGTGTCATTCTCCACCGCTTTTGCCGTATCCCTGGAATACCCCCTCTAGGGTTTCTCTTTTTCCATTGACTTAAGGCCACCTTCTCAATCTTGAGCTTGGTGCCTGGGGTCACCTCTCATGGTGCCCATTAGTCATGCAACATAGATCACCTTCTCATTCCCGAGCTTGGTGTTTGGAGTCACCTCTCATCGTGCCCATTGGTCTTCCCTCCTGGGCTTGACCTTTTTTTGCATCATCCATCAGGGTGGCATGTAGGAGTGAGAATACACACTTATTTTACAATTATGATAATCATAGTGACTTTATAATTTGCAAGTATGAACATCCAAACTGATAGGTTGCATTCAATGTGATTAACCATATGGAAAACCCTCGGGAAACTAATGTGATTAACCATAATTAACCACATACCTGTCAGGATGATTTGAGACAGAATTAATCCAATCATTTTAAGAAATCAAATAGGCAAGAAAGAACACAAAGAGATCCTGAAATATGCATACAATTTACTATCATTAATCATGTCATCAAGATCTATTAAACCTAGATCGCTTCGTAGGGTTTCTAGTCTACTTTTATGGTTTCCATTGCAATTAGGGTTTCTCTTCATTTACACTATTTTAAACCCTAGTTTTATATAATTACTCAAAAACCTTAATTATCTCATCTATTATTCACAAAAGATATTAAGGTTACCCTTTAACAACATATTACCTTAGTTTCATATTAAGGGCCCAATTAAGGGTCCATTAAGTCTATCATGCCTCTTTTACATTAAAACTACCATTTTTAAACTTTTAATTCATGACAAGATCATCAGGCCTAATTATCATCTTTGGTTCCTTCCGGATTAACAGCTCATAGTTCATTATGATCTAATACACATATGAACTGTATTTATCATTAATTCCATCTTTATCCATTAGAAAAACCCTAATTTCCATATTAAGGGTATTTATCCACAATTATCAACTTTTACACTCAAAATAACTTAGAACCATCACATCTTAGCTTTATTCATGAATTTGAATAATTATATCCATTAAGAGTCATAATTACTAACATTAGGGTTTCAAGGCCCATTAAAGCTCGTTTATGCACATGGAATTCTAAATTAAACTAATTGCGTGCAAAGTTCATTCTTTTTGTTCTTAATGTACCTTTGTATAATTAGCAGGCTAATATTAACTTTAATCATCCAATAAACCCAACTAAATTCATTAATCATCTCAAAATAGGGTTTCTTAATCATCAAAGCATTAAAGTTAATAACTTTCACTACATTTCGAATTGCAAGAGGATTTAGACTCTAAAACTATTTTTAGCGGATTCCTCTCATTTTTTTGAGCAACTTTCATATTTTACATGTATCGATCCAAGCTAACAATAAAGAGATATAATTTTTGCAAAATTAACTTACTTGGACCAATCTGAGGCTGACACGTTAGCTAACTCATGTAACGTAGCCCTGCGTAACCCGACTGGTTTATGAACATATCAAAAGGATGAAACTGCCCTTGCATGATGACCCGACTCTTCAAGACTTGGAAGGGCATTTTAGTTCAATTGTCCTGACCTTCTTCTGCCTTGTGAAATCTCAGCCTGCCGCCGACTGGAGCTGGTCATGGGGTCATCTCCCCCATTCCCCAAGGTCTGGAGGTCGTAGGAAACCAACACCCTACCTCCTTTGCTCTCCCCCACGCCCAGCAAGACCTCAACACATGGCTGAGACGTCCGATCTCAAGAGTGCTAGCCCTGCGATAGGAAGTGAGGTTACAAACCTCTTGTAGGTATTGTGCAATGGTTAGAGCAAGAAGATGATGGAAGAGCTTCCTTAGGTCATTGTGGGAGCATCATGCCCCCATTGTAACCCCTTCATGACACCCTTCTACTCTAGAGATAGTGCTATTCTCTAAGGTTAGGGTTTAGGCAAAAAGAAGAAGGAGAAGAGAGAAAGATGTATGCAATCCTCTTGGATTCGGCCAAGGGTTCTACCCTTTATATAGGTGTAACGCCCGGGCCCACTGCCCAAGGCTCTAGTAGAGTTTCAGGAATGACGACTGGCCCCAGAGACCACCACTAGCCTTAGCTGCACGCTTTTTGTCCCCTCACGCACAAGCCAGAAGCAACTTCCCGACTGGTCACCCATCCTAGTACTACTCCAAACTCAGCACGCTTAACTATGAAGTTCTTTAGAGATGGGCTTCCGAAAAAGGAGGTGCACCTTGGTGATATGGGTAGTCCAATCATTTCTTTTAAGATCATGTTATCCAAGGCCTCAAATCCTAGGATGTTACAATCTCCCCCACTTAGACTCTTGACATCCTCGTCAAGGCTCAACTATAAGGCCTCATAATCTCTTTCCCATTTCAGTGCGAACCCACAATGGTCCATGGACACCCAGATCCCGATCACAGAATACCAGCGCAAGGGTGGCTACGTCGACTATGGACAACCCTTTCCTACATGCCTGGACCGCACGGCTCAAGACTGGCATGCCATGCCCATGTGGGCCCCACCTACTGGAGGAGAATTGGCTCTGATACCATTTGTAATGCCCGGGCCCACTGCCCAAGGCTCTAGTAGAGTTTCAGGAATGACGACTGGCCCCACAGACCACCACTAACCTTAACTGATCGCTTTTTGTCCACTCACGCGCAAGCCAGAAGCAACTTCCCGACTGGTCACCCATCCTAGTACTACTCCAAGTTGAGCACGCTTAACTATGGAGTTCTTTAGAGATGGGCTCTCAGAAAAGGAGGTGCACCTTGGTGATATGGGTAGTCCAATCATTCCTTTTAAGATCATGTTATCCAAGGCCTCAAATCCTAGGATGTTACAATAGGGGTGGGTAGCAAAGCCCTAGGATGCCCATCCACGAGGTCCAAGACCCTTTCCCAATAAGAAACCATATTCCTTCATTAGAAAGTAATCTTCTCTCTCCTAATTAGCTCTTTAATATTCTTTATTCTTTAGATATTAGTATTTCAAAAATAAGCTCTCTTATTCCCTTTGTACTTGCCTTTTGATTGATTGGCACGATAATGATATTTTATCTTTAGTAGAAAACACCTCCTTTTTAAGAATACCACAAAATTCATTCATTATGCATCACATTATTCTCTTATTTTGTATTAATGGTTTTTTTCTCTTTCTTTTCTCCATTAGGGCTCCTTGGACCCCACGAAACTCTAATATCTCAAAATCCTTTTTAGTGGATACTTAGTATCCTTCTAGATGCATCTATATCCATTATTTCTCATTATATTACTTATTTCTTTATTAAAATATCTCTTTTTGAGTATTTCTCTTCATCTCTCTTTTATTTTCCTTATTGGAGTCCCTTTTAACATTAGGAACCTTATGGATACGAAAATCCACCAAAGATAACTCAATTATACCTCTTTCCACTCATTTTCCATATTTTATCATTTTTTTCAATTTCTTAATAAAGAAACACTTAATTGATCTTTTCATTTCTTGTTGCATTATCTTTGCAACTTTGGACTCCTTGGGACCCAAGGAACCCAAGAGGCACGAAATACAACTTTGGATAACATTCCTTTGCCTCTAGAGGTTTCTACATCTTTCTTTTCTCCATTTCTTATTAATAATGAAGTTTCTTTTGTGTTATCCTTGTTATTGGTCCCAATAGCCACAAGCACACAAAACAACCAACAAGGATATTTTGAACAAAATCCATTTATTCAAAACAAATTATATAATTATTTGTTCAAATATCTTTAATATGAGAAATTACATTTCTCACCAAAAGAACCCAAAAATTGGGGTTGTAACAGGTCTTGTGTTGTAACTCTTATAGATGAATATATAGAGGAAAGCACTTGCAATGTACTAGAGGTTGACCTCTCTAGGTAGTGGATTGACTCTCTCCTAGTGTGGAGAGTGGAACCACTGTAAACGACCTTGTCCAAGTGCTTGTTTCTTTTTCTCTCATCCTTTCTATGCTTGTTAGATAGGAATTCAAATTGCACTTAAGCTATTGGTTTTGATTGATATAATTTGAAGGTCTAACTTATCTTGTGAGAATTTTTGAATCTCTATTCACCCCCTCCCCTCTAGAGACCTTAGATCCACCAAGTGGTATTAGAGACAAGTATATTCTCTAACAATCTCCCACGAGATGAGAAGATGTGCGACAACCTACTTGGTTCACTCAACATAGAAGGAGGCTTCTCCATGTGCCCTATGATATTCGATGGAACCAACTTCCTCTATTGGATGAGGCGTATGCAATTCTACATTCAAGGAATGAACTTTGATATGTGGAAGGTGATGGTCACACCATAAAAGGAGACAACTGGAGCTATTGCAACATGGAGTGAAGCTGCACTTAAAGAATTCCAACTCAATGCCAAACCCATAAGCATCCTCTATGCAGCCCTTACCCAACGGAGTTCAATTGCATCTCATCTTGGGACACCACCTATGAGATTTTGGATAAATTGTGGATTACCTATAAGGGTACAAAGTAAGTCAAGGAGTATAAGATCTGCATTTTGAACAACCTTCTAGAGAATTCCAAGATGGGCAACAAAGAAGGGATTGCGGAGATGTACTCTAGGCTCAATGTCATCATCAATGGACTAGCTACTTTTGGCAACACTTTGGATAGATGTGTAATAAACTCCAAGATCTTGAGGAATCTACCAAAGACATGGGAGTCAAAGGTGACATCCATTGAAGAAGTGAGGAACCTTGGTGACATCCCAATTCAAGAGCTCATTGGCAATCTCCAAGCTCATGAACCAAGTCAAGACAAGAAAGAAGAAGAATCCAAGTAAGAAGAGAAGGAAGTTAAGAATATCAAATATAGTGCTTTCAAAGAACAAGTGGAGATGGTCATACTTCAACAAAAACCTGCTCTTCGAACATCTCCCTCCTCCTCAAGTGAAGATGATGGCCCTGGTGAGCATGAAGTCAACTATATCAAGGGAAAGCACTTCAAGGGAAAGCTATCCTCTTCCTCTACTCCTAGATGCTACAAGTGTGGACAAAAGGGACACTCCAAGAGTGAATGTCCCATGTCAAGAAAGACACACCACAAGGGCATCTCTAAGAAGGATGAAGAGTACAAGAGGAAGGATAAGAAGGAGAAAAGATACAAGAATGCAGCTCATGTAGCAACAAACGAATCATCCACAAGTGCCTCTAGCTCCAAAGAAGATGGAGAGGGCCACCTTGCACTCACGGTCTCTACTAGTGAAGAAATTGGTCAGATAAGTTAGGTAAGTGAGGTAATCTTTTATTAGTTGTCTAAAGAAACTCTTATTGATATTCTTGTTTCTACCCGTTCTTCTTTTACTAAGTGTAAACCTATAAGAACAATGTTAAGAAAAATTATTGATGACGTGTATGCTAAACTTGAAATTCTTAAGCTTAATGAGAAAACTCATATTGAGAGCATTGATAACCTGCGAGGCCAATATCTTGGTCTTGAGATCCAATATAGTGAATTTGAGGTAGAGAATGGTGTCTATATTAAGAACATTGAAACTCTTAAGGAAGATAACCAAAATTGCCTAAAGGAGCTTGAAACTCTTAAAACAAAAAATGCTGAATTTCATCTTCTTGGTGATGCTCATAAGGATGAAAGAGATGTTTATCTTGAGGAAATTCAAGTCCTTAAATATGAAAAATGCTACATTGCTTGGTCAAGTTAATGATTTATCATCTAGAGCTATCTTGCCTAGTAATGATATTGTTTCTATTTCTCTTGAGAAAGATTTATTTGATTAAAGCCCCTTGTCTAGAGGAAGCCCTCTGTCTAGAGGCTGGCCTTGTTCATGCTAGATATGATATTGCTAGTTTGTCTTCTACGATAATATCTCTTAATGATGATAATCATAGACTTAGGGCTTCTCTATAGAAGTTCCTCAAAGGGAAAAACTCCCTAAATGATACCCTTGACCATTCTACCCAACAAAGTGGTACTAGTGGTTTGGATTTTATAGGGGGAGCATCAAAGGGAGCAACAAAGCCAACGGTAAGAAATAGAGCAATGAGACCTCTTTCTTTGTTGGAGAGTCTTCAGGCACTAAGAATACTATGGTTTGTTCTTATGTCAAGTGTGATGATCATTCTAATTGTACTTACAAGCCTAAGGGGACCAACCCAAAGATAAAATGAGTCCCCAAGCTAACTCTAGATCCCAAAGATTGAGTTGGAAACTTCCTTTCTTGGTGAAAAAGGAAGATGGATTGTTGATAGTGGTTGCACTAGGCATATGACATGTGTTATAAGCTAGTTCAACAACTTCACCAAAAAGGAAGGAGGTTCGGTTACCTTTGGGAGAAACAAGAAAGGTAAGGTCAAAGGTGAGGGTGATGTAGGTGAATCATTGTGTATCAAGAATGTTCATTTTGTGGATGGCCTATATCACAATTTAATTAGTGTTAGTCAATTATGTGACAATGGTTACCTTGTGTTATTTATTTCATTTGAATGTTTGATTCTAGATTCCCTCACCTATCAAGTTATATATAAGGGAACTAGAAGTGGTAATTTTTATGTCATTATTCTGGACTCTATTAAACCTAGTGTTGGTAGATGCCTAGTGGTCAATTCGAATGATATTTCTCATTGGCATCATCGTCTTAGTCATGTAAATATGCATCAATTGAAGAAGTTGAGAAAAAAGGACTTGGTCAAGGAAATTCTCAAATTGGATTTTGAAAAGGATGAGGAATGCCTACATTGTACACAAGGAAAGAAAACCAAGTCCTCATCCAAATCCAAAGGAGTCCTTAGTACCAAGGGAGCTCTTAAACTTCTTCACATTTATTTATTTAGAACAATGAGAACTCAATTGCTTCGTGGTTCCAAGTATAGCCTTGTTATTGTCAATGATTTCTCTAGATATGCTTGGACTTCCTTTCTCGTTTCTAAGATTGATATGCTTGATGTTTCTCAAGCTTTTGTAAATGAGTTTAGAATGATGTTGCTTGCCGCATTACTTCCATCTGTAGTGATCATGGGGGAGAATTTGAAAATTATCTTTTTGAACATTTTTGTCAAGAATCTGGTTATGCACATAACTTTTTTCACCTCGTACACCTCAACAAAATGGGATTGTTCAGAGGAAGAATTGGTCACTATAGGAGATGGCTAGGACCATGCTTTTAGAGTATGATACTCCAAAGAAGTTTTGGGACGAAGTCGTTAGTACCTCATGCTTTGTGCAAAACCGGGTTTTTACACATCCTTCTTTGAATAAAACCCCCTGTGAGCTATGGCGTGGTAGAAAGCCTTATATTAAGTATTTCCATGTTTTTGGATGTTCTTGTTTTTTTTAATACAAAAGATTCTCTCGACAAGTTTGATTCAAAATCTTATAAGGCTTTCTTTCTTGGCTATAGCACTACTAGAAAGGCATGTAGAAGGTTTAATACTGATCTTACTAGACTTGAGTCCATTTGTATGTTACTCACCTTTGCTAGTTATAAAAACTTTCTTTTGTATAAATGGATGTTAAAAGTGCATTTTTAATGGTACAATTGATGAGGAAGTGTATGTTGCCCAAACCCCAGGATTTGAACATGATAGTTTACCTAACCATGTTTATCTATTGCAAAAAGCTGTCTATGGACTCAAACAAGCACCTTGACCTTGGTATGAGAAATTAAATAACTTTTTCTTAGATCATGGATATATCATGGGCAATGTAGATTCTACCTTATTTGTAAAGCACACTTCTAACAATTTTCTTATCATTCAAATATATGTCGATGATATCATTTTTGGTGGAACTAACCTTGATCTTTGCAATGAATGTAGTGATCTTATGAAGAGTGAATTTCAAATGAGTATGATGGGTGAGGTCACATTCTTCATCAACTTTCAAATCAACCAAACTAAAAATGGGAACTTCATCAACCAAGGCAAGTACACAAGTGAGCCACTTAAGCGTTTTGGGATGGAGAACACCAAGTCGATGGACAGACCCATGTTGCATACCGCCAAACTTGACAAAGACGAAGAAGGTGAGAAAATAGATGAGAAGCTCTATAGAGGTATGATCAAAAGTTTACTTTACTTAACTTCCTCTAGACCTGATATAATGTTTAGTGTTGTCTTGTGTGCTCTCTTTCAATCAATCCTAAGAAATCACATATTATAGACGTTAAGAGGACTTTAAGGTAATTACCAAAAACCCAAAATTTTGGAATATGGTATCCCATGTCAAGTGACTTTACTCTTACTACTTATAGTGATGTGTATTATGCAGGATGCTTGATTGATAGAAAGTTCACAAGGGGCACTTGCTTTCTCCTAGGACCATGTTTGGTTTCTTGGGTCTCCAAGAAACAAAGCATAGTGGCATTATCAATCAGTGAGGATGAATACATTGCAGTCAAGAGTTGTTGTGCCCAGGTCCAATGGATGAAGCTAATGCTCCAAGATTTTAATATTCATTTTGATGCTTCTTCCAACTATTGTGATAATAATAATGCAATTAACTTGTCATATATTCCTATGTTGCATAGTAGAGCTAAGCATATAGACGTTTGCCATCATTGTCTTCATGATCAAATTTCCAAAAAGGATATCTAAATCATGCATGTAGACACAAAAAATTAATTGTCGTACATTTTCACTAAACCTCCAGCTAGAGATCAATTTAACTTTATTAGATATAAACTACTCATAACTGCTTTGAATGAATTTGATATGCCTTCTAGGTAGTTTTCACCTAACATATATGCTTTTCTTATGGTTTGATCACCATTACTTGCTAATATGCAAAAAATCAATTGTCATGTTCTTTTTACCTTATTTTTCTCTTGTTTTTGAGTATCCTTCACGAATTCTTGTTTTATCACAAAATAATACCTAATGATGAGTGATATGTTCTTGAGTAAGTTCAAAATTCAAAATGGACTTGAAAAATAAATTTAACTGGCACTCTAATGGATAGAAATTAGATTTTCTAAAGTCGGTTTAGGTTGACCATCGATTGAGTTTCCAACTTGACAGATCAGTGGCCAAAAGCTTTCTTAATAAGCGCATCGGTCGGGTTTCTGAGTCAAAGAACTCCACCGATGGCTGGGTTGGAGCAAACATAAGTTAGGTTCGCCCGACTATTCTCCTTCACAACTAGATAAAAATCGACCGATCCAACCTCTAGATCCCTCAAGCTCTCAACCCTAGTCGTGACCTCCCTCTTACTAGCCCTAGTTCGACCTAGATCGATCTTCCTAGACCTCCATCCTATCTACCTTATGTCTATGGACGAGTTTTGGTGTTGTTCTTATCATTTTTTCTCTCGCTTTCATCTCCATTTTGTCTCCATGGAGTCAAATAGAAGAAAGAGGGTCGCCCCACCTAATGCACCTTCATCTTCGCCCAACTCTCACTTGATTCCTTTTGATGAAACTTTCTTTGTCTCAAATGAGGCTCTACATAGGTACAAGGAGTGCCTATCTAGGAATATCTTTCCATTTTGTGACTTGTTTGAGACATGCCCACAAAGACAAGAAGTCATTAATCAAGAAGATGAGTTGTTATACGAAAACCACCTCATCACCTTGTGTGTCGAACACATGTGCTACAAAAATTCCATAACTAGAATGAAAGTGGTTCATGTGTAAAGACCAAATCTCTACTAAAAATCATGGCAAACAAAAACACCAATTGTGTAGAAGCAGAAGATTAAAACTTGACTTTATTTAAAATGTATAAAGAGTACTATACAAAATTTCCCCAAATGGGGTACATCTTTATACAAGAACAAGGATCTAGGTAGAGGAAGACTTAAACTAATACAAGTTGTCTCCATCAACAACGTAACACAAGTATAAACAACTAGTCCAATCGAAATAAATGTATATGATCTCCTTAGACCTAGGCAAGCTCACCAAGTTTCCATTGCGCACTCTGATCCTAGCCTGGATGGTTGGGATCATCCAGCAAGAGAGAGAAAAGTATGTGTTATAAAAAAGGAATAGGACAAGTAATACACAACAATATTGCGTAATAAAAGATTCTCTATAGTACAAGATTTTAAGAGAATGAAACAAATATTCAAATAAGAAATAGAGAACTTCCATAACCAATCACCACAATAATAATCACATACCATGAATATATTAAGACACAAAATCATCTCAATGTACGGTGAGGCACCTATCAAACCTCACCAGTGGCAGGGGGACTAAAACCCCAGTGCCTATAAAAAGTAGTAGGGGGACGAAAAACCCAATGCCTAATATAAAATGGCAGGGGGACTAAAACCCTAGTGCCCGACAGGAGGACTAAAACCTCAGTGCCCTATGGGTGGTTTGTACTCATGTACACTACATTGTCAGTTGGCCTAAAATACATCATGCTCAATAATTCACTTGTTAGTAGTGAAAGATATAAAAGAAACATTTACATCATACCATTTGGGAATAAAACCCATGAAATAAAGGAGCTAACATAAGCAACAACAATATACAATATTTCCAAGTAAATGAGCCAACATAAGTAGTACCAAGATTCACATGTTTCAAATGAATGATCCACAATGGAATTAGAAGCATCAAATAAGTAAAGATCCAAATAAAGGCATTTAGGGGGATATCAAGGCTAGAACAAAATGTAGGTAGGGTTGGGCAAGACCCAACTGAAGGATTAGGATTGTTTGCACAAAGATTTCACAAACATATATTCCTCATTTATAATAGGAATCACATACACCAATAGGTTTTCACATACGAAGTAGGCTTCACATACCTTAGTTTGATTCATTGACACAAACATTACCAATTTGATTGTATCACCAATCCATGTTCCCCTAGTTGCAAACATTATCATGTATTAGTATTTATAAGGCTTAAAGCATAGAAAAACCCTAATTTTGGAACTTATTTTCAAAACCACATTTTAAGTCTCAAAACCTAGTCCAAATGATTAATCACATTCTCCTGATTAAGAAAACATATTTTATTTCCCAATTTGGAGTTAAAATGAATTAAACATACATTTTAGACCATTTAATATAATCAAATAGGTATCCAAAGAAAACTTCAAAAAAGGAATCATAATTGGGACCCAAGAACCATAAAATAAGATTCTACATGAAAAATCCTTTCCAACGACTATTTATTAGCATTTTTTCTGACCGTGGATCGATTTACTATGAATTAAATAAAATCTAACCAATCAAAAATTAGAATAAGGAACATGAGAGGCAAATGACCATTTTGCCCTTGATTGTTTAACTAAATCAATTAAATTGTTAAGGACAAAAGAGGCATGCAACATAATCATTTCTCTAGCGAGAAAACACAGCAAGAGTGTGAAAGGACACTTTTGCCCATGCGACATTAATCATATGATCAGAGGGGCGAGGCCACCTTGGGCATTTCGGGGTCGGGTTTCTTCCCAGCCCAACAATGGCACAATGGAGCAGATTCTCCACGCCTCAACTAGGAGCAGACCTTGGACTCCAGCGGATGTTCAGTTCCTGGGAGCACTTCCCTCGACTTCGTTGGGTCCCGAAGAGGTTGAAGAACGAAACAAGAACATTAGCCGTGGAGAGACCCCTAAAGACATGACGACAACCGAGAAACAGAGTAGGAGATAAATCCAATACCGAGGTCAGATCACGAGGAACAGAGAGTCGGGAAAGACTCACGAATGAAGCGCAAGATCAATGCACTGGTTTTCATAGGCAAAGTATCACCAAACCAAAGGAATGACTGGCGCTGACAAGGTCACAGCTGCAGGTGTAGCTCAGAAAGTTTGAGGCCAAATCGGGGAAAAAAGACAGTGGGAGCGCGAAGAAAGGAGGGAGGCGAGGCTTACCCTAACACAAATTTAACTAAGGCTGACCGGGGATGCCCGAGCATGGTCGAGGTCATTGGAAACACAAATTGAGTAGACTGGGGAGCTTCAGAGCACTAGGGAACTAATTGAGCAGAGAGGAGGATAGCACGAAGGCAGAGGGTACTATGGACGACCTTATATAGACACGAGGAACGCTGACGCTCCCTCTATGATCCTGGGCGGAGAAGGGGAGGAGGTTGAAGAGGGGCATTTTTCCAAAATGGAGATACAAGTGATGAGTAAGGGTTCAACTGAAGCGTCTCGACGAGTCAAACTCAACGCAAAAAGAATTGCTCAAAACGGATGAGAGGGGAGAGAGAACGAGCTAGAGGAGCTAAGGAGCCAAAACTGGCCGAACGGCGGGAGGTTGGGGATGACTCCACATCTGTCCGATCCTAGAGCAACACATGTGGGCCGTTGGATGCGCACCACTGATGTAGTCGGTGCGTGACAGCCAAAAATGCACAGACTTTGGTGTTATAGAGTCATGTAAATGAAATGAACCAACGACTTTAATTACACCATATTAAAAGTGTATAAAATAGTTTTGAGGGGTCAAATCAACTCCAAAAGCCACCAAATTTGAACCATTAGCTCACACTAAAGTCTAAAACAATGCTATGCAATTACTTTCTCGGTTTACTAATTATTTTCCATTAATAAATATATTTCTCATTAAAGTGTTTATTAATATATTAAAATGAATGAGTTATATGAAAAGACTTCTTTTAATGGATTACATGAGTGAATTTCGAGATATCCATCCATTATTAACTTTAAGAGCAAAATCTCACCATTATATCCTATTTTGTATCTTATTATCATTTTTTAGGAGAGAGAAGGAAATTAGGTAAATTACACCCATAATTAATTCCATTACCTATTTTTGCTCATATCTTATCCAAAAAGATATAAAAGCTCCAACTTAACATTATCCACTTATTATCTCTCATAAAACTACATTTTGCACTATTAGTCCTTAATTATTTCCTTAAGTGGGTTATTTGTGAAAACACCCCTTTATTATCATAAATTTGGGTAAAATGGACCTTCACCGTCATTAATGCTCAAATTGTGCATAGAGTCCAAAAATGATTCAAAAGGATGGGCAATTTATGAAAAAGGTCCAAATGGACTAGAAGGCCAACAATAGCTCAAAAGTGGGTAAATTGCAGGGATGACCCTAGATTTCAGTATGTTACAACACTCCAACCCTTAAAGTGGATTTCGTCCTCGAAATCACAACAAGAGGGAAGAGAGGGCGAGTGTGCAACATCCCAACCTTAAACAACTAGGTGGGTATTTCAAAAATCTCTACACATAAGCCAAGTCTTACTAAGGTTTCCACAAATCCTATAAACTTTTATCCAACATAACATAATTAACATTTTAGTCTTACTAGCATAATCTCCATCATGAACAAGCATCGTATTTAGTATCCCATCACTTATGCCACATTTTATTCAAAACAATTACATCTCAACATTATATCATATGTATTTCCCTCATGAAGGGTTTCAAGCAAAATTAGGATTTACTAAGCCATGTCAACATTAATTAATGTATTAAGTCAAAAACCTTAATAATATGAATTTATTTTCCATTATCCTCTTAAAACTATAATGTAGAATTATCACAAATTATTTTGTAGAAAAAGTTAATATTATCCAACAAGTTATTAAGCATGTAATAATTCCAAATAATGTCACATAAATGGATTATACCTAAGTTACATATTGTCACAACATCTTTCATACTCATATCCATGACATCACCAATCATTTTCGTCCATGACACTTCATATTATCAATTATACATATTTTAATTCACATTAGGCATTTATGAATATTTATGTGAATCCAATTATTCATTATCATGTTTGAGTCTTTATATGCATTTTAGTGAATAGGATGCAATCCATTAAATATTAATGAATTAATTCATATATCAAGTTATGATGAGGTGTTCATTATAGAACAAGGTGATATACCTTACATATATTGATAACTTTGTGACTATAATCCATTTATATGTATCAAGGTATATTATGTGATGATGACACCTAATGTCACTAATGTATCATAAAAGGCATTAAGTATATACATATATATATATATATATATATATATATATGTTGTCAAAGCTAGATGATTACATATTAAAGCATCCTTAGGGTGCATTATCCATACACATTTTACCATTAGGGTGACATAGTCAACATTATTATGTGCATCAAGAATATGTGAAGGTTCAAGCATATGAACTATTTCCATATGACTTACTACATATTCCCATGTGTATAAACAAACAAGTTGAATTACAAGTATAATGTGTTTAGTAAATTCTTGTTCACATAAGTTATTATGTACATATGTCCACATAGATAGGGTTTCTAACTCTAAAGGTATTTGATTTTTCTTTTAATTGAGATTCCATCCCCCCAAAAATGGGATTTCGTCCTCGAAATCAGATTTGCAAAACCAAATAGGGTACTGACACCATTACCGTCAGTGCACCCCTTAAAAGGGTCAACTAAGACAAACTAAGCTAAGGGTAAAAGGGTACATAAAATTCTACACTATAAGGACTTATTAACCAAACTTCAGGGTGTAACATAGGGTACACTAAACCCGAAACATAGGAGTATAAGGTATTTAAGGATGATTTTTGTGTAAGAGATCAAATCATCACCTATGATTTTCCTAAGGTATTCAACAATTAGGCAACATGCCCAAAGATAGACTTTTTTTAGATGTCTATATCAGATCAGGCCAGGTCATATGAGCTCAGCAGTCCTCGTTACCAAGCTGGTGGAGTGGAGGAAAATTTTGCGAGCCCCCAAGCTCTGACCCTTTCTAGACACCATCACTTCAACTTATTGCTCTAGTAGCTTCTCAATAGACAATTCATCCAAAGTTGATAAATTTTATTTCTAATATGAAATTATTATGATCCTAAATCAAACTTTTATCATAGGTCAACTCTAAGGTGAAAAACTTACTAAAGGAAACTACATATGGTAAGGGTTCTATCTAGGAGACAATATTGAATTAGTCAAGAATCTGACTACCTTGATGCTCTGATACCATGTTGTAAAGACCAAGTCTCCACTAAAAATCAGGGCAAATAAAAAAACCAATTGTGTAGGAGTAGAAGATTAAAACTTGACTTTATTCAAAATGTATAAAGAGTATTATACAAAATTTTCCCAAATGGGGTACATTTTTATACAAGAACAAGGATATAGGTAGAGGAAGACTTAAAATAATACAAGTTGTCTCCATCAACAACATAACACAAGTATAAGAAACTAGTCCAATCGAAATAAAAGTGCACGATCTCCTTATCCTTAGGCAAGCTCACCAAGTTTCCATTGTGCACTCTGATCCTAGCCTGGATGGTTGGGATCATCCAGTAAGAGAGAGAAAAGTATGTGTTAAATAAAAGGAATAGGATGAGTAATAGACAACAATATTGCATAATAAAAGATTCACTATACTACAAAATTTTAAGAGAATGAGACAAATATTCAAATAAGAAATAGAGAACTACCATAACCAATCACCACAATAATAATCACATAGCATGAATATATTAAGACACAAAATCATCTCAATGTAGGGTGAGGCACCTACCAGACCTCACCAGTGGCAGGGGGACTAAAACCCCAGTGCTTTTAAAAAGTGGAAAGGGGACTAAACCCCAGTGCCTAATATAAAATGGCAGGGGGACTAACACCTCAGTGCCCAACAGGAGGACTAAAACCTCAGTGCCCTATGGGTGGTTTGTACTCATGTACACTGCATTGTCATTTGGCCTAAAATACGTCATGCTTAATAGTTCACTTGGCAGTAGTGAAATATATAAAAGTAACATTTGCATCATATCATTTGCGAATAAAACCCATGAAATAAAGGAGCCAACATAAGCAACAACAATATACAATATTTCCAAGTAAATGAGCCAACATAAGTAGTAGCAAGATTTACATGTTTCAAATGAATGAGCCACAATGGAATTAGAAGCATCAATCCAAATAAAAGCATTTAGGAGGATATCAAGGCTAGCACAAAATGTAGGTAGGGTTGGACAAGACCCAACTGAAGGATTAGGATTATTTGCACATAGATTTCACAAACACACATTCCTCATTTATAATAGGAATCACATACACCAATAGGTTTTCACATACAAAATAGGCTTCACATACCTTAGTTTGATTCATTGACACAAACTTTACCAAGTTGATTGTATCACCAATACAATTTCCCATAGTTGCAAACAGTATCATGTATTAGTATTTATAAGGCTTAAAGCATAGAAAAACCCTAATTTTGGAACTTATTTTCAAAACCACGTTTTAAGGCTCAAAACCTAGTCCAAACGATTAATCACATTCTCTTGATTAAGGAAACATCTTTTATTTCCCAATTTGGAGTTAAAATGAATTAATTATACATTTTAGACCATTTAATATAATCAAATAGGTATACAAAGAAAACTTCAAAAAAGGAATCATAATTGGGACCCAAGAACCATAAAATCAGATTCTACATGAAAAATCATTTCCAATGAATATTTATTAGCATTTTTCGGACCATGGATCAATTTACTATGAATTAAATAAATCTGAACAATTAGAAATTAGAATAAGGTCACATGAGAGGCAAACAACCATTTTGCCCTTGATCGTTTTATTAAATCAATTAAATTGTCAAGGACAAAAGAGCCATACAGACATAACCATTGCTCTAGCGAGAAAACACAACAAGAGTGTGAAAGGACAATGTTGCCCATGTGATATTAATCATATGATCAGAGGGGCGAGGCCACCTTGGGCATTTTGAGGTCGAGTTTCTTCCCAGCCCAACAATGGTGTGATGGAGCAGATTCTTCACACCTCAACCTGGAGTAGACCTTGGACTCCAGTGGATGTTCAGTTCCTGGGAGCACTTCCCTCGACTCTGCTAGGTCCCGACGAGGTTGAAGAACAAAGCAAGAATGTTGGTCGCAGAGAGAACCCTAAAGACATGGCGGCGGCCAAGAAATAGAGAAGGACATAAATCCAATACCGAGGTTAGATCACGAGGAACAGAGAGTCGGGAAAGACTCATGAATGAAGCGCGAGCTCAACACACTGATTTTCACGGGCAGAGTATCACCAAACCAAAGGAATTACTGGCTTCGGCAAGGTCACAACGGCAGGTGTAGGTCAGAAAGTTTGATGCCAAATCGGGGCAAAAAGGCAGTGGGAGCGGGAAGAAAGGAGGGAGGTGAGGCTTACCCTACCACAAATTTATCCAAGGCTGACCGGGGATGCCCGAGCATGGTCGAGGTCATCGGAAACACAAACCGAGTAGACCAGGGAGCTTCATAGCACTAGGGAACTAATTGGGCGGAGAGGAGGATGACACGAAGGCATAGGGTATTATGCACGGCCTTATATAGACACGAGGAATGTCGACGCTCCCTCTATGATCCTAGGCGGAGAAGGGGAGGAGGATGAAGAGGGGTATTTCGCCAACATGGAGAGACAAGTGATGAGTAAGGGTTCAACTGAAGCGTCGTGACGAGATGAACTCAACGCAAAAAGAATTGCTCGAAACGGATGAGAGGGGAGAGAGAACGGGCCAGAGAAGCTAAGGAGCCAAAATCGGTCGAACGGTGGAAGGTTAGGGATGACTCCCCATCCGTCTGATCCTAGCGTGCCACACGTGGGCTGTTGGATGCACACCACTTTATGTAGTCGGCGCGTGATAGCCAAAAATGCGCAGACTTTGGCGTTACAGAGTCATTTAAATGAAATGAACCAAAGACTTTAATTACATCATATTAAAAGCGTATAAAATAGTTTTGAGGGGTCAAATCAACTCCAAAAGCCACCAAATTTGAACCATTAGCTCACATTAAAGTCTAGAACAATGCTATGCAATTGCTTTCTCTTTTTACTCATTATTTGGCCCGTAATGAATATATTGCTCATTAAAGTGTTTATTAATATATTAGAATGAATGAGTTATATGAAAATACTTCTTTTAATGGATTACATGAGTGAATTTCGAGATATCCATCCATTATAAACATTAAGATCAAAATCTCACTATTATATTCTATTTGGATATATTATTATCATTTTTTTAGGAGAGAGAAGGAAATTAGGTTAATTACACCCATAATTAATTCCATTACCTAGTTTTGCTCATATCTTATCCAAAATAGATATAAGAGCTCCAACTTAACATTATCAACTTATTATCTCTCATAAAACTCCATTTTGCATTATTAGACCTTAATTATTTCCTTAAGTGGGTTATTTGTGTAAACACCGCTTTATTATCATAAGTGGGGGTAAAATGGAATTTCACCATCATTAATGCTCAAATTGCACATAGAGTCCAAAAATGATTCAAAAGGATGGGCAATTTATGAAAAAGGTCCAAATGGACTAGAAGGCCAAGAAAAGCTCAAAAGTGGGTAAACCACAGGGAAGACCCTAGATTTTAGTATGTTACATCATGAATTCTATGCAAATTTGCAATGGAATTATGACACACTCCTATGACCACCCAATACTCAAGTAGTCCTAACTTCGATGATCACGAGAAGAAACTCCAAGTCTCTGAGGATACCCTGAACATTTTCAATTTGGGTACTGAAGTGACTGACACCTAGAGTAAGGACTATCCCAAGTATTATGACCTAGTCAAGCCTGAGGCCTTCTACAAGCAGTATGATCTTACTCTCCCTAATATTCATAAGTTTGAAGAAGCCTTGATTCTCATATAGTAAGAAGTGCACCCTTCTCTCCTCTACATTAGATATCAAGAGATTCATACTTGCCTTAGTTGTTAACCACAATATTCATCCAAAGAAAAATCAGACTGTAATTGTAGAAAACACTACGGTCATTATATATTGTCTCATCCAGAACATAGGAGTCAAGTCATCAAGATAAATTCTTTACCATATGACCCACTTTGACTCTGACAAGAATACCCATGGCACCCACCCACCCTACCCAGCCCTGAACTATGGTCTTTTTCAGCTTGCCACTGGCAAATCTATTTTCCACGATCTTCACTACAAACTTGCCCGGAAAGGAGTTTGCATCAGTGAGACCAAACAGTAGAAGTTTGTGCCTATCTCATCCTCTACCACACCTGGTGCATCTACCTCTACCTCTACTCGAGTACCTCCACCACCTCATCCTACCCGACCTGCGTGTCCTCATTCCATGTATCTAATGAAACCCTAATGGGCTATACGATGAATCAACAGGCGTGTAACCTTAAGGTTTAGGACCACCTAAATCATTACCTCTATGCCATCATGTCCAACATGAAACTTTCATGTCCACACCCTTACCCTGCCTACTAGACATACCTAGGAGGTGACTATGTATCGTATGCACATGCTCACTTTTACCCTGCCCCTCAACTTGCTTCTTCTATTGCTACACCCTCTACTACTGGTGGCCTGACCCTAGGTGTTGCCTCTGACAGTTGGACCCTTGGCCACTCTTCTTGCTAGTCTTGGTAGTTCAACTCCTTCTTTCCCACATGCCAATGAGCTTCATGCTCTTGGCATGTCTTGGGCTGAGAAGAACACCATTTGTCCTGATCGTGGTTTTGGTTCTCTTTTTGATGAGGAGATTCTAGACCAGGTTGATGAGGAGGTTGTTGCTGATGAGGATGATGGTGATGCTTCTGATGATGGCTCTACTGGTGACTATGGTGATGAGGACATTGTTGTCTCTGTTGCACCTTTAGACAGAGATGATGACTATGAGACAGAGGCCTCAGATGCTGATGTTGATGATGTTGTTGATTATGTGGACATAGATGACCTAGATGTATAGTTTTTAGTATATATAATGATCATATATATCTTTCTATGCTATTTTGTATTAAAAACGTTTGGGCACATTTTTTGAGTTGTACTATTTTATCATCTAGTTTTTATTGTTTTGGCTTGTAGTTGTGTATAAGAACATGCTTTCTGGGTTGTAATATTAATCCTTTGTATACTTAATCTTTGATTTACTATATCTTATGAGTTGGTTCCATGTTTACCATATTTTGATTATGACTTAGATTATATGTTTCTCTCATCTCTATTTGATATATGCTTCAAGATTGTATGTTGTGGATGTATATTTGGTTGTGCTTGGAGAAGACCCGTTTGTGTGCTCTTCCACCCCCTTCCTTTTTAATAATGTCAAAAGGAGGAGAAAAGTTCAATGTTTTGAATCTCAATCATATTTCTTTTATTCCTATGTGATCCTTTTCTTGTTCCTTATATTCTTTATCATATGACTTGCTAAAGGACCATATAGTATATATGTCATGTTGCTTTGTGTAGATACTCTAACTATGCATGCAACAATAAGCATAGATTTACGGGGAGAAATTCACATTGTTAAAATAATGAACCCCCCTACAAATTCATAAGGAAAAGGTATAACTTTATGTATCCTTTTCAATGTGATTGAGGAATGGTTTGTCATTGTAAAAAAGGGGGAGAATGTTGACTTAAGAGTTATACATTGCACATATTTTGATAATGACTAAACCATTCCATTCTTACGCATCTACAATGTTTGTTCAAGATTGATTTTAGGCTTTAGGTACATGAAATGGATTAATTTACGCAAGCCCTAGGTTGTTCAAGTTCAAGCTAAAAGCAATGCATGTGTGCAATTTGTGAAATCACTTCAAATAACCTTAGATGATTTTTGTAATCACTTTTATTGATGATATGACTTATAACTAAGATGACAAAAAATAGTGACATTTAATTCCAACGTTTGATCACTCAAATGTCAATTTGGAAAATTTGTCAAATGTTGTTTATTGATCGAGTTGGAAACTTGACCGATCCAGTGATAGATTTTCTGGAGAGACCAATCGGTCGAGTTGTACACTCACAGAACTTGACCGACCGACTCAATAAGTAAAACTAATTTTAGCTCATCGGTCAAGTTTCCCAGAACAAACTCAACCGATAGTTTGAAAATTGGCTTTGTCTTTTAGTCGATTGCCCGAGTGACCTTTATTGAAACTCAACCAAATGTAGTGAATGAAAAACACAGTAAAAGTGATTATAACCATTGTTGAGTTGTTTTGTGCAAGAATAGATCCATTGCAACTTGGACAATGTCTATATGTCTCCCCTAAGTGGTTCCAAACTCAAGGGAACACCCCCATCTATAAATAGGACCCCTTGGAGTTCATTCTAAGCTTGATCATTCATTTTATTCTAAGTCCATGCTATTGTTAAGTGTGTTGCAACTCCTTGATCCCCTTTCTCTCGATCAGTTACATAGAATTTTGTGATTATAAGATAGTTAAGACAATTTTAAGAGAACTACTTCCTTGTGCTTGTAAAGCCCTCATTTCATTCCATCTTCCCTACCCTTTTTCTCAAAGAAGCAAAGGTCAAGAAAGCTACTGCACGTGAAGGTGAAGTTGTTGTTTTTCATTTTCAAGGTTGAAGAAGAGGTGGAGATCTTCTCCCAGTGAAGGAGAAGGGAAAGGATGAAGATCCAAGAAGAGTGTGTAATTCCTTGAAGGCTGAAGACTTGTGCAAGCGTAGGTAAGTCATTCGAAGAAGGCAAAAGACTCTTTGCAAAGTGTGTAAGTCCTTGGTAAGTTTGAAGACATTTTGTAATAGATAGGTAAGTTCTTTGGAGGGTCTTGTGTTGTAACTCTTATAGATGAATACATAGATGAAAGAACTTACAAAGTCCTAGAAGTTGACCTTTCTAGGTAGTGGATTGACTCTGTCCTAGTTTGGAGAGTGGAACCACTCTAAACGACCTTGTCTGAGTGCTTGCTTCTTTTTCTCTCATCTTTGCTATGTTGTTAGTTAGGACTTCAAATTGCACTTAAGAAATTGGTTTTGATTGATATAATTTGAAGGTCCTACTGGTCTTGTTAGAATTTTTGAAGCTCTATTCACCCCCCTCTAGAGCCCTTACATCCAACACATTTGACATGTATTTATTGGTGGTTTAGGATTAAAACTGACATAGTAACTAGAGTTTGTGCAAGAGTCACTATAAAAAAACAATGATTTAGCTATGATTGCTTCAGTTACAATTAATTTATATCTAGAAAGAGCCATTTTTACTTATAAAATATTTTGTATAACTAAAATGAGTGTAGCCACCATAGTAAATAAGGTATAGATACAAATTTTCACTCCATTTGAATTGCATGCAAAATGATTGTAAGGAGATCATTTAAAAAGCACACTTTCTCTCCCCATTATGCATTACACACAGCGCTAGTTACCCCCTACTCCCCGCCCCCGACCCCTTACCCTGCGGCACCCTCCGCGTGTACTCCACAGTGTTGTCCGCACACCGTGCGTCGTCAACGCCTAAAGCCCTCCCTCATCCAACGCCTGAAGCCCTCAGTCGTCTGACGCCTAAAGCCGCCTTGTGTCCTCTGACTCTGTAGCCAGTCGCCTATTCTCCGAATGATTACTCTCTGCACCCCCTTCCCGATCAGACGGCCGGTGAGGTTTTCCCCTAGAAGCAGGCCATCTCCGGCAGAACCCCTCTCCGGCGGCACACCTTCCGGTCTTCTCTCTAGAGGCATCCCTTTCTGGCTTCTCTGCGGCAGTGCTCCTACTGGTTTTCTCTCACGCAGTGCTCCCCTGCTTTGTGCACTCTCTGGTAGTGTCTCTCATCTGGTCTTTTCTCGGGAGGTGCTCCCTCTACTACCTGCACTCTCCAACGTCTGGCGGTGCCTACCTTCTACTCTTCGCTCCATATAAATCATATATATTTTATATCAAGTTCTCTTTCTTCCTCTCTCTGTCAATCGTACAACTGCAACAAGATGAACGTTCAATATTTCTGTCAGCCCCTTCCTCTATGAAATAGGACAAAGGTGATTGCTTGATACCTAGGAAGCACGGACACAGACACGGATACGGATATAGACACGAACACGGGACATGGAGATTTTTCAAAATTTAGGATACGAACAGGGCACCAGACACGACGATTTTTTCACACATATATATGTATATATTTTTGATGTTCATCCTATTAAAGAAAATGAATTTTGGAGTTTGTATTTAATTTACTTAAAAGACATGCAATCACCCATAAAACACATTCATCAAAATAGAAAAACAAACCATCTGCAGTGAAGAAGGAGTAGAACACATGGTTCGTCTTGAGTACGAGTGGATACCGTATAAGTGCTCCCATTGCGGTCTGTTTGCTCATGAGAAATGTCGCATTAGCTATGATGTTGTGAAACAAAGACGAGTCATGGTGGAAGGTTCTCAAAAAGCCTGGGTAGTGAAGAAGAACAATGCTGAAAATCTATATGTTAAAATGCCTGTGGGTAAAGAGGTTGACGATTTGCTGATCATTGAAGAGATTGAAGATCTGGGAGAGATTAACCGTGCTAGAGAAAAACTTTCTGAAGAAATCCCAGCTGTAGAAGACCTAAGATTAACGAAAGAAGTGAATGAACGCTTTATTCATAATGCTATAGAGGTTACTGGTTCTGTCCCCTCAACTCCTTTGCCGCTTGGTGGAAAGAGTATACCATCTCCTAGCAGTGACAATAGCTCTCAAGCCTCGTCCAATTCAGTTGCTACCTGTTTTGTGATTTAAAATCCTAAAGATCCTCCAAAATGTCAGGGAAAAATTAATGTGAGTATGTATCAAAGATTGGAGAATACTCAGTTTTCACCTGTTCATCAGGATTTGCATTTGTCTTATGCAAATACAAATGCTATCATATCATCATTTCAAGATTTTGCTGAGGCTGTCAGCTCAACAGCCGCAGTTCTACCATTCAAGTTAACCTCCTGGAATGTCAGGGGCCTCTCTAACAAGATAAGAGGTGTCCAGGAGGTTGTTAGAAAATCTGACAATCAAGTTTTTGTTCTTATTGAATCTAAAGTCCGTAAGAAGAAAATCGATAAGATGATGATGAAGTTCTTTCCTGAATTTTCTTATGTCTCTAATATTGATTCTCATGTTCTTGGTAGAATCATTGTCCATTGGAATCCCAATTTTTGTAATGTTACTAAACTGAAGGAGACCGACCAACATTATCTTCTTGATATTGTGGTCGGTGATCAAGACTTGTGGTTGTCTGCTATCTATGGTCATACTGAGGATAATGATCGGTCTAGTCTATGGGACTCTCTTGAAAGCACTGCTCATGTTTGTAATAAACCGTGGCTGATGATTGGGGATTTTAATGCTGTTCGTAAGGACATTGAGAGACAAGGTAAATGTCCTCCCTCCAGAAAGTCTATGGATGAGTTTAATTCCTTTCTTCTTAACTGTGGCATTGCTGAACTTGACCTTAAAGGCCCATTTTTCTCTTGGGATAACCATCAGCCTGGTGATAGGTTCATTACATCGAAGATCGATAGGGCTCTTGGTAATAATACGTTTCTGACGCATTTTGACAATGTTTCTGGTGAGCTTGTTTCTAACACTATAGGTCATCATAGGAAGCTTAATGTTTTCATTGGTGAACCTAGAATTGTCAAATCTTCGTTTAGGTTCGTTAATGCTTGAACTTTGAAATCCTCTCTTCCTAATATTATTTCTTCTTCTTGGAGTACTAATGTGGATGGATGTGCTATGTTCAGAGTCTATAGGAAGTTTAGTATTCTCAAAAATAACTTAACCAAGTGGAACAAGCAAGATGTGGGAAATTACTATGATGAAGTCAAGAATCTCAGGTCTGCTGCTCTTCATGCTCAAAGTATTGCTGACTGTAATCCTAATGATATAAATCTTGTGGAGAAAGCTCAATTATTAAGAAGGGAACTCACTGTTGTTGAATATGCTGAGGAAATTCTTCTTAGCCAAAAGTCTAGAATCTCTTGGCTTAAAGAGGGGGACATGAATTCCAAGTTTTTCTACTCGTCTCTGAAGACTAGAAGATTAAGAAATTCCATCAATTGTCTCATGATTTGGGATGAGATGTGCTATGAGCCTAGCTTGATCAAGGAGCATATTTTTGATTTCTACTATAACCTTTTCAATAATAACCATTCTAATGCAGGGCTTCTTGGTGATTTTCTTTGGAGTGGTGCTTCTGTTTCTAATTCTCAAAAAATCCGTCTTATCTCCAGAGTTACTCAAACTGAGATTGATGATGTGGTTAGCAATCTTAACTCTGACAAGGCTCCTGGGCCTGATGGGTTTAACCCTTTCTTCATCAAGAATTTTTGGTCTATTATCAAACAGGATGTTTCATCTACTATTTGCGATTTCTTCTCTAATGATAAGATGTTGAAAGAGGCTAACAACACTTTCATTACTTTGATTCCTAAATGATCTAATTCTACCGATATCAGAAATTGGAGACTGATTGCTTTGTGTAATGTGGTCTACAAGCTTATATCCAAGATCATGGCTAATAGATTGCAAGATGTTCTGCCCTCTATTATTAGCTCCAATCAGAGTGCCTTTGTGAAAGGTAGGAATATTAAGGATTCTATCTTACTCACCAATGAGATCCTTCATGATTTCAATAGGGCCTCCTCTAGTTCTAAAATGTGTCTCAAGGTTGATATCTCGAAAGCTTACAACTCTGTGAATTGGAAGTTTCTTTTTTCTATCATGCACAAGATGGGATTCCCTTCCATTTGGATTGGCTGGATTGAAGAGATCTTTAACTCAACTTCCTACCAAGTTTTGATCAATGGGGAGCCTACTAGGCATTTTAAGCCCTCCAATGGTATTAGGCAGGGCGATCCTTTGGCCCCTTATCTCTTTGTCATTGTCATGGAGGTTTTTTCTGTTATCATGAACAAGGCTGTCAAGGATAAGACTATTTCTCCTATTAAAGCCTCTAAGAACCTTAGTGTCTCTCATCTGGTGTTTGATGATGATTTGATGATTTTTTTGGAAGCTAATAAAGATAATGCCAAGAATATTCTGTCTATTCTGAGATACTTTGGCAGCTTGTCTAGTCTTTATACCAATCCTAGCAAAAGTGAGATTATTCTTAGTAAAGCCTCTGACAGCAGTACTATTGTGGGTATTCTTGACTTCAAGATTGTTGATTTACCTTCTAAGTACTTGGGAGTTCCCTTGGTTATTGGTAAGATTAACAAAGTAGCTTGTTCTCCTCTCTTTGATAAGATCAAAGTTAGGCTTGAGGGTTGGAAAGCAAGGTGTTTGTCCATGGCTGGAAGACTTGAGCTTATTAATTCCATGATTAGCTCTATCTATCTCCATTCATGTCATTCCTTTCCTATTCCTAAATTTGCTATGGAAGAGATTAATAGACTTTTACGCGATTTCTTATGGGGTAGTAAGAATGACAAAAAGATGCTTCATTTGATCAAATGTGAGAAAGTTACTAGGCCCAAAGCCGAGGGTGGTCTCAGCATTAGGAAGATTGAAGATGTGTCTTTGGCATGTACTCTTGCTAATGGTTGGGATATTGCTAATAAGAAGGACTCCTTGTGGGTCAAATGGATTAATGAAAAATATCTTTTAAAGTATTCCTTTTGGCTTGTTTCTGCTAACACCAATATGTCTTGGAGTTTTTTTGAGAATTCTTAGTAGTAGAAACATTATGGTTAAACATGTCTCCTATATCATTGGAAATGGAGAGTGTATCAAGCTTTGGACAGATCCTTGGGTGCCAGGTAACCATTTTCTAAAGGATTGTGTTGGTGTTGACTCGTTCCTCAAGTTGGGCCTGCCTATCGACTGCCACGTTGCCTCTATTATTTCTGATGGGCATTGGAATGTTCCCCCCTCAAGGATTAACAAGAATCTAGCTGATTTCCTTGAGAAGATTCCCTGCTCCTTAAACAATAGAGATGTTATTATGTTCTGTAATAGTGATCGACCTAAGATGAAAATCATTTGGAATTCTATAAGGGACAAACTGAATGAGTCTGATACTTTCAAGTGGATTTCAAGTTCCAAAGTCCCTAATAGGTATAAAGTGCATGCTTGGAAAGCAGCTCACAATAAGCTTCCAACTTCAGATTTTACTAGAAGACTGGGTATTCAAACTCCTTCTATGTGTTTTCTCTGTAAGTGCGATTGTGAGGATTCCATTCATGTATGCTTTCTTTGTCCGTTCTCGAAACAAATTTGGAATTATATTGGCTTGGAGTTGAATGTCTCTATTGATTTTGATTCGTGGACTGATCTAAGTAGGATTTCTTGCAGCAAGTTCAGATTTTTGGTCTTATGTTCCCTTTATTATTTGTGGTGGGAAAGGAATTCTCGGGTGCATGATGATACTGCTAGAACTTGTGCTGAGTTGTGGAAGCTGATTCTCAAGGACTTTAAGGCTCTTAACTACCAATCTTCTTAGTTGGCTGATAGTTTGGGGTGCTTTGTTTGGTTCTTTTGGTTGTTTGTCTTTTCCTTTTGCTCCCCTATTTCTTAGGGTAAAGGTCGATTCCCCACTCCTTGGAGGAGTGTTGATGCTCCCTTCTCCCTTCTTTCAGCTTGTTCCTATAGATGTGTTGGCTGCTTATGCCTTGAGTTTGTTGGATGTTGGAGTCTCTCTCTGGGTGGTTTGCCTATAGTGGATGAGCTTATCCCTCAGGAGTGGTAGAGATCTCTATAGGTAGGTTTGATGGAGAGGCTTCTTTGAAGGTGGCGTGGCTTTGTTATCTTGTTGGTGGTCTCTTCTATTATGTTCTACTTCTTCTATCCTTCTGCTATTGCGATAGTAGAGCTTTGGAGGTGCCGTTTGCTACTGTTTGTATGATGGTTCTTGAGAGTTGTGCTTCTGTTCCTATGGCTGGATGAACTTATCCTTCGGGAGTGGCAGAGTTCTCCATAGTGCTTTTCTTGTGTTCTTGTTGTTGTTGTTGCGAAGGAAGGCCCTTTCTATTATGATGTTCACGATCTTGAGTCATTTTTTGGTTGATTCTTTGCTGAAGATGGGGCTGCGTTGAAGTTTGTTCTCTGGATTTGGCGTTGCTGCTGCAGATGTTCTTTGATGCCTTCCTTGCTGTTGGCTTTTCTTGTTGGATGGCGAGGTCTCTTTGAAGGTGGTGTGGCTGTTGGTATCTTGTTGGTGGTCTCTGCTTTTATGCTCTGTTGTTTCTGTCCATCTGCTGTTGTGACATTAGAGCTATGGAGTTGCCGTTTGCTGCTATTTGGAAGCGGGTTCTTGAGATATGTGCTTTTGTGCCTACGGATGGGTGAACTTATCCTTCGGGAGTGGCAGAGTTCTCCATAGTGCATCTCTTGTTGTTGTTGTTGTGATGGAAGGCTCTTTCCGTTGTGATGTTCCTAATCTTGAGTTGTTTTCGGGTTGATCCTTTGTTGATGATGGGGCTGCGCTGATGAGTGTTTTTTTGGCTTTGGTGTTGTTGCTACGGTTGATCTTTGATGCCTTCCTTGCTGCTAGCTTTTCTTGTAGGGGTTTCTTGTCTTGTTTCTACTACAGGTGCTTTCTGGTGCTGATGAGATGCACCAGATCTGAGGATAGTTGCTGATGTTGATGCTGATGGGTGGGTCGTCAGGTCCCCCTTCTGTTCTGGTGTCGGTGGTTTTCGTGGTTGGGTATCTTGTGCTTCCTTTCCACCTTTTTTGGAGGTTTCATTGATGATGCTTGGCATGGGCTGTTTGAGTTTCTGATCTCTTGTTTTTCTGTCGGGGGTCTTAGTGTTTGTTAGTTGTATAGATAGTTTTTTTTCTAGTTGATTCTTGTTTGGGAATCAACATGTTTTGTACAGTTACTTTACAAAAATGAAAAACAAAGCAAATGGAGTTTCGGCCGACCAAAAAAAGAAAAACAAACCATCTACGACAACAAACATAACCTATTTATATTCACAAATTAATGTAAACACATTAATGTCCATGTTTGCAATGAAACAAAGCAAACTAAAAATTCAAATTCATAAAGCAAGGACTGCTGAATAGTAAATAAACATTAATCAAATCAATTCAATAATAAATAAATCCAACATAGAATGATATTAGCAAATACAACAAACATTACAGATTCATATGTCACAATTGAACCGACAATAATTATTCTCAACATTATAACAAAATAGAAAAATAAGAATAAGAAAAAGTTGCCATAGGTTGGTGAAGGGGCAGGGCCGCACTAAGAAAATAATGGGAATTAGGAGTGAAATTGGAGAGAAGGGGGAGAAGATAACAGTGAGAATAAAAAAAAAGAGGGAGGTAAAAAGTTGGACTAAATAGATTTAATTTGAGGGAGAGGGAAGAATGAGAAGAAGAGGATGGGTATGAGACATTGGTAACGGTGGAGAGAAATTAAGAGGGCAGAATCAGGAAGAACTGACATGGATATTGATATGTAGGTACTTAACTGTATTAGGGAGAAGAGAGTTGGAGAGAAATGGGGAGAAGGGAAAGAAATTGTTGGGAAGAAATATAGAGGGAGAGAGGAATAATCATTGATAGGACAAATTTGGTTGAAACTTGGGGAAACATATGGGCAGACACCACGTGTCTAGCCATGTCCACAATGTGTCTGCATCCGACACACGGCAGACATGGCCACGGCACCTCTCGGGAAGTGTCTATGCTTCCTAGCTTGATACTTGTGTTGGGTTTTAGGGGCGGAAGAGAAGGCAGCGGAAACAAAAAAATTTCTCCCCAAAACCCAGAACAAGGAACCACATCAACATCTATATAATAGGAAAGGATGGTTTGTGGAATCATACCTTGTCCCGAGGATGGTTTGCGGTCTTTAACTCTGGTCTTGGACGGTGTTTGTGCAGCTCCTGGTCGCACCGGGACTGACGACTCCTGGTCACACCGGAGTGTCAGGTTGACAATTGTCCTCCTGAGCGGCAGAAACCTCCCGCCTCTGAAGTAGTCCACACGCGACCACCTGGAACTCCACACTCCTTGTCCCACAAGGAGTTGGAAGGAGTCGCACCCTCCTGTTGACGTACTAGTCGCCAACACACTCTCCTGCCTCCAGTTGCAACTGCAGTTGTCTTTCCCTTGCTGCGCCTCCTTTTCGGGTAGCACATGCTCAATCTCTCTCTCGGTTACCAAAACCAGAGAGAACGACAACTTTCCAGAGCAACTGGTTGCACTGAGCTGTACTTTGAGAAGACCCCAATACCCCTATATATAGGAGGGTCATGGGACAGGGTTCTCCATCCCGGGAAATGTTGGACTAAAGCAGGAGTAGAAGGGTTCGAGAGTTTCCACAAAACAACCAACTCGCAACCTGAACTGATTGTTTCACAACTGAAACGGTCAGTTGGGGACCTGAACCGGTCGGTTCACAAGTGAACTGGTTGGTTGGGACACCTCAATCGGTCAGTTCACAAGTGAACTGGTCGGTTGGTGGTCCTGGTCGGTTCCCGATTGACTTTCCTCCTTTTGTTTCCAATTGGTATCAAATACAAATCCTTGTTCCAATCAAATTGGGCAAGTGAAACACACGGTAAATTCTCACCAATCCTACTTTCCCAACTTGCTCGGTTGTACCAATTGAATCGATCGTTTCTACACTGGAAGAAATCCGTTCAACCTGATCTTGAGCTGATCGATTCAACACTTGAGTCGATCGGTTCACTAAGCTCAGCCGATCGGTTCATCACATGAGCCGATCGGTTGGGAGTGCAGATTGCGCAGAATCAGTCAATTTTGAATTCAATCAATCCGATACTCCAATCAATGTGTCCAACACCTTGAACATTATGACATTGAGCTATCAATTGATTGAGTGTTTAATTGAACTACTAAACTCCTTTAGTAATCAATCTAAACATTGTTTGTGGACAAAACTCCTCTTCCAGGTTAAATCCTATGTGTGTGACCCTACAGGTCCATTTCACATTGGCAGTGAAAGTCCATAACACTTATGACTTCACAAGAAAAGAGCGGTGCCTAGTCACACATCAGTGCTACCCAAGTAAAAGTAGAAAGTTGGAGAACAACTTTCAATCCAACAATTCGTGAATGGTGTTACAGTGAATGTATAATACCTTTGTCACTGATATCCTGAATGAACTCGAGGCATGGAACAGTCATCCTGTCAACGTTCATTCACTTTCTTGACCTCAGAGTAGATTGAACGAGATATGTATGACATCAATATCACATATTGATTCACACATGCATGCACACGCCTATCTCAATCCTACTCATCAAGTGGCCTTGGACATCAAACTCCCTCAGGAGGGACAAATCCCATATCTATCACTCACCCCTCAAAAGCCCCATGTGTCAAAGCCACCCAATCATCACCTTTATAACAACCCATGTTTCAGGATTGCGTTTGATGATGTCATAGTGTGCCCAACGACATGTGTTGAGCGTAGTGATTTCAGGTCAAAGAATCACACTCACCACCATCACTGTGAGTACTGACTGTGACTACCATGTCATGGTTCCATGTGTCAAACTCACGGTGGGTCTGTCTGGTACACTTGTTCTCTAACAAGTACCTATTTGTTTGGTTTGATATCTCTATATCATGACTAATGAGATTTTGTCATCAACCAACACCACAATCTAGTCTTGTGTGTCATTGTTGTCTATCTACCTTCCACAATGACATCTGACTAGGGACATAACAAGAATGTACAAACTCTTAGCATCTGTATAATCTCATCGTTCAGGTCCTTAACATAAAGGCATACATCATTGAGTACTGTCATTCTCTAGACATTCAATATGTTTTATCACTATCTCATATGACTGAACTAGAAAGAATTGGAAGCTTGCCTTTGATGTTTATCAAATCAATCTCAATGTATCCCACCAATCATCCCATGATTGGTTCTCAGGGCATACATACCAACAGACTCCCACTTGCATTGTGAGCCAATCACCCTTGAATCATATTCATAGTGATCTTCAAACATGACCCACATGTTACTGTGCTCTTGTGCCAACATAGTGAGTTATGGCAACACCTTGCCAAAGTCTGTATGAATTGCATGTCTCACATCTTTTCGCTGTACGTCACACGTATGAGATGGAGTTACCATAATATGCGATCTAGTATTCCTTTGCTAACCTTTAGTCACATTGCATGATCAAGGATTCCATACTTGTCATCAATGAGTGGAATATCTATAAGTTCATATCATGAACTTCCAGATCCATATAGTATCCACATAGATACTCGGCATTTCCTTTTAAATGGTTTTATTGGAACATTTCCAATTATCAACAAACTTTCACTTTTAATTATCCTATATATATATTGTGATTAATTTTCTGTCCTTTTACAAGTTTGCATCAATGTAACTCTTTACATTGAACTCTTCCTTATCTCCACAGAACTAGTACTTCTCAAGTACTTATCAAGTTCTCATGGTATTCCAGTAACCCTTACTGGAAGTAGACAGACATCCACTCGTCATGTCCTATATACGAGTTATCAGGATGAGCACATCATATTGCTATGTCCTACATACAAGATGAGCACATCATATCGCTATGTCCTACATGCAAGATAATGGGATGATTACGTACGTGATAGATCCATATCTATTCTTAGTGTTCCCATTCTTCATAAGAATTCCACACTTGGCCTTGGGATACTAACTCCATGTAGCATGGACAAGTTTTCTCCCACTGAATCTGTATATATTGAACCCTTCAGTACAGATTGCCAATGTATGCTTTCTCTGTTTAGGGCACGGGGTTTTTGAGAACTATCTCTATAGATCTTTATTCCTATCACATAGGAAACATCTCTATGTTCCTTAAAGACAATTTCCACATTTGGATTTCCATTCTAGAACATTTCCGTTTCACATCAACATGTGGAATGTGAACACGCTCCCACTAAATCACAGATCCCTTCTTTATCTTTGACATATCAGTCAAACCCTTTGACTATATCATCAAAGTAAAGATCCAATTCTGAGTTGCATGTACTCCATCAATGATATTGATTAGTCCATTGTAACTTATAGACTTCATTTGCATTAGTGGATTCATAAACCTTATATGTTGTGTCACGTACACATCCTTGTTTTATTCCTCATAGGAATGTGGTTTTAGTATCCATATGCCAAATGTCTTAGTCATTAAGTTGCAATTAACAAGCATCATCCTTCTCAAAATGTTATCCATGTATCTTAACCTTTAAGATTCATTTGCACTTATGGATTTCATCCAATGAGTGCTACCATCAAGGTCATACCTTATGCTTCACATGGATGTCATTTAGGATGTAATGGTCTTAAACCATGACTCAAAATTTGGTTCCTCATATTCATCTAGAAAGTTGACTCATCACATGGACAACTCATCACATAGATGATTGAGGTGTATCTGTTAAGGATATAAGAACTCAGAACTCCTTGTGATTCTTAATGTCCTTTATTAGTGTGGGGTATTCTTTTATTAAGAAGAATTTAGTTATTCGATAATCATTCTCTAACTCTTTAGAGTATGATTCCTTCTTGATTTAGACATCACCATGCCTTAATCATGAGTTCACTATGATACACTATCATAATCACTCATAAGGATCTCAAACATTTGGTCCAAGTATTTCATTCATTGATCTCATCAAGAATTAACACTTTACCAAATTTGAACTTCATTTATGATATTCTTGAACACTTTAAGATATTCATATTGGTATTTCTCTAAACACCATTTGAAGTATTAGCATTTGTTCCAATAAGTATGTAAATACATCACATGTATTATACCTAATAGGATAATCATTCTCCCACTACCATTAGTGGAGATTGATTAATCATGTTCAAGATATTCATGTCTCTTACTGGTTCTCTAACCAAAAGAACCTGATTTATCCATCACATGGAAACTAGAAATATATTTCTCATGATTGATGCTAATTTGATTGTTTGAGTTATCAATAACTCTTAGGTATCATTTTATCTTATGCATACCATGTATCACAAGATAAACAAGGCATTGCCACAAAGATCATATCTGTAAGATTGAAACATCAACTTTATTAATTGCCATCATTGTCATACAATATGCAAAAGTAAAGTGTTTCTATCTATTGGAAATATATGAAATAGCAGTTCTCGACTCTATTTCGTGCCCTTTAGGATGAAATAAACTGAAAGATACTTCTATCTATGGCAGCAACACTTGCTCCAATGATGGGAACTTCTTTCTTGGTCCTTTCACAAAGGTCATCACTTCTTTGCGGATCTTGCATATCATATATGATAGATCCATATCTTGGTATCATATACCTCAGATAAAGAAGCGGTTCATTTCATGATACCTTAGGTGGAGATCTCCATCCCCTCCTTCATATTATTTTGTTCTTCCAGATATAGAGGGCAATTCCCTCATACACCCTTTCCCATGTGCCTTGAGGCTGAAGACGGCTTGGATTGCTGGCTAGCATCAGAACACTTCTTTGCTTTCCCCTTGTCCTTGCCCTTAAGAATTACCTTTTCTTTGATCAAATCACAGATTATGGTTTGTCTTTCTTCATCTTTGCCTCTACTATCCTCAACATGTCTAACAACTCTGTCAACACTTTGTCAAAGTTGTTCATGTTGTAGTTTATCATGAATTGTATGATTCTCGCAACATTTGCAGTATCATACTAATAGCCAACTCTTGGCTCAGAGGGAATCCTTCTTAGTCAGGTATTTCCACATACCCAATCACATTGAGTGTGTGAATACCTTACTGGATCTCCTTCTGTTATGATATACTAGGACACTGTCTTGGAGACATCATATGTCTCATGTTGTCTCTGCAACTCATAATTCAGAGAACACAACATCAAGAACTCCTCATCAATGGCATCCTCGGTATGATTCCATAAGCATACTTTCAACCATTGATGTGGGGGGATCGAGTTCATCTGGTTCTAGTATAACTACGACTTAGAGCTTTCGCTCTCTGATTGAGAACACTTCTCATCATCCTAACCAACGTGGAATTATTCCCATTTAATTTGTTGGTCTCAAAGACCGATCACAAATAAAGTGATGTGTTGATTAACCATTTATTTTAACAAAAGGAAATATATGCAATTTTTTAGTCCAAAACTCTTTTGACTTGTTTGATTGATTTGAAAGGTTAACGATATAATTAGGCCTTTAATTAATTATCGCTCCCACTATTTTACTTCAAATTGATAGCCCTCACCATCAATTCGGAAGATTGCAGCGTACAACCTTCTAGTGGGCAAGATCCATATTTCATCAAGTCATGAGTCTGCTTTGGCTGATCACCCACAATCTTGACTATTTAGGTAGGCCATCATGCCAATTGCATCATATGTAACTCTTGATGAATGAACATGCACAACACCTTGCCATGAACATTCATTGCCTCTGGTCTTAGACGCTCTAAGAATCACCAGTTAAGTCTAACCCAAAAGCCGACACGGTAAACATGCACCCTTCTTTGGCAGAACCTACATGTCTAACCTTCACACTTCCACAAGATAGACGGTGCACCACGCTTTGGCCTAACCTACGCTTGGTCGATCGATTTTTTCATGTGTGCCACTAATGGAATGCATATAAGACTTAATATTTTAATGAGGGATTTGGTTTTATATACATATACATATCCAGTCACCACAATACACAGTACGTATCATATACATGCTATATCACACAGAAAACATGCAAAACGATAAAAGCGATGATTATGGCCATCCTAATGTGATTCCTCGAGCCAAGAGGAATCACGGTCATCTAGGTCTACATCACATGCAACTTGTACAAGATGAACTCTGTGCTTTGCCTTCCGAGTAGATCAACTCATCACATGAATGACTTGCTCGTTCTAGCCCGGTCGTCTGGGTGCCACCAGTCGATCGGTTGGCTCCTCCAACTGATCGGTTCGCCTGGTCGTCGTGCATCGCATCATGGCCGCCACTCGCTTGTGTCGCTCCTCGAACCGGTCATCAAATGATTAGTTCATTCCTTGAACCGATCGTCTGGAATGTCAACCGATCGATTCACGTCTTGAACTAATCGTCTCAGTTGTCGTCAGGATGTCTGCCGGTCTTCGACATAACATGAAATAAAACTCTATCCTATTTTACATTGTATAAATGGAGAAACCTCGAGTTACATTGGAGGGGAGCAAAGGTAGGAAAGAAATCTCGAATTATTTCGAGTTACATCAAGAATAGGAGAAGGAAGATCAGTGTGCAGACCGAGATGCAAGCAACCACATACAACCACACACAGATAGGGTTTATTGGCCATAACCATGCTAGACATCCACCACAAAACTCGTTTAAGGGTGACGCGTATCGAGTGCATTAATAATACATATTGTACACGTAATTTGGGATTTGTGGATTTAGGATTTGACATGCATAAATCCAATTTTATTCACATCATATGTAATAAATAAAGGCGACAAACCAAAATCGATCACATCGATATTCCTAAAATATAGAGCAGTTGACGTGGATCTGATACCACTTTTCGGTCTAGGGGAGGCAGAGAAGGCAGCGGAAATAAAAAAATTTCTCCCCCAAACCCAGAACAAGGAAACACATCAACATCTATATAATAGGAAAGGATGGTTTGTGGAATCATACCTTGTCCCAAGGCTTGCTGGGCGACAATACCTCGCGCCTTGTGCGGTATTCAACTCCAATCTTAGACGGTGTCTGTGCAGCTCCTAGTCGCACCGGGACTGACGACTCCTGGTCACTCTGGACTTTCGGGTTGACAGTTGTCCTCCTCAGCGGCAGAAACCTCACGCCTCTGAAGTAGTCCACACGGACCACCTAGAACTCCACACTCCTTGTCCCACAAGGAGTTGGAAGGAGTCACACCCTCCTATTGATGTATTAGTCGCCAACACACTCTCATGCGTCCAGTTGCAACTGCAGTTGTCTTTCCCTTGCTGCGCCTCCCTTTTCGGGTAGCACTTGCTCGGGCTCTCTCCCGGTTACCAAAACCAGAGAGAACGACAACTTTCTAGAGCAACTGGTTGCACTGAGCTGTACTTATATATAGGAGGGTCATGGGACAGGGTTCTCCATCCCGAGCAATGCGGGACTAAAGCAGGAGTAGAAGGGTTCGAGATTTTCCACAAAACAACCAACTCGCAACCTGAACTGATCGTTTCATAACTGAAACGGTCGGTTGGGGACCTGAACCGGTCGGTTCACAAGTGAACTGGTCGGTTGGGACCCCTCAACCGGTCGGTTCACAAGTGAACCTGTCAGTTGGTGGTCGTGGTCGGTTCCCGATTGACTTTCCTTCTTTTGTTTCCAATTGGTATCGAATACCAATCCTTGTTCCAATCAAATTGGGCAAGTGAAACACAAGGAAAATTCTCACCAATCCTACTTTCCTAACTTGCTCGGTTGCACCAATTGAATCGATCGTTTCAACACTTGAAGCAATCGGTTAAAACTGATCTTGAGCCGATCGATTCAACACTTGAGCCGACCGGTTCACCAAGCTCACATGAGCTGATCGGTTGGGAGGGCAGATTGTGCAGAATCAATCAATTATAATTTCAATCAATATGATACTCCAATCAATGTGTCCAACACCTTGAACATTATGACATTGAGATATCAATTGATTGAGTGTTTAATTGAACTACTAAACTCCTTTAGTAATCAATCTCAACATTGTTTGTGGACAAAACTCCTCTTCCAGGTTAAATCCTATGCGTGTGACCCTGCAGGTCCATTTCACGTTGGCAGTGAAAGTCCATAACACTTATGACTTCACAAGCAAAGAGTGGTGCCTAGTCACACATCAGTGCTACCCAAGTGAAAGTAGAAAGTTGGAGAACAACTTTCAATCCTAAAATCCGTGAATGGTGTTACAGTGAATGTATAATTCTTTTGTCACTGATATCCCAAATGAACTCGAGGCATGGAACAGTCATCCTGTCAACGTTCATTCACTTTCTTGATCTCAGAGTAGATTGAATGAGATATGTATGACAGAAATATCACATATTGATTCACACATGCGTGCGCACACCTATCTCAATCCTACTCATCAAGTGGCCTTGGACATCAAACTCCCTTAGGAGGGACAAATCCCATATCTATCACTCACCCCTCAAAAGCCCCATGTGTTAAAGCCACCCAATCATTACCTTTATAACAACCCATGTTTCAGGACTGTGTTTGATGATGTCAAAGTGTGCCCAACGACATGTGTTGAGTGTAGTGATTTTAGGTCAAAGAATCACACTCACCACCATCACTCTGAGTACTGACTGTGACTACCATGTCATGGTTCCATGTGTCAAACTCGCGGTGGGTCTGTCCGGTACACTTGTTCTCTAACAATTACCAATGTGTTTGGTTTGATATCTCTATATCATGACTAATGAGATTCGGTCATCAACCAACACCACAATCAAGTCTTGTGTGTCACTGTTGTCTATCTACCATCCACAATGACATCCGACTAGGGACATAACAAGAATGTACAAACTCTTAGCATCCGTATGATCTCATCGTTCAGGTCCTTAACCTGAAGGCATACGCCATTGAGTACTGTCATTCTCTAGACATTCAATATGTTCTATCACTATCTCATATGACTGAACTAGAAAGAATTGGAAGCTTGCCTTTGATGTTTATCAAATCAATCTTAATATATCCCACCAATCATCCCATTATTACCTCTCAGGGCATACATACCAACAACTTGTTGTGGATACACAATACTTGTAAAAGTTGGCATTAGGAATACCATTGAATACTTATAGGTTTATCCCATATTAGAAGTGTCACACAAACCTTAGGCTCCATTGAATACCATCCCTCTATAAGGGCCCTCTATTTTTTTCTACAATTGTGAGAGCAACTGTTCTCTTTCTTCCCCTATATATCATTCCTACATCTGCAACAAGAGGAATGTTTGACAGTACTTCTATCAGCACATTCTTCTATTTAATAGGAGAAAGATTTTCCTTAATTATTGTAATGGATACACCATGCCTCTTAAATAGGCATTGGTAAGAAGAACAATTCCCTAATTACACAATGTATGACTAATATATATATTATGTAATGCTAATTATGTTACGCCTAATGGGCCCACTAATACTATATAGCATCCTTTTCACTTTAAGGTACCCCCTCATGCTAGACAATATACATTAATCATGATTGTCTTGTCCTGAATATGACCACTATTTTCCTATTTGGATTAGGCTGAAGATTAATATAGATAGTTTTCTTTGAGTCATATGGCTTGTTGAGGCTTGCATGAACTATTGTACATAGTTTATTTTGTGTGTTTATTTATAGTTTTTCTTTTCATGGCTCAAACCAATGCATTGTAAAAACTCACTTTTTGATATATACAAAAAAAGGAACACAGGATAAAAAAAAGGAGTGTACTCATTATGGAAGAAGAGGGCACTCCACAAGGAAACTATGTTATAATTTGCATCGTTCTCCTTCCACAACATACATGCAACTCTCATTTTTTTTAACATTGAGACTAAGTTATGGATTGTATTATAATTAAACTATATTCTCCCTACAATGGTAAACAAGTGGGATAGCTTTGGAAAGTGAGTAGTTGATGCTTTCTTCATTGGTAGAGGTTGGACTGACCTCCATGCCACTGTCTCTCATCAGCTTTCAAAAAGTACAATTTCTTACTGGTCTGGGCAAACTCTACCCATGATCTGAGAAACTCTTAAATCTTATTGAAACTAAGTTATGTAACAATTTTGAATACTTTGTATTCTTATCCTTTTTTTTCTTAATTGTTATAGGTAGTCATGATAGATAAAAGTTGGATCCATGAGGAACATACAACAAGCAGGACATATTTACTTGGGGTGGTTAAATTTATAGAGCATGCATTTTCAAAATCCAGCGAGATGCGATTATCGTATGTCATTGTAAGCAGTTCTTAAATGTGCATAGGTAGAATCGGCAAGTTGCAACTGAACACTTGTTATGGAATGGATTCTTGACCACCTACATAAATTGGATTTTTCATGGTGACGGTTCATTTGATAGCTCTGAGGATTCACAAACACAAAATGACACGTTCAAAGATGATATGAGAGACATGTTGCATGATGTGAATGGAGTATCACAGGATGGAGAGAATATGGAAGACGATACGATCGATTTGTATTTTTTGATGATGTAGAAGCTGAGCAATTTTACAAACTGTTAGAGATTGTTGCACATGAATTGTACCCTGGAAATACAAATTACTCTAAATTGTACACTGTTTTGAGGTTGTTTCACCTAAAATGTGTCAATAATTGGAGTAATAATTCATTTTCTGAGCTGCTTGAGCTTTTGAAGGAATTGCTTCTAGAGGGTGAGATGTTTCCCAACTCTTATTATGAATTCAGAAAAATAATCAGGGACCTTAGACTGGACTATGATAAAATCGATTCTGTCTAACGGAAGACACCAAGATGGTTAGACACTCGGTTTGTTAGCGAGAGGTCCCAGGATCGAGCCCAGGCCACGGGATAAATAGAATGGCCAATTGTTTTTTAAAAAAAAATCAATGCTTGCAAAAATAACTGCATTATGTATCGAAAGGATTTTTTAGAAATTAAAATTGATGAAGCTGGTGTAGAAAACATTCTTACAAATAAGAAATGTGTTCCTTGTAAAGTCCTTCACTACTTTCCCTTGACTCCTAGGTTGAAGAGATTGTTCATGCCTTCGAAACGGTCACCCCTAATGTGGTAGCACTATGAAAGTCGTACCAAGGATGGAATTCTTCGACATCCAACAGATTCTCGAGTATGGAAGACGTTTGATAATATGCATGCCGAGTTTGCTTCTGATTCTCATAATGTTCGCCTTGGATTAACTTCCGATGTATTAATCCCTTTGGCCTCATGAGTCTATCATATAGCATTTGGCCCATCATATTGATTTCATACAACTTGCCACCATGGTTGTGCATGAAGTCTCCCAGTTTTATCCTGTCCATGATTATTCTTGGTCCAACTCAACCAGGATTGGACATATATGTCTACCTACAACCGTTGATTGAGGAGTTAAATGAACTGTGGGAAGCTGGTGCTAATACTTATGATGTTGATCATAAAGAGGTATTCAAGTTGCATATTGCCTTACTATGGATGATAAGTGACTTTCCTTCATATGGTTATCTATCTGGTTGGCAAACTAGTTGGTAACTTGCATGTTCTTTCTACAACAAAGATGCGTGCTCATGGAGACTACCATATAGTAAGAAAGCATGTTTCATGGGTCATAGGAGTTCCTACCAATGGATCATAAATTTCATAAAGATGCTTCATCATTTGATGGAAAAGAAGAATTTAGAAGTGCTCCTAAGATGTTGTCAGGAAGCCATGTTCTAGATTAAACTAGAGATGTAGATAATTTACCGTATAACTGGAGAAAGTGTAGTATTTTTTTTGAGTTGCCATACTGGAAGCATAACCTTATACGTCATAATCTTGACGTGATGCACATAGAAAAGAATGTATGTGATAGTTTGATTCACGCACTGCTAGGAATGGAGAAGTCGAAGGACACTGAAAATTCTCGATATGACCTCAAAGATATGGGCATAAGGCATAGACTTCATATTATCAAGGATGGAAATAAAAATATCATCCCTCCTTCATGTTTTACTTTGAAGAAGGAGGAAAAAGAATTACTCTGTAAGTTGTTGAAGTCTGCTCGAGTTCCTGATGGGTATTCTACTAATATAGCTAGAAATGCATGTGTCAAAGAAAGAAAGTTGATGGCATTAAAGAGTCATGTTTATCATGTATTGATGCAACAATTTCTTCGATTAGATTTACAAGTAGCGTTGCCCAACAAAAATGTTAGATCTTTTGTAATTGAGTTGTCCAAGTTTTTTAAAGACTTATGCTCTAAAGTCATAAATCCAAATACTTTTGAGAAGTTAGAATCTAGAATAGCAGTGACTCTTTGTAACCTAGAGAAGATTCTCCCATCATCATTTTTTGATGTGATGGAGTATGTGGTCATTCATCTTCCACGAGAAGCGAAGGTAGCCAGACTAAAATTCTATCGTTGGATGTACCCCATGGAGAGGTAATCTTTCTAACAATTAAATTTGTTCAGACTTTGCATATGATCGTATGTGATGTTCTTATGGAGTCTTTTCTTATTCTTATTGTAGACACTTACAAACTTTAAAAAGATATGTGTGAAATAAATCTGCTCCAAAAGATTCTATAGCAGAAGGTTACTTGGCAGACAAATGCTTAACATTCTGTTTGAGATATCTCTTAGGAGTTGAAACAAGTTTCACTAAATTATCTAGAAATGATGTGAAATATGAAGATATGGATAATGATGAAGGGTGGTCTATATTCTTTCATAGAGGACATCATTTAGGAAAGAAGACTCCTATTACGCTTGATAGCACAATGCTCAAAGTTGCACATCAATATATTTTGGCCAACTGTGATGCAGTTGATCCATACGTGAAGTAAGATCGTTGTTTACTTTTCATTATGTAATTTCATATTTATGTCTAGGCGTGTCACACATGTTTTTTAGTAGGGAGCACATCTGATACTTGAAGAAAACCAATCTATGTGCATGATAATGGGAAATCAGTGATCTTCATATGAACAGTTTCAATGAATGGTTTAAGAAACATGTAAGTTTGAATAAGTTATTTCCATTAGCATAATAATAAAAATATATAAATAATAAAATTCATAATATTTTCATATTGAGGAGAAGGCAAAGTCGACAACTATGTAACCAAACCTTTTAGTGTTGGCTCAAGGACCGAAACAAATGATGATGCAATATGCGGGATATGTAAGACATGGTTATAGATTTCGTACCAAGGATAGAGAATGTGGCAGAAAAACACAAAATATTGGAATTATGGTGAATGCTCAGACATAATGTTTTGCCAGTTCCAAGGACAAAAATCCTATAACGGGTCATGTTACATACTACAGGGTGTTAAGGGACGTTTTCAAGATTAGTTATTATGAGAAACTTAAAGTTGTATTTTTCAAATGAGACTGGGTCAATGCAAAAAAGGCATCAAAAAAATCTAAAAATGACTTCACAATGGTCAATTTAAAACATATTGCTATAACTGATCATCCATTTGCATTGGCCTCCCAAGCACAACAAGTGTTTTATGTAAAAGACATAAGTCAAAAAATTTGGAGCTTTGTTGTGCACACTACACCTCGTGATACTTATGACATGGAGGACAAGCTTCATGATAATTTCATGGATGGAAATCTCCAAGTGATTTGTAAGATATCTTAAATGACATGTGTGATGACTTTAACTTAGTCAGAGAAGACATGGAGGGTGCGACCTTTTATGAAGGGGGTCATGATCCCCATCATTGATGTTATGTAACTCTTTTTGTTTTATTAGTTGGGTCAAATAGTGGAAACACTTATGTTATTCTTTTACCTGGTTATACATTTGTTGCACAATTTTTTCCTTTTGGGTTAATCTGCTTAATGAGTTGGCGTGTTGGATGTTAGCTTCATCAGCAACATATAAATATTATTGAAATTTTAAATTTTATTTGAGGAACACAATTATAGAATGTATGCCATGATTTCAGTTTGTAATTCAATATTTTCGATATCAATTGTCTTTTTAGGAGAATGAAAAGACACAGTCAGCTATTGTCTCCACTTACTGACGATGCCTACAATGAAGGATTAACTCATCGGAGTATGATAGGTAAAATAAAAAATTACATCATTTAATATCTTTCTTAGAACCACTCATATCATCATTTTAGTTGTAGGTATATCCAAAAGACCAAAAGGAGGATATCTTGGTTCGATAAATGCTGATTGGGGGTGTTCAAGTGCAAAAGAAGGACTTAGAAACAGCAAAACCGCGGCAGGATCAACTGCAAACAACAACAAAAGTTCTTCTTTGATCCTTGTAAAAGAAAAAAATCCCTCCTTGTTAAATGATGGAGTTGGTACCGTTGGTAAAAGTCATGTGGTGGCAAACCCAAATAATGCTAGAGAAGGAAGTCATTCTAAAAGACACTTAGAAAAAAGAAGTCATCCAGGAGTACTTGTAGGAGAAAGTATGCAATGTTTGGTAAATGATGTCAGTAACAATCAAGAGGTTGAAATTGATAATTTAGATAATGATCAACATTCTGTTGTTGATTCTCCTACTCGTGATCTTGGGTAGAATGAATGTAAGAAAATTTAGATACAAATATGCTTTACATTTTTCACAAACTATTACTTATTTATATGTGTATAATATGTATATCCTTATAAATGCTTGTATTATATTCATGATTTTGTAGGGGGAGCTACAAATAATAAAATAAGGGGCTATTCTAAGTGTATCCGATTATGGGGTAAGATAGGGGATAAAAAGCTGCCAATAACTTTGGATGAGAATGGAGATCCAATAGGACCACATCAGAATGACCTATCTTCCTTTTTGGGAACTATTGCTAGAAATTCTAATCTTGCACCACTAAACTATCTTGATTGGCGACAAGTACCTGTAGAAAACAAAACCGCTATATGGAATTATGTGGAGGTAATTCTAGTCTTAGAAATATAATATAATGTTGTGAATTTTTTATTTAAAAAGTATTCTTTTGTTAAAGACCAAGTTTGTTATCGACATAAAGGGGAAGAATTCAGTTTTGCAAACAGTGAGGGATTGTTGGAGAAACTTCAAAGCGAATATAAAAAAAACCACTATATGTGACACAAAGAAAATTCTGACCGACTAAATGATTGCCCCTCCCGTGTTGATCTTGATCAATGGAAATTTCTTATGAATTAATGGGATTGTGACGATGGAAAGGTAAACAATTTCTTCTTTAACTCTGTAGAATGTAATAGTGTATATTTCATATAATTATATTATAATTCATTATATGTAGTTAAGGAGTGCTAAAAACATTATGAGCAGAAAGTTTGTAATGACGACACATACATCAGGATCAAAGTTGTATGCTTGTGTGAAGGCTACAATGAGTTATCTTGTGGTTGAAATGTGCATTACACTTTCATACTACTAAGCTCATATATGCTACTATTGATAAAAATAGTTACAAGAAAAGAAAAACAGTGGCAATGTTAGCAGATTAGATTTGTTTCAGGCCACCCATTTGAAGAAGGATGGTACTATTGTCGATGCAAAATCTGTAGAATTGATTGTACGTAAGCAATCATTTAACAATTTTTTTTTGGTCGGCCAAAACTCTTGTTGCTTTTTTTCATTTTTGCTTTAAGTGTCTGAACAAAAAACTTGTTGATTCCAAAAGTGGAACCAACTCAAAAAAGAGCAAACTAACTATCTTTACATCAAAAGAAGTCAACCAAAAAGCTCACAACAGGAGAGGAGATAAGATGGAGGAGCCATAACAGAAGAAAGGTAGAGCCTTCATGAAACCACAGCAGTTGACATCAACTGGGGATAGACATCACTTCCAGTGAAAACCAACCAACCACAGAAGGAAGGATAACCAAGGCGCATCCAACAAGAGCAGAGTAGAAGAGAAGAATCATCACTCCAGCTAGAGCATGAAGGATAGAAAAGTTGCTTGAAAGAGTTCTGCCACTCCCGCAGGATAAAACTCATCCATTCAAGCCAAACCGAAAGAACCAAAGCTGCAACCAGCATGAAGGATAGAAAAGTTGCTTGATCGATCACAAGGGATCAATCAGGAAGGATCACCAACCGAACAATAAATCATCATAAGAAGATCACAACCATAACTGATCACCAGAGAGAGGGGAGCAACCAGCATCATCTCAACCTTCATTTCTGAATCCAGCAGCAGCAACAGATAGCCTTAACGCAGGCAAACCAGCAAGAACACCAGCAGAAACAAAACTAATCAGCACACCAGCCCATCCATGATAGAGCATCAAAACAACTAAATGAGAACCAGCAGCAGAAGCTTCCAAGAAACCCAGCAGCAGGTCATCCACAGAAAAAAGATAAGGAATACCAGCAGCAGCATCAACAGAAAACAGGAACCGGAAGCCTAAATGCAAGCAACTAGCAGCACCTTCAGTAGAAAGAACCAACAGCTGCAACAACAGATAAAGATCGAGCACAAGGTATCATCCAGGTAGGGATCAACAACCGAACAACAAAACAACAAATTTATTTTTCATTTAATGAATATATTCTAATTAATATTGTAATGTATCACAACCTCCTCTTCATCAAACTTCTGTAATGGAGACCCTTCTGCTTTCCTACAGTGGCCTTCTGGGCATATTCCTTGTGGATTCGCACAAAGTGGATGCTACCATCAACTTAATGGCGCTTGAGATCCACAACATACAAAAGTACAAAACATATACATTGTTAGAAGAAATGCCAATATATTCTGATCCATGGGATTCACCAACCAAAACTAATCGTACATGAACCTCTACATGAGTTGCCAACAGGAAATGCTGCAACTCGAGCTCTGGGAGTTGATGAGGACATGGCACATACCTCTATCATGTTTGGGATTGGACGATTCACCACTAAAGATGAGATTCATAGGGTTGTTGAACTCACTATGAATTCGGTGGAGGAACTAAGGGAGATGAGCCCTCTTTATATTGTGCTTTGTAGTCTGTAGTGAATAGATGTAGTCAGAAGAAGATATTGAATACATGTGTCTTTTTTCCATGCATATTGTAAAACAGGGGCCAGGTTAATGTCCTCCCCATGTGTACTCATTGTTCAAATATAAATAAAAGTATCATTGCTGACATTGTAAGAACAACCCCATCTTGATTAACATTCATTTGTTTTCTTATTGAAAACCACTCTATATTGGCAAGCGACTGACTGGATACATAATGTCTCTTACTACATATGTATGTATAGTACTTGGTGTCTTTCACTACACACTAGCTATAATTACATGTGTAGCAAGTGCTAATTTTTTCTATACATGAAATACAAATACCAATTGTAATAAATGCCATCTCTCCCTACATATCATAGGTACAAATTGAATTGTAGTCATACATTTGGCTACAATTGAAACTACATGTTTATGTGTAAGGACATTTTTACCTACAATTAGAGTTACATATGAATTTGTAGGCAGATGAATAACTAACTACATCTTTCAAAAATGTATCCTAAACAATTAGCTACAAGGGTATATTATAAATGTAAGGATAAATGTAGCCAAAGCTTTTAGCTACATATTTTGGGGTTTTCGCAACAATTTTTTTTTGTAGTTAAAGACCATATTTTTTGTAGTGAGTATATTGTTTGTCTATAGGTGAATGTAGAGTATAAAAAAAAATACAATTTTTGTTGTCATTTCCTATCATTGAGTGTAAAAGAAACTATGCCAAAATGGATTTTATGGTAGATCTTCCAAATATATACAATATTTGAGTATTTCATCACTATTTGACTAATTTGACTCACTTTTTTTCATTTAAAAATACCTACTCATTGAATAAGTCATCACAAATATACATGAATGATCTTGTTATAATGAATGGTATACTGTCAACTACTGTATCAATAAGGAGTACAATTTATGAGCATGTTTTTAGATCATTGTCATTAAGCATTTGGTGCAAGTGAGATTTATCACAACTTTTTACCATCAGACAAATTGGTACGCGAGAAAGAAAGACACAAACATTAGAAGACCTTTTGGGATATTATTTGCATTACTTCCTTTGTAGTTAGATATCCACTTCAATTTTGAGATAGTTTTACTACAACTAAGTGTACTAAAGAAGTATATATATGGCGCCATAAATACATGGGCATCATATATGTGAATATTAAGGGTTTGGTCTTGAGTTTGTGCAACATACGACTAAGAATGTGTATATATTATGCAATAGTTGAATGTAGCACATGATAGAAATAAGTCATATTTTGAGAACCATAGAATCATACTCGAATTCTAGGTTTGGTATAATGTTTTCTTTATTGTACATCTTAGTCTTTATTGTACATCATAGAAGGGTGTATTGGTGAAATAAGGGTAAGCTTTCTCCCAGGTATATTTAGCCTTATCCTATCATATAGTGAGTTGGAAAAGTTACCTACAAATACAATTTGCCACCATAAATGAGTAGTTTGCAAGAGGTATTCTATGTCTCTTTTGTTAGGACGTGTCATCCTGATGCATAATATATGTTATACCAGGAGAAGTCTAGTTGGACATTGATTTTTGTATGAAGATGGCCAATTTTGATCCTACATAGGTGATGTATTTCTTGAGAGTGATCATGTTATGATTGTAACGAGGATATATTTTGTATAATTTACATATTAATAAAAGGAAATTATACTTATTATGTTTGTTTTATTATTGTATTAATGAATAAATGTAGTATGTCCTTAATGCAATAATTTCCTCCGAATATTTTGACTACATGACATATGGTTTGGGATGAGGACTTGAACATGAGATCAAATGCATATTGAAGAGTATTAATTCTTAATAAGGTCCCTATTCAATTACTATTGCAGACATCATATGTCAACAATAAGAAATTAGACTAGTGTGAAAGTGGAATGATGGCTATGTCTTTCTACTCATGATATCGAATATTAATTCAGATACATTGGTACCCTTATGAGAACACATTTTACTATAGGATTCCATAGTAGAATAAAACATTTAAGACATGTCATGGAAGTTGGAGTTGTATCTCAATGTGAAACTGGTGAAATCAATCATTAAACCCAAAGTGACTATAATGATCACATGTTGGTTTGTGTACTATAACCCTAAACAAAATGACTCTAAATAAGGGTTGCTATACATGTAGGGGTTATTTTTCCTATGACACTTTTGGATCATTTTGAGTGATGTTGATGTTATTTGCCCCTCAATTAGAGTGATATATTAGACACTTGATAAGTTCTACTACAAATGGCATGTCTATGATCATGTGAGCCAATATATGATATTGAGCTCACACAATGTCAATATTCTGCCATCACTCAGGAAAAAAAGTTTCAATGTTAAGAGGATGAAAACTACATTGCTTGATTTCAATTTGGATATTTCTAGAAAAGTAATATTATGGTCACCATAACATTATTCACTTATATGCTAAAGTTTTTCTCAACTTATTATGTTTACTTTGGAAGCAATGGTGTGTTGCTAGATACTTCTCTTTCCTTGTGAGGTATGGACATCACTGTCAGTGTAATTATGAACCTACGAGGTTACACATGTAATGATTCACAAGGGAATTGAATCTCACAATATAAAACATCATTATAATGGCTTGGAATCATGTATACATTGATTACTTCCTCAATAAGATCAATGGATTAATTTATGGTCAAACAATTTATTGATGACCTTTCTATGAAAGTGGCCAATTGGTTGATTGTATATCCTTGTCCATAAATTGGATAGAAGTCAGAAATGAACAAGGAACTAAGTGATCTAAGATAGGATTTGTCAATTGGATCAAGATCAGAAGTTGTATGATCTGTCCAAGTGAATGGTTTGGAGTCCTAATAGACCAATACAGTTGTTGTTTTATTTATCCTAGTTTGATTCTACTTTGATTTGAAATTATAAATCAGATAGGATTTTTCAAAAATCCAAGCCCAGTCCAACATAAAGGGGTGGATTTCCATGGGGAGGGAGATATATTTTCACACATTGAGACAAAGGTTGTCTTAGAGTTCTTCCTATTAGATGTATAAAAGCCTATCCCAGAGACCACAACTCACAATGGGAGGAGAAGGTGAGAAATCAATGGTATAATGTCAACAGATCAAAGTTCTACTTCTTCTTGGTGACCACAGTGGTGCATTGAGAGCAGACACATTAACATGGATGAATAAGAGTGTAAGGCCTTTGGACTATGCTTGAAGACAATCTATTTCTCCAAGGAGAAGATAAGGTGTTACAAGGTGACTACTATAACAATGACTTCACATATGAATCCAAAAGTGTAATTTGTACACCAACATATGATATGTCTATTCATTGAACAATGAGTGTGTACTAACATATATTAGGCATCCTATCTATCCATTTAAAATGTTGATGTTTTAGTTCTGGGACAAATCCATTGACTATAGTTTTGTTGGAAGAAAATATTATATTTTTGATGTTCCCCCTTTCCGTAAAACCCTACAAGATGTGCACAAAAACTAAAAAGGAAAGTTATACAAATAGATAAGGTTTTATAATCATCATAAAGGTGTTGAAGACACCACATGGAAGTTTGAAGAGAAGATACATCAAATGTACCTATCATTATTTTAGAATTTTGAAGGAAAAGTCCTTTTAGGAGGAGATAGTTATAAGGCCCCAAAAGGTTTCCTTAATCTTACCTTGTTTTCGTTATTTGTGTGATATATTGAATTTATGGTGAATCAAATTGGAGTTAGATATGTGTGTATGTATTCCCATAGAGAAAATCATATGATGATTTTCATGGATAATTAATGATAGAGGTAATTCCTTCTATTATATTTGTTTCAATCATGAGATGATGACACAAATATAATAGATACCTAATGAATGATGTTACTCGATGACATATGTCTTCAGGTTGAGGACATGAAAAATGAGATTATATGTATGATAAGTGTACATATGTTCTTGTTTTGTCCCTAGTCATATGTTATAGTGGAAGCCATATATTATTGTGGAAGCACAATAGAGGACAATAGTACATAGGACTTGAGTTTATGTTGACTGATTACAATGTCTCATTAGTCATGATATATGATATCAAATAAAGCACACATGTACATGTTAGAAAAAAATTTATCAGACATACCCACCTTGAGAGTGATACATGGAATCATGGAATGGTAGTCTTAATAAGCTCTCATAGTAATAGTGGTGATTGTGGTTCTTAGGCCTAAGAACACTACATCCATAACATAATATTTTTCATACTTTGACATAATCCATTGTCACCTTGAATAAGGGTTGAAATAAGTGTGATGCTCAGGTGCATTGTGACACATGGGGATTTAGTGTGACTAATATAAATGGGATTTTTCCCTCCTACATGAGATTGATAGGTATGACACAGATAATCAAGACCGAGAAATGTATGGCCATACTCACATGATTCAATATATGATATGTGAACTCACATGCATCTCATACAATGTGGTCTAGTTCAACGAACAATGATTGAATGTTAAAGAGGATCACAATTTCATGCCTTGAGTTTAATATGGATATGAAAGACAAATGAACTATTCAATCATGGTAACACTAATCACAGATTGTAGGTTGAATTTGTTCTCCAACATTCTGAATTACATGGGTAGAAATGATGTATTTCTAGATACCATTCATTACTTATGATGTCATAAGTTTGTTATGGACATTCTTTGCCAACGTAATTTGGGACCTATAGGGTCACACACATAGGATTCACTTGGAATAGGAGTTTATTCATGAATGATGTTTAATTTTATTACTAAAGTGTTTAGTTATTAAATTTAAACAACACGGGTTCAAAATTGACAGACTAGACTTTGAACTAACTGATTTAAGTGTTGAACTGACCATTTGTAGTGTCAGGTTAGTTGGAAACATCATTGGTTGAACAATGCCTGAACCAGGACATGAACTGATCACTGATCAGTTCATGGTCCCAAACAACCAGTTCATGGTCAATTCAATTGGATCAAGTATTGATTTTGACATCATGTTTTGTATTAATAGAATTTTGAATGCCAATGTAATTCAAAAAAGGACAGAAGCAATCGATTCAAGACATGAGCTGATTGTCTCAACTTTGAATTGACCGATTAGATAGTGAACCAACCAGTTCATCGTTCGTATCCAAAAAATTTGTGAATTCTATATCTTCGAATCCCAAACTGACTTGAAACCCTGACCCTAGCCCTCCTATAAATAGAGCAGTACCGGGGACTTTCCAAACACAACAATAAGCTCTAACAATTCTATTGCTATCAAGTTGAGCTAACCAATAGAGAGATTGAGCAAGTCCAACCTATAAAAGGGAGAGATCACAAGGGAGGTACAATTGGGGAAAAGCAAATCAATTATAGCAAATTGACATTCGAAGGGACAATGCATTCTTGTTGGCTCTAGTGCCACACATTGGAGTTCCTAGTGGTCTATGTGGACTGCTATAGAGGTAAGGAGGCTATTACATGCTGTTAAGAGGTTAGTGGTGTTGCAACAGGAGGTCATTGTTGAGGACTGTTTGAGTGCTTCTTAAAAAAGAAGCACGTTGCTTCTTGGAGAAAAATCATGCTACAACTTAAGGAGTAGTGACTGGACTTACTCCAGGACTAGGTATAACTCTTATTACCATATTCTGTAGGAACATTTTTGATGTAATCTTACTGATTAGGGAATCATGCATTAAATTCTATTGCCTTATATGTTGTCCCCATTTTGCAACAATGGTATCAAAGCCATGTCAATTTATGGTGTATCATGAATTTGATTTGATACGATCAAATGTATTTTATTGCATATGATGTGGATATTAAACTGGTTAATGTGCATATCCGATTAGATACGTCATGGAATTTTGAGAATATAAATATATATATACATGATACAATGTATATGCAATCACTATGTGTTGACCTAAAAGTGTTTTGATGGTGTATATTAGAGCATGGTTGTGGGCAAAACCCATGTGGATTGTGTGCATGGTTGTTTGATTTATTTCCTGATGTTACTCAATTTCCATACTGAGCCTCTCCCCTCCTTTCAAAATGTAAATTAATTCCTTTCTTCCTTTTTCCCCTTGAATGTAACTCGAGGTTTTCCCTTCTACAACATAATATGGAATAGGATAGTTTTATTTTTATTCTGACATGAGAATACATTCTTCACTAGACGAACCATCCAGATCGTGAGACTAATCGATCAGCTAGAGGACCAAGGAGGCCATATGACAGAAGGAACTAATTGATCGATGGCCCAACTGATTGTCTAGAGAGTGCAGACATCGGTTGAACTTGAGAAATAGACAACCATTTTAAGAGATCAATCGACCAAATAGGAGATGGGTCGATCGGTTCAAGAGTTGAACTAATAAACCTGGACTGGTTCCAAAACAAATTTCTACAAGAACATGTTGTATATATGACGTTAACCTTAGGTGGTAGCAATTCCTTGTGGCTCCAAGGAATTGCATTAGATTGGCATAAACCATCGCTCAAATATTTCTGATTGCATGTTGTTCATTTGTGGTTGTAGTGTGTATATGATGCATAAGTATGCAATGATCAGATATGTATGTTTACTTATATATAAAATCCCTCGATAAATATTAAGTCTAATATGCTTTCCATAAGTATCAGACATGAAAAGCTTGATCTACCAAGTGTTGTTTATGCCAAAGTGTGGTGCATCGTCTATCTCATGGAAGTGTGATGGTAGATATGTAGACCAGCCAAAGCAGGGTAAATACTCTATTATGTTGGCTTTGGGTGAAGCTTAACTAGCCAATCTTAATGAGATTAATTACCTAGAAGCATGGAGATTGATTGTGACAAGGAGTTATGCACACCATCTATCTAAGAGTTGCATGAGATGCAATTGACAAATGTTGTCTTCATAAATAGTCAAGACGGTCAGTGAAGGTTGACTCATGATTTGATGAAATATGTATCTTGGCTCATTTGAAAATTGAACATTGTAGTCTTCCGAATTGGTAGTGAGGGATATTAATTTGAAAAAATAGTGGTAATGATAATTAATTAAAGGACCAATTCATATCAATACTTCTATAAAATCAAATCAAAATGTTTTAACAAAGTTGCAAAATTTTCTTATGTGGAATCTAATGGCAAACATAAACATATTATCATATCATTCCTTGAGTAGGAAAGAACTAAACATGATTAATTTCAACATCTTGTTTAGGGAGAAATGTTGTAAGTGATGAGCATAAGATCTATGCCCTTGCAAGACTAGTGCTGGAGGAACCCACTCCAAATGCACCTAAGGCTACAAGGATGCTTATTGGAAGCATGCCAATGATGCCTTAGACATTTAGTACCTTATGATATGATATATGAACTATGAGTTGCATGATCTTCATGAAAACATGGATATTCTTGAGATGGTATCACATCTTAAGAATCATGTAAAGTAAGCAAGGTAAAATGTCCCCAAAGCATTGTTTTACTACAAACTAACTAAGGGAGATCCAATACAGCCCCATGTGCTCAATATGATTGAGCATGGGGAAAGATTGGGATTTCTTTAAGGTCAAGAGTTTGTCATGGATATGGTTCTACATTCATTGCTCGATTCATATAGCTACTTTATTAGATATTACTACTTGTGTAACTAGGGAAACTTGTCATTTGAATTGCTTGTCATGTTGATGAATGTTGAAGTACAATGGAATATGGACAAACCCATGATTGTGATGAGCAGATGTGAGTCCAAGGGCACATGCAAAGCCAAGAAAAGTTATGAGGCTATGCTAAATTCCACATCTTTTCAACTCAAAATATGGTGAGGGGTAAGTGCAAAAAAATATGTCCTTTTCACTTAAATGATTAATGGAATACTATAAAAGTAATTGTTCTCTTTATATAGAGTTTGCGAGAAGAAGAAGGAGATTAGATATCCAATTTTTGATCCAAGAAGAAGTGAGCTAGAACTGTATGGAGCAAGGGTCACAGCCACTACAGTTGGAATTTTTCATTCATGGGCATGTAATAGAATTAGTGAATTGATATAATTTATCAGCCATTTATGAAACATCACAAATATTGTATCAACAATAATATTATGAATATATTGATATTTAATTTCAAAAGATAACATAGTATATGGAAATTCCCTATATCTCATTATTTGTACTTGATAGTTGAAGAGACTATGTGTATCATACATACTGAATGACTCACTCAAACAATGAATAAATATATCATTGTCATCTAAAGCACATAAATGAGAATTGCATTTCTAGAATCTATAACAATGGTTATATAGACTCTTTTGGTTATTGAACCAATATAGATATGCAAGTATTATTTATTTTTCAATATGACAAAAGCATCGTCACTAGATGTAGTTCAAGAGTGACTATTCTATTAGGGCTCATAAATGTTGATGTGTATAGACCTTTTAGAATAAATTCTAGAGGTTGTTAATAGTACCTCATTATATTTATTGATGATTTTAGTTGATATGGTAGATTGTATTTAATGAAATACAAATCTAAATATCTTGCAATGTTCAAGGAGATCATGAATTATGTATGTAACTAACTTGGTAGAGGTATTAAGACACTTTGATATGATTGTTGTTGAAATATTTTTCAAACTGAGAGTTTGAGGACTTTCTGGAGAGACTATGATAATGTATCACAATGAACTCCACCTAAAACATAATAATGTATCAGAAAGAAGGAATCACACCCAGTTAAGTCATGGTATTATTATCTATAAATCTAAATAATATTATAATTTCCTTTTGGGCATGTGCTTTACTCTAAAATAATGTACCATGTTAAATTGGTTAAAAATACAACATATGAGATATGACATGGGAGGTGCCTGACATGCATAACATAAGGATTATGATTGAAATATTGTATCAGAAAATTAGTTTCATAAAAGGCTTTATCCACAAATCAAATAGATGTTTTTTTAATATTACTTTTGTATTTTGATCCAACAAGTAAAGTGTTTGTTGCTAGGATGGCTGATTTCCCTAAGAGGAATTTAATTCCAATCAATGGGTAAAAAGTAGAACACGAAATGTTCGAGACAAACAAAAAATCATTAAACCTAAAGTGGTACAATGGGAACAATAAGAACACAATTTGTTGTGGAATATTCAGTTCCTTATGTAACACACAAAACTCGTAGTTCTAGTGTAACACACATTGAGTTTGAAAGATTATGATGTCTTATAACTCAAGAAGGTGGTGAGTTGATCATAGAATATGATCCAACAACCTACCTAGAAGCTTTATGGGACCAGAGTCTAAGAAATTTCTTTAGGCCATGAGATCCAAGATGGACTCGATGTACACCAAAAAGGTATCACCTTGGTGGATCCACCTAAATGGATAAAACCCACAAGGTGCACTAGGGTTTTCAAGAAGAATATTGACAAGTATGGTAGTGTACAAATCTATAAGACCAGATTGGTAACAATGAGTTTCAAACAAGTTAAAGGTGTAGAACATGATGAAATATTTACACCAGTTGCATGGTTAAATCCGAAAATATTGTTCTTGACGTTGTTGCTTGTTGTAACTATACAATTTGGCATATGGATATTAAAACTGCATCCTTAGTTGGAATTTTATGAGGATGTGTGGGTGACAAAGGCTAAGGGTTTTATAAATCCATATAATAAAAATAATGTATATAACATACTAAGGTCAATATGTGGATTTAAACAAAAAACTTAGAGTTGGAATCTTCAATTTGACAAGTCAGTCAAAGAGTTTGACTTCAGTCGAAATGAAGATAGAATATGTGTTTACAAAAGATTTTGTGGTAGCATATTTACAGTCCACATAATTATGGGGAATAACATTCATATACTACATATATTACAACCCATGATACTACCTTCTTTATGGAGGGTTTAAGCAAAGCATCCTATGTGATAAGAATTGAAATTGATAGAGATAGATCTAGAAATATTCTTGACCTAATAAAGAACACATACATTGGAAAGATATTGAAGGGGTTCAACATGCAAGACATAATGAAGGAAAACCTTTCCATGTTCCATATGATTAGCCTCTAAGGAGCCTAGTGTCCCAGTTCTTGTGAAGAATGGAAAAACATTAGTGAGATGTCATATGCATTCTATATTGGATCTATCATGTATGCAATGTTATGTATCCATTTGCTTATCTTGTATGTATTGGTCATGATGAGTGGATATGGACTCGTCTAAGTTATCTTATATGTATTGGACATGACAAGTGGATATTAGTCAGATCCTAGTGAATGTCATCAGAATACCATAAAGAACATCCTTAAGTACTTGACAAGCACTAAAAGGATTGGTTATTTAGTTATCGTAATAAGAAAGAGTTGGATGTAAATGGTTACACTAATGCAAGCTTCGAAATTGACAAAGAAAATTATTGATCACAGTCTAGATTTGTGTTTGAACTGAAAATGAGAATGGTAAGCTGGAAAAGTTTCGAACAAGAGACAGTTGCTAATTCTACATTAGAAGTCGAGTATCTTAGTGTTATGAGAACAATACATGATATTGTATGGATCAAGAAGTTCATGTAGATGAACTTGTGGGAGAGTCCAACCATTGATGTCACAGTATAAATGTTATGACAATAATGGGCCCACTGGTTAGGCAAGAAATCTCAGATAGCATACTAAAAAAATATTGTCTCATATGAGAAGTCTTACAATTAAGAGATTTGAAACTTGCAATATAACACTAATCCACTATAGAAGTTCTTACACAATAAAAACAATATGGCCATGTTAAGATCACTTGGAATAAGATTTGTGGGTGATTGAATCTATGTGCAAGCAAGAGTCTATTGGTATGTATGCCCATAGATCCAATCATACGATGATTGTGATGAGCAATTAGATACCTGATTTGAAAATGATAAAGGTAGTTCCATATATTATGTTTATTTCAATCGTAAGATGATAATACAAATATAATCAATGTCTAAAGAATGAAGTTACTGGATGACGTATATCTTCAGGTTGAGGACTTGAACAATGAGATCATATGTATGATAAGTGTAAATACATTCTTGTTATTTTTCTATTCATATATTATTGTGGAAGCAAAATAGATGACGAAAATACATAAGACTAGAGTGTGTGTTGACTAATGATAAAGTATCATTAGTCATGATATACGATATTAATTCAAGCACATAGGAACATGTTAGGGAACACTGTATCAGATAGACCCACCTTGAGAGTCATACACAGATACTGTGCAATGATAGTCGTGATTAGCTCCCATAGTTATAGTGTTGATTGTAGTTCTTAGACCTGAAATAGCTACACTCATCACATGTTGTTCATTGCACTTTGACTTCATCCAAAGTAACCTTGAACAAGGGTTTCCATAAAGGTGATGCTCTGGTGCATTGTGACACATGGGGATTGAGTGTGAGTGATGTAGATGGGATTTGTCCCTCCTATAGTAGATTTATATCTAGATGACTTGATAAGTGAGAATGAGAAATCTATGGCCATACTCCTGTGATTCAGTATATGATATGCGAACTCACATGCATCTTAGAAAATCTTCTCTAGTTCAAGGAACATGGACGGGTCATTAAAGAGGATTATGATTCCATTCCTTGAGTTTTGTCCAGATATTAGAGACAAAGGAACTATACGATCACGAAAAAGATAATCACAAATTGTATGTTGAAGTTGTTCTCCAACTTTTTGAATTACTTGGGTAGCAATGATGCGTTGATAGATACCACTTAATGTCATATGATGGTTATGGGCAGACATTCACTACAAATTTAGTTTGGGATCTATAAGGTCACACACATATGATGTATTGGAATATGAGTTTATTCATTAATAGTTTTTAATTTAATTACTAAAGTGTTTAGGTATTCAATTTAAACAACATTGGTTCAAAATATATTGACTAAACTCTAAACCGACTGGTTCAATAGTTGAACTAATTTGTTGGAGTGTGATAACATCCAAATTTGTGGGTATTTGTGTGCCTATTTTATCTCCATAATGTCATCTCTTATGAAATTTTTGTACTAATTTCTAATTATTTTTGGCAAGACTTGATATGAATAGCTAAACTCACCATTCCCATACTTTACATAGGGCACACATCTCATTGGTCTCTACAATCTGAAGATAGCTTAGCACTCAAAGGAGATAACATCAAGACAACTCTTCGGTCGCTAGGCACTAAAATTCTCCTTGTGACCGAAAGAGAAGAAGCCACCATTGCAACCAAGGGATCAGTGAAGTCAATTTCCTATCGGTTGCTACAAGATATGAGTCCTTATGACAGGTGAAATCCAAATCCTATATGGTCACTACAGTTGGTGTAGAGACTGAAACACATGATTGTGTAGTGACTATATCACTGGTTTGTGTAGAGACTGAGGCCAACGCATACTTACCGGACGAAGGGATGATTATGATTAGCAACCAAAGAATATGCTCTTATAGTGACCACATCGATTGTTTCTTGAAATCGGTTGCTCACACATGTAAATAGAGCCCCATCTTTTCCATGCAAGGAGGTCACAATTTCGAGGAGATGACAAAGTGGTGCTAGACTCCATACTCACCCCTTACCCACTCTGTTGATCTTGGATCTTCTAATACAATGGTCAGAGGAGAGAGATGATCTAGGTCACCACCATCATCCTCGACATGTCCTTCGATAGAAGTACTAGTTGCTCAACATCACCCACATCAGATCCAGATTTGAAGTCAACATACACCATTTTTGGTTGTGAGATCATAGATGGTGTATCCACTTTCTTCCCTTTTAGTTCTTTTCATCTACATGTATCTATTTCTTCATTTTTCCTTAATGTCTCTCCATTTGTGTAAATCCATAATGTTTCTCAACACCATGAGTTGATAAACTAATAGATTGGGTTAGGAGTAGCCACTTAGGCTCTCCCAACATGTATATACATAAATCTATTTCTATATACATATGCTCTTGGCAATGATTATCTCCATACACTTGTTCTTATTTCTTTGCTTGCCTGATTATATACCATCTTGCGACGTTTGTTATGTGTGCCTTGAAAGAGTAGTTCTAATTCTATCTAAGTGTTATGGAGTTGTATGAATTCCTGAGAATGTCAAAATTCTAAGGCTAATGAGCATATAGTTATCTTTGTCATTGTTTGTTTTCCATCTCCAGAGAGAGACAATCATATCACCTAGATCTATCCTAAACTCGAGCAAGGAGGGAATCAACATATATGGTGTTTTATTGTAAACATTATAAGGGCATAAAAAGGGTGTGAGTATTGCATGTTGTTAAGATAACATAGATGGTAAAACCCAATCCAAGTTCGCATCCATATTTGTTACAACACTTTTTCTCCCTTTTGTTATTTCGTTTTGCTTTCTTAATTTTTTTTTACTCGTTTTACTTGTTTGAAGTAACATTGTTCCTTAGGGAACACTATCTTAATCTATCTCCTTGATTGGTGTAATTGAGATAAGACTCTACTTTCTTAACACTCATTGTTACTTGTCAGTGTGGTTTGACTCCAATCAACTACATTGGACCCCATATAATAGTTGTGGGGGACAGAGTGTCGGGCTATAAATTTAAGAGTCGGGCTACTCTAGATCTGCTCCTTTTAGGACATGTAATCTAGGTCGATCAACATTTTGGCATCATTGCAGATGAAAAGGAAAAACAATATTGTTAGGAACACAAGTTTACTCATCATACATCGGTGCCTGAAGTCTAGTGATAGATCTGATTGCAAAATTTTTAATCCACCATCTCCTATTTATCTTGAATCTTTCATTAAATGCATCTAGTTTCTAACTTAACTACATGAACTATTTTAGGCAACATAGGAAGAAGCAGACTACAAGAACAAAAACCCACCTTACTATCATCATGCCACCTCGTAGAGGAGGACGTAATGTCAGAGTCAATAGGAATGCAAGGATTGATATACCTCACGTGAATCAGAAACTTAAATGGGAGGATTACAACCCTAAACAACTAATAGGTGACATCTCACCTAGAGCGATGCCCCGTCCACCACCAAGTGAAGAGGAGCATGAGGAATGATGACATGAAGAAGCCTGTCGATTAGAGGGCAAGGATGAATGGAATGAATAACAATAACAACCACAACCACAAAGACAATGAAGATAATGATGAGGGGGAACAAGGTCAATCTCTTATGGATTTGGCCACGATAGGGTTCGATGTTGAAAATTTTGAGCTAAAACTTGCAGTCATTTCCATGATCCAAAAAAAAAACCTTTAGAGATAACTCAAACCATGAGAGTCTTTATCACCATCTTGACTCCATTAAGAATATATGTGACATGATCAAGATTAAGAGTGTACCATCGGAAGTCATATACTACAAGGAGTTAATCTTTTCATTGAAAGACAAAGCATGATCTTGGTATCTTAGCCTTCCTGATAGGTCCATCAATGGATGGGAACCACTAGATGATGCTTTACTTATGAAGTTTTACCCTATTGAGAAAACGATCAGAAATAAGATCACTGGATTCTTGTAGAAGCATGGAGAGAATCTTCATGAAGCCTAGGAAAGATTTCAGGAATACCAAAGGGAATGTCATCATAAAACCTATAAAAAGGCTTTCTTGTGACCACATTCTACACTGGGTTAATCTTTGTAGAAAGGACTTTGTTGAATGCCACCATTGGAACTAATTTCCTTGGCAAAAATCCAATGAAGACTATGATGATCATGGATAACATGGTTGTGCTACAAGAATGCATGGATTATGAGAGAAGTGATAGGGGCTCAACAAAGAAGACTAATTATAAAGGTCATCTACCGATTCAAAGGCCCTAGAGACTATAACGGCTCAAATCCAAATGAGCGCCCAACATATTAAACATTTGAATGATACTGGAGGCAAAGGGAAATGCACGACTGAGAAGGTCATGAAATGTGTTACCTGTGGTGAAGGAGGATGCAGAGTTGGTAATTGTATCTACACTCAACAAAAGGACAATGACGATAGCAAATATGAGGAGGAAACTGAGAATGTTTCTTATGTCAATTTTAAGAGATGAGATCACCATGAATTCAATTATGGAAATAAAGATGTTTGTATGAACTCCCACCAACTGGGTAGTTCATCCAAAATGTCATCATGATTTGGGGGAGGAGAATGGTTGATCGCATTCACAAAAACCACCAACTACCATAAAAATCGAAATAACGTCCTAGGTTAAGGAAAAAGAAAAACTCAAAACAAGAACACAAACTGGAAGAATCAAGATCAAAGTCAAACTAAGAGCAACAATCAGCCTAACATGATGCCTCAATTGTTTGGTTTTGTAAAAGGCAAGTCTCAATGAATGACTAGCTGACTAAAAGTCTATCACCATTTTAGGAGTCTTAACCTCGATGTAGACCCAAATGGCTGATACATAGACACATCAAAGGCAAATTGACCAAAAACTGACATAACTATATGAACTAATAAAAAACCCTCAAGGAAAGATCCTCTCTAATATAGAGATTGCAAAGATGGTCACCCTCCACTCTGAAAAACTACTAGAAAACCAAAAAGGGGAGGTCGACAGAGAAAATTACATTGGTAGAAAGACACAACCGAAACCCATTATCGTAGAAGAGGTGTTCGAGGAGGAAGAGTCTACTAAAAGGGACAATCCTAAAGAGAAAGGAAAAGGGAAGAAACTTGCAAAAGAAAGGGGGTCGGACACAAAAAAAAAAATTTTCCAATAAAAACTCATTTTTGCCAAGGGTTTCCTTTCTATACAAGTTAATCAAAGCCCATCTTATGAAGAGGTATGAGAAATCCATGGATGCCATGAAGAAGTTACACCTGGACGTCCCCTTCTTTGATTCCATCGAAGAAATGCCTACCTATGCCAAGGTATACAAGAACCTCATCAGAAAATGAAGAAGAGGAGATCACGTCAAGACATTGCAATTGGCTAGGATGTCCATCACATTCGTTCAAGCCAAGATATTGACAAAGAAGGACCCTAGTGCATTCACTATCCCTTTTAATGTTGGAGATAATGTGGAAAGAAAGGGACTTGAAGATCTGGGAGAAAGCATTAGTCTGATGCCTCTCACCTTAGCACAAAGACTTGGACTTACTGACATGGTAAAAACAAGGATGAGGATTCAACTGGTAGATCATACTTTCAAAAAACTTGTGGGGTAGTGGAATATGTTTGTATTAGTGTCAGATGATTCTTTATACCTTGTCACATTGTTGTAATTGACACAGTTGATGATCCAACATGTTCTTTGGCATTCCTTTCCTCTCCACTGGCAGAGTGCTAATCGATGTCGTGAAAGGAATAACCACTCTTTGTGTCAGAAAATTCTCACATTGATTTCCACATATAAGATACTATGAGGGACCCTCTCTAATGGTGTTAGTCTACTTCGTGGATAGCTACACCCAGTATTGTAAAGAAGTACAAGAATATCAAGGTATTGTTGACCCATAGATGATGTTAAACAACCCTGACCGTGATGACGCAGAGCCAAAAGTAGTTGAAATTCTTCAGTATTTAAACCAATCTGAAGAGGAATGTAGTGTTGACGAAGAGGAAACAATTGAATTGGTAAAGTACACTTCCTTAGAGAAAATGCCATAATATAAGGAAGCATCTATGACTAAACTTTAGTTAAACCAACTACCTGAGGGCTTGAAGTATGAATTTCTTGATAATGAGGAAAGAAATCCAGTCATTATAAATTCCACCTTGATAAAAGACCAGGAACAGAAGTTGATAATTGAGCTTAGGATGCATAGAAAAGTGATAGGATACTCTATTGAAGATATGAAGGGTATAAGACCTTTGTTATGCATGCATTGTATGAACTTGGAGGAAGAAACTAAGTCCCTAGTTCAACCATAAAGGAAGGTAAATCAAATGCTAAAGGAAGTGGTGAAAAGGGAGGTAACGAAGTTGTGGGATGTCGGAATCATGTATCCTATCAGCGATAGTAATTGGGTTAGCCATGTTCATGTCATACCCAAGTAAGGTTGGATGATAATTGTCAAGGGAGAGAATAGATATGAAGTGGCAAAGCAGACTGTTATAGGTTGGTGCATGTGTATTGACTATAGGAATTAAATGATGCCTCAAGGAAAAACAATTGTCCATTACCCTTCCTTGATCAAGTTCTGGAAAGATTGGCACATCACTCATATTTTTTTTCTTGGATGGGTGTTTAGGATTCTACCAAGTTCCAATTGTACCAGATAATTAGGAAAAGACAACCTACACATGTATCTATGGAACATACACATTTTAGAGAATGTTGTTCGGTCTATGCAATGCACCTTCCACTTTCCAGAGGTACAAATCTCTATGCTCTCAAATTTCTTGTAAGACATAATGGAAGTGTTTATGGATGACTTTTCTATATGTGGTTCAGATTTCAACCAATGTCTCATGAACTTATCTGTAGTCCTATAGATATGTAAGGAAAAACAACTAGTTCTAAATTGGGAGAACTGTCACTTCATGGTACATGAGGTAATCATTTTGGGACAAAAAATCTCCAAGAAAGGGATTCAAGTCAACCTTAGAAAGATTGAAGCAATATCTAAGCTCCCACCTTCTAAATTAGTGACTAAAGTGAGGAGTTTTTTGGGACACACTGGGTACTACATGCGGTTGATTAAGGTTTTTTTGAAAATTGCAGAACTTCTAATGAACCTACTAATAAAGGATGTTGAGTTTAACTTTACTAACAAGTGCTTCGATGATTTAACCACCTTGATGGATGCTTTGACTACGGTTGCAACCTTGCACGCTCTACATTGGGAGTTGCCATATGAAATTACGTGTGATGCTAGTGATTATGCCATCAAGGTTTTTCTATGGAAAATTTAGAACAAGAAGAACCACATGATATGTTATGCTAGCAAGACGCTACATGAGGCTCATATCAATTACACAACCACTGAGAAGGAAATGCTAGTGATAGTATTTTCCTTCGACAAATTCAAATCCTTCTTGGTAGGGCCAAAGGAGAAAGTGTATATAGATCATAGTGCAATCAAGTACTTTATGCAGAAGAAAGATACCAAGCCCCAACTATTGAGGTGGGCTCTACTACTTCAAGAGTTTGATCATGAAAATATTGATTAAATGGGGACAGAAAATGTGGTTATCGACCACTTATAGAGGATAGTGATAAATGAAGAAAACTTATTTCCAATTAATAAAAACTATGTTGGCGAGTGAACGATGATGGACAAGTCCATTAAACCCAACCTCCCATAGTTTGTTGATATATGCAACTATATAGCTTGCCAACAGTTGCCTCCCAAGATGACTTTCAATCAGAAGAAAAAGTTTTTTTAGATCTAAAGAAGTACTATTAGGATGACTTTCTTCTATTTTCAAGCTGTGCAGATGATCTATATAGGAGATGCATACCAGAAGAAGAAGTCCCTAACATTTTGAGAGAATATCGTTCCTCATCTTATGGAGGACATATGGGAGGAGAGTGGACGATATAAAAAGTCCTCCAGTCAACATTCTACTGGCCTACCTTGTTTAAAAATGCTCAAGTGTTAAGGAATGTGACAAAGTCAAAGAACTGGGAACATATCCAAAAGAAACAAAATGTCAAAATCTAACTAGATTGAAGTAGAGATTTTTGATGTATGAGAAATCGACTATATGGGAACATTCCCCTATTCCAAAGTCAACCAATATATACTAGTTGTTGCTAATTATGTTTCAAAAATTAGTAGAAGTTGTTGCTACGCTGACCTTTGACTCCAAGGCGGTGATCAAGCTGTTTTAGAAAATAATTTTTTTGAGATTTGGATTCCCACGCATCATCATAAGTGATGGGGTATACCACTTTGGGGAGAAACAGTTTAAAGCTCTGTTTAAGAAATATGGATTCAAGCATAAGGTGCCAACACCCTACCATCCACAAACATCAGGAAAAGTGGAAGTATCAAACAGACAAAGTAAGAAGATCTTAGAGAAGATAGTGTGTCATACAACAAAGATGAGTATATAAAAGTTGATAATACTTTATGGGCCTACCAAACTACTTATAAGAATCTAATTGGGACTACACCCAACAAGCTTATCTATGGGAAGTCATTTCATCTACATGTGGAGCTAGATCACAAAGCCTTTTGGGGTATTAAGTTTTTAAACATAGACTTTATGGAAGCAGGTAGAAAGAGATTTCTATAATTGTAAGAGCTAGAAGAATCGAGGCTGCATGTATATGAAAATGCCTACATCTACAAACAAAGGACCAAGGTGTGTTATGATTCCCACCTAAAAAGAAAGGATGTCTCTTAAGCGGACAAGGTCCGTCTATTCAATTCTAGTATCAAGTTGTTCCCTGGTAAGATCACGTCCATGTGGTCTGGCCCCTTTAAAGTTGAGAATATTTACCCATATGGAATCATGGAAATTACCAGTGACAAGGTCAGTACATTCAAAGTAAATGGTCACAAAGTCAAGGGGTACTACTAGGATGAAGCTTCTGTAAGGAGGCCAGAACTCCAAATAGAAGGGCCCCAACCAACACCACACAAAGAACCATAAAAACCAAACAAGAGAGTCAAGCTAAAGACTATAAATTAGCGCTTCTTGGGGCAACCAAAGGGTTTACTACTTTCTTTAAATTATCATGTTTTTCTTTTCTTACTTAGACTCTAGATAGTTTATAACTTCTAACCTTAGTTTTGAATTGCTCTATTCGTCTTAGTGGTATAAATTCACCAATTTTGTTTTGAAACTCCATCATGATTTCTTTGGTAATTTCAGGAGGACAAAGAAATAAATATTATTTCCCTTATATACTCATTTAAATATCTAGTTTCCTAAACGATCACCATACCATGAGTATTTAGTAGAGTTTGACATGAAAAGAGGGGTGTAGAGACCGCCAAACCATCAATAAATGAACCTTTTTCATCTATAGTGACCGCTAGTCTTCCTCTTAAGTGTAGAGATCACTACCGTTTCTCTCCTTTATAAATACCATTGGAAACCTTTCGTAGAAATGTATAAAGAGCTGGACCATAAACCCTACCACTCCCCCTAACTCTCTTATGGTGAAGCCTTGGGAATCTATAAAGTCATACAAAGCCATACACTAACGATGATAGAAATATTGACGTCAGACATTCACCGCCTATGTGGCCGACCAAGACCAAAATAGTACAAACTCTTTCTACCATTGTCATGTTTCTCTCTTTTTCCTTCCTCTTTGATGGTCGAATGGTAAGTATCCTCTCCCTTGACCCCTTTTCTTTTCTCTGAGTTTGCAATTCATTCCTTCCTCCCTCCCCCCCCAATATTTTGCAACTCTCGAAGACACACCACCTTAGATTTCCGCCCACCATCATGTTACCGATTTGCATCCTAGGGATTCATGCCCCTTTCATCTCCACAATATGATCCCCATATCAGATCATCCATGGGTACTTTTGTCTCCACCTTTTTGAGTTTAGGAAACTAGGAGCCTCAACTCCCTCTTTGTATCCTTAGGGACTGCAACGACTCTGATCGCTTTGGCTTCGATCACTATGTTTCTTTGAGTTGTAGTGGAAAATCATATTGTTGACCATTCGAGGCCATAGTGACTGCTACCACTTTAGAAACTAGAGTCCATAGATACCACTACCACACTACCAAATACAATTTGTAACGACCGCTACACGACATTTCTTAGCAAAATTGAATCTTACATTTATTTGATTTGTAGTAATCGTTACATCTTCACTTTGTGCAGTGCCAAGAAGATTCTTTTATTTCTATAGTGAGCACTACCTCTTTCTAGAGTGTAGAGACCACTACCTATATCCAGAGTGTAGAGACCACTAGGGAATTAAAACTTCTCTTTCACCCACTATGATTGTTGAATCATTACATATATCTAGTAGAATAAATATGTCATTATCCTTCGTGTGGCAAACAAATACTACTCATATTGTAGGATGTCATCACCAACTGAGGACTCTTTGAACATATAAGCAACATTGCTCAAAGGGATTCAAGAAAAAATTGAAACAATCAACAAGATGCTACATGACCATCCAAAATGCCGCTATAGAAGAGGATCCACATGCACCTACAGAAGGAGAAATATGTAATCATACTTGGAAATGTAACACCTGAGGCTGCATTGGAATCACAAGGTACGAAAGGTACCAAAATATCCAAATATATGCCATCCGAAGAAGAATCCAGACAAGAAGGGAAACAGAAGGCTTCACGTCTAGATGTAACGACCACAAAAAAGAGGAAGTTGGAAATGAAAATAAGGTCTCAAGCTCAGAGACAAGAAACCAGTTCAGTAGTTTATGGGGCACCTAATTTTGGTGAAGCAAGAAAGAGTCCAATGATAACATCTTAGGAACAACATGCAACATTCATACCTAGAGACTAGGAGAACCAATCAAATTATGACATGATCAAGAGGACTAAAAGCTTTAAGACAATGAGGTACCTAGATAGATAGGATTTCAAAATGTTAGGGATCTATGATCAAGTAGTGGAATTCCTAAATGGGGAAAATTTGTTAAATCAATGCATGTCAACCCAATATTACTTACAGATCTGACTATCGAGTTTATGTCTTCACTCATAATAGTACTAGTCGAAAAATACAACAAATAATAGGTAGGAGGGTTCAAGCTCCAAGTGAGACTAGGGGGTAAGGACCACCATATAATAAAAGTCATTTTAAACAAGATCTTCACTAATACAGAAGAGGAAGATAGGGCCTATCCAACATCCCCTAGAGGAAAAAAGTAGTGGGATATAGCAGCAACAAAATATGGGAGAAGCTGACCGGATAAAACATACACTACCCTAGAAAGTCCGAAGAAACCATGATCACATCGTGCTTCATAAGAGCAATTTAGAAGATCATTACAAACCAAATGTTTGCACGGTCTCTAAAGATATGTATCTAAATGAGTTTTGTTTGTAATCTGGTTAATGTTGAACAAAAAGCTAGTCAACATTGGAAGGTTTCTCATTGACAGCCTGTTTGTGGAAGTGGGACAAAACACAAGGAAGACTAAGGATTTGTGCATGGGAGGCCAAAAAACACTTATTGTAGCCCATTTCATGGAAATTGAGAAATCTAGGAGGTATGAGAGGAATGAAGGGTACACAAAGATTGACATCAAATACCTGGGGACAACTGACATATTGGTGTAGAAGGGACCACAGTGTCATGAGACTATTGGTTACCCTTAACCTACCTCCACTGAATACAAAGTCATCAGCAACATGCCTTAGGTGCCCATATGTTAAATAGCATGAGATAACACACAATCTTATATAGATATGGCAAACTAAAATGCAACATCATAAATAGAACCAAGATTTAAGTACAACATAGATCCAAGCAACAACAATAGGTAGACAAGTTTTTGAAATCACTAAACTATAACATACAAGGAAACTGTAACCCCTTTAACTCTACTAATGCCCCATGATAAGATGATGTCCATTGGTGTAGAATATTATCCATGCAAATTTATTCATTATTGATTACCTAAATAGAAAACACAAAGGAAACAAATTCAATGCAGATGTAAAGGTACACATGAAAACTGAAACTAGCAAGTCTAAAGGTTAATATGATATCATCTTGGCATTAAAAAGTATTAAAACGCTAAAGGACAACCAACATAGAAAACATGTAAAAAAGTTTGAAAAACATGTTTTAAGTACATTGAACCATTGTACTTCATCATTTCATATTAAGGCCTTATATTCTTGTGACTACTTCTGATGGAAGAGTCCATAGGGCAAACTAAGGCACGTAGCCAATAGTTGCACACATTTCAGCCATAAGGATACTAAATGGCAATTCCCATAGGGTCATCCTATATTCTACAATTTTTGTACTCTCCTCTTGACAAATCAAGGAGGAGCACCAAGCCTTATGCCCAAATCCAATGAATTAGGTAGGGCACAAGGGTTTGAGTACAATGGTTTTCTACTTTATTCTTTGAAGGTTTTGTTCAACATATAATATAGATAAAGTTGAAAAGATACCATAAGGTCACTTATTTTAAATAATATTCATAGCAAAGCATTTAGACTCTACATATATCAGTAGAAAACAAGCCACAACAATAGAAATAGATCAACGTGGGTAGAAAGTGTACCTTTCTAAGTGGGTTGAAGTGATAAACCTCACACAAGATTCTCAAAGAGGAATCTCCTCAAGGGTGGACTATGGTATAAGAAGTACAAAGAGGAGGGGTATAGGATAGTAGAGATTGAAAGTGAATCAAGTTGCAAAGAATAAGGATGTTCTTATAGACTTTAGGTCCTTGAAAAACAATCATGATTCTCTTTTATATCAACATGTGCAAATCATAGTTATCATGGTAGTAACATCATAAGGCACTTTATGTCTAGTTACAACATCCATGTTTACAAGGTATACAAGATGGTTTGAGATATGATTTCACTAGATGGAATATGGAATGCATAAAATTCCGCACTTACATCCTATGGTTACAAGATTAGTTCACATAGATCACATATATACTAAAGTGTACAGTTAAGGTATTATGAGGACCATAAGGCATAATAGTAGGAGATCATGAGTCAAAAGTGCATAAACATATTATGGATCACTGATTTTAGAGTTAACATATTTCTAAATTAGCATATAGGTATAAGATCTTACCATTGTTGAAGTTACATCATTTAGTACACAAACAGGCAACTCATAAGTCATGATACTTGAAATGTATCATTAGAGGACTCGTAAGTGAGCTAGATCAATTTAAACTAATTTCAAGAGAGTGTAGGTTATTGAGGTATTATGAAATAGTGTTATGAATCCTTAGATCAAATAACTTGCAAAGATGATTTAGTTTGGATGATTAAAGATTAAGTAGTGCAATATAATATTGATACATGATAGATATGAATGAAAGTAGGGAAAATGGCCATCATTATTGGGAAGATAAGGTTTTTTTATCATTCTAGTATATTACACTTTGGTATTTGAATATAGGATGAGGGAGATTCATTGCTTTAAAGTTTGAGCATAAAATGATGTGATTTTGAGATGTTTATACCTAATTGTGCCAGAAAAGAGCATTTGGGCCAGAAAGGTGGACCGAGATGGTGGTTACGGACCCCGGATCACCCCAAATTGCTAGTGTGTGGGTCACAATGCCTGCCTACATCCCTGAGCGTTTGATGCAGCTTGCTAGAAGTGGTGAGCAAGGGTGGGCGTCAGGCAATTGTGGGACATGAGGGATGTGGGGTGAGATCTTTGGGAGCGATCTAAGCCATCACCCACTAGTTGGACGTGGCTCAGTTTGTCACCTACCTCAGGTAGAGTCCTCGTCGACTCTACTGGAGGCGATAGAGAGTGAGGGAGGAGAGGGGAGAGCAGAACAGTGCTTCCTCACGGTGGAGAGAAGTGCAGTGGGGAGAAGGATGGTGTCTGAGGGTATTTGTAGAGGAGGTTGGGGGTCTAGGTCCGAGCTTTAGGGTTTTGGGTGGTGCCATGGCTTCAGGTGGTGGCCATTCGAGCCACATCCCACGCACAAGGTCCATTGGCTATAAACGTGGGTCAGACAACCAATAGGAAGCTAGGGTACAGGTGGTCGAGGGTGCCTAATGTGCTAGTGGCTGACTAAGGTGACGTACCTACACAGAGTAGGTCGGGGAAAGTAAGGGCCATCAGATCGAGTGGCAATATAAGGCTTGTATCAATCGAACGACCAGAGGATGGCCTAGTTATGAGATATGGAGAAGGAGGGTGAGAAGGAAAGAAAGAGTGAGTGGGAGAGGGAGCCACTTGGCTGGACCTTGCAAAGGCTCGGCTTGGGTTGGGTCAAAAAGAAGTCGGCCCAAGATCAAAGAAAAGAAAAAAGAAAAAAGAAAAAAGGAAATGGGTGCATTCTAGTGGTCATAAAAACCTTAATGGAACTCTGATTTGAGTAAGGAAACATGCGTGGATTTATGTGTAAAATCTCTACAATATGGTAGTGATAGAAAATGCATAGAAACCAAGGTTAAGGTCAAAATAGAAGGAATGGAGGATGATGAATACTAGATTTATAACTTGTTTCAGGAGAAATTGATCATCATAGGTGGATAAATTTTTACTCTAAGTCTATCAATTATTCATCAAAGTGTAACTGATTATAAAATCAAAATCAATATAAATTTCATAAAGCAAGAGAGGGTATAGAGGTTACCAAGATGAAAGAGTAAATTACACTCCATCACATCCTCTCCTCCTTAAAAAGGAATTTTGTCCTCAAAATTGGACACCCTTGAAAAGCTCAGGAAAACATGATTGCATGTCAAACTTGAGCTCCCCGGTGGCATCGTCACTATTCTGGTGCTTCCATAGGACCTTCAACCTATCTATCTTCTTTTTCCTAAGCTCTTTAGTCTGGCTGTCTAGAATCTTTATTCGCACTTCCTGATAGACCAAAGAGTTGCTCAACTCAATTGGTTCATGGTTCAGAACACGACTAGGGTCCTTCACATATCTCTTTAGGTTGAAAACATGAAAAATTGTATGCATGATGTTATACTTAAGAGGAAGGGCCAGTCAGGATGCACATTCCACAATGTAGACTATGATTTTAAAGGGCCCACATACCTAGGGTTCAACTTCCCTTTATACTTTGCAATATCCCAAATTGGGCTAATCTTTAGGAACACATGCTCTCCAACTTTGAAAGACAAGTCAATCCATCGAGCATCATTTTATGATTTCTATCTATCCTAGGCCCTCTTCAACATTTGCTTGGTTAGATGAACATTATCATAGTAAAACTACAACTCTTTAGCTTTCAGAGTTCATCTTTCATTAACTTCATCTGAGTAGAGAGGTTACATGCACGGCCTCCCATATAGGGCTTAATATGGAGGCATTTTAATACTAGACTGGTAGTCATTGTTGTAAGAAAACTCCACTAGGGGAAGGCAATGGTCCCATGAGCCACCCAAATCAAGAAAACATGACCACATAAGATCCTATAAGATCTGAATTGTCCTTTCTGACTGCTCATCCATTTGAAGATGATATGTAGTACTAAAGTTTAACTGAGTGCCCAATTTTGTTGAATGTACTGCCAAAGGTGTATAGTGAACTTGGCATCCCTGTCTGAAACAATAGATATAGAAATCTCATGCAATCTCACTATTTCTATGATGTACAGCTCAACATGTTTAGTGACCTTGGTGGTTGTCTTGATAGGGATGAAGTGTGATGTCTTTGTTAAGAAGTCCATTATGACCCACATAACATCACTCCCTCTATTAGTTCTTGGTAGACCCACTACAAATTCCATGATGATTTTATCCCACTTCCATTGTAGGATAGATAATGTTTCTTGCAAACGTCAAGGTCTCTAGTGTTCAACTTTGATCTATTAGCATGTTAGGAATTTTAAGATGAAAGTAGCTATATCAGTCTTCATGTTTCTCCTCCAAAAATGGTTTCACAAGACTTTTTACATCTTCATCAAACTAGGATGAAATATTTACTTGGATCCATGAGATTCTTTTGCAATGTTATCCTTTAGAGAAGAGTCTCCAGGGACCCACAAGCATTGTTTGCACTGGATACCTCCACTAGTACCCACAGATACGTGTGCATGAGGTTTCTCCATGCGTTTCATCATCTCTTCCATATTGGAACTACTTTGTTGTGCTTCTAGAATACCAGACTGAAGATTGATTTTCACATTGATGTTGGCAGTCTTATCCTGTCACCCAAGTGTTTTAGGGAATGGAAGAAAGAAACTCCATAAGCTTCCACTCTCTGGTAAAGACCAGAGAACAAGTGGCATGCTCCCTGCTCAGGGCATCATCTACCACATTCACCTTACCAGGGTGGCAAGTGATAGTAAAGTCATAGTTTTTTCGGTACTCCAACCATCTTGTTTGTTTAAATTTTAGGTCATTTTGTGTCAAGATGTACTCCATACTTTTATGATCAGCGAGGAGGTCAAAAGTAGCATCATAGAGGTAGTGATGCCTAAGTCATAGATGATGGTTTCAAGATTATGGTCATGTGTGGGATAGTTTACCTTGTTTGGTTTACTATCTGGAAGCATATGCAAGTACCTTGCCTTCTTGTGTCATCACATACCCAAGGCCAAACCTTGAAGCATCAGTGAAGATGAGGAACCCATCATTGCCTAAAGGAAGGGTCAGAACACAAGTAGAGGTGAGTCTGGTCTTGAGCTCTAGAAGCCTGGCTCACAAGCTTTAGACCACACAAATTGTTCCCCTTTTAGAGTTACCTTGGTGAGAGACAAGGCTAATTACTGAAGTTTATAATTAAGTAGTGATAGTACCATGCTAGCCCAAGGAAATTGTGTATCTTAGAAATGGTCTTCAGGGTTTTCCATTCAAGAACAATAGAGACTTCAATAGGGTCAATAAAAATCTTCACTGTAGAGATGCAGTGTCCCAAGAATATCATTTTCTCAATCAAAAACTCACATTTGGACAGCTTCTCGTATAACTTTTGTGTCTGGAGAATGTCCAACACCTAGAGAAGATGGAATCGATGTGACTCATGGCCCTTGGAGAAAATAAGGATGCCATCGAGGAAGACAACCACAAAGTTGTCTAAGAAAGGCTGGAAAACTCTATTCATCAGACTCATGAACATCGCAGGAGCATTTGTCAAGATGAACAACATAACCAAGAATTTGTAGTTCCCATAATGTGTCTTGCATATTGTCTTTGGGATGTCTTCCTCTTTGATTTTTAGTTGTTGTTAACTAGAACAAAGGTCGATCTTTGATAAGATGTGGGCATGAAGAAGCTGATCAAAGAGGTCATCGATTTGGGGGAGGGGATACTTGTTCTTGACAATAACTTGATTAAGCATGTGGTAATTGATACACATCCTCATAGAACCATCTTTCATTTTCACAAAGAGAACAAGTGCACCCTAAGGAGAAGAACTTAGGCATACAAACCCTTATCAAGAAGCTACTGTAATTGTTTCTTAAGCTCACACAACTTATCAGGGGCCATCCAGTACGGTGCTCGAGAGATTGGTGTAGTATTGGGCACAAGGTTAATAGAAAACTCAATTTCACGAGTGGGAGGCAGACTAAGAATTTCTTCAGGAAAGACATTGGGGTAGTCACATACTACTTAAAAGGGGTCTACAGCTAATATACCATGATTTACTAGGTTTACAATAGATAAAAATGCTCTGCACCTTGTGGATATCAACGATTGAGCTTTCATGGAAGAAATAACAAGGTTCCTAGTTTATTCTATCCTACCAAGAATGGTAAGGATAGGAGAATGGGGTTTAGAGATGATTTTTTTTCAAACGACAATCAATCATGGCATGGCTCTCAAACAACCAATCCATTCTAAGAATGAGGTCACAATCCTCCATATCAAGCAAGATAAAGTCGGTTACAAATTTGTAAGGCCCATAAAAGAGGGGGACATTTTCTGACACATTATAAGAGGTATAGATCCTCCCAATAGGGGTTGAAACATTGAGGGTATATCCTAGGTCTTTCAATTTAAGGTCAAGAAACATTGAAAGACTTCATGATATGAAGGCATGAGTGGATCCAAAATCAAAAATAGCCACAATACTGTGATCATGGAAGATTAATGTACCTTATTGCTAACATATGTCTAACTTATTTATTTATTTTCAATTACCATCATTATTAACAAGTAGTAATTTAGAGTTGGGATAACGTCAATCAAATGGTTAAATTTGGCATTAGCTCCCATGTCATTAATGGAAAAACCACAACCTTTTTGATGTTCATGTTGGTTACCCTTGTTTGCCCATAGCGGAGGATGGTAGGGATAGGATCCCTTGAAGTGACCCTCTTCCTTGCAAAAGTGGTACAGTGGCTTCTAGAATCTACACAGGCTAGGGTGACAAGCTCCACATTTGGTGCACCATGGGATCACATCATGATTGTTGTTGTCCCCACAATAATGACATGGCCTAGGATGGTGGTTGTTGTTTTTGTTGCCCCTTCCTTGAGCTTTGTTTCGGCCACCATTTCCTCTACCATGACCCCTGCATTGGCTGCTGATGTTGTGCTGAGGTGGAATTTGGGGCCTTGTGCAGTTGGTAGTGCATCAGTAAACCCAAGGTAGGATAGGATAGGTGTTTTCTTGGTTCTCAAACCCAGAGTTCTCTCCATGGACAAGCTTGATGTTAGGTGTCCAAAACGGTGGGTGGGGTGAGAAGTAGACACAAAGGAATAGAGGGTGAGGTGTAAGCCATTGAGAAAACAATCCACCCTATTTTCTTATGTCAACATAGGGTCATGACATTCCAGGAAACAGAGGTTCTTCCCATAGTCAGCTATTGACAAGTTTCCTTAGTACGGTGGTAGGACCATTCCTACTTCTACTTCCTCTAATAGACATGCATGAAATAGTTGGTGAAGATAGGTTTGAAGGCTACTCAATCAAGATGGAGATCAGGCTGTGAGTGGATGTAGTTTTCCCACCAAAACTTGGTTGCTCCCATAAGTTGGAAGGTGGAATAGGTGATCATGTTTCCTTCAAGGCATCTAAGGACCCTAAAGGTGTTTTTCATGGAAAGGAGACAAACATCAACCTTGTCTATTAAATCACTTGCACCCTCACAACAAAAGATTTCAGGGATAATCTTGAGGAAATCAGAGATGATGGGGACTCTAGGATTTAGATTATGAGGTTCATGTCCCTTGGATAATATTGATGTGGTGTGGTTGACTAAGGTATGCATGGCATCCATGAGGATGTGTCTCTGTTCCTCCCAGCCCCCTGAGGCCATGGCCTTGCTGGAAAGGTTTCTTCAGTCTCCTCTGACTCTAATATTTCCCTATTTGCCTTGCCCTTATTACCTGGTTTGGTAACTGAGGTCCTGGAATAGGTGGTACGGGTCTTAGGAGGCATCTGCAAGGTGGTATTTAAAATTATTAGAGAGAGAGTTTTGTGATCTTAGTTCAAAGCTTTAGTATAATAGTAGAGCATTGTGATAATCTCATCATCATATTATTGCAAATTGATTTTGTACTTTTGTTGTAACCCATCCTTAATCTAACCAAAATAGAGAGATCATGAGGGTGTAGTACAGAGAGAGAAATAGATAACACACTACCTAAACATGTCTATTTGGGTGGCCAAGGGTAGTCCTTAGAGAAGAGATGAGATGCTACAAGAATCTCTATGTTTAAAGAAAGAGACCTACTCCATTTGTGGATCTACTTAAGACATGTAGAAGTGTCGAGGAACACCATCCCCCATAGCTAGGCGGATTGGGAGTAATTAATAGCCAGAACCTCCACGTGGTAAAGAATGCCTACTACCTTATATTCACCATTATGAACTTCGGTCCTTCCTAGGTTCTAATGATGTGTTATGCCCCACATATGCAGAAGCTCATGTGTTTGGTTGAGATACCATTTGTTACAAGACTATTTGTTACTCTCAACCTACCTCCATTGACTACAAACTCAGTGACAATAGTCCTTAGGCGCCCGTTTGTGAAATAGCATGAGATCACACACAATCATATATAGATAAGGCAAACTACAGTGCAAAAACATATATAGAACCACAATTTAAGTACAACATAGATCCAAGAAAAAACAAACGATAGACACATTTTTCAAATCACTAAACTATTACATACAGGGAAAGAGTAACCCCTTCAATTCTACTAATGCCCCATGATAAGGTGATGTCCTTTGGTGTGGAATATCTTTCATGTAGCTTGATTCATTTTTTTATTACCTAAATCGGCAACAAATATGACAAAAATTGAATGTGGGTGCAAGGGTACACTTGAAAGTTGAAACTAGCAAGTCTAAAGGTTAACATAATATATGCTTGGAAATAAAACAAGAAGTACAGGAATAAAGAAAAAACAACATTGAAAACATGTATGAATTTTTGAACAACATGTTATAAGTACATTGAACTATTATACTTCATCATGTCATCGTAAGGCCTTATATTCTTGTGACTACTTACAATGGAAGAGTCCATAGGGAAAGCAAAGGCACATAGCCAATACTTGCACACATTTCAACCATGTGGGGCCCAAATGGCCATTTCCATACGGCCACCCAATATTCTATAAGGGTTGTGTTTCCCTCTTGACAACTCAAGGTGAGCATCGAGCCTTATGCCCAAGTCCCATCAATTGGGTAGGGCACAAGGGTTTGAGTACAATGATTTTCTACTTTATTGTTTGAATATTTTATTTGACATACAATATAACAAAAGTAGAAAAGATATCATAAGGTCACTTATTTCAAACAATATTCATATCCAAGCATTAGACTCTACACATATAAGGGGAAAACAAGCGATAACAATACAAATAGATAAAGGGGAGTAGAAAGTGTACCTTGCTAAGTAGGTTGAAGTGATAAACCTATCACAAGATGCTCGAAGAGGAATCCCCTCAAGGATGACATATGGTATAAGAATTCCAGGGGGGGTCTTAGATAGTAGAGATTGAGGGGTGCATCTTAGATAGTAGCGATTGAAAGCATAATCAAGTTGCAAAGCATATGCATGTTCTTATGGACTTTAGGATATAGAACAACAATCATGATTCTCTTTTATATCAACATGTGCACGCCATAGTTACAATGGTACTAACATCATAAGGCACTTAAGGTCTAGTTAGAACATCCATGTTTACAAGGTATTCATGATGGTTTCAGATCTGATTGTAGTAGATAGAACAGGGAATGCATAAAATTTCACACTTACGGTATGTGGTTACATGCTTATATCACATAGGTCACATATATACCAAAGTGTGCACTTAAGGTATTACGAGGACCATAAGGCATAATAGTACGAGATTATGATTGAAAAGTGCATAAAATACATTAAGAATCATTGATTTTAGAATTAACATATTTCTAAAAGGATGGCATAAGTATAAGATCATACTAATGTTCAAGTTACATCAATTTGTACACAAAAAGGTTACTCATGAGTCATGATACTTTAAATGTACCATTATATGATAAGTAAGTGTATAAGATCATTTTAAACTCATTTGAAGAGAGTGTAGGTTACTGAGGTATAATGACATAGTGTTATTAATCATTAAGATCATACAACATGAAAATATGATTAAGTTTGGATGATTAAAGATCAAGCAGTGCAGTAAAATATTGGTACATGATAGATATGATTGAAAACAGGGGAAATGGCCATTATTATTGGAAAGGTGAGATTTTTTTGATAATTTTGGTATATTACACTTTGGTAAATGAATATAGAATGAGGGATATTCATCACCTTAAAGTTTGAGCATAAAAATATGGGATTTTGAGAGGTGTATACCTAATCGGGTTGTAAAAGAGAGTTTGGGCCATAGAGGTGGGTTGGGGTGGTGGTTACTGAGCATAGGTTTCCCCAGATCACTAGCACGTAGGTATAATTGCCTACATGCATCCCACTGTAGTTGATGCATTTTACTAGCTGTGTTGAGTGAGGGCGGGCATCTGGTGATTGTGGTAGGAGTGGGATGTGGGGCGAGATACTTGGGCAAGATCTGAGCCATTGCCATCTGATCGGATGTGGCTCAGTTTGTCACCTATCTAGATTGGAGCCCTCCTAGACGTGACCAACGGAGATAGAGAGTGAGGGAGGAGAGTGGAGAGTGTGAAAGTGCTTCCTAATGGTGAAGAGAATTGCGACAAGGAGAAGGGTGATGTTAGAGGCTATTTATAGTAGAGGGTGGGAGGTCTAGGTTGGAGCTTTAGGGTTTGGGGTGGTGCCATGGAGTGTGTGGTGGCATTGAGTAGTGGTATGATGAGTCATAGCCTGTGTGTCATGCACATTGGCTACAGTGGCGGGTCACACAACCATAAGGAAGTGGGGAATGGGTAGTGGAGGGTGCCTAATGAACTAGTGGCCGATGAAAGTGTCATTCCTACTCAAAGTAGGTTTGTGAAAATAGGGGTCATCAGATCGAGGGTTGACATGAGGCTCATATCAATCTAACGGATAAAAGATGGCCTGGTTGTGAGGTGTCGATAAGGAGGGTGAGCGGGAAAGAAAGAGTACGCGGGAAAGGGAACTGCTTGGCTGGCCCTTGTGAAGGCTCAACTTGGGCTGGGCCAAAAGGAAGCTGGCCCAAGATAAGAGAAAGGAAAGAAAAAAAGAAAAGGAAATGGTTGCATTGTAAGTGTCGTGAAAACTTTATTAGAACTCCAATTTGATTAAGGAATCATTAATTGGATACATGAAGAAAATTTCTACAAGATGGTAGTGATATAAAGGTTATATGATAGTCAAGATTAAGGTCAAAATAGAAGGAAAAGAGTGTGATGAGTACTAGACTTATAACCTATTTAAGGACAAATTGATTGTCCAAGGTGCATAAATTTTTATTCTAAGTCTATCAATTATGCATCAATGTGTAACTGATTATGAAATCAAAAGAAAGATATTTTCATAAATCAAGATAGGTTTTAGATAGTACCAGGATGAAAGAGGAAATTCTAGTCCATCACAAAAAGTTCTTCTACAAGAAGACCAATTCTAAACTCTTACTCCCCCTCCTAGAAATGGCCTACTATGATGAGGTCAAATTGTGATCTAGCATGAAGAAAGTAGACAAAATGCAATCTAGTGCTATCTGGAGAACTACAGACCCTCCCTCACTAATCGACATTCCCAAATAAGAGGAACAAGTGCATGAAATAAGGCAAACAAGGTTGGATCAATGGAAGAAACTAGTAATTAAACCCCACAAGGATGCGTCAAAAACACTAGTGCCAACACTTTATCTACCTCAAGAACAACCAAATGAGAAAGAAGTTGTAGAAGAACCATATTTGATATAACAAGTCTCCCCTCATGATGATGAAGGATTATATGCTATCCCACTTCCCTCTCCACTCACAAATGTAGTATCAGAAGTACCCATTGAAAAGGCAGGTAACATGCTAGGCGCCCCTACAAATGCACATGAAACTATGATAGTGGCATAAGAAGAGATAGAAGGACTTCCTTTACCTCACCCCTCTAGCAACTAACAGGGTGCGTGAAATACCAGCTAAAAGGCCAGAGGTTCAGCCTAATCCATCAGGCACCGAATAGGAGATGGATATTCAACATGAAAAGGCAGAGGAGGAATCCACACAACCAGCACAACATGATCAACCAACTAGTCTTTGACAAGAAACAAGAGCATGCACACATCTACTACCACATACCCCAGAAACATCAGTTGTTGCAGCAACAACACCTAAAGGATAACAACATGAACACCCCTTGACATTTGGGGAAGAACTAGGATGTCGCTTTGATGCCATGTGTGCATAGATGCATAATTCATCTTCAAATACAATGCATATTACTTCCATCCTACTCACACTAACAACGTAGGTACAACACATAGATGATAGAATCACAACACTTTCCCAGTTCATCTAGGACATTATCACAAGTCAAGCAACAGTGATGAATTCCATGCAGATTATGGTGGCAGAGATGGCGAAACTCAGGAAGGAGCAAGACACAATGAGAAAAGGTATAGATGTCATGCTCCAACATCACGAAGCATGTCTTAAAGAAATAGAGGAGGAGAAAAAGAAAATAAAATACAAACACAAGAAATAGTAGAATGGTAACTTGAAGGGGGTCAAAACAAATTACCAACCCTTTTCCATCCTAAGCATTTTAAAGTCTGTCTAACCTTGAACTCCACTAGGATGATGAATCAACAAGTGCACCTTTAGTAATAAGAGAAGAGATTGCAAATACACCATGACAGAAATTGGAGGGGTAATCCAATGAAGAGGTGCAACCACATACTGAGGAGCCAACTACCGCAGACGCAAACACCACTATGCAAGAGTTTAATCTAAACTCTTCTCCCACAGAAGATGAACCTATTACAGAAGACCAACATACTGGAGGCGCCATTGGGTAGGAGGACACAAGTGTTGAGAAGTCAACATCTTGTGACGTTATAACATAGTTGATATATGGATGAAATAAATATTAGCATGGACATATATGAGTCTACCTCCAAGAATAATTCCATAGAAAACACAATGATGTCATGTACGATGACAAGACAGAAGCCACTCTTGCAGAACTTGCTGAATCCATGATTTAGACAATAGATAAATCAATGCCGCTATCTTGCACCACAACAACAACAATGTCTCCTTCTCCAAAAATTCTCACAATGCATCCAAGAAATCAAGTGCTTCCAGAAAGGTCAATAGGGGATGGAGAAGGAACCAAGAGAACTTATGGCTCGCCTCACCTCTTTATTTGAAGGGGTATCTGTAAGAGAATAGAGACCAAAACAAGAAGTGGAACCAAGAGAACTTATGGCTCCCCCATTACGTTGCAAATTAATAGGGATGGACATGTCTTCAGCATATTACCTATCGAGACATTCTTGTGCTAGAGGATATTCTAGATGATAACCCGATGGTACGTAATGTCCTATACAATAACAAGGGGAGAGTGCTAACAAGGGAACATTTCATAAGGAGTTTCTTGAAAAGAAAATAGGTGCAAAAACGCCCATTCAAGGTGCTCTACAAAACTCTAATTGAAGAATCATCCATCCTTATAAGGTGCAGCCAATGTTTAATCACACTACACATCTAGAAAGATAGTTGTACAAGGAAATATATGACTCATAATTTGTATAGGAATTGCAAAACATTGTCACAAGGGTAGAAACTCATTTCATCACATCTCCCATCAGGACAGCTAAGAATTGAGTATTAATTGTTGCAAACCTATATTACTACCACACCACTGTGTAAAATAATTGTGTTGCCAAGCTGCCTAGAAAGTCTCTGATTTTCAAAAACAAGGAGGCATGCGAAATCTTGAAGGTGCCTATTTTTCTTCAATGTCTATACAAGGAGTAAGTTCATGTCATGGCTCATCCTGAAAAAACTTCAATATCACAACAAAGGTGATGTAGGAAGAAGTAGGATCAGGAGATTGTGCTTTCATTGTGTTACAACTTATTGAGAATTCAACAAGGGGATACCCTTTGAGGATCCTTTTCATTAAGACTTCCATGGAATTCACGACATGTATGCAATGAAGGTGATGCATAATTGACACTTTTATAAAGATATGGAGATGCCTCCCGATTTTGTACCCCACAGACTCCATATAGAGGTGCCTCCTCCTAACTAGATATCATGGCAAGAACAATTAAAGACCATATTGAAAGATCCTTCCAAACCTGAGAGGGTAACAAATTGGAAAGCAGGGTGGAAAGAACATAATAGTCACAAGAAGATATTAATTTCCAAACATATGGAAGTACAGAAGAAGCAAGCCAGACCATGACAACACCGGTGATCCCAACACTCACAGCTATCTCAGTAGATGTCGAACAACAAGACAAAATCAGTAGAGATGAGAGGGAACTGGAGGGCTAAGACAACCAGAAGATTGACCAAATGGGCCAGCTAGATCTTTAAAATCCAGTTTCTTTGATTTTGATGGATGGTTTTGTGAAACTCTATCTTCTAGAATCAGTAAAACTAATAATGAAGAACTTGTGAGAGGGAGGCAAATCCTGAAAAGAAGTCTTTTAAAGAGAAGTCCTATGTGTGCCGAACGATGACCTCTGTGAAACATTCTAACTATACGACTGCATGAACCAAAATGTTATGTCTACTTATCAGTCCCTTCTCAAAGACTGCATTCCTAATACCCACATGACATACTTCACACTAGTAGACGATATCATGCACAACAAGGATTCCGGTGAGAAGGAGTGGTTGTACCAATGCCTCAAGAGTTCATTTCCAAAATTAATATTCCTGCCTATATTGCATGAGAATTACTAGACACTCTTTACAATCAATCAATATTAAAGCAAAGACCGTCATAGTCTACAATAGCTTAGAAGCAGGCTTCTCTCTGAGAAAGTACACCAATGCAACATCACCTAAGAGTGTCACTAAAGAAAAGGTGCAAACTAGTGAAGATGATATAATAAAGATGATACAAGATCAACACAAAGGATATGAATACAACCCAGCTAAGGACTTCAAGAAACAATAGTTCTATCATAGAATCCCTTAGGAAATTTAACTATCAAACAACTATGCTTTTCACTATCTTCATTGAATGTCCACCTTCGTAGAAAGGATACTAAGAGTTGAAAGTGTGCATCATGAAAGATAAGATACACTCGTAAGTATTTATGTTGAGATGTTGTTGTGCTCCAAATGGGTGACAAAAGAAACATAACACTAGCCCATTAGATCCTAACCACCATTTTTGACACTCAGGGATGAAGTGTATGATAAGTTTGGAGGGGAGTTATAAACGAGTACGAGAGGTACATTTGTGCCCTTTAAAATCAATCCTTATAATTTTGTAGCATGACAAATTCATACCTCTCCAATTTTGTAGGAAAAACTTTGTTTTTTTTCTTTTTCTTTTGTAAATCGACCGTTTACAATAGGCACAGTTTTGAGATCCATTATTCTAGGATTTATTCAGTTCTCCCACTCTTAGACTTGTTGTCCTTATGATACTTTATAGAGTAATCACCTCAAGAGTGGTGCAAATGGGCTACTAACTCACATAAGAGAAAATTACACTATACTACATTTTCTTGCCATTCTTACAACATAATATTGTGGAAAGAGAAAGAACACTTCTGGACCACTGAAATCCCTGGAAGCAAGGAGGACTCAATCTGCCACTCTCCTAAGTAATCACTCTAGACTTGCAGTACAAGTTGGAAAGTTTACACCTCCAACAAGATGGAAAATAACTACCCCTTCCAGTGCTTAAAATCCCCACATTCAAATTAAAAGAGGCTTGGAAACCCAAAATCCTTACCTAAAATCCTATTTCCCAAAGCTTGTATATGAAATAAAAGATGAGAGACATAAAACCATGAGTGTTGTGCCCAAAAGATATTGAAGGACTTTCCCCAGATGGTGTAAAGCTTCACTCAAAAATGCCGATATGTCATGCCCGAAAGTGGAGTCTTGAAGCCAACTTGTACACACATGCATTTCGAAGGGGACCTCACACAACCACCTAATGTTACATCAGGACTCAATAGGGTAACACTATCTTTATGACAACAATATGGTTGAGCTAACATGTGAAATGCAGGAACACATGGAAACAATAAGCCTACCCCAGCACAATAGCTAGGATCCAACCAACATAAAGGTCGTGGGTGAAAGTTTCCCCTAAATTTATGAGTATGACTAAGTACTGATGCTGAGAGGTTGTTGCGTGGGAGAGTCCTTTACTATAAAAAGTAGTAGTAGGTTGTAAAAACTCATGCAACACTGGAAATAAGGAAATGGAATGAGGCCTCAATCAGTGAACCGAGTTGGACACAAGGGTTTTGATGCAAAGATGGCACTGATTTTGTTGTAGCAAGTTCGTCAAGTTGAAAAGAAACAAGGCCCATCACTCTATGCTCTGGTTATATTAATTAGCATGAGGACAAGCTAGATTTTAAGTTTGGGGAGTTGATAACACCCAATTTTGTGGACATTTGTATGTCTGTTTTTATCTCCATAATATCATATCTTATGTGATTTGTCTAGTAGTTTCTAATTGTTTTCGGCAAGACTTGATATGACTACCAAAACTCATCATTCCCCTACTTTACACACGGCACTCATCTCTTCAATTGATATAGTCTGAAGATAGCTTAGTGGTTGAAGGAGATATCATCAATCCAACTTTGTGGTCGCTAGGCACTCTAGTACTCCTTGAAACTGAAGGAGAAGAAGCCACCTTGTGACTAATGGATCAGGGAGGTCAATCTCTTGTCGGGGCACTACAAGATGCTAGTCCTTGTGATCGGTGAGATCCAAAGCTTATGTTGCCACTACAGTCTATGTAGAGACTGAAACACATGAGTGTGTAGAGATTGTAGCATGGGTTTCTATAGCAACTGAGGCAAACGCCTGTGTACCGACCGAAGGGTTGATTACATGTAGTGACCTAAGCATAGGTTTGTGTAGAGAATGTGGGGATTATTTCTTTAAGTTAGTTGCTCACACCTATAAATAGAGCCCCTCCTCATCCATGGAAGGGGGTTAAAATATTGAGGATACAACGAAGTGTTTCCCCATCTCATACACTTTGTTGATATTGGATCTCCAACAAAAATGGTCAGAGGAGAGAGAAGATCTATGTTGCCATCATTATCCTTGACACGTCCTTTGAAAGATGTACTAGTTTCTCACCATCGCCCATGTCAAAGCAAGATCTAAAGACAATGTACACCAGTTGTGGTGTGAGATCATAGATGGTGTATCCTCTTTCTTCCTTTATATACCTATTCATTTATAGACTTACATAAGTTTAAATGTATATACTATGGGCAATGGTTATCTCCATACGCTTGCTCTTATTTCTTCATTTGCATGATTAGCTATCATATTGTCATGTTTGTTTGTTTGTGCCTTGAAATAGTAGTTTTAACCTAATCTAGGTGTTATGGAGTTGCATGAATGCATGAGAATGTTGAAATTCGAAAGCTAATGATCATATGGTTATCTTTGTGATTGTTTGTTTTCCATTTCGAGAGAGATACAATCTTATAGTCTAGATCTATCATAAGCTCAATGGGAGGAGGGAATAGACACATATAATGATTTCTTGTAACCTTTCTAAGGTCATACAAAGGGTGTGAGTATTGCATGTTGGTGAGATACCTTAGATGGAGAAACTTGATCCAAGCTCCCATCAATATTTGTTGCAACCCTTTTGCTTCCTTTTCTTATTTCATTTTCCTTTCTTAAAATTTCTTTTACTATTTTTCTTGTTTGAAGTAACATTGTTCCTAGGGGAACATTATCTTAATCAATCCCCTTGTTTGGTGTAATTGAGATGAGACTCTACTTGTCCATGCAGTTATTGAAATCCATTACACCAACCACAATAATAAGGTCTGACAATTGTTGTCCTCTCTGGTTGTGGTAATCAACAGAGAGAGCCCAAGCAAGCCCTACCTAAAAAATGGAGGGATAGTAAGGAGACACAATCGTGGGAGAGTTAATCCATCCTAGCAAATTGGCATTCAAAGGGAAAATTCCTTTTTGTGGGCTCTAGTAGTGCAACATGTAGTTTCAGAGGTATGTGTGGACTACTATAGAGGCGAAGAGGTTGTTTCCTGTCATTAGAAGAATGTCATCAATCGCCATGCATGGTGTTGCACTACGAGGATATTGTTGACAAGCGGTCGAGTGTTGATTGAAGAAGAAGCACACTGCTGCTTGGAGAAGAAGTACACAACTGCATCAAGAGTTGTCATGGACTTTCTCTAGGACCAGGTATTACTCCTATTACCCTCTTTCCGAGATACATTGTTGTTGATGTGATCATACTGATTAGAGAATTCAACATTAAATTTTTGTTTCTACTTCCTTATCTACTGCCCTGATTTACCAATTAGATATATATAAAAAAGCATGCCTTGCAATATTGTGCACATATGTTCTAAATTATTTTAAATGGATATGATGCAATCATGGATAAGTTAAATTTTTGAAAATTTGGACTTACCTCATTATGTTGCATCGATCGTTGGGACTTAGTGATGCATGCAGATCAAGTTTTATATTCCAAATTAACCTAGGGTGGTCCATTTCAAACAATGTGTCTAGGTCGTTGTAACCACATTGGGTTAGGTTTTTTGCAAGATACATGGCCAGAACTGCTCAATTGGGGCCCTTTTTACCATGATGCCAGACTAAAGGGACCACTTTGAGCTTATGGCCACCATATATGTGTCATTGAAGGTGGCTTAAGGCTATTGTGGTACCTGATGCATTTTCAAAGACGTTGAAGTGGGTGCTTAGGTTGCTGTTAGTGTGGGAGTTCAAAGTGAGTTATTGATGGGCTAAAATACAATTCTAAGTCCACCCAAACAATACATATTTTGTCCCTTCAACGATAGGGATCATATAGATTTTTTTGGTGTTTTAGAATGCTTTTACAGCTAAAAGAGACTGTTCTTGGAGCAAAAACTTATGAAATTTGATGCATGTGGTGATATATCCTTCTTTGTAGGACCAAATCCTAGAATCCACATCTAAACTAGTTTGACATAAATCCATATAAGTTATCCCATTACTTCTTATATTTTGTTTATATTTCATCTCTCTTCTACCATTTTGTCTAAATTTCTTACTTTTTATGGTCATGATAGTTTAGTTTCTAAAATAAACCACTACTTTTCGCCATATTTAGCCAAGTTGGTGTCTAAGCTACCGAGTGTGGATGATTTTTGGTAATTTGGAGATTCATGGAGGAAGGGTTCATGAGGCTATGTGAAGATCCTACTCCTCACACAAGTCAAGTTATTTGGCCTCACTTTAGTGTTCAACCTGATGTGAATCCTACTTATAATCGATAAAATCTCACTAATAATAATCTTCGATGATATAACATGGCATGTTTATGGGTACCACAACTTTAAAATAAAGTAAGTCCTTTATAGCGTGAGTTAGAATTATCCTTGATCGAGCTCCTTCATTAGTTCATGAACATATTCACCTAGATCTATGCCAAAATGTGAAGTCTTGAAGAGTCATTCATCATACATCAACTCCCGGCCATGTCAGGGATGTGTCCCATCAAGTAGAAGTCAATACACATTAGACCATAATGGACACTTTAGATACATAAAAAAGTTAGAAGAATATGATGTTAGATTCATTTGCCTTGTGTCATATCCTACATTGGTCGCCGAGAATATCATGTCAAAAAGAATTATTGATGTGTTTGCATGTCAACTAGTGATCTCAAAGTAGGCTTGAATGATGACTTTCAAAAATCAATTATATTTTTCTCATAGACAATACAATTTGATGTTATCTCCTTGATCTTACGTATGGAATCTTAAGACATTATTAAAACAAGGCAACATCATCATACATAGAGAACACCACCTTCAACATAGAGTGGAGCATCTTCTCCTAAAATTTATGTTTCTCATACTCAATAATGTGGGTGCAACATATCAAATAGCATTGGTGGGTCTTATCTATGACCTTATAACAATGAAATCAAAATGTGCAAAGATGACAACATTACCAAGTCAAATCAAGTAGAATACCACATGGCCTGTCTGGAAATGATATTTGTAAGACTTACATGTTTCTACATCTGAACAACTATATAGAACTTTACCTTTGATTCCTCATATGGAAACTGAATGGCCTATACGGTTAGCTAACAAGGTATAGAAGGTGATCTAGGGTATGCTTGAGCAATTATAAAGCTATATGCTTCATAGTTGGAGAAAGAGCTTAGGGGCATTCTCAAAACACTCCAATTCATAACTCAATTTAGAGCAAAGATGACACCAATTTGTAAATAAATCTTCAATCCTAATACTCAAAAATTCCAAAGATAGTTAGAATGATAAATTTGAATATGTTTTCAATAAGTTCAAACTATAAATATCTAGCCCACATATGACCAGACCACATGTGAATGGTCGTAGAAATTTATTGTGGCTCACTTTAAAGAATCAATGTGTGGTGTCCTAATGCAAAAAATCAATAGTAAAGAACTTTCTTCTACTATAAGTCCAAAAATTTAATTGAAATAGAAGGTGATACACCCCAAGTCGAGAAACATTACCCAATTCTTATTCATGCTACTAAGAAAATATGAATTTAGATAATGTGTATCTATGATAGCATATGACAATCCATTAAGCTACTTTTGTGAACATTCGTCCATGATTACATGAAGCACCAAATGAAAAGTTGTTCTTTCTAATTTTGGCATCACATATATCACTAATAATGTAGTCAAATCCCATGCATCATTCTATCAAATGGAAGAAAACTCCATGTCTCTGACATACATGAGATTTTTTTACTTCCTTGTTAGAGATGTAAACATGATTAATACCACATCATATACAACACATAATGCTAATGACAAATCGACCATGATAATTGGCGATGGCTCAAACCAACATGGAAATGATGTAGGGGTGGTTCTTATCAGCTAGGTGGGAGAATGCCTTCCTATCACCCAGTGAATACAATTCAATACCATAAAAATGTCATTGAGTATAAAGCATGAATGTTAACATCCAAGTTGGTGGTTACTCAAAAGCTCAACATCATTGCCAACTTCCTACTCATTGTTTCTATAAGATCATGAAGCCCTTACAATCACTATATGACATTGGTTTGAATCATGTTAATTAGAATGAAAGTAAAGTTGATATTGGGCCTATTTGTAAAACACATGAACATAGAAATCAATTAATATTTTATGATAATTCTAGTCTTAATTATGAAACTTGAAATTTATCGAGGCCATTGGGATAATTAGATGTGTCTATGTTACCCCATGGTCTCAAGTGTCCAATTACGCCTATTTTTCCACTTGTGGGTTTACATATTGTTATAAGAGAGTAATTGTTGTGTGGTTTCCACATCAACTTTTCACATGTTTTGACGCACAAATTCAGTCCATTTTGTTCTCATTTAGCCTCTATTCATATCACTCTTGCCAAGTATTATTATTTTTCTTATCACATGATGTATATTGAAGATTTGCATCAAAGGAATCAAATTGGAGGTTTCCCAACTCAATTTAGTATTATTTGGGATTTCTCCAAGCCTTCCAACATCCCGAACTTCATTTCTACTGAAACAGTAATGCACACGACATGTCTTATGCGCATTTCCAGACGGCTTATTTCTTCTTTCATTGTAGAAAAGTACACAACATGTCCATAAAAGACACGACGTGTATGTGGGAATTTAGAACCTGGCCTTACTCTTTCTGGAAAAGTACATGGTGTGTATTAATTCAAACGCGTTGTGTTTTTTACACTCAGAACAACTGCTTGAGACAGGACGCGTCGTGTCCAGAGAAAGACACACCGTGTTCCTGTCAGTTTTAGCAATTTTCAAATATGACTCCTTTCATTTTAAAGGATGAAACCACTCTATGGAGAAGTTATCTCTGGTCATAATTTGAAACTCTTTTGTCCCAGAGTAAGGCTAGAGCAAGGAAGGCAATTTTGGAGGGGGAAGAAGGTGGTTTCTTACTAAAGAACCCCATTCTTCTTCTTTTCTTCTCCAAGCTTCTTCTCCAAGGTGTAGCAGAGCTTCTCCACTCCAAAAAGCTTCTTGGGAGAGAGGTTTGTCTGGTTTGTAGCAGTTGTAGGAATGGGATTTCGTGCTAAAGTTGGAATTCTACTCCTCTTGGGTTACACTTTGGGTTTTCTTAGCTTTTCCTTCTCTAAATCATGTTAAACTCTAAAATTTATGTGCATTTTCTGTTGTACACTATTATGGAGGAGTAGTTTTCTTTTCTTGGACATGGGAGAGTAACTCCCATGTCATAGCATGTATGGAACATGACAATTTCGTACTAAATGCTATGTTACTTGTTTTTCCACCTTGTGAGTATCGGTTTCTTCTTTTTCTACATGTATGGCTGGCCACCTTATGCGTATGTTTTATGCTCTTTTGCTTGATCTGAGAAGATAGGTAGTAGAGTAAGGAGGTACTCACTTGGAAACTCCTTCTTTACCATGAGAGTGGAATTTATGGAGTTGAGGAGTAGGCTTGTGATCCAAAATGAAATTCATACATGGGAATGTTGAATTGAGTTAGGATCATTGTACTTGGACCAAGAGGTGAGGTGCAACATACAAATCTCCTTTAAATTAAGTGCATAGTATGTTTAAATTTCATGCTTCTATTGTATGTTATGATATGTGAATGAAATCCTAAGTCCAAGATACTTCTAATTCTGAATTTTAATCTCTTTTAGTAATCCATTTACTATTTGTTTATTTATGAAATTCTAGTCTAATCAACCAAATCACCTTTAAAACGGTCTAGATTGTTGAACCTTAGCACTGTTGCATTTAATTGGTTTGCTAAATTGCCTTGTCTTCGACCTCAACTACAACTACTTCCATATACTTGCGAGAATTGGTTAATTGAGAAAAAGATCTTCCCTATGTTTGAAAATCGTTAGTGTAATAAACCAACAAGTTTTTGGTGTTGTTGTCGGGGAGTTACAGTTAATCTATTTAGAATAACAAGTGGTAACTAGTATTTGAGACTAGATCATCATTTCCATTTTCGAAATTCCATATATATTTTAGTTGTGTTCTCAATTTTTCTTGCTATTTTTCAGGTTGTATGTGTCGCTCACAAACAGGTCTTCAAACATCTACGTTGCTAGACCTTGGGATCAAGCGTACTCTTTCAAGCTTAAGAAGAGCAAGAAGAGTAGAACAACCACTACTAAGAGGTGTTCCACCATCATCACTGTAATTGTCTTCTTTGTCTTTTGAAGAAGCTACACCAAGGGATCCAACCATGCAGGACGACCGTCCTTTGAAGTATTTTACAATGCCGATTTCCACAAACATTTGTAGAGCCATTGACCTACTTATAGTTGAAGCGAACTATTTCTCTATTGCTCCTTCTATGATGCAGATGATACAGCATAACTTCTTTAGAGGCAAAGTCAATGAAGATCCAAATCTTCATGTGCCTAAGTTCTTAGAGTATATGAATACTTCCAAAATAAATGGTGTTTCCACCAAAGGAATTAAGTTAATGCTATTTTCTTTCACCCTAAGAGATAGAGCCAAGGCGTGGCTTTTTTCTCTTCTAAAGAAGTCGGTCAAAAGTTGGGACCAACTTCTAAATGCTTTCCTTGCAAAGTATTTCCTGTTGAGCAAGACAACCCAGCTAAGGAATTAGCTCACCAACTTCTCTGAAAATGATGGAGAAACTATGTATGATACATGGGAGCACTTTAAAGACCTTCAACGTCTTTGTCCTCACCATGGGTTGATCATTTGGCCACTACTCCAAACATTCTATAATGGTAAGTTCTACAACACTCGGATGACACTGGATGTTGCAGCTAATGGAGCATTGATGACTAAGTCTTATAGAGAGGCTTATGACATCATTAATGACATATCCCTCAACCATTGCCAATGGGGATCAGATAGGAGAGCACATTCATCCTCTACAACAGTCCTTCAGCTGGGAAACAAGGAGGGAAGCATGCGGTTGATGTTGTTGACTTAATTGCTTCTAAACTTGATATTCTTACATAGAAGTTTGAGAAGATGACTACATTACAAATCCAATCAGTTGAAGTGATATGTGAAGCTTCTTGTTATATGAGACATACTTCTTTTTCATGCTTTGCTCCTAATATGAATGAATGAAGCCTACAACAAGCCAATTTTGTTGGGATGCAGGGGAACAAGTAGCACAATCCCTATACCAACACCTACAATCTGGGATGGAGAGATCATCCTAATTTCTCCTACCAGAACACAAGCAATGCTCAGAATTTCCAACATGGACAACAGCAACTGCAACAACAACAAAACTTCAACCGGAAAAACAATGGGAATCCACCAGGTTTCAACAACAACAGGGGTTACCAACAAGAACAACAACCCCAAAGTTCTTCCTTGGAGGCCATGTGGAGAAATTTATCTCCACACAGATGCATCATAATGAAGAGCTCTTGACACTTCACTAAGATTATCAATGATACACTATTGGGGTACTTCAAGAACTCCAATGGGCATAGATAAGGAGATTCCTTATCTTTCCCTATCAACATAGTTGCATTCATTCTTACTCATATGATCCATCTTGGTAGAAAATATGGTCTTATTGAAACCCAACAACTATGTCACTAGAACATTATACAATATGCAGATGACACTATTATTTTCATCTCCCATGGTGATTACATTGCGATCAACACTATATGCATATTGAAGTACCTCTATAACATTATGGGACATAGGATTTATCATAATCATCATCATCATCTTAGCCTCAATCCCAACCATTTTGGGGTCGCCGACATGGATCTTTTTTCTAGTCAACTTAGTTATGGGTCATAATCTGATCAAGATGTAACGGTTCAAGATCTCTCTTAATAATTTCTTCCCACATTAATTTATTTCTACCTCTACATCTTTTAGTTTTGTTGACTCAATAAACCCTACTTCAAATATGTGCATTTGTTAGTCTGTGTTTTGCATGTTCATAAAATCTTAAACAAACATCACGCAACTTGTCATTAATGACCACCACCCCCACTTGGTTGTTGATATAGTCATTCATCAAATGAGTAGTCCTTGTCTTCCCAAACATCCTTCTCATCATATGACTTTAGACACATTCAACTTGTCGATACCTTATTTTTTCACAGTCTAAAGTTCAACCCCTTATAGAGTGGTTGGATATATAGTTGTTCTATATAATATACTTTTAAATTTGATTGGGATTTTTTTGTCACATAATACTATAATTATGTTGGATTTTAGGGGAGGTAGATATGGTAATGGAAACAAAAAATTTCTCCCCAATACAGAAACCAAAGAGATCTCGTCAACATCTATATGGTAGGAAGGATGGTTTGTAGAGGTGTACCTAGTCCCGAGGCTTACTCAGCGACATTACATCGTGGCGAGCACGGCCTACACCTTCGGTCTTGGACGGCGTCTGTGCAGCTTCAGGTCGCACTCGGACTGACGGATTGACGACTATTCTCAGAGTAGTAGAAATCTCCCGCCTCTATAGTAGTCCACACAGACCACCGGGAACTCCAGTCATCCTGTCCTACAGGACACTGGAAGGAGTCATCCCCTTCTGTTGGCGTACTAGTCATCGACGTGCTCTCTTTCCACCAGTTGTTGTCTAGTAGTTGACTTTTCCTCATTGTGCCTCCCTAGTCGGGTAGCACTTGCTTGGGCTCTCTCAGTTACCACAACCAGAGAGGACAACTTTGTAGAGAAATTGGTGTTCTGATTTGTTCTATCTAAGAAGCCCCCAGTAACCCTCTATATATAGGATGGGTCAGGGTCATGGTTCTCAGCTCCAGGTAATGGGGGACTAAAGTGGAAGTAGAAGGGTCAAGAATTTCCATGAATTTGATACACTACGACAGGTGAACCGGTCGTTTCACAACTGATCGTTTGGGTACTGAACCGATCAGTTCATCTCATGAACCAATCGTTTGGGAAGCTGAACTAATCGGATCATTCATGAACCAGTCATTTCACTTCCCAGGTTAGTTCCCAATTGACTTTTCTCTTTCTGTTTCCAATTAATCCAAAGATCAATACTTGTCCCAATTGAATTGTACAAGTGAAACGAAAATATTTTCTCACCAACCTAAATTTCCCAAACTAACTCGTTTGGTCCAGCTGAACCGATCAGTTCAACACTTGAATCGGTCATCTCACTTGACCCTGATACGATCGGTTCAATAGCTTGAACTGTTCGGTTGGCAATCCAAGTTGTGTAGAAATCGGTCAATGCAATTCTCAATCAATCTGACACCCAAATCAGTTAGTCCAACACTTGAACTTGGTGATTCTGAGTCAAGTCAATTGATTGAATGTTTAATTGAACTACAAAACACATTTAGTAAACAATCTAAACATCATTTGTGGTAAACTCCTCTTCCAGGTTAAATCATTTGTGTGTGATCCTACATGCCCATTTCACATTGGTAGTGAAATTCCATAACACTAATGACTTCACAGGAAAAGAGTGGTGGCTAGTCGCACATCATTGCTACCCAATTGAGAAGGAAAGTTGGAGAACAACTTTCAATCCTACAATCTGTGACAGGTGTTATAGTGAATGTATAATTCCTTTGTCATTGATATCCCAAATGAACTCAAGGCATGGAACAATCATCCTTTCAACGTTCATTCACTTCCTTGATCTTAGAGCAGACTAGATGAAATATGGGTGACATCAATATCACATATTGATTCACACATGCATGTGCATGCCTTTCACAATCCTACTCATCAAGTGGTCATGGACATCAAACTCCCTCAGGAGGGACAAATCCCATATCTATCACTCACCCCTCAAAAGCCCCATGTGTCAAAGTCACCCAATCATCACCTTTATAACAATCTATATTTCAGGATTGTGTTTGATGATGTCAAAATGTACCCAACAACATGTGTTGAGTGTAGTGATTTTAGGTTAAAGAATCACACTCACCACCATCACTGTGATAGCTGACTGTGACTACCCAATCATGGTTCCATGTGTCACTCTCATGGTGGGTCTACCTGATACACTTCTTCTCTAACAAGTACCTATGTGCTTGGTTTGATATCACTATATCATGACTAATGAGATTTTGTCATCAACCAACACACAATCTAGTCTTGCATGTCATTGTTGTCCATCAACCTTCCACAATGACATCCAACTAGGGAAATAACAAGAATGTATACTCTTAGCATCCGTATGATCTCATCGTTTACATCATTAACCTAAAAGCATACATCATTGAGTAAACAATTCTTTAGACATTTAATATGTTCTGTCATTATCTCATAATTGAATGAACCAGAATGAATTGGAAGCTTTCCTTGGATGTTTATCCAATCAATCTTAATGTATCCCACCAATCATCCCATGATTGGCTCTCAGGGCATACATACCAACAGACTCCCACTTGCACTACGAGCCAATCACCCTTGAATCATATTCTTAGTGATCTCCAAACATGTCCCACATGTTATTGTGCTCTAGTGCTAACACAATGAGTTATGGCAACACTTTGCCTAAGTCCTTGTTATTGCATGTCTCACATCTCTTCATTGTACGTCTTCCATATGAGATGGAATTATCGTAATATGTGATCCAATATTCCGTTGCTAATCTTTAGCCTCATTGCATGACCAAGCACTCCTTACTTGTCATCATTGACCAGAATATCTATAAGTTCATCTCTATGAACTCCCAGATCCATATAGTATCCACTGTTGTTCTCTAACACACGAATACTCAACATTTCCAATTAAAAAGGCTTTATCGGAACGTTTCCATTTTTCAACACACATTCACTTTTATATATCCCAAATATATTTTGCAATAAATATTATGTCTTTTATGAAATTTTGCATCAGTGTAACTCCTTACATTGGACCCTTCCTTATTTCCATAGAACTAGTACTTCTCAAGTACTTATCAAGTTCTCATGGTATTCCAGTAACCCTCACTGGAACTAGACAAACATCTACTTTTCATGTCCCACATACGAGTTATCTGGATGAGCATATCATATTGACATGTCCTACATAATGTAAGGACCCTGACCTCCGTTTAGGGCTTATCCTATTTGCTTTTCTTAACCCTGATGCTTAGTTGCTTGCTAATCACCTTCTTTGGTGCTTAGGGTTTGTTGGTGCTTTGTTGAGAGCTGGAGGTGCTACTTGCAAATAACCCAAGTCTAGGGTTTGTGGACAAGTTTGTCGCCTTGTGAGGTGTTCCTCCCTCTCTTTGCTTCCTCTAGTGTTGAGAGGACGGGTTGGGCTCGTTGCTTGAGTTCCTCTGGGCTTGGTTGAGGTTGTTGCGCCTTGTTGTGCCTTGCCTTTGCTTCTTTGGGCCTTGTGTCGGGCAAGAGTGCCCTGTATCGGCTAGTGGTGTGTCGCCCAGGGTGTGTGTCGGCCATGGTATGGGTGTGTCGGCCATGGAATGGAGGTGTATCGCCCATGGACCCTTTGACCCTCTTTGACCTCGTTTTTGTCACCACTAGTGGACACTTGGTGCTTGGTTCTTGCATGTGGAAATGGCCTTGGACGTGTTTAGGGCTTGTTAGAGTGGTGGCCTTGCTCATTGACAAGTGTCCCTAGGTGGGCGACACCTTGCCTTGTCTTTCCTTGGTTTCTCCTCCATCCCCTTCTATATATGTGTTTCCTTTCCCTTGCTAAGGATCCCTTTAGTTCCTTAGTTCCCCCTATCCCTTGGTGCACGATAGCCTCTCTTCTTTTGCAAGCTTGGTGGTCGATCCTTGCCTTGGAGTCTGCTTCTTCCTCTAATGGTGGTCAAACCCTAGAGTGCCTTGCTCTCCTTCCTTGGTGGTGCTAGGAGCTTGGAGATTGCTTAAGGTGGGTTACATAACTCCTAACCCTAACTACACTACCTTCTTTTAGGTTCTTATATGTTGCAAAGATCATATCGGATATATATGTTGTTAGTTTGGTTTCTTGCTTAGTTGCTTCTTGTTGGCCGATCCTTGTTCTAGGGTTTCTTAGTGAGCAACACTCCTTTCTCTCCTTGGTCTAGAGGAGTGAGTTTGAGCTCTAGTAATATGGGCAATACCCCTCTCTTGTTTAAGTTGAGAGGTGAGCTTGTGTTCTAGTTGCTTGAGCAACACCCTCCTCTCACCATGGACTTGAAAGGTGAGCTTTGTGGTGGTCGTAAACCTTGTTAGGGTTGTTCCTTGTGTTGCCCGATTGGTGACAAGAGATGTGCAAGACCCCTCTCTCTTAGTTGTTGAGAGGTGAGCCATCTACTTGATCCATTAGGGTTTGGTGCCCCTGTTCTTGAGGTTGATGACGACCTTGTGGAGTTGCCTCTTGATCGTTATGATCTTGAAGGGAGGTGTTGCTTGATATCCCTCTTGATCTTGAGCCTTAGACGACACATGTTGTGGTTGTGTCGGGCGATGCTCCCTGGTCCTTGCCTTGTTGTGTCGGGCGTCACACTTAGCTGAGTACCCTGCCCGACACATATAACCTAGAAGGTGGGTTAGTATCATAATGCCTTGTTGTGGTGGAAACGTTGCTAGCTAGTATGTGGTGGGCGTCACCCTTTAGCCTTAGCTCTATGTGTGTCGGCCGACAGCACAACACTTGATGGGAGGTGCACGACACCATAGTGCCCGATACATGTGGATGCCCGATATGCATGGGTGCACGATACATGATGCATTGTTGCACGACACGTCGTTGCCAGACATGCTCCTATAGCTGACCTGCGCTCCTGGCTACCCGTTACCAGCAGTGCACGACACTCTGTTGCATCTGATACCCTATGTTGCACGATGTTGCGTTGCCCGACATGCCCTAGAGCCTAGCTGCACGATATGATGTTGCTCGTTATGCCTTGGATGCCCGACACCCTAGTGCTTTGCCGATATGTGTTGGTCTGCCTAACCGGAAGGAGTTGAGGGTTGGGCGATAGGGGAGAGTGCCCCACCGGATACCACCTCTTGTGAGGGTGCCCTACACGTCACACTTCTTGTGAAGGTAGTGGGCACTTCTAGTGAGGGTCTGGTCTCTTATGGAAAACTATGTGCTAGCTCTTGTTAATGAATCACGTTGGTTTTTTATAGTAAACCTTGACATGCTTGATGGTAATCGTGATAGTAGGTTACACCTATGTATCTTACCATGATATTACTTGTGTGTGTTTAATCATCTTAATGATATGAATATTGCTGAGATAATGGAAAACATATAAGATGCTTTGCATGAACTGTATCTATGGTCACAGGTTGAGGCATGAATGATAAAGCACCTAATCATTCATGTTGCCCAACATCAATAATATGATCTTTCTGTTAATCCACGATGATTGTGTATACTAACCATGCAGGTGATGCATAGTCAGGTAAAGGGCTATGAGATATATATATATGATGAGTAACATTGCTTTGATAGTTACTCTTGATGATGAGATGACATACATGATGTGTTTTGGTCTGAGAACCTGAGTTTGGCTAAAGTGCCTAAGTTGATGAGAATTCCTTGAGAGGAAGTGGCATTATGTGATAAGGGATTGAGATCCCATGGAAATGTGATGATCCTTGAGACGGATCTAGATGATTGGCAAGAGGCCAAGTGGTAACATGTAATGTGGGATCCTTGTGATGGATCAGGATGATGTTGATGGTAGTAATAGCATAATATTGTGTCTCATGTTGTTTATTCTTGTTATAGTTTGCATGTTATACAACTTGGTTGAATCTTGCAATCCACTTAAAATATACTAATTAATCACAGTGGAACAAATCATGCAGTTTGCCATGGCCATAGACCCATCATCGTCAGGAGCTGGTGATGGTGAAACGGGTTCTCCTGCGGGTTAACCTGGAGCGCATATTGATGAATATGTGGGGTTTGTCCTATCCTAAAATAGAGAGGGAATCAGGTGCAGTTGCAGTTGCAGACTCGGGATATGTATATGAGCATGGTGAACAGGCCCATGGCTTAGAGTGATAGAGCATGAATGTGTACATGGCTCAGAGCGCGGTGAACAGGCCCGTGGCTCAAATATACTAGCGCAGAGACTTGTACCAAGGCGGGCTAGAGGAAGGGTAGCCTATGGAGCTGACCATGTGGATGAGGCCACTTAAGCATGAGACTGTGGTCCTACTTTGGTTCTCGTGCACTGACCATGAGGTGGGAGGTCGTGGAGTCCAACTCTTCCATTGACCTTGTATGGCACCGGCTTGGGTTTCGCAACCGAAGGTTGGATTTGAGCAGTACAACTCACTTCCTCAGGGCATAATAATACGTAATCCAGCCAAATAGTATTTACTGCTTAAGGCAAAACACGAAACATTAGTTGAGGCCTTTCTTGTGTAGTTAATCTTGTTATACCTGCAGTTATTTATATGTTCCTCATGTTATGTGGTAAGACCTTATAAATCTTATCTTATCAATCATGTTCCATAAAAGATATACTTGGGTATATGTCTTCCGTACATCTAGTAAGCTTGATAGTATGAACAACTTTACTTGATAACTGCTCTTGTTATACCTCTTATCAGTTATTTGTTGTTGTTGCTTTAATATCCCTTTGGTTTTATAGTTTCGACGGGGAGTTATGTTTCTCGCTGGGATTGTGTGTCTCACCCCGCTGGTTTATAACCTTTTTAGGTGTTCGAGATAGACGTGGTGGTGGTCGCAGACTTGAGGCCGAGCAGCAAGACGAGCAGTAGAAGGTAAGGGATGGATATTCTGTTGTTTTAGTTGTTTTGTAGTAGAGTCTTAGAGTCATCCATGTACTCTCAGATCCTTGGGAGTGTTTTGATGTTGTTTCACGATGTATAGTTGTTGATCGTTTGTATATCCAGTAGTTGGTCGGATGTGGGCCGTTATGTACATATAAACAGGTCATGAACTCAGGTGATGACAAGATAGCTGATCTCCTAAGTTGTGGACACGTGTCAATATCTTACAAATGTAATAGTTTTCTCAGTTTATTCGCTTTCCGCAATCAGCTTTAATTAACCCGTGTTTTTGGTAATTTGTGGTTATAGTGATTTCCGCACGTTTTCACGTAACACATTGATGTTTGTGTGATAGTGGGATGTGTTGCCACAAGTTTTGGTATCAGAGCTCTAGGTTCGCTGAGTCTACAGGGATTTAGGACTATGTTGTGTCTGTTCTTGTGAGTTTTCTAGATTTTCTTACAATCATCTTCTACCCTAAGTGGAAGAAAAGCCAAGATGTCTGGAAACCATGAAGAACATGCTGTCGAGAACAGCGATGCTGCATCATTTGTTGGAGCTATAGGGCAGGAACATGAAAATCGGGTGCCTGAGGTCCCCCATCCTGACCCAGCCATTCTTGAACACCCTACCTACCAACAGCTTATGGGGCAGATAATGGCTATGATGAATCTCATGGTAGAGAGATTGCCAATGCCTCCGCCGAGACCACAGGCTCCCCATGGTGAAACATCGGGCATTGGGAAGACCTTTGAGCGTCTTCGCCGAGTCGGAGCTTCGGATTATGCTGGAATGGATGATCCAGCGAATGCAGATCTGTGGTGGACAAGTCTTGAGAAGGCTTTACGGATCCTCGACATCCCCGAAGCAGACAAAGTAAAGCACATTGTCTACCTCCTGAAGGGTAGTGCTGGTCACTGGTGGACCATCGAGGAGGAGAAGTGACCTGGTGAGGTGATTGGTTGGGAGGTTTTCCAGCGTGAGTTCGTCAGCTGATACTTTTCGAAGATGTATCTAGATGAGAAGATCAGTCTGTTTGAGAGCCTGTGACAAGGAATGCTGAACATCACCGAGTATGAAGCCAATTTCATGGATCTGCTGAGGTTTTGTCCTCACATGGCAGTGACAAATGAGGAGTGAATCATACATTTTGAGAAAGGACTGAGTGCTGAGCTGACAACACCTATTTCTGTGTTGGAGAACCGAGAGCGGTTTTCTACATTTGTGGAATCTGTCTGGAGGATCGAATGGTCAGTCAGGGAGAAAAAAGAATCCATGTCTAAAAAGAGGCCTTCTCAGTTCTAGGGACAGAGGTTTGGTGGCTTCAATAAGCCAAGGTTTTCAGCACCTTCAGTGATGAGAGGTTCCAGTGTGCCATCACAGTGGTCCACGAGTAAGGGAAGAGGATATGTTTCTTCACCGTCAAGGGCACATAGTAGAGCTTCTGTGGCAGTGACATGGCCATCTAGGCCACGGTTTGAAGTTAAAACATGCTATATCTGTGGTCAGATAGGGCATTTCAAGTTGAACTACCAAGTAGAGATGTTGAAGTAACGCAGCAGTCGAGGCAGAATCAAAAAGGCACAGATAGACAGCAGCCCAGTAGTAGCAGAGGGCGAGGACGCGGTCCAGCATCGTAAGTGGGATCGTCTTCTCAAGGAAGCAGAGGATGTGGACAGCAAGGAACGGCTCGATTCTATGCTATGAGTCAGCCGGAGGCGATAGTCAACTCGCGAGTGGTGACAGGTCAGATGGAGTTATTTCATTCTGATATGTCTTCTTCTTGCTTTATATCTGTTCTGGTTGACCCGGGTGCTACACACTCTTTTATTGCCTATAGTATGCTTGAGAACTGTCGTTTACCTACTAGTTGTAAGAAAGATAGCTTGTTGTTAGAAACCCCTCTTGATGGTTCCTCGATGCTTCGAGAAGAGTGTCCATCTTGTATCTTATCTTTTTTGGGACACAGCATTGAAGTGGATCTTATACCACTTGATATGCATGATTTTGATGTTATCCTTGGGATGGATACCTTAGAGAAGTATAGAGTTGTTTTGGACTGTGGTTCCAAGCAGGCTGTGTTTGATGATGATGGAGAGAAGTGGATCTTCCAAGGAGATAGGAAGATTCTTCCGACGTGTCTAGTGTCAGCTTTAGTGGTAGATATGTTGTTACGACAAGGATGTGAGGCGTTCTTATCTCACGTTTTGGATACCATTATGTCTACCAAGGCAAAGGGTCCTAGCCTTGAAGAGGTGTCAGTTGTCCAAGAGTTTGCGGATGCGTTTCCCGAAGAGTTCCCTGGTGTTCCTCCACCTCGAGCGATTGATTTTGAGATCAATCTTGTTTTAGGATCACAGACAGTTGCACAGACACCGTATAGGATGGCTCCAGTAGAGATGGTGGAGCTTAAGAAGTAGTTGCAAGAGTTGTTGGAGAAAGGTTTCATCCGACCGAGTACGTCGCCTTGGGGTGCTCCAGTGTTGTTCGTTAAGAAGAAGGACGGTTCGATGCGCTTATGTATAGATTATCGACAGTTGAACAAGGTCACGATCAAGAACAAGTACCCTTTGTCGAGGATAGATGATCTGTTCGATCAGTTACGTGGTGCTACCGTGTTTTCAAAGATCGATCTACGGTCTGGATATCATCATTTAAGGATAAAGGCGGATGACATACCAAAGTCAGCTTTTAGGATGATGTATGGTCACTTCGAGTTTGTGGTTATGTCGTTTGGGCTAACCAATGCACCTGCTGCTTTCATGGATTTGATGAACAGAGTGTTTCGTCCATTCCTAGATTAGTTTGTTGTAATCTTCATAGACGACATCTTGATCTATAGTTGGGACAAGCAAGAGCATGAGCAACATCTTCGTCTAGGGTTGACTCTTCTTCGCCAACACCAGTTGTATGCCAAGTTCAGTAAGTGTGAGTTATGGTTAGAAGAAGTAACTTTCATGGGTCATGTGATATCTACAGAAGGAGTAAAAGTGGATCCGAAGAAGGTGGAGTCCGTTGCAGAATGGGAACAGCCGAAGACGCCGACAGAAGTTCGTAGTTTTCTGGGTTTGGCAGGATACTACAGGAGGTTTATCAAGGACTTCAGTGTGATTGTATTACCAATGACGAAGTTGACTCGAAAGGGTGTACCTTTTGTCTAGGATGATCGTTGTCAGCAAGCTTTCCAAAATTTGAAGGAAAAGTTGACTAGTGCTCCTGTACTAGTGCTGCCAGAGCCTGGGAAGGGCTATGTTGTCTTTTGTGATGCTTCCAAGAAAGGATTAGGTTGTGTACTGATGCAGGAAGATCATATGGTTTCTTTTGCTTCGCGACAGCTTAAGAAACACTATCCGACTCATGATTTGGAGTTGGCAGCAGTGATTCATGCGTTAAAGATTTAGAGACACTATCTGTACGGGGAGGTATGTCAGATCTTTACAGATCATAAGAATCTGAAGTACATCTTTTCACATCATGAGTTGAACATGCGACAGCGTCGATGGATGGAGTTAATCAATGATTACGACTACACCATCGAGTATCATCCTGGTAAGGCGAATGTGGTAGATGATGTGCTTAGCCGAAAGTCTTCTTCTTCTTTAAAGAAGGCACAGTTGAGTTCCCCGATATGCCATAGACGGGATATGCTTATTTCCTTGCAGTAGATGAATGTGCAGATGGAAGTTTCCTTGTTAGCTGGACTTTTAGCACAGATGCAAGTCAAGCCTATGCTGAGACAACAGATCAAAGATGCACAGCAAACGGATGATACAGTACAATTGATCAGATCAGAGTTTGGAAGCCAAAAAGTGTGATGGGTTCCATGAGTCCGAGCATGGACTAGTTTTCTATCGTGATAGGATGGTGGTCCCTGATGCTGATGATATGAGGAAGTTAGTGCTCGAGGAAGCACACACGTCGATGTATGCTATGCATCTAGGAGTCACCAAGATGTATCATAGTCTGAAGGACTTGTATTGGTGGCCCGGCTTGAAGAAAGATGTAGCTGAGTTCGTGGCTAGTTGTGAGGTATGTCAGCAAGTCAAGGTTGAGCATCAAAATCCGGCAGGTACGTTGCAACCCATATCGATACCACAGTGGAAATGGGATCATATAACCATGGATTTCGTAGTTGGTCTACCTAGGACAACTAGGAATCATGATTCCATTTGGGTTATAGTGGACAGATTGACGAAGTCTGCCCATTTCATACCTGTGAAGATGACATATACTGTCGAGAAGCTCGCTCAAGTATATGTGGTTGAGATAGTACGTTTGCACGGTGTGCCAACGACGATAGTTTTTGACAGAGGTCCTCAGTTCACGAGTCGTTTCTGGGAACAGTTGCACAAAGCGTTGGGAACACAGTTGAGGTTCAGCATCGCCTTTCCCCGCAGACAGATGAACAGTCTGAGAGGACTATTTAGATTCTGGAAGATCTCCTTCGAGCTTGTGTTTTGCAGTTCCGAGGCAGTTGGGACGTATACGTCAGTTTGATAGAGTTTGCTTACAACAATAGTTATCAGCGGAGCATTGACATTGCTCCTTATGAGGCCTTATATGGCAAGAAGTGCAGATCTCCTTTATGTTGGTATGAGTCTGGTGAATATCAGCTTTTGGGTCCTGAGTTAGTACAACAGATGACAGAAAAGATCAAGGTGATACAACAACAGTTGAAAGCGACACAGGACAGGCAGAAGTCTTATACAGACAATTGCCGACGACCTTTGGAGTTCCAGGTAGGAGACAAAGTGTATCTTAAAGTCTCGCCATGGAAAGGTGTGCTAAGGATTGGCCGGAAGGGTAAGTTAGCACCGAGATGTATGGGGCCATACCCGGTCATAGCGTGTGTTGGCAAGGTAGCTTATGAGTTAGAGCTGCCGCCAAATTTGCACATGTTACATCCAGTGTTCCATGTCAGTATGCTAAAGAAAAGTCATCCAGATACATGGACAGTGATACAGCCAAATGAAGTTGAGCTTGATGAAGATGTGACCTACGAGGAAGGTCATGAGATGATCCTTGACAAGAGAGTTAAGAAGTTGAAGAGGAAGGACCTGGTTCTTGTGAAGGTTCTTTGGCATCATCGTGGCGATGAGGAAGCCACGTCAGAGCTTGAGGAAGAGATGAGGAGGAAGTATCCCTCTCTTTTCTCTTCGGATTTGGAGGACGAAATACCTTTTTAGGGGGTTAGCTTGTAAGGACCCTGACCTCCATTTAAGGCTTATCTTGTTTTCTTTGCTTAACCCTGATGCTTAGTTGCTTGCTAATCACCTTCTAAGGTGATTAGGGTTTGATGGTGGTTTGTTGAGAGCTGGAGGTGCTACTTGAAAATAACCCAAGTCTAGGGTTTGTGGACAATTTTGTCACCTTGTGAGGTGTTCCTCCCTCTCTTTGCTTCCTCTAGTGTTGAGAGGAAGGGTTGGGCTCGTTGCTTGAGTTCCTTTGGGCTTGGTTGAGTTTGTTGGGCCTTGTTGTGCCTTGCCTTTGCTTCTTTGGGCCTTTTGTCGGACAAGAGTGCCATGTATCAGCCAGTGGTGTGTCGCCCATGGTCTGTGTCGGCCATGGTGTGGGTGTGTCGGCCATGGCATGGAGGTGTGTTGCCCATGGACCCTTTGACCCTCTTTGACCTCGTTTGTGTCACCAGTAGACACTTGGTGCTTGGTGCTTGTATGTGGCAATGGCCTTGGACATGTGTTTAGGGCATGTTAGAGTGGTGGCCTTGCTCATGGACAAGTGTCCCTAGGTGGGCGACACCTTGCCTTGTCTTTCCTTGGATTCTCCTTAATCCCCTTCTATATATGTGTTTCCTTTCCCTTGCTAAGGATCCCTTTAGTTCCTTAGTTCCCCCTCTCCCTTGGTGCATGACACCCTCTCTTCTTTTGCAAGCTTGGTGGCCGATCCTTGCCTTGGAGTCTCCTTCTTCCTCTAGTGGTGGCCGAACCCTAGAGTGCCTTACTCTCCTTCCTTGGTGGTTCTTGGAGCTTGGTGCTAGGAGCTTGGAGCTTTCTTAAGGCGGGTTACATAACTCCTAACCCTAACTACACTGCCTTCTTTTAGGTTCTTATATGTTGCTAAGATCATATCGGCTATACATGTTGTTAGTTTGGTTTCTTGCTTAGTTGCTTCTTGTTGGCCAATCCTTGTTCTAGGGTTTCTTGGTGAGAAACACTCCTTTCTCTCCTTGGTCTAGAGTAGTGAGTTTGAGCTCTAGTAATATGGGCAATACCCCTCTCTCGTTTAAGTTGAGAGGTGAGCTTGTGTTCTAGTTGCTTGAGCAACACCCTCCTCTCACCATGGACTTGAAAGGTGAGCTTTGTGGTGGTCGTAAACCTTGTTAGGGTTGTCCCTTGTGTTGCCTGATTGGTGACAAGAGATGTACAGACCCCTCTCTCTTAGTTGTTGAGAGGTGAGCCATCTTCTTGATCCATTAGGGTTTGGTGCCCTTGTGCTTGAGGTTGATGACGACCTTGTGGAGTTGCCTCATGATCGTTATGGTCTTGAGGGGAGGTGATGCCCGATATCCCTCTTGATCTTGAGCCTTGGACGACACATGTTGAGGTTGTGTCAGGCGATGCTCCCTGGTCCTTGCCTTGTTGTGTCGGGCGTCACACTTAGCTGAGTACCCTGCCCGACACATATAACCTAGAAGGTGGGTTAGTATCGTTATGCCTTGTTGTGGTGGAAATGTTGCTAGCTAGTCTGTGGCGGGTGTCACCCTTTGGTCTTAACTATGTGTGTGTCGACCGACAACACAACACTTGATGGGCGTTGCACGACACCATAGTGCCCGATACATGTGGATGCCCGATATGCATGGGCGCACGATACATGATGCATCGTTGCACGATGCGTCGTTGCTAGACATGCTCTTTTGGCTGAGTTGCGTGTCTGGTTGCCCGTTACCAGCGGTGCACGACACCGTGTTGCATCTGATACCCTGTGTTGCACCATGTTGCGTTGCCCGACATGCCCTTGAGCCTAGCTGTATGATATGATGTTGCCCGTTATGCCTTGGATGCCCGACACCCTAGTGCTTGGCCGATATGTGTTGGTCTGCCTAACCGGCATGAGTTGAGGGTTGGGCGATAGGGGAGAGTGCCCTGCCCGATACCACCTCTTGTGAGGGTGCCCTACCCGTCACACTTTATGTGAGGGTAGTGGGCACTTCTAGTAAGGGTCTGGTCTCTTATGGAAATCTATGTGCTAGCTCTTGTTAATGAATCACGCTGGTTTTTTATAGTAAACCTTAGCATGCTTGATGGTAATCGTGATAGTAGGTTACACCTATGTATCTTACCATGATATTACCTGTGTGTGTTTAATCATCTTAATGATATGAATATTGCTGAGATAATGGTAAACATATAAGATGCTTTGCATGAAATGTATCTATAGTCATAGGTTGAGGCATGAATGATAAAGAACCTAATCATCCATGTTGCCCTACATCAATAATATGATCTTTCTGTTAATCCATGATGATTGTGTATACTAACCATGCAGGTGATGCATAGCCAGGTTAAGGGCTATGAGGTATATATATGATGAGTAACATTGCTTTGATAGTTACTCTTGATGATGAGATGACATACATGATGTTTTTTGGTCTGAGAACCTGAGTTTGGCTAAAGTGCCTAAGTTGATGAGAATGCCTTGAGAGGCAGTGGCATTATGTGATAAGGGATTGAGATCACATGGCAATGTGATGATCCTTGAGATGGATTTAGATGATTGGCAAGAGGCCAAGTGGTAACATGTAATGTGGGATCCTTGTGATGGATCAGGATGATCTTGATGGTAGTAATAGCATAATATTGTGTCTCATGTTGTTTATTCTTGTTATAGTTTGCATGTTATACAACTTGTTTGAATCTTGCAATCCACTTAAAATATACTAATTAATCACAATGGAACAAATAATGTAGTTTGCCCAGGCCATAGATCCATCATCGTCAGGAGTTGGTGATGGTGAAACGGGTTCTCCTGCGGGTTAACTCGGAGCGCATATTGATGAATATGTGAGGTTTCTCCTAGCCTAAAATAGAGAGGGAATCGAGTGCAGTTGTGGTTGCAGACTCGGTATATGTATATGAGCATGGTGAACATGCCCATGGCTCAGAGTGATAGAGCATGAATGCGTTCATGGCTCAGAGCGCGGTGAACAAGCTCGTGGCTCAGATATACTAGCACCGAGACCTGTACCAAGGCGGGCTAGAGGAAGGGTAGCCTAGGGAGCTGACCCTGTGGCTGAGGCCACTTAAGCATGACACTGCAGTCCTGCTTTGGTTCTCGTGCACTGACCATGAGGTGGGAGGTCATAGAGTCTATCTCTTCCATTGACCTTATATGGCACCGGCTTGGGTTTCACAATCGAAGGTTGGATTTGAGCGGTACAACTCACTTCCTCAGGGCATAATAATATGTAATCCAGTCGAATAGTATTTACTGCTTAAGGCAAAACACAGAACATTGGTTGAGGCCATGCTTGTGTAGTTAATCTTGTTATACCTACAGTTACTTATATGTTCCTCATGTTATGTGGTAAGACCTTATAAATCTTATCTTGTCAATCATGTTCCATAAAAGAAATACTTGGGTATATGTCTTCCGTACATCTAGTAAGCTTGATAGTATGAACAACTTTACTTTATAATTTCTCTTGTTATACCTCTTATCTGTTATTTGTTGTTGCTGCTTTAATCTCCCTTTGGTTTTATAGTTTCGGCTGGGAGTTATGTTTCTCGCTGGGACTGTGTGTCTCACCCCGTTGGTTTATAACCTTTTTATGTGTTCGAGCTAGACGTGGTGGTGGTCACAGAGTTGCAGCCGAGCAGCAAGACGAGCAGTAGAAGGCAAGTGATGGATATGTTGTTGTTTTGGTTGTTTTGTAGTAGAGTCTTAGAGTCATCCCTGTACTCTCAGGTCCTTGGGAGCGGTTTGACGTTGTTTCATGATGTATAGCTGTTGATCCTTTGTATATCCTACTGCTGGCCGGATATGGGTCGTAATGTACATATAAACAGGTGATGAACTCAGGTGATGAACTCAGGTGATGACAAGACAGCTGATCTGCTAAGATGTGGACACGTGTCAAGATCTTATAAATGTAATGGTTTTCTCAGTTTATCCACTTTCCACAATCGGCTTTAATTAACCCGTATTTTTGGTAATCTGTGGTTATGGTGATTTCCGCACATTTTCGCGTAACACCCCGCTGTCTGTGTGATAGTGGGATGTATTGCCACACATACAACATGGTAAATGCATTTTATTCTTGATATGTCCATACATGCAAGATAACGGGATGATTACATACATGATAGATCCATATCTATTCTTTGTGTTCTAATTCTTCATAAGAATTGGGACACTTCGCTCTAGGATAGTAACTCCATGTAACATGGACAAGTTTTCTCCTACTGAATCTGTATATGCTAAACCCTTTAGTACAGATTGCCAATGTATGCTCTCTCTTTTCCAAGTCAAGAGGTTTTCGAGAACTATCTCTATAGGTCTCTATTCCTATCAACTAGGAAACATCTCTTTCTTCCTTAAAGATAATTCCACAAAGGATTCCATTCTAGAACATCTCGTTCCTCATCAACATGTGGAATGTAAATATGCTCCCACTGAATCACATATCCCTTCTTTATCTTTGTCATATTAGTCAAACCCTTTGACTATATTATCAAAGTAAAGATCCCAGCTCTGAGTTTCTTGAGCTCAATCAATCACGTTGATTAGTCCATTGTAACTTATAGACTTCATTTGCATTGATGGATTCATAAACCTTATAGGTTGTGTCATGTACACATGCTTGTCTTATTCCTCATAGGAAGGCGGTTTTAATATCCATATGCCAAATCTCTTAGTCATTATGTTGCAATCAACACGCATGATCCTTATCAAAATGTCATCAATGTGTCTTAACGCTTAAGACACATTTGCACTTATGGATTTTATCCCAATGAGTGCTACCACTAATGTCATACCTTATAGTTCACATGGAAGTCATTTAGTATCTTATGGTCATAAACCATAACTCAAAATATGGTTCCTCAATATCATATACATTGTTGACTCATCATATGACCAACTCATCATATAGATGTTCGAGGTGTATCTGTTAAGGAATTTGAGAACTCACAACACTTTGTGATTCTTAATATTCTTTATTAGTGTAAGGTATTCTCCATTTAAGAAGAGTTTAGTTATTTGATAATCATCCTCTAAATCCTTAGAGTATGAATCCCTTTTGATTTAGACATCACTATGCCTTAATCATGACTTCTCTATGATACACTATCATAATCACTCATAATATTCTCAAACATTTGGTTTAAGTGGCTCATTCATTGATCACATCAAGAAATATTACTTTTACCAAATTTGTACTTCATTCATGATCTTCTTGAACACTTCAAGATATTCATATTGGTATTTCTCTAACACAACTTGAAGTATTAGCATTTTCTCCAATAGGTATGTAAATACATCATATGTATTATACCTAATAGGATAATCATTCTCCCACTACCACTAGTGAAGATTGATTTATCATGTCAAGATATTCATGTCTCTTAATGGTTCACAATCAAAAGAGTCTAGCTTTATCCATCAATATGGAACTAAATATGAATTTCTCATGATAATGTAAATTCATTGTTTGAATTATCAATAACTTTTAGGTATCATCTTATCTTATGCATACCAAGTACCACAAGATAAAGAAAAGCATTGCAACAAAGATTATATCTTTGAAATTGAAAACTCAACTATATTGATAGCCATCTTTGCAAAAATAAAGTGTTTCTCTTTATTGATAAATATGAAATAGCAATTCATAACTCTATTACATGCCTTCAAGGGTGTAAATAAACTAAAGTACTCTTATCTATAGAGGCAACAATTGCCCCATTTATTGAGTGCTTATCACTTTATATCTTGGTATCATATACCTCAAAAGTGTTACAAGTTTATTTCATGATACCTTCAAGTGGAGGGCTCCATCCTCTCCTTCATCTTATTTTGTTCTTCCAGATATCGAGGGAAATTTCTCCTCCCTCATTCACCATTCCCATATGCCTTGAGGCTAAAGATGGCTTGGGTTGCTGGATAGCATCAGAACATTTCTTTTCTTTTCCCTTGACATTTCCTTCTAGACTTACCCCTCATTGATCACATCAAATATTAGGGTTTGTCTTTCTTCATATATGCATCTACTGTCCTCAACATGTCCAACAACTTTGTCAATGGATTCTGAAAGTTGTTCATGTTGTAGTTCATCATGAACTATATGACTCTCGCAGCATTTGCAGTATCACGTCAATAGCCAATTCTTGTCTCAGGGGAAATCTCGGTCTCATCAGGTTTTCCATATACCCAATCAAGTTGAGTCTGTGAGAACCAACTGGATCTCCTTCTATCATGACATACTAGGATAGTGTCTTAGAGACATTATATGTCTCATGTTGTCTCTATAACTCACAGTTCAGGGAATACAACATCAAGAACTCCACATTAATGGTATCCTCGGTATGCTTCCAGTAACTATCCCTTTCAACCTTTGGTGTGGTGGGAGCGAGTTCATCTAGTTCAGGCATAACTAGGACTTAGAGATTTTGCTCTTTGATTGATAACACTTCTCAACGTCCTAATCAGTCGTGGAATTATTCCCATTTAGTTTGTCCATCTCAAGTACCGATAGCAAAGAAAGTGATTATTGTTTATAGCCATTTCTTACAAAAAGGAAATATATGCAATTTAGTCCAAAAACTTATTTTTGACTTCTTTGATTGATTTAAAAAAGTTTTATAGTATAATTAGGACTTTAATTAATTATCACTCCCACTATTTTTGTTCAAATTGATAGCCCTCACCATCAATTCGGAAGATTGCAGTGTACAACCTTCTAGTGGGTCAAGATCCCAAAATCCTCTCAGTCATGGACTAGCTAGGGCTATCACCCACAACTTAGATCTTCCAGGTAGGCAAATCTTGGCAATTGCATCATATGCAACTCTTGAAAGATGTCATGCGCAACTCCTTGCCATGATCACCTCCATGCCTCAAGGTGTTGGATCATATCTAGGTCACCTTGTAAAGTCCGACCCAAAGCCAACACAATGAATATGCACCCTGCTAGGATAGACCCACATATCCATCCTTCACGCTTCCACAAGATAGACGGTTCACCGCGCTACGGTGTGTCGACACTTTTTCGATCAAGCTTTTCATGTGTGTCACATTTGGAAGGCATCTAAATCTTAATATTTATTGAGAAATTTGGTTTTATAGGTACATGTACACATCCAATCACCACAATATATAGTATGTATAATATACATGATATATCCCACTGAAAACATGTGAAACGATAAAAAGCGATGATTATTACCATCTGAATGTGATTCCTTGAGACAAGAGGAATCACGGTCATCTAGGTCCACATCACATGCAAACTTTACAAGATGAAACTTGTGCTTTGTCATTCTGGGTTTGATCAACTCATCTCCATGATTAATCGGCTCGCCATCAGGCCAGTCGTTTGGGTGCCACCGGTCGATTGATTGACGCCTCCAGCCGATCGGTTCACTAGTCATCATGCATTTCCTCAGGTTGCCACCCGTTCGTCTCACTCTAGGAATCGGCCACCTTGGTCCACCAACCAATTGTCTCACGCCTAAGACAATCGTTTGGATCATCTAGGTGTCCGTCGTTCTTTGACATAACAGGCAATAAACTAATCCTATTTACAATTGCGTTGGGAAACCTTGAGTTACATTCGGGGGGAGCAAAGGTAGGAAAGAATCTCAAGTTATCTCGAGTTACATCAAGAATAGGAGGTAGGGAAGTGGTGCACAGACCGATATGTAGGTAACAATAATCAACCACAATCACACTACAATCACCACATAAATCATTTAAGGGCGACACTAATCGAATGCAGTTATATACCATAGCATATATGTATATATAGGGATTTTGTGGATTTATATTGGACATGTATAAAGCCAATTAATTATTCACATCGTATTCAATAAATAAAAGGCGACAAACCAAAAAGCAATCACATCGATTATCCTAATGTATAGAACGTTGAAGTGGCTCTGATACCACTGTTGGGTTTTAGGGGACGTAGAGATGGCAGCGGAATTTTTTTTTCTTCCTAATCCCAGATGCCAAAGAGATATCATCAACATATATATAGTAGGAAGGATGGTTTATAGAGGCATACCTAGTCCTGAGGCTTGCTCGGTGACGTTACCTCACGGCGAGCACAACCTTCACCTCTAGTTATGGACAATGTTTGTGCAGCTCTCGGTCGCACCTAGACTGACGGATTGACGACTGTCCTCTGAGCGGAAGAAATCTCCCACCTCTATAGTTGTCCACACGGACCACTGGGAACTCCAGTCGTCCTGTCCTATAGGATACTGGAATGAGTCGTCCCCTTCTGTCGACATACTAGTCACCGACGTGCTCTCCCGCCACCAGTTGTCTTTGCCTCACTGTGCCTCCCTAGTTGGGTAGAACTTGCTTGGGCTCTCTTGGTTACCACAACCAGAGAGGAAAACCTTACAGATCCACTGATGTTCTGAGTTGTTTTATCTGAGAAGCCCCCAGTACCCCTCTATATATAAGAGGAGTCAGGGTTAGGGTTCTCAACCCTAGGCAATACAGGACTAAAGTGAGAGTAGAAGGGTCCAGAAATTTCCACAAATTTGATACACTACAGTAGGTGAATCGGTCGTTTCACAAACGAACCGATCATTTGGGGACTGAACTGATTGGTTCATCTCATGAACCAGTCATTTGGGGAGCTGAACCGATTGGTTCATTCATGAACCAATTGTTTCACTTCCCAGGGAAGTTCCCAGTTGACTTCCCTCTTTCCATTTCCAATTAATCCAAAGATCAATACTTGTCCCAATCAAATTGTACAAGTCAAACGAACATATTTTCTCACCAACCTAACTTTCCCAAACTGGCTCATTTGGTCCAGCTGAACTGATCGGTTCAACACTTGAACCGTTCGACTCACTTGACCCTTAGCTGATCAGTTCACCAGCTTCAACCAGTCAGTTGGCAATCATGATTGTGCAAAAACCAGTTAATGCAGTTCTCAATAAATTTGGCACCCAAATTAGTTAGTCCAACACTTGAACTTGGTGATTCTGAGTCGTCAATTGATTGAATGTTTAATTGAACTACTAAACACATTTAGTAAACAATCTAAACATCATTCGTGGATAAACTCCTCTTCCAGGTTAAATCCTGTGTGTGTGACCCTGCAAGCCCATTTCACATTGGTAGTGAAAGTCCATAACACATGACTTCGCAAGCAAAGAGCGGTGCCTAGTCACACATCAGTGCTACCCAAGTGAAAAGGAAAGTTGGAGAACAACTTTCAATCCTACAATCCATGACTGATGTTATAGTGAATGCATAATTCCTTTGTCACTAATATCCCGAATGAACTCAAGGCATGGAATAGTCATCCTTTCAATGTTCATTCACTTCCTTGATCTCAGAGCAGACTGGATGAGATATGTGTGGCATCAATATCACATATTGATTCTCACATTCATGCATATGCCTTTCTCACTCCTATTCAACAAATGGCCATGGACATCAAACTTCCTCAGGAGGGAGAAATCCAATATCTATCACTCACCCCTCAAAAGCCCCATGTGTCAAAGTCACCCAATCATCACTTTTATAATAATCTATATTTTAGGATTGTGTTTGATGATGTCAATGTGTACCCAATGACATGTGTTGAGTGTAGTGATTTTAGGTCAAAGAATCATACTCACCACCATCACTATGAGAGCTGATTGTGAATACCAAGTCATGGTTCTATGTGTCACTCTCACGGTGGGTATGTCTAATACACTTGTTCTCTAACAAGTACCTATGTGCTTGGTTTGATATCACTATATCATGACTAATGATATTTTGTCATCAACCAACACACAATCTAGTCTTGTGTGTCATTTTTGTCTATCAACCTTCCACAATGACATCTGACTAGGGACATAACAAGCATGTATACTCTTAACATCCATATGATCTCATCGTTTAGGTCCTTAACCTAAAAGCATACATCATTGAGTAAAACAATTCTTTAGACATTCAATTTTTTCTATCATTATCTCATTACTGACTGAACCAGAATGAATTGGAAGCTTGCCTTTGATGTTTATCAAATCAATCTTAATGTATCCCACCAATCATCCCATTATTGGCTATCAGGGCATACATACCAACAAATTAGACACCTCTACTTCAACCATAATATTGACATCCTAAGAAAAAAATCATATTAAACCTCACCCTCCCTATCTATAATAGAAATCAAGTAATTCAACTTATTATACATTGATACATCCATTCCATTCATCTTGAACTCACCATTCACAATTGTAGATTGACTAAAATTGCAGTACGTATATTAAGTTTTTCTACTATTGATAATAAATTGATTAGATTCCAAATCATTTCTCTAAAGTTCAACTTTAACATTCAATATTTATTTTCTTTTATCAATTAATGCAATATCATCAACAAATAACATGCACGGTGCGATATTATTCTTAACATGCTTTGTCAACAAACTATAACAAGAACAAATAGGTATGGGTTGAGTGTTGATCTTTGATGTATCTCGAAGGTTATAGGAAATTTCTTTCTCTCCTCTTGGAGTCCTACAATTTGTAGTTGATCTGCATAGATATCTTTAATCGGATCAGTGTATTAAATAGGCACACCCTTTATATGCAAAACCCTTCATGACACTTCCATAAGTAATCAACCATAAGCCATTTACAAATCAATAAACACCATATACAAATCAATTTTATCTTCGTTTTACTTCTCCATATGTCTCCTTATATGTTTTGGACTTAGTATTAACTTCCATTACTCATCTATAGTTGGATCTCATATAGACGACCAAGAGATGGATATATATATATATATATATATATATATATATATATTCAACCATTCTCAATTACAAAATAGAACAGTTTCCTTTTATGTATCTTGGACAACCAATTTCACCATACAAAATTCCAAACACCTACTAGAGACCCATAATCAGATCTCTGTAACACCATCTTATCTCATGGAAAACACCATACCCAATTCCATCGGGAGACTTACTCTACTCAATAGCTCTCTCCTCTTGCAACCACATACACCTCAGTTGGAATCTGTGCTCCTCAAAATCCTAGGGTAGTTGCAGCATCATCAATATTAAGATTCATGACCACTATCTAGCACATAAGATTACAACATAATTATGTTCTGATAGCCTCAAACTATTCAAAGAACATATTATCAACAAATTCTACAATCAGGAAATAAATCAACTACAATCAGGCTTCCCCCTTATGGTGTTACATCAATAACACCATATATATCATCCAACACAGTATCATAATCTAACAACACCATATTTTAGGTTGACCCTTGGTTTGAGGGAAAAACAATAATAAATCGAACTTATCATATCAATATTTCCAAAGAATTGATACACATCACTATAAATAAGGACCCACATATATGGGGGAGAAATAGAAATAACAAACTTAAATGAACTATTAAATATATTTATTCTCTTGACACAAAGTAAACTATATCACAAAATTTATTAACAAACATTACAAATCACATAACATGAAGATAGAAAAAATACACCTCCAGAAATGCATACCTTTATTTCACATATGTTGGGCATCTCAACCCCCTAGCATGCATTTGAAAATTGATATGTCCACTGAAGATCTACTACCGTATATAGCTAATATGCCACAATAAATTAAAGACATACCTTAGTACTTAGAAGAGAGGATTCCATGGCACCTTTATATGTTCACAATGTTGAATACAAGAAGAATCTCAAATACATATATTCTTGACTTGTTGCATGGCTATGACACTATGTCATCATTATTTTTCATACATGTTTGCCATCCTAGATTGGAACTCTTATATGAAACACATTATTAACACTACTAACATGTTCATTCTTAGCCAAGTTGCTAATTGCAACCATTTTATGGGCTATTTGGAGTGAAAGAAATCAAAGAAAATGCAATAACCAAAGTCAAAACACACAACAATTAATTAAGAATATATGTGACCCATATGTATCATATGTTTGATCTTCTGGGATTGGAGGCCATCAATAGGATGCCGACAACATCAAACATGCATGCTTTGACGATTCAGCCGTCGAACAAAAGGCCTACTATAACATACCAGATCTTGAACCCTACCCTAGAAGTTTGACTTCTTAGACTTAGCCAAACAAGGTTAAGGATAGATCTAGATGAGGTTTAGTATAACCTTAATGTGTTATTGCATGTATAAACCACCCTAATTAGTCTTTGGATAATAATAAACACACAAAATATGTCACAAGAGATAATAAAGAACTATATGAAATTTTGTGCAAATAATCACACAACTCTTTTGGTGATAATATTAAGTTGTGGAACATAATTGAATGATCAATAGTAATAGTAATGAGATAATGTGATAATAATGTCCACAAATATTTTTTGTGACATAACTCATTAAAAGGAATCCCAAAAGTGGAATCTAAGTTAAGGATCACGTTCCTTGGGTCCGAATTGTCTTGGGAGTCAAGTTTCACATTATTCACACAATAATAATCGACTTAAATCAATTTGGAAAGAGAGGATCTAAGTTTTCCCCAAAATATCAAATAAAATAATAAATGAATTCAAAAGAGAAAAATAATCTTGGATTTCTAATCTACATAATAAATATAGCCTTTGGGTGAATTTTCATCCAACTTGGAATATGGTTGATTAAAAGATGAAATCAGGAGAGAGAAAGTGTGTAGAACCTTAAAATATTAAATAATTGTACAATTAACTCCAACATGTGAAATCAAAGACAAATTCAAATCCAACACATTAAACATGACTTGTGGGTGCAGTTCCATCAAATTTGGATAATCTTATAACCATTAATGTTTGAGGAAAGAGAAAATAGTATTTGATTTATTTAACATATTAAAAGTTCCCAAAAGGCAAATCTAATTACATAATTGGAATTTACATCCCTTAATTAGCTTTTGTGTAAAATTTCATCAAATTTAGAGATTATTTGCACTTTTAAAATACAAAAGAGAAAAAGAAAAATAAGCATCACACTTATTTCCAAACGGTTTAGGAATTCATTTACTCTGTCATGTCGATTTTAATTGAATTAATCATTGCATGTTTGATTTGGGCCATTGATTTTTTGATCGGGCAACCGCCAGCTCGTCCCCTTCCTCTCGCCAATTTGGAAAACATGCACCACCCTGTTAAATCTTATTTCTCAAATTTCTCAGTCATCTCTCGCAGATTCTTTGAGATTTTTCTTCCATTGGTTTCCTAAGAAGTTTCTACATCTAGTGATGTCTTGTTTGAGACCTAGTTTTCAGTCAACCCCCCTACTCCTCGACTTGCATACCCTCACCTATAAATATTGTCACCCTCGTCTCCGTTCAACCTCCTGAAACACTCCTCACACCCCAATTTCTTCTTAAGCAATGGGTTTTCGTGCCGCCGAACAGGATTTTCAAATAGAGCTTGCGGCTCTTCGCATTGGCTCGTATCAGCACGAGGATTCAATAGCACACTACAGTGAGTTCCCTTGGAATTGTTTCTCATTAATGTATCTTTGAACCGACAAATTAACACTTATTTGCGATTTCCCCAAATCACACATGGCTGGTTGCTCTGCTTCTCATGCCCATGGCATGGGCATAGTCAAGGAGATGAATCCCCATGATGAAACTACCTCTCGGCCCCTCGTCATTCTTTGATTTTGTTTTCTCGATCAGGGGTAGAATCATCTTTTTGACCTAGGTTTTGTTAGCTTCGATGAGTCAAAGTGGACATTTGATCTACTGACATAGTGGTCTCCAACTGGGCCAAGTCAGTAGGGCCCGCCCAATCTCTCTCTCACAATAGAATTGCTGATGTGGCATTTTCTAATTGGTGAGTATTCGAAAAATCAGATCTTTTTACTCCATTGTACAAAAATTAAAAGAAAATATGTTTTGGAATCAAAAAAATGTTAGATTTCTATTAAAAATGTTTTTGAGACTTGGTTTTAAGTTTTATTGAAAGGTGTTTTCTAAAAAATGAATTTAATAGATTAAAATACTAAAAATACACTTTAATCCTCATAACTCCAAAACAGACAAAATTATATGTTTTCTTAATTAGGAGAACCTAACTAGATAAATGGTGATGTTTTCATAGTCTAAATCGGAGTATTGTGTGAAATGTATAAAACTAGGATTTTCTTTACAATAATGCATATTACAAACCCTAATAAATGTGAATAATTTATAATTAGGCAAAGTTGATCTTGGAAACAACTAGATTGGTGAAGAGTTCTTCTAGGAGACATTTTTAAGGTAGGTTTAGCATCTCTTATTATCATATGTTGAGCAATAAGCCTATCTTTCACAATCTCTTGGTCCTATGGACATTAGCCTATACACAATGTCTTTTCTTCTGAAAATTATGGTTCATGTGAACTACCTTATTTGATATTGATCTTGTTATCATGGATATTCTTTTGGAATCTCTCTTATTCTTTGTACATGTTGGACTTAATTGATGATATGTAATTCTTTTCTCACATTGGTAGTGGATGTTTATATGGCACATTAATTGAAGGCATGGATCCTCTGATCTCACTTTATACTTGATTGATGTTCTCATCATCCTTATTTGTTTATACTTATTTATGATTCATCATGTGGTGACTATTGGTATAGTTATATATTTTTATTTCATGTGGATGTGAACATTCCCACGTATGAGTGCAAAGGTGATAATTCCTACACATGAAAATATATTTGAGCATATGTGTATCTTATCCTGCTAATGTGGATGTATACAGTTCCTACCCACTCCATATTTAGAAAAGATGTATATAGTTCCTACCCACTCCATATTTAGAGAGGATGTATACAGTTCCCACTCACCTCATATTTTTGGTAGATGCATTATTTCCAATCTGTATTTTCATATTATCTAGTTTTTTTATAGGTGAAACGCATGGATGCCTTATTTATATACTCTTTTGCATCCTTATTATTTTTTTGTTCATATTCTTTTATGCCCTTTTTGTTTGTCCTTATCTTTTCTATGGTAATCCTTTCCTACTTGATGTCATTTATTCTGTTAAATTGCTCAATCTTCTATTTAGTATGCACATACCACCCATTATTGATGTCTTCTATTTTTCTCTTCTTGTTCGGGTATGCTTCCAACCCTAGGTGAAGGAATTGGATGACATGGCATGAAGACTTGGACGTAACTTAAGGAGTTAAAGCTTGGAGACAAAGTTGTTATGGTTTAGATTTCCCTCTACATGATCCTTATGATGTACCCTTTATGTAGAACCTTATTGGAGATGATGTTGAGGTACTATAGTAATCTTGTTGATAAATTGAATATAGTCAATGTTTTTATTCCACCGTTAAACATTGGTGCTATGATACATTCATGTTGAATAAATTGATTTCATCTCTTTGGGAAAAAAATTATGTTGGTGTTTGTTTTGGGATATTGCCTTTTTATTTTAGTAGGAAGTGGTTCCCCTCTTGGATCCCAGTCCTTACAGCATGGTATCAGAGCCATGGTAGTCAGAATCTGACTATTTCAATTTTGTCTCCCTAAATTGAACATTTACCTTGCATAAGGTCCCTCTAGGTGAGATGTTTACCGTAGAATTGACCTATGTTAAATATGTGTTGAGGTTTTAGGAGGTCTTACCCTATCATATAGATTGATTATGATTTGTATCTCTTCATGCTATGAGGTTTGACTTGAGGATACAATTAGGTTTAGGAGTTGGAAGGATGAAGGGTTCTTATTATGCATATATTGTAACTTAGTTTTCACATTGAAGTTTGACCAACTTGTTGGTTTTACTATGGAATGTTTCTTATCGAGAAAAAATATGTTCATTATACTATTATATGTACAACAAAAATTCTTTGATTTTCTCCATGATTTCTTGAGCTAAGTCTCAATGAAGAGATATGTGAAGTTTTTAGTGAAGAAACCCTTGAATTAGTTGGTATAGAATCCTAACCCTAGTTTTGAAGAAGTGACTAGGAATATGTGAGATAATTTTAAGGTGTAGTGTACCTACCCTTTGTACCCTATGACTTTTTGGATCTTAGGGTTGTTAGGTTAGAGACATGTGGACCTTAAGCTCAACCCTATATGGTTTTGACTTGTTAGTTGGATACATGAACAACATAAAACTCTAAAACATTGACAACTAAAAGATATGTGGGTAACCCTAAATGTTGATTAGTTTGACCTGTTAGGTTGAACCTTTTTAAGGGGCGGTGAGTATTTAGTTGTTGATGTTTAGATCAATAGATTTCGAGGACGAAATCCTTTTTAAGGGGGCAGAGTGTTGTAAAATACCGGATCTTGGACCCTACCCTGGAAGTTTGAGTTTTTAGATTTAACCAAATAAGGTTGAGGATAGATCCAAATGAGGTTTAGTTTAACCTTAATGTGTTAGTGCATGTATAAATCACCCTAATTAGCCTTGGGATAATAATAGACACACAAAATATGTCACAAGAGATAGTAAAGAACTATATGAAATTTTTTGCAAATAATCACACATAGATATTTTGGTGATAATATGAAGTTGTGGAACATAATTGGATGAGCAATAGTAACAGTAATGAGATAATGTGATACTCATGGCCACAAATATTTTTTGTGATCTAACTCATTAAAATGAATCCCAAAATGTTGGGTCCCAATTGTCTTGGGAGTCATGTTTCACATTATTCACATAATAATAATTAATTTAATTCAATTTGAAAAGAGAGGATCTAAGTTTTCCCAAAAATGTCAAATAAAAGAATAAATGACTTCAAAAGATGAAAACAATCTTTGATTCGTAATCTACATAATAAATATGCCCTTTGGGTAAATTTTCATCCAATTTAGAAGATGGTTGATTAAAGGATGAGATCAGGATAGAGAAAGTGTATAGAACCTTCAAAATATTAAATAATTGCACAAAAAACTCCAAAATATAACATTAGTGGAAAATTTGTATCCAACACATTAAATATGACTTGTGGGTGAAGTTTCATCAAATTTGGATAATCTTATAACCATTAATGCATGATGAAAGAGAAAATAGTATTTGATTTATTTAATACATTAAAGTTCCCGAAATGAAAATCGAATTACATAATCAGAATCTACATGCCTTAATTAGCCTCTATACAAAATTTAATCCAATTTGGAGTTGATTTACACCCTCAAAAGAAGAAAGAGAAAAAGAGAAATAAATGCATTCACACTTATTCCAATCAGTTTAGGAATTCATTCAATCTATCACACCAATTTTAATGAATTAATCTTTGTGCATTTAATCTAGATCATTGATTTTCCAATCCGATGGTCACCAGCTCGTCCCCTTCCTCTCGCCAATTTGGGAAACAGGCACCACCCTGTTAATCTTGTTTCTCAATTTTCTCGATCGTCTCTCGACGATTCTTTGAGCTTTTTCTTCCATTGGTTTCTTGAAAAGTTTATGCACCTAGTAATGTCTTGTTTGAGACCTAATTTCCATTATTGATGATTTCCTCAATTCTAATGCAACAAGGTTTTCGATCGACCTCCCTACTCGTCTCCCATACCCTCGCCGATAAATATTGTCACCCTCATCTCCGTTCAACCTCCAGAAACTCTTCTCACACCCCAATTTCTTCTTGAGCTATGGGTTTTCCTGTCACTAAATCAGATTTTCAAACAGAGATTGCGGCTCTTCGCATGGGCTCCTGTCATCACAAGGATCCAATAGCACATTGTGGGGAGTTCCCTCGGACTTGTCATTCATTCATGTATCTTCAAACTGACGAATTATCGCTTCTTCGCGATTTCCCCAAATCACACATGGATGGGAGCTCTATTGCTCATGGCCATGGCATGGGCAGAGTGAAGGGGATGAATCCACATGATGAAACTACCTCTCTGCCCCTCGTCGTTCTTTGATTTCTTTTTCTCGATCAGGGGCAAAATTGTCTTTTCGCCCTAGGTTTTGTTAGCCTGGATGAGTCAAAGTGGACCTTTAGCCTGTTGACATAGTGGTCTCCAACTGGGCCAAGTCAACCAATCTCTCTCTCTTCCTCTCTCGCAATAGAATTGCTGACGTGGTAATTTCTTATTGGTCAGTATTCGAAAAATCATATCCTTTTACTCCATTGTCCAAAAATAAAATAAAAAATGGTTTGTAATCAGAAAAATGTAATATTTCTAATAAAAATCTTTTTGAGACTTGATTTTGAGTTTTGTCTAAAGGTGTTTTCTAAAAATGAATTTAATAGATTAAAATCACCAAAACTGCACTTTAATCTTCATAACTCCAAAATAGAAAAAATTATATGTTTTCTTAATCAGGAGAACCTAACGATCAATGGCGATGTTTTCATAATCTAAATCGATGTTTTGTATGAAAAGTTCAAAGCTAGGATTTTCTTTACATTAATGCATATGACAAACCCTAATACGTGTGAATAATTTGTAATTAGGCAAAGTTGATCAGAGAAACAATTGTATTGGTGAAGAATGTTTGTAGGACACTTGTTTAATGTATGTTTTACATCTCCTATTATTCAATGTTGAGAAATTAACCTATCTTTATCATTCTCTTGGTCCTATAGACATTGTACTATAAACAATGTCTTTTCTTTTGAAAATCATGGTTCATGTGAACTACTATTTTTGATATTGATCTTGTGATCATTGATATTCTTTTTGGACTCTCTCTTATGCTTTGTGCATGTGGGACTTAATTGATGATATGCGCTTCTTTGCCCACCTTGGTAATGGATGTTTAAATGGCACATTAATTGAAGTCATGGATCCACTGATCCCATTTTATACTTGATGGATGTTCTCGACATCCTCATTTTTTTATACTTACTTATTCTTTTATTATGCATCATGTGGTGACTGCTAGTACAATTTTACATGCTATTTTATGTGGATGTGAACATTCCCACAAATGAGTACAGATGTGATAATTCCTGCATATGAAAATATATTCGAGCAAATGTGTATTTTGTCCTGCTCGGGTTGATGTATACCGCTCCTACCCACTCCATATTTAGAGTGTATGTATACAGTTCACGCTCACCTCATATTTTTTATAGATATGTAATTTCCTAGCTGCATGCTTATATTATTTAATTTTATCACATGTAAATCACATCGATGCCTTGTTTATATACTATTTTGCTGCATTATTATTTTGTTTTTCATATTCTTTTATGTCTTTTTTGGGTTGTCATTGTCTTTTCTATGAGAAACTTTTTATATTTGATGTCCGTTATTCTTTTGAATTGCTCAATTTTCTATTTAGCATGTACATACCCGTCTTTGTTGATGTCTTTTTCTCTTCTTGTTGGGGAATGCTTCCAACCCTAAGTGAAGGACTTGGATGACATGACATGAAGACTTAGACGTAACTTAAGGAGTTAAAACTTGGAGACAAAGTCGTTATAGTTTACATTTCCTTCTACTAGATCCTTATGTTGTACCCTTTTTGTAAACTCTTATGGGAGAGATGATGTTGAGATACTTTTATAATCTTGTTGATAAATTGAATATAGTCAATATTTTTATTCCGCTGCTAAAATTTGATGTTATGATACATTCATGTTGAATAAATTAGTTTCATCCGATTATCAAAAAAATTATGTTGGTGTTTGATTTGGGTGTTGTCTTTTTATTTTAGTAGGAAGTGATTCCCTCTGGAATCCCACTCCTTACACCTACACTCAGGAATATATTCTCGACAGAGAAAATAAAAAATTATAACCACATCTACTAGTTTTTTCTGAAGTCTACTGCCCAGGTGCCTCCCCACGTTATTAGATACAATTTCGTAGCTTTCTCTAGAAATCTAAACTATTATTCATGGGGTCAAGGCACTTTTCGTGCTATAGTTCCAATGCAAAGGTAGTCTGCTACGAACTCTAGTTTTTACTGGTATGCAGTTGTAATCGAGTTTATCCATTAATGCTAGTATGAACTTAAAAAAGCGTGTTAGAGCCTGTGTTAGTTTCGTAAAAGAAGGATTCCTGTCTAACTTTACTCCACCTAGCTACCTTCAGAAAGAACTTCTTGCCTGTCGCATTTAATAGATAGCGGGCGATATCTAAAATTTTAACTTAACTTCGTTTTAATTAAGTTTTATTATGTCTATACAAATTTTTATGATCGGTACATTATTCTTTCTAGGTTTTGGTTTGAGTATGCTGTTAATCGGCAATTGGAATGTTTACGACATAATTTAGAAAGCACATCTCAGCACGGAACCGGTGGTAGACAGCATGAACGTTATAACATCGTTCGGTCAAAAATCCTCCTGCGTTTTCTTTGTGAAACATAGAGTCTACGTATTATTGATTCTGCTATCTATTACAAACAAAACGAGAATTAATGTCTACATTAATGTTACTATCGATCCAACTAAGCCGATTAGCAGAGATAGGTGGTGTCATCTTCTTTTCATACAGGTACCATGGTGCTCCATAACAACATCTTTCCGCATTGATGTTTACTGTTTAAATTATTGGGGTCTTCTCATTTTCTCATGGGACTACCCCAGAAAGAAAGCCCTCACACGAAAGCAAAATTGGCTATCGCCAGATGCAACGCTACGAATTACTTTTATTACCCTGCGCTACAGTGAGAGAAAGAGCGACAGAATGTCAGTACTGCAAAATATCATCAAAAAGATGAAAACTGTACGTGCTCGTTTTTCTTTATTTCGAACTAACCGTGCCTACTTGTGTATTTCTTGTAGTATAGAAGGCATGTCATATTGTCAACCCACATGTGGACACAGCCACAGCGAGAAGGCCCTGCCTGCATTCTTCATGTAGTGTAATGACCTCATTGCTCATGTCACAAATGCGAGTACAACAGAACGTCGCAGCAACTCTATTGTATTTTTAGTGGAAAGCCTCCTTGTGTTTGGACTTTGGAGGAGTGCAATATACGATAATCGTATTTGGACAAATTGTCGGGCACGACAATAACGAATTCAGAGGGCGACGCCACAAAAATATGCTGACGACAATGGTAGTGGGACCGTCAGATCTAGAACTACCGTCATATTGCCGAGAAATGCACTGACATTCCACGCCCACTTAGGGCTAATTTGGTTGGATGTAAAATTAACCAACAGCCTTAATTCTATAACAGAAAATTGAAGTTGATGAATTGAAACAGCAACAAGTTCATTTGGTTTCGAGTAAATTGAGTCCATATTGTTCGTATGCATCAGTTTGGTTGGACTGCGTTCTATGTCTATCTCATGTAGTCAGATGGCCTGCAATTGTTGTTCAAACAACAAGAACGTCGTGGAGAGTATGTTGGGTGAAGGAGGCATGGACCATGCAGCAACGCAAGTAGGAATTCGAACCGTGCAGTATATGTGTGCGGTCCGTTTTCTAGATTTTTTAAGTAGAAAAAACTCTCCGTGTAATTGGTTACCTTACCTTGAGTTGGTGTCGCACCCAACTAAGGGCAAATTCGGTTTGCCGTATTTAGACGGATCTGAATGAATAAAGCATTGCCGCAGTCCCTATACAATTAATTGCAGGGTTTATAAAAATATGTAAAATTAGAATTTATGTTTGGTCGAGCAACGAGGCTTTAACGGACGTGGGTTGCAGGATTGCCTCGCGTATCGGGGCGGCTGTGCAAATGTAAGAACCAGTGTGTCTCGTCACTTGACACTTTTAAGGACAAAAAATCAAAATAGCAGACTTTAATAAAAATATGTACTCAATTAGTACTAAAGCCATCTTAATTCCTGAAATAGCGCACTTTTTAGGAAAAATGTCAACACTTTTGGCGTTTTACTATTTCCAGGACCAAAATCGCCAAAAACATGGCGTTTTCAGTTGAAAGCGCCCAAAACTATGCGTTTTCAGGTAAAAGCGTCAAAAATTAGGCGTTTTCAGGTAAAGACCCAGGTGACTGTTGAGTACCGCAATGAAGGTGGAGCCATGGTGCCTCTGCGTGTGCACACTGTGCTCATCTCCACCCAGCACTACGAAACCGTCACCAACGACGAGATCGCTGCACATCTTAAGGAGTACGTTATCAAGCCAATTACCCCCGCAGAGTACCGTGACGAGAACACCATCTTCCACCTTAACCCCTCAAGTCGGTCCGTCATTGGCGGACCTCATGGAGATGCTGGTCTCACTGGATGCAAGATCATCATCGACACCTACGGAGGCTGGGGAGCCCACGGTGGAGGTACTTTTTTTCAGAAAGGACCCAACCAAGGTGGACCGCAGTGGGGCTTACATTGTCAGGCAGGCGACTAAGAGTATTATTGACAATGGCCTTGCCAGGAGGTGCATCGTCCATGTCTCGTACGCCATCGGAGTTCCGGAGCCCTTATCAGTCTTCGTTGACACCTACGACACTGTAAAGATCCCTGACAAAGAGATCCTCCAGATAGTCACAGAGACCTTCGATTTCTGCCTCGGACATAAAAACGCCTACTATTTGGCGTTTTCAGGTGAAAACGCCTAATTTTTTACGCTTTTACCTGAAACGCCTAGTTTTTCACGCTTTCAACTGAAAACCACATATTTTTAGCGCTTTTGATTCCGGAAACAGTAAAATGTCAAAAGTGTTGGCGCTTTCCCTAGAAGGTGAGTTATTTTAAGAATTAAGATGATTTTGGTAATATTTCAGTACATATTTTTATTAAAGTGTGCTATTTTGATTTTTTGTCCCTTTTGAAATGGATGCCGTCGTCCAGCGACATCCGAAAGTGCAAGAGAGTGCCTATTTATCCAATCCAGTAAATCAAATGTGATATTTCTGTTGCTGGAGAACGGAATGCAGCCAGATTCTTTGAAGTACAAGGTAACCATACGTACCCTAAACGGATATAGTTGGAAATCATAGCTAGTTGGAACAGCAGGAGTAAATGCTCTATCCCCAAATAATTGTCTGTCCACGTGGCACTTCATCCCAATCACACACTCCGCAAACAGTCTTGCATCCATAGTACAACTCTATTAGAGTACACGGCTCAGATGTAATGGGACAGAGGCAGGAACAAACACAATGACAGAAGAACAACATGTGTTTGTTTACAGCCCAACTAAATGGGCCCTTAGACTGTGTGCAGCGACGGTCCTAAGGAGCTGTTTTTCTATCCGAACGTAAAGTTGGCAAATATTACAATATAGATCCAGGTCCTTCCAACTGCAAGCATTCCTGTCTGGTTGGATGTAAATCCAACACATTATAGGAATTCGAAAGCAGGAAATCATTTGCAATGAGTTGGAATCAGCATGATTTTTGTTTGGTTGGAAAGAAATGCAAGTCATTGGTTTTGTTTGGATTTGTTTGGTAGGATGCGGTTTTTACTTGTAAAATAAAATAGCCTCGTCCTCTATGGATACATTATATACAGTCTGTTTGCTAGTCGACGTTTGTTGACGTCTTTCCAGTCTCCAGATGCATGCTACATATTTCCTCGCTCCCAGACCTCATCACCTTGCTTCGCAATGGTGCTCCACCGTCCAGTAGCATGTGCGCTCAGATTATGGTCCTCAGCAGACCACCACGCTGGCAACCGGCCTCTTCCCTCAACCCGGACCCGCTTGATCTTTTCTATCCGGCAGTCCAGCGGCATGATCTAGATATCAGACCGACTTTCGGGGCTGCAACCTATGACGCTGGAGAGGACCTCCCAGTCTATACCTTGTACTCACCGATGGCGCCGGAATGTCGATCTGCCGCCAGCACGTACGTACGCAGACTACCAGTGCTTGGCGCTGATGGTGAGGCGGCCTCTGTACAGGCTGGGCAAGCCGGTCTTGAGTTTTATGACTGTGCGCCGGAGAGCACGAGGAGGTGTCGTGCCATGAGAACTGATGACATATAGTTGGCGGAAGGAAGGAGAGACAGCCCGCATTAGCTAGCCAGCGACAACACGGGAAAACGAACCGCACCCAAATTTGGGGCGGTTGAAATTCCTTATTTTGTTCATACTGGAAGCCGAGGTTGCAGTTGGTTTTCCAGCTGTCAGTTGATGCCACGTCGAACCAAACGAGTGTAGTTGATAGCCACAATCTAGTTAGATTTGACGTTTTTATTTTCAATACAACCAAACGTACCCTAAATGAAGAAATACGTCCTACGCGCCTAGTTGACTCAGTTTGTCAAAAATGTTGGTGCATCCTTTTTATGAAGATAGTTTATCATCCTGCATTCGTAGGCGTAATCACAAGAGTATCCCGAAGTGTGAACCATAGATTATTAAATGGCCATCTCGTAATTTAGGTGTGAACTCTTGACAATTTCTTGATTGATGAGATGGCCTTGTAGTTTTTGTACGTCCGCATTTCTTGACCCTACGCTCCCTAACTTCTGCTTTAACAATATGCCTAAGGGCCCGTTTGGTTGTATGGAAATCTAACACAATGCAAACCAACTGCCTGATAGTTTCAATTCAATTCGTTTGGTTGCACGCGGCTGTAAAGTTTAAACGGAAAATGAATTCTCGCTTATGCACTGTTTATACTAAAAACCAAGGAAATAGAACCGCGCAGAATTTAGCCGCGGTTCGTTTTCTCAGCTACCTGCCAGCGTCTGTGCCAGCCCGACACCGGGACGGTCACTTGCGTATCGAGCAAAGAAGACTTGCTGTAGCAGCCTTTCCGCAACATCTGTTTCCAGGACCGGTTGGAATAGTGGCGAATAACCTCACCTAGGTAACCGGTAGATGCTTCTGCTACAAATTCATACGCAAACTGCATGGAACCAAATGATGACAGGTCAACTGAACGAAATAGATCCACACTGAACCAAACGAAATAGATACAGTTCCAATTCATGGAGATAGATTTCCTGTTTTAAAACTATTAGTTTGCATTGATTTTACATGAAACCAAACTTAAGTTTCTTATAAGAAAGATTCTAGACATCGGAAATTCCAGCCCCATTCGTTCATCCAGCTCTTTTAAATGCACACAGATTTTTTGCCTGCTACAACAAATCACACCCGAAGTATGATGGCATTAATCTCTATCCAAGCGACCTTTATTAATAGATTTTTAATATTCAAATAAGAGTTGAAAAAAAAGAGGACGAAAGTATAAACAAGGAGAGGAGGAAGTTGAATAAGAAAGATAAGAAAAATAGACAAGAGAAAGGAGAGAAGTAAACATCATATTTATCAAGATGGCAAGGCGATATGACATTCATGTCAACAGCCTTGTGACTAGGCGCGATTAGGCATCACTTAGGCGGCTTTAAAAAATAAAAACATCAGTATCATTTGTGTAAGTAACAACACAAACTTGTGGTTAAATCAATGAAATACATATATTTTTTGTTAAGAGGCATGTAAATTAATAATCAAAGAAAGTCTACTTAGCATTGCCAAAACAATAAGAAGAGAATTTCAACTAATGTAAGAAATTGAGATCTAGTATTTAAGTGAAGATTAATTTATTGCTAAGTATTGATTATCTGTGATAATATAGTCACTAAACAGAAATTGAGTTTTAGACAACATCTCAAAATATGCAAATCTAGAAAATGTTTATTAGTAGAAATAAATGGGACCATTAAAAATCTTTTATAGGCACAAAAATGAGCAAAATTAAGATAAGGAAGCAATTTTTCAAAGCGCAAGACTAATTGCACCCTCCTAGGACACCTTAATTACTTCCTAGGTGGCCGCTAAGGTGCTCCTACGTGATAGCCTTAACAAGTATCATAGGCATTGGTGATATAGTAAAAACTGTTAGTGTAGAACCAAACAAATAGAGGAAAAAAAAAAGATAGAAGTAGAAAAGAGGGAGGAGAGAAGTAGACATTTGTACAATGTCCAAAAAAATAAGGAAGTAAAAAAAAGAAGAAAAGCAGACTAGAGAGAGGATAGAAATAGATGAGCGAGCAAACAAGTAACATTAACAAACAGAGGAGAGAAGTAAGAAATGGGTTAGTGTCATAGAGTTTCAAAGTAGACAAGAGACCGGGAAGAAGTAAACATTAGTAAAATCTAGAAAGAGGAGTGAAGTAAACATTGGTATTATACTAAAAGAGTAGAGAAATAGAATCCTTTGGTGTTGTATGGAGCCTAAAAAGCTTATATTTCGAAGACATATATGAAAATAAATACCATAAAAATATGAAGTAAGTAATACAATAGGACGAAAGTGCACTTTAGTATTTATATGCATATAAAATATATGTCTCTATTTATCTCCTTTCCTACCTCTTTCCTTATATTTCTCCCTCTTATTCTACCTCCCTCCTTATTTGTATCTTCTTCTTTCTCTACAACCCTCCTTATTTATCTCATCCACTTTTGCTTCATCCATCTTAATTTGTTTACTCTTATTTATCTTTCTAAAACCTTATTTATCTCCTTTTTTCTCTTTCTTAATCTCTCTCTCTCAATACATAGTCTAATTACATATGGATGGTGGGAAAGTGTAGTGTTGTCTATCATGGGAACTATCATTCAATATCATGATGATCAGGTGAGATAGCGGATATGTAAGAGAGTTTGTTTAGCATAACTTTTTGTGTATTCGACATCAAAAACCCACTTAGTGAATTAATTATAAAACATGTTTCAATATGATTTTAATAGAATACTTGTTTAGATTACTGATCTAGGACACCATGGCTCTTATATGTCAAATAAACCATAGTGCACATGTTGGAATGATGTTTCTACAATACATGATTTTAGGATATGGTCAAGTAACCAAATCAGATGTCGGTTATAATAAGTTCATGAATCCACATTTGCCCAATCATAAAAATATGATGGAAATCATGATGGAAGTAATTACATAATGGGTCAATCAATGAGGCAATTTAGTGCAGGCTGGGTTACTTGGAGGAGTGAGTCTTCTATATTAACAAGGGATCTTCACCCATGAATGACACACCGGACAAATGGAACAAATAATTGAAAAACCACCAAAATCTTAGGTTCTATCCTTCCATATCATTACATTCTAACACACCTATTACTTACACAGGTATCAGAGGCTATCAGTGTGATGATGCCTACCCTACTACTATCGACCCGTCATTAGATTTCCTATTGCACCCTATCTAACACTTCATGCATGCTACATTACTTGATTGAGGTGACTTGTCTATTGTGGCTTGACTGGTCCTGTCTTTTCTAAGTATTAAATTAGTGCTTCTACAATTATTCATATTACGCGCAAACACGATGTTGCAATTCTTTTAATGTGTAGCTTTTGACTTGGGTGGGTATTATTCAACAATTTTCATGTTTCTATAGTTTAAATACATCTCTCATTCGCATAATATATAGATTTGGATCTCTATAAACTCGTTCATATCTTATATCATCGACACATACATGTCAAAATTGTAGGGAAATACGACATCAGATAGGCAGCAGAAACAATTTTTTTACTGACATTTCTTCCATGAAAGTAGATTGCGTCAATAACTATGCCATGGAAAGGATGGTTTCACAAAGATATAACTGGTCCTAAAGAAAGTCCAGTGACAATCCTTGTCGATTTAGTTGCACGCACTCTATCTTGGATGGTGTCTATGTAGATCTTAGTTGTATTGGGACTCATCTGACTGCTCCTCCAAGAATAGTAGACTCAAACGTCGTCGTCTGCATCAACTACTCTCATCATGGACGGTGGGCTGACATCATCCTCTTTAGCGACGGGCAAAGGCCACCTTACCTCTAGGGAAGTCTACACAACCCAAGTATAACTCATGTCGTCCTACTAGAATGGACAGGAAGGAGTTGCCTTCTTGGTGGTGTTCTAGTTAAAAACATACTCTCCCACAACAATGATCCTCAGTTGTTCTCTCCCATAGCTATCCCCGTAGTTAAAATTTCTGCCCCAACTATAATGTGTAAGAATCTTGCTTCTTGAAGCATTCGTCTACATTTTGCTCTGTGCACTGAACTGATCTTCTTGTTGTTTTATCTGCTATGCTCGGATAATGACTAATAACCCACTGTTCTATAATGGATAACACTTGAAGCTAACCCACGAAAATATTTAAATTTATAGAACCAGAAATTTAGGTACACATATATTGCTTAGCTGCCACAGAAGATTTTGTTCAACATGTTCGACGGGATTCCACAAAAAATAGGACTTTCTTGGGATCTCTTGGTTACCACAACCAGAGAAGACAATAATTTTCAGAACAACTATTTCTCAATTGTCTGTGTAGTTCTCTGAGAAGCCCCCAATACCCCTCTATTCATAGTAGAGACCAGGGTCAGGATTCCCAGTCTATGCAAGAATCAAAGGGATCAAAAGATCTTGAATTTTTACAAGTTACGAACCACAAGACGGTTTTCTGGAGACCCAGACGAGTGTCTAACACTGCGAGATGATCGTTTTGCAGTTTGCTATTTGCATATGAATTTAGCATTTTTTTCTCATTAACACTAAACATTAATTCCTTGCATCACGAGAATTGTATAATCAAAATGAATTTGGAAAAGTATCTAGAGACTTCCTCTAACCTAACTGATTGATCTCGCACATGCGAGGCAGTTGTATCACTCACTTAGATAGTCGTCTGGTGAGTTGAGCCAAGCCGGCCGGTTCAACAGAATGAATTGGTTGGTTTACTCCTCAGTTTGGGAATAATTAGCTATTTCAATTTCTGATAAGTCTGGCATTCCAAATGACCGTCTCAACACTTCAAACGGTCGTATGGTGCACCAAATAGCCGTCTCATCCTGTGAGATGATCGGATGGGGTCTAGTCAGTTGATCTTAGTGTGTGAATTGAGTACCTAAACACTTTAGTTATCATCCAATCATCATTTAAGATTAAACTCCTCTTCTACATGAGTTCCTATGTGTGTGACCCTATAGATCCCATATTACATTGGCAGTGAACATCCATAACTACTTATGATATCACAAGAAATGAGCGGTGCCTAGTCACACATCATTTCTATCTAAGTAAATGGAAGGTTGGAGAATGACTTCAACCTACAATCTGTGTATGGTGTTAATGTTTGTATAGTTTCTTTGTCACTTATATCCATATTGAACTTGAGGTATGGATTTGTCATCCTCTTCAACATTCAATCTATGTTTCTTTCTATGGTAGATTGAATGATATATGTGTAAGCTTAATATCATATATTGACTCACATGTACATAGCCATGTATTTCTCAGTCTTGCTAAATCAAGTAGCCTTAGATATCATACTCCTATAAAAGGGATAAATCATGTCTCTATCACTCACATCCAGTCCCCATGTATCGCAGTCACTCAATAATCACCTTTATAACAACCCATGTTCAGGATTGTGTTTGATGATGTCAAAGAAAACCAAAAGACATGAGATGAATGTAGTGGTTTTAGGTCTAAGAACCACAAACACCATCATCACTATGAGAGTTGACTATGACTTTGGGGTAATGGTTTACATCTGTCAGTCTCATGGTGGGTCTGTCTGATACACTATTCTCTAACATATATGTGTGTGCTTGGTTTGATATTGCCATATCATGACTAATGAGATTATGTCATCAACCAACTCATACTCCGATCTTGTGTGTCATTATTGTCTATCAACCATCCACAATAACAACTGTTCAGGGACATAATGAGAATATTTATGTACTCTTAACATCCGCGAACTCATTTCCTCATGTCACGTACTTGTATACATACATCATTGAGTAATATTATTCGCTAGTGATTTATAATGTTAAATCATTATCTCATAACTGAATTAAACAAAATAAATTGGAGCTTGCCTTTATTAACAATCAAATCATTTACATGGTATGCCATAGCAATTATCATATGATAGGCTCTCTGGGCATACATACCAATAGACTCCCACTTGCACGTAAAGATAATCACCCACAAATATTATCTTGGGTGACCTAACATGACCATCATGATTCTGCTGTGAAAGTGCTTTAGTCAAGGGATCAACAACGATTTCTCATTTGGTACTCTACAAATCTTTACATCTCCTCATTGTATAATCTCTCGTATGAGATAGAACCTCCTTTGTATATGCTTGGAATGTTGATGTGAGTTGGGTTCCTTAACTTGTGGAATAGATCCATTGTTGTCACAATATAGCTCAATTGTGTTGTTGATGCTCAGAACGACTCCAAGTTTAGAAATAAACTTCTTGATCCATACAACATCCTTTGTTGCATTCGGTGCAACAATATTTTTGGCCTCTATTATAGAATCAAAAACTATCTCTGGTTTGGAACTCTTCCAACTTACAATTATGTTGTTTAGGAAAAACACAAATCTTGATTGTGATTTGTAATAATCTTTGTCAGTCTGGAAGCTTGCATCAATGTAACTTCTGACCACCAACTCTTTCTCTTTGTCATAGATGAAGAACTGATCATTAGTCCTTCTCATGTACTTAAGGATGTTCTTCATGACTATCTAGTGAGCATCACCTAGATCTGACTGATATCTGCTCATCATGCTCAGGGCATACAAGACGTCTGGACAAGTACACACCATTTCATACATGATTGATCCAATTTTTGAGGTATATGCAATCAAGCTCATGTGTTCCCTTTCTTACCAAGAACTAGGATATTGAGCTTTAGCGATGACAACTCCATGTATCATGGACAAGATTCCTTTCTTTCAGTTCTCCATGTTGAACCGATGCAACACTTTGTCAATGTATGTGTTTTGACTTAGTCCAAGAAGCCTTCTTGATCTATCTTTATAGATCTTTTTTCCCAAACATGTAGGATGCTTCACCCAAGTCTTTCATAGAGAATCTATTTCTAAGCCATGTCTTTACCTTTTGTAAAGTAGGGATGTCATTCCCCATCAATAGTATATCATCCACATTCAATATGAGGAATACTAACATGCTCCCACTAACCTTCTTGTACACAAAATGTTCATCTTTATTTTGAACAAATCCAAACTCTTTGACTATCTCATCAAATAGAAGATTCCAGCTTCGAGATGCTTTCTTCAATCCATATATTGATCTTTGCAGCTTATAGACTTCATTTGCATCCTTTTGATTGACAAAACCCTCAGGTTGTGTCACATACAAAACCTCAAAAAGATTCACATCAAGGAATGTTGCTTTAACATCCATCTACCAAATCTCATAGTAATGATAAGCTGGAATAGCAAGCATGATCCATGGCCACTGGAGAAAAGGTTTTCTCATAGTCAACACCTTGAACTTGTTTAAAATACTTTGCAACCAATCATCCCATGTAGGTTTGTACTTTTCCATCCATGTCTGTCTTCTTCTTGAAGACCCACTTGCACCCTATGGGTTTTACCGCTTCAGGTGGTTCTACCAAAGTCCGTACCTTGTTGGCATACATGGATTACATGTCAAATCTCTTAGCCCCAAGCCATTTCTCAGACCCTGGTCCCTCAATAGCTTCTGGCTCATTATCTATGACCAACTCACAACCTTCTTGAGTCACAATATAACCAAATCTCTAGGGTTCAAGGTGTGTCCTACTAGATCTATGAGGTTCCTGTGTCACATAAGGAATTGGAGATTAGACAAAAATTTGTGAGTCTCCAAGTTCATCATATACCTCAACTGGTGAAATGTTTTCTTATTAGTCTCTAACCTCTTCAAGTTCTACTTTCCTCCCACTAATTACTTTGGAAATGAATTTCTTTTCAATGAATGTAGTATATCTTGCAACAAACATGTTATTTTCAGTTGGGTTATACAAGTGGTATCCTTTAGTTTCTTTTGGATATCCAACAAAGTAACATTTGTCATATCTAGGGCCAAGCTTCTCAGGAAACAATTTCTTGACATAAGCTTCAGACCCCCAAATCCTCATAAAAGACATTTTGGTACACTTCCCAATCCATATGCCATATGGTGTTTTTTAAACCAATTTTGACGATACTTTGTTAAGTGTAAACTTGGATGTTTCAAGAGAATACCCCTAGAAGGAAGTTGGTAGATCATCAACACTCATCATAGATCACACCATGTCAAGCAATGTGTAATTCCTTCTTTTTGAGACACCATAATGCTGGGGTGTTCTTGGTGGAGTCCATTGTGATACAATGTCACGGGCTCCCAGAAGGTCTGCAAACTCTTGGTTCAAGTATTCTTGACCTTGATTAGAATGAAGTGCCTTAATACTTTTACCAAGTTTGTTATGTACTTCATTCATGAACTCTCTAGACTTTTCAATAGATTCTCACATATATTTAATTAGGTAAGCATAGCCATACCTGCTCAGATCATCAATAAAGGTACTGAAGTATTTATACCCACATCTAGCAGTTGTTCTAAAAGGGCCAAACACATTAGTACATACGAGTTCTAATATATCACTAGCCCTATTACTGTTTCCATTGAAGGTAGTCTTGATCATCCAGCCCAACAAACAAGATTCACATGTCTCTATTGATTCAGAATCAAAAGAGTCTAGATAACCATCGTCATGGAGTCTGGATATGTGTTTCTCATTTATGTTTCCTAGACGCCAATGTCTAAGGTATGTTTCATTTGATTCATTGAGTTTTTGTTCTTTTGGTATTTATGTTCTATATACTTATCTCTAGATCTATCAAGTATAGACCATAAGACATTGGGGCACTACAATAAAAGATCCCATCTTTACTAATACACCATCTTCTGTGCTTTATAAGAAATTCAAATCTGTTCTTGTCCAAACAAGATACTAATATGATGTTTCTATTAATGGAAGGTACATAATAACAATTCTCTAACTCTATTACAAGCCCACTCTGTAGAGATAACTCATAGGTTCCAATTGCATTGGAAGAAACTCTCGTGCCATTTACAACTTGCAGTTCTACCACACCTTTCTCTAAAGGTCTACTTTTTTTTTAAATCCTTCACATTTGACTAAATGTGTGATCCACATCCGGTATCTAGTAAACATGATGAAGAAGTGGCAAAGTTGACCTCAATAACGTATATAACTAAAGTAGAGATCTCAATCCCTTTCTTCATCTTCCTAGGTTCCCTTATCCTTCTCCTTATTTTGAATGCAGAAGACTTGGATTTTAGCTTAGATACATAATGCTTCTTGACTTTGCCTTTGTCTTTGGACTCAACTCTGCTGATCATCATCATGGATTTGTCCATCTTCATTTTTTCTTTGACACCTATCAAAATATAAAGCAACTGTGGCAGCGGTCTATCCATGTTACTCATGTGACAACACTCAGTAAACTAGCTATATGAATTAGGCAATGATTGCAAAATCATATATGTTGCCAACTCTTGACCTAAAGTAAATCCCAGTCTTTCTAGATGCTTCAATTGGTTCTACTAGATATCCCTCTATCATTTTGCATTCAAATAGAGCATTGAAGACATTATACATTTCATTCTTATAATGTTTTTATGCAACACATAGTTTGTACAACCCAATATAAGGTTCTTGATGTTCATTACAACATTGGAATGATTTAAAGAAGTATCCATGTCAGTATTAGGCAAATATGGAGTGGATATTGGCATTGGTGTTTTAGGGTCACACAGAACACTTCTCAAGGTCCTGAATTAGTTATGGAAATAAATCTCACTTAATTTGTCCAATTGTGATGATTGAGTGTTTTCCATTTGAATCTACAAGAGAAAGTTTGCATTTGTCAAAACCCATTTTGATTTGGTTTGAATTAAACAGTTGATATTAATTAGGTCTTTAATTAACTATCACTCCCACTATTTTGTTCAAATTTCTAGCCCTTACTATCAATTCAAAAGATTACAATGTACAATCTTCTACTGGGCCAAGATCCATATTTCATCAAGTAATGACTTAGCATTGGTTGATGACCCACACCTTGATTATTTAGGTAGTCCAAACCTGCCAATTGCATATGTATGAAAATTTTGGATAGATGATATGCATAGCTCTTTTTCATAATCATCTTTATGCCTCTAGCACATGGTCTCACCAAGTTATCACTAGTTATGACCCAAAATTCAACTTGATAGGATATGTACCCTAATTTGGAGGATCTACTTACCTACCATCACACTTCCACGATATGGACGGCACACCATGCTTTGGTGTAAACTATTCTTGGTCGATCAATATTTTCATTTTTGTTTCTTATGAAAGGCATTTCACACTTAATATTATATTAAGGGATTTTTATAATATGTATACTTCAACCAATCACCACATATATATGGTATGCATCATATACATGCTATATTCCACAATGAAAACATGCAATTAACAAAAAATGATGGTTATGGCCATTTTAATGTAATTCCTTGAAGCCACAAGGAACTACCACAACCTACGATCTACATCACATGTAGTAACCTATTGTTAAGGAAGATATGTGATTGCAGATTCGGGTCAATCAGTTAAACTGTTGAATCATTTATCTCACCTCTTGGTCAGTCGGTTAGTCTTCACAATTGTCCTCTGGCCATCATTTTCACCATCTTCTGGATCCTCTAGTCAATCGGTCGGGTCTTCTAGTCGATTGGGTCAGATCTTCCTCCTCAATCCTTCTCGGTCCTCCAATCGGTCGGTTGGCCTGGTGCGAAGCGTCTTCTTCTTTTTTGTGACAAGAAAGAAAAATATCCTACTAGTATATTATTGTAGAGAAACCTTGAGTTACATTCGTGAGGAGAAAAGGTAGAAGAGAATAATACTTTCTACATGGGAACAATAAGAGAGAGGCTCAGTTTGCAGACTGAGATATAAAACACACAACTACCATGCACATATAGAGGGTATTTGTGGCATCCAACTTACGAAAATAGGATTTACTTAAGCGGAAGCATTCATTAGCAACGGAATTACTGAAAATCACTAAAAATTAAAACTTTTTACAAAGAGATCCATAAAATGAAAAAAAAAACTCTTTCATAAAGAACCAAAGTATTTCAAATACATTTTGATTTACTAGTACATCTCTTGTACCATTTCTTATCAAGAGTTACAAACATCAACTGTCCTGTTAGACTATACATAGGAAGTATAAAAATCTCGAGGCATCAAGCTAAAATCTCAGATCAATTTTAAACTAACTACTGTCTCCTAGGACCTGAGAGTACAGAGACGACACATATGACTCTCTATTTACAGGACATGACAACCAATGTCTCCACCTGAGAATTCACTATTGTCCTTGTTGTTGCTTCTGCTGCTGTTCTTCACCCACTGTAGGGTTTCTACTTCTTCTTCTACATTTACCTAAAAAGTTGAATCCCATAGGGGTGAGACAATTGAAAATTGTCCCAGCGAGAGATATAACTCTCCGCCAGAAACATTATTGTTGCAATTAATGGTATAAAACTGAGAAGAAGAATCATAAGTATTTAACAGCAGACAATTCAATATCTGAACATAATAGAGTATTATTCTTTATTCAATGCACTTCACTTGCATCTTGGTAAAGCAACATGTTTCTTATCCAATAAGGAATATGAAGACCATATATAACATTCATCCATTTAGGACATGCTAAGCAAAGCAACATCAACCATTGGTTCTCATATTTCAACCTTAAGCAAATATGCTACACAGTTGATTACATTTTACAATCATACTTAAGCCCTGAGGAGATGAGGCATACCACTCATACTCCAACCGACCATTGCGAAATCAAAATCGGTACCATACATAGGTCAATAGGAGAGACAAATTTCCATGACCTCATCTTCCCCAGTCAGTGTGAGGACCAAATGCGGGACATCTTGTATCTCTACGAAATAGCTTTCCAGGGTATACTGGTAACTTCACTATTAGAGTTACTGTGGCATGCTATACTCTCTTCGCAATCGAGAGATATTATATTTATCTCACATCGATATGACATTAACATCATCGAGAGATTAATGATACATCCATCATGGTCTTCGGGAGATTAGTGATACATCCATCCCAACATATATAAAGAAGGATTGAGAGATTTAATGTTTACCTCACATCAATTCCTTCATTAGGGCATAATGATATTCACGCCCATAACCCCTACATACTCAAAAGTATGCCCTCTAGGAGTTACCGAAGGAAAAACCTATTTCACCATCACCAAACTACTGACGATGATGGATCTATGGTCAGGGCTCTACATGATACCATTTCACTTGATTAATTAAGTACATTACAATATTCTTTTAGCATCAAGCATGTTTTCAAACAGAAAACATTATAACAATTGCTACAAAGAATGAGTATTATTTCTATCAAGTTCTTTTCAAAGCTTTATTTAAACATTGGGATCTCAATACCTTATCACATCAGAGTATTTTCATCCCTTATCATCTCATCATCGTGATTATGAAATATGGGTATTCAAACCCTTAGTTCATCAAAACACTTGTTACCACTTTATCAGGTAAGTTAATGCATTCAGGTCATCTAATCATTGTAAACATCATAAGTGCAGGTATTTCACATGGCTCTTAAAGCCCAATAATGTCTCTTGTTACCTCTCAATAGGCAACACAACATATTATGTCTCACAAGGCCCATAAATAAATTTCAATAGTAAAACATCATAGATCATACCTGGCTATGTCCACCATCTCATGAAACCTGCATAATTAGTGCACATGATAACAATTATATCAATTACAAATCAGCACTATGTGTTGTAATAGTAACATCACTATTTCCTCTTTTAAGTTAGGATTTCCCAATTTATGTCAATTAGGAATACTTTATCTCATTACCCATATTTGGGTTATGATTTATCATCATATTGCCCAAAATTAGGGTTTCATACATTATAACCCAAGATTTGGGTTCCACATATCTTTAACCTATGTCAATGTAGGATTTCATATCAAAGTATCACATAGCAGTACATAGCATTACCTTGAATTAGATTTTTCATCGCATTATTTATGATTTCATTCGGACATCACCCTTGTCTAGGGTTCCACATGACATCACCCTCACTTAGGGTTTCATATGGCTTCACCGCAGATTAGGGTTTCTCATAGCATCATCCTCAATTAGGGTTATATCATCACCATAGATTAGGGTTTCACCTATCATTGCCCTTAAATTATGGTTAGGGAACTTTAACCTTCTTAGTTAGGGTTCATGATCTCTTTATCAAGGATCATACCCTAATTACACATTCATTCATGTTGAAAGTGTTGAGACTTAACCACTACATGATTATCATTCATGTAGGAAGTTCTCTCTCTCTCTTATCTTCTATAAGAAGATACATACCTCAGACTTGGTTAGATTAGGTCAACTCATCTTTAATGAAGAGTTGACACCATGTATTGTGTCATTACTTCCATAATCATCAAATATTAATCATTCAAAAGATACTGATCACCCTATCTTATTAAGGGTACAATTACCATAATCACCCTTGGATTACATCATGTAATGATCAATTAAACAATTGACCTTAAATCCCCTTAAGTGTCCATACAGTTTGGTTAATTATTTGTCAAACGGTCTTGGTCACTTAGATCCCAAACGGTCTTGACCAACCAGACCTCACACGGTCTTGCTTGAATGACCTCCAAACGGTCTTAGACCGTTTATACCTTCAAACGGTCTTGGTCTAACAGTTTGAAACTGTTAAGCAGAGTTGGTGCTTGAAACAGTTTAGTGCAAAGATACTTGAGATCGTTTGAGTCTCAATTGGTTTGGGATCGTTTGGTCCCAAACGGTCTTGAGACCGTTTGGTCCAAACCTACTCAAAACTGATTGGACCAAAAATGGTCTCAACCACTCATATTGATATAGGGTTTCCAAGATTGATTCCCTTAATAATTGAATCCATGTATCCACTCATCAATTGGACCTAAGCACCACACCTCAATTGAACTTAATAAATCATCCTTCAATTGATTAAACTTTCAATTGATCATCAACTAGGGTTTTGAACCCAATTGGATCAGAGTTTAAAATCAATGAACCTTCAATATTAGTCATTGTGGAACTAATTACTTTAAAATCATTGGACCACCATTCAAATTGGGCATGACCTGACCTCAAACGGTCTTGAGGTCGTTTGGATGACCTCCAAATGGTCTTAGACCGTTTTCCCATCCCATCACTAAAAATTGTGAAATTCATTTGGGGTTTAGATCATTACATTGATCAACAATTGGACTATTGATTTCATTACAATTTCTATCTCTGGACCTTCAATTACTTCACCATACTCAACCCTAGATCTACAAACGGTCTTGGTTGACCTCCAAACGGTCTTGAGACCATTTGGGTGATCTCGAAATGGTCTTGAGACCATTTGGGTTAATCAACCCAAAGATCTAAATCAACCAATTGGAATTTCAGCACTTAACTCGATTAGGGTTTGGTAATTGATGAACCTTCAACTAATGAACCATTTGGAATTAATCAATTAAATTTAATGGGTCATCAAACATCATCATTAGCATCAAATCTCCAAATGGTCAACTATGGTCAACTCTTTTAAACGATTTGAAACCATTTAGTTCCTAACGGTTTGATGAAACCATTTAATTCCAAACGGTTTTGTTGAAACCGAATGAACAACTTGTTGAAACCGATTGGAATAAGAATTCCTTGGGAAAAGTGCCTGAGTTGATTTCGTCATCATCCACCTTTGTCCCTGTAGCTTATAGTACTTCTGATTTCATGAATTTACCAATTACAACAAACAATCAATCAAAAAGATGAAGGAATCAGCAAAATTGCAAGATTGATAGTTGAATAACAATGTAAAGGGGTTCAAGTTATAAAACCTACCTTCAAATCTGAATCCAAGATTCAAGCTTCACGTCTCCAAAGGTGGATGAAGCTTTGACAACTGCCCAAGGTCCGTTCTCAAGCTTTTGGGTGAAAAGATTGGCTAGAGTTGAAAATCAAATGGAGAAAACAAGAAATCAAGCCTTGATTTTCAATTTCCACCATGAAATCAAGGTGAAAGAAGACCATGGAGCTTACCTATATGTTGGGGATCGTCCTTCTCCTCCTCCTAAGCTCCCTCGTGCTTGGCTAAAGCAAGAAGAGAAAGGAATTCCGAAAAAGAGTCCTTGTGTGGGTGGAAAATGGGATATGTATAAGGACATCCAAGGAAAGAGAAAGTAGAATTTAATTTCTTTTATTTCAAAAATTAATGCCACATATCCCCCTAAACTCCTTGGCCACGAAGTAATATTCTTCCCCTTTCAAAACCTCATCATTATCCAAGAATTAAAAGAAAAGAAATTAAACACCTTAATCATATTATACTAATATCCCATTTTTAGTGGATATTACTTTTTATTAACTTAATGTGTGTGGGTTATCCACTCACTCAAGATATTTTCGTGCCTTTGCAAGGCACAAGCTCGTCCAACCATTTTGCAAATTCATCCCTCACCTTTTGGTTGAAGGTCTCTTCAATTAATATATTTCTTTTTGCATTGAATTGAAGTAAAGTCCCTTTTTATGCTTAAATCTTGATTATTTTAATATCAAGATTCTCTCTCCTCAAAATAATTCAAATGAGGCGCCCCTCTCATTTTCTTTTCTATACATGATCCCAAGAAACATTGGGGACCCTCTAGAAGTGGTTTTTTGCATATTGAACCCTAGGTATTGGTTAAATTGCACATTACACCAAAACTAGGTTTTAATGCACAAACATTGCTTAGCAAGCTCTATCTTTGTGCTCAAGCTTGCGGAAACCATACCACTACATCATTCTCATTCTTATGATGCTTCAACATCTGAGGTACATATTATCATGTACAATTTGCAAGTTAACCCCTCAACTTGGGTAATTTGCACTTTAGTCCAAAACTATAAAACAATGTTTCAACATAATTCAAAAAGGACTAAAATTGAAATATAAGTTCCTCTTGAGCCTTAATTACTTTCCAAGAAATATGAACAAGCATCTAATCAACTTTATTAAACAAAACATCTAGGGTTAAAGCATAAACTAGGTCAGGGATGTTACCAATTATCCACCCCTTACAAGGATTTCGTCCCTGAAATCATCAACGAACACATTAAGAGAAAAGAGTAGGGTATTTCCTCCTCATCTCTTCCTCTAGCTCCCACGTAGCTTCTTCAATGCCACAATGATGCCAGAGAACTTTTACAAGACAATTGTCTTTCTTTTTTAGCTTTTTAATTCTTTTATCAAGGATCGTCACAGGTCCTTCAACATATGATATGCCATCATTTAGTTCTACCTCCATAGGTTGTAGAACTAATTCTGTGTCAGGATGACACTTTCTCAGCATAGAGATGTGGAACACTGGATGCAACTTATGCAACTCAGGTGGCAACTCCAATTTATAGGCTACCTTTCCAATCCATTCAATGATTGGATAAGGTCCCATAAATCTAGGAGCTAACATTCCCTTCCTTCCAAATCTAAGAACTCCTTTCCAAGGTGAGACCTTGAGATATACTCTGTCTCCAACTTGGAATTCTGAAGGTCTTTGCCATTTGTCGGCGTAAGATTTCTTTCTATCATGTGCAGTCTTTAACTGTTGTTGTATTACTTTAATCTTCTCTGTTGTTTGCTGCACTAGCTCAGGACCCAAAAGTTGATATTCTCCAGTTTCATACCAATATAAAGGAGATCTACAACGTCTACCATATAAAGCTTCATATGGTGCCATGTCAACATTGTGCTGATAGCTATTATTGTAAGCAAATTCTATCAAGCTTAGGTGTAGATCCCAACTTCCTACAAACTGAAGGACACATGCTCTAAGCAAATCCTCCAAAGTTTGTATGGTCCTTTCAGATTGTCCATCTGTCTGAGGGTGAAAGGTTGTACTAAACCTTAACTGCATACCTAAAGCTTTATGAAGTCGTTCCCAAAAATGACTCGTGAATTGGGGACCACTATCAGAAATGATAGTAGACGGAATCCCGTGCAACCACACTACCTCGTCTACATATAACTGTGCCAGCTTCTCAGCAGTGTAGGTTGTTTTGACAGGTAAGAAATGTGCTATCTTCGTCAACCTATCAAATATTACCCATATGGAATCATGACTTTTGGTTGTTCTAGGCAAACCAACCACAAAGTCTATGGTCACATGATCCCATTTCCACTATGGTATAGGCAAAGATTGCATCATTCCTGTGGGCTTCTGATGTTCAGCTTTAACCTACTGACACACCGGACACCACATAACAAACTCAGCTACATCTTTCTTTAATCCAGGCCACCAATACATATCTTTTAAGTTATGATACATCTTGGTGCTCCCTGGATGCATAGCATACATTGAAGAATGAGCTTCTTCCAGAACTAACTTTCACAAGTCATTGGCATCAGGTACTACCATCCTACCATTGTAACAGACTACCTGATCCTCTGACTCATGGAAGCCATCCCATTTCTCACTACCATACTCTGACCTAATCTGCTGAACTATAATATCAGCTTGATGTGCCTCTTTAATCTGCTGTCTCAGAGTTGGTTTTATGTGCATCTCCGCTAACAATGATACTTTAAACTGTACATTGTTTTGCCTCAAGGATATAAACATATCCCTCTTAGAGCACACTAAGGAATTCAACTGTGCTTTCTCTAAGGCTGGTGTTGCTGATTTTCTACTTAATGCATTAGCTACCACATTAGACTTCCCTAGATGATAATCAATTGTACAATCGTAGTCCTTGATTAACTCCATCCAACGGCATTACCTCATATTCAACTCATGTTGTGAGAAGATGTACTTTAGGTTCTTATGGTCTGTGAAAATCTGGAATGTTTCACCATAGAGATAATATCTCCAGATCTTCAAAGCATGGACCACAACAGCTAGCTCTAGATCATGTGTTGGATAATTCTCCTCGTGTTTCTTAAGCTGTTGAGAAGCAAAAGAAATCACTTGCTTATCCTGCATCAACACACATCCTAAGCCATTCTTAGATGCATCACAAAAAACTATGTACCCTTTTCCTTGCTCAGGTAACACCAACACAAGTGCACTTGTTAACCTTTCCTTCAGCAACTGGAATGATTGTTGACACTTGTCATTCTAGACAAAAGGAACTTCCTTCCTGGTTAACTTGGGTAAAGCTATAGAACTGAAGTTCTTAATGGACCTCCTATAATAGCCTGCCAACCCTAGTAAACTGCGTATCTCAGTTGGTGTTTTTGGTTGTTCCCATTGCAAGACAGATTCTACCTTCTTAGGATCAACACGGATACCTGAGGTAGATATTACGTGTCCTAGAAAAGAGACTTATGGTAACCAGAACTCACATTTGCTAAACTTAGCATATAATTTATGCTCTCTTAGCAAAGTTAGGGCCTGGCGGAGGTGCTGCTCATGTTGTTGAGCATCTCTACTGTATATCAAGATGTCATCTATGAAGACTACTACACACTGATCGAGAAAAGGTCGAAAGATTCTATTCATGAGTTCCATGAATGCAGCTAGTGCATTAGTTACTACAAACGACATAACTATGAACTCATCGTGACCATACCTTGTCCTAAAGGAAGACTTAGGTATGTCATCCTCCTTAATACGCAACTGATGGTATCCCGACCTCAAATCTATCTTAGAAAAGATAGTTGCACCACAAAACTGATCGAATATGTCATCTATCCTTGGTAACATGTACCTATTCTTTATAGTTACTTTATTCAACTGCATGTAATCAATGTATAACCGAATCGATCCATCCTTCTTCTTAACAAAGAGTACCGGAGCACCCCATGGTGAAGTACTCGGTCGAATAAAACCGTTCTCAAGCAACTCCAACAACTATTTCTTGAGCTCTGCCATCTCAGCATACGCCATCCTATATGGTGTTTGTGCTATAGGTTGCGTGCCCAGAATTAGATTAATCTCAAAATCAATCTCTCGGGGCAGAGGTACACCTGGAAGTTCCTCAGGAAACACATCTTCAAATTCCCTGACTATTGGAACTTCAGAAGGATTAGAACTCTCCATGTGGTATCTACCACATGTGCCAAGAATGCTAAACATTCATGCCTCACCAGCTTCTCAGCTACCATATCTGACACAAGCCAGGTTGGAAGAATCTTTATATCTCCTTGTAAGATCCATGTGTCACTATCATCTGTGAACACAACTTGCTTGGACTCACAATCCAAGACAACCTTGTACTTTTCTAGGGTGTCCATCCCAAGAATTATATCTAACCCGTGCATCTCAAGTGGTATAAGATCCACTTGAATGTGATGTTCAGAAAAGAAAAGAGTGCAGGAAGAGCACACCTCTCGCAACACTACAGATTCCATCAAAGGAGTTTCTAACTTCAAATTCTCTGCTCGATGACTAACTATCATATTGCAGTCAAGAATCACTCTTTAAGTGATGAAAGAATGTGTAGCACCCGGATCAATTAAAACAGATACGACGCATAATATAGACATATCAGAATAAAACAGTTCCATCTGACCTGTCACAACCCGAGGGTTGACTACTACATTAGGTTGATTCATTGCATAGAATCTCGTCATTGCCTGTGGTTGACTTGGTGCTCGATTACTGGGTGCCGACGATCCATCTTGGAAGGCTTGTCTACGTCCTCTTGCGCCACTTGGAAACTGTCACCTCTGAGAACCTTGATGACTCTGCCTCTGAGGTTGAGTCACACTTGCTTCTCTGGCTCGACAATCCTTCATCTGATGCCCCATATTCCCACATATAAAGCAACCTCTGTTCCCTGCCTGTGATATGGATGGTCCTGTTACCAACACTGATGCTGAGTTGTTGGCTCCTTATGGTGGTAAACTATGGCCTCTACCCCTATTTGACGTCCATTGCGTCTGGGTATTAAACCTTGGTGGTGCTATTGGTGCAGAAAACCTCAATTTCTTAAAACTCTTGGACCCTTGTCCATGAAACTAGGTATACACCTTCTTACTCTTAGTATGTCACTTCTCAGTCACAGACCTCTCTATCCATCTGATAGACTCTACAAAAGTAGCAAACCTCTCCCTATTTTCTAAAGCAGACACAAGAGTGGTCAAATCGGCGTTCAACCCCTTCTCAAAATGATGAATCCTTTCTTCATCGGTAACTACTATATGAGGACAGAACCGCAAAAGCTCCATGAACTTAGCATCATACTCACTAATGTTCATTGGTCCTTGCCTTATCTCTCAAATTGAGAGATCTTCTCATCTAGAAACGTCTTAGGAAAGTATCTATTGACGAATTCTCGTCAGAATACTTCCCATCTGATCTCTACACCTGACCTCTTGCCTTCTTTTATGGTCCACCAATGGCCAACACTCCCTTTAAGAAGGTACACTACGTGTCTAACCTTCTCAGCTTCTGGGATGTTAAGGATTCTAAAGGCTTTCTCCAGCTCGGTCAGCCACATATCTGCGTCTGTTGGGTCAGCTGTGCCAGCATACTCTGCGGCCCCAACCCGGCGAAGTTGTTCGAATGTCATGTTGGCTCCCTATCCTTCATGGTGAGCTGGTGCCCTAGGTGCAGGTAATGGAATCCTATCTGTCATATGAATCATGGCCACCATAAACTGTCCAAACATGGCTTGGAAGGCTGGGTTCCCCATATCTGCTTGATTAAACTGGGGTTGTTCAGGTATGGGCTCCTCCCTATCTTGGTCTCTTGCACCTCCTCTTGGTGCAGCAATGCTTCTCTCAGCAGCATGTTCATTGTGTGATCCAGACATCTTTAGTTTTTCTTTTCCTCCTATATGAGCAAAAGACACTATCACATAAATTGGAAGACACTAGAACAGACTCAACAACCTTAATCCTTTGTCTTTGTAGACTCAGCAAAGCTAGAGCTCTGATACCAACTTAATTGTGGCATCCAACTTATGAAAAAAAAGATTTACTTAAGTGGAAGCATTCATTTAGTAGCAGAATTACTAAAATCAATAAAAATTAAAACTTTTTACAACGAGATCCATAAACTGAAAAACTCATTCATAAAGAACCAAAGTATTTCAAATACATTCTGATTTACTAGTACATCTTTTGTACCATTTCTTCTCGAGAGTTACAAACATCAACTGCCCTGTTAGACTATACATAGGCAGTATAAAAATCTCGAGGCATCAAGCCAAAACCTCAGATCAATATTAAACTAACTACTGTCTCCTAGGACCTGAGAGTACAAAGACGACACATAGGATTCTCTATTACAGGACATGACAACCAATGTCTCCACCTGAGAATTCACTGTTGTCCTTGTTGTTGTTGCTGCTGCTGTTCTTCACCCATTGTAGGTTTTCTACTTCTTCTTCTGCGTTTACCTAAAAAGTTGAATCCCACGGGGGTGAGACAATCGAAAATTGTCCCAACAAGAGATATAACTCTCTCCAAGAAACATTATTATTGCAATTAATGGTAAAAAACTGAGCAGAAGAATCAAAAGTATTTTACAACAGACAATTCAATATCTGAACAGAATAGAGTATTATTCTTTATTCAATGCACTTCACTTGCATTTTGGTAAAGCAGCATGTTTCTTATCCAATAAGGAATATGAAGAACATATATAACATTCATCCATTTAGGACATGCTAAGCAAAGCAACATCAATCATTGGTTCTCGTATTCCAACCTTAAGCAAATATGCTACTGGACTGGTTACATTTTACAATCATACTTAAGACTTGAGGAGATGAGGTATACTGCTCATACTCCAACTGACCATTGCAAAATCAAAATTGGTACCATACATAGGTTAATAGAAGAGCCGAATTTCCATGACCTCATCTTTCTCAGTCAGTGTGAGGACCAAATGTAGGACATCCTGTATCTCTGCTAAATAGTTTTCCAGGGTATTCTGGAAACTTCGCTATTAGAGTTACAGAGGAATGATGTACTGTCTTCGCAATCGAGAGATATTATATTTATCTCACATAGATCTGGCATTAAGATCATTGGGAGATTAATGATACATCCATCCCAGTCTTCGTGAGATTAGTGATACATCCATCCCAACATATATAATGAAGGACTGAAATATTTAATGTTTACCTCACATCAATTCCTTCATTAGGGCGTAAGGATATTCGCGCCCATAACCCCCACATACTCAAAAGTATGCCCTCCAGGAGTTTCCATAGGAAAAACCTATTTCACCATCACCAAACTACTGACGATGATGGATCTATGATCAGGGCTCTACATGATACCATTTCACGTGATTAATTAACAACATTACAATATTATTTTAGCATCAAGCATGTTTTCAAACATAAAACATTATAACAATTGCTACAAAGAATGAGTACTATTTCTATCAAGTTCTTTTCAAATCTTTAATAAACATTGGGATCTCAATCCCTTATCACATCAGGGTATTTTCGTCCCTTATCATTTCATCATCATGATTATGAAATATGGGTATTCAAACCCTTAATTCATCAAAACACTTGTTACCACTTTATCAGGTAACTTAATGCCTTCAGTTCATCTAATCATTGTAAACATAATAATTGCAGTGCAAGTATTTTACATGGCTCTTAAAGCCCAATAATGTCTCTTGTTACCTCTCAATAGGAAACACAGCATATTATGGCTCACAAGGCCCATAAAGCAATTTCAATAGTAAAACATCATAGATCATACCTGTCTATGTCCACCATCTCATGAAACCTGCATAATTAGTGCACATGATAACAATTATATCAATTACAAATCATCACTATGCATTGTAAGAGTAACATCACTGTTTCCTCTTTTAAGTTAGGATTTCCCAATTTATGCCAATTAGGAATACTTTATCTCATTACCCAGATTTGGGTTATGATTTATCATCATATTGCCCAAAATTAAGGTTTCATACATTACAACCCAAGATTTGGGCTCCACATATCTTTAACCTATGTCAATGTAGGATTTCATATCAAAGTATCACATACCAGTACATAGCATTACCTTTAATTAGATTTTTCATCGCATTATTTATGATGTCATTCTGACATCACCCTTGTCTAGGGTTCCACATGACATCACCCTCACTTAGGGTTTCATATGGCTTCACCCCTGATTAGGGTTTCTCATAGCATCATCCTCAATTAGGGTTATATCATCACCATAGGTTAGGGTTTCACATATCATTGATCTTAAATTATGGTTAGGGAACTTTAACCTTCTTAATTAGGGTTCATGATCTCTTTATCAAGGATCATACCCTAATTACACATTCATTCATGTTGAAAGTGTTGAGACTTAACCACTACATGATTATCATTCATGTAGGAAGTTCTCTCTCTCTTATCTTCTATAAGAAGATACATACCTCAGACTTGGTTAGATTAGGTCAACTCATCTTGAATGAATAGTTGACACCATGTATTGTGTCATTACTTCCATAATCATCAAATATTAATCATTCAAAAGATACTAATCACCCTATCTTATTAAGGGTACAATTACCATAATCATCCTTGGATTACATCATGTAGTGATCAATTAAACAATTGACCTTAAATCACCTTAAGTATCCAAACGGTTTGGTTAATTATTTCTCAAACGATCTTGCTTGAATGACCTCCAAACGGTCTTAGACCGTTTAGACCTTCAAACGGTCTTGGTCTAACGAGTTGAAATTGTTTAGCAAAGTTGGTGCTTGAAACCGTTTAGTGCAAAGATACTTGAGATCGTTTGAGTCTCAATTGGTTTGGGATCGTTTGGTCCCAAACGGTCTTGAGGCCGTTTGGTCCAAACCTCCTCAAAACCGATTGGACCAAAAATGGTCTCAACCACTCATATTGATATAGGGTTTCCAAGATTGATTCCCTTAATAATTGAATCCATGTAACCACTCATCAATTGGACCTAAGAACCATACCTCAATTGAACTTAATAAATCATCCTTCAATTGATTAAACTTTCAATTGATCATCAACTAGGGTTTTGAACCCAATTAGATTAGAGTTTAAAATCAATGAACCTTCAATATTAGTCATTGTGGAACTAATTACTTTGAAATCATTGGACCACCATTCAAATTGGGCATGACCTGACCTCAAACGGTCTTGAGATCGTTTGGATGACCTCCAAATGGTCTTCGACCATTTACCCCATCCCATCACTAAAAATTGTGAAATTCATTTAGGGTTTAGATCATTAGATTGATCAACAATTGGAATATTGATTGCATTACAATTGCTATCTCTGGACCTTCAATTACTTCACCATACACAACCCTAGACCTCCAAACGGTCTTTGTTGACCTCCAAATGGTCTTGAGACCGTTTGGGTGATCTCCAAACGGTCTTGAGACCGTTTGGGTTAATCAACCCAAAGATCTAAATCAACCAATTGGAATTTCAGCACTTAACTCGATTAGGGTTTGGTAATTGATGAACCTTCAACTAATGAACCCTTTGGAATGAATCAATTAAATTTAATGGGTCATCAACCATCATCATTAGCATCAAATCTCCAAATGGTAAACTGTGGTTGACTCTTTCAAAAGGTTTGAAACCGTTTAGTTCCTAACGGTTTGATGAAACCGTTTAATTCCAAACGGTTTTGTTGAAACCGAATGAACAACTTGTTGAAACCGATTGGAATAGGAATTCCTTGGGAAAAGTGTCCAAGTTGATGTCATAATAATCCACCTTCGTCCCTGTAACTTATAGTACTTCTTATTTCATGAATTTACCAATAACAACAAACAATTAATCAAAAAGATGAAGGAATCAACGAAATTGCAAGATTGATAGTTGAATAACAATGTAAAGGGGTTCAAGTTATAAAACCCACCTTCAAATCTGAATCCAAGCTTCAAGCTTCACATTTATAAAGGTGGACGAATCTTTGACAACTGCCCAAGGTCCGTTCTCAAGCTTTTGGGTGAAATGTTTGGCTAGAGTTGAAAATCAAATGGAGAAAACAAGAAATCAAGCCTTGATTTTCGATTTCCACCATGAAATCAAGGTGAAAGAAGACCATGGAGCTTACCTACAGGTTGGGGATCATCCTTATCCTTCTCCTAAGCTCCCTTGTGCTCAGACAATGCAATAAGAGAAATGAATTCCAAAAAAGAGTCCTTGTGTTGGTGGAAAATGGGATATGTATAAGGAAATTCAAGGAAAGAGAAAGTAGAATTTAATTCTTTTATTTCCAAAATTAATGCCACATATCCCCCTAAACTCCTTGGACACGAAGTCATCTTCTTCCCCTTGCAAAACCTCTTCATTATCCAAGAATTAAAAGAAAATAAATTAAGCACCTTAATCATATTATACTAATATCCCATTTTTAGTTGATATTACTTTTTATTAACTTAATGTGAGTGGGTTCTCCACCCACTCAATATATTTTCGTGCCTTTGCAAGGCACAATCTCGTCCAACCCTTTTGCAAATTCTTTCCTCACCTTTTGGTTGAAGGGCTCTTCAACTAATATATTTCTTTTCGCATTAAATTGAAGTAAAGTCCCTTTTTATGCTTAAATCTTGATTATTTTAATATCAAGATTCTCTCTCCTCAAAATAATTCAAATGGTGATCCCCTCTCATTTTATTTTCTCTACATGATTCCAATAAACATGGGGGAACCTCTAGAAGTGGTTTTTTGCATATTGAACCCTTGGTTTTGGGTAAATTGCACATTACACCAAAACTAGGTTTTAATGCACAAACATTGCTTAGCAAGCTTTATCTTGGTGCTCAAGCTTGCGGAAACCATACCACTGCATCATTCTCATTCTTATGATGCTTAAACATCTGAGGAACATTTTATCATGTACAATTTGCAAGTTAACCCCTCAACTTGGGTAATTTGCACTTTAGTCCAAAACTAACAAAACAATGTTTCAACATAATTCAAAAAGGACTAAAATTTAAATATAAGATCCTATTGAGCCTTAATTAATTTCCAAGAAATATGAACAAGCATCTAATCAACTTTGTTAAACAAAACATCTAGGGTTAAAGCATAACACAGGTCAGGGATGTTACAGTATTGGACATAACCACGCTACATATCGCATTTAGGGCGACGTGTAATTTTCATATATATCATATCATGTCCTATATATACAAGCATATATATATATATATATATTTGCTTGGGTTCTATGTGGTGATTAGTTAGATGTGCACATCAACCAGTTTAAATATTCACATCGTATGCAATAAAAAAACATGACAAAACAAAATATATGATCATATCGATTATCTCAAAACATAATTAATTGATGTAGATCTGATACCACTATATAGAAATAAGGAATCAAATAGGAAATGGAAATAAAAAAATTACTGACATGTTTTCCATTAACCTGAGGATCACGTCAATCATTATGCCAATGTAAGGATGGTTTCACAGAGATATACCAAGTCTTAGAGAAAGTACAGTGATAATCCTCTTCGATGTAGATGTGCACACTGTCTTGGATAATGTCTATGCAACTCCTGATTGCACTAGGACTCATCAGACTGCTCCTCCATGGATAGCATACACAAACGTCATCGTCTGCAACAACTCCTCTCGTCACAGACTGCTGGCTGACGTCATCATCCTTAGTGATGGGCAAAGTCCACCTTGCCTCTAGAGGAGTCCATATGAACCAACTATAAATCCTATTGTCCAGATAGAATAGACATGAAGGAGTTGTCCCTCACGTTGGTGTACGAGTCACCAACCTAATGTAACAACCAGAATTTTCTCTCTCCTCTAACTATGCAAACATTGACTCGCAATGCCCTCCTTTTGGTTCAAAGGCTTCCCTCATCCTCATTTTGATGTTTTGAAATCATATATAGCTCAATAGTTGAGATATGGTTAATGTTTACAATTTTGAACTCGATTATGCAATTTTGAGTGACTTACTATACATGGATGAAGTTTTGAATTTTTGAGACTATTCAACATGTTGATATTGATATTAAACCTTGTTCATGAGATAGAGGATGAAATTTTGGACATAATGGTGAAGATTTCACCTAAATACTCAGCCAAGGTAAAAGTTATGACAATTTTGAGTTTGCTCTTTTTCTTGCATTTTATCACCTTGATTTTGCCTCTTTTTGATTTCTTGGGCCTCAACTAATGTTGTTTCTCAGGCAAGGCCCCTCTCACCTTCACGCCCAGCAAAGGTGATGGCCCCTTGCCCCCTTGCATGGTGCACCTTAGAATCATTGATCCAAGGGCCTTGACTCACCCACAATGATCCAACAGTTGGGAAGTCATCCCCAACCTTGAGCTAAAGTCAAACAAAAAGAGCTTCTAGCCGTGTCTGTGACCCCGATATTCTTGGGCTTTTTGACCTCCTTTGTGTGTAAAGTCATTAACGAAGTCCTTCCCTTGATCCTACAACCTTACCCTACCTTCCTTCTAGCGAAATGGGCAATATTAGGGATATGGCACCCCCGAACCAGCCATGGCCGGTCGCATGGCTGTGACCAGGTGTTTTGAGTGGTGTATACCATCTTTGAGTGCATTTATAAGCCCATTGAGTTTGACTTCCCCCCTTTGATTTTCTACTTCTTCCAAGGTCATGTGTGCCTTTAAACACTCTCTTTTTGTCTTCCTTTTTTGGCTTCAGCTATAGCATCGCCGCAGTTGAGGTCTGGGCTTTTCTCGCTGGCACCCCCTCCAGCCCTATTTTCCCCTCTTTTGGCTTCACACTAGCACAACGAGCTAGTACAACTATCTTGTCGATGCCAAAGCCTCTGGTGGCTCGTCACTGACCATGCCGACGTCCCCCTTCTGCAACGGCTCTAGGCTTGGCGCTTGCAGGTGTGACACAACACAACGACGAGTAGGTAGTCATTGGATCGAGCAGCAACATACCGATAGTGCTGCAACGGACCGATCACACTAGGCTTTGTGCTTGCAGGTGTGACAAATGAGGTCGCATCCCTTTCATGATTGTCTCTATATTTTCATCTTGGTGATAATTTAGAGTTTGGAAAGGTAACCCCTTCTATACGATTTTGATATCTTGACCTAAGTCTCTAGTAGGCCAAATCTTATGATGATATTCAAACTTGATATTGAATCTTGATTTGATGAAGATCTTGAAATATGATGATGTTGACTATAGCTTGTGGTGAAGTTTCCTAGAAGTACCTAGGTCTATATCATTCATCAACCTTGAATACCATGATAACAATGTTGATGTTGATATCACAAAATATAACTCGATTGTTGCTTGATTGTTTCTTGATTGTTGATTATAGATGAATGATCCCACCTATTGTTTAGTAGGAATCTTTTACTCTAGCTTCAAGATTTTATACCTATGACTTTTGTTGTCCAAGATCATGATTCTCAATATTTATTTACAAAATCTTGACTATTGATAATACATCTAAATATTTATTTGACTCCTATGATCACCCTATTTGGATCTTATGATCATCCTCAATTTATGATTGATGACTTTCATGTTCCCAAATCTCAAAAACTTTGGAATGATGACCATGTTGATTCTCTCTATTTATGACTTAGGGATAATCTCTTATGTGGACTAGGGTGAGACCTTCCCGTGATTTTGATATGAAACCATGATATTAAAATATGATGTTTGTCTTAAAATGTTAAAATATGAAATTTCAATCAAGGATGTATAACCCCATATAGGGCCAATGTAGAAGCTAAAACCCTAAATATTGGGATTGAATATGCTTTAATCTTGAATCAAATAGCCCTAATTGTTTGGCCTAAATGGTGATCTCTCCAAATTTGTGATCATTTGATGATCTTTTGTATCAGAGTGGCGCTGTGGAAGTGTGCCTATGTTTGGATTTTGATGTTTGATATCTTGATATGTGAATAATGTTAAGAGTTGAAATCTGATGTTTTTATATGTGGATTATTATGATGAACATGATATGGAATAAAAAGTCCCAATGTCATTCAGGGATTTGCTTTAATTTTGGGAACAAAATTCCTTTTAAGGTGGGGAGGATGTAACAACCTGGTTTTTCTCTCTCCTTAAACTATGCAAACTTTAACTCATAATTCCCTCCTTTTAGTTCAATTACTTCCCTCATCCTAATTTTGATATTTTGAAATCATATATGGCTCAATATTTGAGATATGGTTGGTGTTTGCAATTTTGTACTTGATTATGCAATGTTGAGTGACTTACTATACATGGATGAAGTTTTAAATTTTGAGACTATTCAACATCCTGATATTGATATCAAACGTTATTCATTAGATAGAGGATGAAATTTTGGATCCAATGGTTTAGATTTCACATAAATCTGATGATCAAGGTGAAAGTTATGATAGTTTGAAGGTTGCTCTTTTTCTAGCATTTTATCACCTTGATTTTGTCCCTTTTTCCTTTCTTGGGCCTCGACTAATGCTATCTTTTGGGATAGGCCCATCTCTCCCACACACCCATAAAAGGTGATGGCCGCTTGCACGATTGCACCTGAGAACCAATTATCCAAGGGCCTCGACTCACCCACAATTATCCAACGGTTGGGAAGTCATCCCCAACCTTGAGCAAAAGTCAAACAGCTAGAGCTTCTAGCCGTGTTCGTGACACTGATATTCTTGGGCTTTTCGACCTCATTCATGTGTAAAGTTATCATTAAAGGCCTTCCCTTTCTGCTACAACCTTAGCCTACCTTTGTTCTAGTGAAATGGGCCATATTAGGGATATGGCACCCCCAACCAACCATGGCCGACGGCAGGGCTGTGACCAGGTGGTTTGAGTGGTATACACCATCTATAAGCACATTTATAAGACCGTTGAGTTTGCCTTTCATCCCCCTTTGATTTTCTACTTCCTCCAATGTCTTGTGTGCCTGCAAACACTCTCTTTTTTGTCTTCCTTTTCTGCCCTCAGTAGCGGCGGCGTCGCGGTTGTGGTTTGAGCGTTTCTCGCTCGCACCCCCTCCAACCCTATTTTTCCCTCTTTTGGCTTCACACGAGCACGAAGAGCCAGGACAACTATCTAACAGAGGTCAAAGCCCATGGTGGCTCATCCCCGACCATTCCGGCATGCCCCTGCCACCACGATGCTCGACTTCGTACATGCAGGCGTGACACAACACAACGATGAGCACACCGTCGTTGGATGGAGCTGTAATGGATGGATCACGCAGGGCATCCTTCAGTCTCACCTGACTGCTCTTCACCTCTGGTAGCAAGTCCCTAGATGTGGTGCAGTCCATGGCCACTATGCGTCTTGCTAGATGGCAGGTGGGTCATCCTAGTGCAAGGCCCAACAATGCCCTCTGGAGTAAATGACCTCTCTCCCTCCCTTTGTCCTAAGTATTATACAAAATCTTGCAAAAATGATAGAAAATCATACATTGTAAAAATGGGACATATTATATATGAAAATTGATCTACCCAACAAGATCTATCCAATGAACTTTGTTTCAGAGTCTAATTCCATTTGTAGCTCTTAATATTCAGAAAATGGCATCAAATTGATATCTTTTACAAATTAATGGTGATTAAATGTCAAACCATGATCATCTCTTGACTCTAATTGATTTGGATGACCCTAATCATTATTATATTTTATTTTTTACTATGTGAATTGAACTTGAACATGCCATTCTCGATTAATGTTTCTAATTCATGAAATGAACCATGAAATGTATGTAATATGGAGTTTGATGCTAACGATTCTTAATTTGATGCTCAAGTTGATTATATGAACTCCAAATCATCATGTTTGATTTAAATTAGTAAGTTTGCAATATTTAATCACCTAAATAATTTATTTATCACTCTTGATCACTATTATGACTATGTGACCTAAAGATGACATTGAATGTGACCTAATGTGCATGTTGCTATACCTGAGATCTAATCTTGTACAAATGTCACCCTAATGGTCACTGACACTATTTGATACTTCAAATTAGTAACTTGTTGATAAGTATAAAACTAAATCAAGTGTGATCTCTAATGTACTCTAATGTTGACTATCTTGCATGAAAATTATCCAATATGACTAGTTTGAAAATGGTGATACTGTAGTTGCTTAATCTTTCTCGAAACTCATATTGGCTCTATTAATATCATGAAACCCTAGGTTTGAATCCCTTATCTAGTTTTGATGTGTCACTCTCAGAGATAAATGAACCCATGATGTACTATAATTCTTGATATTGATAATGCATGATCTAGTTTGGGATATTAGAAACAATGTTGAAGGAAACGAGTACCTAGACTTAAGTGAGACATCCAACACCCATGATAAGGATTACTGAGACCTATTGTTGCTGATATTGATCCAAGCAAGCTTTTTTATAATTTTAGGATCTCTATGAAGACTCAATTTTCAAGATCTAGTCTTGCTTGCTATATATGGTTTTTCTAAATCAAGTTGTTAATCAATGCTCGTATTAAGGTATGCTTTATCCTCTTGGCCAGACTAGAAGTATTGAAATTGCTTGTATGTATGAAATATAAGATACTTGGCTTATAATACTTGTTTGATCTATTGCTCTCTATGACCACTATGTTTTGGTCTTGATTACATATGATGAACAAACTTGAAAACAAAATGATAGATATCCATTATACAACCTTGTGTAGCTGCCTATATTCACGGGGTAAGGACACAAGGTTGGGTATCTGACTTGAGTTGTCATGTTATGGCATACCATGTTAATACAAGGGTTAGCTCTTGGCAATGTCCTCGAGGTCCCTTATGGATAGGGTTAACTCTTGACATTTAGTCTTGTAGTCCCTCATGTTGAAATAGGGTAGCTAATCTTGAGTACCCTCATGTACCCCTTCCTTTGAGAAGCTAGTCAAAGGCCTTATTATATTGTTAGTATACTGGAAATGAACATAAACTATGTTTGCATGTTGAAAAGAAAGTCGTTGAATGTCGTTGCTTCATTTTTGTTATTTATTTTATGCTTTTTTCAAGAATGTATGTTCTTAAACCTACGTTCCAGCGTATTCAACATAGATGTGCTGATGTGTACCCATTTTATGATTTTAGTTAATAGGTACACTATGAATCTCTAATAAGTATCAATGCTTCCACACTCATGATAATCTACACATACTCTGATGATATATAATGACATGCCAATGCAATACACACAATTGATATAAGGGACCTAAGATCTTTTCAGGTATCAATTTAGCATTCTTTTATGCTTTCATGTCTCATACCTTAGTTGTTGTTTGTGGTTTTAGTCATGCATATGTTATGTGATCTATCCTACAGACAGACATTTGGGTCCTCTTGCCTTTGGCTTTCTAGCCATTAGGAGTGATGATTTGGGTAACAAATGGTCCCATGACAGATGGTATCAAAGCAATCACATATCATCTTTGTGTGTTTAATAACCCAACTCGTATGAACCTTGGGAAAACCTAAGTCCATAATGGTGAAGCTGAGGTGTCTAGGCAGGTCACTACATGGGGGCTGATCCACCTCCTATCCACCTAGCAGTGGTGGCTGGGGTCTCCCTTGTATACCTACATGGCTGAAGTGAATCCAAGACTAGATTAAGGACTTTTCCCAAAAAAGCTTAGAGAGTCTTCTAGCATCTCATCTCTTCATTAAGGACTACCCTAAGCCACCCATTAGATGAGGATTAGTAGCTTCTCATCTCATCATGTGATCTCTCTCGCGATAATTAATCACATGATCTCTCAATTATGAGTAGCTTATGTATGGGGAAACTAACATTCAAATGAATAAGTAAAACTAAATTTAAGATGACAATAATGATTCAATCATATAAACTTAATTTGAAAAACGCAATTATGGTTAATTGAAGTACTCTCGTAGCTAAGTACTCATGTGTAACATCTCAGATCAAGTAAACTCGATTTTACCAAATATGACCTATGTGCTTCACATGCTTGAGGTAAATGATAATTATCCTTAATATGATGAAATAAGTATAACTCATGTGTTATACCTAATTTTTTATGAGGTCCCTATTGATTAAGTCTATGTTTCCACTATTGTTGATTAAGCCTCAAACATGATTAAGCAAACCTTTCCCCTATATGTTGATATGTATCACGATCATGCTTTGAAATGATCTACGAATTTGGACTCTTGAAATCATGAAGAAAATATTTGATACAAGAGTCAAAATCCCCTATTTATTGTAATGCCCAATTGCTAAACTCGGTTTTGAATAATATGACTAATATGAGATCTTGATCATACTCGATAATGCTGAAATCATTGAAAGAACCTATATTGACTTCAATTTTTTCAAGTATACCCCCTTGCCCTTAATTATGAAGAGAAGAGAATGATATTATGACCTCTAATACATGGAATCTTGAACAACAATTTCTCTATTATGATAAGTGATCTTTAATCTCACAGCCTTGTGAAATACAAATCAATAAATGATGCTCATCCTATCTTGATAGACTTGATACTTCATGAATAATGAGGAAAAATGTGCTCTGATTAGGGTGGTAGTTTGTTTCATAACTCCCCAAATCTAGGTCACATCCCTATTATGATTGTATCTAAATTTTCATCTTAATGATAATTTGGAGTTTGGAAAGTTAATCCCTTTTATACGATTTTGATCTCTTGACCTAAGTCTCTAATAGGTCAAATCTTATGATGATATTGAAACTCAAAATTGAATCTTGATTTGATGATGATCTTGAAATATGATGATTTGACTATATCTTATCGTTAAGTTTCCTAAAAGGACCTAGGTTTAGATCATTCATCAACCTAGAATACCATGATAACAATGTTGATGTTGATATCACAAAACATAGCTCGATTGTTGCTCGATTGTTTGTTGATTGTTGATTATAGATGAATGATCCCACCTATTATCCAGTAGGAATCTTGTACTCTAGTTACAAGATTTTGGACCTATGACTTTTTTTGTCCAAAATCATGACTCTCGATATTTATTTACAAAATCTTGACTATTGATAATTCATCTCGATATTATTTTGACTCCTATGATCACCCTATTTGGATCTTAAGATCATCCTCGATTTATAATTGATAGATTTCATATTATCATGTGTCAACAAATTTGAAATGATGACCATGTTGATTCTATCGATTTATAACTTAGGGATAAGCTATCATGTAGATTAGGATGCGACATTTTTGTGATTTTGATATGAAACCATGATATTAAAATATGATGTTTGCTCAAAATGTTAAAATATAAAATCTCAATCAAGGATGTATAGCCCCACCTAGGGCCAATGTAAAAGATAGAACCCTAAATGCTAGGACTGAAAGTCATGATATACTCTTGAATCATATAGCCCTATTCATTTGACCTAAATCATGATCTCTCCACATTTGTGATCATTTGATGATCTTTTGTATCAGAGTAACATAGTGGAAGCGTGGCTATGTTTGGATTTTGATGTTTGATATCTTGATACTGTAATAATGTTAATAGTTGAAATATGATGTTTTTATATATGGAGTATTATGATGAACATCACATGGAATAAAAAGTCCCAATGCCATTCAAGGATTTGCTTTAATTTTGGGGACAAAATTCCTTTTAAGGTACTGATTTTTGTCTCTCTTTCAACTATGCACACTTTGACTCATAATGCCCGCCTTTTTGTTCAATTACTTCCCTCATTCTAATTTTATTGTTTTGAAATCATATATGGCTCAATATTTGAGATATGGTTGATGTTTGCAATTTTGAACTCGATTATGCAATGTTGAGTGACTTACTATACATGGATGAATTTTTGAATTTTTTAGACTATTCAACATCCTGATATTGATATGAAACCTTTCTCATTAGATAGAGGATGAAATTTTTTATCCAATGGTGAAGATTTCACCTAAATTCGATGATCAAGGTGAAAGTTATGACAATTTGAAGTGTGCTCTTTTTCTAGCATTTTATCACCTTGATTTTGTCCATTTTTCCTTGCTTGGGCCTTGACTAATGATATTTCTTGGGCTAGGCCCATGTCGGTCGCACACCCAAAAAAGGTGATGGCCCCTTGCATGAGTGCACCCGAGAACAATTGATCCAAGGGCCTCGACTCACCCACAGTGATCCTATGGTTGGGAAGTCATCCCCAACCTTGAGAAAAAGTCAAACAGCTCGAGATTCTAGCCATGTTTGCGTCATCGATATTCTTGGGATTTTTGACCTACTTCGTGTACAAAGTCATCACTGAAGGTCTTCCCTCACTCCTACAACCTTACCCTACCTTCGTTCTAGTGAAATGGGCCATATTAGGGATATGACACCCCCAACCAGCCATGGCTGACCGCATGGCTATGACCAGGTGGTTTGAGTGGTATACACCATCTTCGAGTGATTTATAAGCCTATCGAGTTTTCATTTACCCCCCCCCCCCCATGATTTTATATTTCTTCCAAGGTCACGTGTGCCTGCAAACACTATGTTTGTTGTGTTCCTTTTTTGCCTTTAGTAGCGGCACCACCGCTATTGTGGTTTGGGTGTTTCTCACTCGCACCCCCTCTAGCCCTATTTTCCCCTCTTTTGGCTTTGCACAAGCACAACGAGCCAGGACATCTATCTCATAGAGGCCAAATCATGTGGTGACTCATCCATGACCACGTCGGTGTGCCCCTGCCACCACGATGCTTGGCTTAGTGTGTGCAGGCACAACACAACACAACGATGAGCAGGCAGTCGTTGGATCGAGTTGCAACAGACCGATTGCATAGGGCCTTCCCCAGGCACCTTAAGGGTACGTTTGTTACCCGTATCTGGATGGATTGGGTTGCATTCCGTAACCTAGAAAGACGAATCTTAAGTTTGTTTTACAGGATTGGATAAATGAATGTTCTCCTGCATTTCTGGACAATACTGAGATCCTCGATGACGACATCCATTTTAAAAGTGCTGAGCGCTGAACTCCAGCTAACTGACATTTACTTTTAAGTGGCAGACCGTACTGCTCGGCAAACATAAATTTCAGTTCTGCATATTTACATAAATCCAAAAAAAGATTATACCGGGACTATAGGAATCCTGCATTCCTTCAAATCTGCTTAAACGCGGTAAACCAAACGTGCCCTAAGTTTCACCTGACCGCTCGTCATGACTAGGAGCAAGTCCCTGAATGTGGTGCAGTCCATGGATGTTGTGTGGGTTTCCAGAGGCCTGGTGGGCCGGCCTAGTGGTAGGCCCAACAATGCCCTCTAGGGTAAATGACCTCTCTCCCTCCCATTGTCCTAAGTTTTATACAAAATCTTGCAAAATCATAGAAAATCAGTCATTGTGTCAAATGGGACATATTATATATGAAAATTAAATCTACTGAAAGAGATATATCCAATGAACCTTGTTTTAGAGGCCAATTCTGTTAGTATCTCATGATATTTTGAATATGGAATCAAATTCATATCTTTTACATATTTGTTGGTAATTAGATGTCAAAAGCATGATAATCTCTTGACTCTAATTGCTTTTGATGACCCTGATCAATATCATATTCTATTTTGTACTACGTGAATCAAACTTGATCATGCCATGCTCTATTAATGCTTCTAATTCACGAAATGAACCATGAAATGTATGTAATATGGACCTTGCTGCTAACAATCCTTAATTGGATGCTCAAGTTGATTATATGAACTCCAAATCATCATGTTTGATATAAACCAACAACTTTACATTCTTTAATTACCTAAATTATTTATTGATCTCTGTTGCTCACTATAATGACTAATATACCTAAAGATGACATTGAATGTGACCTAATGTGCATGTTGATGTACTTGAGATCTAATCTTGTACAAATTTCACCCGAATGGTCACCCACACCATTTGATACTTCAAATCAGTAACTTGTTGATAAATATGACACTAAATCAAGTGTGATATCACACATACTCTAATGTTGACTATCTTGCATGAAAATGATCCAATATGTCTAGTTTGACAATGGTAATACTTAAGTTTCTTAATCTTGCTCGAAACTCATGTTGAATCTATTAATATCATGAAACCCTAGGTTTGAAATCCTAGATCTAGTTGTGATGGGTCACTCTAAGTGATAAATGAACCCATGATGCACTATATTTCTTGATAATGATAATGCATGATCTAGTTTGGGATATTAGAAATGATGTTGAAGAAAATGAGTACCTAGACTTATGTGACACATCCAACACTCATGATAATGATTAGTGAAACATGTTCTGGTTGATATTGATCCAAGTATAATTTCTTATAATGTCAGGATCTCTATGATGACTCGATTGCCAAGATCTACTCTTGCTTTCTATATATAATTTTTCTAAATCAAGTTGTTAATCAATGCTCGTATCATGGTACTCTTTGTCCTGCTATTCCCTAGACTAGCAATATTGAAATTACTTGTATGTATGTAACATAAGATGATTGGCTTATAATACTTGTTTGAGCTATAGTTCCCTATGACTACTGTTTTTGGTCTTGATTACATATTTTGAACAAACTTGGAAACATAATGATAGATGTGCATTATACAACCTTGTGTACCTTCATGTATTCTCAGGGTAATGACACAAGGTTGGGTGTCCTACTTTGGTTGTCATGTTAGGGCATACCATGTTCATACAAGGCTTAGCTCTTAGAAATGGCCTTGAGGTCCCTTATAGATAGGGTTAACTATCAGCATTTAGTCTTGTACTACCTCATGTTGAAATAGGGTAGCTAATCTTGCACACCCTCACGGACCCCTTCTTTTGAGAAGATGGTCAAAGGCCTTATGATATTGTTGGTATAATAGAAATGAACATAAAACAAACTTGCATGTTATTAAGAAAGTCTTTGAATGTTGTTGCTTAATTTTTTTAATTTACTTTGTGCTTTTGCCAAGCAATATATGTTCTTAAACATGTGATTTTAAATGTTTGCTAGCATACTCATCACAGTTGTGCTGATGTGTATCCATTTTATGATTTTAGGTAATAGGTACACTATGAATCTCTAATGATGATCAATGCTTCCGCACTCATGATAATCTACTCGTACTCTAATGATATATAATGACTTGCCAATGTAATACATATAGTTGATATATGGGACCTAAGATCTTTTCAGGTATCAGTTTAACATTCTTTTATGCTTTCTTGTCTCATACCTTAGTTGTTGTTTGTGGTTTTATTCATGCATATGTGATTTGATCTATCCTATGGACGGACACTTGGGTCCTCTCGTCTTTGGATTTCTATCCATTAGGAGTATGGATATGGGTAACAAATAGTTCTGTGACACCTCCTCTCCCACAACAATGGTCCTCAGTTGTTCTCTACTGTTGCTATCCCTCCCTAGTCTCTTAGGACATGCTTGGGCTGTCTTGGTTACTACAACCAGATAGGACAACAATTTTCAGAGCAACAAATTCTCAATTATCTATGTTGTGCTCTGGGAAGCCCCGAACACCCCTCTATTTATAATAGGGGCCAGGGTTAGGGTTCCCAGTCTATGCAGAAGTGGAAGGACTGGAAGATCTTGAATTTTAACATTCAAACCATGAGACATTCGTATGGAAACCCAGGCGGTTGTCAAGCAATGTGAGATGGTCATTTTGTACTGTGAAATATTCGTTTTGTAGTTTCCCAATGGCATATGAATTTGGAAATTCATTTCCCATTAATGTGAAACATTAATTCCTTGCACCACAAGAATTATGCATTCCAAACAAATTTGTGAAAGTATCTAGAACCTTCCTCCAATGTAACCGAGCAATCTCACATATGTGAGATGGTCATCTCACTCACCTAGATGGTCGTCTGGTGAGTGGAGCCAAATTGGTTGGTTCAACAGAATGAACTGATTGGTTCTCATCTCAGTTTGAGCATAACTTAGCCAATTCAATTTCTGATCAGTCTGACAACCCAAATGTCTATTTCAATACTTGAGACAATCGTCTGGCGCACCAAACAGTTGTCTTCCCTATGAGACGATTGTTTGGGATGTAGTCATCTGATCCTGTTGTGTGAGTTGAGTACCTAAACACTTTAGTAATGAATCTAATCATGATTCTAGATTAAAATCCTCTTCTAAGTGAGTTCCAATTTGTGTGATACTATAGGTCCCATATTATGTTGGCAGTGAATGTCCATTTTAACTTATGACACCACAAGAAATGAGTGGTGCCTAATCACACATCATTGCTAACCAAGTAAATGGAAAGTTGGAGAACCACTTCAACCTTCAATTTGTGTATGGTGTCACAATGTTTGTATAGTTCCTTTGTCACTGATATCCAAATTGAACTCGAGGCATGGATCTATCATCCTCTTCAGCATACAATCTATGTTTCTTGCCACATCAGACAATATGAGATATGTGGAAGCTTAATATCATATATTGACTCACATGTGCATGTCCATGTATTTCTCTATCTCACTAGCTCAAGTGGCCTTTGATATCATTCTCCCATAGGAGGGACAAATACCATCTCTATCACTCACAGTCAGTCCCCATGTGTCATAGTCACCCAATTATCACCTTTATAGAAAACCATGTTTTCAGGATTGTGTTTGAAGATGTCAAAACATACCGAATGACATGTGATGAGTGTAGTCATTTTAGGTCTCAGAACTACAAACACCAACATCTTTGTGGGAGTTGATGATGACTACCATGGTAATGACTTCCATGTGTCAGTTTAATTGGGATCCTATCTGATACACTGTTCTCTAACATGAATCTTTGTGCTTGGTTTGATATCGCCATATCATGATTAATGAGATTCTATCATCAACCAACTCACACACTGATCTTCTGTGTCATTGTTGTCTATCAACCTTCAATAATAACAACTGATTAGGGACATAATTAAAATATATATGTACTCTTGACATCCATATGATCTCATTTCCTTAAGTCACGTACTTGAAGACATACATCATTTAGTAGTATTATCCTCAATACATTTATAATGTTACATCATTATATCAAAACTGAATTAAACAGAATAAATTGGAAGCTTGTCTTTATTAATAATCAAATATTTTACATGTTATGCCATTACAATCATCACATGATTGGATATCTAGGCACACATACCAATAGACTCCCACTTGCACATAGAGCCAATCGCCAACAAATCTTATCCTGAGTGACCTAACATGACCATCATGCTTTTGATGTGAAAATGCTTTAGTCAAGGGATCAACAATGTTTTTCTCAGTTGGTACGCTGCAAATCTTTACACTGTGTCAATGTATGATCTCTCATATGAGATGGAACCATCTTTGTATATGCTTAGAATGTTGATGTGATCACGGTTGCTTCGCTTGTGCAATAGATCCATTGTTATCACAATATAGCTCAATTACGTCGTTGATGCTCAGAATGACTCAATGTTCATAATTGAACTTCTTGATCCGTACAACCTCCTTTGCTGCATCTGATGTAGCAATATACTAGGACTCTATTGTAGAGTCAGGAAAAATCTCTTATTTGGAACTCTTCCAACATATATATTGATTGTTTAGGAAAAATACAAATCCTAATTGTGGTTTGCAATCATCTTTGTTTGTATGGAAGTTTGCATCGGTTTAACCTCTTACCACAAACTCTTCCTCTCCACCATAGACCAAGAACTAATCCTTAGTCCTTCTCAAGTACTTGAGGATGTTCTTCATGGTTGTCCAGTGAGCATCACATGGATCTAACTGATATTTGCTCGTCATGCTCAGGCAATACGAGACGTCTAGACGGGTACACAACATTGCATACATGATTGATCCAACTGTTGAAGCATATGGAATCAAGCTCATTCATTCCCTTTCTTCACAAGAACTGGGATATTGAACTTTAGAAATGGTAACAACACATATCATGGGTATGTTTCTTCTCTTTGAGTTCTCCATGATGAACCAATTCAACACTTTGTTAATGTATGCGCTCTGACTTAGTACAAGCAGCCTTCTTGATCTATATATATAGATCTTTATCCCCAAGATGTAGGATTCTTCTCCCAAGGTTTTCATAGAGAATGTATTACCAAGCCACTTCTTTACCTTTGTAAAGTAGGGATGTCATTCCCCATAAATAGTATGTCATCCACATACGGTATGAGGAATACTACCAAGATTCCAATAACCTTCTTATACACACAAGGTTCATCTTAATTTTGAACAACGCTAGACTCTTTCATTGTCTCATCAAAATGAAGATTCCAGCTCTGATATGTTTGCTTTAATCCTTAGATCAATATTTGTAGCTTACAAACTTTATTGGCATCCTTTGGATTGATAAAACCCAAAGGTTGTGTCATATACACATCCTCAAGAAGATTTTAGTTAAGGAATGCAGTTCTAACATCCATTTTCCAAATATCTTAGTCATGATAAGTAGAAATAGAAAGCATGATCCTGATAGACTTTATCATGGCCATTGGAGAAAAGGTTTCATCATAGTATACACCTTGAACTTGTCTTAAACCCTTTGCAATCAATCTACCCTTATAGGTTTGTACTTTTCTGACTATGTTTGTCTTCTTCTTGAAGACCTACTTGCACCCTATGGATTTTACCCCTTCAGATGGTTCCACCAAGGTCCATACATTGTTGGCCTACATGGATTCATCTCAGATTTCATGGCCACAAGCCACTTCTAAGACTCTAATACCTTAATAACTTCTAGATATGTTCTGGTCTCATCATCTACGAACAACTCACATCTTCTTGAGTCCCAAGATATCCAAATCTCTCAAGTTCAAGGTGTGTCCTACTAGATCTACGAGGTTCCTATGTCACATGTGAAATTACAATTTCCACAACAATTTGTGAGTCTCCATGTTCGACATGTACTCAACTGGTTCAATATTTTCTTATTGGTCTCGAACCTCTTCATGTTTTAGTTTCCTTCCACTGATTCCTTTGGAAATGAATTGCTTTTTGAGGAATGTAGTCTCTCTGGCAACAAACACTTTGTTATCAGTTGGGTTATACAAGTAGTATCCCTTGGTTTCTTTGTGATATCTAGAAAATTAACATTTATCAAAACTATAGAAAAGCTTTTTAGGAAACATTTTCCTGACATTAGATGTACACTCCCAAATCCACATAAAAGACATTTAGGACTCTTCCCAGTTGATATCTCATATGGTGTCTTTTGAACCAATTTTGACGATACTCGGTTAAGTGTAAACGTTGATGTTCCAAGAGAATACCCCCTGAAGGAAGTTGGAAGATTATAAAAACTCATCATAGATCACATAATGTCTAGCAATGTTTGATTCCTTTTTTCTGATCCACCATTTATGTTGTGGTATTCCAGGTGGAGTCCATTCTGATATAATGCCACAGGTTGGGCTCGCATAAGCTCATCAAACTCTTAGTTAAAGTATTCTGCACCTCTTTTAGAATGAAGTTCCTTATACTTTTACCAAGATTCAATACTTCATTCATGAACTCTCTAAACTTTTTGAAGAGCTTTTGACTTATGTTTCATCAGGTAAACATATTTGTACCTATCAAAATCATTAGTCTAGGTAATGAAGTAGTGATACCCACCTCCAGCAGTTGTTCTAAACAGGCCACATGCATCGTATCTATGATTTCTAATAGATCACTAGCCCTCTCACTATTTCTAGTGAAGGGAGTCTTATTCATCTTGCCAACAAACAAGATTTACATGTTTCTACTTATTCAAAATCAATAGGGTCCAGATAACCATCTTTATGGAGTCTGGATATGCGTTTCTCATTTATGTGCCCTATACGACAATGCCAGAGGTATGTTTTGTTTGAGTCAATGAGTTTTTTCCTTTTGGTATTCACATTATACACGCTTGTCTCTAGATCTATCAATTATAGACCATAAGACATTGGGGAACTTCCATAAAAGATCCCATCTTTACTTATAGAACAACTTCCATTCATTATAAGTAATTCAAATCCATTCTTGTCCAAACTAGATACATATATGATGTTTCTATTAATGGCAAGCATGGTAATAATTTTATAAATCTATTACAAGCCCACTTGTCAGATATACATCATAGGTTCCAACCGTGCTAGCCGCAACTCTTGTTCCATTTGCAACTCACAGTTCTACCTCACCTTTCTCTAAAGGTCTACTTCTATTAAGATCCTTTACATTTGTGCAAATCTGTGATCCACATTTAGTATCTAGTTCCCATGATGAAGAAGTAGTAAATCTAACCTCAATAACATATATACCAGAAGTGGATATCTCAATCCCTTTCTTCATATTCCTAGGCTCCCTTATCCTTCTCATTATTTGAATGTAGAAGACTTGGACTTTAGCTTAGCCACATATAGCTTCTTGGATTTTCCTTTGTCTTTGGACTCAACTCTGTTAATCAACATAACAGATTTATCCCTCTACATTTGTGCTTTGACACTTATCAAAATGGAAAGAAAATCTTATAGTGATCTAGCCATGTCACTCAAGTGATAACACTCTATAAACTGGCTATACGATTTAGGCAAAGATTGCAAAATCATATCTGTGGCCAACTCTTGACCTAAATGAAATCCTAATATTTCTATATGCTTCTTATATCCAGTCATATTGAGCACATGAGTTTCTACTAGACCTCCCTTTGTCATTTTGCACTCAAATAGAACATTAGAGACATTATACCTTTCATTATTATCATGTTGTTTATGCAACTCGTAGTTCATATAGTCCATCATAAGGTTCTTGATGTTCATAACATCATTGGCATACTTTAAAGAAGCATCCATGTCAATTGTAGGAAAATATGGATTGGATAATGGCACTGGTGTTTTTGGATTAAGCAAAACACTTCTCAAGGTCTTGAACTGGTTGCGAAAATAAATCTCATTTCATTTGTCTGATTGAAATGATTGAGTGCTTTCCATTTGATTCTACAAGAGAAAATTTTCATTTGTCAAAAACCATTTTTATTTGATTTGATTTGATTTGAAAATTATATATTAATTAGTTCTTTAATTAACTATCACTTCCACTATTTTGTTCAAATTGATAGCCCTTACTATCAATTCTGAATATTCCAGCATACAATCTTCTAGTGGGCCAAGATCCATATTTCATCAAGTCATGACTCAACTATTGTTGATAACCCAAAACCTCATTATTTAGGTAGGACAAACTTGCCAATTGCATCTGCATAAAACTCTTGGATAGATGATATGCTCAACTCTTTAGCATAATCATCTTTATGCCTCTTGTGCCTATGCTCATCAAGTTATCACCAATTAGGTCTGACCCAAAAGCCAACGCAATAGGATATGTATCTTGCTTTGGTAGATATACATACCTACCATCACACTTTCAGAGATAGATGACACACCATGTTTTGGCATAAAATAGACTTGGTAGATCAAGATTTTCATGTGTGATGCTTATAGAAGGCATCTGGAACATAATATTATATTGAGGGATTGTGTATAATACATATACTTTAAACAATCACAACATATATATAGTACGTAACATATACATGCTATAATCCACAACAAAAACATGCACTAAAAGTGATCTTTATGGTCATTCTGATTTAATTACTTGGAGCAACAAGGAAATGCCACAACCAAGGGTTTACATCACATGCAAAAACCTATCGTTAAGGAAAATTGTGCTTGCCAATCGGGGTCGATCTTTTCAACCCTTGAACTAATAATCTCTCCTCTTGATCAGTGAATTGGTCTTCACGCCAGTCATGTGGCCATCAGTTCCACCACCTTTTGGATCATCCAATTGCTCGGTCACGTCTTCCAGTCGATCGAATCCGCTCATCCTCCTTGATCCTTCTCGGTTCTCTAGTCAGTCGGTTGGCCTAGCGTGCAACATCTTCTTCTTTGTCGTAACATGAAAGTGAACTATTCAACTAGTACTTGATTATAGAGAAACCTTGAGTTACATTCGAGAGGAGATAATGTAAAAGAAGATAATAATTTTTAATAGGAAAGATAAGAGAGAGACTCAGTTCATAGATTGCGATATCAAACACAACCATCATGCACAGATAAAGGGTATTGGCCACAACCGCGCTACACATCCACCATCAAAACTCGCTTTTAGGGTGACATGTGTAATTTGCATATATCACACACACATGCATAAATAAATATATATATATATATATATATATATATATATATGTACATATATATATATATATGTACATATATATATTCATTTCGGTTATTGTGTGGTGATTAGTCAGACCTGGACATCCACCAATTCAAATATTTGCATTGTATTCAATAAATAAACATGATAAAACAAAAATCCGATCATATCAATTATCCTAAAACCTAATTTATTGATCTGTCTCTGATACTACAACAGGGAAATATGGCATCAGATAGGCAACATAAACTAAAATACTGACACATTTCCCATTGACTAGCAGACCACGTCAATAACTATGCAATGGAAAGGATGGTTTCACAATGATATACCTGGTCCTAGAGCAAGTCCAATGAAAATCCTCATCGATGTAGATCCAAACTCTATCTTGGATGGAGTTTTTGCAGCTATCGGTTGCACTAGTATTCGTCTGACTGCTCCTTCATGGACAATAAACTCAAACGTCATCATATGTACCATCTCCTCTTGTCATGGACTGCTGGTTGATGTCGTCCTCCTTAGAAATGGAAAAAGGCTACCTCACCTCTAGAGAAGCCAACACAAACCAACTCGAATGCATGTCCTCCTGCTAGAATGGATAGTAAGGATTTATCCCTCCCGTTGGTGTACTAGTCACCAACCTCCTCTCCTACAACAATGATCCTTAGTTGTTCTCTTCCATAGCTATACCTCCCTAGTCATGTAGGGCTTGCTTGGGATTTCATGGTTACCATAACAAGAGAGGACACAAATTATCAAAGAAATTGATTCTTAATTGTCTGTGTTATGCTCTCTGGCAAGCCCCTAATACCCCACTAATTATAGTAGAGGATAGGGTCAGGGTTCGCAATATGCAGGAGTTGAAGGGACCATAAGATCTTGAATTTTCACAACTTGTGAGCCACGAGACAACCGTCTAGTGAGCCAAATATTCATATAGCACTGTGTGACGGTTGTTTTGTAGTTTCCCAATTGCATATGAATTTGGCAATTCATTTCCCTTTAATGTAAGATGTAAATTCCTTCTACCACAAGAATTGTACAATCAAAACAAATTAGGGAAAGTATCCAGAACCTTCCTTTGGCCTAACTAAGCAATATTACGCATGGGATACAATCATCTCACTTACCCAGATGGTCGTATGGTGAGCTGAGGTGAACTATTCAGTTCAACAGAATGAACTGGTCAGTTCACACCTCAGTTTGGGCCGAAATTAGCCAATTCAATTTTTGATCAGCCTGAAAACCCAAACGACCATCTTAACGCTTGAGACGATCCTCTGGTGCACCAAATAGAAGTCTGACCCTGTGAGATGATGCATTGATATTTTCATTTTCATAGGCTATTTATATTGATTTATATGTACCCTTTAGTCATTTTCATAGTAACTTGTGCATGATTTACTATCATTAGCCTGTCATACTCAATTGTATCAATTGAATGTAATTTTAACATTTTCAGATCATTTTTTATTTTCAAGAGTTTATGTTTGGATTTTATGGATTTTATCATTTCTTCTTCTCTCCAATGTTTTGACCATGGAAACCATGTGGAGCTAAACGTCTTATTCCTTAGGACTCTGGAGTCTCCCGGTTATGCATTGTAATTGACTTTTATGCATTAATAATTTATTGTAATTTCTGAGCTTACTCCTATGAGATTGTCATGCACTATACATGCTTGATCACCATAGGTAGTTAATTAGACCTTTAATTGCTTTGAAAGAGGAAACTATTAGTTGAAAATTCATAGAAATAGATGTCTTATATCACCATCTGATGAAGGTGGCTTATGAATGTGAATGGAATACCCATAGTTTTCTATAAAGCACCTAACTAATAACACAATCGATAAGAGAGTGGGATTGGTATTAGATTAGATGGTGAATGATGTCGTGATAGTGGGTAATTCTTGTTGGTATGTATGCCCTAAGAGCCAATGTGACGTCCCCGGATTTTCAAAAACTTCATCTACTATGTGATGTCCAAATTGAAACCCTCACCTCAGCGAGAATCCCAATTTAAACACCACACACTAGGCTAAGAAAAAGAAAATCAGAGGAAGTCAGAAGGAAACAATCAGTAGCACAGGTACATGAACAATAATAAAACCATACACACACGTTCACCATTCAACATATACTTACAACATGAATTGTTACAACATTTGATATTACATATTGAACAACAAACTATACATATACATGTACTAGCACTAAACTACAGGATCTTAAGAGAACAGGTCCACCTGTACATCAGCTCGCCACACAACTTTCAACTATCATGGATCTTCAAGAGCATAACCACAACCTAAACAAAATATTTCATGCGGTACACGCCAGCACAATATTCAAGAATATTGTACTGAGTACACCTACGTGTCTTTTATATACATCTCATCATATCTTGGCAATAACATAAAACTAATATTTGGCAGTTATAAGGAAATATAAGAAAATCGTATACTTGCACAGAGATATTCATCAACAAAAGAGAACACATATTTTAAGCACATTTTCCATTATATCATCCATGCATTTACTATTGCAGATTTGAATGCATTAAGGCCTTTATGATCTACTACCAAAGAGTTGGATCATTTCACAATGTGATCTACTACCAAAGAGTTCGATCACTTCCAAGTACTTTACTACCAAAGAGTTGAAGTACTTATTTCTAGCACTTTACTACCAAAGAGTTGAAGTGCTTTGATATAATGGAACAAATATATTATGTTACATGTGTTCATAGCAATAAGTATGGAAAATCATGCAACATATCATACAAGACCAATCATTTCAATCAATACCATATGCCAAGTCTTTATTACCAAATAACACAAGCATATTGTATAATAAGCCAAGTAAGAGGTAATGGCGTACCTTACAAAGAGATATCCTAATCACATATTCCTCATGTCATCTATATCTTTGGTCAACCCTAATTAAGACAAGATCACATACTATCATCAGGTTCTCATCATCTTATATCTCATCTTAACCCTAATTGTGTTCATTAGGGTTTATCTTATCTCATTAGGATATTCTCATGATTACTTGTATTCTTGCCTTATATTTATCTTACTGATGTCATATTCCAGATTATGATTCATCAACTGGATATACTCATGTGTCACATTATTATGTGAACGTATTTAACATTATGTCACTTTCATTAACCATATTAAGGTTACATCCCATGTATTATGGGTGCTCTTCATATAACATGAATTATATGCATCTAACTAATATCTGATTTTCACCTTAGCTTTAGATTACTGATAAAAACCTACTCTGTAAATTTCACCATTTATTGAACATGCATGTATTTAATACATTTTTTTAGGGTTATTAGCCCTAATTAGCCATATAAAGCAAATTACATCATTTCGTGTATCACCATCATAATTACTGACATCCGATAGATTACAAATATTATTTGTGATTTAAAATATTTTCTCATAATTTTAGGTCGATGTTTGATATTTATTATCTATCAATTAAGCATTTCACCACTAATAAAATATCACTGAGATCATTGTATCAAAAGCCTAATATTATGCTTCCATGTTGTTCTATGCATTTTTCTGATCAATTTGACGTATTATATGTATTTTCTTGATACTCAAGCTATTTACTATGAATTTTGTAAAATCTGAACATTACTGAAGGAATTACCTTCATTGGTCCAATCGAAGGCCAACACCTGGCCACTAGAACCCGCACCTCTTTGCCTTGGTTCTCTTGAGCCAGACGGTCTTTGATCTGGTCTGGTCCACTGTCCTTTCTTTCTTTCCCCATCTCCTTCACTCTCTCGTTCGACACCCACTCTGTCTGTCCTCAACGCACGCGAGAGCCGCCGCCTTGGAGCCCAGATCCAGCAGGGTTCAGTTCACTCGACTGGACTATGTCCCTCTCGTGCTCTCACGGCCTCGTCCGCTATGTAGGATCTGGCATTGCCCGATCTCCTTCACTTTGGGCAGGTCTCTAGCAGAAACTACTACTGCAGCGATGGAGGAGGGGTGGGGGAAGCTCCTCCTAGCGTCGCCATTGGACGATAAGACCTCGACGAGGTGTCCTCCAGAGACACTCAAGACGGTTGGTGACTCCAACTCGATCTTTGGATCTTATCCGCTCCACGCAAGCAAACAATCCTGCAACGCAGGTGCCACCGCACGGCTAGGTCTGCTCTGATGAGCCATTTTTCTGTTCTGGCATAAAACAGCCACCACGGAAGATCATTAGTGCCACTCCCTTCCTTCTCGGCCATGATCGCTTGCGCTCTGTCTTATCAGACGAAGCAACAATGACATCTGACACATCCCCTCATGATCTCCGAGTCCAACGCATATCCGTGTGCACGTCTCCTCCGCTCTACGACAGGGAAGGCACCGCCGTACCCTCAGGTTCTAAAAAAGAAGACCCTCTCCTCCTCCCTCACGACCTGGGGTCATCCTTCAGGAACTCGTGCCAGTGATCAACTTGTAGTAGCGACCGAAAAGCCATGTTGAGTCTGCTCCTCTTCTTCAATGAACTGAGCTTCATCTCCGTCATAAACCACCATGGTAGTTTCTATCAATGATGGGGATCACCTCCTCTTAGTCTCGTCTTCCTTCTCCTTCTAACTTCCTCCATCATCCCCTTCCTATCTGCTTCCTTCTTCCTTGTCTAACCCGTTGGTGGAGAGGTCGATGAAGAGAAGGTTTAACTGTAGGTCCTTGACCCCACAAATGAGGACTTGATCTGCAGGTCTCGAAAAGGCTAATACATACACCCACTCACCATTCTTTGCCATGCCACGATCACAACATGCAGAGGTATGCGCGCCAAAGTGCTCCACTCCCTTGTCTAACCGGTAGAGAGGAGGCGCCATCTTAATTCTCCAATCTAACCATCCAAGAGCTACTAAGGTTCCACGTGCACAATCTGTGGCATCTCTTGTCTCAAGGGCGCATGACAAATATGTGTTACAACTCAGGTTATAAATAATCGTACACCGTGGCCCAACATACATAATACATTAATCATGATGTCAACATTAATCAAGAAAGCAACTTTACCCAAAAAGCTTGTAATTCCTGATATTATAAACTAAACACATTAATTCACTTATGTCCTTGATATTTAAGATCTCAAAAGTCCACTCCATCACATCCTACACACCTTAAAAGAAATTCCGTCCTCGGAATTAAGCTTGAAAATCCAACCCATCACATCATATACATCTTAAAAGAAATTTTGTCCTCAAAATTGAGTCATACTCATACTCCACAGAAAAACTAAGGATCTTCTTCCATATGTAGGAAACTATATTACGTGCAACATATCCAAAAACAAAGCTCCATATCCATCTCCAAACTACCATTAGGAGGTTTTAAAAACATCTAAGGTGAATTACTCTTCACTATGATTGAAACAAGGGTTTAGAAACTCAAATTATGTCATGACATATCTCATATGTTAGGGTTGCATCCTTATCTTTACCCATGCATTAGGGTTCCGTCATCATATTACTATGTTCTAAAGGAGTTAACTAAAGTTAACCCATTATATCAAGGTGTCTTTAACATTTTGCTGAGCTAATTGTTAGAACATGTTCAACATTAACATATATCTTTTAGGAGAGAATTAACTATAGTTAACTTGCTTTATCCATATGGATCATATTAAGGTGCCATCATTGTTAAGTTGAGCTAACTGTCAAACTATATCTTTCATCTTTATTGAGCACTAAGATCAACACCTCATGCAACATGTTCCATTCCTATGTTCTTATTTCAATGCTCATAATATATTGTGACCTTTACTGATGAATTCATCACAAAATTAACCAACAGTATCACATTATCATCATTATTCAAGTGTATGGTTAATCATTAATGCATTGATATCTATTAAACCATCTCTAGGTTTCCATCATATCATTCCTATATATCACATCTCGAGATTAGATCACATCTTACATATATTATATCATGGTTGTGCTAACAAACTTGTACAAGTGGCTCGTGAAACATGTATCAAAACATCATCTACGCCAAAAGAGGTTTATCTAACCCATACCACGGGGGCAGTGCCATGCTCAGTCTCTCTGACCTAACCCAACTCTATGAGTATCTCATATGCATATACTTTATCTTCCCTCTCTTAGTCTAGGGTTCTCGGATTACCTCATTGACTAGTGATAGCCTTACAAGCTCTAGCCACATAAGCACCAACCAAAACATGCTATGACATACTCTTCATAGGTCTCTACCCATGAGTTATGCTTACCCAAAACTCTCTTATCAACATAACCACTAGATTCCTACAAGGAACCACCAACCCAAACATGAGGCTTTACAGAAACTAACACACTTACCTCCTACAGGGTCTTGGGACTCTCTCTCCCTCACCCAGGTGGTAGGTTCTCATATTCATATTCACAAATGCACACATAACCAACCTCTCTCTTAATCTAGGGTTTGGTCCTCCCAAGACATCTAGGGTTCAGCAAGACTATAGGAATCATGCATAAAGCGACTCAACTCGATCACTTAGGAGTATTCTAGTTTAGGACATATCATATCATATATTTCTCATATTTCTCATGTCATGGAGTCTAGGTTCTCTGACCTTCTCCCTATGGGTCTCACTCTCTCTTGACCTAACCCCAAAATTGGTCCTAACACTAGAGGTCCTCCTTTGGAAAAGAGCTTGAGGCTCATGCTGACTCACAACTTGTCTTAACTTAACATATCTTATCTCATAAAAGCCTATTTACTTGCATCTTCAAAACTTATCTCAAAACCTCAAAATTGAACTTAAGTTCTCAAAGACAAAAATATATCATCATAACCATCTTATGTCATCTATGTAAGAGTTACATCATATCATCAAAACTTATATAATATATTCCATCTATCATATATATCAAAAAGGCTCTAGACATCTAATCTAGAACTACTCTCTCTTCTAGATTGATGTCTTCACTTTCTCTTAGGTTGCATGACCACCTCCTACTCGTATATGTGCGGGGACACATTTTTGTAATACATATACATAATAAAATAGTATATAGTTTTTCTCCGATAAAACAAGCGTCAGAGAAAACTATCGAGGTTCGATCCGTTTGGAATCCAAAACCAAATCTAGAAAACGAGTGCCCCACACATAGTAGAGAGTCCAGTGTCATGAAAACTAGTGAAAGGGGTGAGAACATGATGTAGACTGGTGTAGCTACCCAAAACATAGGTGCATCATATGTCAAAGGTTTCTCTTCCTTTGATGCACGTCATTTCCAAATAGTGCAAAGTCCCATACCGCTGCACTACAAGGAAAGAACGAAATTTAAGGACTTGCTACTCAACAAGCACCAGTCTAGACCTAGTTCTCGAACATCTAGGTGCTAACCTAGAGGCTAGGTCAGATCTAGTCTCTAAAAGATGACTAATCTAACCCTAAAAGATTATTAAGTTCAAGGTTATTTGGTTTTGAGTTGCATAATGAGCAAATGTCAGGCTTTTCTATTGTTCATGCTCTGATACCACCTGTGACGTCCCCGAATTTTCATAAACTTAATATACTATATGATGTCCAAATTGAAACCCTCACCTCAGCGAGAATCCCAATTTAAAAACCACACACTAGGCCAAGAAGAAGAAAATCAGAGGAAGTCAGAAGGAAACAATCAGTAGCACATGTACATGAACAATAATAAAACCATACACACATGTTCACCATTCAACATATAATTACAACATGAATTGTTACAACATTTGATATTACCTATTGAACAACAAACTATACATATACATGTACTAGCACTAAACTACATGATCTTAAGATAACATGTCCACCTGTACATCAGCTCGCCACACAACTCTCAACTATCCTGGATCTTCAAGAGCATAACCACAACCTAAACAAAAGATTTCATGTGGTACACGTCAGCACAATATTCAAGAATATTGTACTGAGTACGCCTACGTGTCTTTTATATACCTCTCATCATATCTTGGCAATAACGTAAAACTCATATTTGGGAGTTATAAAGAAATATAAGAAAAGCGTATACTTGCACAAAGATATTCATCAACAAAAGAGAACACATATTTTAAGCACATTTTCCATTATATCATCCATGCATTTACTACCTGAGAGTTGAATGCATTAAGGACTTTATGACCTACTACCAAAGAGTTGGATCATTTCACAATGTGATCTACTACCAAAGAGTTCAATCACTTCCAAGTACTTTACTACCAATGAGTTGAAGTACTTATTTCCAGCACTTTACTACCAAAGAGTTGAAGTGCTTAGATATAATGGAATAGATATATTATGTTTCATGTGTTCAAAGCAATAAGTATGGAAAATCATGCAACATATCATACAAGAACAATCATTTCAATCAATACCATATGCCAAGTCTTTACTACCATATAACACAAGCATATTGTATAATAAGCCAAGTAAGAGGTAATGGCGTACCTTCCAAAGAGATATCCTAATCACATATTCCTCATGTCATCTATATATTTGGTCAACCCTGATTAAGACAAGATCACATACTATCATCAGGTTCTCATCATCTTAAATCTCATCTTAACCCTAATCGTGTTCATTAGGGTTTATCTTATCTCATTAGGATATTCTCATGATTACCTGTTTTCTTGCCTTATATTTATCTCACTGATGTCATATTCCAGATTATGATTCATCAACTGGATATACTCATGTGTCACATTACTATGTGAACGTATTTAACATTATGTCACTTTCATTAACCATATTAAGGTTACATCCCATGTATTATGGGTGTTCTTCATATAACATGAAGTATATGCATCTAACTGATATCTTATTTTCATCTTAGCTTTAGATTACTCATATAAACCTACTTTGTAAATTTCACCATTTATTGAGCATGCATGTATTTAATACGTTTTATTTAGGATTATTAGCCCTAATTAGCCATATAAAGCAAATTACACGATTTCGTGTATCAACATCATAATTACTAACATCCGATGGATTACAGATATTATTTGTGATTTAAAATATTTTCTCATAATTTTAGGTCGATGTTTGATATTTATTATCTATCAATTAAGCATTTCACCACTAATAAAATATCACTGAGATCACTGTATCAAAAGCCTAATATTATGCTTCCATGTTGTACTATGCATTTTTCTGATCAATTTGGCATATTATATGTATTTTCCTGATACTCAAGCTATTTACTATGAATTTTGTAAAATCTGAACATTACTGAAGGAATTACCTTCATTGGTCCAATCCGAGGCCAACACCTGGCCACTAGAACCTGCACCTCTTTGCCTTGGTTCTCTTGAGCCGGACAGTCTGTGATCTGGGCCGGTCCACTGTCCTTTCTTTCTTTTCTCGTCTCCTTCATTCTCTCATTCGACACCCACTCTGTCTGTCCTCAGCGCACGTGAGAGTCGCCGCCTCAGAGCCCAGATCTGGCGGGGTTCAGTTCTGTGGTGATCGAATCGCCAAAACACGATCAACGAATTCGGAAGCGATTAACTAGCAACAAAATTATTAAAAATTACTAAAAATTAAAACTTTTTGTAAAGAGATCTTTCAATAACAACTCTTTCATAAAGAAACAAAATAAGTTGTTTACAATATGATCCATCATTTCATCTCTGTAAAATCACATCTCGAGTGATTAGCACATCAATTGCTTTGTTATCTGTACAAAGCAAGATACAAAAATCTCGAGGCATTAAGCCAAAATATCAGATCTACTTTAAACATCTACTGACTCCTAGGACCTGAGAGTACATAGACGACACACAGGACATACTATCTACAAACTTGACAGTCAGTGTCTCCACCTGAGAATCACTGCTGTCCTTGATGTTGTTGCTGCTGCTGCTCACCCTCTGATGGGTTCCTTCGTCCTCGGCGTCTACCTAAAAAGTCGAATCCCACGGGGGTGAGACAATTGAATAATTGTCCCAACGAGAGTTATAACTCTCTGCCAGAAGCTTTGTTATTGCATTAAAGAAATAATATTGAGCAGTAACATTACAATTATTCAACAACAGGTAGAACATTGTATGAGCTAAGTAAAGCAGCATTCCTTGAAGAAATCATTTCAATTATAACTTAATTGAATATCAAGGCATATCTCAATAAGAAATATGAGGAACATGTATCCTAGTTATTCAACGAGAACATTATAAACAATGTAACATCAATCATTGTTTCTCGTAGTTCAACCTAAGCAATTATATTACTCGGCTGATTATGTTTTTCAAACATTATTATGCCCTGAGGAGATGAGTTACACCTCTCATACTCCAACCGACCATTATGAAATCACAATCGGTACCATACATAGGTCATCAGAAGAGTCAGATTCCTATGACATCGTCTTCCTCAATCAGTGTGAGGAACAACATGCAGGACATCTTGTGTCTCTGCTACAATATCTTTCCAGGGTATCCTGGCAACTTTGCTATTAGAGTTACAGTGGCATTCTGTACTATCTTTGCCATCGAGAGATTTCTTGTTTATCTCACACTGATGCGGCATTAACAACATCATCGGGAGATTAGTGATACATCATCCCGGCATAAATCATGTAATGAAGAATTGATGGATTAAAGGTGCATCTGACATCAACTCCTACATTAGGACGTAAGGATATTCACGTCCATAACCCCAACATACTCAAAAGTATGTTCTCCAAGAGTTCCCTTAGGAAGACCTGTTTCACCATCATTTAACTTCTGATAATGATGGATCTATGGTCAGGGCTCTACATGATATCATTATACTTGATTATTTAAGTACATTATGGCATTCTTTTAGCATCAGGCATGTTTTCAGACATAAACCATCAAAAAAATTGCTATAAAGAAAGAGTACTACTTGTATCAAGTTCATTTGACATTTAGTTAACATTGGGATCTTAATCCCTAACCATCTCAACATTGTGATTCAGGAATAGGATGTTCAAACCCTTAAATCATCAAATACCTATTACCAAGTAACATATTGATGTCTTGATGGCAATATAGACATTTCTCATGTAGTCTATTAATCCCATATGTTACTTCTTACTAGGAAACATAGTATGTCATTACTTTCATAACTCATAAAGTGCTTTTAATGAATATGACATCATAACCCTTACCTAGCTATGATCACTTCTGTATAAAACCTACATGAGTAGCACAATTGATAACATGCACATTTTATCTATATAAGCACAATATAATTATTTCCTAACTCAATCATAGAGTTTCATGCTTAAAAGCATAACCCAGAATTAGGCTTTACTGTTCATTTCATCACATCACCCTAGATTAGGGTTTACTATTCACATTACATCACATTATCCTAGATTAGGGTTTACTATTCATATTACATGATTTTGAAGTCATACCATCATCATGTATGAAGGTTACTTCCATTAATGCCTTCAATTAGGTTAAGATTCATTAATCACCATAATTAGGGTTTCCATGATCTCACTATGAAGGATCATACCCTAATTATGTGTATTTATACATGTTGGAAGTATATTATTTGATTCTCATACTTATAGGGAGTCTTCTCTCTCCTCTAACTATTAGATGATGTTTACATCACTCTTAGTTAGGTTAAGTCAAATCAACCTTGATAACATAAGTCATGTCATCACCATTATGGTTATTAGGGTTTACTTGATCAAGGGTATTAGTCACACTATCCCACTAAGGGTACTTTTGTAATGTTCACCATTGACCATAACATGAATCAATCAACTAATTACTTGTTCCCTTAATCACTTTAGGTACCTTTAGGGTTTATGTTAATCAACTACTAAACCATCTTGACCACTAAGGCAACAAACGTTCTTGACCTTAATAGACCCCAAACGGTTTTGCACTTTCAACCTCCAAATGGTTTTAAAACCGCATGGAGTTGTTGACCATTTGGTCCCTTTGACTTTCAAGACCGCATGGCAAAGTACACCATCAAGACCGTTTGCCCTAGGTGAGGTGCAGACCTTTTGGTCTCGTTGACCGTTTGGCCAACATTGACTTTGAAACTGCATGGACAAATCGATCTTGAAACCGCATGGTCACCAAACGGTTTGGGATCATTTGGTCCCAAACGGTCTCAAGAGGTATTGAGACCATTTGGACCCAAACGTTCTTGAGACCGTTTGGTCCAAACACCCTCAAAACCGCATGGACCAAAAAGTGTGTCAACTCTTCCAATTGAGTTAGGGTTTCCAAGGTTAAACCTCTCAATCGATCATGCAATGGTTAGCCACTTATAAATTGAGTCAATTATGTCAACCTTCAACTTATTTGACCCTCAATTGATCCTCAATTGATCACCAATTAGGGTTTGTATTGATTGGATTAGGGTTTGGAAACGATCACCCTTCAACATGTATCAACATGAGTCTAATTGATGTTGAACCCATTGAACCATCATTCAATTGGGTCATGACCTGACCCCAAACGCTCTTGGGATCATTTGGACATCCTCCAAACAGTCTTGAGACCGTTTGCCCATTATTTTATCAAAAACCAAGTCATTTACTTAAGGGTTGAACCCTAAATTGGATCACCTAAATTAACATTTAATTGTTCAACAACTTGATATGATTGGACCCTCAATTGGTCAACCCCACTTAACCCTAGACCTCCAAACAGTCTTGGGTGATCACCAAACGGTCTTGATACCGTTTGGGTGATCCCCAAATGGTTTTGAAACCGTTTGGGCCACTCAACCCAAACTTCAACATGATTGCATCATTGAAATCAGCAATAAACCCGATTAGGGTTTAGGTGACTAATGAGCCTTCAATTGGTGATTTTCTTGGAATTAGATGATGATTTTGGTGGGTGATTAGTGCATAATGTGTATAGCACATCTCCAAACGGTCAACACCTGGACAACCCCTCCAAACGGTCTTGGACCGGTTGCTCCCCAAACGTTCTTGTGAAACCGTTTGCTCTCAAACGGTTTTGAAACCATTTTCTTTCAAACAGTTTTGCAAACCGTTTGAGAAAGAGGTGGAGGACCGTTTGCTAAAGAAAGATTAGGATAAACTTTGGAAATAACGTCAACATCTTCTTCCTCAAGAACAAGAACTGTTCTTCACATATTTACTAGCAAGAACACATAGAAGTGTCTAAAGAAGGAGATTTAAGTAATGTTTTCATGAAAGGAAGATGCATAAGCAAAACTTAAGGGTTAGAGTTATAAAACCCGCCTCTAGGACTGATCTAGAGCTCCAAGCTTTGTAGCTTTAATGGTGGCTTGAGCTCCACAGGTCGTCCCAGGTCCGTTGCTCAAGATTTGGATGGAGAAGATGGCTAGAAAGAAGAGTTGTGTATGAAAGACTAACAAACCAACCTTGTACTAGGGTTTCCTCCATAAATTCAAGCTAGGTGATGGCCAAAACTTACCCAAACTAGACTGGTCATTCTCCTCAGCTCCTGATCTTTTCCTTAGTCGGCCAAGGCAAGAAGATGAGAAAAGTAATGAAGGGAAACGATCCATTGCTTTGTGGAAAAAGAGTTGCTTATATATTTTTGGGGTATTTTCAAGGCAAGGAGGGTTATTTCCTTTATTTGTCAAATATATCCACCAAGCCCTTCTCCACTTTCTTGGACACGTTTCTCCCTTCTCATTACATGCAAAACCTCTATCAAGGTTAAAGGAAAAAGGAACCAAACACCTTACTAAGTTGCACATATAAAAGGGTCATTTTGCTTAAAACTTGGTTATTTAGATATAAAGGTTATCTTCCTTATTTGATCATTCAAATGAGGCTCCCTCCTCATTTTCTTTACTCTACTTGATGCCAAGAGTCATGAAAGATACTCTAGAGGTATATTTTACATGTTGCACCCTAGATTTTGGGTAAATTGCACTTTACACCAAAAATAGGTTTTAAAGCACAATGATTGCTCTACAAGCTATATCTTAGTGCCCAAGCTTGGAGAATCCATTCCACCATATCATATGCATTCTCATGATGTATCAACATCAGAGGAACATCTCAATATGTGCAATTTGTAAGTTAACCCCTCCTATTTGGGTAATTTGCACATTAGTCCAAAATTAACAAAACAATGTTACAACATTATTCATAAAGGGCTGAAATGAATATATATGTTCCTCAGAAGCTTAATTACATATCAAAAGATAACCACAAGCATCTAATTACATTTTAAAGCAAAACTCCTTGGGTTAGTTCATAACCTGGGTCAGGGATGTTACAAGTTCACTCGACTGGACTATGTCCCTCTCGTGCTCTCACGGCCTCGTTCGCTATGTAGGATCTGGCATTGCCCGATCTCCTTCACTGTGGGCAGGTCTCTAGCAGAAACTACTACTGCAGCGATGGAGGAGGGGTGGGGGAAGCTCCTCCTAGCATCACCGTTAGACAATAAGACCTCGACGAGGTGTCCTCCAGAGACGCTCAAGATGGTTGGTGATTCCAACTCGATCTTTGGATCTTGTCCGCTCCACGCAAGCGAACGATCCTGCTACGCAGGTGCCTCCGCATGGCTAGGTCTTCTCTGATGAGCCCCTTTTCTGTTCTGGCATAAAATGGCTGCCACAGAAGATCATGAGCGCCGCTCCCTTCCTTCTCGGCCAGGATCGTGTGCGCTCTGTCTTGTCAGACGAAGCAGCAGCGACATCTGGCACATCCCCTCATGATCTCAGAGTCCAACGCCTATCCGTGTGCACCTCTCCTTTGCTCTGCAATAGGGAAGGCACCGCCGTACCCTCAGGTTCTGAAAACGAAGACCCTTTCCTCCTCCCTCGATGACCTGGGGTCATCCTTCAGGAACTCGTGCCAGTGATCATCTTATAGTAGCGACCGAAAAGCCATGTTGAGTCTACTCCTCTTCTTCAATGAACTGAGCTTCATCTCCATCATAAACCACCATGGTAGTTTCTATCAATGATGGAGATCACCTCTTCTTAGTCTCATCTTCCTTCTCCTTCTAACTTCCTCCATCATCCCCTTCCTATCTGCTTCCTTCTTCCTTGTCTAACCCATTGTTGGAGAGGTCGATGAAGAGAAGGTTTAACTGCAGGTCCTTGACCCCACAAATGAGGAATCGATCTGCAGGTCTCGAAAAGGCTAATACATACACCCACTCACTATTCTTTCCCATGCCACGATCACAACGTGTAGAGGTCTGAGTGCCAAAATGATCCACTCCCTTGTCTAACCGGTAGAGAGGAGGCCCATCTTAATTCTCCAATCTAACCATCCAAGAGCTACTAAGGTACGTGCACAATCTGTGGCATCTCCCTTCTCAAGGGCGCGTGACAAAATGTGTTACAACTCAGGTTATAAATAATCGTACACCGTGGCCCAACATACATAATACATTAATCATGATATCAACATTAATCAAGAATGCAACTTTGCCCAAAAGGCTTGTAATTCCTAATATTATAAACTAAACACATTGATTCACTTATGTCCTTGATATTTAAGATCTCAAAAGTCCACTCCATGACATCCTACACACCTTAAAAGAAATTCCGTCCTCAGAATTAAGCTTGAAAATCCAACCCATCACAGCCAATCATGGGATGATTTGTGGGATACATTAAGATTGATTTGATAAAGATCAAAGGCAAGCTTCCAAATTCTTTTTGGTTCAGTCATATGAGATAGTGATAGAACAGATTGAATGTCTAGAGAATGACAGTACTCAATGATGTATGCTTTCAGGTTCATGACCTGAACGATGAGATCATAAGGATGCTAAGAGTTTGTACATTCTTGTTATGTCCCTAGTCGGATGTCATTGTGGAAGGTAGATAGATAACAATGACACACAAGACTAGATTGTGGTGTTGGCTGATGACAAAATCTCATTAGTCATTATATGGAGATATTAAACCAAACACATAGGTACTTTTAAGAGAACAAGTGTACCAGACAGACCCACCGTGAGTTTGACACATGGAGCCATGACATGGTAGTCACAGTTAGTTCTCACAGTGATGGTGGTGAGTGTGATTCGTTGACCTGAAATCACTACACTCTACACATGTCGTTGGGTACACTTTGACATCATCAAACACAGTCCTGAAACATTGGTTGTTATAAAGGTGATGATTGGGTGGCTTTGACACATGGGGCTTTTGAGGGGTGAGTGATAGATATGGGATTTGTCCCTCCAGAGGGAGTTTTATATCCATGGCCACTTGATGAGTAGGATTAAGATAGGTGTGCGCACGCATGTATGAATTAGTATGTGATATTGATGTCATACATATCTCCTCCAATCTACTCTGAGATCAAGAAAGTGAATGAATGTTGAAAGGATGACTGTTCCATGCCTTGAGTTCATTCGGGACATCAGTAACAAAGAAACTATACATTCGCAGTAACACCATTCACGGATTGTAGGATTGAAAGTTATTCTCCAACTTTCTATTTCACTTGGGTAGCATTGATGTGCGACTAGGCACCTCTCTTTGCTTGTGAAGTCACAAGTGTTATGGACTTTCACTACCAACGTGAAATGGACATGCAGGGTTACACACATAGGATTTGACCTGGAAGAGGAGTTTATCCACAAACCATGTTAAGATTGATTACTAAAGGAGTTTAGTAGTTCAATTAAACACTCAATTAATTGATAGCTCAATATCATAGTGTTATAGGTGTTGGACCGATTAATTAGAGTATCAGATTCATTGAAACTACGATTGACTGATTTGCACAAGTCTGCTGCCCCAACCGATCAACTCATGTGATGAACCGATCAACTCAGGTTGGTGAACTAATTGGCTCATGGGATGAACCGATCAGCTCATGATAGGTTGAACCGAATGGTTCTAGTGTTGAACCGATCGTCTCAACTGGTCAAACCAAGATCGTTTGGAAAGTCTGAAGACTATTTTGCAAATACAATTTGTTTCACATGTACAAATTCGATTTGGACAATGATTAATATTTGATTAATCAGAGACAAATTTGAAAGTCAATTTGAGTTGGATCAGGACCACGAACCGATCGGCTGAGGCATGAACCGATTGACTCAGGTGGCCCCAACTGATCGGTTGAGGTTGAACTGATCGACTCAACTCACCAGCTAACTGTTTCAGGGTGTGAAACGATCGGTTCAGGTGGCACAAGTTGATTATTTTGTGGAAAATTTTGAACCCTTCTACTCCTGCTTTAATCCCGCATTGCCCGGGATAGAGAACCCTGTCCCATGACCCTCCTATATATATAGGGGTATTGGGGGCTTCTCAGGAAGAACAACTCTGAACACCAGTTGCTCTACAAAGTTGTCATTCTCTCTTATTTTGGTAACCGAGAGAGAGCCCGAGCAAGTTCTACCCGATAAGGGAGGCACATCAAGGGAAAGATAATTGTAGAAAGGCAACTTGTTGCAGGAGAGTGTGTTGGTGACCAGTACGCCAACAGAAGGGTTTGAATCCTTCCGATTCCTTGTGGGACAAGGAGATCGGAATTCCAGGTGGTCCGTGTGGACTACTTCAGAGTTGGGAGACTTCTGCCGCTCGGAGGACAACTGTCAATCTCGACAGTCCCAGTGAGACCAGGAGCTACACAGACACCGTCCAAGACCGGAGGTGAAGACCGCGTAAGTAGCGAGGTAAAGTCGTCAATCAAGCCTTGAGACAAGGTACGCCTCTACAAACCATCCTTCCTACTATATAGACGTTGACACAATTCCTTTCTTCTTGGTTTGGGAGAAGAAAATTTTTGTTTCCGCTGCCTTCTCTGTCTCCACTATAACCCAACAGTGGTATCATAGCCACGTCAACTTCTCTATACTTTAGGATTATCGACATGATCGATTTTGTTTGTCGCCTTTATTTATTTCATACAATGCGAATAAAATTGGTTTTATGCATGCCCAATCCTAAATCCACAAATCCCAATATACATATATGATATGTAATATGAATGCACTCGATAAGCGTCACCCTTAAACGAGTTTGGTGGTGGATGTATAATGTAGTTATGGACAATAAACCCTATGTGTGTGCTTGGTTGTATGTGGTTGCTTGCATCTCGATCTGCGCACCGATTTCCCTATCTCCTATTCCTGATGTAACTCGAGATAACTCGAGAATTTCTTTCTTACCTTTGCTCCCCCCGAATGTAACTTAGGGTTTCCCAATTAAAATGTAAATAGGATAGATTTTTATTTCCTGTTATGTCAAAGAACGGCAGACAACCTGACGACAACTGAGACGATCGGTTCAAGGCATGAACCAATCAGTTGGCTATCTAGATGACCGGTTCGTGGAGAGAGATGATCAGATGGAGGCCATGAGGAGATGCACGATGACCAGGAAAACCGATCGGTTGGAGGAGCCAACCGATCAGCTGGTGGCACCTAGATGACCAGGCAGGACGAGCAGGTCATCCATGTGATGAGTTGATCAACTCGGACGGCTATAGCACTTCATCAAGGACATGTTGCATGTGATGTAGACCTAGATGACCATGATTCCTCTTGGCTCGAGGAATCACATTAGGATGGCCATAATCTTCGCTTTTATCGTTTTGCATGTTTTCTATGGGATATATCATGTATATGATACATACCATATATTGTGGTGATTGGATATGTATATGTACCTATAAAAACCAAATCCCTCATCTAAATATTAAGTCTTTTATGCCTTCCATTAGCAGCAGACATGAAAAACTTGATCGACCAAGAATAGGTTACGCCAAAGCGCGGTGCGCCGTCTATCTCATAGAAGTGTGAAGGGTAAACATGTATGTTCTTCCAAAGCAGGGTGCATGTTTACCGTGTCGGCTTTTGGATTAGACTTAACTGGTGATTCTTAGAGCATCTAAGCCCAGAGGCACGAAATGTTCATGGAAAGGTGTTGCGCATGTTCATTCATCAAGAGTTGCATATGATGCAATTGGCATGATCGCCTACCTAAATAGTCAAGATTGTGGGCGATCAACCAAAGCTGACTCATGACTTGATGAAATATGGATCTTGACCCACTAGAAGGTTGTTTTCTGCAATCTTCCGAATTGATGGGGAGGTCTATCAATTTGAACAAAAATAGTGGGAGCGATAATTAATTAAATTCCTAATTATATCATCAACTTTTCAAATCAATCAAATAAGTCAAAATTGAGTTTTGGACTAAATTGCATATATTTCCTTTTGTAGTTCAAATTACAACAAACAACAATCACTTTTCATTGCGATCAGTCCTTGAAAAGGACAAGCTGAATGGGACTAACTTCCACGACTCGTTTAGGACATCGAGAATTATTCTCACTCAAGAGCAAAAGCTCTATGTCCTGGATACTTCGATTCTAGAGGAACCTACTCCTACCGCACCAAAGGTAGAAAGGAATGCTTATAAGAAGCATTCTGATGATTCCATTGATGCAAATTGCTTGATGATGTACTCCATGAACCACGAGTTGTAGAGACAACATGAGAACATGGGTGTCATTGAGATGATTCAGCATCTCAAGAACATGTATGAAGATCAAGCATAGAAAGAGAGATATGATGTCTCCAGGGCACTGTTCAAGTGTGTCATGACAGAAGGAGATCCAGTTGGTCCTCACATGCTCAAGATGATTGGTTATGTGGAGAACCTGACAAACTGGGATTTCCCCTAAGCAAAGAGTTGGCTATTGACGTGATAGTGCAATCGTTGCTTGAATCCTACAGTCAGTTTGTGATGAACTACAACATGAACAACTTTGACAAGCCGTTGACAAAGTTGTTGGGCATGTTGAGGACAGCCGAGACACAGATGAAGAAGGACAAGCCTAAGTCTGTGATGATGATCAGCAACAAGAAAGGCAAGTCCAAGCGCAAGGGCAAGGGCAAAAGCTAAGAAGGTTTCTGATGCTAGCCAGGAGCCCAAGGCATCTTCAGCTCTCAAGGCAAAAGGAGGCATGACCAAGAGAGGCAATTGCCACCATTGTCAAAAGCCAGGACATTGGAAAAGGAATTGTCCACTCTATCTGGATGAACTAAAGAAGAAGGAGGCGACATATGTCTCCACCTAAAGGAGTCATGAAATAAACTTGTAACATTTTTTAGGTATATGATACCAAGAGATAAAATGTAAAGCTCTCAATAAATGGGGGCAAGTGTTGCCTCCATAGATAGGAGTACTTTAGTTTATTTTAAGCCTTGAAGGCATGTAATAGAGTTATGAATTGCTATTTCATATTTGCCAATGAATAGAAAAACATTATTTTTGCATATTGTATGACAATGATTGCAATTAATAAAGTTGATGTTTCAATCTCAAAAGATATGATCTTTTCGGAAATGCCTTGTTTATCTTGTGGTACTTGGTATGCATAAGATAAAATGACACCCGAAAGTTATTGATAACTCAAACAATCAAATTAGCATAAATCATGAGAAATTCATTTCTAGTTTCCATATGATGGATAAATCTAGACTCTTTTGGTTAGAAAACCAGTAAGAGATATGAATCTCTTGAACATGATAAATCAAACTTCACTAATGGTAGTGGGAGAATGATTATCCTATTAGGTATAATACATGTGATGTATTTACATACCTATTGGACCTAATGCTAATACTTCAAATGGTGTTTAGAGAAATACCAATTATGAATACCTTGAAGTGTTCAAGAATATCATAGATGAAGTATAGATTTGATAAAGTATTAATTCTTGATGAGATCAATGAAAGAAATACTTAAACCAAATGTTTGAGAACCTCGTGAGTGATTATGATAGTGTATCATAGTGAACTCATGATTAAGACATGGTGATGTCTAAATAAAAAAGGAGTCATACTCTAAGAAGTTAGAGTATGATTATCAAATAACCAATTTCTTCTTAAATAAAGAATACCCCACACTAATAAAGGACATTAAGAATCACAAGGAGTTGTGAGTTCTTATATCCTTCACAGATACACCTCAATTATCTATGTGATGAGTTGGTCATGAGATGAGTCAACTATTTAGATAAATATGAGGAACCAGATTTTGAGTTTTGGTTTATGACCATTACATCCTAAATGACTTCCATGTGAACCATAAGGTATGACCTTGATGGTAGAACCCATTGGGATAAAATCCATAAGTGCAAATGAGTCTTAAGTGTTAGGACACATGGATAACATTTTGAGAAGGATGATGCTTGTTAATTGCAACTTAATGACTAAAAGATTTGGCATAAGGATACTAAAACCACATTCCTATAAGGAATAAAACAAGGATGTGTACGTGACACAACCTATAAGGTTTATGAATCCATTAATGCAAATGAAGTCTATAAGTTATAATCGACTAATCAATGTGATTGATTAAGTACAAGCAACTCAGAGCTGGATCTTTACTTTGATGATATAGTCAAAGGGTTTGACTGATATGTCAAAGATAAAGAAGGGATCTGTGATTTAGTGGGAGCATATTCACATTCCACATGTCGATGTGAAATGGAAATGTTCTAGAATGGAAATCCAGAGTGGAACTTATCTTTAATGAAGATAGAGACGTTTCCTATGTGATAGGAATAGAGATCTATAGAGATAGTTCTTGAAAACCTCTTGACCTAAAATGAGAGAGCATACATTGGCAATCTATACTGAAGGGATCAATATGCATAGATTTAGTGGGAGAAAACTTGTCCATGTTACATGGAGTTGCTATCCCAAGGCCAGATATCCAATTCTTATGAAGAATGGGAACACTAAGAATAGATATGGATCTATCATGTATGTAATCATCCCATTATCTTGCATGTATGGACATGGAAAGAATAAAGTGCATTCATCATCTTGTATGTAGGACATGACAATATGATGAGCTCATCCTAATAATTGGTATGTAGGACATGACAAGTGGATGTATGTCTAGTTCCAGTAAGGGTTATTGGAGTACTATAAGTACTTGAGAAGTACAAGTTGTATGGAAATAAGGAAGGGTTCACTGTAAAGAGTTACAGTGATGCAAACTTCTGAAAAGGACAAAAAATTAATCGCAACATATATATGGAATATATAAATATGAATGTTTGTTAATAATTGGAAACATTCCAATAAAGCCATTTAAAAGGAAAAAGATGAGTATCTGTGTGTTAGAGAACAAAAGTGGATACTATATGGATCTGGAAGTTCATGAGATGAACTTATAGTTATTCCAATCATTGATGACAAGTAATGAGTACTTGGTCAAGCAATATGGCTAAAGGTTAGCATAGGAATACTAGATTGCATATTACGACAACTCCATCTCATACGTGTGATGTGCAGCGAAGAGATGAGAGACATGCTATTATACCGACTTTGGAAAGGTGTTTCCATAACTCACTATGTTAGTACTAGAGCACAGTAACATGTGGGACATGTTTGAAGATCACTATGAATATGATTCAAGGGTGATTGGCTCATAGTGCAAGTGGGAGTCTGTTGGTATGTATGCCCTAAGAGCCAATCATGGGATGATTGGTGGGATACATTAAGATTAATTTGATAAAGATCAAAGGCAAGATTCCAAATTCTTTCTGGTTCAGTCATATGAGATAGTGATAGAACAGATTGAATGTCTAGAGAATGACAATACTCAATGATGTATGCTTTCAGGTTCATGGCCTGAACGATGAGATCATACAGATGCTAAGAGTTTGTACATTCTTGTTATGTCCCTAGTCGAATGTCATTGTGGAAGGTAGATAGACAACAATGACACACAAGACTAGATTGTGGTGTTGGTTGATGACAGAATCTCGTTAGTCATGATATGGAGATATCAATCCAAACACATAGGTACTTGTTAGAGAACAAGTGTATCGGACAGACCCACCGTGAGTTTGACACATGGAACCATGACATGGTAGTCACAGTCAGTTCTCACAGTGATGGTGGTGAGTGTGATTCTTTGACCTGAAATCACTACACTCAACACATATCGTTAGGTACACTTTGACATCATCAAACCCAGTCCTGAAAAATGGGTTGTTATAAAGGAGATGATTGGGTGGCTTTGACACATGGGGCTTTTGAGGGGTGAGTGATAGATATGGGATTTGGCCCTCCTGAGGGAATTTAATATCCATGGCCACTTGATTAGTAGGATTGAGATAGGCGTGTGAACGCATGTGTGAATCAGTATGTGATATTGATGTCATACATATCTCCTCCAATCTACTCTGAGATCAAGAAAGTGAATGAACGTTGAAAGCATGACTGGTCCATGCCTTGAGTTCATAAGGGACATCAGTGACAAAGGAATTACATATTCACTGTAACACCATTCACAGATTGTAGGATTGAAAGTTGTTCTCCAACTTTCTATTTCACTTGGGTAGCACTGATATGTGACTAGGCACTGCTCTTTTCTTGTGAAGTCATAAGTGTTATGGAATTTCACTGCCAATGTGAAATGGACCTGCAGGGTCACACACATAGGATTTAACCTAGAAGCAGAGTTTATCCACAAACCATGTTTAGATTGATTACTAAAGGTGTGACAAAGTGGATTTTCTCCTTTTTGTGCAAAATTACTCTTGTTACTTGAAGTCCTCACTATTTATGTCTCCCTTGACTTCATAACTCTATAATATCCACCAAAGTCAAAGATTCCACATTTTGAGTCAGTATGATACACATATATGCATGCAATGTTAGTGCTACTATACCCTTGAACCCTTTGATTAAATTCTTGATCATACGTGCTTATTTTGCTTTGATATTTTGCACAGTTGTTCCAGACCGTATTATGAAGCTGTGATCCATATTTGAGATTATTTGGACATTGGTACGACTTTATATGAATTTTCTATGATATACCCTTGTTCTAGCCTTAAATATCCCTTTCCTTGCTTATTGGGCGCAAAGTCTGCAATCTCGGCCCATCTGTTGGCTTGTGTCTGCCTTTCCCCTTTGGGAAAGAAACCTAGGGTTGGAAGCTCTATTTCACCCTGCCGCCAAATAGGATAGTGAGGGAGGCGCAGGAGGGTTGGGTCTAACCCTAGCTTTTGCTCGATATATATAACCCGCCCCCCATCTAACCCTAGTCCATCTCCTCCCTTGCCTCCTCCATCCTCTTTCTCTCCAGTTTGCCCCCTGCTTTGGTTTTTCCAGACTTGCTAGTTTGCTAAGTAGGTGGCTAGGACAACCAGTAGCGACCTTGCCCCATCACGCCAATCATCAAGGTGTGTATGGGTGGCCGAAGTACCATAACCCCGCCGCCGCTTGGATGCTAGACATTCAGGGTTTGTTGTGGGCTTGATGATGCTCTCTGTTCATCCTCTATTCTGAATGCAAAACAAAGGAGTCATGTATGGGGCACAACGGAAGATGGGCGGGCAGTGAATGGGGGATGGCGATCGTGCGTTCATGGTGGGCGACGAATCCTGGAGACCGCGAGCGTCCCTCAATGGCTAGGTAGCGGTGGCGTGCGATTGCAGGAGTCCACTGACAGCGTGGTTGCAGTTTGCTGAGGGCCCAAGCAGCTAGGAAATGCTGGTGGAGGTGCCTTGTGACGAAGTGAGTTTTCTGGCTTATTTTGAGGATGAAATATCTTTTAAGGTGTGTAGGATGTGATGGAGTGGATTTTTGAAATCCATAAATCTCCAATAACATATTAGAATCCATATCTTGAGTTATAATGAGAGTTCCAAGTATTTTAGTAAAGTTGGAATGTTGAATTGAGATTTATATAATGATTAAGATCTCTCTTTTAATACCTTTTTGAGGAATGTTATTGAGCGGTCCAACAGATGAGTTTTGTCACCAAATTTGAATATAAGGAAACTCGAGAGGTAGGGGAGTTATGGTTAAAATTTGGTGGCAATCGAAGGATCCTAGAGGGAGTTAGTAAGGTTTGATATTTGAGAAATAATGTGCTTTTTTTGATGGTTTAGAGACCTAAGTTAGGACTTTATCATGTGTCACGCACCCCTTTGGTTGAGGGCGAGCAACGTGGACAGATCCTGGCCATTTATGTCTAATCCAATGGTTGAGGCCTTTGAAGAGTCAGTGCCACGGCTCCAGTTAAGTGAAGGGGCTTTTCTCAGCCTTTGGATGAGGATCGACGGTCGACATACTCTCTCCTACCTTGCGGTTATGGTCTTACCGCTGGGTGACATCCACGATGTCATTGTACTCGCTGATCGTGGGCTGAGGAACACTTCCGAGCGGCTATGCGTGTGCGGTTTGGCATGAGGGTCAGACCGACCCCTCACTTGAGGGCAGTGGGTGAGAAACTGAGAGTGACCCCCCCCCCCCACATCCATCGGTTCTCCACTGCTGTGCGGAGGTAGTGCAGGCAGGAAGAAAATAGTGTTAGAAAGGGGAGGTGTTTTAGGCTGTTCCAATGCAATGGGTAAGTGCTCCCTGGTCTGTGGAGGTTTCCCGGAGATACTTAAAGTGGATATGAGTCGAGGGACAAATCAGGAGGCAAGATACCTCCTTTCCTCTGCCACGGTGGGAGCAAGGGTCCGCGTGCTTGTGGTTGGTGAGACCTGGGGCTGCGGATGAGGAAGTGAGGAGCCGTAGGAGTCGGGAGGTCGTGGACGAAGCTAATGGAGGGCTAAGAGGATGATGAGGATCACTCCTACGCAGCCGATCGCTCACCGGAGCTGGGCAGTGCGGCGGCACCCTGCCAAAACAGGAGAGGCTGCCCATAGACCTGACTATCGTGGCGACGCCTAGTCCCGGTGGCTTCAGCGAGGAGGAGACCTGGGCCTTGTCTGGACAACTGAGAAGTTGTCGATGCAGTAGGAGGAGACGCGCAGTCGAGGTGGAACATGCTGCTCATCGGAGGATCTAGCCACGGCGGCGGCGGCCCTCACGTAACAGAAGAACGAAGTCCCAATTGGGACTTGGATGAGCACGCGATGAGGAAAAGAAATGAACCAGACCGGGTCCAGACCCTGAACCGGCCGTAGCACTAAGGGATGCCCGCAGCCCTAATGGCCACGTGGCAAGACTCGATTTGCTGAAAAAGGTAAAAACTCTTAGAAATTCCCAGTTCTTCAATAAATCCTAGAAAATTGTCCGCTTATCAGAAAATTACAAATAAGGTACTGAAATTCTTAGAAAAATGAATAGAATACAATAGAACCGTAATATCAGGCTTTTTATGCACTTTTAATAGTGATATCATGTAGGATGTGAAATTCTCATTTGATGGATAATCAATATCAAACAATGTTCTAAAATTATGGGAAAATTTCAGTAAGTATGTAATTGTGTTTATAATGCATATGATATCATATATGGTCTTGTTATGAAACAAAATCATGTAATTTGCACATAATAATGTGACACATGGGTATATCCATTTGATGGACTATAATATGGAATATGACATCAGTAAGATAAATATAAGACAAGAATACAAGTAATAAAGTACATACCCTTATGAGATAAGCAAACCCTAAAATGGATATGATTAGGGTTAAGATGAGATATAATAAGATGTGAACCTGATTATAGTATATGGTCTTGTCTTGATCAGGGTTTGACCAAGAGGTTAGAGTTGACATCAGGAATATGTGATTAGGATGTCTCTTGATCAAGGTACGCCACTACCTCTTACTTGGATTATTATATAATATGCTTGCGTTATATGGTAGTACAAACTTGGCATATGATATTGATTGAAATGCTTGTTATTGTATGATATGTTGCATGATTTTCTATACTTATTGCTATGAACGCATGAAACATAAGATATCTGGTCCATTATATGATAGCACTAAATCTATTTGGTAGAATAGTGCATTGATGATAGTACTAAATCTCTTTGGCAGAATAGTACATGTGAGCACTAAATCTCTTTGGAAGAATAGTGCATTTGTGAAGTACTAAATCTCTTTGGCAGAATAGTACATGTGAGCGCTAAATCTCTTTGGTAGAATAGTGCATGTGGTTAATCAAATTTACATATAATGGAAATGTGCCTAAAATATGTGTTCTCTTCTGGTAACAAATATCTTTGTGCAACTATACGCGTTTTCTTATATTTTGTTTAATGCTGCCAAGTATTAGTTTTATCTTATTGCCAAGATATGATGAGAGGTATATAAAAAGACACGTAGGCATACTCAGTACAATATTCTTGAATATTGTGCTGACGTGTACCACATGTAATCTTTTGTTTAGGTTGTGCTTATGCTCTTGAAGATGCAGGATAGTTGAGAGTTGTGTGGCGAGCTGATGTACATGTGGACCTGTTGTCTTATGATCCTATTGTTTAGCTGTAGCACATGTATATGTATAGGTTTGTTGTTCAATATGTAATATCAAATGTTGTAACAATTCATTATGTAATTATATGTTGAATGGTGAACATGTGTGCATGGTTTTATTATTGTTCATGTACATGTGCTACTGATTGTTTCCTTCTGACTTCCTCTGATTTTCTTCTTCTTAGCCTCATTTGGGATGTTTCAATTGGGATTCTCGCTGAGGTGAGGGTTTCAATTTGGACGTCACACATCAGATTAAGTTTTAGAAAATCTGGGGACGTCACAGGTGGTATCAGAGCATGAACAATAGCAAAGCCTGACATTTGCTCATTATGCAACTCAAACTAAAGAACCTTGAACTTTAATAATCTTTAAGGTTAGATTAGTCGTCTTTTAGAGACGAGATCTGACCTAGCCTCTAGGTTAGAACCTAGATGTCCGAGAACTAGGTCTAGACTAGTGCTTGTTGAGTAGCAAGTCCTTAGATGTCGTTCTTTCCTTGTAGTGCAGCGGTATGGGACGTTGCACTATTTGGAAATGGCGTACATCAAGGGAAGAGAAACCCTAGACATATTGCACACGTTGTCTAGAGTAGCTACACTAGTCTACCCCTTGTTCTCACCCTTTTCATTAGTTTTCATGACACTGAACTCTCTACTATGTGTGGGACACTCGTTTTCTAGATTTGGTTTTTGATTCCAACCGGATCGAACCTTTATAGTTTTCTATGACGCTTGTTTTATTGGAGAAAAACTATATAATATTTTATTATATATATGTATTACAAAAATGTGTCCCCACACATGTATGAGTAGGAGGTGGTCATGTAACCTAAGTGAAAGAGAATGACATCAGTCTAGACGAGAGAATAGTTCTAGTTTAGATGTCAAGTGCCTTATTAGAATATATGTTAGATGGAATAGATGATATAATTTTTGATGATATGATGTAAGTCTTACATAGATGACATAAGATGGTTACAATGATCTTTGTTTTTCTTTGAGGATTTAGGTTCAGATTTGTGGATTTGAGATAAGTTTTGATGATGCAAGTAAATAGGCTTTTATGAGATAAGACATGTTAAGTTAAGATAAGGTTGTGAGTCAGCATGAGCCTCAATCTCTTACAAAGGAGGACCTCTAGTGTTATGACCAGTTTTAGGGTTAACTCCAGAGAGAGTGAGACCCATTGGGAGAAGGTCAGAGAACCTATACTCCAAGATATGAGAAATATGAGAAATACGTGATATGATATGTCCTAAACTAGACTACTCCTGAGTGATTGAGTTGAGTTACTTTATGTATGATTCCCATAGTTTTATTGAACCCTAGATGTCCTTGGGAGGACCAAACCCTAGAGACAGAGAGAGGCTGGTTATATGTGTATGTGCAAACATGAATATGAGTGGCTACTATCTGGGTGAGGGAGAGAGCCCAAGACCCTGGAGGAGGTAGCTATGTTAGTTTCTGTGAAGCCTCATGCTCGGGTTGGTGGTTTCCCACATAGGAATCTAGTGGTGTATATAAGAAAGTTTTGGGTAAGATGTTTCATGGGTAGAAGACATATGAAGAATATGTCATAGCATGTTTTGGTTTATGCTTATGTGGCTAGAGCTTGTAAAGCTATTGCTAGTACCAATGAAGTAGACCCAAAAACCCTAAACCCATGAGGGAGGATAAAGTATATGCATACGAGATACTCATAGAGTTGAATTAGCTCAGAGTGACTGAGCATGGCACTACCCTTGTGGTATGGGTTAGAGGAACCTCATTGGTATTACATAAAGTTTTGATACATGTTTCACGAGCCACTTGTATAAGTTTGTTGGCACAACCATGATATAAAATATATAAGCATGTGATCTAATCTCAAGATGTGATATATAAATATGATATGTTGTAAAACTAGAGATGGTTAAATACATATCGATGCATAAATGGTTAACCATATACATAAATAATGATGACAATGTGATATAGTTGGTTAATCTTGCGATGAAAACTTTGTAAATGTGACAATTTATAATGAGCAATGAGATAAGATCATAGGAGAGATATATGTTACACGAGGTGTTAATCTTAATGATTAATAAAGATGAAAAATATAGTGTGATAGTAAGCACAACATAATGATTATGACACCTTGATACGATCTAGAGGGATAAAGTGGGTTAACTTTAGTTAACTCCCTCCTAAAAGGCATACGTTAATGTTGAACATGTTCTAAGAACTATCTCAATAAAATGTTGTTGACACCTTGATAATGAGTTTATCTTAGTTAACTCCTTTAGAACATGGTAATATGATGGGGGAACCCTAATGCATGGCTAAAGATAAAGAAGTGACTTTGATATATGAGATATGCCATGACATAACCTAAGTTTCTAAACCTGTAGTTTAACCGTGAATGAAGTGTTTGTGCACCAAGATGGTTGTAAAACCCCCTAATAGTGCTTTGGATACATGGTTCTAGGTAACCTTTGTGGATATGTTATACATAGAATAGTGCCTACGATGAAGGCAAGATAAGTTTTCCCTGGAAGCGTGAGTATGGTTTACTTTCGAGGACGAAAGTTCTTCTAAGATGTATATGATGTGACAAAGTGAGTTTTCTGGCTTATTTCGAGGATGAAATATCTTTTAAGGTGTGTAGGATGTGATGGAGTGGATTTTTGAAATCCATAAATCTCCAATAACATATTAGAATCCATATCTTGAGTTATAATGAGAGTTCCAAGTATTTTAGTAAAGTTGGAATGTTGAATTGAGATTTATATAATGATTAAGATATCTCTTTTAATAACTTTTTGAGGAATGCTATTGAGAGGTCCAACAGATGAGTTTTGTCACCAAATTTGAATATAAGGAAGCTCGAGAGGTAGGGGAGCTATGGTTAAAATTTGGTGGCAATCGGAGTATCCTAGAGGGAGTTAGTAAGGTTTGATATTTGAGAAATAATGTGCTTTTTTGATGGTTTAGAGACCTAAGTTAGGACTTTATCATGTGTCACACACCCCTTTGGTTGAGGGCGAGCAGCGTGGACAGATCCTGGCCATTTATGTCTAATCCAATGGTTGAGGCCTTTGAAGAGTCAGTGCCACGGCTCCAGTTAAGTGAAGGGGCTTTTCTCAGCCTTTGGATGAGGATCGACGGTCGACATACTCTCTCCTACCTTGCGGTTATGGTCTTGCCGCTGGGTGACATCCACGATGTCGTTGTACTCACTGATCGTGGGCTGAGGAACACTTCTGAGAGGCTATGCGTGTGCGGTTTGGCATGAGGGTCAGACCGACCCCTCACTTGAGGGCAGTGGGTGAGAAACTAAGGAGAGTGACCCCCCCACATCCATCGCTTCTCCACTGCTGTGCGGACGTAGTGCAGGCAGGAAGAAAACAGTGTTAGAAAGGGGAGGTGTTTCAGGCTGTTCCAATGCAATGGGTAAGTGCTCCCTGGTCTGTGGAGGTTTCCCAGAGATACTTAAAGTGGATATGAGCCGAGGGACAGATCAGGAGGCAAGATACCTCTTTTGCTCTGCCACGGTGGGAGCAAGGGTCTGCGTGCTTGCGGTTGGTGAGGCCTGGGGCTGCGGATGAGGAAGTGAGGAGCCGTGGGAGTCAGGAGGTCGTGGACAAAGCTAATGGAGGGCTAAGAGGATGATGAGGATCACTCCTGCGCAGCCGATCGCTCACCGGAGCTGGGCAGTGCAGTGACACCCTGCCAAAACAGGAGAGGCTGCCCATAGACCTGACTATCGTGGCGACGCCTGGTCCCAGTGGCTTCAGCGAGGAGGAGACCTGGGCCTTGTCTGGACAGCTGAGAAGTTGCTGATGCAGTAGAAGGAGACGCGCAGTCGAGGCAGAGCATGATGCTCATCGGAGGAGCTAGCCACGGCAGCGGCGGCCCTCGCGTAACAGAAGAACGAAGTCCCAATTGGGACTTGGACGAGCACGCGATGAGGAAAAGAAATGAACCAGACCGGGTCCAGACCCTGAACTGGCCGCAGCACTAAGGGATGCCCGCAGCCCTAATGGCCACGTGGCAAGACCCGATTTGCTGAAAAAGGTAAAAACTCTTAGAAATTCCCAGTTCTTCAATAAATCCTAGAAAATTGTCCGCTTATCAGAAAATTACAAATAAGGTACTGAAATTCTCAGAAAAATGAATAGAATACAATAGAGCCATAATATCAGGCTTTTTATGCACTTTTAATAGTGATATCATGTAGGATGTGAAATTCTCATTTGATGGATAATAAATATCAAACAATGATCTAAAATTATGGGAAAATGTCAGTAAGTCTGTAATTGTGTTTATAATGCATATGATATCAGATATGGTCTTGTTATGAAACAAAACCATGTAATTTGCATAATATGGCTAATTAGGGCTAATAACCCTAATTAATATGCAAGAAATACATACATGCTCAATAAATGATGAGATTTACAGAAAACCCTCATATCTGTAATTGGAAGATAATATGTAGAACATAAGATTAGTTTTGTACACGGAATTCATGTTATATGAAGAGCACCCTTAATACAAGTGATGTAACCCTAAGATGGTTAATAAAAGTGGCATAATGTTATGTTCACATAATAATGTGACACATGGGTATATCCAGTTGATGGACTATAATCTGGAATATGACATCAGTAAGATAAATATAAGACAAGAATACAAGTAATAAAGTACATACCCATATGAGATAAGCAAACCCTAAAATGGATATGATTAGGGTTAAGATGAGATATAATAAGATGTGAACCTGATGATAGTATATGGTCTTATCTTGATCAGGGTTTGACCAAGAGGTTAGAGTTGACATCAGGAATATGTGATTAGGATGTCTCTTGATCAAGGTACGCCATTACCTCTTACTTGTCTTATTATATAATATGCTTGCGTTATATGGTAGTACAAACTTGGCATATGATATTGATTGAAATGCTTGTTCTTGTATGATATGTTGCATGATTTTCTATACTTATTTCTATGAACACATGAAACATAAGATATCTGGTCCATTATATGATAGCACTAAATCTCTTTGGTAGAATAGTGCATTGATGATAGTACTAAATCTCTTTGACAGAATAGTACATGTGAGCACTAAATCTCTTTGGCAGAATAGTGTATTTGTGAAGTACTAAATCTCTTTGGCAGAATAGTACATGTGAGCACTAAATCTCTTTGGTAGAATAGTGCATGTGGTTAATCAAATTTACATATAATGGAAATGTGCTTAAAATATGTGTTCTCTTCTGGTAACAAATATCTTTGTGCAACTATACGCATTTTCTTATATTTTGTTTAATGCTGCCAAGTATTAGTTTTATCTTATTGCCAAGATATGATGAGAGGTATATAAAAAGACACGTAGGCGTACTCAGTACAATATTCTTGAATATTGTGCTGACGTGTACCACATGTAATCTTTTGTTTAGGTTGTGCTTATGCTCTTGAAGATCCAGGATAGTTGAGAGTTGTGTGGCGAGCTGATGTATAGGTGGACATGTTGTCTTAAGATCCTATTGTTTAGCTGTAGCACATGTATATGTATAGGTTTGCAGTTCAATATGTAATATCAAATGTTGTAACAATTCATTATGTAATTATATGTTGAATGGTGAACATGTGTGTATGGTTTTATTATTGTTCATGTACATGTGCTACTGATTGTTTCCTTCTGACTTCCTCTGATTTTCTTCTTCTTAGCCGCATGTTGGATGTTTAAATTGAGATTCTCGCTGAGGTGAGGGTTTCAATTTGGACGTCACACATCAGATTAAGTTTTAGAAAATCTGGGGACGTCACAGGTGGTATCAGAGCATGAACAATAGCAAAGCATGACATTTGCTCATTATGTAACTCAAACTAAAGAACCTTGAACTTTAGTAATCTTTAAGGTTAGATTAGTCATCTTTTAGAGACGAGATCTGACCTAGCCTCTAGGTTAGCACCTTGATGTCTGAGAACTAGGTCTAGACTAGTGCTTGTTGAGTAGCAAGTCCTTAGATGTCGTTCTTTCCTTGTAGTGCAGCGGTATGGGACGTTGCACTATTTGGAAATTGCGTACATCAAGGGAAGAGAAACCCTAGACATATTGTGCACGTTGTCTAGAGTAGCTACACTAGTCTACTCCTTGTTCTCACCCTTTTCATTAGTTTTCATGACACTGGACTCTCTACTATGTGTGGGACACTCGTTTTCTGGATTTGGTTTTTGATTCCAACCGGATCGAACCTTTGTAGTTTTCTCTGACGCTTGTTTTATTGGAGAAAAACTATATAATATTTTATTATATATATGTATTATAAAAATGTGTCCCCACACATGTATGAGTAGGAGGTGGTCATGTAACCTAAGTGAAAGAGAATGACATCAGTCTAGACGAGAGAATAGTTCTAGATTAGATGTCTAGCGCCTTATTAGAATATATGTTAGATGGAATAGATGATATAAGTTTTGATGATATGATGTAAGTCTTACATAGATGACATAAGATGGTTACGATGATCTATGTTTTTCTTTGAGGATTTAGGTTCAGATTTGTGGATTTGTGATAAGTTTTGATGATGCAAGTAAATAGGCTTTTATGAGATAAGATATGTTAAGTTAAGATAAGGTTGTGAGTCAGCATGAGCCTCAATCTCTTTTACAAAGGAGGACCTCTAGTGTTAGGACCAGTTTTAGGGTTAACTCCAGAGAGAGTGAGACCCATTGGGAGAAGGTCAGAGAACCTATACTCCAAGATATGAGAAATATGAGAAATACGTGATATGATATGTCCTAGACTAGACTACTATTGAGTGATTGAGTTGAGTTTCTTTATGTATGATTCCCATAGTTTTATTGAACCCTAGATGTCCTTGGGAGGACCAAACCCTAGAGACAGAGAGAGGATGGTTATATGTGTATGTGCAAACATGAATATGAGTGCCTACCATCTGGGTGAGGGAGAGAGCCCAAGACCCTGGAGGAGGTAGCTATGTTAGTTTCTATGAAGCCTCATGCTCGGGTTGGTGGTTTCCCACATAGGCATCTAGTAGTGTATATAAGAAAGTTTTGGGTAAGATGTTTCATGGGTAGAAGACATATGAAGAATATGTCATAGCATGTTTTGGTTTGTGCTTATGTGGCTAGAGCTTGTAAATCTATTGCTAGTACCAATGAAGTAGACCCGAAAACCCTAAACCCAGGAGGGAGGATAAAGTATATGCATACGAGATACTCATAGAGTTGAGTTAGCTAAGAGTGACTGAGCATGGCACTACCCTTGTGGTATGGGTTAGAGGAACCTCATTGGGATTACATAAAGTTTTGATACATGTTTCACGAGCCACTTGTATAAGTTTTTTGGCACAACCATGATATAATATATGTAAGCATGTGATCTAATCTCAAGATGTGATATATAAATATGATATGTTGTAAACCTAGAGATGGTTAAATACATATCGATGCATAAATGGTTAACCATATACATAAATAATGATGACAATGTGATATAGTTGGTTAATATTGCGATGAAAACTTTGTAAATGAGACAATTTATAATGAGCAATGAGATAAGATCATAGGAGAGATATATGTTACACGAGGTGTTAATCTTAATGATTAATAAAGATGAAAAATATAGTGTGATAGTAAGACCACATAATGATTATGACACCTTGATACGATCTAGAGGGATAAAGTGGGTTAACTTTAGTTAACTCCCTCCTAAAAGGCATACGTTAATGTTGAACATGTTCTAAGAACTATTTCAATAAAATGTTGTTGACACCTTGATAATGAGTTAATCTTAGTTAACTCCTTTAGAACATGGTAATATGATGTGGGAACCCTAATGCATGGCTAAAGATAAATAAGTGACTTTGATATATGAGATATGCCATGACATAACCTAAGTTTCTAAACCTGTAGTTTAACCGTGAATGGAGTGTTTGTGCACCAAGATGGTTGTAAAACCCCCTAATAGTGCTTTGGATACATGGTTCTAGGTAAACTGTGTGGATATGTTACACATAGAATAGTGCCTACAAATGGATGAAGGCAAGATAAGTTTTCCCTGGAAGCATGAGTATGGTTTACTTTCGAGGACGAAAGTTCTTCTAAGATGTATATGATGTGACGAAGTGAGTATTCTGGCTTATTTCGAGGATGAAATATCTTTTAAGGTGTGTAGGATGTGATGGAGTGGATTTTTGAAATCCATAAATCTCCAATAACATATTAGAATCCATATCTTGAGTTATAATGAGAGTTCCAAGTATTTTAGTAAAGTTGGAATGTTGAATTTAGATTTATATAATGATTAAGATCTCTCTTTTAATACCTTTTTCAGGAATGTTATTGAGCATTCCACCAGATGAGTTTTGTCACCAAATATGAATAGAAGGAAGCTCGAGAGGTAGGGGAGCTATGGTTAAAATTTGGTGGCAATCGGAGGATCCTAGAGGGAGTTAGTAATGTTTGATATTTGAGAAATAATGTGCTTTTTTTGATGGTTTAGAGACCTAAGTTAGGACTTTATCATGTGTCACACACCCCTTTGGTTGAGGGCGAGCAGCGTGGACAGATCCTAGCCATTTATTTCTAATCCAATGGTTGAGGCCTTTGAAGAGTCAGTTCCACGACTCCAATTAAGTGAAGGGGCTTTTCTCAACCTTTGGATGAGGATCGACGGTCGACATACTCTCTCCTACCTTGCGGTTATGGTCTTGCCACTGGGTGACATCCACGATGTCCTTGTACTCACTGATCGTGGGCTGAGGAACACTTCCGAGCGGATATGCGTGTGTGGTTTGGCATGAGGGTCAGACCGACCCCTCACTTGAGGGCAGTGGGTGAGAAACTAAGGAGAGTGACCCCCCCACATCCATCGCTTCTCCACTGCTGTGCGGAGGTAGTGCAGGAAGGAAGAAAATAGTGTTAGAAAGGGGAGGTGTTTCGGGATGTTCCAATGCAATGGGTAAGTGCTCCCTGGTCTGTGGAGGTTTCCCGGAGATACTTAAAGTGGATATGAGCCAAGGGACAGATCAGGAGGCAAGATACCTCTTTTGCTCTGCCACAGTGGGAGCAAGGGTCTGCGTGCTTGCTGTTGGTGAGGCCTGGGGCCGCGGATGAGGAAGTGAGAAGCCGTGGGAGTCGGGAGGTCGTGGACGAAGCTAATGGAGGGCTAAGAGGATGATGAGGACCACTCCTGCGCAGCCGATCGCTCACCGGAGCTGGGCAGTGCGGCGACACCCTGCCAAAACAGGAGAGGCTGCCCATAGACCTGACTATCGTGGCGGCGCCTGGTCCCGGTGGCTTCAGCGAGGAGGAGACCTGGGCCTTGTCTAGACAGTTGAGAAGTTGCCGATGCAGTAGGATGAGACGCGCAGTCGAGGCAGAGCATGCTGCTCATCGGAGGACTTAGCCACGACGGCGGCGGCCCTCGTGTAACAGAAGAACGAAGTCCCAATTTGGACTTGGACGAGCACACGATGAGGAAAAGAAATGAACCAGACCGGGTCCAGACCCTGAACCGGCCGCATCACTAAGGGATGCCTACAACCCTAATGGCCACGTGGCAAGACCCGATTTGATGAAAAAGGTAAAAACTCTTAGAAATTCCCAGTTCTTCAATAAATCCTAGAAAATTGTCCGCATATCAAAAAATTACAAATAAGGTACTGAAATTCTCAGAAAAATGAATAGAATACAATAGAACCATAATATCAGGCTTTTTATGCACTTATAATAGTGATATGTTGTAGGATGTGAAATTCTCATTTGATGGATAATAAATATCAAACAATGTTCTAAAATTATGGGACAATATCAGTAAGTCTATAATTGTGTTTATAATGCATATGATATCAGATATGGTCTTGTTATGACACAAAATCATGTAATTTGCATAATATGGCTAATTAGGGCTAATAACCCTAATTAATATGCAAGAAATACATACATGCTCAATAAATGATGAGATTTACAGAAAACCCTCATATCTGTAATTGGAAGATAATATGTAGATCTGAGATCAGTTTTGCACACAGAATTCATGTTATATGAAGAGCACCCTTAATACAAGTGATGTAACCCTAAGATGGTTAATAAAAGTGACATAATGTTATGTTCACATAATAATGTGACACATGGGTATATCCAGTTGATGGACTATAATCTGGAATATGACATCAGTAAGATAAATATAAGACAAGAATACAAGTAATAAAGTACATACCCTTATGAGATAAGAAAACCCTAAAATGGATATGATTAGGGTTAAGATGAGATATAATAAGATGTGAACCTGATGATAGTATATGGTCTTGTCTTGATCAGGGTTTGACCAAGAGGTTAGAGTTGACATCAGGAATATGTGATTAGGATGTCTCTTGATCAAGGTACGCCATTACCTCTTACTTGACTTATTATATAATATGCTTGTGTTATATGGTAGTACAAACTTGGCATATGATATTGATTGAAATGCTTGTTCTTGTATGATATGTTGCATGATTTTCTATACTTATTGCTATGAACACATGAAACATAAGATATCTGGTCCATTATATGATAGCACTAAATCTCTTTGGTAGAATAGTGCATTGATGATAGTACTAAATCTCTTTGGCAGAATAGTACATGTGAGAACTAAATCTCTTTGGCAGAATAGTGCATTTGTGAAGTACTAAATCTCTTTGGTAGAATAGTACATGTGAGCACTAAATCTCTTTGGTAGAATAGTGCATGTGGTTAATCAAATTTACATATAATGGAAATGTGCCTAAAATATGTGTTCTCTTATGGTAACAAATATCTTTGTGCAACTATACACATTTTCTTATATTTTATTTAATGCTGCCAAGTATTAGTTTTATTTTATTGCCAAGATATGATGAGAGGTATATAAAAAGACACGTAGACGTACTCAGTACAATATTCTTGAATATTGTGCTGACGTGTACCACATGTAATCTTTTGTTTAGGTTGTGCTTATGCTCTTGAAGATGCAGGATAGTTGAGAGTTGTGTGGCGAGCTGATGTACAGGTGGACTTGTTGTCTTAAGATCCTATTGTTTAGCTGTAGCACATGTATATGTATAGGTTTTCTGTTCAATATGTAATATCAAATGTTGTAACAATTCATTATGTAATTATATGTTGAATGGTGAACATGTATGTATGGTTTTATTATTTTTCATGTACATGTGCTACTGATTGTTTCCTTCTGACTTCCTCTGATTTTCTTCTTCTTAGCCTCATGTGGGATGTTTAAATTGGGATTCTCGCTGAGGTGAGGGTTTCAATTTGGACGTCACACATCAGATTAAGTTTTAGAAAATCCGGGTACGTCACATGCCTGGTGTGAGGCATTGGATTGATGATCAAGGGTCATGGTCGTTGTGATAATTACTATGGTAACACCCTCTATGATATCCACTATAGTTTTCAACGTAAACATTGTAAAATGATATCTTGCTAATCCCTTGGCCAAAAATGATGAACCAATATATCAAATTGATCAGCTCGACGAGACCTACCAATTGGGCATGTTTCCAGCTCCTAATTCTAATGTTTACTCCCTTGATTTCTGGAAAATGATAACTTTATCCATGTTCAGTACATTCAATGCATCTAGGTGATAAAACTTGAACCTTTAATGATCATCTATCTGCCTAATCATGTAATCAGAATCTTTAGTACATCTTTGATCTATAGGAGGGTCCTTATCACCCCTATTACTTAAGAATTACTCCCTTTTGCACTATGTGACCTGTCCTTGGACTTTAATGTACAATTTTGATCAAAGTTTCTATGTTTCTTGAATATGATTCATGTATCTATATCTTGCTTCTAATGGACACCCACCTAATCTTGTTATATGTTTCCTATGACCTTATGTTGCTGATCTAAACCATGCCTTATGGTTGGCTCTTATTCATTGATGATCTTTGATCTTGATTACTCTATTGTGAGTCGTTTGACCCTAGAATGCATGTAAATGCCATAAACCTTGTTATGATTATAGAAAGAGCATGGAACGTCATAATGGCATGAAACTTGAACCACACCATCATGATGACTTCTAGATCAGCACAATATCATATAATGACCTAATAAGCAACTTGGAACCCACCTTGGCCAAAACCGTAAAATGCATCTAGTTAGGGTTAATGATGAGAATCTAATGCATATATGTAATTTTGTTCTTAATCAGGTTTGGCTTATGATCTAGATGGTAATGGACGTGTTAAGTTAAGAATATCTGAATCTGGTATGGGCCTTATCTAGTTATATGATTACCGCTTTCTTTCATGAAAAGACATATATTGTATGCTTGTTTGTTTACTTGCTCAAATATTTCCATGTAGTATTGCTATGTCTTACTCGATGTTTGCCTCGTCAGTTTTATAACTTGAACACACATATATATAGAACTCCATTATAATATTGTTGATAAAGGGTTAACTCTTGGTTACGTCCATGAGGTCCCTCTCGTATAAAAGGGTTTGCTAAGCTTGAGCAACTTTACGGACCCTTGCGACGGGAAGATGGTCAAAGGCCTTAAACATGCTTGATATTGTTGGTATAATGGAGTGAAATGACATAAAATATGGTTTCACATTTCTTAAACAATTAACATGTTTATTCTTGTTCGTTTTGTCTTGAAATATTTTCAAAATTATGCAAAGCTTATACATATATGTATCTTTCTACCCCATACTCAACACCTCGTGTGTTGACCCATTTCTCGTATTTTGTTTTCAGGTTCAGAGATGGCTACAAGGTTGATGAGCTTGGTGTACTTGTTGTAAGATCTAGATATAGTATACATGAGCAGACTTGTACAAAGTGACTCTTGAACATGTAATTTAAATTGTGTAATATAATAATGTTGCTTATTATATCTTGTTGATTGTTGAGATTATGTTGGTGCATTTATCTTGTTATTTGTTCATGCGTGCTAAGCTTTACGCTTCCGCATGTCACCTTTGGTATTCGTTTGGTTCATGAGACTGGGATTCCGGTTCCATGACAGATGGTATAAGAGCATGAACAATAACCACACCAAACAGTGCTCACATGAAACACAAACTAAACTCACCTTACATCTCAACCCTACAAACGTAATGAAATATCCTTGTGGATTAGGTTTACTTAGCCTCTAGGTTAGAACCTAGATGTTCTAGAACTAGGTGTAGACTAGTGTAAATTACCTCCCTAGACATGATTCGTGACATGTGCTTAGGATGTCTACACACGTTTGCACCATGTTCTTGCTAGTTCTCTAGGTATCATGATACTAAACTGCCTAATGAGTGTGGTAACTCGTTTTGGTTTTGGTTTTATTCGAATGGAGTATGGTGGTTTTTATCGAATGTTTCAACGTTGGAGAAAATCTATTTCAAGTACTAGTATATGTACCTATAAAAATGTTACCACACCCAGAAAGGCAGTGAGTGTGTATGTAACCTAAGAGAAAGAGATGTAACATCAAGTCTAGATGAGATTTTAGTTGATAGTGGTAGTATCTAGAGTTGTCTAGAGCCATGATAAAGTCTAGGCGAGTGAGTAACCTAGATAACCTAAGATGATGATGATGATATTGATGATGATTTCGATGTTGATAAGACCCAAGTTGTTTGAGGAAGGTCGAGTATGTTTATGATATGGAATGAGTTGGATCATGCAACCTAAGCTAAACCTAGCACCTTGTATCATACATATGGCTTGGTTGATGTGCTAAACATAGTTAAAGGGTTGGCATGCTTGCTTGTACCTAGTTTTGTACTTGCTGAGATATGAAATGTGACATACAGTTTGAGACCAACACGAGCCTCAATCTCTTTACAAAGGAGGACCTCTAGCATGGGACATATGAATAGGGTGACCTTTTGATATGAGTCGACCCACCTCGGGAGAAGGTTAGTGACCTAAACTCCAAAATATTTGAAATGTTGAAAAATAGGAATGATGAAATACTTGATGATGAGTCCCTAGATAGAATACTTCAAAGTATATGAGTCGAGTGACCTAACATGTGGTTTCCTTGAAAATGTTGAACCCTAGATTTCCTATGAAAATATCTAACCCTAGAGAAAGAGGAAATTGAAAATTTGATGCTTGCTATACATGTGAGGAAGATGTCCCAAGACCCTAAGATAACATATATGATGTGTGATATCCATGATGAGCCTCATACTTGGGTTAGTAATTGTATATAAAGGAGTCTAGTGGTTACCCTAGTTCCTCGAAGGATGGGTAGAATTTTTGTCATGAGTAGAAGTTTGTGGCTAGCAGGTCTTGTTGGACACATATATGTCTTAGATTGAGTGGTCTAAGGTTATGGAGCTCCTTTGAGATACAAGTGCGATGACTATGAACGCTCGATAGTGATAATATTGTTGTTTCTTGAGGTAAAGCATGATGTATGAAAAATATCTCACTTGTGTTTAAAAACTTGAATATGCATGAGAAGCCCCTCTCATAAGCTAGACCTAATATGAAATCATACTATACATAAAAGATGCAGACTTGAAATCATGAACTAGATATGATGATGTCATGAAAACTTAGCTTGAATAATCAGGGGTAACGTGCCTAATCTCATACTCAAACAATCAACTTGATATGACAATACTCTTGGAGTCATAACTCAGATGAACCTGATGAATAAATTGTTTAATTTTAGATTTGAAAGGAATAATAATGAACATAATTGTTTAGATTTGGTAGAAATTTTGAGAAAAAAATTTCTTGGAATCTAGAGTAAATATGAGTTAAACACTCAATGATAGTCTCTTTTGGTCATGATCACGCACATGTTCACTTGAGAATTGATAAAATGTAGATGCTGATGATACACCTTGGTCTCATACAAAGATATGAACAAAAACCCTAATGTGTGGACACTAACGGATGGAAAAACCCTAATATGATGATGATGTCATGATAACCATGGTTCAATACCTAGATATGGCATCTTTGACTTGGGCTCTTAACTATGATCTAGGACAAATTTCGGGGACGAAATTTCTTGTAAGGAGGGAAGGATGTGACAAAGTGGATTTTCTCCTTTTTGTGCATAATTACTCTTGTTACTTTAAGTCCTCACTATTTATGTCTCCTTTGATTTCATAACTCTATAATATCCACAAAAGTCAAAGATTCCACATTTTGAGTCAATATGATACACATATATGCATGTAATGTTAGTGCTACTATACCCTTGAACCCATTGATTAAATTCTTGATCATACGTGATTATTTTGATTTGATATTTTGTATAGTTGTTTCTGACCCTATTATGAAGCTATGGTCCAAATTTGAGATTATTTGGAAATTGGTACGATTTTATATGAATTTTCTATGATATACCCGTGTTTTAGCCTTAAATATCCCCTTCCTTGCTTGTTGGGCCCATAGTCTTCAACCTTGACCCATCTGTTGGCTTGCTTCTGCCTTTCCTCTTTGGGAAAGAAACATAGGGTTGGAATCTCTATTTCACCCTGCTTCCAAATTGGATAGCGAGGGAGGCGCAGGAGGGTTGGGTCTAACCCTAGCTTTTGCTCAATATATATAACCCGCCCCCATCTAACCCTAGTCCATCTCCTTCCTTGCCTCCTCCGTCCTCTTTCTCTCCAGTTTGCCCCCTGCTTTGGTTTTTCCAGACCTGCTAGTTTGCTAAGCAGGCGGCTAGGACAACCAGTAGCAACCTTGCCCCATCACGCCGAGCATCAAGGTGTGGATGGGCAACCGATGTACCTTAACCCTGCCGCCGCTCGGACGCTGCCCATTCAGGGCTTGTTGTGGGCTCGATGATGCTCTCTGTTCATCCTCTGTTCTGAATGCAGAATAGAGGAGTCGCGTATCAGGAGAAACGGAAGATGGGAGGGCGGTGAATGGGGGATGGCGATCGTGCATTCATGGTGGGCGACGACTCCTGGCGACCGCGAGCGTCCCTCAGTAGCTCGCTAGAGGTGGCGTGCGATTGCAGGAGTCCAGTGTCAGCGTGGCTGCGGTTTGCTGAGGGCCCGAGCAGCCAGGAAACGCTGGTGGAGGTTCCTGGTGTGAGGCGATGGATGGATGATCAAGGGTCGCGGTCTTTGTGATAATTACTATGGTAACACCCTCTATGATATCCACTATAGTTTTCAATGTAAACATTGTAAAAATGATATCTTGCTAATCCCTTGGCCAAAAATGTCGAACCAATACATCAAATTGATCAGCTCGACGAGACCTACCAATTGGGCATGGTTCTAGGTCCTAATTCTAATGTTTCCTTCCTTGATTTCTGGAAAATGATAACTTTATCCATGTTCAGTACATTCAATGCATCTAGGTGATAAAACGTGAACCTTTAATGATCATCTGTCTGCCTAATCATGAAATCAGAATCTTTAGTACATATTTGATCTATAGGACGGTCCTTATCACCCCTATTGCTTAAGAATTACTCCCTTTTGCAGTATGTGACGTGTCCTTGGACTTTAATGTACGATCTTGATCAAAGTTTCTATGTTTCTTGAATATGATTCATGTATTTATATCTTGCTTCTAATGGACACCCACCTAATGTTGTTATATGTTTCCTATGACCTTATGTTGCTGATCCAAACCATACCTTATGGTTGGATCTTATTCATTGATGATCTTTGACCTTGATTACTCTATTGTGAGTCGTTTAACCTTAGAATGCATGTAAATGCCTTAAACTTTGTTATGATTATAGAAAGAGCATGGAATTTCATAATGGCATGAAACTTGAACCACACCATCATGATGACCTCTAGATCAACACAATATCATATAATGACCTAATAAGAAACTTGGAACCCACCTTGGCCAAAACCCTAAAATGGATCTAATTAGGGTTAATGAAGAGAATCTAATGCATATATGTAATTTTGTTCTTAATCAGGTTTGGCTTATGATCTAGATGGCAATGGACATGTTAAGTTAAGAATCTCTAAATCAGGTATGGGCCTTATCTAGTTATATGACTATCACTTTCTTGCTTGAAAAGACATATATTGTATGCTTGTTTGTTTACTTGCTCAAATATTGCCATGTAGTATTGCTATGTCTTACTCGATGTTTGCCTCGTCAGTTTTATAACTTGAACACACACACACACACACACACACAAACACACACACACACACACACACAGATATATATATATATATATATATATATATATATATATATATATATAACTCCATTATAGTATTGTTGATAAAGGGTTAACTCTTGGTTACGTCCATGAGGTCCCTCTCGTATAAAATGGTTAGCTAAGCTTGAGCACCCTTACGAACCCTTCCGACGGGAAGATGGTCAAAGGCCTTAAACATGCTTGATATTGTTGGTATAATGGAGTGAAATGACATAAAATATGGTTTCACATTTGTTAAACAATTAACATTTTTATTCTTCTTCGTTTAGTCTTGAAATATTTTCAAAATTATGCAAAGCTTATACATATATGTATCTTTCTGCCCCATACTCAACACCTCGTGTGTTGACCCATTTCTCATATTTTGTTTTTAGGTTCAGAGATGGCTAGAAGGTTAAAGGGCTTGGTGTACTATGATGGAGTGGACTTTTGGAATCCTAAAATGTCCAATGACTTAAGTGAAAGCATATATTTCTGTTAGATTGAGAGTTTCAAGCTTTTGATAAAGTAAGTGTGTTGATGTGAGGTTGATATCATGATTAAGATATATCTTTTAATGCCTTTTTGATGAATTTAATTGAGTGGTCCAACAGATGAGTTCTGTCACCAAATTTGAATAGAAGGTAGCTCGAGAGGTATGGGAGCTATGGTTAAAATTTGGTGGCATTTGGAGGTTCCTAGAGGAAGTTATTTGAGGTTTGATTTTGGGGAAATAATGTGCATTTTTTGTGTTGATTAGCCTAAGTCGTTGATTAAATAGGTGTCACGCCCCCTCTCCTAATCAAGCTGGGTCTGTGTGGCCAAATCCTAGCCCTAGAAATCTGATCTAGCGGCAGTGCCCCTTGACTTGAGTGACCAACGGATCTGGTCTCATGAAGGACCTGTTGTAGCTGTTGGATGTAGATCGGATGGCCCTGATATCATCTCCAAGCTCCAACTTTGGAGGAGTCATGGAGCAGTGAGACGAGCAACCATCCACACAGCCACGATCTCTGATAGTGGGGTGATTGGAGTGGGAAACTGGTTGGATGGCCTCATCTAAGCGAGTACTTCCGTCCTGGCGTTGATAGCACATCGTTTGACGAAGAGAGCAGGGAGAACAAGCTCTCCCATTCCCTGCCTTCTCCACCGCGCAGAGCAGGTGGTGGATGGGACGACGATGCAGAGGTAGGGGGTAGATCGGAGGAAGATTAAGAAGGGAAAATGAAGCTCGTGGTCAGTGGAGTCGAATGCAGGCGATTTCCGTGGCCTGAGATGGTGGTTTTGTGAGCCGAGAAGGTGGTTATCGCCGGAGGTGAAGGTGGAGCTCAGAGGCCTGTACGCAGCGCTCCTCCCCAACACTGATGGTCGTGGATGAGTTCCTGGAGGCGGTGCGAAGCTTTTGGAAGCTTCATCTTGGCGCAAGGATGACCAGATGCAGATCGCCTCTTTTGCTCTGTCGTGTCAAAGGCCCAGCGGCGACGAGCTTCATGTCCCAGAGACTCAGAGCCAAAGGCGGAACCCTAAGAAGCCGTGAAGGTCTGGTTGAAGGCGCCGAAGCTAATGGAGGCCTTCCGAGCTGACAAGGAGCACTCTGGTACAGCGGTTTGCTCGCCGAAGATCCACCATGCTGCGGCGCTCACGCAAAGCAGAGGGGACGGGCGAGTCCCCGAGATCGAGATCGCGTGGGAAAAATAAAGAAAGGCGGACCGGGTCCAGGTAGTGAACCGGCCGCATGAACAGTGAACCGGAGGCTCACTTGAGACAAGCTGAAGAGCAACCGCAACCCTAGAGGACACGTGGCGTCCTGTGATTGGCCCAAAAAGGTAAAAATCCCAGATTTTGCTTAGTTCTTTAATAAATCATAGTAATTAGCATGTTTATCAGAAAATTACATATAATATACCAAAATGTTCACAAAAATTAATAGAACAATATGGAAGAATAATATCAGGCTTTTGATGAACTAATATTAGTGATATCTTGTTAGTGGTGAAATGCTTAATTGATGGATAATAAATATCAAATGATGACATAAAATTATGGAAAAATGCCAATAAGTCCATAACCATGTCTTTAATGCATATGATGTCAGTTATGATCATGATAATGTACGAAATCATGTAATTTGCTTAATATGTCTAATTAGGGCTTATAACCCTAAATAAAATGTATTAAATGCATACATGCTCAATAAATGATGAAATTTACAGAGTAAGTTAATATAAGTAATCTGAAGCTAAGAGGTAAATCAGATATCAGTTAGATGCTTGGAATTCATGTTATATGACGTTGACCTTTAATACATGGTTTAAAACCCTAATCTAGGTTAATGGTGTAACCTAGGGTTAATTAATGTGCACAAAAATGCTATGGAAGATAATGTTTAGATTATGAATCATAATCTAGAATATGACATCAGTAAGATAAATCTAAGGCAAGAATGCAAGTAATGATGAGAATATCCTTAAAAGACTATGTAAAGCCCTAATGAACACGATTAGGGTTAACATGAGATATAGATGATGAGAACGTGATGATAGTATATAGTCTTGTTTTGATCAGGTTTGACCAAGCTTATAGTTGACATCAGTGTTATGTGTTTAGTATGATCTAACTCTTTGGAAGGTAAGCCATTACCTCTTACTTGGCTTATTATATAATATGCTTGTGTTATATGGTAGTACAAACTTGGCATATGATATTGGTTGAAATGCTTGTTCTTGTATGATATGTTGCATGATTTTCTATACTTACTACTATGAACACATCAAACATAATTTATCTGTTCCATTATATGAAAGCACTAACTCTTTGGTAGTGTGCTTGGAAGTGACCTAACTCTTTAGTAGTGGTCACATTGTACATATGACCTAACTATTTGGTAGTGGTCTGACCTAACTCTTTGGTAGTGGTCACCTTGTACAAATGATCTAACTCTTTGGTAGTGATCATAAAGGCCTTGGTATATAATGGAAAATAAGCTTAAAATATGTCTTCTCTTTTGTTAATGAATATCTTTATGCAAGTATATGCTTTTCTTATATTCTTCTATTACTGCCAAGTATATTAGTTTTATCGTATTGCCAAGATATGATGAGAGGTAAATAAAAGACACGTAGGCGTACTCAGTACAATATTTTTGAAATATTGTGCTGACGTGTACCACATGTAATCTTTTGTTTAGGTTGTGGTTATGCTCTTGAAGATCCAAGATAGTGAGAGTTGTGTGGCGAGCTGATGTACAGGTGGACCTGTTGTCTTAAGATCCTGTTGTTTAGTTGTAGTACATGTATATGTATAGTTGTTGTTCAATATGTAATATCAAATGTTGTAACAATTCATGTTGTAATTATATGTTGAATGGTGAACATGTGTGTATGGTTTGTTTATTGATCATGTACATGTGCTACTACTGTGTTTCCTTTTGACTTCCTCTGATTTTCTTCTTCTTAGCCTTGTGTGGGATGTTTAAATTGGGATTCTCGCTGAGGTGAGGGTTTCAATTTGGACGTCACACATCATATTAAGTTTTAGAAAATCCGGGGACGTCACATGTACTTTTTGTAAGATCCAAATATAGTATACATGAGCATACTTGTACAAAGTGACTCTTGAACATGTAATTTAAATCGTGTAATATAATAATGTTGCGTAATATATCTTGTTGATTGTTGAGATTATGTTGGTGCCTTTATCTTGTTGTTTGTTCATGTGTGCTAAGCTTTACGCTTTCGCATGTCGCCTTTGGTATTCATTTGGTTCATGGGACTGGGATTTCGGTTCCGTGACAAAAGGAGTTTAGTAGTTCAATTAAACACTCGATTAATTGATAGCTCAGTATCATAGTGTTCAAGGTGTTGGACCGATTGATAAGAGTATCAGATTGATTGAAACAGTGATTGACTGATTTGCACAAGTTTGCTGCCCCAACCAATCGGTTCATTTGATGAACTGATCGGCTCAGGTTGGTGAACCGATCGGCTCATGGGATGAACTGATCGGCTCATGACCGGCTGAACCGATCGGTTCAAGTGTTAGACTGATCAGCTCAACTAGTCCAACCAAGATCGTTTGGAAACTCAGAAGACTATTTTGCTAATACAGTTTGTTTCACTTGTACAAATTTGATTTGGACAAGGATTAATATTTGATTAATCAGAGATAAATCTGAAAGTCAATTTGAGCTGGATCAGGACCACAAACCAATCGGATCAGGTGCCCCAACTGATCGGTTGAGGTTGAACCGATCTACTCAACTCACCAACCGACCGTTTCAGGGTGTGAAACGATCGGTTCAGGTGGTGCAAGTTGGTTGTTTTGTGGAAAATTGTGAACCCTTCTACTCCTGCTTTAATCCCACATTTCTCGGGATAGAGAACCCTGTCCCATGACCCTCCTATATATAGGGGTATTGGGGGCTTCTCAGGAAGAACAACTTAGAACACTAGTTGCTCTGTAAAGTTGTCATTCTCTCTGGTTTTGGTAACTGAGAGAGAGCCCGAGCAAGTGCTACCCGATAAGGGAGGCACAACAAGGGAAAGATACTATAGAAAGGCAACTGGTTGCAGGAGAGTGTCTTGGTGACTAGTATGCCAAGAGAAGGGTGTGACTCCTTCTGATTCCTTATGGGACAAGGAGACCAGAATTCCAGGTGGTCCGTGTGGACAACATCAGAGGAGGGAGACTTGTACCGCTCGGAGGACATCTATCAATCTCGACAGTCCCAATGAGACCAGTAGCTACATAGACACCATCCAAGACCGGAGGTGAAGACCGTGCAAGCCGCGAGGTAAAGTCGCTGAGCAAGCCTCGGGACAATGTATGCCTCTACAAACCATCCTTCCTATTGTATAGACATTGACGCGATTCCTTTCTTCTGGGTTTGGGAGAAGAAAATTTTTGTTTCCGCTGCCTTCTCTGTCTCCCCTATAACCCAAAAATTCTTGCTTCATGCTCTTAGTTCATGGTTATGAGAGATATTTATTAACATTATATTGTTAATTGCAATGCAAACTGAGGTAATTCATAAGAAATTTCATTCAATTACGATCAATCACCAATAATTTTAGATTTACTTTCTGCATTAATAGTTAATTAAACTCCAATCAATGTTTTCTTCAGTCTAGCTGATCATATTATAGGTAGTAGTAGTTTTTGAATTTACGTTTCCCCATGTTTGATATTCGGTTCTTATTTCCCTATATTACTCTGATAGCGTGCACTAGCATTTTAGGGTGTATAGTAAAAGCCCTATTAAGTTTTTGGCATTGTTGTTGGGGAAACGAGAAATCAAGCACTACCAGTTTTGTAATTAACCTTTATCGACCACACTATTTTTTATTTTTATTCTTTGAAGCTGAATTTTAAATATCATTGTGTTCAGACATTACTACCCATTCTCATATAATCCTTAACAATTTTAGGTACTAGTGTATGGTGCAAACTAGAACTCATGACTATGAGGAGTCATCTCAAGAAGACTTTAGTCAAACACAACTCTGACACCATGGAAGGGAGTTCAATAACTCAGGGGGAAGGTTCATTCCAATTCCACCACTGACTCAACTGCTGACTATTCAAATACCTCCACCAGAGGAACTAAAAGAACCAGCTGAGATGGGTATAGTAGAAGAAGAGAAGAAAATTTGGGAGAAGAATAAGGCATCTTCCCCAATATCCCAACTAGGGCCCAAAAAACGACAAACAATAAATGGGGGCAGCCACAAGATTGATCTATGGCTGGTGGCATTGGTCAAGTCACAAGCTTTTCATGGCCATAACACAGAATACCCGATTTTGCACATATGCCACTTTGTGGAAAGTTGTGACATGGTGATGATAGATAGAGTGCCAACCAAAATGATATACTTGAAGATTTTTGCATCATCACTGGAAGACAAAGAAAAGTCTTGATTCTACATTCTCTCACTTGAATCGATTGAAACATCGAAAGGGGTGATATAGACTTTCATTGAATGTTACTTTCAGCCTTTGAAGACAAACAAACTTCTTACGAAAATATATAACTTCAAGCAGAAGGCAAAAAAAATCATACTCTAAAGCATGAGCGAGGTACCAAAATATGTTGAGAAAGGTCATGCATCACGAGATCGATTGTATGGTCAGGCAAAGATATGTTACTAAAAGCTGCACATGGGAGAAAGAACTATGCTTGATAGAGCCAACTCATGATTTCTTCTGAACAATAACCCATCAATATGCCATGAGATCCTGAAGAACATGGCCAACAATTTGTCATGGAGAGAAGGAAGAGAGAATCCAACAACCCTTAAAATTGTTGGAGAATCAAAGGTGATTAGTGCACTGAATGAGAAACTTGACCTCATAACTAGGAAGCTTTTTTAGAACGATGGAAACTCTTCTTAAGGAGAAGAAGATGAGTGAAAGTTTTCATGACAACAAAATTACAGGGGTAATGAATATTATTGGAGGAAAGACCCCAAGTTCTCTTGGAAGGATCCCAATAATTTCCAGAAGGATCCTTCCCAAGCTCAGTAAGGCAAGATACAACAGGGTGTTCCACAACTGCAATACTAGCAAGATAGGGGGCTCAACATGGTAGACCATTTAGAGGACATGCTTCGTAAGCTAGTTAGAGAGAATGAAGTGCTCCTTGGCCAAACTCAAAGGGAACTATAGAATCAAGGAGCACAGATCTGCGGTATAGAAACTCATTTTCAGATTGCGGTAGAGGTTGTGTCCTTAAAGAAACCTACTCAAAAAGGGTTCCCAGGAAATACCAACATACCTACTAACAATCAACATGTTACACAATGGGAAAAAGTTGTTGGATTAGTAAAATATAGCTCTAGATGATAAGGACAAAGAAGATGACACATGATCACAGGTGACTATTGATACAGTTGAGCCAGATTCTGCCGCTAAGGAAAATGAAGTTGAACAAGAAATTGAGAAATTGTAGGAGATAAGGAAGGAAGTGTAAATTCCACCTCACCACACAAAATTGGTTATGCCAACTCCCTTCCTGAACATCTTAAAGGCAAAGATAGCTGACCAATAATTTAGGAAGTTTCTAGACATCTTTAGGAAGCTTCACTTAACATTCCTCTCATTGATGCAATTGAGCAGATTCATTCCTATGGAAAATTTCTAAGGACTGGATCAACAAGAAGAGGAGGATAGAGGATTCTGAGGTGGTAGTTCTAAAGGAGCAAGTAAGTGCTTTTATTCTGGCAGCATTTCCACCAAAAGGCAAGATCCTGGCTATTTTAACAAATCATGCTATATCGGTAGGACATGATTTGGAGAAACTTTTTGCAACTCAGGGGCTTGCATTAATCTCATGACCTTGATCACTTTCAAGAAGATGGGTCTTACAGAGTCCAGATAGAGAAGTTTGATCATACACCTTGTAGACAACTCAGTGGTGAGGCCTTATAGTATTTGTGAGGTTGTTCTTGTCTAGGTTGATGGATTTGTATTTCTAGTATACTTTGCAGTCATGGAGATTAAATTTGATCAAGGAAACAAATTATTACTTGGGAGGACATTCCAAGACATAGTTGATATGATTATAGAGATGGGTAGAGGAATAAGAACATTAGGAAATATAGAAGAGCTTTTTGAAATCTTGATACCCGAGCCTACACAGACTACATAGGGGAAGGCGCAATGTCACATGTTGTAGTAGGTCCAAGAAAAAGTGTTAATATTTATGGGGAAGTCATTTCATGATATGGCTCATGTGATGGCACTGGTCCACAAAGGCCCACTAGTGGTGGACATCTTGGAAAATACAAAGGAAATTTCTTTGATAAAGGCTGTTCAGTATCCTGATGATGAAGAGGAGGAATATTGCCTATAAACAATTGAGGAGGCAGCCTCTACTTCTCTTGTTCAAGTATATCCGCAGTTGCCTTTGGAGGCATGTCTAATGATCTGGTAGATGTCTATACCCGACATTGTTCTTTGAAGGAGTGTGTCTTGTTTCTCAAGGAACTACTATGTTATTACACCAGACACTTTGAAGATCTAGGACTATCTCCTATGCTACATTGTAAATATACTTTCTTGGCAGAAGATGAGAAGCTTTCGGTCATCATTTCAACTCATTCAGCACTCGAGAAGAGGAACAGTTACTCGCGGCTCTCAAAAACCATTGGACACCATTTGGATGGTCTGTAGAAGACATAAAGGGTATTTCACCAAGTTTCTACCAATACCAGATCATAATAGAGGAAGGAGCTAAGTAAATCATGAAATCTCAGTGTCAACTGAACCCCATCATGTCTGAGGTAGTAACTAAGGAGGTAGTAAAACTTTTATTTGTGGGTATAATATATGGTACCTTTGACTCTAACTAAGTTAGTCCAGCCTAGGTGTTTCCTAAGAAAGGGGGAATAACAATTACATGTAATTCAAATGATGAATTTATTTTTATTAGATGGGTGAACTGGTGGTGTGTATGTATTGGTTCAAATGTTTGAACACGACTACTTTAAAAGACCACTTTCCACTTCCTTTTATCGATCAAATCCTTGAGCGGCTCGCCGAACGCTGTCACTTTTGTTTTCTTGATAGTTATTTTGGATACAACAAAATTTCTATTGAGCCACAAGACCAAGAGAAGTCAACCTTCACTTGTCCTTGTGACACTTTTGTGTATCGTCGGATGTCGTTCGGTCTTTGCAATGCACCAGCTACCTTTTAGAGATGCATGTTGAACATATTTTCTAATATGTTAGAGCGATACCTGGTGGTATTCATGGATGTCTTTTTGGTGTATGGTGAATATTACATGATTGCCTTTACAATATTTATAAGGTTTTGCAAAGATGCGATGACACTCACCTAGTTTTAATCTTGGAATAATGTCACATAATGGTGAGTGAGGGTATTATTTTGGGATACAAGGTGTCCAACAAGGGAATGGAGGTTGACCCAGTAAATATAGAAGTCATCTCCAAGATACCTCCACCATCATTGGTGAAGGGAGTGAGGAGCTTTCTAGGACATGCCAAATTTTACCAATGATTTATCAAAGATTTTTAAAATCACCGACCCACTATCGGTGTTATTGGAAAAGGATGCTAAATTTAATATCAACGAGCGATGTTTGAAGGTGTTTGAGGTGTTGAAGGAGAAGGTAGTCTCCACACTAGTTGTCTAGGCTCTATATTGGAGCCAACTTTTTGAGCTGATGTGTGACACATCAGATCATACAGTGGGGGCTGTTCTTGGCCAACACCGAGATAAGGTTTCCATGGTCATCTATTATGCGTCTAAAACTCTTAATGATGTCCAATTAAACTACACAACAAAAGAAAAAGAATTGTTGGCGATTTTTTTCTCTTTTGATAAATTCCACCAATATTTGATAGGGGCTAAGGTAATTGTTTGGACCGGTCATGCAACCATAAATCTTTTTTTTTGCAGAAGAAGGATGCAAAGCCTAGGTTGATTAGATGGATATTACTATTGTAGGAATTTGATATTCAAATCAAAGAAAAAGTATACATTGAGAATGTAGTGACTGCTTACCTATCTAGGCTTGAAATAGTGGATGAAAAGGACATAGATATACATACCGAAATAATTCCCAAATGAGCAACTCTGTGCTATGAAAACCAAAGATCCATGGTTTGCAAACATTGCAAACTACTTGGCTTGTGGAGAGTTTCCAGAGGATTGAGGATACCAGGAGAAGAAAAATTCTTCTAGTGTTTGAGGTATTACATTTGGGATGATCCCATTCTACTTAAGCAATGTATGGATGGTATTATGAGGAAATGTGTGCCAGATTGTGAGTTTGAGAGTATTTTGGCACATTGTCACTCTTTACCTACCAGGGATCATAATGCAAGTTCTGAGACTAAGGATAAGGTCTTAGAATATGGTTTTATTGGTCAACACTTTTAAAGATGCATATAATTTTGTACTTCATTTTTTATTCTTGTCAACGTGTAGGTAATATTTCGAAAAGACATGAAATGCCTTTAAATGTTTTTTTAGGTAATTGAGGTGTTTTATTTGTTGGTGTTGATTTCATGGGCCCATTTGTGTCTTTGAACTCTAATTTATACATTTCACTTTTTGTTGACAATGTGTCCAAGTGGGATGAAGTAATTCTAACCCGCACCAATGACACTCAAGTTGTATGCAAGTTTGTAAAGGATCACATTTTCTGTAGGTTTGGGGTGCCCGTATTGATCATTAGTGATGGTCGATAACATTTCACCAATAAGAAATTTGTTGTTCTTTGGATTAAATATGAAGTGAAACACAATATAGTTACTCCATATGACCTCCAAACCCAACAACAAGTTGAGGTGTCTAATAGTGATAAACCAAATTTTAGAGAAGACAATTTCAACTAATAGGACTAATAGGAGCATGTTTCTTAATGATGCTCTATGGACATATAGGACATCCAATAAGACCCCTATAGGAACCACTCCTTTTAGGATGGCCTATGAGCAATCTGCCACATACTTGTAGAATTAGAGCACAAAGCTAGATGGGCGTTGTGATAATTGAAATACAATATGGATGTAGAAGGAAGAAAAAGGATGTTGGAATTAAGTGAACTAGATGAGATTAGGTTTGGTGCATGTGAAAGCTAAAGGATCTACAAAGAAAGAACCAAAAAGGTCCATGATCACCACATCCTATATAGAGTTTTCACTCTAGGACAAAAGGTACTTCTATTCAATTCTTGGTTGAAATTACATCCCGATAAGTTGAGGTCTAGATAGAGTGGACCTTTTGATGTAATTTAGGTTTTTCCCCATGGGGAGGTAGAAATTAGCAATGGGTCTGAGCCATTCCTTGTTAATGGCTAGTGGTTTAACACTATGATGCATGGGTTTTGAGTCACTTTTATAGGCTTATTTTATATCTGTTTTATGCATGTATTTGTCATTTTCTTGATTATATTTGCATAATTCACTATAGTTGGCCCTTAAACTCTTTTTGCATCAAATTATACTGCTTTTATCATATTTATATGATTTTATATAATCCCCAGACTTATACACATGTTTTGGCACTTTTTCAGGCACTTTTGCATTGTCCGGAGTCGATACTATCGACCCCCAGGTCGATAGTATCGACATTTCATCAAAAAGCAACCCCAAAACGTGATCTTGGAAGGAATAACCTGTGCCATGGTCGATACCATCGACCTAGGGTCGATACTATCGACAGCGTCGGGATCTGGCGATTTGCAGCACTAAAACGGATCGTTTTAATCCGACAGTTGAGCTTTTTCAGAGCCGTAAAGTGGTCCTATGACCTAAGAAGAGCACGGACGGCCCGAGAGGGAGAGGAGATTGTGTTGCACAACATCCAAGAAGGAGAGAGAGAGATAGGAGACGAGAGACGAAGGCCGTCAACCGAGCGATCCGGGCACCTCCGACGGGCGATTTTGCTGCCGGAAGACTGCAAAACGCACGTTTCTCGAGGAGGATCTCCAGGAACACCTTTGTATCAGGGGTTACACGATTTTGCTCCATGTTTCCCATGTTTTTCTTCTCTACTCCTCTGTCTTTCATTGAGATGACCATGCGGGGCTAATCCCCTCCATCTTTAGGACCGGGAGTAGCCCGGGAATTCATTGTATGATAGTTTTATATCAGTGAATCATATTTTATCTCTTAAATCTGTGGTATAGTTTCGCTTTCTCCATATATTGTTATGCTTGATCACCATAATAATAATCTAATTCCCTTAATCACTTCGACTGAAGGATTAACGGCTGAAAAGAGACGAAACCTACATTAATCGATAAATCCCTTGAACAAGGTGGTGTAAAATTAATGGTGGATACTGAGAGATTGTTCGTAATACACTTAGTTTAGGGGATAGGTTACTACGACGGTGGAACCGACCTAAACCTAAGTACTGAATTGTACCACGACAGTGGGCAATTCTGTTTTCAGGCCACTACCCAGAAAGAGAGATAAAATTGAGTAGCTATATAGAATTTAATACAATGAAAACCCGCAGTGAAACCGCAATCCTAAAGATACCCTTTTGAATTGATTAAATTAACATTTAATCGATCGTTTGTTTCGTTTTTGTTTTTATTTTCTTTTAATTTTAACAACAACCCTCAATTTGTTATTCGACTTAGCTGATCGCAAATAGTTAGTAGGAGTCTCCAACAATTCCGAGTATCCCTGTGTTCGACTCGGGCCTCACAAGGCCTGTACTACTCGACGCGTACACTTGCGTTTTTAGCGCGTAGTAAAATACACGTCAAGTTTTTGGCGCCGTTGCCGGGGATACGGTGAATTGTTGGCACTTTGAGTGCTACGAGCGGCCACGCTAGGCCACATTTTTTTATTTTTTTTTCATTCCAAAAATTTATAAATCATTTTCTGAATATTTACAATCGTCAAGCACTGTACTAAATTCAAGTTTTCTATTTGTAGGTACTGTGCATGGTGCAGACGCGTAGTATTGACTACACACGTGACACACCAGAGGTTCCACTGGAAGGATCAGAAGATGAGGCTGAGTACGAGCAAGAGCATCTCGAGGAAATTAACTCAGAATCCGAACAAGAAGAGATGGCCGAGCCACAGACTATATGGGAGAAGATCAAGGCTTCGTCAGCATCAGCTTCAAAAGGGCCTATCAAGAAGCAGGCAATCAACATACCTACTTACAAGATTGATCCAGCTTTGATAAATCTAGTGAAATCGAGTGCTTTTCATGGGCTTAAGAATGAGGATCCCGTCGCGCACATCAGCCAGTTTATTGAGAACTGTGACATGGTTAAAATCGATAGGTTTCCACAGGAGGCACTGTATCTCAAGCTTTGGTCGAGTTCATTGGCGGGAGCGGCACGAGAATGGTTACATAATTTGGATGATGAGTTTGTGGAGTCCTGGAACCATATGGTGGAGGTCTTCTTTGAGAGGTTTTTCCCTCCTGAGAAGACTAACGACATGATCCGGAAGATTCATAATTTTACCCAACAGGCCGGTGAGACATATTCTGAGACATGGGAGAGATTTCAGGTCATGCTGAGGAGGTGCCCGCATCACGTGCTTGATAAAGAGACACAGGTGAAGATCTTCTATTTTGCTCTCTCTGAGCATGATAGAAGCAACCTTGATTCTGCAGGCTCAGGATTCTTTCTGAACAACACAGATGAAAGGTGTTGGGAAATCCTAAAGAATATGTCCAGGAAGCAATCATGGGGTGAAAGAGACACTGTTGAGCATGTTCGAGTTACAAGTGAATCTAAGGCAATCAAGGAGATGAACGACAAGCTAGATCTTCTAGCCAAGAAATTGCTAGCCAAGGACGATGCATCCGAGGATGAGGAAGCCCAAGTCAAATTCATGCAACAACATGGCTACAGAAATAATGACTATTCATGGAGGAAAGACAAAAAGTTCTCCTGGAAGGATCCTAATAATTTCCAACAAGACCCGGAGGTAAAGCCACAACCTAGAGCTGAAGATAAGAGCACCGAATTGCTTAGTCAAATGGTGCAGCAGAATCAGGAAATGATGGCTATGTTCGGTAAACAACTGCAATCTCAGGGTGATATCTTAACCAAATTTGGGCAGACGCTTCAAAGTCATGGAGCACAGATGCGGGTATTAGAAACCACCGTGACCCAGATTTCCAATGAAGTGGCAGCCATCAAGCACGCCAATCAGCAGAAACAAGCTGGGAATGCAGATGTGGTCCTAGCACACCATCAAGTTAAATACATGTCGGCGATCAATGAGGATGAACCCCAGGTGGAAGAGATAAAAGATCAAAGCAAACTGACTTTTAATATGGAGGAGACACTGGCAATATTGTACCCTCGCACTTACTATGGACTGCCGGGCGGAAACCCTTTCTTCAGAAAATCACAGCGAGTTATGAATATTGCATCTCCATCTAGGCAAGAAGAACAATTGAAGGTTGTTTGTGCACGTGTGGAAACATCGAATGTGAGAAAGGAACCGCAGAAATTTGTCAATGTAGATGATGTCTCGCCAAAGCCCACGCCAGAGGGAGTAATTGAAGCAAGCTTAGGGGAGCTGGCCCCAAAAAGCTCATATGTGCCACCTCATAAGCATGTCAATACGGCAGATGTGTCAAGTCTGGACAGCCCAAAGCCAAAGAAAGAGCACCGACATTATAGAAAATTCTTGGAGATGTTCAGAAAACTACATATCAACATTCCATTGGTGAAAATGATTGAGAAGGTTCCCGCCTATGGGAGGTTCATCAAAGAAATAATCAACAAAAAGCGGCGGATTAAAGACACCGATGTATGCCGGATGAATGAAATGGTGAGCTCAATCATCCTTGGGAGTTTACCAGAGAAGAAGAAAGATCCGGGGAGTTTTTATATTCCATGTTCAATAGGTGATCAACACTTCCCACGAGCTCAGTGTGACTCAGGGGCAAGTATTAATCTTATGCCACTTGCCACTTTTCAAATGCTGGGATTGAAGAAGCCAACACAAACATCTATGACAATTGAGTTGGCGGATGGATCCATTGTGAACCCACAAGGTATATGTGAGGATGTTCTAGTCAAGGTCGACAAATTCATCTTTCCTATTGACTTTGTGGTCATGGACATTCCTGAGTTGGTAGGAGGTGGGATGCTATTGGGAAGGCCGTTCCAAGCTACGGCTGATGTCATCGTTGCCATTGGGAGAGGTACATTGACCTTGGGGATTGGACATGATCGAGTTCAATTCAAATTGCCACATGACTCATTGGAGACATCTCTTGACAACCCAGGTTAAAGGTATCTTTATGTCAAGCCTAGGACATTAAACAAGGGCGCTTGTTGGGAGGCAACCCAACTTTAGGTTCAATTTTATGTTTGGTTATGTTCTTTTATGTTTATGTACTTAGTTTTTGCTTAGGTTTTGATAATTTTTGTAAAAATGGTACCCTAACTCGTGTTTTGAAGTGTGCAGAATGTTAAGGTTGATACTATCGACACCCATGTCGATAGTATCGAGTTTGGATCAGTAAACACTGAAGAAAAGTCGATACCATCGACCCTAGGGTCGATAGTATCGAGATTCCTGAATATTTACAGAAAAATTGGTGCCAGTAAAGTCGATACCATCGACCCTAGGGTCGATAGTATCGACACTTTTGAGTTCCCAGGCTTTTAGATGCGTCGATTCAACAAAATCACTGAGTCTGGGTCGATACCATCGACCTTGGTCGATGGTATCGACACCTGCAGGACAACTACATAAAATAGGCCGTAAAAGGTATCGAAACGAGATTTTTTCGAACCGTTGTTTGCAGAGGAAAGATGGATGAAGCAAGTCACGTCTTAGAACCACTAAGACACAAAAATGGGCCACAAAAAGGAGGGAGATAGCAAGCATCACTTGGTCTACTTGAGCATCTAACCATCCTTCTTCACCACACTTCAAAGCGAATGGTACCGTTGTTCCACCTCTTAAGTGAGAATGTTGACTATGAGGCCATAGTCATATTCAAGCTTAGGGGGGGTGTTGGAACAACCCTCTATCTTAGTTTTTACTTACTTATTCATGTTGATTTTATTTTTGAATTATTAGTTGTTTTTATTTCTAGGTTTACCGCTTTTGTAGGATCCACATCTATCTAGTGTAATCTGTGGAGCAATAAATGCATGGTTTCAATTGCAAGTTTTACTCTTGGGTTGTGTGCACATGAAAATATGAGCATATTGAAAACTTTTTGAGCTTATTCTTGTGAGTCATTGAGTGGCATAATTGAGGAAGTGCTTGGGTGAGTCAGCTTCAGGACACGGGGACATGAATGACCATCTTTATTGTCTAAGGAAAAGTGATTGACAAGGATGTTTGAGCCCAAACCGACCAAACGCTAACGTGACCTTAGACTAAAGTTTAAGAGAGAAATCCTTCAGTTACCCTGTACACAGGTCTTTAGAGAGGGACATATGATATTTTTGAAAGGTTCTGTCAATTAGTCTTGTGATCTGATCCACCGCAATTTCATTCACACTCCACCATAAGAAATGGGAGCACATTATTGTCTTTCACTTTTTGATTGCATACCATGTAGATAGGTCTTGCATTACAACTATTTTCACATTTTTTGCATGAGAATGAAAAAAAAAGATAGAGTAGTTATACATGCACATTATCCTTAGGTGCATGTCATAGTAGTTGCATAACTGTCATTATGTAGTTGCATTTACATCTTTTGAGCATATTGTACACCATGTATCTTATGTTACTCAAAAAACATTAAAGGTGATGAACTTGTTCCATACCCTCCAAATAGGATGCTTCAGATGCATAAGTATGTAACAAGAAGTGAGCCTGACAAATAATTCATTGTCATCTATGAAAATAAGGGCTTGAAAAAAAAATTGAAGAAAATTTGAAAAAAAAGAGAAAAAAAAAAGAAGAAAAAAAAAGAATTGAGAAGTAATAAAGAAGAAAAGGGAGAAAGGAATATGTTCTGACTTACATACTAAGAAGAATAAGCACATGGTGTAGTTTTCTTAGATATTCCATCTCACCTTGAGACGGAATGATAGTGCATGCATCATTCCACCAAAAATATAGCATTAGGACATTTTCACTTGCATTTTGCATCATGATAGGTCATTAATTTTTGTATTGCATGATTGACTATTATGTGCTTGCATCTCTTCCACAACCACCTATCCCATTCACCCGTTGCTCTAATCGGTAGGCCACCCATGATATTCTCCCCATTCATTAATATCAGGAGATCTGCTTCCATTTAGATGGTAGTTAGGAAATGAGCAACGTAGATAGGAGATCACAAGATGCATCAAGTATGGACCTGATGAGTTTATCATATTAACTGCTTTAATTGATAGTGTTTCATTGATTGGGGGACGAACATCTTTTACATAGGTCTTTGGTCTCCTGGATGGCAGTTAGTGTTCAGTGGTAAATGAGGGCCGGTTTGTGGAAAGAAAGTGGGGATGATGTAGATTCATTACATGTATTTATGTCCTGTTGCTGACTTATCTCAACCAGATCCAAAGTTTTGTTGCTCGAGGACGAGCAAGGTTTAAGCTTAGGGGAGTTTGATGCATGGGTTTTGAGTCACTTTTATAGACTTATTTTATATCTGTTTTATGCATGTATTTGTCATTTTCTTGATTATATTTGCATAATTCACTATAGTTGGCCCTTAAACTCTTTTTGCATCAAATTATACTGCTTTTATCATATTTATATGATTTTATATAATCCCCAGACTTATACACATGTTTTGGCACTTTTTCAGGCACTTTTGCATTGTCCAGAGTCGATACTATCAACCCCCAGGTCGATAGTATCGACATTTCATCAAAAAGCAACCCCAAAACGTGATCTTGGAAGGAATAACATGTGCCATGGTCGATACCATCGACCTAGGGTCGATACTATCGACAGCGTCGGGATCTGGCGATTTTCAGCACTAAAACGGATCGTTTTAATCCGACGGTTGAGCTTTTTCAGAGCCGTAAAGTGGTCCTATGACCTAAGAAGAGCACGGACGGCCCGAGAGGGAGAGGAGATTGTGTTGCACAACATCCAAGAAGGAGATAGAGAGATAGGAGACGAGAGACGAAGGTCGTCAACCGAGCGATCCGGGCACCTCCGACGGGCGATTTTGCTGCCGGAAGACTGCAAAACGCACGTTTGTCGAGGAGGATCTCCAGGAACACCTTTGTATCAGGGGTTACACGAGTTTGCTCCATGTTTCCCATGTTTTTCTTCTCTACTCCTCTGTCTTTCATTGAGATGACCATGCGGGGCTAATCCCCTCCATCTTTAGGACCGGGAGTAGCCCGGGAATTCATTGTATGATAGTTTTATATCAGTGAATCATATTTTATCTCTTAAATCTGTGGTATAGTTTCGTTTTCTCCATATATTGTTATGCTTGATCACCATAATAATAATCTAATGCCCTTAATCACTTCGACAGAAGGATTAACGGCTGAAAAGAGACGAAACCTACATTAATCGATAAATCCCTTGAACAAGGTGGTGTAAAATTAATGGTGGATACTGAGAGATTGTTCGTAATGCACTTAGTTTAGGGGATAGGTTACTACGACGGTGGAACCGACCTAAACCTAAGTAGTGAATTGTACCACGACAGTGGGCAATTCTGTTTTCAGGCCACTACCCAGAAAGAGAGATAAAATTGAGTAGCTATATAGAATTTAATACAATGAAAACCCGCGGTGAAACCGCAATCCTAAAGATACCCTTTTGAATTGATTAAATTAACATTTAATCGATCGTTTGTTTCGTTTTTGTTTTTATTTTCTTTTAATTTTAACAACAACCCTCAATTTGTTATTCGGCTTAGCTGATCGCAAATAGTTAGTAGGAGTCTCCAACAATTCCGAGTATCCCTGTGTTCGACTCGGGCCTCACAAGGCCTGTACTACTCGACGCGTACACTTGCGTTTTTAGCGCGTAGTAAAATACACGTCACACTACTTTGTTCGAGATGTGGTGAGGAGAAGGAGGAATTGAAGCTCATTGAGCTCCACTAATTGTTTAATTAGGACTATTAAGCCTAAGACGTAAAGGAAGGGAACTTGTTGGGAGGCAACTGACCATCATTTTTTGTTCTTTACATTCAATTTTGTAGTTCCATAGCTTTAGTTTTCATTTGATTAGTTTTAATGTAAAAAGGTACCTTTTTGTTTAGTGTATAGGTTGGAGTGGCTCAAGTGGTCAAGCGTGATGTCTCCTCATGAAGGGACCCGAGCTCGAATCCCAGTTGCCGCCTTGATTTACCAGGCGTTCGGCCTCCGCCACAGACATGGGTGGGGGAAATATTTCTCTCTCAATCCCAAAATGACAAGAACTTCCAGTGGTTTGTGTGCACTACTATAGAGGCAATGAGATCTTTGCCACCCGCTAGGAGGATGTTGTCAATCTCCCTCGATGGTGATCAACCATGAGGCCGTTGCTGATAGCCATCCAGGCATGCACTCGATACTACTAACCTAAAAGTGGTACTACTGATGAGGTCATAGGGAAAATTGATTGAGTTTACATAACAACTCGATATTACTGACCCACAAGTCTGTAGTACCAATGACATCACTGGGAAGCCAAGAAAATATTTCAAATAAACTCGATACTATTGAACTAGATGTGGATAGCACGTACATTTTGTAGAAAAGGAGTCAAGTAAACTGATAAGGACTGATTACTATGATACCAAGTCAGTAGTATCAATGAAAATGCACCATCTAGTTTTAGAATACCAAGTTCCCACTCAGAGGCACTGACAAATTTGAATGAGTCAGTACTATTGACCCAAAACTCAGTACGACTGACACCTAGAGACACATAATATGTAGGAGTTCCATCAACGATCGAGAATGTTGACATCGGACGATCAGTACTACCGATCTGTGTCACAAGTCACTATTATCAACATCTCGTCGGTACTACTAACACCTGGCAATCTAGTTCAACAACATCAGAAAATCAGAACGGTCGGTACCACCGAGTCACATTAATTCTACATAAAAAGTTAATAGTACTGACTTTATCTCGGTAGTACTAGTGTGATGGTAGGGAAGAGGCTAAACCTATATAAGGAGGGGTTTAGTTTCATTTATGTTCACACCTTCTTAACTCTTCCTCAAGCAAGCAAGCAAGCACAACCATCTCTGGGTGTTTAGAGTTTACATCGAGCACTCTTTTTCTAAACCTCCTTTGTGTACCAGAGATGTCTCCAACGAGAGAAGCTTCTTCATCGATGGGGAATCCCACATTGATTCCCAAACAACCCACATCATTCACCCTAATGCCAATGTGAGGAAGATTTATGAAGACCTTTAGAAGAGGAAGATCGTGGAGACACGATACAGGGACCATGCATTTCTTGACTCCATTGGATTCATCAACAATATCGACAAGGTTTGTGAGTGTGAGGAGACCAATACAGATCACCCATTCTTCAGCGACTGGCTCACATTCACAGACCTTGCCTACGAGTTCTTGGCGTCATTGGAGATATGCATTCTCCCTGAGCATGGGGAGGGATGGAGGGTAGGCCGTGTCATCTTTAGCATTTTCAACACCAACTCTCCACTGACATTGGGGTAGTTCAATGCCATCGATGGGTGGCCAATTGGTGAAGAAGTATGTGTTACCACCAACTTCGACTTCAAGTGTACATGGGACCTTTTTGTAGAGGTTCAAGAAGGCTTCCATATAGGCAAGCAAAATAACTCCGTCAACGACATTGAGCACCTATTTGCATGTATCCTCCATCATCTAGTCACAAATACTATCTTTTCCAAATCAAGCCAAGGTTAAGGGAAGACCCAACGGATGGACCTTTATTTTCTCCACAAGTTGTTGATGTTAGGAGGGAAAATTTTAGACTTTGGTGCTTTCTTCTTCCTATATATGATGGGTGTGAGGAGACTGGTGCACCAGACTCATCCTATCCATTTTCGGGGATTGATCACACTGATATCAATCCATCTTAACCTTGACCTGGTGATAACCTCCTATTTTAGTAGTTTATCTTAGTCTTTTTCTTTAGTTTTCCATACTCTTTTTACGTTTATACGGTACATAAACCTAATTTTACCCCTTTTTGTAAATACATCATCAAACTAACTTTTTCCTTTTACAATTGCAGAAAAAGCACAAAAAAATCATAAAAGAATAAACCAACCTCAAGGCCGAGTGAAGCCAAACGGTCCCAAGACCGCTTAGAGTTCAAACGGTCCCGAGACCGCATGAAGCCAAACGGTCCCAAGACCGCATTGAGTTCAAACGGTCCTGAGACCGCATGAAGCCAAACGGTCCCAAGACCGCATGGAGTTCAAACGGTCCCGAGACCGCATGAAGCCAAACGGTCCCAAGACCGCATGGAGTTCAAATGGTCCCGAGACCGCATGAAGCCAAACGGTCCCAAGACCGCATGGAGTTCAAACGGTCCTGAGACCACATGAAGCCAAACGGTCCCAAGACCGCATGGAGTTCAAACGGTCCCGAGACCGCATGAAGCCAAACGGTCCCAAGACCGCATGGAGTTCAAACGGTCCCGAGACCGCATGAAGCCAAACGGTCCCAAGACCGCATGGAGTTCAAACGGTCCCGAGACCGCATGAAGCCAAATGGTCCCAAGACCGCATGGAGTTCAAACGGTCCCAAGACCGCATGGAGTTCAAACGGTCCCAAGACCGTTTGACGCCAAACAATCTCAAAACCGTTTGACGCCAAACGGTCTCAAGACCGTTTGAACCCAAACGGTCTCCACACCGTTTGACCTCACTCAAGGCCTATAAATAAGACCTCAAGGGCCATCCCTGAGGAGAGTCCAGACGTCCAGAGGCTGTCTCTCTACTACCAGAACAACTCCATCCACCGCCCGAGGCTGCCGGTCTGAGAAACACGTTCCATTGCAAAGCTACCTTCTCTCTCATCAACAAAGAAGGTGAGAGGAGAAGATTCGTCGTCAAGCAAGTCACGAAGGGTGAAGATCGTTGCTCTCTCCACCAAGGGTTCAACCTTCTCTCCTCAGTGGAGATGATGTTCTTTCTATCTCTTCTTGCCTCCTCCTTTGTTGTTCCTTCTATGAGGAGCGAGTAGTTCCATCCACTGGGGCGCGGGGACTAGCCCCGCTGCCCATGTCTTGTACTTTGTACTAAAAAGATGTTATCCTTTCGTTTTAATACTAAATCGTTTCATACATGCTTGAATGATGGCCACGTTCTTGTATGCATCTATTGTCTTTTGTTGTGGTTTGTCTACGACCGCTCTCGAGACTCGAATACCGATTTAGTGTTGGTTTCTGGTGTGTGTATCCACCACGCATCCGTTTCGGTGTCTAGGAGTGTATCTCAAAGAGTGGAGTAAACTCACTATCATCCGTTTCGCTTCCATCTGTATGGAAGTAACCTTGGTAAGTCGAGGAACACGCTTTGCGAGGGGAATGATGTAAAGCATGTGACCATTTGATCGGGAATGGCTGGCGTTGCAACATTCCCACACTTCTCGTAGCTAGGTTATCCGAATAGGAGACTAGGCCTACAAAGATACTATTCGATTTGATAATTATCGCTCGCTTGTTAGTTTTAGATGCACGTTTCCTGAGGTTGAGTAAGATTCTCTCTTTGGAAGACTACATATCTTCATTGACACGTAGAAATGTACCGAATGAGAGCTACATAACCCTTGAAGGATGCGATGCATTGCTCTTGTCTTATAAGGCATCGGTCTTGTGGAACATCGAAGGATGCAATGCATCGCTCTTGTCTTACGAGGCATCGGTCTTGTGGAACATCCTTGGATGCAATGCATCGCTCTTGTCTTATAAGGCATCGGTCTTGTGGAACATCCATGCATCTAGCTTATAAGTCTTGCTTGCTTAGTACATATACAATGCATGTGTAGCGGTGGTGAATACCTGCTTAACCCTAGTGATTCATCATCATTTGTTAAATCCTAGTTTTACTTGCTTTATTTACTTTTCATGCTTTAGTCTAAAAACCAATCAAAATCCAACCTTTTGATATAAGTGCCAATTAGTAAAATAACTAAGTGAAGTGTTGTACGTTTTCCATCTTGTTGCTTGCAACAAGACCGTTGTCTTTTGGGTTCGATCCTAAATCTGTACTATGATAAGGCTTCCATACTCTTATGGGGTTGGAGTTGTTATCTAAGCACCAGTTCTAGGTAAACCTAGGGAAGACATCAATCCTCTCTAGGGTTTTTGGTGATAGAATTCTGGGACTCCCATTGGAAGACTGAAAATCTTTTGGTGTAAGTCCTAGCTCCATCAAAAAATGGCGCCGTTGCCGGGGACAACGGAACGTTAGTATTTCACTTAGTTTATTCTTCTAGTTGGTTAGGATTTTACACTTTCTTTTTGAATCATAACTCATCATATTCTTGAAGCTTTCATATTGTCTCTATTATCTAAAGGTGTTCTCTTTTCTTTACTCAGGTAGAACCCGTATATGCAATCACCGCATAATCGAGGATTCTCCCCTGATCCGGAGTTCGACTCCGAGGTAGAGAGAAGTTTCCACCACAGAATCCGTCTCAATCGCCAACGCGCTAGTCAAATGGCTGACGAACAGCATCAAGCCACTTTGGTGATGGAGAGAGTCAATGCTGCTATCGCCGCACAACGGGCACAACTCATTGCAGACACCCGTGCCCAAATACAAGCGGAGATACGAGCAGAAGAGCAAGCCCGCATAAGAGCAGAGACCGAGGCTGCTCAGCTCGAATTACGAAACAAGCAACTGAGGGACTATGCTGTCCCGAAGAATTACGAAGACAACCACCCGGTCCGGCCTCCGATCATCAACATCCCAAACTTTGAGATTCGGACCCAGTGGATCCAGATTATGCAAGGAATTTCCTTCTCAGGAGGTTCAGGAGACGATTGCATGGACCATTTGAAACGGTTTAAGGCATTATGCCGCCTGGTCCCGCAAGCTGGTATTGCTTTCGATGCAATAATGCTCCACCTGTTTCATTTCACCTTATCTGGAAGGGCCTTGATTTGGTACAACTCATTGGATAGAGAACCCATCATAACCACTTGGGCCCCTCTAGAGGAAAAATTCTTGGAGAAGTTCTTTCCACCCTCGCTGACCTATGAAATCAGAGGGCAGATCAACCATTTCTCCCAGCTACCTGGAGAAACCCTCGCTGAGGCATGGGAAAGATTCAAGGAACTTCTACGTAAATGCCCTCATCATGGAATTTCACAGAATCAATTGATTGAAACTTTTTATCGGGGGGTAAGCGATGACATTAAACAGTTCCTAGATTCTTCGTCTGGAGGAAATTTCATGAGGAAAAACTATGAAGATGCCTGGAAAATCGTTACTTTAGGAGCTGAAAACCAGTCCAACTGGGGGCGGTCAGCCGGAAAAGGTGTCCTTAAAGTCTTCAAAGCTGAGGAATCTATGGAACTAAAGTCAATAGCCGAAGCTTTGAAGACAATCGCTCATAAACAACAAACCCTTGAAACAACTCTAGGGGAAATTGATAAGAAGAAAACCCCGCTGGTTCATCAAGTCAAAGCCGTCACAGGATCCTGTGAAGCTTGTCATGCTTCGGATCATCCGACTCTTTCCTGCGGAATGCTCTATAATGTGATGATGGATCTGCATCCACCACCACAATCCTATGAGGCCATCACTAATCAGGCTGAAGATCAGATTCCAGAGCAAGTCAACTCCATCCATACTATTCCCGGACAAGTTTATTATAATCCCAGTCAACCAAGGAACCATCCTGGGTTCCAGTATGGGAATCCCTCTGGAACTGCGAATCCGCAACATCAGACACAAGGGGGACTTGACAGTAGGCTGCCTCCTGGATTTCCAAACAATTTTAACCAAAGACAAGGGAACCCAAGTAACAATTTCCCTAGGGCTAACTACCCTAGAAATCAATCAGCCTACTATCAGTACACTCATCCCCCGCTTCACCCGCAATTGCATATTCAACAGTCTCAACAACAAAACCCTCAGAAAAACGTCACTGCACAACCGGAAGATGAGCTATCTTTGATAAAACAAATGCTTCAGTCTCAGCAAACCATGCTGGCCAACCAACAAGCTCAACAGAAGGCAGTTGAAGCACAGCTTGCCCAGATTGCTGCACAATTGAAACCCCCAACAGGAACTTTTGATGGGCAGCCTGATCCAAACTCTAAATACGGGCAAAATAAACACGAACAGCTAAATGCCGTCACCACAAGGTCGGGACGCATTCTTCCTGAACCCATCAAGATCACTCTAGATAATGATGATGTGCCCACTTTTATGACGAAAGAGATCTCGCAACAAGAGATTGGGAAATCCCCCGAAGGCACAGAGGACAAAAACAAAGAGCATGTACCTGCAGAATCCAAGGTCCCGCAATTCAAACCAAGGATTCCGTATCCGGGCAGACTGCAAGAAACAAAAATGGACGCCAGGTTTCAGAAATTCAAGGAAGCAATGAAGAAACTTTATATTGACATCCCACTCCTTGACGCTCTATCCGAAGTACCAGCATGGGCAAGATATCTCAAAACTTTGCTATCACGTAAGTATATCACCAAAGAGCAGGAAACTGTCAAGCTCTCTCAAACCACTTCTGACATCATCTTGAACAAACTACCCAAAAAGAAGAAGGACCCAGGTTCCTTCGGAATCCAATGTTGCATTGGAAATGCATCCACAAAGAAAGGATTGCCTGACCTCAGGGCTAGTATATCCATTATGCCCTACTCAATGTGCCAACACCTTGGTTTCACTGACCTACTGCATACAGCAATGACTATTCAACTAGCCGACTCCACCATAACCGCAGCGTTGGGAATCATCGAAGATATCCCGGTAAGGATAGGGAAGGATGCCTACGTTCCATGTGATTTTGTCATCATGTATATTAAAGAAGACTTAAGGTATCTGATCATTTTTGGTAGGCCTTTCCTAGCTACAGCCAGAGCGCTAATCGATGTCGAAGCCGGAACCATCATTCTTAGGCTCGGGAAAGAAGCAATTCAATTCCGCGTCCTTGATAGCATGAAAGGTCCCAACATCCAAGAAGAAGTCTTTCTTTTAGACGCAATTCAACAAATGTCGCAATTAGAAATCTCAGAGCCAATTGACGAACTTGAGAATGCTCTTATCAATCCAGAAGTTGAATTCTCTGCAAATGAACTAGTCCAGCAATGCATCCAATACCTAGAAAAGATAGAAGAAGCACCAAAGGCTACTTTTGAAGAGCTTAAAGCCATCACTACCATTGAAGCAGCAGAACCATCAAAAACCCCTGAATTGAAGACTTTACCTACAGGGCTTAAATATGTTTTCCTGGATAAGGAAGAGCTATGGCCAGTTATTATCAGCTCCACCCTTACCGAAGACCAAGAAGTCAAACTTCTGCACAAACTAAAGAGGCACAAAAAGATCATTGGTTATAAAATAACCGACCTCACAGGCATAAACCTGGCTCTGTGTATGCATAAGATTCCTATGGTTGAAGAATTTAAACCCACTCGTGAACATCAAAGAAAACTGAACCCAAATTTGAAAGAGGTAGTCCGTTTGGAAGTCCTCAAACTACTCAAAGCTGGCATGATCTATCCTATCTCTGACTCTCAGTGGGTCAGTCTAGTTCAAGTTGTCCCAAAGAAAGGGGGCACTACTGTAGTGATCAACGATAAAAATGAGCTCGTACCTACTAGGACTGTAACGGGGTGGCGAATGTGCATCGATTATAGGAAGTTGAATAAAGCTACAAGAAAAGACCACTACCCTCTACCCTTCCTTGACAAAGTCCTAGAGCGCTTGGCCCACCAAAAGTATTTCTGTTATCTCGATGGTTACTCCGGGTTCTACCAAATACCCATACATCCAGAGGACCAAGAAAAAACCACCTTCACCTGTCCCTTTGGGACATATGCTTTCAGAAGAATGCCGTTCGGGCTATGTAACGCTCCTGCTACTTTCCAACGCTGCATGTCTGCCATCTTCGCCGGATTAACCGAATCTGTTATGGAAGTCTTTATGGATGATTTCTCTGTCTATGGATATTCTTTCGATAACTGTCTAAATAATCTTGACCGAGTCCTGCAACGTTGCAAGGAAACGAACCTTATCCTGAATTGGGAAAAATGTCATTTCATGGTAACAGAAGGTATCGTCCTCGGACATCGAGTAAGTGATAGGGGAATTGAGGTCGACAAAGCAAAGATTGATGTTATCTCAAAGTTGTCACCTCCGAAGGACATAAGGGGCGTTCGAGCTTTCCTAGGTCATGCAGGGTTCTACAGAAGGTTCATCAAAGATTTCTCGAAAATAGCTAAACCCATGACCCAACTCCTGACAAAAGATGCCGAGTTCGTTTTCGACCAAGAATGCATGCGAAGTTTCTCTACCCTTAAAGAAGCATTAATTTCCGCACCTATTCTAAGGGCTCCAGACTGGTCGCAACCATTCGAAATCATGTGCGACGCAAGTGATTATGCCATAGGAGCTGTTTTAGGACAATGGATCGATAAGAAACCCTATGTCATCTACTATGCATCAAAAACGCTTGACGAAGCACAGAAAAACTACACGACCACGGAAAAAGAGTTTTTGGCTATCATCTACGCCTTGGAAAAATTCCGCTCTTACCTGATCGGCTCTAAAGTCATCGTCTACACTGACCATTCTGCTATCCGACATCTGATCCAGAAACAGGACGCCAAACCCAGGCTCATCCGCTGGGTATTAATGCTTCAAGAATTCGACCTAGAAATCAAAGATAAAAGTGGCATAGAGAACGTTGTAGCCGATCACCTCAGCAGAATCGAGGTTGAAGAAAAAGATAAAATCCCTATCAGGGATTCTCTTCTTGATGATCAGCTTATGAAGGCCACTCATAGTTTTCCTTGGTTTGCTGATATCGTCAATTATCTAGCCACATGGATCATCCACCCGTCTGCTTCATATCAGGATAAAAGGAAATTCCTTCATGATATAAAACGTTATCATTGGGACGAACCCTACTTATTTTACCTCTGTGCTGACGGACTTTTTCGCTGGTGCCTTCCAAAAGAAGAAATAACCTCAGTTTTGGAGCACTGCCACTCCGGACCCACGGGGGGGCACATGGGCGCCAAGAAAACTGCCATAAAAGTTCTACAATCTGGTTTCTTTTGGCCCACCATATCAAAAGACTCACATGATTTTGTCAAAGCCTGTGATAAATGCCAATTTTCGGGCAACATATCAAAAAGGGATGAAATGCCTCTTACCATGTCGCAGGAAATTGAACTGTTTGATGTATGGGGGGTAGACTACATGGGACCTTTCCCTTCATCATATGGCTTCTCTTACATTTTGGTCGCAGTGGATTACGTCTCAAAGTGGGTCGAAGCTATACCCACCGTATCCAATGACTCCAAACTTGTTGTCAAATTGTTCAAAGACACTATTTTTCCGAGATTTGGAGTTCCAAGAACGGTCATATCTGATGGCGGGACCCATTTCCTGGAACGAAGTTTCGAAGCGTTACTGAAAAAATACGGAGTCCATCACAAAGTTGCCACACCTTACCACCCACAAACTAGTGGCCAGGTAGAGGTATCCAATAGACTGATAAAAGCGATTCTTGAAAAAACGGTGAATAAAAACCGCACTGATTGGTCCACCAAACTTCCTGACGCCCTCTGGGCATACCGTACTGCTTACAAAACACCAATTGGAACAACTCCGTTTCGTTTGGTGTACGGAAAATCATGTCATCTTCCAGTAGAACTGGAACATAAAGCCTGGTGGGCCATCAAGCAACTAAACTTCGACCTTAAAAGCACAGGGGAGAACAGACAACTCCAGCTATAGGAGTTAGAAGAACTCCGAATGACAGCATATCACAGTGCCAGAATATATAAAGAGCAAACAAAAATGTGGCACGATGGACATCTTAAGAGAAAAGATATCGCCGTTGGCGACAAAGTGCTCTTATTCAACTCCAAGCTCAGATTATTCCCCGGAAAGCTCCGAACAAAATGGTCCGGACCCTTCACCATAAAACATATCTACCCAACTGGAGCCGCCATTATCATCGACAACAAAGGAGGAGAACGAACGGTTAACGGGAACCGTTTAAAAAGATACTACACTCAGGAAGACAAAACACATCAACAAACCCTCGATATCAGAGATGCTACGCCCACAGCATAACAACCTTACAGTTTCGTCGAGCCAGTGACGTAAAACCAAGGCGCTTCTTGGGAGGCAACCCAAGACCTCAGTATCACCTTCTCTAATTTCTAGTCTTTTATTTTTCTTTTGAATTTGTTTTGCTTTCTTTAAGTTCTTTCATCATTAATCTAAAAATACAAAAAAATCTACATAATCAAAACTATAAAAACAATACATAAAACAAACAACATAAAAATTCATAAACCAAAATACAAAAAAATAATATACATACTCAAAAACAAACATAAAAATATTCAAACCGTTTGGAACCAAACGGTCCTCAAACCATTTGGGACCAAACGGTCCTGAAACCGTTTGGGACCAAACGGTCCTCAAACGGTTTGGAACCAAACGGTCCTCAAACCGTTTGGGACCAAACGGTCCTGAAACCGTTTGGGACCAAACGGTCCTCAAACCGTTTGGGACCAAAACGGTCTTGAAACCGCTTGGGACCAAGCGGTCTTCAAACCGTTTGGAATACAAAAGGTCACCCACCTATCACTATAAATATCGACCCTACCCCTCCGTCTTTCTCTCTTCGAACCTTCGATTTCTCCAGAATTTTTGTGCAAAGAGCTTCCCTTTTTGCTCCTGTTGCATCCGCGCAAAGTCACCCTTCCGTCACCTTCCGCAAGGTAGTCCGGCGACTCCACGCTGCTCATTCCATCGCCAGTCGCTGCTTACGTTGCTATCGCCGTCGTTATCGACTGAGTTCACCGACTCTTCTATCACCTTCATCGCCGCGCCGTTCTGTCGTCACCATCATGGCGCCAATTGCTGTTTCCTTTACCATCGCATGACGTCGCTCTCTTCGCCATCGCCGTCGCTGTCAAAAGACTTCACCGACTCTTCCACCGCTTTCATCGCCGTCGCCGTTCTCTCATCGTTTTCGTCTTTGTCAAAGGCGCCGGCGCGTTCTTCACCTTCGCGCTGTTCCACCTTCTCCCGCGCCGGCGACCTGCGACTCTTCACTGTCCAAACGGTCCTCAAACCGTTTGGAACCAAACGGTCTTGAAACCGTTTGGGGCCAAACGGTCCTCAAACCGTTTGGAACCAAACGGTCTTGAAACCGTTTGGGACCAAACGGTCCTCAAACCGTTTGGGACCAAACGGTCCCGAAACCGTTTGGAACCAAACGGTCCCGAAACCGTTTGGGACCAAACGGTCTTGAAACCGTTTGGTTTTCGTTTCCCTTTTGCTTTCACACAATATAAAAGATATAACTACACATCAAATTTACATTGTCTCAAATCTTCTCTAAATTACGAAACTCATACTTTTTTCAGAAGTGGCGTCAAACAAGGCTTCCGGATCCGGAACTGCCCCTGCTCCGACAAGGGAGCAGATGATGGAGGAGCGAGACAAGCTCATACAAATAAGGGACACTTACAACACCACCAGAGCCGTCCCTCCCAAGACCAAGATCATTGACGTCCTGTGTAAAATAACCCGCCTCACCAAATGCCTGGGTGAGGCTCCTGAAGAAGACGTCGAACACATCTTTTCGAATGATGATGAAGGTTCGGACTACACACCGAACCCCGATGAAGACTCCTCTTCCTAAGAGACAGAGGGAAAGCGCAAGGCTGCAACATCACTTCTTTTCTAAAAATACTTACTTGCGCATTCCCTCTCAATTTGTGAAGCTGAACAACATTTGGGGAATTGGTCGAGCATTGCTTAGTTATTCAGCAAAGCAGTTTCCCGTAAAACTTTTTCACTATCAGGATGGGAACCGTAGGATATCCAAAATGGGTGTTGGTTGGTATGACTTTCAGATAGAAAACGATCTGAGGATTGGAGATGTATTTGTATTTGAGCTACTTCTGAAGGACAAAGATATCGTGAACTTTTGTGTAACCAAGCAGCACATATCAAGCAGCACTTGCAACAAAGACCATCCTCCAGTTAGTGGCAACATGGAAGATGGAATCAATATTGAGAATAGCAGCTACCTGACTTAATCCATGGATGATGAAGTAGGACATCCCAAGGAAACTGATGTCGAAGGCAGCGGCTACCACAGTAACTTGAAGTATGATCAAGCAAAGGATCTGCTAGACAATATCAAGACAAAATTGCAAACGAGTACGCTACGAAATTAATGGAGCTCCTGAGTCAGCACTCCAAGGCATACAGCAAAGAGCACTTCAATCGCCCAGCCTTCTGCCACAAATGCCCCCATCTTTACGAGGGCAATTCGCATCCACTCTACTCCGATCTCCAGGGGCCACCAAAAATCTGCCTTAACTCGCAGCCCTTGTTCTAATGACTTCTCAACCTATCACTTTGCCACTATGGGGACAGAGTGTGTGATAAGTTAGGGGGGGATTCATTAGACAAGGGCTAGGTATCAAGTTCTACAACCCTAGAATCATGTTAGTCTCTGCAAGTAAATAGCACTCAGACATCAAATGGCGATTTATCAATTTCCACCTACTATGGATCCCGTATTTTTGCTTCAATTCTTTATCTGACTCTCCACAGGTCAAAATCAGGGCAGAAATAAGCCGAGATCTCGAGGATGAGAGGGAAATTAGGCAACTTCCGAATCAAAAAGTTCTGCAAGTGGACCACAAACCAAATAAGTGCATGCTGAAAAACTTTAAGAACAACTTTCCTCTCTTCAAAATAAAAGAGGCTTGGCCGCCCAAAATAAATCCTCATTCCAAAACCCAAGCCTGTGAGTTTTTGAATAAAAGCCAGAGAGACGAATAAAATCATGAGAGTTGTGCCACACATAAGGACCTATAGGAAGAACTGATAAAGGGCTCACCCGGTCGGCACATTCCGCTGCCCTCACAAAGGCAGATGTGTCGCGTCCGGTAGTGAAACCCTAAAAGTTCCAAGTATATGAAAAGGCTCATAAAGGACTTGCCCGACTGGTACATTCAGCTGCCCTCATAAAGGCAGATGTGTCGTGCTCGGTAGTGAGATCCTAAAAAGCATAGACAGCCCCTCCCCCACTCGAAGGGGAGCTACACTTCAAAGCCTTTAGCCAACCCTCATACCCTCTCTAGCTTCCAGTAGGTTTCCAGAGAGGTATAAAGTTGATTAGAGTCAACGGCATGCACAAAATAAATGTGGTCCCAAGGCAAATTTTGAGATACGAAAAAACCCTGAGATCCAAGCAACTCTCGAAATCCAAAAGAATCAAGGCATGCAATAAGCCTCGATATGACCCCTGGGGAACTCAGGTCAAGAATTGAAACAAGAGTATGGAGACCCTAATTAAGATCACCTCGCCATTTCATGTCTCAGCTCTATCTAACTTGAGGACAAGCTAGACTCTAAGTTAGGGGGGGTGATAACCTCCTATTTTAGTAGTTTATCTTAGTCTTTTTCTTTAGTTTTCCATACTCTTTTTACGTTTATACGGTACATAAACCTAATTTTACCCCTTTTTGTAAATACATCATCAAACTAACTTTTTCCTTTTACAATTGCAGAAAAAGCACAAATAAATCATAAAAGAATAAACCAACCTCAAGGCCGAGTGAAGCCAAACGGTCCCAAGACCGCTTAGAGTTCAAACGGTCCCGAGACCGCATGAAGCCAAACGGTCCCAAGACCGCATGGAGTTCAAACGGTCCCGAGACCGCATGAAGCCAAACGGTCCCAAGACCGCATGGAGTTCAAACGGTCCCGAGACCGCATGAAGCCAAACGGTCCCAAGACCACATGGAGTTCAAACGGTCCCAAGACCGCATGAAGCCAAACGGTCCCAAGACCGCATGGAGTTCAAACGGTCCTGAGACCGCATGAAGCCAAACGGTCCCAAGACCGCATGGAGTTCAAACGGTCCTGAGACCGCATGAAGCCAAACGGTCCCAAGACCGCATGGAGTTCAAACGGTCCCGAGACCGCATGAAGCCAAACGGTCCCAAGACCGCATGGAGTTCAAACGGTCCCGAGACCGCATGAAGCCAAACGGTCCCAAGACCGCATGGAGTTCAAACGGTCCCAAGACCGCATGGAGTTCAAACGGTCCCAAGACCATTTGACGCCAAACGATCTCAAAACCGTTTGACGCCAAACGGTCTCAAGACCGTTTGACGCCAAACGGTCTCAAGACCGTTTGAATCCAAACGGTCTCCAGACCGTTTGACCTCACTCAAGGCCTATAAATAAGACCTCAAGGGCCATCCCTGAGGAGAGTCCAGACGTCCAGAGGCTGTCTCTCTACTACCAGAACAACTCCATCCACCGCCCGAGGCTGCCGGTCTGAGACTCACGTTCCATTGCAAAGCTACCTTCTCTCTCATCAACAAAGAAGGTGAGAGGAGAAGATCCGTCGTCAAGCAAGTCACGAAGGGTGAAGATCGTTTCTCTCTCCACCAAGGGTTCAACCTTCTCTCCTCAGTGGAGATGATGTTCTTTCTATCTCTTCTTGCCTCCTCCTTTGTTGTTCCTTCTATGAGGAGCGAGTAGTTCCATCCACTGGGGCGCGGGGACTAGCCCCGCTGCCCATGTCTTGTACTTTGTACTAAAAAGATGTTATCCTTTCGTTTTAATACTAAATCGTTTCATACATGCTTGAATGATGGCCACGTTCTTGTATGCATCTATTGTCTTTTGTTGTGGTTTGTCTACGACCGCTCTCGAGATTCGAATACCGATTTAGTGTTGGTTTCTGGTGTTTGTATCCACCACACATCCATTTCGGTGTCTAGGAGTGTATCTCAAAGAGTGGAGTAAACTCACTATCATCCGTTTCACTTCCATCTGTATGGAAGTAACCTTGGTAAGTCGAGGAACACGCTTTGCGAGGGGAATGATGTAAAGAATGTGACCATTTCATCGGGAATGGCTGGCGTTGCAACATTCCCGCACTTCTCGTAGCTAGGTTATCCGAATAGGAGACTAGGCCTACAAAGATACTATTCGATTTGATAATTATCGCTCGCTTGTTAGTTTTAGATGCACGTTTCCTGAGGTTGAGTAAGATTCTCTCTTTGGAAGACTACATATCTTCATTGACACGTAGAAATGTACCGAATGAGAGCTACTTAACGCTTGAAGGATGCGATGCATTACTCTTGTCTTATAAGGCATCGGTCTTGTGGAACATCGAAGGATGCAATGCATCGCTCTTGTCTTACGAGGCATCGGTCTTGTGGAACATCCTTGGATGCAATGCATCGCTCTTGTCTTATAAGGCATCGGTCTTGTGGAACATCCATGCATCTAGCTTATAAGTCTTGCTTGCTTAGTACATATACAATGCATGTGTAGCTGTGGTGAATACCTGCTTAACCCCAGTGATTCATCATCATTTGTTAAATCCTAGTTTTACTTGCTTTATTTACTTTTCATGCTTTAGTCTAAAAACCAATCAAAATCCAACCTTTTGATATAAGTGCCAATTAGTAAAATAACTAAGTGAAGTGTTGTACGTTTTCCATCTTGTTGCTTGCAACAAGACCGTTGTCTTTTGGGTTCGATCCTAAATCTGTACTATGATAAGGCTTCCATACTCTTATGGGGTTGGAGTTGTTATCTAAGCACGAGTTCTAGGTAAACCTAGGGAAGACATCAATCCTCTCTAGGGTTTTTGGTGATAGAATTCTGGGACTCCCATTGGAAGACTGAAAATATTTTGGTGTAAGTCCTAGCTCCATCACCTGTCCAACTCAAGATCCTTGAAAGCTACACCAAAGCCAAATCTAAAGCACTTCAAGATATCCAGCCTCCTCAACACACATCAAGGTACAATGTACACATTTTGTACAATAGGTGACTAGTACAAGGACAAGGCACTCCCTGAAGCCATCTTTGACTTGAAAGGAATACACACCATGCGGTGGGCTATAGATAGCTCGTCATACAAGGAGGAAGATGATGATGCATTAGAAGACAAATAGTAGGAGCAGGATGAAGAAGAAGAAGATGAGGAACCAACCATCTCCATTACAAGGAGGCAGGTTCCATGCAAGGTTCCACGACCATATGCATCCTCTGGTTCTTTTTCTCCACCACGATCACAAGAAGATGATCCCTATTCCATGGCGGGAATGTACAACTTGCTGTAAGAAATACAATAAGGGAAGCAACAACAACAGACAATGACCTTGGCACACATCCACAATGTCCAAGGATGTCTCTACCACAACCAGTAGGTGATATTTGAGAATGACCTACTTCTCTTGGCCAACCAAGAGAGCATGCACATGCACTGGGAGCATATGGAGGGTTAGTAGCAGCTATTCTTTGACCAGTACTGGAGCCATGGTTACTTTAGTGGTTATCTACAACCTTCATGAACGCCACAACAGCCGCCAACTTTTTTAGGGATGTGTTACCGCTTTGATCCCACCATGCAACATCTTCCACCACCACCCATGTGAAGTGGTACCACTGTTCCACCTCTTAAGTTAAAATTTTGACAATGTGGACATAGTCAAGTTGAAGCTTAGGGGGTGTAAAAGTGGAACTCAATTCATGGTTCATGTCAATGTCACGTTCTCTCATTTGTGTTATAATGGGAAATTAAACATTGAAAAATCTAAATGATTTTTTTTTTGCTTAGTTGCAAAATTCTTGTATAGCACTACCCTAAGGAAGTGTATGGGCTAGTCAACTTAAGGACATTTAATTTGAATGGATATCTTAATTATTCATGAAATGTGGATGAAGATGGGGTTTGAGCCTAAATTGATCAAACAATCTACTGGATCTTCAATGGAAATATAAGAAAGAAACCCTAAGGTTACCCTATACACATGTCATTAGAGAGGGAAATTTCATAATTCATGAAAGGCATTGTCTCTTAATTATGTGATTCCATCCATTTTCATTTTCCATTCATTTTGACTTATCACCTTAAGATGATCAAGTAAGTTTGAATTATTTCCTCTTATTTGCATTGCATGGCATAACTAGTAACATCATAGTTAGTTTCTCTTTGATTGCATTAGTTACAAAATGAAGAAAATAATATGTTACTATGCATAAAGAATTTTTGTGCATATCATTTTGGTTTCTTGACACTTACATCTAGCTTACATGTGTTTCTTATCATTCATTTCCATATCATGATGGTATTGTTTTCCTTCAAAATATGAGCATAGGGATACACATCCATACCCTAAGATAAAAAAGGAGAAAAGAAAAAATGAATGATATGTTACTAAAGCCCAAGAATAAAGTTCCATCATGCTAAAATAATGGGCCAATGAAAGAAAAAAGAGATTTTGCTTATGTTTTTATGTTAAGAGGGAGACATGATGCCCTAAACTATTCACAAAAAGATGGAAGCATTCACACGAGCCATTCTTTTTCTAACTTCATTCTCATCAAGTTGACAAGATCTTTGATACATGCATCATTTCACTCATAATAATACGAATTAGGATACCTAAATTTCTCATTTTCTTCACCATATAGGTTCTTCAAGTTTTACTTGTGCATAAATAATTCTAGTGTTACTCGTGAATCTTCATTATCCCACCTATTTCATACCATCCATTGCTCTTAACGGTAGGCCACTGAAATGATTATTCTCCTCATCTATTCTTATAAGGAGAATTGCTTCCAAGTAGTTCGTAGTTAGAAAAGAGCAATGTAGAATAGGGAATCACATGATGCACCAAGTGAATGCATGATGAATTATAATGTTAATTGCTCTGATAGTGTTCATTGATCCAATGGTGGACAAATTTTATAGAAGTTTTTGATCACTTAAGAGCAATTGATTGTTTAGTGGTCAATGAAGGTCAGTTTGGGACCAACAAATGGGGATGGTTGAGAAATGAAATTCAAAATTTATGTCCTTTTGTTGACTTGTCTCTAATAAATCTAAAGGGTGTTGCTTGAGGACTAGCAAGAATAAAGATTAGTGGAGTTTGATGCACTGGATATTTGTCATTTTTGTAGGCTATTTATTATTGATTTTTGTGCACTTTTTAGTCATTTTCAATGTAATGTGTGCATGATTTACCATCATTAGCTTATGATACTAAATTGCAACAAATAAATGTAATTTTAGCATTTATAAATTATTTATTATATTTCAAGTGCTTATGTTCAGATTTTATGGACTTCAGGAAGTTTACAAGAATCAACACATCTCGGTACTATGACTTTGGAGTCAGTGGTACTGACACTTGCTCAGAGATGAAAAGAAAGATATCGAGAAAGCTCAGTAGTACCAACTTTGGTAGTTGATACCACCGTCAACATCACAATATTTGATTCAAGATTAATCGAGGTAACTAGGTACTACCAACTTCTAGCTCTATCATACCGACAATTTTTCCAGGTGGCCACAACTAATGAATTAGTTGGTAGTACCGACACCAAGTTTGTAGTACTGACATGTTGAGATTAGGAAGATTTGAAGATAGTGTTTAATCTGACATTGAGGATTTATTCCACCCTAAGTTTCTTCTATGACTTAGGGGAAATTCAGCCAGACCTAAGGATCCCGCTCTATTCCATTAGACAGAAATTGAGAGCAAAAAGAGGAGTAATAGAAAAATAAGACCATGTTTAGGACGATCCAAGCACTTCTAGCGGATGAATTTGCAACTGAATGGTAGCAAATTAGCAAGTGCACAAGAGGGGATCTTTATGACCATCTTCTTCAGGGGTTATTTAGTTTTCTAAATTTTCTCCAAGTTTTTCTTCTTCTCTCCTATGTTTTTGACCATGCAAACCATGTAGGGCCAAAATCCTTATTCCTTTGGACCCAGGTATAGCCAGGTTATACATTAAAATTGACTTTTATGCATTAATATATCAATATATCTTAATTTCTGGACTTATTTCTATGTGATTTTTGTGAACTATCCATGCTTGATCACCATAGGTTGTTAATTAAAACTTCAACTGCTTTGAAAAACGAAATTAATGGTTGGAAATTCATAGAAATACATGTTTTATATCACCCTTTGATAAAGGTGGTTGATGAATGTGAAATGATTACCCAACGTCTTCAATAAAGCACCTAAATAATAACACAATCGATATAAGAGTAGGATTGGTATTTGATTATGTAGTGAATTACGCCATGAGAGTGGGTAACTCTTAGTCCAGGGTTAGAGGAGATATTTATTAAGGTTTTATTGTTAATTGCAATTTTAACTAAGGCGAAACCATATTCTTAAGGAATTCCATCCAATTGTGATCAATCACCAATAATTTTAAGTTTACTTTCTACATTCATAGTTAATTAAAATCCAACCAAAGTTTTTTCCAGTCTAGATGATCAATTTGCAGTTAGTAGTAGTTTCTGAATTTACATCTCCCCGTGTTCGATATCTGGGCCTCATTGGACTATATACTCTGATAGCATGCACTTGCACTTTACGGCGTATAGTAAAATCCCTATCATGAGATGATCAAATGGGGTGTAGTTAGTTTATCATGTTGTGTCAATCGAGTAAAACACTTCAGTAATCCATCGAATCATCATTAAAGATTAAACTCCTTGTCTTTATGAGTTCTAATGTGTGTGACCCTATAGGTCCCATATTTCATTGGCAGTGAATGTTCAAAAAAACTTATGATATCACAAGCAACGAGTGGTGCCCAGTCACACATCATTCCTACCCACGTAAATGGAAAGTAGGAGGACAACTTCAACCTACAATCTATGTATGGTGCTATAATGTTTGTATAGTTTGTTTATCACTGATATCTAGATTGAACTTGATGCATAGATTTGTCATCCTCTTGAACATTCAATCTATGTTTCTTTATATGGAAGACTGTATGAGAAATGTATAAGCTCATTATCATATATCAACTCACATGTACAAAGCCAAGTATTTATTAGTATTGATAACTCAAGTGCCCTTGAATATTATTCTCTCATAGGAGGGACAAATCCCCTCTCTTTCACTCACAGTCAGTCCCCATGAGTCACAGTCACTCAATCATCACCTTTACAACAAAACATGTTTCATAATTTTGTTTGATGATGTCAAAGCATATCGAACAACATGTGATGAGTGTAATGATTTCAGGTCAAAGAACCACAAACTCCACCATCACTATGAGAGATGACTATAACTACCATGGTAATGGTTTCCATGTGTTAGTCTCAGGGTGGGTCTGTCTGATACACTATTATGTAACATGTATATGTGTGTTTGGTTTGATATCACCATATCATGACTAATGAGATTCTGTCATCAACCAACTCACACTCTGATCTTGTGTGTCATTCTTGTCTATCAACCTTCCATAATAACAATTGTTTAGGGATATAATGAGAATTTATATGTACTCTTAACATATGTATGATCTTATTTCTTAAAGTCACATACTTGAAGACATACGTCATTGAGTAATATTATTCTCTAGACATTTATAACGTTACATCATTCTCTCATTAACTCAATTAAACATAATAAATTGGAAGTGTACCTTTATTAATAATCAAATCATTTACATGTTATGCCATTACAACCATTGTATGATCGACTCTTTGGGCAAACATACCAACATGAACATATCTATCTTCTCCTTTATACAAACTAGTAGGTAATGTAGCTCATGTTCACAATTATGTTAGAAAGATCATAAATAATAATTGAAATAACTTTAGAAACTAAATCAATTTAATTTTTCAATGTGAAGCCTAAAACGAGACATTCTATTTTCTATGAAGTTTGGAGTATGTAATTGAAAGTGTAACACCAGATCCTGATGCTAATGTCATTGAAACCGAAGTTAGAAAATATAAGAGATCTAAAATTGACGAGAAGTTGACAAGAATATGGATGTCATGATCATGGAAGATAGTCTCATTATTTTCAATGATGCTTATGATGTCACCCGATTTATTTTATGCTATGAAGGATAAATATGAGACAAACACAAAGCTTCTCCTTAAAAAGTACAATGCTTTTAAAGTGGATGTGCTATGAATTGTCATAATATATGTTAGTAATATTTTTGATATTGATAATGATTTGTCTATTTCAAGAACCCAACTCTATTTAACTATTAATGGAAATTATTCAAAATAGTTTTCTAGGTATTGTTATATGGTGACTGTAGCATTGCAATCTACCCCTTTAATTCAATTTTTTGAATTATCGAGTATCTAAATTGTTATATGGTGACTGTAGCATTGCAATCTACCCCTTTAATTCAAATTTTTTAATTATTGAATCTCTTAGATACTAAGCAAAAATATAATATCCAAAAATAAGAATAGGGAACTGAACATGTACAAAGGAAACAATATAAAATATAGGTCCAAATATGAATATGAAAAAAGGAAAAAATAGGAGGACCAGACCCAACATGACACAATATAAATTCAACCATGCACATAGAATAAAACATAGATGCTTGTGTCATTTCTAGGCAATTTGAAGCTCTCCACACAAGGATAGAAATAATGACAATTGTCTGGAACAAGAAGGTTATTAATGATGTTCTAAATGTAACTGATGCAACTTTGGTCCTATCTAGTGCATGTTGAGTTGGTTTTGGATAAATATATCATAATATGAAGATAAAATAGATGTTGAAATATATCAATCTACTGGATCCCGGGTAACAATAAACATATAGGGGTTATAAGACCTACCTAGATGTGAATAGTCTTTTTATGTATCATCATGACATTGAAGAGAGTAACATGGTTCTCAAGATATTTTTCCAGCTCTAGTCATGAAGAGGAATTGATTAATGTGCAAGAAAATTTGAAAAATGTTCTAGAAGTTAGTTTTTACAATAATAGGGTGTCCAAAGGAAAAGACTAATTTTTTTTTTTCAATGTAGATATTTTTACATGAACATGATCTTTTTGGCATTCCTATAATAATTAGTGAAGTAAATATTATCAATGATACTTATAATTACTCCTTATGTCCTTTAATTGAATGTGAGTTATGATATTATAAAGAACGTCAACCTAAAATATCTTAGATGATAAAATGTAAATGCATTACTAACATAATAACAAGACTTTTAACTCCATGCTAACATTGTTTAGTTGTAAAAATGACTAAGGAACCTTTTGGAGTTGGGATGAAATCAAAAGATTGTTTGGGTTAAGTCAATTCAGACATTTCTTGGCCACAAAGTGTGAAGACTTATATTCACAATGAATGTTTCATACAATTTATAGATGATTAGTTAAGAACAACATATGTCTATCTATTTGTTATGAGATTCAATATGATATAATTTGTTAAAAAGTACAAAAAAATAAGTAAGAAGGCAACATATTAGGAATAAAAAGGTTTGGAGAAAAAAAAGAGTTGTGAATACACAAAAAATAATTGAAATAATATTATGAAGAGCATGGAATTAAAAGGAATCTCATTATGACATATAAACCACAATTATTGTGTGCCTCCAAGAAAGAATAGAACCTTAACAAATCCAATAAGATGCACTATCTCACTAAAATATCCCAAGAAGTATTTGATGATAAGCATCATAAACTACAAAATATATATTGAATATAATTCCCATGAAATATATTGTGACCACACCTTGTGTGTTATGAAATAGGAGGAAGGAAAATGTAAGAGATATCAAGAAATGTGGGTGCTAGAACATGTCCTACTACTTAACTAGAGGTAAGTTGCAATATACATCATTAATCTGTAAAGTCATTGGGTACTCTCGAAAAGAACTACATGTTACATTTTTTATGAAGAAAAGGAATCATTGAATATTAAAAAAAGAAACATTTATGAACAATAAATGGTGGTTACTCTAACGGTACTAAAGAAAATGAAGTGGTAATGATCCATTTTCTCGGTAATGAATGAGGATTGAAAGTATGGAAAATGAAAATATACCCATGAAAATTAAAAATGAACAAATCGAATATTGGCACTATAATAGAAAGATCATCACCCACGCAGATGAATGACTACCATTGTTTTCAGGTGTGACTCCATGTTTGTTAATAGACACAGAAGAGGACACCACATATTTCCCATGACATATAATCAATCACAAAATTCACAAGAAAATGATTTATGGTACAAAACCAAGAAAGAGGAAATTTATGTAATGAATAAAAATATTGTATTTGATTTGTCTGGTCTAACTAAAACTATAATGGACCCTAGATGAAAATGTGTATCTGATAAAAAAATTCAAGTAATGAGTCAATGATATATGTAGGCTGGATTAGTTCCCAAAGGGTTTGCACAAAAATTAGATATTGATTTCTAGTTAACATATTATATTATTGCCAATGTTACATCAATTAGAATGATTTGGTAATTGATGCAAGTCTTAACTTTGGATTGTATCATATTATTGTGAAAAATATATACTTAACGAGGATTTTAAGAAGCAAGTTAAAATGTAAGACCATGGGAATTTCTTGTTGATGGAAATGAGCACCATATATGTTAAAATAGTCAACATATTGTAGCACCCATGCCACAGATTAAACTCGTTAATAAAAATGTGGGGCTATGGACATAAATTACGTCAAAAGTGTGCTACAAACCAAAAATTCTTGAACAAACAAAAAAAGGAAAAAAAAAGCAGAAGTATATGCAAAAACCAAAGGCATATCGAGTGTATAAAACCAAAAACAAGCGCAAAAATCTATCTTAACATATAACAAGTTGGTCTAAATAGAATTACACTACTTATATATGGACAGTCTCATATTACTAGATCAAAAATCTCACAAAGACAATATCACCTTTTAAAGTGCTTTTTATACGTCATGATATCACTACATAATTTTCTTTATTCCAAAATTCCCATAAGGCATACCAACTATCAAAACATATAAAACATATAAAATAGGACACAAAAATTAAATACTAACACCCCAAGCTAGTACTAAGATTGTGTGGCTTTAGTAATCAAATTGTACCTCAGCAAGTCACCACTTGGGATCCACTAAATAGCATACACCACTACACACGTTTGATGAGCGAAATAACATATGGCAAAATTTTTATAAGTTTAAGCTGATTTAATGAGAGATTACATCTCACTCAAAATACAACTATATTAATGTGATGGTTGAATTTATTATAATATATGTTGTTGAGTCTGTGTAACATGTACACAAAAGAAGACACTGTAGACAAGATGTTTAATAATAATCAATGGCATAGATACACAAATAACATGTTAAATTTGTTTCCTTTTGTAATTACATCTGTTAGACATCTTGCTCAATCTAAACACATATATGTAATAATTCGTAACATATCATGGAAACATCCCACTTGAGGTCTAACCTATCCGACTAATGGTACAAGGAACAAAATACACAACAGGAAATGGAAAGGGTCCAACATCTTAATGCAAAGGAATTTATAGCTAGGGCTTGACAGTCACCTTCCATTAAAAGTAAAGATTGACTTCTCTCTCACATCTCCCTAGGAGTTTCCATAATCCTTATGGTTGAAGTCTCTCTCCCACACAATGTGACTTAATCTATCCCTAGTAAAACCTCAAAAAAGACATTATACTAGTATATACATGACATAGGCTATATATATCACACTTTATATTATCATCATCACATACCCCTACCTCTTATATATTTTTGTTACCATTTACATTATTATTACCATTACATATGTTATACAATCTTCTCACAAAACAAAGAACCTAGGTTCATGTTATGTGCATGTAACGACCCCTCCTCCCGGTAACCCCAAATTAAGGCAGACCCAAAGGTCAGATCCGTTACTCAATTAACAGGATCAAAGGTTCGACAAATAATCAATAATAATTATGAAATTCTACTAACTAACTGGAATTTGGTATAAAATTAAAATTTTGCTTACCTTTGAAAACTTTGGAAATATGTCTATCCAGAGCTTGAATTATTCTATCTAATCCTCCTTGCACTTTATTTCTTATTTCCACAACATGTCACTTTATTGTTTGTTCTTTCAATTGTTGTTCCTAAAACGCCGACAAACAAAACGTTGGTCAGTATATCAAAATATACTGGTATGTGGGAACAACCAAAAATGCGCACATAAGGATAACAATCTAATTATCACAATCAAGTTAATTAACAAGCCAATTTACACTTTTCAGTATGACATTCTCCACCACTTTTGCCCTAACCCTAGCATACCACCTTAGTGTTTCCTTTGCCAATGACTTAAGGCCACCTTCTCAATCCCGAGCTTGGTGCCTGGGGGTCACCACCCATGGTGCCCACTAGTCATGCAATATCATAGGCCACCTTCTCATTCCCGAGCTTGGTTCCTGGGGTCACCACTCAAGGTGTCCATTAGTCTACCCATCTGGGCCTGACCTTTGGCATCATCCATCAGGGTGGCATGTAGGTGCGAGAATACATACTTCTATTATTAATGTGATAATCATAGTGACTTTATGATTTGCAAGTATGAACATCCAAACTGATAATTTGCATTCAATGCGATTAACCATCCGGAAAATCATCGGGAAACTAAGGCGATTATTCATAATTAACCACATACCTGATCTGACGATTTGAACTGAAATATCCATGCAAGTAAGAATCCAAGCAAGCAAGCATTTTCAACAAGATCCTGTAATAATCACGTAATTCTCTTTTTATTATTCATGTCATCACGATCCATTAAACCTAGCTCGCTTCCTAGGGTTTCTAATTCACTTTTAGGGTTTCTATTGCAATTAGGGTTTCCCTTCATCTTTTACTATTTTAAACCCTAATTTAATGCAATCGATCACCAACCCTAATTATTTCCACATCTAATCCTCAATTTTAGATTAAAGGCATAATTAACCATTAATTAAGTTCATTAAGCTTCTTTTACATTAAAGCTATTATTTTTATACCTTTAATCCATGACAAAATCATTATACACATTTATCATCAATTTGTAGTTCATTATGCTTTAATACTCATATGAACGTTATTTATCATTAATTCTACCTTGATTCATTCAAAAACCCTAATTTCTATATTAAGGCTATTTATCCACAAATTAGGAACTTAATGCTCAAAATAGTTAGTCATGAAAACTCAGTTCTATACATGAAATCGAGTAATTAAAGCCATTAGTAATCCTAAGTACCAACATTAGGGTTTCAAGGTCCATTAAAGCTTATTTATTCACATTAAACTACTTACGTGCAAAAATTCATCTTTTTTTTATCTTAATGTATCTCTTTATGATTAACAGGTTAATATCAACTTTAACCATCACTTAATCCCTACTAAACACATTAATCATATCAAAATAGGGTTTCTTAATTATCATTACATTAAAGTTAATAACTTCCATTACTTTTCGAATTGCAATAAGAACTAGGTTTCAAATATATTGTTATTGCATTCCTCTCATTTTTCTAAGAAAATTTCTTATTTTATGCGTAACCATACGAGCTACCGTTTAGGAGTTATGATTTTTGCAATAAATCACTTACTCAGGCCAATCAGAGAGTGCCACGCGTGCGCTCCATGCAACATTGCCCATTACTTTAGAAAACATGACGAAAGGACAATCCTACCCCCACGTAAGTGGGTTCTTCTACAGCCTATGGAAGGGTAATCTGGTCCAGCCTCGATCTGGATGTCTTCAACCTCGCGAGCCCTAGCTGCAGCCCGCTGCAGCGGCTCGTGAGGGTTCTTCCTCTCCTCCCCTGCACTCCTAGCACGCCGACAATGATCCCCTGGCCTCCACCGCCCTCCGCCAAACTTGTGGGGGTCTTCAGCTGTGGCCGAGGTGGTCAGAAATTGAGCCGACGCCTGCACCCACCGCGGAACGACCTGCAGGTCCGCTGGGTGATTTGAGCTGAGAAGGGGGCAAGAAAAAGGTGGCTGACCACCCAATATTGTTGCGGTTGCATCATGCCTTCATCGAGATTCTTCTACAACCACTTGTTGCCCCCAAAACAGTCCTATTCTCTTGGGGTTAGGGTTTATATGGAAAGAAAAAGAAGAAGAGATAAGGATGTGCGGGATTCTCTCTCCCTCCCTTGGACTCGAGCTAAGGCTTTACCCCCTTTATATAGGGTGAGTATCCATGCCCTAAGACACTTGCCCATGAAGAAACAAACTTCACTCCTATTAGGAATCCAATTCCTTCATGAAGAAGCAAGATTTCTCTCTCTCTCATACTTCCTTATTATTCCTTCTTCTTTTGATATTAGGATTTCGAAAATCATCCCTCTTATTCTCTTGGTGCTTGCTTTTTTAAACCATTGGCACGAAATTCTATTTTCCTTTAGTAGGAAATACTTTCTTTTTAACAATGCCAGTAAAATTCATTAATAATGTATTACATTATTCTTATTTTCTTTTATAGGTATTTTCTCTTCCCTCTTTCTTCATTGGGACTCCTTGGATCCCAAGGCACTCTATTATTTCGAAATTCCCTTTTAAGGAATACTCATTATCCTTAAATTCATCTATATGCATTATTTCACATTATCTTGTTTATTTCTCATTAAAATAGCTCTTTTTGAGGTTTTCTCTTTATTTCTCTTTTATTTTCCTCATTGGTATTCCTTTTAACATTAGGAATCCTTGGGATACGAAATTTCACCAAGGATAACTCAATTGTACCTCTTTTCACTTATTTTCCACATTTCCTCAATGTTTCTATTTCTTTATTAACAAGGAAATACTTTATTGGTCTTTTTTTTCTTGTTGCTTTATGTTTGCAACTTTGGATTCCTTGGAACCCAAGGAACCCAAGAGGCACGAATTTCATTCTTGGATTACATTGCTTTGCCTTCTAGAGGTTTCTATCTCATCTCTCTTTTCTCAACAACTCAATTATTCATTAATTAATTGAATTTCCTTATTGTTGGGCACAATAGCCAATAAAGCCCACAAATCAAACAACAAGGCTATTTTAAACGAAATCCATTTAATCACAAAAAATTATATCATTATTTGTCCAAATATCTTTAATGTGAGAAATTACATTTCTCACCAAAGGAACCCAAAATTTGGGGTTGTAACAGTGCACTTGGTACATGAATGAGTATACATTCATTTGTATTCAACAAGTCATGACTATTGTTATTCAGATTATCTCCTTTCATGCACAGTGGATGTAGCTGATGTTACTTTTTATGTCACAAAATTTTATGCATTTAATGATCTTAGATTTTGTAATTTGGAGGTATAATTTGCTTTTAGTCATGTTACAATATTAAGTATCCTCTGTGCTGTTACTGGACAAATCGAGTCATTTCAGAAAAGATTATGGGAGATAATGTTCATATGAAAACTAATTCATCCTCATCAACACTGAGAAAATTCATGTTTAGCCTTAATAATCACTTGCATGGTGCGCACCGACCTAGGAGCATCCCAAACTTCACCAAGTTAGTAGCATGACATGCAACCTCATTTGCATGGCGTGAACAATCTTAGAAGCTATCAAAAAAACATCTTTAGTGCACATGATGTGCACCATATAGTGTGTGACATGAGGCACATCAATGATGACCTTCTTCACATTTACTTCCATGTATGAAGTCTCCATCCAACAATACACTTTTCAAAATCATTATAAATGCATATTTATCCAATTCATTTACATGTTTTAGATCTCTTTTAGGAGCATTTTGTTATGATTATTTAGTTTGAAAGTTAAATTGTCTAGTTTAGCTTTCTCACTTCTATTTGGACTTTTTACTAGTTTTGTGTGACTATTGTAGGGTAATTATGAAATCTATTGAAACCCCAATCTCATTAGTCGACCGACATAGATCAGGAGTTGACCAAGTCATACCACTGGTCAAATGACTCAGATCACAACTCAACCAACTCACACCCAGACTTAGACAAATCGGTGCTTCCAATAACCATTATCGGTTTTCATCGAATCGATAGAAATATTAAATCCAATCGAGCAACTCAGATCTCAAGTCCATCAACTCGTGCCCAAATGCAGTCAAAATTCAAAATACGAAGGCCATTATTGTAGTCAAACTTCTGTCCATGTCGATCGACCCACGTGTCGCTAGCAAGCCAATTTTAGGGTTTTTACCCCTCGTCTTCCTATACGAGGAGGGGGACTCCAAAGACAAAGGCATCACATTTTCTATCCCCACACCCCCTTTGGGTATATTCGTGTTCTCTTTTTATTATGTCAGAGTAGTTCCCTATTGAGACATGTGATCTAGCCCCATAGAATGTTCTTATTTGATGTAATTGACTCCAATGATTATTAAAAGTTTGCTTTCATTCTATTTCTAATTGATTGTGGCTTGAATACTCTTATGGGGTGATGTGATCTCAAATCTCCATATGAATAAACCCATATTCCATCAATTGTTATTTTTATATTTTTATCCATCTAATTTCATATTGTTTTCTAGTAGAATGATTACAATCTTGTGGGTGTGTCGAGATCACGGATCCTCAGAAGAGCAAACCCATGATCTCTTGAAAATATCCATTGACAGAGTTTATGATACTTCTACTCATTGAATTATTTTGTTATAGTTTATGGTGATGTGATTATCTGACCCATACGTTTGAACTTTAGAATGAAAATCACATGTTTCTTGATGAGACCTTAGTAGGGACATGTTGGATAGTAGGATCAAGATCTGCAAATGATGGGATCAATGAGTTTGCTGAAGTCTAACCCTTTTGAGATCATGCTTCAAAAGGACATGAATCCACATGGTCCTGATTGGATTACTAATCTTAGGAGTTGATTCATTGAGTAAACGTTGGGTAATTGGTGGTGATGACCCAAACCCCTAGTTCATTCTGTCATTTGGTTTGTTAATTTTTTTTTCAACATTTTTAGTTTTTGTTCTTAGCATAATCAAACTCCCACAATATGGATTTTTACTTTCTTTCTCCCACAATTTGTTTTAGATTTCAACCATCTTTCTTTCGTCCCTTTGATCAATACCTTACTATGAGAAATTTGACTTGTTTCTTACAATGAGATGAATGCCTTTCTAGAAGGTTACTCTCTAGAACTTGTCCTAGTGATTTGGTGTGAAACAACACACATCAAATTTGGTTTCCTTGTCGAGGATGTCATGTGTTGTTATATAAATTTGATTGCTTGTATATATATTATTACTCCTTTTTTATTTATAATTTTAATTTAGTTATATAGTTTTTAGTTTGTTACGTAATTTTAATATTGTTCATAATTTCTATTTTTCTAATTTTTAGACTTGTTCAAAAATTTTGTTCCTTCTTTATTTCTTCTACCGACCTCCATTCTAGCAGTGATTCTACTCTTTCTACCAAGCTTTGATTCTGGTTGTACTAGTTTGTAGTTTATATTATAATTGTTGTTGTTCTCTAATTTTTATTTTTGTAATGATCTCTTTGGTTATCTTGTAATTTTTGTTAAATTTACTTCCATAATGTTTATCTAGTTCCATAATATCATTTCTTCGATTTTTTAATTGTATTTTCCTATTGAGACCCATTCTAGTAGTGTATCCCCTCCTTTTACCAATTCTCCACTCCGATACTACTACTTTCTAGTTTGTTTTGTAATTTTTGGTCTGGTCTAATTTTTAGTTTATCTTTGTAATTTTTAGTTCTGTAGTAATTTCTAGATAACTCCTTGTCTATAAATTTAGTTCTTTTCATAATTTTACTTTTACTTTTTTTAGTTTAGATTGTTTCCTTATATCTTAGATCTCTTTTTGTAATGTGTTTCTTTAAAATAAAGAATCTTTCTAAATGCAGTGGTCAACACATCATGGTGTGCAATATCAATTGTGTTGTTATTATAACCATACCCAACTAGATTGTCAAAATATGTCCCATCATATTATGTTGGCACCTTTTAGCATCAAGTCTTCCTACTAAGGTTGATATAATGAAAATTACAATCCACAAACTTTTGTAGACTAGTATGAGGAGAAATGCTCTCATATCAATATGAGGGATGGTATTATCAAGAGTGTTATGGCAGGTATGGCAAGGATAGTGGTGCCCCCCCACCAATGGCGTTGCACACCACTCAATTGTGACTTGAATGGATGCAACTCCACAGACAGAGGCACATGGGGGGATTAAACTTTTGAATTTATAATGATCTACACTTGATATACTCACACAAATTTAAATAGTACACCCATAAGCACACGAGGTCATGTCGTAGTACATGAGGGCGGCAAGTATAGGGTCGATTCACAGGGTGAAAAGGGGGCACTAATGCTAGGTTAGTTTTTGTTAGGTTCCTAGTGTGGAGACTAGGGTTAAGGGTTTGAAGTTTGTTTGATTGTTAAACTAAGGGTGAACAAGAAATCAATTAAAGGAAAGAATGACATCTAAGTTAACCCTAGACTAGATAAAGACTAATTAAGTAAGAAAAGACTAAGCTAGGTATGAAAAGGAAATTTACCCTAAGGCATGCAAGAAGAGCAAGAGAAATTAAAGAGCTAAACTAGCAATAACAAAGCAAGAATAGGGAAATAATCTATCTAAGCAAGAAAAGAGCTAACTAAGCTAACACTAGCTAAGCAAGATGGAACCTAGGGTTTTAAAGTAATTATGGGAGACATGGGAAATTTAGGGGATGCACTTATCAATTAAGTTCAGGGGTGACATATGAACATTATGATTCCATTTGGATTACCTAACCAAACAACAAGTTAGAGTCTAGCAAATTATCCTAAGCTACTAACTGGCCATGGGTATTCTATGTTGTCTATATGGGAACTCGTCCTTAACACTCCCTACTACACTTTTGAGGATTAATTGGGTTACGACTTGGGTGTAATTCAATTAGAGTCAAAGAAAAACTAGGTTTCTAGGTTAGATGATCTTAGGATGATTAGGGGCACAGATTAGTAAAGGGGGTGGAAGTGAGGTTTTAGGCCTCCCATCGCCCACATTTTAACCATGAGAAAGCTCCATGATAAACACACTAGTTTCATATAAACTAGCTACTTAGATCACTCATCTAGTGTTACGAAGATTTACTAGGATGTAGGAAGATGGGTAGCTAACTAGGGATCCAGTAATTGACCTAGGAGAAAATCTCAAAATTCGCACATATAAGCAATTTCCCTAAAGTCCCAATTGATTTCAAGCACAAACCAAAAAGCAATTTATGGATAATGATATGGAAATAGAACATAATCATCAGAAAACGGAATTACAAAGTTTACATGTCATATTCCCCCAATATGGTATCAAAGTAACATTTTACACCCCAAACAGCCACCCCAAGGGGCCTAGCTACTCAAAATAATGCAAAGTAAAAAACGAGATAGAAGAAGCCATGGAGATAGTGTAGATGAAGAAATCCTCCACTTTAGTTACTACAGGGTGTCCTCGTCTCTCCTCCAAGGTGTAAGGGCATGTAATGAATGTGGAAATGAAAGGAAACAAGGGTTTTGATGGTGGAAATGGTGAAATGGAGGTGGAAGTTGAGTGGAATGGAAAAGGGGAGAAAATGGGGAGCTAAGCGGTGGTAGAAGGTAGCTAACGTCGTGCTAGAGATGCCACCTAGGTATATATAGGTTTGGGGGAAGCACTACGTCAACTAGGGGTAGTATGGGAAAAACAGTGCAAAAGTAGCTGGGTTTTTGTAGGTAGCATGGTCGTGGTGGTCACCACAGCCGTGGTGGGGAGGGTGAGAATGGTCGTGGTGGATGGGAACAACCATGGTTACTCATGTGTAAAGTGGTCAAACTTATAGTGATTTTGGCCAACTTGAGCAATAAATTCCCACAACCATGGTAGGAGGCCACGACTATGATGTATTTAGTTGCCCACAACTGTGGTGATGGCCATGGCCATGGTGGGACTAGGGTAGCACAATTGTGGCGGGTACCACGGCCATTCTGGCTCAAACTTAGCTGTCCGTTCTTAGCTCCACGACCATTCTCTCTACAGGTACCACGATAGTGCTATGAGGTACGATCGTTCTAGAGTCAATGCACCACAAACGTTCTATGGTCCACAATTGTGGTGATTTCTGCAAAAATTGAGCTCTAAACCTGTTGATTTTGCAAGTGTCCTAGGACAACCATTTTGTGATACCACGGCCGTGTTGGTCTCTGGATCAGTACTTTGACTTGATTCTGTGGATTTTCTTGGACATCTTTGCTTTAATGGACCTTTAGCAACTAGGGGTAGGTTTAGGGAGTATCAGATTCACCTTTGGTCTCTGCAAGTGTAGAGAAACCCTCGGATCACTCCTTCTCTCTCTCTTACCTAAAGTGTGGTCCAAATGCCTAAAAAATGCAAATAATGTCCATAAGTGCATTTTATACAAATATGCATATTGAGGGAAATAACATGCAATCTAATAGGTATACATGTGATTGAAATGTAATATGACACAAGATGAAGCCCTAAAATTGAGCTGAATCACCACCCCAGACCTAAAACATATTTGTACTCAAGTATGTGCCAACTCAATCTCTCTGCAATTGTTTCACAATCAAGAAATGACAAATGCAATGCAAAAGATGATTATTGATGAATGGGATAAAAAATGACTAAGTGCATGATTTCCACCTCTCTTCTGTCCTACTTTCACAAACCAATCATGAAAAGATTACAAAGCATATGAACTTCAAATATAGTGCATAAAACACACAAGCTATCCATATTTCTCTCATGTAGTAATGGGTAGACTGTTTCATGATGGCATTAATCAATGATGACTAGGAGTGTTGTTTTACCTTCATGTATTCAATCTTATGTTTCAAATCACACCAAATGACCCACGTGGCTACGGGGAAAAATCAGCTAGGTTTGATGTTTCCTAGCTCAATGTGTATAAAAAATGGAACAAAGGATTGTGATATGATTTTGGAGTGCTATTACATAGAGCTCTCAACTTTTCTTTATTTAGATGCTCTTAAATAGGAGCATCTTTTATTTTCTTTTTGCATTTTTTCTTTTCTTTTTCTTTGCCCTTGTAGTAGATAGGGAATATGGTGATGAGGGTGAAGCAATGAGATGTAGATTTGGCCACCCCAAACTTTTGGAGGTGGCCACAGATGATATGTGCACTTTAACATCCTTTAATGAGACATAGGGGTAAGAAGATGGTGAGTGAAGAATTGGGACAAAGAGGGGTCACTGGCATGATTACCAACATAAGGTATCCTGCATGTAAATTAATCCAACACTACATCCAACAATATCACACCACATGAATGAACAACCTAAAATTGATACTTCTATCAAGTGATTTTATGGGCACTAAGCACTCATAGATTGCTCGAGTCACAATTCAACCAACTCATTCACAGACACAAGAGAGGTGATGCACATGTAAAAAGTCAAGAATTGATACCATTTAGCAATACACAATGATAATTCACTTGCATTTGTCAAAGGTCATCATTTTTAATCTAAAGAGTAGATATTAGGTCAAAACACACTTTTAGGCAAGAAATCCCAAATTTGGGCAATATTGGCCAAAACGGTGCCAGGTTGCCTTCAATCACATCTTAGCTGGCATTATTGAACAAAAATTAGTAAACAAGCAAATCCTAGCTAAAACATGCAAAAATGACCAAAAATCTATATGATATGCTATGCATGGCAATAAGAGCAAAATTTAGAAAATTACATCAAAATGGATAGCATGTAAACTACATGGTATGTGAAGATGCAAAGCAATACAAGAAACTAAGATGGAGAACAATAGTAAGAAAATAAAAGTAAATGTGGCAGGTGAAATGCAAAATGGTGAAGTAGGTCATACCGGCCCTACCACCCCAAACATTTTAATCATGTTATCCTAATCGTGACGCTAGAGTTTAGGATGATAGGGTGGATGATCATGGTTCTCTAGGGGGCTCTAGTGGTGGTCCACCATGTGGTGGTGGGTAGGGGCTATGCACGGTCGTGTTGCGTAGCACGAATGTGGTGGCTCCTGGTTGCACGGACGTGGTGCTTCACACGGCCATGGTGGCTCACACAGTCGTGGTGGCTCCTTTGTCAATTTCCTTCAGTTCTTTTTGGATCCAAGGACTTCATGCAATTTACATGTAAATCACGACAGTCGTGGTGAATCTTGTAGCTACCATCGTCAACATGGATTTCATCAAACACTCTATATCTTGATCTCAATTGATTTTTCTTTGAAACCTTCTCTCAATTGTACTCAAATATCCTTCATTTCACCATGTTATCACCTACACATATTAAAACTAGACAAAAACTATTAAACACAAGTGTAGAAATAAAACAAAAGTATCAAAAATTGAAGGTTGGCTCAAAATTTCCCAAACCTATGTGGGTTGCCTCCCACTAGTGCTAAGTTTCATGCCTTCAGCTAGGCCTCTTGGAGATTCTTCATTCATTCATCCATTGGGAATTATCATGTGTCCATTCTTGCAATAGATACATTTAACATTTGCACTCAACCTATGTCCCTCATACCATTGATCACCACAATTGTCATCAAATCCTTCATCTTGATATAAAGTGACCATATCCAATATCATCATCTCAAACTCATCAGTTTGAGGACTTGCATATGTTGATCTTTATCTTCGTGTCCATGAAAGAGACTATCATTATGCCACTGCAAACATGTATCTCTGCATCAGTTGTAGATAAGAATGGTCTCCAAAGATGATAGGGATCTTCCTATCATCCAGCTCCATGTCAAGAACAATGGAATCAACTGGGAACATGGCTCCTCTTTCCTCGTCAATTATCACCAAGATATCATCCACTCATCCTCTAGGCACTTTGATGAAGAGATCCACCAATTGGGGAGTGCAATGTGTCAGTTTTGACTTGCCTAGACCCATCTCAACATAGACACTATATGGCATCAAATTCACACTGGATCCCAAATCAAGTAGGGAATGACCTATGTGATATTTTCCAATGGAGGTAGGCATGATGGGGGATCTTGGGTCTTTCCTCTTCATGGGGAGTGAGTGTTGGAGAATGGAACTCACTTATTCAGTCAACTTCACTTTCTTTGGTATCCTCGCCATTGACCTTCTCTTCACAGTGCATAGGTTCTTGAGGAACTTGGCATATGATGGGATTTTCTTGATAGCATCTAAGAGTGGAATGTTCACCTTCACTTGGCAAACACCTCAAGAATATCTACATCATGCTTTTGCCTCCTCCTCTATCCTGGTGGCTCATCTAGTGCTTCACTAAATGGAGGATCATTGCCTTTTGCCTTGCTTGTATCAATGTGAGGTGGAACATTAGGGATGCTGGGACATGCAAATGTAGTATGAGGTGGAGCACATGGTATCCCACAATCAACATGATGTGTCATTGAATCATCTTCGAAAATTTCAATCACAATATCACCATTTCGATGCTTTTGCCTTGCTTTATTAACATTTTCTTGACTTGTGGGCTGCTCAAGAGATTTCCAACTCCTTGTAACTATCAAAACACTTCCATGGTCATGGTGGAGAGGGGGAGCTAGTTGTGGGTGTGGAGGAGGTGGAGGTGAGAATTGAGGTTGAAAGGTGAACTGGTGGGAAGGTTGTGATGGAGGGGGAGGTGGAGTATAAGTCTTGGGATTGCCTTGGAAATGGTAGATGGGCTACACATGGATGGGACGTGGACTATAGAAAACTTTTGAAGAGGGCAGGGGTCCACTTGCTTCATGGTAGCTCATGATGGGTTTTGAAGACAACTTTTCATCTTAGAGAGCAATTATGGAAGATAGTTGCTCTATTCTCTCTTCTAGCCTTGCAACATCTTTTTGAACATCCTCAAATATTTTCAATCTATAGAGAACCTCTTCCTCAAACCTTGAGCTATATTTTGGACTTTATGGCTCTTGGTAGTTGTAGGAGTGAGGTGTCTTCTTTTCCTTACCATAGAACTCAATAGAATTGACCGAGTGGCAAGGAACATTTGTCACCTGGTTCTTCATGAAGCTCACCATGTCACCAAGAATCTTCATCACTTACATGCTTGAGTCATTATAAGTAGGAGGTGTCAAACCAAAGGCATAGCCCCTTTCATTCATCATTCTAGAAGCTTCAATTCTTGATCCTTCAGCCATCTGCTCAAACAAAGGCCATATCTCCTCAGGTGGCCTAGCCATGAAAACTCCTCCACAAGAAGAATCATTGTACCTTGATCATTTAGAAATAAACTAGAGTAGAATTATTAAAATAGCTGCCACAAAGGAATCTCATGGTGCAGGCACTCTCTCAAAATCTTATTAAATCTCTCACGTGCATTGTGGAACTGCTAATTGACCATTTGACCAAAACTTGTCACGACACACCACATTTGTGTTAACCTTACTATAGAGTAGAATTTCCTTAGGAAGGAATTCTTCATTGCTTCCCAACTCATGATGTCCCTTCTAGAATCATTAGAACAAGCTCAATCAGATTGCATTATCACTAGCCGTCAGCATCCTGAAGGTGGACCATACTTCAACAAAGGAGTCTAAGTGCTTGTAGGGGTCTTACTCTTAAAGTTGTAGAGGATGGGTAGGAGCCCAAGAAGATCTGTAGGGATTGAGAATTTCTCCCCTAGAATTTGATCAACGATGCTAGCAATTGGTGATTTATAGTTGTTAGGCATGAAGTAATCTTAAAGTGGCTTGCGGGTGCATTTTGGCCTTCTATCTTGTCTTCTACCAAGTGTCTTTTCACATGGACAAAGCAAAACCAAACAAAAGAGGGCAAGTTGGCAAACCAATATACACAAAGAATGCAAATAATAAAGAATAAATAATAGCAATGATGAGGGTAGTAGGAAAAGTCAAATCATAACTAACTAGCTAGGATGAGTGCCTTTCTCCCCAGCAACAGTGCCAGAAAGCTTGGTGCATCCCCGCCAATGGTATTGCACACCACTCAATTGAGACTTCAATGGAAGTAACTCGACGCATGGAGGCACACGGGTGGATTAAACTTTCATATTTATAATGACCTACACTCGCACAAACTGAAACACTACACCCGCAAGTGCAAGGGGTTGTGTCTTAGTATAGGAGGGCGGAAAGTATAGGGTTGATCCATAGGGAGAAAAGGGGGTAATAGATCTAGGTTAGTTTTTCTAGGTTCCTACTATGGTGACTATGGTTATGGGTTAGAAGGTTGTTTGATTATTAAACTATGGGTGAACAAGAAAGCAATTAAAGGCTAGAATGAAATTTAAGTTAACCCTTGACTAGATTAAGACTAATAATGTAAGAAAAGACTAAGCTAGGTATGAAAAGGTAATTTATGCTAAGGCATGCAAGAAGAGAAAGAGAGAAATTAAAGAGATAAACTAGAAAGAACAAAGAAAGAATAGGGCAAGAATCTATCTAACCAAGAAAAGAGCTAACTATGCTAACACTAGCTAAGCAAGATGGGAACTAGGCTTTTAAAGCAAGTAAGGGAGATGTGGGCTATTTGGGGGATGTACTTATCAATTAAGTTGGGGGGCGACATATGAACATTATGATTCTATTTAGATTACCAAACAAAACAACAAGTTAGAGTCTAGTGAATTATCCTAAGCTACTAACTGGCCATGGAAATGCTAGGTTGTGTATAGGGGAACTAGTCCCTAACACTCCCTACTACCCTTGTGAGGCTTAATTGGGTTATGGCTTGGGTGTAAATAAATTAGATTCTAAACAAGCCTAGGTTTCTAGGTTAGATGATCTTAGAATGATTAGGGGCTGAGATTAGTAAAGGGGTTAGAAGTGAGGTTTTTTAGGCCTTCCATCACCCACATTCTAACCTTGAGAAAGCTCCATGCTAAACACACTAATTTCATCTAAACTAGCTACTTAGATCTCTCAACTAGGATTAGTATGATTGATTACGATGTAGCAAGATGGGTAGCTAGCTAGGGATCTAAGAATTAGACATAGGAACAAATCCCAAAATTCACACATATAAGCAATTTCCCAAATTCCTATGTGATTTCAAGCACAAACCAACAAGCAATTTATGGGGAATGAGATAGAAATAAAACATAATAATTAGAAAATGGAATTACAAAGTTTACATGTCATTTCCCCCCAACATGGCATCGAAGTAACATTTTACACCCCAAACATCCCACCCAAGGGGCCTAGCTACTCATAACAATGCAAAGTGCAAAAAGAGAATAAAAGGAGATAGAAGAAGCCATGGAGCTCAGTGTAGATGAAGAAATCCTCAACTTCAGCTACTTCAGGGCATCCTCCTCTCACCACTATGGTGTAGTGAATGGAATGATGGTGGAAATGAAAGGAAACTAGGGTTTTTTATGGTTGGAATGGTGAAATGGAGGTCTAAATGGAGATGAATGGCAAATGGGCAAAAATGGGGAGCTAAGAGGTGGTAGAAGGTAGCTAACCTCATGTTGGAGCCACCACATAGGTATATAGAGGTGTGGGGCAAGCACTAGGTCAAGTAGGGGTAGTATGGGAAAAATAGTACAAAAGTAGATAGTTTTTGTAGGTAGCACGACCGTGGTGGGGAGGGGTGAGAACGGTTGTGGTGGATGGGAACAACCAAGGCGATTCAGGTGTAAAGTGGCCGAATTTACTATAATCTTGGCCAACTTGAGTAATTAATTCCCACGGTCGTGGCGGGACGCTCCGACCGTGATGTCGTTAGTTGCCCATAGTTGTGCTGATGGCCACATATGTGGTGGGGCTAGGGTAGCATTGCTTTGTCCGGTACCACGGTCGTTCTGGCTCGAATTCAATAGGTCGTTCTCAGCTCCACAACCATTCCCTCTACAGGGACCACATCCATGCTGTGCAGCACGACCATTCTGGAGTCAGTGCACCACATGCGTTCTGTAGTCCACGACCGTGGTGATTTCTTCCCAAATTGAGATCTAAACCTGTTTATTTTGCAAGTGTCCTAGCACGACTATTTTGTGGTACCATGATGAGTACATACTCATCATGAAATTCAATTACCTTTTTGGAACAATTTCATCGCTATTCCACATCTTTTCACCCTAATATGAATCATAATGCACAAAACTACTTAGTTGATTCAATAATCAAGATTTTAACTAAATATCTTTCATTTAATGTAGGAAAATAAAGCAACTCCATGCATACGGTCTCAAGACCGTTTGGATCCTTGCGGTCTCAAGACCGTTTGGGTCCACACAGTCCCAAGACCGTTTGGTGGAATACACGAAGAACGAATGACGAAACCGATTGCCAAAGAAAGCCATGCGGTCTCAAGACTTTTTGGTCCCATGCGGTCCCAAGACCGTTTGGTCCCATAAGGTCTCAAGACCGTTTGGTCCCATACGGTCCCAAGACCATTTGGTCCCATGCGGTCTCAAGACCGTTTGGTCCCATACGGTCCCAAGACCGTTTGGTCCCATGCGGTCCCAAGACCGTTTGGTCCCATGCAGTCTCAAGACCGTTTGGTCCCATGCGGTCTCAAGACCGTTTGGTCCCATACAGTCCCAAAACCGTTGGTCCCATGCGGTCTCAAGACCATTTGGTCCCATGCGGTCTCAAGACCGTCTGGTCCCGTGCGGTCCCAAGACCGTTCGACGCAAGCGCAAGGATCTATTGAAGGACTAAATCCGCACGACCACGCCAAGGCCAGGACCGATCTAAGCAAACCGTTTGGTGCCCAAACAGTCTCCAAACCGTTTGGTGCCCAAACGGTCTCAAGACCGTTTGGTGCCCAAACGGTCTCCAAACCGTTTGGGGTCAGATCTGAACCTATAAATAGACCCCTAGGGTCCCCATTTGAAGGCATCGGATCCGGACGCCGATAGGCTGCCAGAGCACCACCCCGATCCAGTTCCACTCCATCTACTGCTGGTGTTGTGTCCAAGGAGGCCAAGAAGAGAAAGAAGACGGAGCAAGGAGTGCATCTTCTTCACCGGGCTGCGTCCACCCTCTGCACCGAGCTCATGGCGGATCTCTCTTTCTCACCTATCCTTCTAGTATCTCGCATCATGAGCGAGTAGTCCTCTTTCGCTGGGGTGTGGGGACTAGCCCCGCTGCCCATGCAAATCATGTTCTTTTGTTAAACTTTCCATGGAAATGTATATAACTCTTCATTTTGTCATTTATCGTTAAGCTCGTAGGTTGGTTATGTGCTTGTTTTCATCTTTGTGCTCCCTATGATGTGATAACTTCAATGCATGGGTTCGAACGTCGTTTAACGAGTTTGACTCCCTGACTAGAAATAGAAGGGGATTCCTTGAGGTAGTAAGTATATGATCCGCGAGGGGACGAGCCATCTAGCCTTTGGTGACGCTTCTGTGCGCCTAACGCCTGTATAGGGGGTTCACAACCTTAGTTGGATTTTGTATCATCTTTCTAAACGTCGATGTTTCCTTGCATATCACCCTCCTGCTTGTTTATCGGTTAACACAGCTGACTCCCAAACTAGAAATAGGATGGGATTTCATCGAGGTAGTAAGTGTATGATCCGCAAGGGGACGAGCCATCTAGCCTTCGGTGACGCTTCTGTGCGCCTAATGGCCATGTGGGGGGTTCAAAATCTCCGTGGATTTCTGTATCTTCAGAGCCGTAAGACATGTGATCCGGATGGCGACGAGAAATCTGCTGCCTATGGTGATGCTTACGCGGACCTAACGCCCATATGGGGGGTTCTGCAGCAGCTCTACTTGAAGTGTTGTATCGTGCCTGGATTGTTTGCAAAAGAGTATGTTTGTGTGTGTAGCGGTGGTCAAACCCGATACCATCCCAGCGATTCCATATTATTGATCTAAACCTATCTTTTATTCCGCATTTACTTTCTTGCAATTAGTTTAATCAAACCCAAATCAACCAATTGTTCTAAATATTAGTTTTACTTGATCAAGATTCAACTGACAAGGATTCTTAAAAACGTTGTCCTTCGGGTTTGATCCTCAACTATACTGCAATAAGACCCGTCCGCTTGCGGGTGGTATTGTTGCACTTGGTTTTGGTAAAAGCTCGGGGATATAAACTCCGAGTGAATTTGTTAGTTCATTGAAAAGCCACATCAAATTCTGGCGTCATTGCCGGGGACAACGGAATCAGTCAGTCAAATCTAATTCTTTTAAGACTAATCTAGGGTTTTTTTTTCTTTTTGAAACTATCGCTTATCTACTTGATCTTTATTCTACTTTGTGGATCTCATTTTGAAATCCTCCTAATTTTCAGGTGCCCTCCAACGCTTAGTGCATGCACCGATCAGACAGTCCCGGACTCACAGTGAGCTTCGATCCTGAAATAGATAGAACCTTCCATCGTCAGATCAGGGAAAATCAGGCAAGGATGGCGCAAGAAGAAGAAGTAGCCCGAAGAGTGGCTCAAGCCATCAATGCGCAGAGAGAGAGGCTCATGCAAGAAGCTATAGCTGCAGTTCAACAGGAGATCTTAGCACCACAGGCAGCAGCGCAAGAAGCAGAACTTCAGAAAGATCTTAGAGAGTTCTCTATCCCAAAGGCTGCGAATGTCTATCACCCGGTGCAACCTCCTCCCATCGAAGCTGCCAACTTTGAGATTAGAGCACATTGGATAACTTTGCTTCAAAACAACCCCTTCTACGGCAAACAAGCTGAAGACAACCAAGGTCATCTTCTCAGATTCATCGACCTTTGTGCTATGATGAAGCAAAATGGAGTCTCCGATGATGCCATTCGACTCTGACTTTTCAAGTACTCTCTTGCTGATAGAGCCATTAGTTGGTACAATTCACTACAGAGTGAAGTACCCATCACCACCTGGGAGCAGCTCCAAAATGCTTTTCTGGAAAAGTTCTACCCCCATCTCTTACATTTGAAATCAGGGGACGAATCACAAATTTCACTCAAGTCCCAGGAGAAACCCTTGCCGAAGCTTGGGATAGGTACAAGGAGCTCCTACGCAAATGCCCACACCATGGAATTCCTAAGAACCAGCTGATAGAGATATTCTGCAGGGGTGTGGAGGATGACGTAAAGATGTTCCTTGACTCCTCATCTGGAGGGAACTTCATGCGGCAAAGTTACGACAGCGCATGGAGGGTAGTCACCCTGGGAGCAGAAAATCAAGCCAATTGGGGCATATATGTTGGTAAAGGAGTCTTAAAGGTAGCCATGGATGAAGCTATCCCAGAATACAAATCTATAGCTGAAACTTTGAAGGTCTTAGTTGCAAAGCAAGATCACATAGAATCATCCCTTGCTGCGATTGGAAGAGGACATTCTCCCACTAGGCAACCAGAGCGATTCAAGTCCACTACATTGTTTTGTGAAGCATGCAAAGGCACTGATCATTCCACATTGTCATGCAATGTTCTCTACGATGTTGTTCTAAGTAATGCATGTGGACACAGAGATAATTGCCAGATGGAAAATCTTAATGCTATTAACACCATCCCTGGGCAGCAATATTACAATCCGAATCAAAATAGGAATCACCCAGGCTTTTAATACGGAAACCCTTCAGGAGCTATGAACTCACATCAATTTGGTCTGAACAATCAACTGAGGGGCCCACCTGGGTACCAGTTTAACCAACAAAAGAACTTTGGGAATCAAGGAAACTTCAAAGGGAATTTTCAGAACGGAAACTACAATAATTATCAGAACAACTCTCAGTATCAAAACCTGAACCAACAGCAAAGTCAAATAGGACCCATCCCTTCTGACGATAAGCTATCAACCATTGAAAAGTTGCTACAAACACAACAAACGATGATAGCCAATCAACAAGCCCAACAGAAAGCTATTAAAACTCAACTTGCTCAACTTGCTGCTAGCATAAAGCCTCCGGCTAGAGTCTTTGTTGGTCAACCTGAGAATAACCCGAAACATCCCGAGCAGTTGAAGGTTGTCACCACTAGATCAGGGAGAGATTATTTAGATCCCCCAAAAAAGACGACTGTGGTTATCCCTGACGAGAGTGAACCTCTGACAGTCCAAAACCTGACCACACCAGAATCGCAACCAAAGGAAAACGAGACTGATAAGGGAAATTCTGAAAAGATTGCTGATGAAGTAGCTGAGACACCAGAGCCGGATATTCCTGTATATAAGCCTCGTGTTCCTTTCCCATCCCGTCTGAGGCAAACCAAGTTTGATACAAGATTCATCAAATTTAAAGAGGCTATGAAAAAACTCCATGTTGATATATCGTTCTTAGATGCTCTTGCTGAGATACCAGCTTGGACCAAGTATCTAAAGTCGCTTCTCACTAAGAAGTACATCACTAAAGAGTATGAAACTGTAAAACTGGCTACGACCACATCAGATATCATACTTAGCAAGATGCCAAAGAAACAGAAAGATCCAGGATCCTTTGGAATATCATGTCACATTGGTGACTCATCATGCAAGAAAGGACTGGAAGACCTTGGGGCTAGTATTTCTATTATGCCATTCAGTCTGTGTAAGAGGTTAGGGTTTGCAGAATTGCTTCCAACTGCTATGACTATTCAACTTGCAGACAATTCTATCAAGAGACCGTTAGGAATCCTCGAAGATATCCCGGTCAAGGTGGGCAAAGATTCTTATGTTCCATGTGATTTCTTCATTATGGATATAAAAGAAGACACCAAATATCCTCTTATCTTCGGACGTCCGTTCCTCACCACTGCTAAAGCCCTTATTGACGTCGAAGCGGGAACCTTACTGCTAAGGTTAGGCAAAGAGACTCTGGAATTCAAAGTTTTTGAAAGTATGAGAAGACCAAGTATACAGGAAGATGTCTATCTGATTGATTGTGTTGAGCAAATGTCACAACTGACTCAAGAGCATCATAAATTAAATGATCCCTTGGAAATTGCTCTAACGAACCCATCAGGACTGACTTTTGAAACTTGCCTTTTGCCTGAAACCATCCTGTGATGCTTATGATTCCTAACATCATAATACTTTTTACAAAATGGTAAGTATATGTCAAACTGATAGGGATCAAACACGCTGTGCTTCCTAACTGACTAGTGGAACAATGGCTCAGAATCCCCACCGGATCCGCATCAAGTCATTATTTGAGCAGAGTATGACAAAGAGAATAACCCGGTTTTGAATTGTAAATCAAGTTGCATTTTGATCTGAACTCTCTTCTACACTTCTTCTATCATCTTCGTATCCCTCCATCCATCAATACCACCAAAATAGCCAAACTTGTGCCAAACCCTACGTTTGGGGTGGCACGCCACTTCCCCTGTATCCACTTCTTCCATACCCCTTCCAATAAATAGGGGCGTACCACCAAAAATGCAATCTCGAGTCGAATAGAGGAGAGATTTGCAATAAAAGATGCCAAAGTGCACACAAAAAGAAATGCAATCTCGAGTCGAATAGAGGAGAGATCTGCAATAAAAGATGCCATAGTGCACACAAAAAAATATGCAATAAATGAAATTGCAAAACAAATAAAAATCTCGAGTCGAATAGAGGAGAGATTTATTTCTTCTTTCCATACCACCTTTCACTCCTTTTTCTACCTAAGGGCACAATACATGCCCCACCATCCTGAACTACACCAGTGTCAGATCGGATGCATACTTGTTGATTCTGCAGGTATCTCAGAACTCCTACAAAACTCTTCGACATGCTTGGTGTTGGAAAAAGTGGGGAGGAAGCGTTGTTGGGAAACGAACTCAGGAACGAAGCTATGGAAAGAGGTGTTTAGTGGTCCCAGGAAGTTAAGGTACTCATTCATACTGAGAAGAAAGAAAACATTTGTGATGTGAAGATGAAGAAATCACACGGATCAAAAGTATTTCATTAGGCAACAGTTTCAAACTTTATGTTACTCGAGGATGAGCAACGATTTAAGTTTGGGGTGTTTTGATGAGTGCATACTCATCATGAAATTCAATTACCTTTTTGGAACAATTTCATCTCTATTCCACATCTTTTCACCCTAATATGAATCATAATGCACAAGACTACTTAGTTGATTCAATAATCAATATTTTAACTAAATATCTTTCATTTAATGCAGGAAAATCAAGCAACTCCATGGATACGGTCTCAAGACCGTTTGGATCCTTGTGGTCTCAAGACCATTTGGGTCCACGTGATCCCAAGACCATTTGGCAGAATACACGAAGAACGAATGACGAAACTGATTGCCAAAGAAATCCATGCGGTCTCAAGACCGTTTGGTCCCATGCGGTCCCAAGACCGTTTGGTCCCATGCGGTCTCAATACCGTTTGGTCCCATACGGTCCCAAGACCGTTTGGTCCCATGCGGTCTCAAGACCATTTGGTCCCATACGGTCTCAAGACCGTTTGGTCCCATACGGTCCCAAGACCGTTTGGTCCCATGTGGTCCCAAGACAGTTTGGTCCCATACGGTCCCAAGACCGTTTGGTCCCATGCGGTCCCAAGACCGTTTGGTCCCATGCGGTCTCAAGACCGTCTGGTACCGTGTGGTCCCAAGACCGTTCAACGCAAGCGCAAGGATCGATTGAAGGACTAAAGCCGCACGACCATGCCAAGGCCAGGACCGATCGAAGCAAACCGTTTGGTGCCCAAACGGTCTCCAAACTGTTTGGTGCCCAAACGGTCTCAAGACCGTTTGGCGCCCAAACGGGCTCCAAACCGTTTGGGGTCAGATCTGAACCTATAAATAGACCCCCAGGGTCCCCATTTGAAGGCATCGGATCCGGACGCCGATAGGCTGCCAGAGCACCACCCCGATCAAGTTCCACTCCATCTACTGCTGGTGTTGCGTCCAAGGAGGCCAAGAAGAGAAAGAAGATGGAACAAGGAGCGCATCTTCTTCACCGGGCTGCGTCCACCCTCTGCACCGAGCTCATGGTGGATCTCTCTTTCTCTCCTATCCTTCTTGTATCTCGCATCATGAGCGAGTAGTCCTCTTTCGCTGGGGCCCAACTGCCCATGCAAATCATGTTCTTTTGTTAAACTTTCTTTGGCAATGTATATAACTCTTCATTTTGTCGTTTATCGTTAAGCTCGTAGGTTGGTTATGTGCTTGTTTTCATCTTTGTGCTCCCTATGTTGTGATAACTTCAATGCATGGGTTCGAACGTCGTTCAATGAGTTTGACTCCCTGACTATAAATAGAAGGGGATTCCTTCAGGTAGTAAGTGTATGATCCGCGAGGGGACGAGCCATCTAGCCTTCGGTGACGCTTCTGTGCGCCTAACGCCTGTATAGGGGGTTCACAACCTTAGTTGGATTTTGTATCATCTTGCTAAACGTCGATGTTTCCTTGCATGTCACCCTCCTGCTTGTTTATCGGTTAATGCGGCTGACTCCCAAACTAGAAATGGTATGGGATTTCATCGAGGTAGTAAGTGTATGATCCGCGAGGGGACGAGCCATCTAGCCTTCGGTGATGCTTCTGTGCGCCTAACGCCCGTATGGGGGGTTCACAACCTCTGTGGATTTTTGTATCTTCAGAGTCGTAAGACATGTGATCCAGATGGCGATGAGAAATCTGTTGCATATGGTGATGCTTACGCGGACCTAACACATGTATGGGGGGTTCTGCAGCAGCTCTACTTGAAGTGTTATATCGTGCCTCGATTGTTTGCAAAAGATTATGTTTGTGTGTGTAGCGGTGGTCAAACCCGGTACCATCCCAGTGATTCCATATTATTGATCTAAACCTATCTTTTATTCCGCATTTACTTTCTTGCAATTAGTTTAATCAAACCCAAATCAACCAATTGTTCTAAATATTAGTTTTACTTGAGCAAGATTCAACTGACAAGGATTCTTAAAAACGTTGTCCTTTGGGTTCGATCCTCAACTATACTACAATAAGACCCGTCTGCTTGCGGGTGGTATTGTTGCACTTGGTTTTGGTAAAAGCTCGGGGATATAAACTCCGAGTGAATTTGTTAGTGCATTCAAAAGCCACATCATACCACGGCCATGATGGTCTCTGGATCAGCACTTTGACTTGATTCTTTGGATTTTCTAGGACATCTTTTCTTCAATTGATCTTTGGCCACTAGGGGTAGGTTTAGGGAGCATCAGACTTTACTTTGGGTCTCTCCAAGGGTAGAGAAACCCTATGATCACTCGTTCTCTTTGTCTTCCATCTAGTGTGGTCCAAATGCTTGAAAAAATGCAAATAATGTCCATAAGTACATTTTACACAAATATGCATATTGAGGGAAATAACATGCAATCAAACAGTTATATATAGTAGAGCAACTAGAAACATTAGGAATTCAACAAGCCCTATTAGCTACTGTACTAGAGATTCAATCAAAGAGACCCCCAGAGAAGATACCACAACCTAAGATATTTTTTCTGATGATCACAATGATGATCTCATGTTTATGTCATTTATGTTGGATCATACCAAAATGGCACAGACCTTGGAGTCACAAACTTCATGCGATGAGTATATTGGTATACTGACCCTTCTACTAGATGCTTTATTACGTGAGTAAAAAAATTCATAGTAGGAGAATCATCCTAATCTTGAAAGTACAAAAATTGCTCCTATCATAGACATAGACCCAGAATCAATCAAAGATCAAACCACTTGGGTTGAACCTTTTCCAGAAAATGAACCATCACCCTTCCACAATAAACTAGTAGATGTTTTGGGAGAAATGCTTCCTCACCAAGAGCCTTACACTCCACCACAACCAGTTTCTTTTGTACATATAATTGATCTTGATGACGAGCCACCACTGCTTAAAGAAACTCACATGCACCAACTCCTTGACTATATATGATATTCCCATTTTATTTCCTAATGAACCATTGGGACCATCTTGCATAGTGGAACTTAAGTCACATGCAATATCAACAAGGAAACCCTCCAATCCCATTAATCACAATGTTGATTGCATGCTTTTTTAGGAGACCAAAAATATTTGTGATTCTTATTTAGATCCAATTTTCACATACACATCATCACCACTTCTCCTATATGCAAATAAATATGACGAGGGAAAACTAGAGTTGGATCCTAAAATTAATCATGCATAATCGAAACTATAGTTCTACCAGCTTGGCACCCGACTATCTCTCCTAAACCAGATTCACCACCAACACTTCCTTCACTACTGATGGAAGATCTGTGTATCTTACTGGAGGGACTACAAGGAAAAAGGGAATATGAAATCCCCTATGAGCTTCCACTAACACCCAACTATGGGGTGCATTATGAATGTCAACCAATCAAGGTTCCAGTACTCATACACATTCCATTGATCTAGATGTTCTTTGAGCTACCAGAATCCCCTAGTGATCTCCACACTTTTCTCTTATCCATTCCAGATTGAAGTTTTTCTTGGAACAAGAAAATTTTTATATTCATGGTTGACATGGTTGGTATGTTCTCATTCCATCCAGTCTATCTTAAATTTCTTACAATTTCCATTACATTATGTAGTTTAGCTTTAAAATTTTCAAAATAATTCCTTTAATTTTGTCCTTTATCTAGTCATTCAGACCTTTATCTAGTTGTCCATTGTGATATGTATGTTTATCAATATACCCTATGAACATTAAATATAAAATCTTTGATTTATATATATCATCATGTCACCACAGATCCTATTAGCATCATTCCTTAGAAAAGATCGCAAGCAATAGAGGATTGATAGGATTAAAAAACAATGCTTCCTTATCTAGAGATCTATTAACTTGAAAAATTTCTTAATTTTTCATAACGGATAGTTAATTGATCCAACGTATGATACTCCAAATGCACTTCAATTCAAAAATGAGTTCCACAAAGAAGAGTCTTTTCTACACTTCTTCCATCACCTTCTGATCTCTCCAACCTCAAAGAATAAAATAAAATAAAAATCCAAAGTGTCAAAATGCTAAGTTCAGGTTGGTACCCTTCCCCCTCTTCTGCTTCTTCCATACTCCTAGCAATTAATTGGGGTGTTCCATAATATAAGATTCCAATAACAACAAAAAGGAAAAAAATTGGTCAACATAAATGCAATACATAAATTAAAAAAATCCAAAGTCAAATAGAGGAGGGATCTTTCTTCTTCCATACCTCCCTTCACTTTGTTTTATACCCAAGGGAAAAATACATAAACCTCCACTTATCAAAATAAGCTCTAACCTTATGTAATGAGTTGTAAGAATGTGTGGAAAGTCTAAATGCAAAAGAAATATAAAATATGTTTTATTGTGGGTCTTGAAACGGAACCAAGCTATCAAATAATCTTATAGTAAGGAATATGAAAGTTGGTTCCCGAGAATCCAGAAAGTCAAGGTTGCTTGGCCATATAAGGTGGAAGGACTCAAGTGGTGTTATATGTGTAAGGATGATGGGATGAAAGTATTATGTGGTATTGTATTTTTTTAATGTTTCTCAGGATGATAAATGTTTGAGTTTTGGATTATTTTGATAAGTGCATATTTATGCAATTCATTTAGATGTATTAGATATTCCTTTAGGAGTATCTGTTATGATTATTTAGTTCTAAAGTTAAATTGTCTAGTTTAGTTTTCTCCCTTTTATTTGGAGTTTTTACTAGTATCGGATAACTTTTGTAGGAAAATTATCAAATATATCCAAAGCCTAGTGTCATGAGTCGATCAACTCATATCACGAGTCAAACAAATCAAATCACCAGTCACATGACTCAGGTCACAAGTCAACCGACTTGCACGTAGACACAACAAAATTATCAATGCAGATAACCATTCTAGTGTTTCATTGAACTGACACTGACATTAAAGCCAATCGACCCACATGCCACCACAAAGCCATTTTTAGGATTTTTACCCCACCCTACCCTTATAAAGGGAGGGGGATCCAAAGACAAAGGTATCACATTTTTTGTCCCCTATTTCCTAGTTTGTGACCATTCTTATTATCTTTCTGTTACGTTTGAGTAGTTCCCTACTGGGAAATGGGGACTCATCCCATTGCTTATTCTTATTCAATGTAATTGACTCCAATATTTAGTAAAAGAATACTTTCCTTCAGTTTCTACTTGATCATTGGTTGAATTACACTTTTGGGGTGATGTGATCTCAAATCCCTACAAGAATGAACCCATCATCACCATCATCATCATCGAAGCCTCAAACTCAACTATGTTCGGGTTGTCTACATGGATCCTTCATTTCCCTTCAGCTCTATCATGGGTCATATTCTTGTCAAGATGTAGAGATTTAAAATCTCTCTTTATTAGATCTTCCCATGTTAATTTGGTCTTTCCTATTCTTATATTAATCGTGCTTGACTCAATAGCATTGCTTCGCACCAGAACATTCTTCAATCTACATTACACATGTCCATACCATCTAAGTCGTCCCTCATGAAATTTTTCCTCAATGCTCACCACCACCAATTTTTTCTTGATATAGTCAATTCTCAAGAGTTCTTGTCTTGTCTTCCCACACATCCATCTTCAAATACGCATTGCATCCATGTTTGTCTTATTAAGACCTTATTTCTTCACCACCCTACATACACTCCCATAGAGCATGTTTGGCCGTATAGATGTTCTATAAAACATGATTTTCAATCTGAGAGGGATTTTCCAATCACATAATATTTTAGCTGCAATCCTCCATTTCAACAATCCAACAATGATCGTATGACAAACATCATTTTAGACATCCCCATATATTTTTATACTTGAATGCGAGTAATAAAATTTATAAAATTTTAGTACATCTACTCTGTCCAACTTGGATCCACCATTCACATTGTGAGATTGGCTGAAATTGCAATGCATATACTGAGTTTTGCTCCAACTAATCCTCAATTCATTTTATTACAATGCCTTTCTCCAAAGTTCAACTTTATCATTCAATCCATTTTAGTTTGATCAATCAATAATAAATCATCTACAGATACATACACCAAGGATTATCATCGAGAACATTCTTTTGTCAACTCATCCATAACAAAAATGAACAAATATGGGATGAGTGTGGATCCTTGGTGTACCCTAACTGTTATTGAAAAAAATTGGTGTCTCTCCTCCAAGAGTCTTCACACTGGTCGGTAGATATATCATACATGTCTTTAATCAAGTCAATGTATTGGATTGGCACACCCTTTTTCTTCAAAACCATCCACAACACTTCCATGGGTACTCGATCATAAGCCTTTTCCAAATCAATAAAAACCATTTGAAGATCTCTTGTTCTTTCTCTATACTTCTCCATAAGGATCTTTATTAGAAAAATATCATTTTTTGTTGATCTTCCAGGCATGGAATGAAATTAGTTGTTTAATATCTACACTATAGATCTTAGCCTCTTCTCAATAATCCTCTCCCAAAGCTTCATTGTGTGACTCATCAACTTGATACCACTATAGTTTAAACATCACCTTTGTTCCTATAGTTGGGGACTATAGTACTATTTCTCCACTCATATGGAATCTTCTTGGAGTTCTTGTTCTTGTTAAAGAAATTTGTTAACCACATAACTCCTTCATCTACCATATGCTTCCACACATCAATTGGAAAATCGTCTAGTCTACATTCCTCTCTCATCTTCATCTTTTTCAAAGAATTCGTGACCTTGAAGAGTGAAACTTATCATGTGTAAATGATCTCTCTTGTATTCATGTCACACGAGTCTCTAATATTATTTACAATATCTCCATTAAAAAGCTTATGGAAGTAATTTCTCCAGTGGTTCTTGATATAATGGACCTTCACCAACACTCTATTATCTTCATTCTTGATGCATTTTACTTAATTTGAGTCTCTTCCTTTCCTTTCTCTTATATGAGCCATTTTATATATATCTTTCTCCCCTTCTTTAGTGTCTCACATCTTATAAATATCATCAGAGTATCTAGAGCTTGCCTCCTAAAGAACCTTTCTAGCTTCTTTCTTAGCTTTCTTGTATATCTAGAAGGTTACATCATCTTCAGATTTGGGCAAGCCCCAGTAGATCTCCCTTTCCAGTTTAATAGTCTTTTGCACCTCATAATTCCACCATTAAGCATCTTTTTATGGAGGCCAACCTTCCGAATTGCCTAAAACCTCTTTGGTAATTTTTGTTATGTAGGAGCTCATGTTATGCTAGATATTATTAACATCGAACTCCAAGTTCCCACCTTGATGAATTTATCATGTTAAGTCAATTTCTTTTCTCCTTTGAGATTCCACCATATGATCATGCTATCTTGGTTTCTGTTATGCTTGAATTTATTGATCTTCATGTCAATATCAAAAACCACCAACCTATGTTGGGTCATGAGTTCTTTGCCAGGAATCGCTTTACAATCCTTGCATAGTTTATGATCCACCAACCTCGTATGGAGGTAATCAATTTAGCCCCAATTATGCCCATTATTGAAAGTAATCTTATAAGATTCTCATTTCTTGAAATGTGTGTTTGCCAAAATCATATCAATATGCAACTACAAAGTATAATATCCTCTCTCCTTCTTAGTTTCTTCCTCCATATCCGAAACTGCCAAGAAATCTCTCATACCCAGCATTGCTACAAGATGCATTGCCATTTAAATCACTCCCAATAATGATGTTCTCATCTGTCGATATTCCCTGCATTAATTCATCAATGTCAACCCAAAAATCCTTCTTATCCTCCACACTAAGGCAATCTATGGGGAAATAGGTGTTAATAATGTTAAAAATCATCCCCCAAAAATTAACCTATAATCCCTTAGTTGTGACTATTATCTTTGTATCCATCTATTATCATATTTTTATGATAGAATGATTATATTCTTGTCGGGGTGTTGAGATCTTGTTTCCTCATAAGAGTGAACCCATGATTTCTTGAGCTCTCCACTGATGGAGTTTATGATCCTTCTACTTAGTGACGAATTTTCTTATAGCTTATGGAAATGTGATCGTCTAACCCATAAGTTTGAATGTCTCAATGGAAATCACATGTTTCTTGAAGAGATCTCAGACTGTGACATGTTGAACATTTGGACGAGTATCCACAATTCTTAGGATCAATGGGTTTGTAGAAAGTCTGACCCTTGTGGGATTGTACTCTGAAATGATACAAATACAAATGGTCTTTTTTATTACTCTTCATAGGATTTGATTTGATGAGTAAAACCTTGTCTATTCATGGTGATCATCTAGACCTCCAATTCCTTCTATCATTTGATTAGTTAAACTTTATTTTCGAATTTTTACTTGTTTTCTTAGTCTATTCAAACTCTCACAATATATGTTTTTTCTTTCTTGTTCTCATGATTGTTTGGGAATTACAACCATCTTTACATTATCCTTTTCATTGATACCATACTACTAGAAAGTTCACTTCAGACCTTAATGAATTGACTACCTTTTTATAAGGTTAAAATCTAGGACTTTTTATATTGATTTGGTGTGCAAACAACACACATCAACTCACCAATATCTTATCTGCATGATTTGTACTTTGTGCACCTTTAACTACAACACATGGAAAATGGTATTCTGGTTCGATCATAGAAACTACTAATGACATGTCGTGTAGGACCAAGTGCACAATGTGCAACCTAATGTAAGCAAAAAAATGTAAAGTGTGGGAATTTAGTTATTGAAGTGGGTCCCTCAAGTTTTTCTATACCTACCTAGAGTAATGTGAGAAGGAGGCTCCATAGTAAAAGAAGGAAAAAGAAAGAAGAAAGGATGTATTTTGAGGAAAATTTCCCTCTCTCTCTATATAAAATTTCCAAAACAACTTCTATAGATGATAGCCCCTCTATAGTTGTTATACTTCTTGACTTCCACTTTTTCATCCTATTTATCTTAATTTCCTCCATGGAAAATGTAAATCTCATAATGTACACCTTAATTGGTGCAACACCCACCAACATGGAGTAATATCTATTTTATTGGTGCCTAAATGTCATATATTACCCATGCGATCAACAATAATAATTAATATTTGAAAAAATTCTCTTATTATTTAAATATTTGTTAATATTCCTTGAAGATTGAATGTTGCAATTTTATACATCCTCAAATTCGTTGTAAGGAAGAGATACAAATTTTGTTGATGATTTTTAAAGCTTAAACTTCTATTGCTTGAGAGTGAATAGATATTATGCATGCTATAGTCTCCATGATTGATAATTGAGGTGGTATTATGATTATTCTTGGACATTTATGTGAGCTTAAGTGTGTGGATAATTTTACTTATTAGTGAATTTAATATACCTATGAAATTGTAGATAAATTTGGGTAATTTGTAAAGTTACGTGAGATGTGAACAAGGGAGTTTTTTTGTCATTCGTCATGCAATCAATAGGCGAATATCTACCAATTACTCCTATTTTAAGATACATATGAAAAACTTAAGGTAATTTAGGATTTACCAAACAAACAAGTTCTTTATAATTGAATTAAATGGTTAATTAGAAATGTATCTAAATAAAATTGCATTGCTCTCTTTGGATTGAATGCAAATTCTATATTACTTTAGACCCAAGTTATTATGGGTGAAAAGGAGTATCTTTGGTTTCATTAAAATTGAAAAGCCTTCTCTACTCACATTAATTTTTTATGCCATGGTAACCTAAATTTGCATGGTAATTCAACACAATGTGAATCATCTGTATTGATTTCCTATACTAGTTTATTTCTTGCATTATATCAAGATTTATATTGAACAAAGCACCTATTTCTTTTTTCAAAAGGATTCATGTAATGGTGAATACCCAATCTAGTTATGAGTCTCTATAAGAGATCTCTAATTACTTTCAGAGAGTGTTAATAGATGTGTGATTATAAATAACAAAAAATCTATGAAGGTCGTCAATTTTTGAGTATTAGCTATTGTGAAGGATTTTCTTGACCACACCTCTGATTTTAATTTGTTGTCAATTTCAACAATTTTGTGATTATATGTGGGTACCATGTTCTTCATATTAGACCCAAGTCTAATTGGAATCATGTAGTAAAATCAGTTTGGGAGTATGGAAAATAGAGATATGAATCTTCATGAGGATATATTTCTTAATCTTTGTAACATGATGAAGATCATAGGATGACAAATGGTATTTTTTGTCTCCGAATCTTACCCTTCAAACTACAATCTCAAGATAGACAATGGAATCAATGTATGGATGAAGGGTCAATCGAGACATGGAATGACTTTCTAAGATCTTATCTATATAAGATCTTTCCTCTGAGCAAGATGAGTGAGCTCCTTATTGACAAAATTTATCTTGATATTTTTGGCGATGAATATCAGCCGCTCGTAGAATATTTAGCAGATGTGTCGCCCCAATCATGCATGCCCACAGTCTCGGATTGTAGAGACACTTTGTACACATGCATTGAAACATGTACCACGTGCCTACAACTACGAAGCATGAATGTTGGGATGCACTTTGACCATCATTTGTGATCACGCATCGATCCCATCCCATCAAGTCAATACACACTAGTTGTTGACCTCATGACTATTACAGGTCACTAATATGGATGAGAGGGTTGGACCTAGCCCACATATGGGATCCAAAAGGCTTCCCAAACTACAAACGTTTGACTCTAATAAAAGTAGAGGTCCGAAGAGCAAATCCCGAGAAAATATAGGGTTCCCAACCTTTGATGTGGATGGTGGTCGATTCCATGGCGTACAAGAAAGAAGAAGAGGAGGAAAAGGGGTGAAGAGTGGGAGAGTGGAAACAAAGAAAAGTCAAGCTTAAATTCCATGAAAGGAGGTGTGCATGGAGTATTTGGTGAGGATCTTTTATAATGTATTAATCAAGCTTGAAGATGAACAATGGGCATTAGATCAAGCCATAATCTAAAGCATGTGGGTCCTACAATGGTGATTAGCTGAGTAGGGAATCCATGCATTAGGGCATAGAAGAGACAAGGGGCGTTCAAAGGGGTTGCATGTGGTGTTGAGTGAGGGTGGGCCAATGCATAAAGGATGAAGAGATGAAAATCATGGAGTAAAATAAGTATAAAAGATGGCAACTTTTCAAAGTAATAAATTGGAATTTTATGATCCTATTGAGGTAAGTTTTGTATCATTGGACTTATAATTGTATGATCTATAACTTGATATGAATTGTAGGGAAAGAAGAGCACAAGGATGAGGATAAATTTTTCTTGCAAGATGATGATACATTAGTGCGTGGTACTTAGTTCAAACTTCACTTTTAAATACAAGATATTGGAATATAAGGGAAATCTGACTAAAATTAAGAATCAAAATACTCAACAATATAATTGAAATCAAATTGAGTGAGATAGGTCACTAAGAGAGAGAGAAGGTGTAAATGATAGGAGCTAGAAAGTCAAATTGTCATATAAGTAGTGATGTGCAATATTAGGTAACTTAAGGGTGCATATTCTACATGTGTAAAGTTTGGTAGGAAAAATGAGTTCTTAGTTTGTTATTTTGATTCATGTAATGCAACTACTGTAGATAAGAGGCAATCTATTATTAGATATTTGTTTAATGTTAGAAATTGTTTTGTGTGTTAGAAAGCTAAGTTACATCTATAGTTTCACTATCCACTATATGAACACATGCATCATGATAAGCCATCAAAGAGAATACATGTCTTTGGGACTTCTGTACATAATTTATTCTTTTGTCGAGAATGATGGTGATCTACTACAATAGGAAAAGTGATATCCCTTTCATTAAAAATTAATTGTTTCATGAAAGACCAACTCACAATGACATCAAACATCACTTCATCAAAGGATTTATTGCTTTTCTAAACATTCTAAAAAAAAAGACCACCCACAAAGAGTATCCAATGTTCATGATGATAATTCCATTAGAAGTTACCAAGTTAATGATATTTGTACAATTAGTTAGCCTTAACCAACAGTTCCTCCCTGAGGTATGGAGGAGAAGATGTTGTCGACTTTTTTTTGTAAGATGATGACTTCAACTCAAAATGGATACTTTGTATGTGTTAGAGAATCCTATTAGTACAAGAAATACTCCTTGCATGGGTATGGAACTCATTCCTTGGATCTCACTTTGGTTTGAGATCAACTAATGTTCGTACATGGACATGGATTTCTATTTCTATTTAGTAGTCGAGTTTAATTGTTACAGACTCATGTAATTATTGATTATCCATAGTGAAACTCCTATGCTAAAAGATTAAAAATAGGGACATTGGGCATTGAATTTTCTTAAATCATAGTACTCCTATTCTTTAGATGTAGACATCCCAAAGTTTTTTCGTTCTCAATTTGAGAGAATCTCTCCTTTGTAATGTTCTATCTATAGTGGAGTTCTTATTTTCCAATTGAGTATTCCATCTATTTTATGGGGCACCAAATTTCACACTAATAAAACCTTATAGGAATAACCATTAGGTTTATCCGACAGTTTTGCACTAATTCCCTACTCCACACGAATGCAAGCCTTCTTGCAGTATACTTAAGGATCAAACCACAAGGACAACCATTTTAATAACTTTTATATATTTAGAAGTATTATGGGTAATATTTATCACTAAATGGTTTATTTATTGATTAAATTGATTGCTTCAAGTAGCAATAATGATTACAGAAGTAAATAAATGATAATAAAGAGAACCAGTGCATGGGGTTTCATTGGCCAAAGCCTTATTAATTACTATAGCTAGATTTTAACACATGAATGACAATTTACTAATATAGAGTATTGGATACTACATCCTCATGAGATACAGATCATTGCATGGATTAAAATTCCTTGGAATTGACCAGACTCGACAACCACATTCCTAGTATATTCTGATTGGACAACCTCACCATGCCCGAACAAACTCTGGACATTAGCATATCGTAACCCAATCACCTCACCATCCACTGCTGACACTTCAGGGGGATATAAAGATTGTTCTAATTTTCTAATCATGATTAAAAAAACCTACACATCCATGACTAAAACATACATGCAAAGCAAGTTGTCAATTTGCAAGGAAAGGAAATAAGAAGAATGATCCTTTATTTAGAAATGGTATTGTTGAGTTTAGATACAAGCTAGAATAAAATATGGGTTTTGGGGTCTAGTCCTCATTCCCCAACATTAATTTCTACTTGCACATGGTAAGAGACCACAACAGAAGGATAGGTAGAATAATGAAGAGGGCCATGACACCAAGTTCAAGAAGACCGGTATCTCCACTATGACTGCTGCCTCCTAGCTCCTCTCTAGGGTTTTCACTGTGCGACATGCCTTCTCATAACTGATTAGAGACCCTTATAATGGACAATAAGGGTTCCATTTTGTAGATGAATTCCTCACTTCCTAACCCTAATGTTGAATACTTGTGGTCAAAGGCAACTAATTTCATGGGTCATACTTGGTCCACCAGGCGACTCGCATAGGTTACTCAATATGGACCTTGTATGTAGTTTTTTAGCATACCAATGTGAGTTGTCCTGGGGTGGGAGAGATGCAAAGAGCGTTGAAGATTATGGAAGACACCAGGTAGAGAGTGGCTCGAGTTAGGCGAGTGAAAGAGCCGATCGCCTGAACGGATGGGTTGAAGGTAGATAATGGAAAGATTATGGGGTCTTCCTTCCCTTAAGGTGTGACATCATGAGGGCTTGATCGTCCTTCTAGGCAATGAAGTATATTTTTTGTTGATTTTGTGTGAAAAGTATGTAAAGTGGACTAAATTCTAGAAAAGAGAAGATAATTGCATTATAGTAAGTCTAAGTCTAAAACTAGGAGATAGAAATTCAACAACCCCTAAAAAGAGAATAAAACCGTATGCAAAGATGAGTATAAATATACTCATTAAACTACCCTAAACTTAAACCCTTGCTCGTCCTGAGTAATGCAAAAAAAATGAGAAAAAATAATTGATATCGGGATCAGGGCTTCCTTCTCTGACTGAGCATACTTCTAGTTCCCTTCTACCAAGCATGATCAAGAGACCCTAGTCTTTAAAAGATCACATAGCCACACTTGGATGTCCCCCAATTGGAGCTTGTCCTCCTTTCCCTAGACTCCAGAAACTATGAAGAACAAATTTTATATCAATAATATTGTTGATCTATCTGCACAAGATGGAAGAGAGAACAAGTAAGGGTTGATTGGCTGATTTTGGGACAATTTTGATGGATCCTATGGTATGAAATTCGGATGAAAGGGGGAGGATAAAGAATGATACAAACCCATTTCCCTACTCTCTCCTCTATTCGACTGGAGACCTTAGCTGGTGGTAGTTACATTGACCGCATGTATTCTTTGTGCTCATTGGACTCTTTTATTTATGACATGCCTATAGAAGAAAATTGAGATTGGAGATATAATTTTAAAAGGAATGCCACCCCAAATTTAGGGTTTGTCATGTAATGGATACATATATATTTTATGGCTGGCAAAGATATATGAAATGAAGGAAGAAGGGTGGAAATAAGAGGATGACTTGTTCTTCTTCATTTTAGTGCTGCATTGAAATTAGATTATTATTACAACCCCAATTTTGCATGTGTTTTTATAATTGAAGTGTATTGATTTTATGAATTTGGAATTAATTGAAAAGGTTGCATGCTTTGCTTCATAGAAGGGATTTCTTTGCAAAATCTCCCTTTTGATAGGAATTCTGTAGTTCCTATGAATATATTAAACCAATAATGGAGGTAAAAGATAAGAAAAGAAGAAAAGTCCAAATAATGGAAAAAGATAAAAGATAATGGTTATTAAGCAAAGTATTCTTGAGAAATATCTGGAAATCCCTAGAAAGTGGCATTAATGGCCACAATTGAATAAATTTTGTTTATATGTGAGTTCTAATGGAAGAAATAGAAAAAGGGGAACAAAGGAAATAAAAGATAATGAGAAATCCTTGAAAACAAATCTTTTAATAAAGAAATAAGTAAGATAATGAGAAACAATGGATGTCGAAGCATCAAGAAGAATAATAAGCATCCTTCATAAAGGATTTCATGTTTTTGGGATTTCTTGGGTTCCAAAGAGTCCAAATTGCAAAGATAATAAGAGAATAAAGAGATATAATCAAATAAAGCATTATTAAGAAAGAAAAGTTGAGATAATGATGAAAATATAAGAAATAAGTGGAAATATGGATAATGGAATCATTATGAATGAGATTTCGACTCCACATGGTTTCTAATGGTAAAATGAATCTACATAAAAGAATAGGAGAGATAAAATATGCATAAAATATGCTTTGTTAATAGATAACATGCACATGAAGTAATGCCCTAATCCTTTGGAATTTGGGACTCAAATTTGTTACACACGTGGATTAAGTCATTATAGACTTTCCCCTAAAATTTGAGATCAATTAGATCAACGGTATATGATATATGAATTTTACAAGTTTCCTAAAGTGTAAAAGATAACATTAAATGTCACAATTGATGTTCTAATACGAGGCTTGCAAGCCGTTGGATCAAGATCCAACAGTAGCTACTTTTCGTTCTGGTTTAGGAAAAGTAACCGTAAAGGGAGTTTTGCCACTCCAATTTCTTGGCATACAATCCTTGTTCAAAGTTGGGGATTGCTCCATTGAGTCCGGGAGACTAAATAGGAGCCAATCATCCTTAATTTTTGGTAGTTTCTGTACTCGATTGGGATTTCCTCAATTAACCTGTAGGGGAAGCTTCCATGGAAACTAGGGTAGACCCCTTGGTCCCCCTATCTATAAAAGGAGGGGGCTCACAAGTTCCTTTGGAGGACTAGAGACGAAGCAAGACTCGTACATGCTTCTTGTCCTAAGGTTTTGCGCTTGAGACGCTGGTGACTGGGCAAGATCTTCCTTCCCGTTTCCATCCCTCCAGCAAGGTTTTCATAGCTTGTGGATCCGACGAGCTGTGGAGAGTAGCTCTGGTCAGTTTGCGGGTTCCCTAGTACAGGTCGTGGATGTCGGCGTCGACCCAAAACCGGAAGAGAAATCATGAAGGATGGCTGTCGGTGGGTTCTCTAATCTCCAGGCGGAACAGAGTATTGTCCGTGCGGAGCTGGTTGTAGGAAGGAAATGAAGAAAGGCATGGATCTGGGTGCCGAGTAAATAGATCTGAGGCGGGATCCGCGAACTAGGGCTCACTGGAAATAAATAAGGGTTGGAGCTGACGTGGTAGGCTCCTATTCTACGAAAGGTAAATCATTTAGAATAATCATAGTTAATTATTGATAACTCCGATTAAGACAATCCATATATGAAAATTGATCAAGATAATACGAGGATTTCAATAGAAATATAATCAGAATATCAATATGCTTCTAGTTCGAAAAGTACATAAAGCTAGTATTTTAATGCTTTAAGTGAATCAAAATCCTAGTTTTGATGTAGGGTGAGTTTAAGGAACCAAATTGATGTTAATCAAAGATTAGCTTTTTGGACATAAAAGGAGTAGTTAGAACTAAAAGTATAATCTTTATGGATAGTTGTCTTAATCTATAGTTCCATGTACATAAATGTGCCTTAATGGGTTAGAAACCCTAAGTTTGGAGAATATGACTTTTAATGGTTTTAATTGTTCAAATCCATGAATAACCCGAGATATAATGATTCTAAAGTTAATTTGGATAAGAAAGATCCTTAATGTGAATAGTTTGAGCAATTAGTGTTTCATCAGTAGAAAAGCTATATTTAGGGTTGTTGACCTAAAAAGGATAATGTATGAGAAATTGATCTAAGAAACCCTAATGCATCCTAATGAGAATTAGAAACCCTAGAAAGGTATCCCAAGTAATTAAAGAGTTGTTTGGACGTGATGGTAACAACTAGATGATATACTTGTTTTTAGGATTTATGTTCGCTTACTTGATTGGATATCTAGTTGGATTGAACATATTGCTTCTATGAGATCTTCAAGAAAGGTATGTGGTTACACTTATGGATAATCGCTTTAGTTTCATGGCAATTCCTAGTTGTTTTATCGGTTGCCTAAAAATAACTGCTAGGATGACTTTTATTTCATGCAACTATAAAGTGACTACGACTATCACCATAAGTATGCATACATGACTGGATCAGATCTTGGTCCTCCTCTGTGGCTTTGCAAAGGCTAAAAAAAAGGGTAACCTAGAGCAAGGTCTAGGTTATCAAGAGTTAGGGATTGGGCTACCTATGTGTAGTTCCATGCAACTCTTTCGCTCACCATTAGTTAAGAAGTGGGCTACCTACGGGTAGTGCCATGTGACTCAACCCTAGAAATTGATTCACCTGTTAGGTAGGATCATGAGGGGTTAAATGGGGATCTACCATAAGGAAGGTAGCATCCAGATCCAGTACAGGGACAACACAGAGGTAAGGGTATGTATGGATTGAGTAGTTATGTTGAAAACGTAAATTTGTTTGTTAAATCATATTTGACTGCAATATATAGTTACAATTAGTTGCACGAGTATTGTTTCCCCCACATACCAATATATTATTTTGTGCTGACCAACGTTTTGTTTGTCAGTGTTTTAGGTACAAGTTTGAAAAGGACAAATAGTAAAGTGGCATATGTGGAATTAAATAATAATTAAAGTACAAAGGTGGATTAGTTAGAATAGACTCCAGATGTGGATAGAAGTAGATATCCATGTTTTTATGCAAAGTTTTATTTTATACCATATTTCAATTTAATTTGGTAGAATTTCTTAATTATTACTGATTAATTCTTGAACCTTTGACCCTGTTAGTTGGGATAACGACTCTGACCTTTTGGTCTCCCTTAATTGGGGTTACTGGGAGGCGGGGTCGTTACAATTATCATATCATATTAGTTAATTTCGTTAATTTAGGATAGAGAAGAATTTACAAATTTTGTTGTAAGTCATATCGGGGGCACATACAGATTGACCTTTCAAACCGTTTTTGCTTATCATCGTTCCTAAGAGGAAAATATGTTGAATTATTTTCATTGGGGCTCAGATCCATTCAAGAAATGTTTGTTCCTTGCACTTTTCTTTATGTACGAGTATCTCAAGAAAAACATAGTAATTTTCACTGATATGTATTTCAACTCATATACAACTAAGTAGATGACTATATAAAAGACAACAACACACATGAAATAAAACAATACAAATGAAAATAAAAGATGGAAAAAGTTTCTTTGAGAATGAGCAAGGAAAATGTTAGAGTTGAAGTGGTGCACGCGACGTACCACCCACCCTCCACCCCCAACTTTAAAATTCTACCTATCCCTGGGAAGAAAGAAGTTAGAGATGGAGGGGATTTGCTATGGAGGGTGGTGGAGATGGAGGGGATGGAGGGTGCTCTTTGTTCAGGAGTGCACAGTAGAAACCTTATGAATGGGTCCCTCTCCCATTGGTGAGGGCCTACTCTTGGCACCGTCATGGCTACCGGTTACCATGATCCTCGTTTGGTGGGATCTAGGGTGAATTCTGCCACACCACATTCTCCACAGCGTGCATCTAGCCAGCACACCGTCTCGAGAATGATGGCTTGTTGATCAAACAACTAGTTGAAGATTGGAGCAAGGTTGGCCGATGGTAGACCACACTAGTGTTCCAGGTGTGTGAAGTTGTCTCCCCAGGGGACATAAGTATCCTAGGAGTAGTGGGCTTGTAGTACCTAGTCGGATAGACATGGTGTCTCTTCCATCGTCATAGGGGTAGCTTGTGAATGATGAAATATGTCATTAAGATTGTTGGTCAAAGATTCCATTGGTATTTTCATAGAGCAGTCAGGAATGTGTGGCTTTAAGATTCTAGTGGGGAATATGGTTTTGATTTCTGGTCCTTGTGCCTCATTTATTTTATAGATGCAAGAAACGGCTTTATGTCTACCTAAAGAGTTGTCAATTATGATTCATGTAGGCATTATGTATGTTGTCTAGTCCATAAATATCACATGTTTCTGAAGTCTCAATCAGAATAAGTGATTGTGGAAGTGAATATTAATGATAAGAGTTGCGATAGAAAGGGCTACAATTTTCGAATCACAACACTTCATGTGGAAGATAAATATTGATATATCAAAAAAGAATTTTTTTACAAATAAAGAGTAACTCATCTACTCAGGATAACAATCTTCATTGGGTTACACATCTCACTCGTGGCATGCTCAACAACTCTACAAGATTACAAGATCCTCACACTATTAGTCAAATGACTGGGGGGACAATCCAATAAACCAATGGGAATCTCATCATGATCTTGCTGCACCACCTCAGATATCTATCAATCCAATCAGATTGTCAAGAACAAGGCCATTATCAACAATGTTGTATTTTCTTTTATAAATGAAAAGAAATGAAAATTAAACTAACATTAAACAAACAAAAATGAAACAAGAAGAAATTATAGAGTTGGGTTGCCTCCCAACAAGAATCTAGGTTTAACATCCTAGACCCGACTGAGGATATCACAATTGTGCATATAGAGTGTGTGAGCAGAGTTTTCCAAAGACTTGACTTTTGGATTGGTAGGACCTGAATCATGGTCAGAAGATATACATACCTTGATCTTGTGTTGGTCTTTGTTACCTTCAGGAGTGTTTTGAAGATCTAATTATTTTGTTTCCAAATTACCTTCCACCTTGAAGAGTTTGTGTGAGTTATGCATCTTCTTTAAATCTTTGAATACTCTATACCCAATAGTATTCTTTCATGGAAGAATGACGAGTTTGTCAGATTCAATGTCTATGAAAGCTTTTGCAATTGATAAGAATAGTCACCCCAAAATTAGTGGAAAGTGACTATCCTATTTAATTTGCATTACCACAAAATTGCATGGGACGTAGGTGTCATGCCCGATCTTAACCGGGACCTCTTCAATGATTCCCAAAGTCTTTGTAATAGATGTGTTGGCCAATTGAATAGTCATGGTTGTGAGTAGGATATTGGTGAATAGATGACGTTGGCATAGAGTGTATGACATAATGGATATGCTTGCGTCTAGGTCAAAAAGTCGATTTCAACAAGTGTCATCTCCTAAGAAACAATCTATCATGAATTAGTGAAGATTTTTTTTTCTATTAAGGCATATGATTCAAAACTATATCATAGGATTTCTGTGCTAGCCTTACAGTTTCACATTCCTATATCATATACTTCTAGATAGAAGGGTCTTAGGATATTTACACCATGTTGGCATTTCATCTATTCATCAAGGAGTGGGATGTCGACGTGGAGTTTATTCATAGTATCTTTCACTTTTGTGTACCTATTGTTGAACTTGGTCTTTCTTGAGGAAACCCTAATAGGGTACACATGGTTTGTGTACCAATGATTTCGGTAAAGTTGATTGTCTAGATTTGACAATATATACTACAATAGTTGAGTTCTCACCGGTGCCTGGCTAAGCTGACAATACATGGGGGCTGAATCCTGAGCTTCTGCTGGTGAAACCGTTGGAGGGTCAATCTGAAAACTTGGGATCCCAACTTGGGTGCCCTCATCTCTACTAGAAGGAATAGGTGCAGGAGTGGAGGTCATGGATGCAAAGTACACATTCCCTGTCCTTGTCATTTTGGCATTTAGATGGTCTGGATGCTTGAGATTTTTTATGATTGACCTACAATCGTACTTACTTTGGTCTATTGACTAGTTGCATGGTGAGCAATTTGTGACTCCAACACCTTTTCATTGTCCATGGCATTTCCCAATTGAGTTTGGTGTGTCTGCATCATCTACTAGAGTGTCTTCACTAGTTCTTGTGTTGGTGTTGCTCTATCTGCAGCGATGGGGCTTGATTCAGATTTTGATAATGTTGTTGTTGTTGTTGTTGGTATTTCCATCTAGGAAAGTTAACTTATAACTCCCTTGATTGTGCATTCTATCATAGCCCGATGGCATTCTATCTTGAGTGGATTGCATTGGAGTCTACTCATTAGGACTCCTAACTCTAGCTAGATTCTTGTATTGGAACCTAGGGTTGTTCTGATCTTAATTTGGGTTATCGTACTCCTTCCCCAAAATAGTATAAATTGAATTCACATCTTCGAATTGGGTGACTATATACATTTGATCAGCCTCATGTTCATGAAATGCAACATACATTTGTTGGCAATGAATCATGTTATGTTCTATAGAATTTCATAGAACTCATAGGAAGGCACAATGATTTGACTTGCGGCGTCTGATTCTTCCTCTCGTAAGAAATAAAAGATTTTTCAAGGTTATTCTATTTGAAGGAGATATCTTTTAGTGACTCAGATATGAATTTGAGTTCTGAGCGATCTCCCACCATATATAGCTTAAGAACACCTTTTCTTGAAGGTATGGTCTAGTGAGTCTAATTCTCGACAACAAGGTTTATGATCCTGAAAGAGCTATTAAAGTTGTACTGCATAAAGTTTTCAATAAATGAGGAATCAAGGAACTTCTTGATCTCATCACCTGTAACAAAAATTCATGATTTTGTTTTCAAGGATGCCATGATGCAGGCACTTCCATAGTAGTTCATTGAACCACTCCCATGCTTCATATATAGATTCTTTGGGTACTTGATTGAACATTGTCGTTTGTCCTCTAGTTGAGTATGTCATCAAGGGTGGGTAGAATTTCTCTAGAAACAGATTTTCCAAAGCTTTCTATGTTGTGTTCGGGTCCATTCAAAGGGCATTGTACCACCCTCTGGATATGTCAGTTAGAGAGTAGTTGAAGAGTTGTAATCTCATGGCATCATCAGTGGCACCTGACAGCTTCATCATAGAGCAAAGGTCGATGAATTTGATTAGATGTATTTGATAGTCATGTCCAATGCTTCTTGTGAAGGCTGAATTTTGCAACAGACTAACCCACTAAGCATTGATATCGATTCTATCACCAAGATTTTGGACTCCATGAGTCATGTCAGTGCCCTTAGGAAAATAAAATACTTTAATTCTTTTGCACGTTCTATGGGTTGGGCATCTTCTAGGATAGTCATTAGTTAGGCTTCTGATGGTGTCCTGGCTTCTACAAAGAGTAATTCTTGTTGGTCTGTGCTAACTACTTCATTCACGCTTGAATAGTTGCTTCTATAGCTATTGTTTCTACCATAGTTTTCTCCTTGCAAAGTCTTTTGAGAGTTTTGTCGATCTCAATATCAATCATTAGTGTATAGTGAAGACTTTTCGATCATTGCATGTTCTAGGAGTACTTGAGAAGTGGCATAATGATTGTGAGTTGATGAATAAAGCTCTAGAGGATTTTCAATAATATCAAACATAAAAAAAACCCTAAATACAATTAAACTTCTAAAAATATATAACCACCACTGTCCCAAACAACAAAGACAATTTTTGATGGGGCTCTAAATGTCGCACGAATAAAACCCATAAGGGAATAACCCTTAGGTTTAACATAATGTTGTGCAATAATTCCCCATTCCACACAAATGGAAGCCTTATTACAGTATACTTAAGGATCAAACCCAAAGGAGAACCATTTTAAGTAGTTGTATATGTTCATAAGTATTAGGGGTAATATATATCACAAAATAGTTGGTTGATTGATTAAACTAATTTCTACCATTAGAAACAATGGTTGAAGAGGTAAACATGTCATAATAAAGAGAACAAGGGAATGGGGTTTTTCTTACCAAAGCTTGCATAATTATTATTGCAAGATTTTAACTCTTGAATAATTGTTTACTAAATAGACACTTAGCTACTATGCCCTCATGGGATATATATACCATTGCATGGATTAGACTCTCGCAAAACCGACCAGACTCAGAACCTAATTTCCTAGTATATTCCAACTGGAGTCCCTCAGTACGACCGACCAAACTCAACACATTAATAGATCGTAACCAAATCACCTCGTTATCCCTTGTTGAAACTTCAGTGGGAGAATAAGATCATTTTGACATTCTTGTTACTATTACAACAACATGCACATCCATGACTATAACATACATGCAAAGCAAGTTGTCAATTTCCAAGGAAAGGAAATAAGCATAATGATACTTTATTTAGCATATTGTCAATTTGTTGAGTTTAGATACAAGCTAGAATAAAATATGGGATGTTGGGGCTAGTCCCCATTCCCCACCACAAATGTCTACTCACTCATGGTGATAAAGAATACTGGGAGGAAATGCAGAAAAATAGAGGAGGCCACAACGCCTTGTGCACACTACAAAAAAATGATCTTTCACTAAAAAAATTGGAGCTACAACACCATATTTTATAGCTAAAAAATTTAGCAACATTTTTCTATACATATGCAATTTTTAGTATATTCTCATGTAGGGAGTTCCTTTATCAACATTTTTTAAATATGTAGTTAAATAACCCATTCTCCATAAATACATATGTAGTCCAAAATGTAGCCAGATATTGTCTTTACATTTTTTAATGTAGGTGTAATTGTAGCAATAGATACAATTGTAGATGTAATCAATATATAGAAAAAGGATGAATTCACTACATTTTATGTGTAGTTAATGTGTCATAAAAAGTATCATTTATTACGTATATACATGTGTTGTTACACTATGCATCCAATGATCCATTTTTTAGAAGGTAAGATATTTTTAATAGAAATCTAAAATTAGACATAATCACCCTTATAATGTCAACAACCATACTTTTATATATATTAAAACTATGAAGGTACATGGGGAGGACATAAGCATCGACCCTATTTCACAATGTACATGTAAAAAGAAAATATGTATTTATATAATGTCAGTGTCTATAAATAGTTAGCAGACAACTTTTTCCCCATGCTCTACTTGTCTCAAAACTTGTGCCATGATGATTCATTATTTCAACTTGACCAACAACACTCCCGCTTATATGGTAAATAGATGTAAAAAATACTTGCACGAAATTCTCATTTACCATGGCAACCGAATTCTATAGAAATTTATCATTCCTCCTAGGAAATTCAAGGATCAAAGTTCATTTAACCATGTTTCACGTTAAAGAGAAAACATGAAAATAAACATCAGGAAAACTTTAACCACATCCTAAATGATAAGAATAAAAACTTAGCAAACGACTATGTTACTAGTAGAGATGGAGAGCATGTCTCCTCGACCAGCTTTGAATCTTCATGAAGAGCAATATGTCATATAATTTCCCCCTACAACTAGCCAATATCATTAAGAATGACTTTGCTTCCATTCCCTAATTATGATAGTATGAAAAACATCCATTATTTAAAAACAACTTGAAACAATATAAACGTAACAAATAGTAGACGCAAAGAAAAAGTTTCATGCACTTGAAGAAAGAAATATCACCATGTAGAGATAAAAATCAAAGTACTAGACTTGGGGGATCATTGAATGATTATGACATCATTATGCCTACTGACTTACTGTCAAGCACTATAAGTGCTTACTCATTACTTGACTCGGCCTCCTCCCGTATATTCAACATTGATTGTCACAAAGATTCTCTATAAAAAAAACCTTTGAACCGTTGCCTTATCCAAGTTTGGCCAAAGCACCACATAGAACATTGGTGTTTGTGTATTAAAACTTTACTTGGCTAATGTTGAGGGGCTACATCATAAATTACATCCAAATAAGTGACTAGAGGTTGTTCCCAATCTTCTAGTAGTTGGTACCTACACTAAGATTAGATGTGTCTAGAGGGAGGATCTTCTATAGAAGACACTACTATAGAAAGGGGATATAGTGTTAGTTATTTTTGGCATTCTCTTTCAATTCTAAACCAACGACCAAGTGGGAGACGGTAAAACTCAAACATTTTTTATCATTTTAGCAAACTGAAGGAATAAGGTTTATGTTGGTGGTTCTTTGTTAGGGAAGAAATGATGACATAACTCATAGCATGTGATGGTATTTTGGTCTGGTCTGGCCTTTCTCGTCGGTTTTATGGAAACAACTGACACCATTAACATTTCCGTGTCAGTGGTATGATGACAAATAACTGAGGCCAAATTACTTGATGTCAGTTTTATCCATGAATGAATAATGAAATTTTAGGTATATAGTCGATTGATTGTAAATAACTGACAGAGAATATGTATATAGTCTTTTATTCCCAATTAATTAATGATAAATTTGTATATTTTTTCAATATAATAGGTATGCATACATGTTGTCCAGTCTTCTAGCATATCTGGAGCCTTATTCTTCAGAATTAAAAGTTCTAAAGAATAGAAGGCTCTATGCAAGTACCACATCTTAACAACAGGCCGACACACCTATAAGAAAAAAATAAAATTATACAAGCCCCATTGTAACATTTGTTCCAACTCAAATTGCACACAAATCCATGAACTCGCAGCTCAATTGTTTCCTTCTCATCCACACTTCAAATTCATACATAAATGCACAAACAAATATCATTCTTTTCCTCATATATAACATTCAAATCCACACATACATATGACCTTCACATTCAATTAAAACTCACAAATTGCATATCAACATTAGCTGCCATCTCAGATTTTAAGTCAAAATGTTACATATCAACATCCAGTTCACACTCACAAAATACATATAAAAAATCTGACATCAAAGTTCAAACTACCAAAATATCAATCAACCCTCTAACTTTTCATTCAAATTCACATTTTTTTTATGAAGTAGACTACACATTGTTCACATAGGTCATTCAGATGATCCAATATATAGGGGTTAGTCTTCTCTAAAAATTGCAAAGAGAATAAGATTTGATTGTTGGTAACGAGACTACTTGATTGAAAATGATCCAAGACTACTAACTTACATCCTCTATACATTTGATTTGTTCCGCATGATTGACACTCACCTGCATATACAACATCACATTATATGTGCATGCCCAACCATTGTTTTGTATAGGGTCTTCTAGATTTACAATTATAGTAATAAATGTAATCAAGTAGAGTTGGTCATATATTATGCATTTGGAATGAGATTACTACACATCAACACTCGTCCAAGTTACTAATTTCTTTTTCTTATCTATTTCCATCCACCATCACATAATGCTTTCAAACCCATTTATGTTAAATTAACATATATGTTGCATTATTAAACTGTCATTAGCAATACAAACATTAACAAAGAGAATGGTTACTAAGAAACTATACTTACACTTGAATTATTGATTTCAATGGGGGTCTCACATTTGGTGACAATTTTTCACCTGAAGGATCAATGAAATATACCCTCCATGTCTTAAGAGCAATCACTAACAATTTCCAGTGCATACCTCTGAGTCAATAGAAGGAAAATAAAATAAAAAATTATATCTCAATACGAAAGTGTATCCATAGGTCATACATATTAACAACTAAGACAAAAACTCACTTAATGTTGAAGGGAGCTAAGATAACGATGTAGGAAGCACCAAAATACTTCATCATGGTAGTCACATATTCTTTGACACCAATCAGATCTCTAACTACATTGCTAATTAGTGATTTCATTAGAAATCCCACATTTTCTATTATGAAGTCATGAGCCACGTAATAAAAATGACGGAAACATATTATATAACCAATAATCATTTTATATGTAGGAAATAATTAAAAAAAATTTACATATGATATGGCATTCACACTCACCATTTCCAAAGTTCAATCAGTGATGTGTTCAACCAATCATACTTAAATACCTTAGAAAGATCTGTCAACACTATACCATTGTCCCTTTGTACACCTATCATATTCTCTCCAAGGTTGATCACAATGGTATTTGTTTGGTCTATAGTGTTTAACCATCATGTAAACGCCTGGAAGTGAGAGCCTAAGGAGTCGAATAACTCATGTGGAATAAAATGAGAGGATGAAGGCTTCAGAACTTTCAGGGGCTTCTTGGTTATTTTATGTTGCACACATGTATTTTAATATTAGCTATCAATTATTTTCTATAAGTTTTAATCAACATTTTAAATACTCATAGAAATATAATGAGTGGTTTGGGCCACCCAGTGAAGTCACCTTCTACCTCTCTGACCGTGGTGGCATCTTGGTGATCCTATGGGATAGGTACCTCACTCATTCTTAGAATGACACATATGATTCTCACACGATAGTAATTAGCGGGAAGAGGAATACCAAGAACCACATCATCATTATCATCCTCGGCATCTGCCGCGATGTTTCCTTCTAGAACTTCGATGGAAGGACGACCTATTCTTCCCTTGTACATTTTCATAAAACATAATATTTAATTTCACAAACACTAATATTGACTTGAAGGATTATTTTATGACAAGGTAATATCAATTGAATTCAATTGGATTGTACCTAGGTCATACCCTGTGGGTCCGTAGGACTACTCTCAATGCACTTTGTGGGCGAGTAATGAACTGGTTATGCGACTACTTAAGAAGCTAGTTTTACATCGCTTGAGAAGCTACATATTTCTCCAAGGCTACATCTACAATTCTCTACACGTACTCTGCATCCACTTCCCCTTTCTTAGCTTGTTTACACCTATGCCAGGATGCGCCATTATTTTATTCCATACCCAGCTCCAGTTCCCCTAGCACGTCCAGGATGATCTTCTGTCCCTAGAGCAACCATCAATTCTGTCAGTAAACTTTCCCTCCTTTACTTGGGCAGCCAAATCCAACTAATTATCATAAAAAATAGACAAATAATTAAACAATTAGGTGAAAAAAGAACATGGTCAATTATTGTGAAACCAAGAAATTTACCAATAACTATCAAAGTTTTACTCAGAATGAGTAAATCTTGGACTGGTTTCTAGTCCAGATTAGGGTTTCGTCACAAATTTGTATTTATTCACAAATTATGGTTTACTGCCAAATTAAGGTTCATTTACAAATCAGAGTTTATTCACAAAAATAGAGTTAATTTTTAGTCAACATAAACATCATTGTCATATTAAGTTAATTTTTAGTCATTTTTCATGCATGCATAATCATTACAACATAGATATGATCATCATTAAATACTTATTTTGTTGCATAATTTAGCATGTATCATCATTAAATATATGGTTACATATATGCATTCATCAAAATCATACAATTCATCACAATCTAATTACTTTTCATCACAATACAATCATCATAATCCAATTATTTTTCATCACAATTTTGATATTTAATATGTCACTACTAATAGAAATTAATATTCATTAATTCATTTTCATCACAATTTTACAATTTTGAAAAAAAATATCAATCTCACTTCCCCCTCTCCTCGTTCCTCCCCTCTCCTTCTTCCCCTGCCTTCATAATTTCTTTTCAATTGAGAAGAAAAAGGGGAAGGAGGAGAGATGAGGAAGGAGGAGAGGGGAAAGTGAGATGGATACCTATATTGGGAAGTAGAAATTGCAAGGAAGTGAGGCCACGTGTGCCATAATATCCTGACGTTGAAGGAGGTTAGCATTGGAGGAAGCTGACACACCTGCTATATCTGAGGAGAGGTTAGATGTCGTGAGCTACAATGGCAGTGGAGGTCATAGAGCACACCTGTTGGAGGAGGTCGCACCTACCAGAGGAGGAAGAAGAAGTAGCAAAGCAGGAGCAACAACAGCGAGGAGGCTTGAGAAGGAACCGACAATAGAAGAGTAAGCAGTAATAGAGGAAGAACCGATAAAGGAAGCTATGGCAGTGTGCAGCTATTGCACTGGTGTAGTAAAACTTTCCCTTCAAAGAGAAACACGGGTAGGGGGAGAGGAGGAAACCGTTTGTTGTGGGGATAAGTAAGACTTATCCCATTGGTTATACCAAAAACTCACAAGGAAACATATTCCTCATTGGTTACTAGATAAACAACGCCGACATGCATACAAAATTCTTGTTGGATATAGTTGAAAAATCTCTGCGTAACCTTGAAACCCAACAATACATATATCATTAGTTTCTTACAATTAAACTGCCAAGAAATAAGAAGTGGTGTGAAAAAAATTTGTGAGTCGCATGGCGTGAATATTTTCCTCATTGATAGCATCCAAACCAACCTTCTAGAAACACCAATTGTTTCTTGTGGGACATATGGTGTGTGTATCATTTTATCCTATCGGTTTTCTAATCATAACCAAATATGTATTTTTTTAGGCGGCAAACGAAATGCCCACAAAAAAATTGCACAAAATTCTATTTGTGAGAGTGATATATAGTGTTAGTTTGTTTTATGTGAGACCAAAAACAAAAATCAAGTGCAGCCATATTTTCTTGATTGGTAAATTCATGGTGGTTGTCTACTTATAAGCAATACTATAGATACTATTTTCGGTTTTTCTTGAAAAAATAGTGCAAAGTAACTATTAAACGAGGAATATCAGTAAAGAAATTGATGCATTATGTTCGTGACATGTGAATTACTTGCCACAATACAAGTCAAAGGAGTAAAGCAAACAAACAAAACTAAGTGTTAGAAAACAAGCATCCATATCAACATATGGACTTTGGATCATGACCCAACTTAGTAAAGCATAATGTGGTACTTGCCATCGAGATTAGCATTGCAATTATGAGGTAGACCAAAATAATAGGATGCATAATCAATACATTATATCTAGGAAACCTCTAATCCACACCTACTAAATATCAAACTCATTTTATATCACAATCTTTCATCAATTTTATGCAAAGACCACCATCCTCAAACAATTCATAACAAAAATACATGAATCACTAAGATGTTTCTTTCTATAGAAAGAAAAAAATGAAATTGTTTTGTGTCAGTATACTACAATTTTAGATATTGCTATGGTAGAAATCCTTCATGAATATCAAAACTTTATGTTAATTATTTTGTATATTTTTGTGGCATGCCAACCAACACCCCAACACCGACGATCATCTTCTCCTCTATTGGTTTTCACTTGCATTATCACACTAGAAATCATGCATAGCTCACTAGATCTTATCTTTAATCCCCACACCACTGTATGTACCAACACATAGAGTGGAGGAAAAAACAATAGCAACATATTGAGGCATTGAGAATAAAGAGAAATATATAATATAATAGAATTGTGATTACATAACATCAAGAGCAGGCATGGGTCTCTGATCCTAACATGAATAATTATCAAAAAATTGAAAAGATAGCATGCATATAAGGGCATACAATGAATAATATTAAAAAGTAATAAGGACATACAAGTCAGAATTGACTGCAAAAAATACAAATTGGAATTTCCAAAAAGGGTTGTTCGATAGTATTTCTACACAAAAATGAACATCAAGTGGGTTGTATAAAAGATTATACCATTATTTAAATTAGGTAGTGGTCATCCTAGATACCTACAATAAAAAAACTTACTATTTTTGTCTGGTAGATTCTTGAAAAGTACCTGAAATAACCTAGATGAAGTGCTCACATCTTTGTAGATAGTAGAAGTAGATGTATTCTAAATGCATAGATATTTTAAATTATAGAACAAAATGTAGCATTGGTGGCATTATCACGTGTTTCTAATCTTGAGGACAAACCAAGTGATCTGATCATGTTTTTTAAGACGGGCGGAACTTGGGGAAAAAGGCCATTTGGTGGTGGCCCTAGAGGATTCGAGTTCTACATTATGTTCACATGTATGGTTACTATGTTACTGGGTTGGAAAAACCATGGAGTAGCCTTGAAACAAGATTTACTAGCAACTACCAAGAGGAAAATGTGACTAGGAGGATAACTTCAAAGTCATTGACCCACTATAGAAGTATCTAGAGTAAATATATATTTCCTCTCTCCTATAAGAAAGTTGGAGTGATAGGAAACATTATAGGACTCTAACAATCTCTCTATAGTATTAGGGATTAATTAAGATTTACTTCCAACATATCCACAAAGAAAGCAACAAGGACAATCACAACCTAGATCATGGAGTAATTGTTCTTGGAATTGTTCTCTATCATGGCTCCTCTCTCAATTGATACATTGTAATTTGTTTTCATAATTGTGATTTACTCTCGCAGATCTCAATGAATTTTATATATCAAACACAACTTTATCTTGAATAGGAGCCATGGATTTTCTTTCCCCTTCCTGCTCTTTCTCTGTTTTGTTTGGTTTTTTGTTTTGTTTCCTTTTGTCTCGTGTCTGGTGGTTCGGTTGGTGTTTGTGTTAGCTTCATCTTTTTTTCTACGGTTTGTGGTTCTTCTGGTTAGTCTCTTCTTTGTGGGAGCAAGGAGCCCCTATTTTGCTGGTGTTCCTGCTTTGCTGGGGTTCCTTTTATCTCGGTCAGGACCCTTCCCTGTGGTGGTCGTTTGTTGGTCGTGGTCGAGCCTCGGGTCCCTTCTTGGGCGAACGGTGAGCTCGGGCGCCCCCTTGGTGCTTCAGGCAGAGGAGGAGAAAGTTGGGTGTGTGCTTCGTGCGGGTCTTCCGCCCCCTGTTCGCAGTGGTGGTCGGAAGTGGTGGTGAGTTCCCGACACCCTCTACTTCCCGCCCTTGTATCCGTATGAGCCATCCTTCCTTTGTATCTGCATCGCTGGGGCTTGCCCTCCTTCTCGGGTCTCCTAGTGGATGAAACCTTAGTGCTCGTCGCTGGTAGTTTTGGTTCTCATCCTTTTTTGTGGGTGTTGTGTCTGTTTTGTTAGGTTTGTGTCGTTGCTTTGGGGTCGGGCTCTTTGTTTGGTAATCTTTCGTTGTCTTCAAGATGGTTCTCTTTGTCAACAGCCTTGCGAACTCCTCTCCAGATGTACTCATAGGTTCTTAGAAATTGATGAATTCCATCCCAGATAGCTATTTTAGACAGCCACTACAAGAGGTGGACGGTGCAGAAGCGTACCTATCGCATCCCAATCTGAGCCTTGTGTTATGTCTTTCCGTAGAAGGAGTTGTTGTTTGGTAACTTGCCGAGAGATGTCTATCTTGTAGATGTCATATGGCTTACTTCTAATGATATGGAGCTATTTTAAAAAAAAATCTTGAATACTCTATACACTTTCACTAGCTCTTGGCTATGTAACTCTTTTAGATATAATGATTTATAGCACAATGGTCATACTACTTTCATCTTGAAATAGTGCACAGAATGGAGCAACGTCTAGTTAGGAGCTTACCCAGCTAGTTGTAGAGGTACACACAAATCACCTTTGCAGCATGAGATCATTGAAAAGAACATAGCAAACTTGGATGCATACCCAAGGTGTAGCAATGAACTGGTGTTTCTTGGACAAAGATTCACTATGTTAACATAGGAAACAACATTAGTTACAATTGTTTGGATAAAGAACATCATACATTCATACCTAAAGACATACATTGTTGTTGTATCAACAACATCCACCATATATATGTCCCAAAAAACAGACCACAACTTCAAGAACTATACAATATTTTGTTAAAATAATTAAGAATTGTGCAAATGGACCGCAAACTTCAATGTCTACTCTATTTAGAAATATAGAAACCAAAAACCTTTTAAACTTGTAATCTTAATCGTTTCATTCAAGGAAGGTCAACACTATTTATTGTAAATGGTAACCATGATTCATCTTTGCAAATCATCCTCTTATTTGCATCTTATAAATGTAAAAAAGAACCATTTGAGACTCACTTCCTAACTTCTTTCAAGGTAGAGATTGTGTATGATAAGTTCATTGATTTTGACTTATTCTATTGATATCCAACTAGATGGAATCATATATCAACTTAACATTAATGCCAAGGTCCAATTTTATAGAGTATAGGTACTTCATATCTCTCCCATGCATGTTGTGAACTGATCATAAAGTTAGAAAACAATATCATTTTCCATTCACACCAATATAGAAGAGTTGAATAGACTCTTCAAATTTAGCACTATGCAACCAGATCTGAAGAATCTTGGATATACGGATTGACATCTACTCTATATCTATAAAGTTCTAGCATCAAATAAATTTACTATCAAATAGATTAATCTAGGAGTTGCCACATTTAATAAGTAGCTTTTGCACTGTACTGGTCAGTGATATCTAAAAGGATGATAGGTGAAACAACTACTGAGACATAGCTGACAACAAAGAAAATCAAATAAACCAAGGTACAATGATCAACATGAAGAGATATTACATCACAATTTGACATATAAGTAGTATACATTTGGGCCTAATACCACCACCCAATTTTAGCAACACAATGATAAGATTACACCCCCCCACCTTGCTGAGGAAAATATAAAGGAAGGGCCAAATATCCAATCTCACATATTTGAACTCTAAAAACCATGTATATAGTTTTTATTGAGAATTTATCCTCACAAAGGTATCAAATATTGCTGAAAATTGAAGCTAATAAGTTCTTCATGTGGTTGGGGCCAAAGTCAACGTTGCTTAGTCATATGCTTGACCACAATCTATGACAATATAGTCAATTGCAGTACATGCCTAATTGGGTCATCCAACTAATGCTACTGATCATTCCTTTGCCTTCATCCTTCTCTTCAAGTGTTTGTTACAGAAACCATATGAGTTGGAAAAGTTTGTGGAAAGTGATCATACCTTAGAATTTATAGACTAGATTATGAAATCCCTTTAGGTAGATAGATTGTGGTTGTCCTTCCTTCCATATTGTGGTTCAGAAAACCTGATAATAAACTAATTAAACAAAATTAAAAGAGACTATCAAAAAAATTCTTGTTTATTATGACACCAAATTTAAAATATTGAGAAAGATATTTATTGCATAGACGCTACTGTTGATAGAGACCATCAAGACCTTTCTTGTGTGCATGGTACAAATAATGTATTTAATCCATTAAGTATGGAATAATATCTAAAAAATAAATCATCAATATTTCCTTCCATGGGTCATATTGGGTGATTTTAATGACCTAGATTATGTTCAAAATGAAGATCCAGTGTTGATTTATCTAACAAGTCTCTAAATGACTACATTGACGCTATTCTAGGTACTGGTCTAATGGAATTGATACGATAAGAATGTTGGAACCCTTGAATATCAATATGTCCATGAAATTCATGTGTACCAATACTTTGTAATCACATATTACAAATATTACATTGACATCAATAGGTGTGGTTAAAAGTGGTTGGTATTCAAATAATATTATTGTACCTAGAAATTTGTGTTAGTATTAGAAGAATAACCATAATGTTTTGTATAAACAACATATAAGCTTGTATTTTGAAATCATACCATATGTTTATGTTAACATTACAATGAGGAATTTGATTCATGTTTATGTAATCAAGATCCATTAGGAGTTGCAACAACCACTTGCAAACATTTTGTATTGTAATAGAGTAAGGAGCAATATTTTAGTTAGCATCAACATCATAATGAATGCACACTTCAAAAAAATTTACATATGAGAGGAGATCCAAGTAAGAAGATTCATACAGATCAAAACACATGGGATACTACTAACAAAATTTATATCCTAACAACACAATAATAAGTTCACTTTATCTCAATTTATGAAAAAACTTTGAACTAGTACACCAATAGATATTTTAAAGGAAACCATTTTCTTTGCATGTTAAAAAAGGTTTGAAGAAACTTATTATGGTAATTCCAATTCCAAATATTATCACAACCTAGTCATGTACCATAATTATTCAATAAAGATAGGCAAGGTAACTAAAGTTCAAGGTAACTTGGTTGAAGAACCAGACTCATTGAAAAATCTGGTGTATGGGATTCCTTCATGGGTATCAAAGTACAATAGAGGATATTGATGACCTACATATACTCTCATAGTGTCATGTATGACACCACATCTAGTCAGAGCTCGATTATATAAAGAGCAATCGTAAGATGAAGAAATGCTATCTATTTGAGTCCTTAAAGAGTATTTATGAATATATAGGTTTTCAATGTACAAGCACACAATGTTATAGGATGGAACTAGCATAGACAACAACATACTGAAAAGAATTATTATTCAGCTTAAAGACATGATATGAAGTTGTTTGGCTACATGTGACAACTCTTGGGAGTTGGGACACTGAGTTAATCCATTGCTAGTGTCTGCAACATTTCATGGAGCATGGCTTAACATGTCTACTATAAATATACACATTTACTATCTTACGTATTTTTCGTTCAATCATACATATATGGTTCACTGGAAATACTAAAAAATGAAAAGAAAGATGGTCGAAGTTGAAACACATAGTACTATTACTTCTACCACTTATTGGCATCTTCCCTTTGCATTCTAAGTTGTTGTGATACCTTTGGAAGGTCTGGCTTAGCTATGTATTATGACTTTATATAGTGATGGATTCATGTTAGAGAAGTTTGCATATTGGTACTCCATATTTATGTCAAAAGTTAATTGGTTAAAAAAATTGCAAACATATAATATTTGTAAGGATTGTTGTTCTATTAAATAAGATCCGTTGGACATGACAATGTGGGGCAATAATCCCTAGACCCAGCTAAGCCTTCAAACAAATCTTATCCTCCTCCTCATACCACAAAAGTGATACCAACTCCAAATATTATAACAACACAATGATTCATCCAAAAAAGTTGATAATAAACAAACAAAGAAAAAGGAGAAGTTAGTAAGGTGGGAATGGTTGCCCATACAATGTGGAGAGCAGTTAGATGGTGGTATTGCACAAAAAATTAGGGGAATCACTCAGATGGGAAGCAATAATTTGATGATGTAGGCGATGATGATTAGTGAAAAGAAACTCACTCCAACATGAAACAAGTTCAAGAACATAAAATGCAAGTAAGACATTCACTTACCAGCACTCACTAGCATTCTTGAAGATGTGGTGCTCTTTCATGGCCTCCCATTTCCTAAATTGATCACCACATTTGTGGAAGCTTGCACTGCTACCACTTTTTCTACCACTAGGTTTTGGATTAAAAAAAACTATAGAACTTAAAGAACTCCTTAGACACTGATGAACATCTAAATCTCTGTGAAAAAATGTTGTTCAGCAATAACCACAAGAAACACAATTGCACATGTTGAATAATATAAAGGCCGATAGAGACAATCCCAAAGCCTTCCAAACTATGAAAAGCAGCATAGGGTTGCCAATATCCATAAGTACCACCTATAAACCTTACCATAACTTTAAAATGCATCACTTCACCAGAGAGAAAGCATAACATAATAAAGACCCCAAAATGGTTCATAAAATAAATATAAAAATCTAAAATTGAAACAAGGTGAAATCAATCAAACACATTGGGAAAAACACTTAGATTTGAGAGAAACCCTAGAACAAACTTGTTTGATGTTGAACTCAATCCTAAACAAATATATTACATAAACATAGACTAAGTCACAAAAGACTTGCATCCACAATTTGTGTAAACTACAACTTAAGTTTCACCTATAATACATATATTGCCACCTAAATTTTGATAATAGATGGTAAGTAACATTCATGAGTGATAAACGAACCTCCTAGTTTAACTCGGTAAAATAATGAAATTACATCACAGATAGAATTGATCCATAGTCAACATTTGTTGTCCATAGATTTAATTTGGAATCTCTAAAAGTACATAATGCATATCAATCCTATTTTTGATGTTTACTTAATTCACAATAACATCCAACAACGGGTTGATGACAATGAGTGGAAGCTTTCATTTCAAGATGAAAAGACAAAGAAATCTCTTAAAACCTCACAATTTGAATGACTTCAATCTTTTTGGTAAAACTAATAATGGAATGCCATCATGATTTTAGGCCCCAACATCGCAAAAAAGATGTATCAATAAAAAAATCAGTTCTTCACTAGTTCATTTACCAAAGAAGTAATATATGTTGAGATACAGTAATCTTATTTACTAAACAAAATTGACTTTTTGATTTCATTTCAAACTTGTTCCCGAAATTTGGAATACTTTATGATACATATAATGCATATAAACTTGAAATGTAGGATGAAATTGAGTCAAGGTATATAGATTCACTCCAAAAATAATAGTACAGATAGGTTGGAGTCTTCCATTTTCATATCCATCTAACAAGGAACTTGTATATAGGCATATAATATTAGAATATATAAATGTTCAAGTGACATCACATTTACTTTTCCACACTGAGCTATAGAACTAGCAAACAGAGAACTCAGGAGTAGCAAGAAAATTTATCAAGTGCTAGACAAAAGAAATGATTGAAACCTTCAAAAAAATGCCCAAATCATTCTAGTGGGTAAATTATGAAAACTAGATCCATCTATAGCACAACAAACATCAGCATATAGAATTGTATGGACAAGAAATGCCATCAAAATCCATTGAATATCCAGAGAAGTGTAGATACATGTGTGAACCAGAGGGAAGATTCAGGTCCATAACCACTAGTAGGAATCAAAATATATCCTTTGACCAATTAAGGAGCTCCACAAAACCGAAAGAAACCAACCAAGAATTTTATACTCCTATAGTATCTAGTAAAAATAGGATCTTGGTCCCCTAGGAACATGATCCAGAGTGTCTATGTATAAAGTGTCTATCTTTTTTTAGAAACACTTGATTCTATTGGAAAGTATTATATGTACCACAAAATAGTTGTGCCAAATCATGTGTATAATATGTACATTTTAGAAAACATAGTAGCTAAATTCCAAACAATGAGTCACATAGACATGTAATTTTGATTGATTGTTGGTTAAGTTTATCAATGTAAACATATATTATTGACCCAAACTCCAAGTCCCATCCAATTCATTTGAAGCAATAGTATAGTCAAATCATCACTTAAACAACTTGATAGTGATGTCATTTTGGATAAGCTACCTAATCCTAATATTTTTTTTCAATAACAGATGCCATGTTCTCAGCCCATGAGTACCAGAGAAGGCTTCATTAAGGCAAAATCAATAATGAATAGAAGAAAAATTAGTTGCAAATATACAATACATTGTATTATTGAAATAAGAGGTCTATTAATTATCATCCAAGACCTTAAAAAATGATTGTATTATTGGACCATTTGCAATACCAACTAGAAATTAGAATTGAAATCAACTTTGCCACCATACACAAAAAAATGGAAAGGCATTAGCCTCAATTTTGATTTCTATTTCGTCATTTCTTACCATATGTATTTTATGGATTATATATGGCTTCACCACTTCTTTTCTACCAGGGTTAACTAATGAAAACAACATAAGAGATGTAATGTTGCTCAGAGAAAGAGGTGAAGGGTGGAAAAAAAATAAGAGACGTGCAATCTGACCTTGTCTAGAGGAAAACCTTACAAATGAAGCATCTCTTTCTATTGATTATCTAATTTTCTAAATTGAAAATCAAAACCAGACCATATCATTAAAATTTGAAAGAACACATGTATCTTCCATTCATGTTTTCCTTATAGCTATTGAGGAAGATGTTAATTGCCTACAGTTCCATTACACGTCTATTGATAAAATGGTTAAGAATGAAAAAATCTTATCACATAGTGAGGGACATCGCTAGTTATCGATGCAAAATGCAAAATAATTAGAGTCTCTATCAACAAGAAGTATATTAAGGAAAAGCATCACTTGTGGTTGCTTAAATTTAGACTTTCCCTCTTGAGATACTCTCTTGAGTTCTCCTTCCCTTTTTTTAATGTTTGGGATGGTGATGGATGTGGACTAGAAGGGCAGGGCCTGGATTATAAGATGTAGAAAATAAGGATACACAATTCACCAATATTGTGTTTATTCTTAGGTGCACGTGAGCATGCTATTGAGTTTCTAGTAGGGAACTATAAATGTTAGTAGAAATCATGTATTTGGTCTAAACCAATAAAAAAACCTAGTATTATGATCAATTTCAACTTGAAGAGTCAAGTAAGCCAGTCTCCCCTAACAATAATAGCTTAGGATCTTCTAAGGTAGGATTAGGAACTCACTAAAAGTTTGAAAATTCAAAGGGCCATTAAATTATTTTACACCATCATGAAAAAATAAGAAAGTCTATAATGGAAGATATTAGTTCTAAGACACATATCTCTACATATTCTAACATCACACGAAAAGAATCTAGGGAATGAGGTTGGGAAAAATGCTATGATGGGAATATCAGATTCTCGTGATAGATCAAGCCGAAAAAATTCTTGTTTAGAAGATGCTTCAAAAACTCAGTGAAGTCATGAAGCATCAAGAAATAGAAGATTGTGGAAAAACATCTTATTTTCAACAATGGGAACATAGTATGTTGAAGATGAATCAACTTGATGAAGAACATCAGTTCAGACAACAATGATGAATATTTATCTCTACCTTAGGAGATCAAGCTTGTGCAATGCCTAGGAATAGAACATTGCCATCACACTTGGGATATGTGTAAAGGATATAGGAACTAACTCACTATATCAATGAGATCAGGGATGCAATAGATAGTCATTCAAGTTATATTGATCTTGGCCAAACTTGGATAAAGTTGTTGCTCATTGTAGTGAGATCTTCAATTTGAAGAGATATGCTACTAAGGTTGATGTCTTCCATATGCTGTCAAGGATGTGGATAACTCCAGTAGAAAGGTTCTTCCTATGGCTTGACAAGTTTCACACTTCTTGGGAACTACATGGGGTTGATGGCTATGACAATATGAAATCTTGGATATATTGAGAACTTTTGTGTCAGGTAGATAATCTTTTGGAGCAGACTTTGGAACAAATGTATTAAATACCAACAACGTGGCATCTGCTCACGCAATTCATCATATACATGATTTCTTCTTTAAGACTCAGGTCTCTTTGGTTGACCAAACCTCAGGAATAAATTTATCTACTTGTCTCAGCATGTTACTGACAGAGAAGATGGAGTAGCTATCCTAATACAAGGTGCACATGCTATTGTTGTACAATGTATTCTGCCATAGAACCTTGGTCAGGTTGTCTAATGTAAGAGAATTTGTCATCACACTATGCTTAAGATTGTTTATAACATTGGTTTGATTACTTCAATTATTGGAGAGACTGAGTTTTAGCAGACAATGTTAATCACTTGTATTTGGTTTGTACTAATTGATAACACCAATGTTTGTGATGTTTTTGCCCTTTATTTTGTTATCAAAACTGCCCTTTTCTGTTATTTTCCTCTATTTTATTAGCACTTTCGCAATAATTGGCGAAGCAATGCTCTTAATCCAATATTTCCATCTTTTGCAGAGTTTTTCCTCATTTTGGTACAATAAGGCCGTCCCGGCCCACAAATAAGTCCAATTCTATTTCAGCCTTCCTGACGCCCGATACAACCTCTGTCCGACAAGGTGGAGCGACACAATGACGCACGACAAAGGGATGCTGCGCAAGAAGAAGCTGACGGACGACACGCCTTCTACCCGACTGGGAGCCAAGCTCGCCCGACAACCCATCTTGTTGGGCGACACAGCCACCCACCGGCAGGCGCGCCGCACGTCACGTGACCAATGGACGACACCCCTGCGCCTAGCGATATCTGTATCGGCCGTCCACCGACCCGCGCATAAGGAGGACACGTGGTGCTTGGAGCACCATAACTTTCCCCAACCGCTGCCTATAAATAGCAGCTACAGGAAGACGAAGAGACGAGTTCGGACAGTTAGGAGCTTTGAGCTATCTTCAAAGGAAACCCGCGAGAGCAAGAGTATTGTGCCCCAGTACTCATATCGGGCAACTCTAGGTGAGCTCTTCCTCATCCCAAGAGGGAGGGGATGGTTCACTTATGACCGTCCCGGACGACACTCCGAGCCGATATCGGCCAGCGATGATGAGCGACACAAGTGCCCGACACATAGATGCATAGCTCCATGCCCGACAAGATATCGAACCCGATACGCTTCGCCCGTCGAGCGTGCCGCCGGAGAGGGTGCACCGCCCGACATGAGCGTATCGGCCAGGGTCCTTGATCGATACTGTCGACCGTCACGGCGTGGCGCCCGAGAGGGTGTGCCTCCCGACACCTCTGTATCGGGCTAGGCCCCTAACCGGTATCGGGCTGGAGAGCTACAGTAGTCTGTCGCCCTTCTACATCAAGAAGGCGACATCTATCTTTAATTCTATTATTTAATTCTTTACTTATGCAATGTATTAAGACCTTTAATGTTTATGGAAATAGAGAAGCTTAATTACTTGTTGCTCTATGCTTGGTGCACAATGTTGGATGACTTCTATGTTTGATATCTAAACTCTAGCTTGCATGTTTGGATCGCGCTTTGCTTAGCTACCGAATCATGTTTTCCTGTCGCAACAACTTTGAGAGTTGTGCTGTGGCTCTAGTGTTTGGTCCGATTCTGGAGTACGAGAGTGCCTGGAACGGAGTTGGTTCAGTAACATTCCACTCTAACTAAAGCCCAGCAACCTCGAGAGGGGTGTTGATGCAGAGGTTAGAGGTACCCACTCTGAGAGGAGGGGTGCAGGATGTTACTGCTGCCGCTTGTTTTACTAAAGTCTTATCCTTCATACCTTGCTCTAGCTCTAGTTTTATCTTTCTGTTTCTGTTGCATGAAAACCCCTAAAAAGTGCTAAAAGTCGAAAACCTTTAATCTTTTTTGTAGCTCCACTTGGAGATAGATTTATTTGTTCTGTTTGTGACATCTTGTTGTTCCCCTTTGGGAATTTGTTATCTCCTTATACCTGCCGGAGTGTAGCGTGTCGATTCTGAGTTATCAACACTACCCCCTTGTCCCTGTGTTCAACCTCGTTTATCTACTTCGACCCCGTAAGCAAACTTGTGGGGGCCTAGAATGATTCGGGTTTATAAATGTAAAAGCTCGACTACCTCAAATCCGCCTCCACTTTTGGACGCGCGATTTAGGTCGGTCAACTTTTTGGCACCGTTGCCAGGGACAAGGCAAAAGCGGTACTGTAGACGAATCCGAATCCACTAACTACACTCTCCTGCCTCAAGCTTAGAAATAAGTTTGACATCACTCTTTTTCTTTTTCTTTTTCTTATTTCTATTCTTTGCATAAAATAAATAATTCTATTTTCTAATCTTGATTTTTCGTGTCATTTCAGGAACTCTGAAGAACAGTGACCTGTTCCATCGAGCTTTGATACCAGGTCTCGTTGCGAGCAGTCTCTTTCTGAGGGTGAATGTCAGGGCAAAGGCGAGAGGTCAAACCAGCCTAACTTGGTTGGTCAGCTTTCCGCCTACATAAAGAGACAGGACACCATCATCAGCCAACTGGTGCAGGGTGCGTTTCCTAGCCCTGGAGCTCTGAACACCATGCAATGCCAAATGGCGAGCCTGCATCTGCGCCAGCGTGAGGTAGATCAGCAGTTGACCCAGATTACTGCTCAGATGAAGGATCCTGCAATAAAAGCACTCCCATACCCTGAAACTGCCAGAATGGCAGTACTGAGGTCTGGAACAACGCTGGAGCGCCCTGATGAAGCCAGGCCTGAGCCCGAGCTAAGGCCTGAGGGTGCAGCCCCAGCAGAAGAGGAAGAAAGGCAAGCAGACGTTTGCGAGTCTGCGTAAAGGTTCTGTGAAGAGCTACCTAGCCAAAGGAATGCTTACGCTCCTAGGATTCCGTTCCCGTACAAGCTGATAAAGGCGAATCTGAAGAAGCGTCATGAGAAGTTCATGGAGTCGATCAGGAAGCTGCTTCTCAAAGTTCCCTTCCTTGACACATTGGAGGAGATGCCTACATACGCCAAGTTCCTCAAGGACCTTATCACAAAGAAAAGAAGGGTAGGAAGGATTGAGACAATGTACCTAGCTTCTGCTTCCTATGCCTTCATGAATCCTGACATGCCAAATAAGAGAAGGGACCCCAGAGCTTTCACAATCCCGTTCGCCATCGGGGACAATGTCTAGCGGAAGGGTCTAGCAGACTTGGGGGCAAGCATCAGCCTCATGCCCCTAAGTTTCGCACAAAGGGTGGGATTGACCGACATGGTTCAAACCAACATGCAGATTAAACTGGAAGACCACACCTTTAAGAGACCCGTCGGCATTGTCAAAGATGTGCCGATCAGGGTTGGTGATTTCTTCATCCCTTGCGATATAGTCGTCATCGACACAGCTGAAGACCCCCAGTGCCCGATCATCTTTGGGCGCCCCTTCTTGGCAACAGGGAGAGCGCTGATTGATGTCTCTGAGGGGATGGTCACTTTGAGGGTCGGGAACGACCACATAGACTTCAAGCTGAAAGAGATCATGAAACGCCCATCCCTGTCTGAATCGGCATGTTTCGCAGATAGCTACAATAAATTCTGTGAGGAAATAGAGGAAGATATCCGCACAGTAGACCCCCTCTTGAGGGCTATGAACTGTCAAGATCCCGACCTCGAAGATCCTGAGGTCGCGAAGCATCTCAACCTTCTCAACCTTTCTGATGAAGACTTGCAAGAAGAAGATAGGGTGGTGGAGTCTGCGATGTATGCCTCTCTCGAGGAGGAGTCTCAGGAGAAGGCACCCAGACCAAAGCCAGAGTTAAAAGTGTTGCCTGAAGGCCTGAAGTACGAGTTCTTGGATGAAGAGCACATAAACCTCGTCATCGTAAATGCCGATCTTTCAAGCAATCAGCTAGACCGACTCCTTGAGGAGTTAAGTCTCCACAGGGGGGCTATAGGGTACTCGGTAGATGATATCAAGGTCCTTAGCCCCTCCTTGTGCATGCATCACATCAACTTAGATGAATCTGCCAAGCCTCTGGCCCAACTGCAGAGGAAGCTGAACCAGATGCTCGAGGAGGTCGTCAAGAAAGAAGTAATAAAGCTTAGGGATGCGGGTATCATTTACCCAATCAGCGATAGCAATTGGGTAAGTCAGATCCACGTAGTGCGCAAAAAGGGCGGGATGACGGTAGTTCAGGGTGAGAAGGGCGACGAGGTGGTGGTTAGGACCGTCACCGGATGGCAGATGTGCATTGATTATCGAAAGCTAAATTAGGCTACAAAGAAGGATCATTTTCCGCTACCTTTTATTGACCAAGTTCTTGAAAGGTTAGCGCATCACGATTTCTTTTGTTTTCTTGATGGCTTTTCAGGTTTTTACCAGGTACCCATCTTGCCCGACGATCAAGAGAAAACAACATTCACCTGCCTTTACGACACTTATGCCTTCCGAAGGATGCCCTTCGGACTCTACAACTCCCCCACTACCTTTCAAAGATGCATGATATCGATGTTCTCAGATTTTCTTGAAGACATCGTAGAAGTTTTCATGGATGACTTTTCAGTCTATGGGAAGGACTTCGATAGCTGTCTAAAGAATTTGTCATTGGTCCTTCAAAGGTGCGAGCAGAACAGCCTGATCCTGAACTGGGAAAACTGCCATTTCATGGTGTGGGAGGGCATCGTTCTAGGGCATAAGATCTCGAGGCGTGGGATCGAGGTGGACGTGAGCAAAGTCAAAGCAATGTCCAAGCTTCCTCCACCGAGATCCGTGACGGGGGTGTGAAGCTTCCTCGGGAACGCCGGATATTACTGAAGATTCATCAAGGAATTCTCAAAGATCTCCAAACCGCTGTCCAATCTTCTGGTAAAAGATGCTGAATTTGTTTTTTTCTAACGATTGTCTCAATGCTTTTCAGGCCCTGAAAAATGCTTTAATATCACCACCTATCCTTCAAGCGCCAGAATGGGGTTTACCTTTTGAGCTGATGTGCGACGCTAGTGACTACGCGATCGGGGCAGTCCTGGGGCAAAAGAGAGATAATAAGCACCATGTGATCTGCTATGCGAGTCGCACGTTGGACGAGGCTCAGGTGAACTACACGGCAATTGAGAAGGAGATGCTAGCAATCGTCTTCGCGTTTGATAAGTTTAGGTCGTATCTCATTGGAGCTAAGGTCAAGGTATACACAGATCACAGGGCTATAAAATACTTAAATGCGAAAGAAAGACGCAAAGCCCAGACTGTTGAGATGGGCCGTATTGCTCCAAGAGTTCGACCACGAAATTATCGACAAGAAGGGCGCAGAGAATGTGGTCGCAGACCACCTATCAAGGATCATGGCTGAGAGAGAGGGAGGGCCTCCAATCAACGACGACTACGCTGATGAAGCTCTTATGCTGGCCGAAGCTCAAGAAGAAAGCCTACCCTGGTTTGCAGACATCTGCAATTATCTTTCTTGCGGAGAGCTGCCTCCTGACATCACGTACAATCAAAAGAAAAAACTATTCGCGGATGCTAAAAACTACTATTGGGATGATCCTCTCCTGTTCAGAAGATGTGCCGACAACTTATACAGGAGGTGCATCCCAGAAGAAGAAGCCGTGAACATCCTGAATCAATGCCACGCCTCCCCCTATTGTGGTCACCTGGGTAGTGAAAGAACAGCTGCAAAGGTGCTACAGTCAGGTTTCTACTGGCCCTCCTTATTTAAAGACGCTGCACAATTTGTGAAGGTTTGCAAAATGTGTCAGTTTACAGGGAACATAGGGCGGAGGAATGAAATGCCAATGGCAAGCTGGATCGAAGTAGAAATATTTGACGTGTGGGGGATCGACTACATGGGCCCGTTTCCCTCATCCCGGGGGTATCAATACATACTCGTGGCAGTGGATTATGTATCAAAGTGGGTGGAAGCGGTAGCCACCCAAACCTGCGGCGCCAAGTCGATTATCAAGCTCTTCGAGAAGACCATCTTTCCTCATTTCGGTGTACCGCGCACGGTTATAAGCGACGAAGGGTCACACTTTGGAGAGAGACAGTTTGAAGCACTCCTGCGCAAGTACGGAGTGAAGCACAAGATCGCTACACCCTACCACCCACAGATGTCAGGGCAGGTAGAGGTTTCCAACAAGCAAATCAAGCAGATCTTGGAGAAAACTGTCAACCGAACAAGGAAAGACTGGTCCATGAAGCTTGGCGACGCACTTTGGGTCTACCGTACTGCTTACAAAACACCCATTGGAACCACCCCTACCGTCTCATCTACAGAAAGTCCTACCATTTGCCTTTGGAATTGGAACACAAGGCCCATTGGGCAATCAAGTTCCTAAATATGGACCTCGACAAAGCAGGAGAAAAGAGGTTTTTTCAGCTTCAAGAGCTCGAAGAGCTGAGGATGCACGCTTACGAAATTTCAAAAATCTACAAACAGAGGACAAAATTGTGGCACGATGCCCACCTCAGGAGGAAAGATGTAAGCGAAGGGGATAAAGTCTTGTTATTCAAGTCCTCTATTCGTCTTTTCCCTGGGAAGTTGCAAACGAGATGGTCAGGACCGTTCACAGTATCAAAGATATACCCATCAGGAATGATGGAGCTCTACGACAAAGACGATCCGTCCAAAGTCTTTCAAGTGAATGGGCACAGGGTGAAAAGGTTCTATGAAGACGAAGTGTTTGTCAGGAGAACAGAGATCAGTCTGCATGATATGGGTACAGTTGAGGGCTGAACACGATGATCCTGCACCGGTCGATCTGGCGACGCAAACTTCGTGCTCCTCGGGAGGCAGCATGAGTTTTTCTTTCTTTCGTAGAATAGGATCTTTTTCTTCTTCCATGTAAAAAGAACTTTATGGCTTGTAATAAGGCCCGAGTTAATACACACGTTGACGTGTACCGACTTTTCTATTTTATCGGCCACCGCGGTATCTTGCAAAGCTTTGAAGAGTATTACCCTCTGAGGTCAAAGGGCTTAACCCTTGGTCGATGATGTTTTACCCTTTAATCACTTTCTCTTCACCTAGTTTTAGTTCTTGGCCGCTTGCTTTAACCGTGTCGGGCAACAGCTCAGCTGGCGCGCAGGACCGCTCGTATCGGGCTATAGCCTCTCAGGCATCGCAACGGTCGTGACGGTTGGCATTCTTGGGCGGCGTGCACCCTATCGTGCATGAGAGTAATTGCCCTTAATGAGACTCATGAGACCATCGTCTCGGGAAGTGCCTGACTCGTCGGCCGATGCGCACCCCGGTAATGCTTGTTTTACCCCCAGCCAAATTTGCTATAAATAGAAAGGTGGTTTTACCGTGTTGGGCTACCACACTTTACTCTTCTCAGCCACCTGTAACACATGCAGTAATCCGCCCTTTTTCTCCCGTATCGGCCAGCTTGCCTTCACCCTAGTATCGGGCGATGGCTCCAATGAGCAAAGGTATAGCCCGACAGGCCTATCGATCGACACGAGTTTTTCACATCGCGCGCCGCTTATCGGGTTTACAAGCCTAGTCGATTTTTGTATCGCCCGACGAAGTTCAACACGACATATCGACCGATGGTGCTCGCCCGATACGCCATATCGGGCGACATGTTTTTCTCTTGTAAAGTCCTATCGGGTAGTCACTTTTTGGCGACCTTATTGCCCGACGTATCCGTATCGGGCGGTGTGTTGTGCCGTGCAGCTCTCGTAGTATTGCCCAATCTTGTATCAACTCGAGTTTTCTTTTGATGGATGATCCCGAGAGTTTGAAACAAGTCATGCCTTATCGAGTTTCTTTTGCTTTTCCTATTTAACATCTAATTGGTTATGAACTTGATAACAGGTAGAATTGCGGCAGTAGCTGAAGCAACAACTGTCGGGAAGAAATGTCAAAATCCCAAGGCAACTCGTCGTCAACTACCGTAGATAGAAGGCGGAAGAATTTTTCTTGATTTGGTAGCTGGAGAGGAGGATCACTTCCTTATCATAGTCTGTCTTCTGTGGTGTTTAGGACATCCTATAGAGACAACACGAGTATTTTTCCGGTGACCTCCGGATGGAATCTGGGCATCCTGGTTCCATCTTCTTAATAAGGAGGAAGCATCCACAAGTGTTTTCAAGAGCTCTCAAGCTTCCATCTTGAGAGCTTTGCACTTGTTCTGGCTGCTTCCAAATGAGGAAGTAAGGAGGCTGCAGCAAAGAAGCATATTGCAGTTTCTCCCTGGCACAAGCGAACTCGCTAGATAACCTTCACTGGGCTAACATGACCTCACCCTGAATTCTTTGCTACTCTGGGACAGAGTGCAGAGTAAGTTTGGGGGGTACCCATGTACCAGTGAAGGAGGTATAAAAATTCTTTTGTCAATTATTTTGTGCTTCTCCTATATCATGTGTATATACCCCTGCTCATATAAAAATTTTGAAAAAAAATTCGTGTTTGTTTCCATGCATATGTACAAAGTTGCTATAATAGTAAAAACTTGTTGTGACTTCTTGCAAAGTTTGTTTTCTATGTGCTTCATGAGATGCAAGTTTTGTTATATCTTTTTAATAATGTTGTTTCAAATGAACAAAAGAGTATGTTTGCCATGTCAAAAATTTCAAAAATATAATAATCTCACAAACAGCTAAGAGACAAGTATGGAGAAGGAAAAAGCTGCCCAAACAGTAGAAATCTCTTTGTTTCCCCTTACCCAATAAAAATCCCAAAAAAGAGAGAGAATACTTATGAGAGTGAATAAAAGCATGAGAGTTGTGCCCAATAAAAGAAAAAGAAAAAAATATATATACACACTTGTCTTCCAAAAGTACCCATCTTTAGGCATGGTAGATCCGGGGCAGTGGTACGTAGGATGTGAATCCACTGCTCTAAAGCCAACTGGCTTGGACTACAAGGACCACTTGCCCGCTAACGGACCCTTACCTGGATGGACCGATGGGAGACAAGAAAAACCCCAAAAAGCCTTAGCCTACCTTATACACAACTTTCTACCCCCAAAATAAAGTCGTTTGGTGTGTAAGCTAACTTTGAAATCATACAACAAAGTCTCACCGAAGCTATAGAGAAGAATCTTACTTAAACAATACGACAGTAAAAACTAATTCTTTTGTTCGTAGTGAGACAGCATTATCTTTAAGGCATTACGATCTTTGTTTTACCTTTTGAACAGAAAGCTATTCTGAGCAGAAGAAGCACCACTAAATATAGTTTAAATATTGATTGAGGACAATCAAAATGCTAAGTTTGGGGGAGTTGATAACACCAATTTTTGTGATGTTTTTGCCCTTTATTTTGTTATCAAAACTGCCCTTTTCTGCTATTTTCCTCTCTTTTATTAGCACTTTCGCAATAATTGGCCAAGCAATGCTCTTAATCCAATATTTCCATCTTTTGCATAGTTTTTCCTCATTTTGGTACAATAAGGTCATCCCGGCCCACAAATAAGTCCAAGTATGTTTCAGCCTTCCTGACGCCCGATACAACCTCTGCCCGACAGGGGGGAGCGACACAATGACGCACGGCAAAGGGATGACGCGCAAGAAGAAGCTGACGGATGACACGCCTTCTACCCGACAGGGAGCCAAGCTCGCCCGACAACCCAGCTTGTCAGGCGACACAACCACCCACCGGCAAGTGCGCCGCACGTCACGTGACCAATGGTCGACACCCCTGCGCCTAGGGATATCTGTATCGGCCGTCCACCGACCCGCGCATAAGGAGGACACATGGTGCTTGTAGCACCATAACTTCCCCCAACCACTGCCTATAAATAGCAGCTAAAGGAAGACGAAGAGACGAGTTCTGACAGTTAGGAGCTTTGAGCTATCTTCAGAGAAAACCTGCGAGAGAAAGAGTATCATGCCCCAGTGCTCGTGTCGGGCAACTCTAGGTGAGCTCTTCCTCATCCTGAGAGGGAGGGGATGGTTCACTTAGGACCGTCTCGGCCAACACTGCGAGCTGATATCGGCCAGCGATGACGAGCGACACAAGTGCCCGACACGTAGATGCATAGCTCCATTCCCGACAAGATATCGAACCCGATACGCTTCGCCCATCGAGCGTGCCACCCGAGAGGGTGCGCTGCCCGACATGAGCGTATCGGCCAGGGTCCTTGATCGATACTGTTGACCGTCACGGCGTGCCGCCCGAGAGGGTGTGTCGCCCGACACCTCTGTATTGGGCTAGGCCCCTGACCGGTATCGGGCTGGAGAGCTACAGTAGTCTGTCGCCCTTCTACATCAAGAAGGCGACATCTATCTTTAATTCTGTTATTTAATTCTTTACTTATACAATGTATTAAGACCTTTAATGTTTATGGAAATAGAGAATCTTAATTACTTGTTGCTCTATGCTTGGTGCACAATGTTGGATGACTGCTATGTTTGATATCTGAACTCTAGCTTGCATGTTTGGATCGCGCTTCGCTTAGCTACCGAATTGTGTTTTCCCGTCGCAACAACTTCGAGAGTTGTGTTGTGGCTCTAGTTTTGGTCCGATTCTGGAGTACGAGAGTGCCTGGAATGGAGTTGTTTCAATAACATTCCACTCTAACTAAAGCCCAACAACCTCGAGAGGGGTGTTGATGCAGAGGTTAGAGGTACCCGCTCTGAGAGGAGGGGTGCAGGATGTTACTGTTGCCGCTTGTTTTACTAAAGTCTTATCCTTCGTACCTTGCTCTAGCTCTGGTTTTATCTTTCTGTTTCTGTTGCATGAAACCCCCTAAAAACTGCTAAAAGACTAAAACCTTTAATCTTTCTTGTAGCTCCACTTGGAGATAGATTTCTTTGTTTTGTTTGTGACATCTTTCTGTTCCCCTTTGGGAATTTGTTATCTCCTTATACCAGCTGCCGGAGTGTAGCGTGTCGATTCTGAGTTCTCAACACTACCCCCTTGTCCCTGTGTTCGACCCCGTTTATCTACTTCGGCCCCGTAAGCAAAGTTGCGGGGGCCTAGAAGGATTCATGTTTATAAATGTAAAAGCTCGACTACCTCAAATCCGCCTCCACTTTTGGACGCACGATCTAGCCGGTCACTAATCTAACTAGTCAATGAATTATATTATGAATTTCATTGCAAAAAATAATGGTGCTTATTATACAAAAGAAAATTGAGATTCAATCAGACATAATTTAGTTTCATTTCAGAATACACAATATTTGTTGAAGTTTACAATCCAACCAACCAATATGTTATCTAGTCTTATTGCTCTTTTTAATGCTCAGGGAAAGTGGCTATCCAGTGGTTTTTAACCACGCTCTAAAAGAACTATGCACCAGTCATAAGTTCTTAGATGAACACTTTCACTACTTGGAACAAAATGTGAATGGTAGTATTGTACAACAATAAAGAAAAACTACAAGTTTTGCTCTGTTGTTGGGTGAGTAATTTAAACATTCATAAGAATTTCTATCCAATGTCTATTAACTCTTGTATTGGGAAAGTATCATACTAGTGTGCAATGCATATAAGAATCTCTACTGTGGAGATTTAGAAAAAAAAACAAAATTCTTTTAAAAAACTTTATATATAGTAGATAAAATATTAAACATGACAGATTGAAGATTGAGTCTTCATTGGGCCAAATAACGTCTATATGGGTACACTAGTTACTTTTAGGTTGTGTTATGGTCTTGGTTATGTTGTACTAGGATTAATGGTAAATAGATATTGATTCAAATCCTAGATTTGGGTCCATACCCCAAAAAATTGTTTCTTTTCTCTAGTTCCTTCACATGTATGCAATGAAAGGGTACACCACCAACTAAATTGTAGTTTTCATATTGTTTCTACTTCTGATGAGTTTGCATGATTATAAAAAATATTAAATATTTTTAAGACATTTTATCAATTGGTTAGGGTTTTTCATATAGTATGGAATCTGATTATCTGAATTTTTATTGCATTTTATTGATGTTCGTTAAATCTTACTATGTTTGTAGAAATTAAAAGGTGCATGGATATTATTTATCCCAGATCATTGGATGGTGGCCTTTTCTTTGGCATGGAGGATTGTTTGGAAAGCATGGAACTTGGGTATGTATAATATAATCTATGACATAGTCTAGAACATCACAAAGAAAAATATACTAGACCAACCACCTAGTCTATAACTTGTACTTATTTATTCTTTGTTTATTCATTTTTTAAGAACAAATTTCTAGTGAGAAATTGGTGCAGCAAAACTATATAGAACATAATTAGCAAAGTAGAAATTTTTTGAAAGCCATCAATACCTACATTCAGTGCACCCTATTGGTGGCTCCATTTGTAATGGAAACTTCACTGAACATTGCTAGTTAACCAAATATATTTTGAACATCTTATCTCGACATCATTCCAAGTAAAGTCTATTTATCTGATGCTAATGCCATTTCCCTATTGGTCCATTGTTCAGTAATCTAGGTTTAACTAAAAACCCTTCCCCTTTATACCAATTGAAACTGAAGTGTATTACAAATGATAAGAGTCTTATCCAATTAGATAATTGGCCTTGGCACTAGCTGCCCATTCCTATTCCTTTTGTTCCCCTCCCCTCCTCAAACTATACTGTTTTGAAATCTTCTTATAAATGTAGATAAACTTCAATAGTGGTTATGATAGGATTTTTATGTAGCCTTATGTGACAGATACTAATTTCTTAGATTGTACCTAGTTGTCTTGCCTATAGTTAACCAATCTCTTGGGTGTCTACAAGAAACATGCCTAATGTTCAACTAAAGGAAGCCCTTGAATTTCTTGGAGGATGCATTTTGCCATACTAAGCACGTTAATAAAACTTCTATGATCTATCGTGTCTCTAATCCTTATGGTTGATTCATTAGGTCATCTAGTTTTAACAAACCAACAAAAAATTATGAGGCAGGGCATGAATACCTATCGAAACCAATTGTTGAGCAGAAACAATGAGGTAATGCAACTATGAGGTGGAGCCTTATAGTCTGATGGAGATGAAGGGACTTCGTATGAGGGCCTCGTTCTTGAGATAGGGAATATTTTTCCAGAGAGAAGGGGAAGATCACTAATTAATCTATGGATGGCATGTTAGGGATAAACTCATTGATAGTAGCTTGAAGGGAACCTCCTTGATGGTAGCATGGAGGGACTATTCCCACAGTGTTGGAGGAGATCCATGGCATGGGAGAGTGGATCAGTATGGTCTACAAAGATAGGGACAATCATGTACAATAGTTGAGCGAGATAGTTGGGGAGGGGGATGGGATGGTGGAGTGTGTGATAGTGGAAAATGTGTAATGACCAAATCCAATTGAGGTGCACGAGAATGGAATTTGGTGAAAATAAAAAGGGAAAATGTAGTTATGTGTAATCATATAAATTAGTTATTAAATTTTTTTTGTTTATACTCTCAATATTTGGAATTAAAAATGGTTTTATCGACATACATATTATTTATAATTAAAACAATTATTGATAAATATTCTTTTTTTTTTGTAGTGGCAGGAAGAACAATCTCTCCACTATGGCCACCACCTCATTGCTCTTGGATAGGGTTTTCATTGAGTGATGTGACTTATAATCACTGATCAAAAAAACTTAGAATGGACGATAAGGATTATGTTTTATAGATGCATTCCTCATTGCCAAAATATACATGCAAAGTACTTGTGGTCGAGGGAAGCTAATTGTATGGCCCATACCCGGTCCACTAAGCGATTTCCATGGGTTACTCAATCTAGACCTCATTCTTGGTTATCTGGTGAATGAGAGTGAGTTTAACTGGGTAGGCTAGATGTGAAGGGTGCTTGTTAGAACTGAAGAATCAGGAAAACTTAGGGTAGAGAGTGGCTTGAGTCGGGCAACTAGAAGAGTCGATTGCCTGACTGGATGGTTAGAAGGTACAAAATGGAAAGCTTATGGGGCCTTCCTTCCCTTGAGGTGTGGCATCATGAGGGATTGATTGTCCTTCTAGGTGAAGAAGTATATTTTTGGGTGGTTCTGCATGAGAAGTATGTAAATTGCATTAAAGTCAAAACAAAGAGGAGATAATCGCATTTTAGAAAATCTAAGGCTAAAACTAGGAGATACAATCACAACATCCCCTAAAACCGAACAAAAGTGTATGCAAAGATGGATATAGGTATACTCGTCACTAGAACAACCCGTATAACTCCCAAGTTCATTACTTTTTCCTATTGTAGTTCTTATTCTCACTACATACATATGCCTTGGTGTGCTTTCTGCTAAACCAATTCAGTATTCGAAAATAAGTGCGGGAAAATCATAGGGAAAACATATAGGGATATCCACTATGACCAAGATGGCATAAATTCTATATCAATTTTTGATCCAAAACATCAAGAAATAGGATGGAAGGTACTATTTCATACATTACTGGAGAACAAGAATAAATAACTTAGTGAGGAACACATTGAAGAGACGGAATCAGTAGAATTCTAATACCCTTTTCTTCTTCCTTCTTATCTCTGATCTTATCATGCACTGTATTACAACAACAATCTCTTGTTTTGGTAATAATATATGATGAATATTATGATAAATGTTTTTGTGGATCATGAAAAAATGAATGGCATGGCGTTCATTCCCTCTTCTACAAAAATCCAAATGGGTCAACGCCCTTGTTATGTCCATACGAGCACCCAACACCCAAAGGAGAAAAACTCATTTTCCTTCTCACCATAAATATCACATGCAAAATAATGCCCCCTCCAACCCAATAGGCACACTACTCTCAAGATCCTCAACTAGAGACCAATCTGGCATGCTCCTTATAGATAGAATACATCTATATAGAAACTTCATTTGTCAATGTGTAGAAAGAGTATAGTTGGTGTGGATTTTCTTGATCTTCAATTGACCTTTAGTGATTCATAGAAATGACTACTGATCAATGAGATCAAAATGATCCATCCTAGACTGATAAGAAGTAGTATTAGTCATGTTCATGGTGCTCTGATTGTCTCAAAATATAACATCATTATCATGTGTTGAACTTATTTGATAAATGAAATATTTGAGCCAAAACATATCATTCCTTACCTCATAAGCTGTGTTATACTATATCTTACTAGTAGATAAGGAAACAAGCTTTGAACCTTTAATTGTCATATAACTAGATCTCCCTAAAAAAGTCATCAACAAACATGAAGAAGACTTTTGGTGATTAAGATCACCTACTAGAAATGTGTCTATAAATCTCTTAGAATGGGTGGTTTGATATCAGAAAATGGACAAGCACAAGATATATCCCTCAAATATTTGATAATTTGTTTGAAAACATTCTGATTCTTATTATTATGATCATATAGAAACCATATAGTTATACGAACTACATGTGATATTAGGCCAAGTTCACACTTTACAGTAAACATGACTTCCACCTATAGAAAGTAGCTTATGTTGGTCATCTTCTTTTCCTTCTTTGTAAATGTGGATTTTACTATACTTAGTCTAAAGCAAATGGATAAGGGAATATCAACAGGTTATGCATATTTCATGTTGAACATGTCAAGTATTTTTTTGACATATTTGTCATATGACAAACAAAGTCTCTTTAATTTTTGACAAGTCTAATTTCTATGCCAATAATCTGCATCGAAATAAACAAGCAATTATTTCTTCATCTTGTTAATCATTTGAGCACCTTTTTAGACAATTTACATATTAAGAACCTAGAAAAAGTGAAATATAGAATTTTCATTCAAAAATCTATCAAAGTTAATGTAATGAGTTTATATTTTCATGTAGTACAATTGGTAAAGCATAAATGAATCATAATTTTGTACTACTTCCTTGATATGTGTTACAACCAATATAGACGTTCATTCAATCTACAAACCATGCATTATTTGCCTTTCAATAGAAATCCTCCATGTTATTGTTTGTGATGTATTCCTCAAGATCTCCAAAGAGGAAGGTTTTCATCAAATCAAGATACTTAATATCAAGCTAAAAGCCATCTTCCAAGCCTAAATTAGTATGCATGCAATTTATTTTAACCACTAGAGAAAATATATAATAAATGTGAACCCCACTTATTTCCCCAAAATCTATCAACATGATTTTTCTAGAACTTTGTTGTCACTTCCATCTTTCTTTAACTAGAAGAACCACTCGTACTGTAATGGTCATTCTACCTCTAATAAATTTTCTTAACTAATGTTTATTGTTTTTCAACATTGAGTTCATTTAATCTTGTAATTCATCCACAAATGTTTTTCCATCTAATACTTTTTCATCCTCACATATCTCTATCTCCCTCTTCTGTTATCAACAATAACTTAGAAAAAAAATATAGTAGTTTCCCTTTTATCCTAGATAAACCTCCTCATTTGTTGCTATATTGTATCCACCTATTGAGGTTTCTTCCCTTTCCAGAAGCATCATGGTCATGGATGCTTTAAGCATTCAGATCATCTTATGCCATATAATCATGAGGGATTTCATATTCTCCAGCATTGTGTGGATCAACACTCTTCATGACTAGATTTGGAGTTGATGAATCATTGAATATATCACATACAATCTTCTCAAACTCTCACACCAAATACTAAAATACATTTGGTCCTCAAATAAGACCACAAATCTACATATAATCAACTTCTTATTTTTTGAATCATGATTCTTAGAGAAAAATTGTTAATTACCATAAATTAAAGAAACACACAACCTAGATTTCTCATCAACCTTTTTCATATACTTCTCAAGATCATTTGGAAATGAGATGCTTTGAAACAATCTAAAAAACTATAACATTTCTCTCTAGATCCATGCAATCTATGAAGTATCTAAACTCAAACGAAGTGATGGTGACCTGTAAATAAAGTAGAAAGAAATATTCATAGCTTATGCCCAAAAATCATTGGGGAAAGACATTCTTCACCATAGATTTTATTCTATTTATAATATTTTAATTCATCATTTCAAGAAAATCCTTAGGTTACAAGGCACCATGAAAAGTCTTCGCAGACTAAAAACATTAACCTTCACAATAAGTCGTCAACTTTGTAGAAGTTTACTAACCTTGCTATCAAAACAAAGGCATTTAATGTTATGACCATCACCTAATCGACAACCAAATATTTACTAATTATGCAAAATAATCATAAGCAGTGGATTACCAAAAATCACTAAAAACTAAACCATTTTGCAAAGAGATCCATTTCCTGGAAAACTTCTTAATGAAAGAACCAAAACTTTATATACATCAGGGTTTACATTGTACATATACGTTACCATCTCATATTGAGGAATAACATATAACAGTTGTTTTGTCAAAACATATACTAAAGCAACATAAAACCTCGAGGCATACAATCCAAACTCTCATATTGTTCATAAAACCATCATGCACTAAATCTAAGTACCTGAGAGTATAGAGACAACACATAGGACTTCTATCTACAAGACATGACAGACAGTACACTCAACCTGAGTTGTTACTGATGTCCCTACTATTGTAGTCCTTCCTCTACAAAATGGTCTGTACTGCCTCGTGCATGTCCACCTAAAAATTGTGGATCCCACGGGGTGAGACAATTGTCCCAGCGAGAGATATAACTCTCCACCAACAATGTTATTATCACAGGTAAATAGGATTATACTGAGTAGAGGTTCTTTTATATTACTAAGCAAGGTGAAACACTGTGGATAAGAAGATTAGAACATTTCTCATCTTTTAAAGCATTGTAACTGTCTATGATAGTGCAGTAAATCATCCATTCACTTTATAAGAAATAAGAACATGTGTATCATTTACCCGTCATATTATGCCAACATCTCAAGCTTATCCTGTGATAATATTATCATGGTATGATATCCATGACTCATTCTCATTTCTATCTGTTGGCCTCAACCAATTTTCTAACTAGGTATTGATCTTGTAAGAGTTCAGCCAGGTATTGGATTGTACCAATCCTGAGATCACAACCAGGTATTGGACTATGCCAATCCTGATAGAGTTCAACCAGGTATTGGATTGTACCAATCTTGAGATCACAACTAGGTATTGGACTCTACCAATCCTGATAGAGTTGATACATGTATTGGATTGTACCAATCCTGAGATCACATCCAAGTATTGGACTCTTCCAATCTTGATAGAGTTCATCCAGGTATTGGATTGTACCAATCCTGAGATCACAGCCAGGTACTGGACTCTACCAATCCTAATAGAGTTCAGCCAGGTATTGGATTGTACCAATCCTTAGATCATAGCCAGGCATTAGACTCTGCCAATCCTGATAGAGTTCAGCTAGGTATTGGATTGTACCAATCCTGAGATCACAACCAGGCATTGGACTCTTTCAATCCTGATAGAGTTCAGCCAGGTATTGGATTGTACCAATCCAGAGATGACAACTAGACATCCAACTCTTCCAATCCTGATCGAGTTCAGCCAGGTATTGGATTGTACCATTCCTAAGATCACAGCCAGGTATTGGACTCTACCAGTCCTGATAGAGTTCAACCAGGTATTGGATTGTACCAATCCTGAGATCACACCCAGGTATTGGACTCTGCCAATCCTAATAGAGTTCAGCGAGGTATTGGATTGTACCAATCCTGAGATCACAGCTACATATTGGACTCTGTCAATCCTGATAGAGTTCAGTCAGGTATTATATTGTACCAATCTTGAGATCACAGCCAAGCATTGGACTCTTCCAATCCTGATAGAGTTCAGCCAAGTATTGGATTGTACCAATCCTGAGATCATAGAGTTCTACCAGGTATTGGGTTATACCAATCCTGAGATCAAAGCCAAGCATTGGACTCTACCAATCCTGATATATGTAATACAAGTATTCCTCTTATCTCATGTAAGCATATTCAAAACACTATAGCCCTAATTTGTCTACAAGCATAAAGCATGTATGTCCAAGATTTCATTATTACTATAACCATTTATTATTATGATGATGATACTGGGCTTCCATTTCCCTAGTTTATTTTGAACATTAGCATTTCTTGCATGAGTCTTTTATAAACATCTTGTCACCTCTCACTAGGCAACAACTATTCACTTTGCTCACAAGGCCCATTAAAAATCTTGTCACCTCTCACTAGGAAACAACTATCAACTTAGCTCACAAGGCCCATTAACATCTTCTCACCTCTCACTAGGCAACAATTATTCACATGGATTACAAGGCCCATTAAACATCTTGTTACCTCTTACTAGGAAACAATTATTCACATGGCTCTCATAGCCCTTTAAACATCTTATTACCTCTCACTAGGTAACAACTATCTCAAGGTCATAAGACCTAGATAATTGGTATTATTTGAAACATCATAGCTCATGCTTAGCTATGCTCATTATCTCATGATACCAGTATGGTTTCAACACAATTAGGGTTCGGGTTTCCCTTTATTAACCAATGGTGGTTTCAAATTATATCATTACCCTTCATTATGGTTAAGGTTTCCCTTTTTAAGTGGGTTAGGGTTTTCAAGTACATTCATCAAGAATTGCAACCCTAAATCAGACTCCACATATATTATGAGTATCAATGTATACTCATTACATGAGTATTAAACAAGTATACGTTTCTCTTTCATCCTCACTAGGATATTAATTTCATCATACTCGATTAGGTTGTCTCAAACCTTCTCTCAAGGTACATTTACCCATATTTATCAAAATGCATTAAACCCTTCATGTCTTAAAGTATCATTTGACATAACACATTACATGTATAACTCAATCAAGTGTATTAGATTGAGGAGCTTCCTCCATATGGGGTATAGAGGTGTAGGTATGCTTCCATATCAGTATAGAGGTGTATCCTCATTACCATACTGTGCATCCATATCGGATTACTCAACCTTAGGGGTTTGTAAATCGGGTTTCACAATACCATGTTGAGTTTCAACATCATATCAGTTTAAGGTATATACTCAACACCATATCGGGTATAAGGTGTGTGCTTAACCCCATATCATGCACAAGGTGTGTGTATGTGTCACTCATATCATCCATAGAATATAAATTCATCACCATATCATGCTAGTGGTTGAGTTCATATAATCATATCGGGTTACCATATCAAGTTACCACATTGGGTTACCATATCGGGTTACCATATCAGGTTAAACCCTTATGCTCATTCTCTTTCATTCCTTCATGGAATCAATAATATCATGTATTGTGTGATATGCTAGAAAACTAGTTGAACCCTTCACAATTAACCCATTACACAAAATGATAGGGGTGTGGGGTTCCAAGGTATATCGGATTCCATATCACCATCTAGGGTTTCAACACCATATCGGGTATAAGGTGTATGTGTGCTCACTATATCGACATTAAGGTGTATGTGTGTGTCACCATATCGTGCATAATGTTTATGATCATCACCATATCGTCCTATAGGTGAATAACCATCACTATCTTGGGTTTCAATCATCATATTGGGTAAGAGGTGTATCCTTCAACACTATATCGAGTTAGAGGTGATTCAACCCAATATCGGGTTGCAACATGATGATGTCATCATCATAAGCCTCCAGACTCTTGTTCTTACTATTCTAGTTCATGGAAAACAGTCCTAGTTACTACTAGAGCTCATGGGTTCATCAATTATGCAAGAAAATTCTATTTGAAAGTAAATCATTTAACTAAGGCAAGATTGATGGTAAATAATAACATGATTGAGTTCAAGTTGTATAACCCGCCTCAAGAGTAACTTTAAATCTCCAAGATCCAAAGCTTCACATTCCCAAGGTTGAAGATGAGATTATCAAAGGTCCAAGTCTTGAGTTCCTTAGCACCATGCACGATACTTCACCACTTGTGGCCGATATCCCTCACTTGGCTGATATCACTTTGCTATAGGCAATATCTCTTTGCTATGGCTGATACCAAGGCTTTGTGCATGATAATCCTTCATCTATGCACGATACCAAGACTCTAGGCATGATATCTAAGAGCAAGGGCGTGATATAGTTTGAAAAATTCACTTATAGGTGAAAGGAAGGGTATATATACTTGAAGTTCATGAAAAAGTGTGTAAATGAGGTGTCATAATTTTAAAGCTACTAGGTGCCACGTGTCCATGCATGGTTGACACGTGTCCTTTCATGAACTCATATTTATCTTGACATGAAAAACACTTGAGGATAATCTAGATATGATATTTTGTCCATTAGTTCTATTGGTTGATAAGATATCTCATCTTTATCTCACAAATTATGCAAACTGATACAACTTTTGCAAGGACCATCTAACTCGTCATGGATCACCTCCTTGAGGTGCTTTGCCCATCATGGACAAGGCTCTGAGTTCAAAAACCTATATGAGACTCCCCCTATGGCTATTTGGCTGATAGGAACTCTCATATGAACTCTACAACCCGATACAGGCTCAAATTAGGGTTTCACATTCAACACTTTCTTGGTCTTTTCATCACCAAGAGTATCACACACAAATATGATTCAAACATGGTGCATCCTAATTTCTATATGCTATAAATGATACTAGGAGGGTGTAGGGACACTCTAGAGATGGTAATTTTCATATCAACCCTACATTTTGGGTAATTTACAATTTGTACCAGAATTGGTGCATAAGGCACTAGCATTATTCAAACAAGTTCAAACTTGGAATTTAGGCTTTCCACAAGCCACCACCTTGCATAATTCTCTCTTTTATGATGCTGAAACACATGAGGTATGTTCGACATATAAAAAATTGCAATATAACCCCTCATCTTAAGTAAATTACATCTTGGTCCAAAACAAGAGAACGTTGCTCAAATGTTACTTAAACATGACAACATTTGAAACATAAATTTGTCACCTGATAACAAAACACTTTAGAGGATTATATTAAAGTTCTAAGAAACTTATTTAGGCTAAACAAATAGGGTTAGCCTTAGCCCAGGTCAGGGATGTTACATTTCACTTCCTACCTATCTCCCATTGAACCATGGCATGGAATTTCTTATAAGTACCAAAAGATTGATCCTTCATATGAAATCTATAAACTTACTCTTTCTAAGATGTATCATAAATTAAACTAAATGAATACATTATTTCCCAAATAATTGATGTAAAATATTAGACTTCTTATCAAATTAAGAGTAAATTGAAGGCTATATTGCTTCCAGGACAAACAACTTTGACACAGAATAAGAATGCATTTTTTTGTAAAGAATTGGTTCTTTCTTTCCTAGAACATGTACCCCTCTCTAACTCATGTTCCTAAGATTTGTGTGCCACATATCTACTAAACTAAATATGCGAACAATATTAATGTTATCTCTTGAAGATGTGTATTCATCTTATACAAAGTGCATTATGATATTACCTCTATTCCATAATTAACCATCCAATGGGGACCTTGACTTTCATATCAACAATTTGGTAGTTCTATTCCTATAGATCCAATTCGTAGATAGGGACAATATTATATCAATATTTGGAATATGTCGACACTCTTCAGCAATATGGTGTATCCAAACTTTTTCTATATGTACACATCATCAATCATGTCTATTCATTCATAATTCATACCATCCATTTTATCATTGAAAAGTTTATAGACTTGAAGGAACAGAAAAGTGCATGCTTAAATGATATGGTAAGATGACCTCACATCATGGCCCAATATCCAATCATTTACTACTTTTGCATAATTTATAATTATTAATTTTGACACTACATGAAATGAGAACCATGAAGTCTCATTGAATGTTGGAATTATATGCCTATCCATATCACCATTGAATTAATCTTCAATAAAGGCATATAGATAGTATTTCAGTATTATACAATTACAAAACACTTCATGATTACATAATCATGGAAGATTTGTTGTGCCACCATAATTTATAAATGTAGACAAATTAGACAAATAATGTACGTTAAAAAATAATCTCATCACTCTTGAAGAAGCTAAAACTCACATATGTCCATTCCAAATTAAAACCATAAGAGGAAGTCACATTCTTGAATTGAAAAAAATTACACCTTAAATATTGGAAGGATGAATAATCGTCGGTTGGAACCAAAAAAATTTTCTTTCCAACATAATATCATAAAAAAATAGTATGCACCAAGGGATATTATCATGAACATGTTTTGTCAACTCATCCATAATAAGAACAAATAGGTATGGGTTGCATGTTGATCCTTGATGTACCCCAACCATGATAGGTAATTTTTTTGTCTCTCCTATAGGAATCCTAACAATTGTAGTTGGGACATCATACATGTGTTTAATCTGGTCAATGTATCGGATATGCACACCATTTTTATGCAAAACTCTTCACAAACTTCCTTAGGTATTTGATCATAGGCCTTTTGCATATCAATAAACACCATATGTAGATCTCTTTTGTTTTCTTTTTACTTCTCTATAAGCCTCCTTATCAGTTTGGGACCTAGGATTAACTAGCAATAAATCTTCTATACATGGGACTAAAATGGACCACCAAGAAATGGATATATGTTGCACCCTTCTCAATTACAAGATAGAATGATTTCCTTTCACATATCATGGAATACCAATTTCACCTTACAAACATACAAAAACCTATTGGAACCTCACGATCTAAGCTTTAAAACACTATCTTAGCTGATATAAGACACTATTCTCAATTCAGCCAATAGACTTACACTACTCAACAACTCTCTTTCCTCAAGGACTACATACCACCTAAGTTTGATTACCATATATTTCCCAAAATCCTATAGGGTTTGGTGCATCCTCAACATCAACATTCACACTTATTTCCTAATACACAAGATTACAACATCCATATGCTTCAATAATCATAAATTCTGGAAAGAACATATTATCAATAAATTCTACAAGATAAACAAACTATGGAAATATATCAACTACAAACGAATTCATATGAGTTCTCTTCCTTCTCTAGTTTTCGGGTCCATGGTGGGTGCCCCCCACCCCGCTGGCTCTGTGGCGGTCCCTCCCTCAGCTTCCACCCCCTCTTCTCTACTGCATTCCCCTTATGGTTCCCCTCTGGATGGCCCTTCTGGTTCATCATCGTGGTCTGACCCATCCACAGATGTAATGGTGGGTCATATTTGGGCGGACACCCTCTATAAGCCTATGGAGGTGAGGCACTATTGTAGGCCTCTTAAGGTACTAGGGGACTTGAATCGGTCTGGCTTTCGATATGGTGACTCGAGACCTTGGATGAAGATTACTAAGCTGATGGTTGCAGCTATGGATGAGTTACACAGTTGTACCATCACCATCCAGGTCCTAGGGAAGAAATGACGTATCACACAACTATACAAATGGCTGCTCAGGTCTTGGAAGCCTAAGGGAGAGGTTCAAATATCGCCAATCAAAGGTGGATTGTTCCTGGTCCATTTTGCCTCTGAAGATGATATCAAGCCCCCCTTGATAAGGGCCCTTGGTTCATTGATAACCAATTGGTCCTTACTAGGCGTTGGACCCTAGAAGATGATGTTAGGAACTACCCTCCAATCTGCTCCCATTTGGGTGACACTACCATATGTTCGGGTGCACTAGACTAGAAGGGCGATTACCATAATTTCTTATGGCCTGGGCATGCCAAGAGTCATCAATTTTCTCAAACACGGGAGGCATGTCAGCGCCGCTCATATCTGTGTTGAGATGATGGTTGATAAGGAACCTTCGCTGGTGGTTATGCTAGAATTCCCTGATGGGAAGGAGGTAGAGGTACACGTCGTCTATGATGCTCTACCTGACCGGCGCCACACCTGTAAGGTGTTCATCCATTTGTCTAGTCACTGCCCTGCGAGGGATGCTTTTGTCCTGGAGCCGGAGGGTGAGCGGGGATGATCCACTAGTCATAGACCACACAGAAGGAAGAAGACCAACCAGATCTTTCAATGCAAGCTGAAGGTGGTTGAACATGTCTCTTTGACAGTTGCTATCTCCGCTGCTACATAGGTGATCCAAATTAAGGAACCTTCCGTGGTTGACCCTGGAGCCACGAATGCCAATCAAGGTGATGACCCTGAGTCTAGTGCCACAAACATCATTCAGGGTGCTACCGGTGATACTTCAACGGAGGCTACATGTGATGGGATGGGATCAAGGGTTGAGGAAACTTCTTTCCTGGAGAGAGGGCACTCCACCAATGCAGATAATCCGTTCTCTGTTCTGAAGGACCTAGACCCTCACCTATCTTTTGATGGGATGGTTGGGTCTTCTCTAAAGAGAGGAAAGGATACTCATTGTTCAGTCAGAGGGAGGAGAACCTCTTCGAGATTGTCCACCCCTGGTCGGGGTGGGATGCCACTGACCAGATGACCATCCTTACGTGGAACGGGATGGGTACCTCTAGACTAGAGAGGCATATAATTATAAAGAAGGTCATCAACAAGGTGGAAGCTTCTTTCGTCGTATGTTTGGAGACCAGAATTAAGTGTGCTTACTTTGACAAGATACCCAAACTCTTCCCTAGAGGTTGGGGTTGTGATTCAAACCTCCAGCAGGTTGAAGGAGGTAGGATTGTTGTCGGATGAAACAAAGATGTGTGGGACGCCTAATGCATTTATGCGGCAGATCAAGTGATTGTGTTCAACTGCATCAATGCAAGGGGTTTCCACTATGTGATAATGGTTGTGTATGACTTTAATAATGAAGTTTTCAAGCGTACCATATGGGATATCATTGTGATCTCTACCCAACATGATCTGCCCCAAATTGTGATTGGTGATTTCAATCATGTTTGGTAGGCATCCGAGAAGGTAGGGGGTAAACGGATACCGGATTTGATTCTGGCTGGATTCAATGTGGTGGTGGATGTGACAGATTTTGCGGAATTGAATATGACTGGTTGTATCACTACTTGGCACAATAAGAGAAGCCATGCTTTTAGAATTGTGAGCAATATTGATAGAGGCCTTGCTAATAGCCATTGGCTGAATGTTTTCCCTGAATTGAAGATTGTTCTTAGTGGACATCCCAACATCGATCATGCTTGGATGTCCTTGGATCTCACGAATGTGATACAAGCCAACATATTGTTCTGTTTTTTGAACTATTGGCTCGATTGGCCTACCTAATCCATGATGTTCAAGGAAACCTGGGAGAAGGAGGTGGTGGGCAATCTGATCTTTGTGGTGGCGGAAAAGCTGAAGATCAGGAAGATGGCTTTGAAAGATTGGTCTAACGAGGTTTTTGATATCCCCCAACCTTCTTAAGAAAGTGGTGGCTGAGTTTGACATTACAACGGGTGATCTCAGAAATGACCCTCTTAAGACAGAGTACATTGAATGTGAGAAGAATGCTGGTCGGAAGGTGTTACAACTGGAAAAAGTTGAGGAGTTGTTGGCTTGGCAACGTAGCTATCTGGGATGGATCAGAGATGGTGACCACAACACTAAAATGTACCATAGTGCCGTTAGGAAAAACCATATGTGTAATTGTATCCATTCCTTGCTCAAAGCCAATGGGGTGGTTACTAAAGGACCTGAGGAGGTGGCTGAGGAGGCTATCGCTTTCTTCAAACAGCTGTATAACTAGAATCTCGTGCTGACGCCAGGGATCAATGTACATAACAAAGTCACTGAAGCCATGAATCAAGCCTTGTGTGGACCTACAATGAGGAAGAGATCAAAGCGGTAGTGTTTTCCATTGGGGCGTCCAAAGCCCCAAGACCCAAAAACGGGAAATTTTTCCAAGCTTGCTGGGCTATCATTAAAGATGATATAGTAGGGCCATGTGTTGGTTTCTTGTTGGTGGTGCTATGGTTAGGAAGGTTAACCATGCGTTCCTCAAGCTTATACCGAAGAAGAAGCTACCTATGTCCCTTGTTGATTATAGACCGATTGCTTGCTGCTCGGTTCTATATAAGATGATTTCCAAATTCCTGGCCATGACTTTAAGGAAGGTACTTTCGGATATTATATCCCCTAACCAAATGGCTTTTGTTTAGGGTAGATCCATTTCAGACAGTGCCTTGCTTGCGGGAGAGTTTCTCCTCAACTTCAACAACAAAAGCAAATCCAAAAGAGCTTGTGTGAAGTTCGACCTAGCAAAAGCCTATGAAAATGTTGTGTGGCAGCCTGTGTGGGGTACGACGGAGTCCATGCAGTTCTCTCCCAGATGGATTAAAATGATGAATCAATGTGTTGAAACATCTTCTTTTTTATTTTGGTGAATGGTGTGCCTACAGGGATGTTCACTGCCTCTAATGGGTTACGACAGAGGGACCCTCTCTCCCCACTCCTTTTCATGATTGTTATGGAAGCTCTTACCGCTATGATAGAAGGGGCTCAACTAAGGAATGAGTTCAAGGTCTTTAAAGCTGTGGGGACACTTGTACTGTGACATCTAATCTTCACCGACGATGTGTTGATCTTTGCTGTGGGCATGCTATACACCTTCGTGGAGTTTAGAGTATTCTTGATAGGTTTGGCAATATGACAGGGTTGTATATGAGCAGTTTAAAGTCTAAAATTGTCTTATCCAGATCCTGTGATTCAAGGAGAGGAAGGTTGCAAGTGACTATGGGTTTGGAAGAAGGGGTGTTTCTGACGAATTACTTGGGTATTCCCATCTATGGTGGTAGAGGGTCTAGTTCCATGTATGGATTTGTCCTGGATAATCTTCAAGATACAATGGATAGGTAGACGGGGCTCTCGCTTTCCCTTGCTGGTCTTTCTGTGCTAATCACGAGTGTCCTGACACCAAAGGTTGTGCTTTGGTGTAGGCAGACTGAGATGCCTCCTTTCATCTTGGATAAGATCAGGTCCATATACGGTAGCTTTCTCTAGGGTGGCAAAGGCCACACTGTGACGTGGTCCACAGTGGCTAGACCCTTCCAATAGGGTGGCTTGAATATCCTTGATCCCCATAGGCTGGCAGTGCGGCGTCTAAGAAATAGATTGATATTTTCATCCAAGTCGTCATCCACATGGGCATGCTAGTTAAGGAAACGATATGACAGTGTGCTTACTGATATTCCTGCTGGCTGCTCTCATGCTTGGAGGGCGTTAGCTAGGAACTGGCAGGATGTGCAACACCATTACCTGCTGGATGCAGAGTGGGGCTTAAGGCTTACTAGCAAGCTGTGGATGGATGAGTTTTTTGGTCCTCAGGTGCACTGGTTCCAGGTTCTGTGGAACCGTTTTCACACTCTGAAGTGGAGCTGCTGCTTGTATAGGGGCATGATGAAGAGGCTGCCTACGCTGGACAGATTGAAGGAGTGGGGCTTGGTTTACCAAACTCAATGCCTCCTATGCAAAAGCACAGAGGAATCACATCTGCATCTTTGGTGAGGTTGCCCTTTCTCTAAGTATATCTGGTGTAGAGTTTCTCTGAAGCTATGTTGGGGCAGTTTACCCCCACATATCTTGGATGACAACATTCTTTAGATCCTAGAGATAATGGCTTCCAATTATGCGCTAAGATGCTTTGTCAATCTTTGTTTATCTGCTATGATGTTCCTTGTTTGGAAAGAGAGAAATAGTAGATTACACACCGGTAAGGAGAGAGATTACTTAGAAATTTTGAAGAACTCTTTCTTGGTGTGAGAAACATTTGTAAGGTTAGACCTCATCTTTGTAAAGGTCTATACCGTAGTTTACTGGAGCATTGGGGAATTTTGTAGAGTATAACCCCCTTTGTAGAGTTGTATACGGGGTTTTGTCTTATACCACCCCGCTTTTCGTGGAGTAATATTTGAACTTATCCAAAAAAAAGAAATATATCAACTACAATCAGGCTTTCCCCTTATGGTGTTACATCAATAGAACCTTATATATCATTGAACACAATATCATAATCCCACCATACTATACTAACAACATCACATTTCAGTTTGACCCTTGGTTTGAGGGTAAAAAAATAAAAAATTAAACCCTTCACATTTATTTCCAAAGAATTTATACACACCACTGTAGAACAGGCACCACAAATTATGGGAACAAGTCAAAATAACAGATATTAAAGAACTATTACATCTATTTATTCACATGACATCAAGGAAACAATTATACAACATTTGGAAACAAACATTGCAAATCGCATAACATGAAGTTAAGGAAAACATACACCTCCACAAATGCATATCAACCTTTCACTTATCATGGACATGTCAGTCCCTTAACAAGTATAGGGAAAATCATATGTTCACAAAAGATCTACATCCATATATGGCTCATATGGCACGATAAATTACAGACATACCTAGATATCCAGAAGAGAGAAATGCATGTCCCCTCCATATGTTAATAATGCTCTAGACAAAAAGAATCCACACTACATCTATTCTTCACTTGCCCTCTGGCTATGGCACTACAACACAATTATTTTTTATACACATGCCCCTTCCTAGATTGGCACACTTATATGCCAGGCATTACTAAACTGTCAAGCCTATAGATAAGAGTTTTTTTAGCCAAAATGCTGATTGCAATCATTTTATGGACTATTTGGTCAGAAGAAATTAAAAACATCAATTAGTGAAGTGAAAACACACAATAATCGGTTAGGAATATACATGACACATGTCATATGTTCTCTCCATACAAATGATATGGGATCGGAGGCCATCATTAAGGATGCCCAACAACATCTTTTTTTCAGTGTCCAACTCACTGCCGTCTTTATGTTGTAAGTCGTGAATGTACAAGCTTGTGCTTTCAGAGAATTAATGGTTTTGTTGACAGAGATGTGCCATCATCCACTTAGTTGTTATATTAGATACAACTCAAAGAACAAGAGAGGGGCTTGGAGATCTTATCTCTTGCTTCCCCACAATAATGTCTAGTCCAACTAATGGCAACGAGGCACCGACTTCTTGATGGGAGAGGGTCATGGAAGTGTATTTCCTACTTGTGATTGCTATTACAGTCCTTGTCGTCACTGACTTATCAATTTCCCCATATCTTCCACTTCTCCTATGACTAGCTTCCTGTGTGAGCCGTGAGAACATAAGGTGATAAAATCATTAGGTATTTCTCCTTTGTAGAAGCAGTGAGGTGTTGGTAGATGGGAGTGTATGTTTTATGCTTTTCAAGATGAAGATAGAGGGTGAGTAGTAGGGGTAAGCATATCTTGTCCACCTCGGCTAGCATTGCCATAAATAGAACCTACACTTGTTTTTGAAAGCAATTGCGATCATTTCCTTTTTATCGTCTATTGTGATTTATATAGTACTCCAGGGAAATTGTTTAATTCAAAAATAGAAGTATCTTGTGATTTGTTTTTGCATCGAAGATACAAGATAAGTAAACAAACTACAATACATGGAATGGATGATGTTGATAATCTATTTTGTCATTTAACTAAAGAAGTACCCAGAAGAATTGAAGAGAAGACTGAGAGGTGACGATAGGAAATTAGAGAATTAGTATTTTGTAATTGAAATTATGTGATTGTGCGCGTATGGTTAGTCAAGCATAGGCTGCAAACAAATTATTTAACTAGGTGATTGTGTTGTCATAACGAAGCATCTTGGCCTTATGCACATGCACTTGGAATAATATGTAGGTAGAAATTATGAAATGAGAATATGTAGACCTTCAAAAATAAATATACGATTTGAGTAGTGTATATTATATAAAGTAACTGTTTGGTAAAAAACATAACTATTTGACATAGAAAGTAACCATGTAGTTTAAAAAGTAACTATTTGGTGAAAAAAATAAGTACGTAGATCTAGGATCAATTTTTTTTCTTACCATAATTAAATTTGCAGCTACGTGTTTGACTAGTGATCTACAAATATATATATATATATATATATATATATATATATATATATATATATATATATATATATATATATATTTGTAGATATATATATATATATAGAGAGAGAGAGAGAGAGTCAGGCTAGAATACACTCGAGTGTACGGATCGCATAAATACACTCAAGTGTGTTTGCATATCATCACTATTTTTTGTAAAATTTAAACCATTGATCTTCACCGTCATACTATAACTAGACTACATATAAATTTTGAGCCCATTTGGATGACTGTAAGTCACTCATCCAAGGGCAACAAAATCGACACGCGAAACTGATTTGAAATACATAATTTTTGCGGTCTTCATAGCATGAGCTATACATATCCAAATGTGCTCAAATTTTGTGTATGAGTTGTTCACAAGATATTTAAGAAGATCAACGGATTAAATTTTCAAAAAAAATATTGCATGATGAAAAACTACTTGAGTGTATTCCGTTCTGGATACACTCGAGTGTATTCTAGCCTAACTCTCTCTCTCTCTCTCACTCTCTCTCTCTCTCTCTATCTCTCTCTCTCTCTCTCTCTCTATATATATATATATATATATATATATATATATATATATATATATATAACCCATATTTATTGCCCGTACGGGTAGCTACCCGCCCACCCTTCCCACCACATTTTTTAAAAAAAAATTCACAATTGCAGAGGAGTATTTTATCTAGATCTCCAAAAAATTTCATCCAAAAATAATATCATTTGCCTCCCCCCCCCAAATCAAATAACCCGTCCTTATATATATCTGTTGTATATTTTGTACAGAGTTACTTTTTTAGTCGTGTAGTTACTTTCTTATCACCATAGTTACTTTTTTGACAACAGACTTACTTTTGTGGCCATAAGGGTTACTTTTTTGGTTGTCGGGTAGCGAAACTCCAGGCTACCCACGCGGGCATTGAATAAACGACCATATATATATATATATATATATATATATATATATATATATATATATATATATATATATATATATATATATATATATATATATATATATATATATATATATATATATATATATTGTATGGATATGTGTTTAAAGATCGCATAAAGCAATTTCTGAATTTTGTGATGGGTGTGTGGTTTGAAATTTTAATGAAATGATTCCCATTATAAAAGGTGAATCTTCAATGAAACTCATGGTTTGGTGATGGGTGTGTGGTTTAACTAAGAAAAGTACCCATAAGAATTGAGCAAGAAATTTGGAGGCGACGATAGAAAATTAGTGAGTTTGTATTCTGTAATTGACATTGTGTAATGATGCTCTATACATACCCCACATGTTGGGAATGGATCCCTGCTACTACTCGTGTGATTAGACATGATAATGGTGAGTATTTTTCTATGACGACAACATAGGGGATGACCGACATACACAACTCCAAGCGACAGATTGTGATTGCTACAAAACATCTGAAGATCCACTATACTCTTATTAGGATCACCTAGGCTGATGTAAGTCATCCCCAACCTTTTTGATCTTGTTAATCATCTCACTATATTCAAGAACATATTTGTCTAAGAGAAGACATAAACATATGCCTATTCATTAGAGGACGTTTTATAGTAGTCTATCAGCTTCTTCTCCGGGTTAAATGTACACATGAGAAGGAGCACAATAATGTCATAAGTTATGAGGGTAAAGCGGAAATCATTCTTATGTTTTGTCCATAAAAGTATGTACTTAATATAAAACGTAAATATTTAGTACAAAAGTAACAACTTTGCACAAAAAGTAATTATTTTACCCAAAATATAACTATCTTATTCCTGAAAGTAATTGTGGTATATAAAGTAACTTTTTAGATGGAAAAATAATTATTTGTCAAAAAAGGTAACAATTTATCAGAAAAAACGTGTAAGGAATAATTTTTTTTTGCCGAACTCATTACTTTTTAATGTAAGGAAGACAAACAACATCTTACCAAAAAGACCCCTAATGTAGTGTTGGCAAATAGCACAATATAAATTTAGGCCACTCCAACTGCCCACATTTAAAATCCAGAATCATGCTTCTGATTGAAGAAATACGTTGTACGCATCAAGTTGGCGCTGATTGCTATAATTGGCCATACATCTTTAGTAAGAAGATGCATCGCCAACCTGCTCTCGTAGACGTAATCACAAGTGTATCATGTAGTGTGAACAGTCTTGGAATTAATGAGATGGCTATCTTGTAATATAGGTGTGAACAGATGACCATCTCTTGATGAGATGCGTTCTTAGATTTTTTAACCGAGAACTATGTCTCCGAATAACACAATATAGACCCAGGTTACTCCAACTGCACACATATTTTAATCAAGAACCATGCTTCCGAATGAAGAAATCGTCGTATGCACCAAGTGGGCTCGGATTACTATACATAGCCATACATCTGTCGTAAGAAGATTTTTTGTCAACCTGCTCTCTTAGGCGTAATCACAAGTAGGGGCAGTGCCAGCCAGATCTCGAAAGGGGACACAATTACTAAATAAGTTAGTCATTAATTAAAAGTTTGGAAAAAGTCGAATAATATTACTAGTTGTCAACTAATGTCTAAAACACACTCGAACTGCAAGATTTAGATATATTAATTCATTTGATAATAAAATTATAATTTTCGTCATCACAACTAGAATTGAGTTCTCATTTCATGAACTCGTTCCACTATTACTTTATTGTTAATCGTGTCAAATTTTTTTTCTTCAATATAGGCAACTATTCAGTCATTTGATAACTATCATTTATTTGGTTGTGTTGACAATTTTTAATAGTATTCATGATAGATAGTGATATTTTCATTGTTGATGTTGTCACTAACTTTTGTAAACTACTATATATGTATGGACTTTTTGCTTTTCATATCAAACACAGAGAAAATGCAACATCCTTAGAAATACTATACTCTATCTATATTGAGAATTTAGAAAATCATATTTTATGAAATCTTCACAGTTTGTTACCAATCACATTTTCGGGAAACTCGTGATTATCTAGTTGAAATGACACTTCTTGTTAATAAAAATCTTCAGATTTAGTCTGTTTTGTTTATTAGAAATTCATACCATTTAAGTTGTAACCCGCGATCCATTTCAATCTCGTCCAAGCTAGTTTTAATTCTACTCATTTTTTATAGTAAGCTAGCATCATCATTGTTACTCACGTTAACATGTATTGATGGTTGTTCAATGCTCGGAGTAATAATATTTGGTTAAGATCTAGATTTGGACCCTGGTATGGAGTATGTATGAAAATATTTATTCATATCTTATAGTCTTAACATTGTACAGATCTAATCAAGTAAAGGAAATAACAAAATCACATACAGTTTATATTAAATATGATGAGAGTTTATATTTCATAATATATTTAAAGGTAACAAAAATAAACAAAGAGATAGTGGTGCATCCAATACATCAATCACCAATATATGTTTTATGGTAGTTATTATATTGATCTTATTATGGTGATGCCAATACTAAAAATTTAATCAACTAAAACAATGTACCTATTTTTTGTTAATTGTTCAAAACCTTGATAGCACTTATCTATTTTCAATTGCCAACTTAGAAGGAACAATAATGACTGGTTGAAATAAAAATGATCTTTTGATGTTCGTAGAGACAATTAGAAGATCATTATGCAAAAAGCATAGTATGTATCTGGATATAGGATTACACGAATGTATAGGTTATGGTGATTGCCATGAAATAAACTCTAAAACTCGTATTTTTATTGGAAAGTTAATTTTTTGGTATGATAATTGTTAACACATACACAAGAGTATGATCTCGTTCATATTGTTTTTAATAATATATCTACATTCTAAACACAATATTCAAACATTGTGTTATTTAAATCATAATTGCATTCGTACCGACTGTATCTACCACAGTTCACACTAACAAATGTATTTGCTTGCTAATCTTGCATATCATATTCTTAATTTTTATGTATTATACACTTTTTCATGAAAGTATTATGGAGAAAATGTGCTTCTAATGAACTTTCTCACACATATTTTGTTAAAACTAAATATCAATGTGTAGTCATGCCAACACAACTTAACTTTTTGAATTATGTATTGATGCAATAAGTTTTGATTACCTTGTTTGAAACAATTATTTGAATACTTATTGGAGAAAAAAATCCATTTAATTATACATTTTGTGTGGATTTTGTGAAATTTAAAAACCACACAATTATTTCATTCAACTTAATTTATTTTATGGAATGAATACATATTGAATGTGAATTCAATGGAGTGATTTTTGGAGTTAGATTTTTTGAGTCAATTATTACGATTATTTTTTGTCAAAGTTACTACTGAACTAACTTTTTGGAGTTGAGATGGGGTATTTAGTACAATTATTTGACAAAATTTTATACTATAGGTGGCCATTTACTACTGCCATTTAACAATTAAGAGAGTGAGGGGCATTTGCTACTACAACGTAGAAACTTTTCTAGAGTTGAGAGGGTTGGAAATTTCCCCTCTATGGCCCCTCCCTCCACCAATGATCACAAGTGTATCCTACAATGTGAATTATCTAATAATTAATGATATCGCCATCTCATTATTTAGGTGTGAACTAATGACCATCTCTTACTTGATGAGATGTCTTCTACTATTTCATACATTGTATTGGCTTAGCCCTTCTCTATCTATGTTGTGCCTAAATAGTATTCCTTCCATTCTTATAGCGAGAGTTGTAAATCCATCTAGTGACATCAATTCTACTTAATGTATCGATATGTTTTTAGAAGGAAAAAAATGGGTAGACTATTAGCCTTAAACACTGTGGTAGTGACACTTTATGTTAGATGAAAGATGGTATGAAAACAACAATGTTGTTATACAAGCAACCTCTCTCTCCTTGACAACTCGGTTCCCTTGCTCGTGATTGGGGTTCTCTCCACAGCAAGTACAGGTCTGGTTACCACATACGAGCCTCCCCGAACAACCTCTATTCTGGCTCAGTCTCTGGCCACCAACTCCCACCCAAACCTCCATTAAAACCAACAATCCACCCACCCCCTTGGGAAAGTCAGGTGCAAATGTAACCATTGCTAGAAATTGGATGAGTTTAATTCATAGGACTACTTATCGCATATGGGGTGGCGTAGGTATTGAAACCAAGATGATTTTTTTAAGGAAGACCATTGAAGGCAATATACTCGATTTACTGTTCCTTCTATGAAGGAGACGGATGATACCCACCTTTTTTTTACTACAATCAATATCGTGAAGAAACCAATAATTTGCTCTGGTTGAATGAATGTATGTTGAAATCATGGAAACCTAAAGGCAAGATCAAAGTTTTCCTAATCCCTAATGTTCAGATCCTTGATAGGTTTGATAATAAGACTGACCTCAATGACGCCCTCAACCAGGACCCCTAGTTCTTTGGTGACCTTCTTTTCTTGGTTAAAAGATGGACGCCAAAAGAAAATGTTTTTAGAGATGACTACTAGAGTATCTTCATAGTACGTGGGGAGGAATTATTCTTCAAGGGAAACTATTATTACCACACACTTCATTGTATAATCTAGAGCTATAGATCGAGGAGTTGACATATATTTTTTGGAATGTTCATAATTTCAAATTGACATCTTGTCTGATCAAGAGCCTCCTACTTTTGTTGTGAGAAACCATTACACTAAATGAGATTACTCAGAACATAAAAAAATACAATCACTAATTAATCATATACCAAAAAATATGGGTAAATTAAAACTGATTTCAGCGTCATCACCCGCTCAGAAACATTTTCATAAGAGCCCAACATCTTTCTTATATCCATACTATGCCAAGAATTTGATACAAATTGTTCTATCGTCTTAGCAACCACATATATACATAGGAGAACAATATTCTTATATGCCACACAAACAAGTATTAATATGCTAAAAAAGTATGATTTGTTTGAAACACCATTACAAACTTTTTCTTGCCTGGACCTGAGAGTATAAGGACGACTCTAGGACACACTAGACATCTAATCAACTTTATAAAAGATTAATTACTATATCTCCTCTTTGCTGCCACATGTTTGTCTTTGTCACTTCCAATTACCTTAAAAAATGTGGCGAACCACAAGGATGAGACCCATGTCCCAGTAAGAGATATAACCTCCAACAATGTTTATTGATTAAAACATTTTTGGTAATGAGACAGTTTAAGAAGTTCAATCATATATAACATATAGGCTCAACAACACTGATGATTAATGAAATACATAAAGGAGCTGATAGCAATTATCATCATCAAGCTGACTATCATCCTTTTCCTTATTAACCAAATAAGAGATTCAGTAGCATATGCATAACTAGCATAATCAAGTCTAGTGGCATATTATCTCTATTAACATGAATAAGTTTAGCATCATAAGCATATATAACAACATTAGCATGTCTAATAGTTTGAGCAGATCAATATCATAAGAAGAGCTATCAACATAAGCACGAGTATTTGCATAAGCATGATTAGCATTATATGCATTTCTAATTATAGAGGCATGGCTAGCATGCTAAACATAACTAACAACATGAGATAGCTAGCATCATGATTATAATTAGCAGTAGCATTATAACTATCAACATAAGCATAGCTACTCTATGTACGCATCTACAATCTTAAGCATATCCACAACCTAAGTATATCTACTATTTCTTAATTGCACTAAGCATCATCTTTATGTAAAGATAAAAAACAAGGGTTATCATCCAATGCGAAATGTCGTGTATAACCCTAAACAAATATTCTACACGACTGTATTACATCTTTTCTTATACCCTTCGGAAATTGAGGATACCACTCAAAATCGAACTGACCACTGCTAAGTTGAAATCAATGCCATACAAGATCTAGGAAGAGCTGGACTCTTAAGATCTTCTCTGCCCCAGGTCAGTACGGGTCCACCATAGCGACACATAAGGTAAAGATGCTAACAACCTAGTCCGTCCTTGGTACAGGTCATGACACTAGTGAAAGGAGGTGGGTACACATACCCTACCATCTGAGCTACAACTACAGTTGTCCTCAAATCTCATCACATATATAATCACCAAGACACGATCGCAGTCATTCTCAAACTAAGGTATAGGTATATCTGCAGTCATCCTCCCTAAACACTTGAATTCAGGATGACAAGAACCCCACATACTCATCAGTATGCGCTCTGAGTTTCCCTTAGGAATAATCATTTCACCATCTGGCAAGTTCTGACACTCAGATGGATCTATGACACAAGGAACTACATGATTAGAGTTTCATTTGATTAGTTATGCCAACTGGGTGAATTAAGGCTGCATGAAACAAGTGGACATCCAAACCCTAATTCACTTATAAAAAGAATATAAATATCACAACTTCAAAAGATATAAAATGTGCGAAACATAATTTCTTATTTCATCATCACATGGTAATATTTACTTGCCATTCATGAGGCTACACTGGTCATCATACAATCACATCTTTTTTACAATATCACATGGTATCAGCCCTTATCAACACAAGATGATTACACCTCATTCAAGGCTAAAACATGCCCAAAGGTCATTAAGACCATCATACTATCCCTGCAAGTTCATCATTATCTTTGCATGCCTTATAAGAAGGCTCAACAACATTACTTACATACAATACACCAGATCAACACAATATTGCATTAATGAACTAGGATATATTAATAAATAATCATAGCAGGGTTATATTAACATTATGAACATTCCTTTATTACATTAACATGCAAGGAATCTAGATACATGATTAACTCTCATCATATCCATTATTCACATGTTTAGAATAAGAAAGTATCAACGATGTGGCTATGATAACCACCAATTAACATATCAAGGTTATGATCATAGTATGGAGGTTATTCCGTCATCATTCCATTATATAAGAATGTTAAACATGAATACTCATCTTTAGCTATTTACATTAGAGTTAGGTTCACAAGATAAATTATATTAATGTTATTTATCATCACTCATACCCAAACCCTAACTCACGACATCCCCATTGGATCATGGATGCATAAGGTGAAACATCACCATCACATTCCATACCATTGTCAAGTATGAACCCACACATAAATCAAGGTGTAACCATCGGGTTATAGAATACTAGGGTTTCAATATCAGTAATAGAATACTCCATGATTGTATTAGTCATTCAAGGACTATTCAAACCCAATTGCCATCATTTAGTTATATTAAAGCTAGGTATAACAAGATATCCTCATTAGGTTTACATATCAACACAATATGATTATCATTCCCTCTATTCATATTATTGAATAGGTAAGACTACCTTATTAAGGGAAACCCTCCATTTGTTCCATCATCATTCAACCCATATCACCATACCACAATGTCACCAAGAACCATTGGATGTTTAAATGGTAAGACTATTGGTTGTTTACATAAGTAAATAACTTGGATAAACCACCTATGAAGTCCTTGATTTGTTCTCTAGAAAGAGCCACCATCTAACCCTAGACATACATTTATTAACAACACAAAAAGTTCCATTAAGAGTAAGGTAAAACCCACAATCGACTGTTCATTTAAAACAAGCCATCCATTGTCAACAAGTAAGCTCCTTAAGTTGATCATATAAATGAAACCATCTAAATCATATTATTCGGACAAACATATTACATTAGCCATCATTCCACTTTATTGGATGAATAAACATTAGATCTTGACTATTGGTTCAAGTTCATATGTTAAAACTATCAATTGATATCGCGTATCAATCACAGAAATATGAATTACTTAAGCGGAAGCGTTCGTTAGCAGTGGATTACTGAAAATCACTAAAAATTAAAACCATTTACAAAGAGATCCATACACTGAAAAAAATCTTTCAAAAAGAACCAAAGTAATTCAATTACATTCTGGTTCACAAGTACATGTCTTGTATCATTCCTTCTCAAGGATCACATACATCAACTGCCCTGTTAAAACTGTACATAGGCAGCATAACAACCTCGAGGTATCAAGCCAAAATCTCAGATCGATTCATTAAGCTAACTACTGACTTCGAGGACCTGAGAGTACAGAGAAGACACATAGGACTCTATGTACACAAATACAAGACATGACAACCAGTGTCTCCACCTGAGTGTCATTGTTGTCCCTATTGCTGCTGCTGCTGCTCTTCCCCTGCTATGGGGTTCCTGTCTCTTCTTCCGCGTCTACCTAAAATGTATTGGTGACCAACGAAGTGAGACCCAATCCCAGCGAGAGATATAACTCTCCGCCAAAAACATTACTATTGCAATTTAATAGAATAAAATTGAGCAAAGGAATCATATATATTTAGCAACAGAAAAATCAATGTCTAAGCAGATTAGAGCAATACTTATTTTCAAAGCATTTCAACTATGACTGATACAACATCATATTATTTATTTAAAAAGGAATATGAAGAACATGTATAACATTTATCCATCTAGGATATGCTAAGCAAGATAATAGCAACCAATGATTCTCGTATTTCAACCTTAAGAAAATACGCTACACGAATAATTACATTTTACAAACATACTTAATGCCCTGAAGAGACAAAGTATACCGTTCATGCTCCAACTTACTGTGATTACGTAAAGCATCAGTACCACACAAGGTCAATGGAAGAGCAGGACTCCAAGACCTCAACCTTCTTGGTCAATACAAGATTATATGGCAGAGACATCATGTGTCAAACTGCAATTAGCTTGCCAGGGTACATTGGCATCTTCGCTATAGAGTTATAGCCTGCAACATATACTCTCTTTAGGGTTATGGCCCGTATCCAATGCCTGGTATCATATCATGGAGTAATGGCCCGTAGCCATACTCAAACTGGGGTATGGTCCGTAACCAATCATGTGCATAGGACATAGCCCGCAACCATTCCTGTGGGGATAAGGATATAATTACCCAATTACCCCCACTTATTCAAAAATATGTGCTCCGAGTTAAACTCGTTTCACCATTCAGCAAATTCTGACACTGATGGATCTGTGGTCAGGGCAACTACATTATATGATATCACTTGATTAATTAAGTGTATTACCATATTCTTTTAGCATCAAACAAGTTTCCAAACATCAATTATTTTAACAATTGGTACGAAGAATGTGTAATACTTTCATCAAATATTGCTCAAATCATTAATAAAGCATTGGGATCTCAATCCCTCATCTCATCAGGAACATTCTCATTCTTTCACATCTCATCATCATGATCATAGAAAATGGGTATTCAAACCCTCAGTTTATCAAGTAACACTTGTTACCACTTATCATTTAACTAATACCTTTAGGTCATCTGACCAAGGTAAACATGATACTTGCTACACAAGCATCTCACATGGCCCACAAAGCCCATTTCATCTCTTGTTATCTCTCACTAGGCAACAAATCATGTTATGGCTCACAAGGCCTTAGCAATTTCAATAAATGAAACATCATAGCTCATACCTGGCTATGCTCATCATCTCATGATACCTGTATGGTTAGACAACATGATGACAATTATATCAATTACATTTTAGCACCATGCTTGTTACACCCCGATCTCACAATTTCCTCAAATCATGAGATTAGGGCATAAGATAGGACTTATATGTAACACAAAGAACACCCTTAATTTTTTTTTTCTTTTCTTTAAAACTCTTGTTTCCCCGCATTGAACAACATAACATCTTAACAAAGGAATCTGAACATTTCTTTTTACTAATCAGACTTTAATAGAAAAGATACATGTATAAACATTCATGATGTCTCTCACACCTTATGCACATAAAGCTTGCTAATTAGCATACATATCAAAAGAGGAACAATATTACACATCATAATTACAACTCTCTCTCTTAACTCTTACTGAGGACCTAGAGTGACAAGGACCGACTGACTCAACTAATCTCGTACTTGACTCCTGTGGCAGATTACTCTGACGCTCTGATCATCTTCAAGTCCACGCGGTTAACCCTAAAATGTTTAAGTAGAGGGGTGAGCCTACTCACTCAGTGAATGAGTACTTCAAGGAAACATACTAATGCACTAATGAGATTACAGATATAATTTTAAGTAAATGATATGACATTTAACAACAATAAATACTACACTGAGCAGTTCTAAAACAATATAACTGAAATAACAAAGAATGTAAATATTGCATCCAAAGAATAACTACTAGAAGACTATACTCTAGTCTTCCTTAACTCTTTCATTTATAAGGAACTCTGTGAACCTATATGATCATATTTTAGATTATTTTTATGCCCTAAACATATGCAGTGTACTCTGCATATAAAGATCCGTAGCGAACTACGATCCCACCGTACAAGACTTAGCGACACACCCAGGAAATGCTAAGTCTAACTGCCAGCCCTGGTTTGCTGCAGGACTCTCAGGCTCACAAGGCCTCAGGCTCACAAGGCCTCACTACACTCTCAAAAGAGTGAACTCTAGACTCCTCCTCAAACCTGAGCACACAGGTGGAGAGTCTCACCGGGTTACCACCGTGACACAAGCACAGATTAATGTTGAATAACCCCTATTTACTCCAGTACCACCGTGACACAAGCACGCGTTGTTGTTGAACACTGCCTCTCTCTATCCTCATGCCTGTGACTCCGCACAGTTATTGTTGCAACACGAGTTTCACCCCCTGGTTGCAGACCTCTCAAAAGGGGTTCTACGGTGTTAGGGCACCTAAGTCTATTAACTGATTAACATATAACCATTTAAATAGGAATATCACATTTCATACTTATTTCACATTATGGGTATCACTTGGAAACACATATATATCATTTGTCATCTTCAACATGACTCAGTAACATCCCTTTCTAGGGCATGTCATATCTCATCACCTGCAATTTAAGAGATATGTATTGAAATATAAGAAGCCCTGCAGTATGTAGATATCATCTCAGAGAGAACAAGCATATAAAGTTAAATGCACTAGAAACATACAATTCAACAATTAAGCATCACCACATCTCATATCGAGACCTTTCATATTACCATAGCATGATTCATTGAACACCCTATCCTTAGGGTTTCATTTGCCTTATTCATTCATCACATGCCAACACCCTACTCTTAGGGTTACATTTGCCTCATTCACCTTTTCATTTACCTCATTCACTTGTCACATGGCTCTCATAAGGATTTCATAGGATATAAGCATTCACTAAATAAAGATTGTTTCCAACAAATCATATGAAATCAATATAGACATGAAACCATGGAAATTTAACTAAATTTAGGTTTTCCATATCATTCACTGTGATATCATGTATCCAGAATAAAATTCAATTAAGATAACCCATGAGGTACATCTTAACCACTTATAGGATTACTAGTCCTTTTCAATAAGGTTGAAACTCTAGTGATGTCACAATTAGGTTAAACCCTAATTACATCATTTGATATAAATATGAAAAACATTCTCACTAGGAAGTGTTGTATACATTTCTGATATGAATCTACCATTTAGGAATCATTCAAATAGAGAAGGAATCATTCAAATAGAGAAGGAATCCATATCATATCAATTTGCAACAATCTTAAATCAAACGGACATTTCAGGGTTTAGAATCACATACTAAGCATTTAGGGATTTGGATGCTATAATCAAATTTCGTGCATTACACTATTTGAAGGAAGAACCCACTCACCCTAAGGTGTGAAAACACCTCAAAACTGTAGCTCAACTCAGGGAATCTCGAACTCACATCAAATCCCTAGCAAATCTCCCAATTCTTCTTCCATTCAACTCGGGAACCTTGAAAATGAGGGATTATGAAGAAAGGGTGAGAAAAGAGGGAATTTCGACATCATCTTGGATCAAATCAGAGCATGGACGGAATCTTGACATGAGAGAGAAGATCCACCATAAAAGTATATGCAAAGAATCCAAACTTACTTGATTTCACCCTTCCTGGAATCGCAAAACCCTAATTCAGCAATTCCCCCACTTTCTCCACTCAAGCCCTAACTCTCCCTCTCTCTCTAGATTTTCGTTTCTCTAGGATGGATGACGAAGAATGAGATCTGTGTGTGTGTGTGGTCGATCATATAACTCAATTGAGCTGCTTGGGTCAATTGCATATTGACCCAACACTCAACTTTAATTATATTGGCTGAATATTCAGTTATACAAAAGTTACTGTAATTCGTTTATTTCAAAGATCAAACATTCTCCAACAATTATGGAAATTTATCACGTTGTTTATAATTTATCTATAAAGATTCAGTTAAAATTTGAGATCATTTGGAGTTACCAATAAATAATTAAAAATAGAACAGTGCACTGCTATATTGCAGTCTGCAGAATATTCGGCCGAGTTTGTCCTGCACAGAACTCGACCGACACCCTTACTGTAGAGATCAAAAGTCATCCGAAAATTATACCAATTTAACAGAGTGTCTAAAACTGTGTTTTTAAAGCACAGTTAAAATTTTAGATCAATTGGATATACCAATAAAAAGATAAAATTCAATTACCACACTGCTGTATAAATCTGGAAATGTGATCGGTCGAGTTTGAAACTCGACCGATAAACAGGTCAGAACATTCTTCAAAAATTCTGATATTTGCCAATGTTGTTCAAATTTTATATATGCAAATCGTATCCAAATTTGAAGTAAATCAGAGTTACACATAAAATACTAAAAATAATTTAGTGAGACATTTTACTTATCAAATTCTGTATTCATGTATCATCAAAACCCTATTTTGGGCCGATTAGGGTTTATGCTTCTCAAACCCTAATTCTCAAGACAAAAGAACATTTAGACTTCTTATCATAGTTAAAATATCCTAATTGTGTTATCGTCATTAATTAGATTTCAAGAATGATTATTCCAATTAATCTTTGCAATTGTCTAGGTAAACCCTAGTTTACTAGTTAAGCTCAATTGGGGTCGTAACAACTCTCCCCCCCTTAGAATGTTTCGTCCTCGAAACATAAACCTACAAGAAAGATACATTCAAGGTTATTCTAAGCTTCTAAAACCTTCCATGTCATTATATTCTTGTATTTCATACCTGAATGTAGTTTTCAACATTAGATCTTTTAATTCTTTACTAAATCACAACATATTTCAAATAGTTCTCAATGATATCAAGCAAATTCTTTATGCCACAGTTAAACATAGAATGCAAAGATAAACCACCACGCTTTCTCTGCGCAACTCTGATACTCTGATACAACTATCTCAACTTATACGGCTCAGAAAGTTCTATTGTTCTGTATCACCTTTAAGTGACAAAAGCGAGTTCACCATGCTGTTTTAAACTTTAATAAAGTGCTATTCAAATAGCAAATCAGTCTTAAATTAAAAGACTAGATTCAACAATCAATTGCAAAATACTACTCTTGGCATCCCCATTGGGTCATGGATGCATGAGGTGAAGCATTACCACCTCATTCCATACTATCCTGTTTCGATCCTGGGACCTGTGGGTTATGGGCCCACACACAATTCAAAGTGTAACCATCGTATTATATCATTTTAGGGTTTCAACAACAGTAATAAAGTAATCCACCATTGTATCAGTCATTCAAGCATTAATCATACTCAATTACCATCACTCAGTTATATTAGAGCTAGGTATAACAAGCTACACCTCATTAGGGTTACTTGTCCAGAAAATCTGATTATCATCCCTTTCCATTAATATGAGTGAATAAGTATAACTACCTTATTCAGGATATCCCTCCATGTGTTCTGACATCATCCAAACTGTATCACCATATCACAAATACACAATAGTAAGATGCATATCAGGTATGAATTACTTCAACTATCATACGCCTTTAATTTAACATATAGCTTGCACAAATATACTGAAATCATATGTAGAACCAACTTTCATACCTTAATATGCCTTCAACAAATCATACATGTAAAAACAAATTCACATATTACACAATGCTAGTGTTTTCCCATATCTCTCTGCTCATTCATTACTTCTTTACTTTTTGCTACCTATCCTTTTCATATGATTATATACAATAAACATCATTAACATTGAAGCATTTAAGATAGGAATAGATTATTCATCATTCTTGCTATCACACAAGAATTTATTTCTTATCATACTTCATCGTAATGTATGTCACTATTACATTCACTAGATGACCCCACCAAGGTAGTTATGCACCGTATATGATTCATTTTCTCTTATCATTTCATTCCCACCTTGCTCTCATTAAGGAATATATGAAAGAGAAGATGATTTTAAGACTTGGAATACTTGTATTCAAACATTCCCTTAATACATTCTCGTATGTAGATTTACTTAGTTATCAACAGAGATATTTAATTAATTAGCACTTGCTTGAATCTCACAACCTCTTTATTTTATAACTTCTCCATCATATTTCAAACCCTATCTTACGTTTCATAGTCCTCTTACCATATACTACTCTTTAACCCGTCATCTTTAATTCTAAATTTTTCTCTTATGACCATGTTGCTTATTCATATGTATGGTCATGTATACCATGTTGCACATATTTCCTCCTTTATCTTTATACTATTGTGAAGTTAACGTTCTAAATTAATAGTCCTTCTATTAGTTTTTTTTTTCTCATGTTGAATACATTACATATTCTTCATTTTTAAATCAAGTGGATCATGCATGGGTCAAACATAGTTTCTCTTTCAATCAAGTTTTTCTCTCCTGAATACAATCTACCTTTGTATGACTTATTCATTCATTAAACTACACTTATGTTCTTTTCTTAGAAACTACTTTGTTGTTCTAGTCTTATGAATTACATGTTCATACGATTCTCTTTATTTTTACTCTTTTGAAGACTCTTTACTTCTATGGACCTATTGAATGCTCAACCCTATTTTCTACTTAGCCTTTGCTTTAGAGTTAATAAAAGCATTATACTCTATTCTATGATTCATTCTTCATGATTGATTCTTTCTATCTTGAATCATACATACATTTCACATATCTTTTCTATATTTCATATGTATAGTTCATATAATATTAATCAATAAACTGATTATGAACTTCATATCATGTTCCTTTATTCCCAATTAAGGGTTTCTCATATGAGGCCCTAAAATTGAACCTCAGATATCAGTTTCAACTAATTCTTAGTTGTTCTGATCTTGCTCATAAGTTTCAACATCTTACTGTATGTACATTCTTACTCTGATGTGGGTCTAATTATTCAAATTCTATTCTTATTATACTATTGATAGGATTCATTAGATCCTAGTAACGCATCCTGCCAACCAGACCAGGCCAAACCTGAAGTCCTAAAGCCAAGAACTACAAAGGATTACATTCTTCCTGAACTGCCACTCACAGCTCAGAAACTCGGCCGATTGGTCAGAAACTCAGCCGATTGCTTCACAACTCGGCCGATCCGCTTGAAACTCGACCGATCAACTTGCTGTTTGATTTCCTGAAAAAGAAACTCGGCCGTATTACATACAACTTGGCCGATCAGTTTGCTGTTCGATTGCCTATTAAGGAAACTCGGCCGAATCACATACAACTCGGCCGAATCGCGTACAGACTGAAAACCTAAACAGACCTGCTGATGTCAATTTCACTCGAATCAGCGGGCAAAACCATAGAAACAAAAGCTCATTCAAAGGTCAATTCTAGTCTACTTGTTACAAAGAATGAAATCAATAAATGCTACAATTGCATAGTGTACAACATATATTAAAGATCCATATTTCAAAGTATTGAATATTTCAATTCAAACATATAAGAGCATTTCTATACATTTCCAACAAAAACAACATTATGAAATGTAAGTTCTATCTCCTTTTACCTTTATGCTCTTAATTCTTGTTTCTCTTCTCGTTTTCTAACCCTAACATTTCTAGGGTTCCTCTCTAGCCCATTCTTCCACTGTATACTTGGCCAGGGTATACGTGAGAGAATAGACAAAGTAGCTTGTACTGGTTGATCCAAGTACTCAGATATCGGGCCAGGATATCCAAATACTCAAATCCCCAAAGCCAACATCAAACATCTCCTATTTGCCACACATAGGACTCTAACCTACTAACTTAATGGTCCTTGACAACTCACCCTAAGCTCTGATACCAAGCTGTTACACCCCGATCTCACAATTTCCTCAAATCATGAGATTAGGGCATAAGATAGGACTTATATGTAACACAAAGAACACCCTTAATTTTTTTTTCTTTTCTTTAAAACTCTTGTTTCCCCGCATTGAACCACATAACATCTTAACAAAGGAATCTGAACATTTCTTTTTACTAATCAGTCTTCAATAGAAAAGATACATGTATAAACATTCATGATGTCTCTCACACCTTATGCACATAAAGCTTGCTAATTAGCATACATATCAAAAGTGGAACAATATTACACATCGTAATTACAACTCTCTCTCTTAACTCTTACTGAGGACCTAGAGTGACAAGGACCGACTGACTCAACTAATCTCGTACTTGACTCCTGTGGCAGATCTACTCTGACGCTCTGATCATCTTCAAGTCCACGCGGTTAACCCTAAAATGTTTGAGTAGAGGGGTGAGCCTACTCGCTCAGTGAATGAGTACTTCAAGGAAATAGACTAATGCACTAATGAGATTACAGATATAATTTTAAGTAAACGATATGACATTTAACAACAATAAATACTACACTGAGCAGTTCTAAAACAATATAACTGAAATAACAAAGAATGTAAATATTGCATCCAAAGAATAACTACTAGAAGACTATACTCTAGTCTTCCTTAACTCTTTCATTTATAAGGAACTCTGTGAACCTATATGATCATATTTTAGATTATTTTTATGCCCTAAACATATGTAGTGTACTCTGCATATAAAGATCCGTAGAGAACTACGATCCCACCGTACAAGACTTAGCGACACACCCGGGAAATGCTAAGTCTGACTGCCAGCCCTGGTCTGCTGCAGGACTCTCAGGCTCACAAGGCCTCAGGCTCACAAGGCCTCACTACACTCTCAAAAGAGTGAACTCTAGACTCCTCCTCAAACCTGAGCACACAGGCAGAGAGTCTCACCGGGTTACCTCTGTGACACAAGCACGAATTAATGTTGAATAACCCCTATTTACTCCAGTACCACCGTGACACAAGCACGCGTTGTTGTTGAACACTGCCTGTAACATCCCTGACCTGGGTTATGAGTTAACCCTAGGTGTTTTGCCTAAATATGTAATTAAATCTTTGTGATTAACTCTGAGCATGTAATTAAGTTTCTCAGAAACATATATTTCAGTATTTGCTCCTTTTTATTTAAAGTTGTAGCATTGTTTTGATATACAGGGACCTATGTGCAATTTACCCAGTTAAAAGGGTTAGCTTGCAATTTGCACATGATGAGATGTTCCTCTGATGTTGAGACATCATGAGAAATCTTTTTGGCAAAGTTTGAGGGATTTCCCAAGCTAGGGCACCAAGGTGCAGCTGTGGAAGCAATCCCGGTGCTTGAAACCCTAGTTTGGGGTAAAATGCAATTTACCCAAATTTAGGGATACAAATTGTGAAATATGTCATCTAATGTATCGTTTTAGACTCTTGCCATCATTTAGAGAAGAAATGATGGGGAAGTCACCTCAATTGAACTATCAGACTATGAGATATGCCTTGTGATTGAATAATCAGGGTATATGTGCAATATTTCCTTAGGTATGTACCTTATTATTAGCTTGCTCTCCTTTACCTTCTTTTCCTAAAGCCTTAAGAGAAGGTTTGTCCTTAGAATAAAGAGGAAGGGACGATCAAGTAATGAAGGAGGGACCTATTTGGAATTATGGACAACTTATGAACTAATGTTGAAAATCCTACCCCATGTATATAAGCTCTCCTTCCCTTACTTGCAAGGGAACTCACCCTTCGTTCCCTTACTGTTTCATTTCACCAAAGTCGACCAAGGACTGCCTTGGAGCTAATGAGGACGACCAAGGGGTGCAAGGTAGGTTTAAACCCCTCTTCTTGCTTAATTCCATGGTTAGAACTCGAATTCAAGGTCATCTTCATGGCTAATTCTCGAAACCCTATCTTTCTATCCGTCTCTTCTCATCCTTCCTTGGAGTTTTCACCTTGGCCAACCTGTAAGAACTCAAGGACGCCATTAGAGCTTGGAGCTTGAAAGCTTGGAGCTCAAGGAGCAAGCTTTAGGCGGGTTTTATAACTCTAAACCCATGCTTTACTATGTGCATCTTTATATGCGTTTGGATGATAGCTCTTAGTGTTTCTCTACTTTTCCCTGCTATTTTGCAAGTAAATACATGGGATATTCGTACAGTTCTTGAGCTAGGAGATGAAGGCGTGATTTCCAAGAAAAACCCACCGCTTTTCACTTCCTTAAACGGTCTCAAAAAGTTGCTCTCTCGGTCTCAAGACCGCGAGGTGAGCAAACGGTCTCGAGACCGCGACATGGAAAACGGTCTCCAAGACCTTTTGGCCCCGTTTACCGAGCATGGACCGTATAAGAAATCTGTTCCTAATTATATAGGCTAATTACCCTCAAAATTTGGGAGGCTAACTCCAAAGGAATCGGGAGATATGACCTTTTGCAGTAACAACTTTATTTGAATTTATTCCTGATTTTCAAACGGTCTGAAATTGCCATTTTGGGCAAACGGTCTCAAGACCGTGTAAGGTCGTTGACCAGGCGTTGACCGTATGAGATTACTGTTCAAAATAATGTTAATTAACAACTCAACAAGTTTTATGGTCTAATTCCAAACGGGCTAAGAGTTGAAGGGTGAATACTAGGGCTAACCCTAGGAAAAATCAGTACTGAAATTATGGTGACCTAATTAGGGTTTTTAGGGTTGATTAACCTAAATGGTCTCAAGACCGTTTGGGGGTCACCAAAAGGTCTCAAGACCGCGAGGGCAATCAACCAAGACCGTTTGGAGGTCTGGGGTCAAGGATAGTTGACCAATTGAAGGTACAATTACACCGAATTACATTGCAATAAAATATTGTCATGATCATCAACTCAATGGGTCAGACCTTGATGAATTTGCACTAGAATCCAAAATTGGATGGGCAAACGGTCTCAAGACCGTTTGGAACTCATCCAAACGGTCTCAAGACCGCGAGGGCAATCAACCAAGACCGTTTGAAGGTCTAGGGTTGAGTAATTTGACCAATTGAGGACCCAAGTGCAAATAAGTTATCAATTGATCAAAATACTGAATTGGTGACCCAATCATGGTTCAACCTCTATCAAATCACCTTAGATTTTGATGAAATCTTGGGAAAACGGTCTCAAGACCATGTGGGGTCCACCCACATGACCTAAAGACCGTTTGGGCCAAGTTTGAGCCCAATTGGAGCTCAATTGAAGGGTTCAACCTTGTGTTGATGCACATTGTTGAGTATTGATGGGTGAACATTGATAGACCCTAATTGAATCGATTTCAATCCTAATTGGTCAACAATTGAGGGTCAATTGAATGACCAATTGGTTAAGCATAACCTTAGTTGACCCAATCCATAGGTGGTCAACATAACTTTGACCTTTTGAGGGCTTCAACATCGGTTAACATCATCGATTGTATCTTTGATTTTGTTGATGGACCAAGCGGCTGAGACCATGTGAGCCTCGCGGTCTCAAGACCGTGAGAGGGCTCGCGGTCTCAAGACCATGAGGGGGCTCACGGTCTCAAGACCGAGAGGAGGCTTGCGGTCTCAAGACCGCGAAGGGCCTCGCGGTCCTGAGGTCAAACTAGCTAAACGGTCAACGTCTCTTCGCGGTCTCAACTCCAATTTGATCTTCGCAGTCTCAACATCAATTGAACCAATGATAGGGCTTCGCGGTCTTGAACCACTTGAAGAGGCTCGCGATCTTGAAGCCTAAGGGGGATCGTGGTCTTGGAGTTAGAAAGAGGCTCGAGGTCTTGGAAAGTCAAAGTGGGCAAACGGTCAACACTTTCAACCGATCTCAACCCAATTGATGATTAATGATTGAAATCAATCAATGTGATTCCAAGTTGACTTCTTTCAATCAATTCATAATATAAATGGTCCAATGTTGCCCAAATCAAACCCTAATGATAATCTAGGATAGTAAGGGGTTATTTGACCAATGTTTTTGACCATAATGATGATCAATGGGGGGAATTACCAAAATACCCCTGAAGGGTCAATTGAGTTATACCTTGCTCAATTCAAACTCTAATTACATGAGAATGATGTTTTTAGTCATAATGACTCTATCCAACTTGATCTAGTCTAATGTTATCATCCACCATTAGTATGATGAAAGAGAGAGTACTTCTAGAGAGAGAAAGTAACTCTAAATCACATAATGGTGATGTTTTTGGCTATGTTAGCCTATGATGACTTAATCCGACCTGATCTAGGGTGATGTTGACATCACCTAACCTTATTATGAGAGAGAAAGTACTTCTAGAGAGAGAAAGTACTTCTAGAGAGAGAAAGTACCCTTTTTAAGTGGAAACTCAATTGAAGCATCCCCAATACATAGAAATGAGCATAATTAGGGTATGATCCACCTGTGTGAGATCATAGAAACCCTAATTATGATAAATGATGAACGTTTAACTAATCTAAGATCATCAATGAAGATGTTACTCATACATGATGATGTTATGAGTCCAATTCACCTTAATGTGAATAGTAAACCCTAATTCAAGGGTGATGACATGTAATGTGAATAGTAAACCCTAATTAAAGGGTGATGACATGTAACGTGAATAGTAAACCCTAATTCAAGGGTAATGGCATGCTTTTGAATATTAAACTCTATTTGATAAGAATTAGAGATTTAAACTCTTATGACAAGAGTAGGAAGGATATTCCTTATTTTTGTATTACCTTTATCAGTTGTATTAACCATACAGGTTCTGATATGAAGGTAATCATATCCAGGTATGGATGATGATGTTATATTCATTAAAGGCATGTTGTTAGCCTTATGAATAAGTAAAATAATCTGATGTCTTGTCAGTGGCATCCTATACTGATAATGGGCTGCGAGAGCCATAAATACCATCAAAGTCATGCCTTAGAGATGACTTGTGATGAGGATAATGAGAAATGATGATTGATATGAGTTAGGCCTGTTACATTTAGTATTCTTCTTTTATAGCTGCTATGCTATTGTTATTGTTTGCAGAACAATGTATGCTGTTAAAGAATACTGAATGTACCTAACTAATCAAGTATAATGTAGAGCCCTGATCATAGATCCATCATTGTCAGAAATTAAATGATGGTGAAATAGGTTTTCCTCAGGGAACTCCTGGAGCACATACTTTTGAGTATGTGGGGTACATGGATGTGTAGAACCTTACATCCTAGTGTAGGAAAGTGATGTAGATGTGTAATCCATCCATCCTTCACTATAATTCCATACCGTATCAGTGGTAGGTAAACATGAAACCTCCTGATGACGAAGACAACACAAATATCCGTATCAGTGGTAGGTAAATATGAAACCTCCTGATGACAAAGAGACTACAGAACGCCACTGTGACTCCAGAATAGCGAAGGACCAGTTTACCCTGGTGAGCTATATTAAGTAGAGACACGAGATGTCCTACAAGTGATCCTCTTACTGACTGAGGAAGGTGAAGGTCATGAGAATCCGGCTCTCTTAATGACCTATGTATGATACTGATGTGATTTCTCAGCGATCAGTTGGAGTATGAGGGGTAAGCCTCATCTGTTGGGTTTTATAGGGGAGACAGAGAAGGCAGCGGAAACGAAAAATTTCTCCCCCAACCCATACCGAGGAAAAGAGTCAACGTCTATATAATAGGAAAGGATGGTTTGTGGAATCATACCTTATCCCGAGGCTTGCTCGGCGACAATACCTCGCGCAATGCGCGGTCTTCAACTCCGGACTTCGACGGTGTCTGTGCAGCTCCTGGTCACTCTGGGACTGACAACTCCTACTCAAACCGGACTGTCGGATGACAGTTGTCCTCCTAAGCGACAATGTCCTCCCGCCTCTGTAGTAGTCCACACAGACCACCTGGAACTCCACTCTCCTTGTCCCACAAGGAAGTGGAAGGAGTCGCACCCTCCTATTGATGTACTAGTCGCCAACACGCTCTCCTACCTCCTGTTGCAACTGTAGTTGTCCTTCCCTTGCTGCACCTCCCTTTTGCGGGAAGCACTTGCTCGGGCTCTCTCACGGTTACCAAAACCAGATAGAACGACAACTTGTAGAGCAACTGGTTGCACTGAGCTGTACTTTGAGAAGCCCCCAATACCCCTATATATATAGGAGAGTCATGGGACAGGGTTCTCCATCCCAGGCAATGCGGGACTAAAGCAGGAGTAGAAGGGTTCGAGAATTTTCCACAAAAAGCAACCGGTTCGCAACTTGAAATCATCGGTTCACAGTTGAACCGATCGGTTCGGCCATTGAGCCGATCGGTTGGACCTGAGCCGATCGTTTGGGGCACTCCAACCGATCGGTTGGTGCCCTAAACCGATCGGTTCATGGTCCTAATCCGTCTAAAAAAGACTTTCCTTGTTTCGTTTCCAATTGGTATCGAATACCAATGTTATTCCCAATCGAATTGGGCAATTTGAAACCAAAAGGAAAATACTTGCCGACATGAATTTTTCCCAACTGGTCGGTTGCACCAGTTGAGCCGATCGGTTCAACTCTTGAACCGGTCGTTTCAACCTGGGCATGAGCCGATCGGCCTGGACACTCTAGCCGACCGGTTCAGCAACCTCAGCCGACCGGTTCATCACATGAACCGATCGGTTGGGAGCACAGGTTGGGAAAAATCAGTCAATTGCGATTTCAATCAATCTGATACTCCAATCAATGCGTCCAACACCTTGAACCATACAATATTGAGCTATCGACTGATTGAGTGTTTAATTGAACTACTAAACTCCTTTAGTAATCAATCTAAACATTGCTTAGTGGACAAAACTCCTCTTCCAGGTTAAATCCTATGTGTGTGACCCTGCAGGTCCATTTCACGTTGGCAGTGAAAGTCCATAACACTTATGACTTCACAAGCAAAGAGTGGTGCCTAGTCACACATCAGTGCTACCCAAGTGAAAGTAGAAAGTTGGAGAACAACTTTCATCCTACAATCCGTGAATGGTGTTACAGCGAATGTATAATTCCTTTGTCACTGATATCCCGAATGAACTCGAGGCATGGAACAGTCATCCTGTCAACGTTCATTCACTTTCTTGATCTCAGAGTAGACTGGAAGAGATATGTATGACATCAGTATCATATACTGATTCACACATGTGTGCACGCCTTTCTCAATCCTACTCATCAAGTGGCCATGGATATCAAACTCCCTCAGGAGGGACAAATCCCATATCTATCACTCACCCCTCAAAAGCCCCATGTGTCAAAGCCACCCAATCATCACCTTTATAACAACCCATGTTTCAGGACTGCGTTTGATGATGTCAAAGTGTGCCCAACGACATGTGTTGAGTGCAGTGATTTCAGGTCTAAGAATCACACTCACCACCATCACTGTGAGTACTGACTGTGACTACCATCTCATGGTTCCATGTGTCAAACTCACGGTGGGTCTGTCCGGTACCTTGTTCTGTAACAAGTACCTATGTGTTTGGTTTGATATCTCTATATCATGACTAATGAGATTCTGTCATCAACCAACACCACAATCTAGTCTTGTGTGTCATTGCTTTCTATCTACCTTCCACAATGACATCCGACTAGGGACATAACAAGAATGTACAAACTCTTAGCATCCGTATGATCTCATCGTTCAGGTCCTCAACCTGAAAGCATACGTCATTGAGTACTGTCATTCTCTAGACATTCAATCTGTTCTATCACTATCTCATATGACTGAACCAGAAAGAATTGGAAGCTTGCCTTTGATGTTTATCAAATCAATATTAATGTATCCCACCAATCATCCCATGATTGGCTCTCAGGGCATACATACCAACAGACTCCCACTTGCACTGCGAGCCAATCACCCATGAATCATATTCATAGTGATTTTCAAACATGTCCCACATGTTACTGTGTTGTAGTGCCAACATAGTGAGTAATGGCAACACCTTGCCAAAGTCTGTACAAATTGCATGTCTCTCATCTCTTCGCTGTACGTCACACGTATGAGATGGAGTTGTCGTAATATGCGATCTTGTATTCCATTTGCTAACCTTTAGCCATATTGCATGATCAAGGATTCCAGACTTGTCATCAATGAGTGGAATATAAGTTCATCTCATGAACTTTCAGATCCATATAGTATCCACTGCTGTTCACTAACACATAGATACTCAGCTTTTCCCTTTTAAATGGCTTTATTGGAACACTTCCAATTATCAACAAACATTCACTTTTATACATCTCATGTATATATATTGCAATTAATTTTCTGTCCTTTCGGAAGTTCGCATCAATGTAACTCTTTACATCGAACTCTTCCTTATCTCCATAGAACTAGTACTTCACAAGCACTTATCAAGTTCTCATGGTATTCCAGTAACCCTTACTGGAAATAGACAGACATCCACTCGTCATGTCACACATACGAGTTATCAGGATGAGCACATCATATTGCCATGTCCTACATACAAGATGATGAATGCATTTTATTCTTGCCATGTCATACATGCAAGATAATGTGATGATTACATACATTATAGATCTATATCTATTCTTAGTGTTCCCATTCTTCATAAGAATTGGACACTTGGCCTTGGGATACTAACTCCATGTGTCATGGACAAGTTTTCTCCCACTAAATCTGTGCATACTGAACACTTCAGTACATATTGCCAATGTATGCTTTCTCTTTCCAGGTCAAGAGATTTTCGAGAACTATCTCTATAGATCTCTATTCCTATCACATAGGAAACATCTCTATCTTCCTTAAAGATAATTTCCACATTCGTATTTCCAATCTAGAACATTTCCATTTCACATCAATATGTGGAATGGGAACACGCTCCCACTAAATCATAGATCCCTTCTTTATCTTTGACATATCAGTCAAACCCTTTGACTATATCATCAAAATAAAGATCCAATTTTGAGTTGCTTGTACTCAATCAATCACATTGATTAGTCCATTGTAACTTATAGACTTCATTTGCATTAGTGGATTCATGAACCTTATAGGCTGTGCCACGTACACATCCTAGTTGTATTCCTCATAGGAATGCAGTTTTAGTATCCATATGATAAATGTCTTAGCCATTAAGTTGCAATCAACAAGAATCATCCTTCTCAAAATGTTATCCATGTGTCTTAATCACTTAAGACTCATCTGCACTTATGGATATGATCCAATGAGTGCTACCATCAAGGTCATACCTTATGGTTCACATGGAAGTCATTTAGGATGTAATGGTTTTAAACCATAACTAAAGATTCGGTTCCTCATATTCATCTTGATAGTTGACTCATCACATGAACAACTCATCACATAGATAATTGAGGTGTATCTGTTAAAGATATAAGAACTCACAACCCTTGTGATTCTTGATTTCTTTTATTAGTGTGGGGTATTCTTTTATTAAGAAGAATTCAGTTATTTGATAATCATTCTCTAACTCCTTAGAGTATGATTCCTTCTTGATTCAGACATCACCATGCCTTAATCATGAGTTCACTATGATACACTATCATAATCACTCATAAGGATCTCAAACATTTGGTCCAAGTATTTCATTCATTGATCTCATCAAGAATTAATACTTTACCAAATTTGTACTTCATTTATGATAATCTTGAACATTTCAAGACATTCATATTGGTATTTCACTAAACACCATTTGAAGTATTAGCATCTGTTCCAATAGGTATGTAAATACATAACATGTATTATACCTAATATGATAATCACTCTCCCACTACATTAGTGAAGATTTATTAATCATGTCTAAGATATTCATGTCTCTTACTGGTTCTATAACCAAAAGAGTCTAGATTTATCCATCACATGGAAACTAGAAATGAATTTCTCATGATTAATGCTAATTAAATTGTTTGAGTTATCTATAACTTTTAGGTATCGTCTTATCTTATGCATATCAAATATCACAAGATAAATAAGGCATTGCCACAAAGATCATATCTTTAAGATTGAAAACACAACTTTATTAATTGCCATCATTGTCATACAATATGCAAAAATAAAGTGTTTCTATCTATTGGCAAGTATGAAATAGCAGTTCATAACTGTATTACATGCCTTATTGGCTGAAAATAAACTAAAGTATTCCTATCTATAAAGGCAACACTTTCCCCAAGTAAGAATGCTTTACACTTTACATCTTGATATCATATATCTCAAAAGTGTTACAAGTTTACTTTCATGACACCTTTAAGTAGAGGCTTCAGTTGCCTCCTTCTTCTTTTGTTCTTCCAGGTAGAGAAGACAATTCCTTTTCCAATGTCCTGGCTTTTGACAATGGTGGCAATTTCCTTTCTTGGTCACGCCTCCCTTGGCCTTGAGAGCTGAAGATGGCTTGGACTCCTGGCTAGCTTCAGAACCTTTCTCAGCTTTGCCCTTGCCCTTGCGCTTGGACTTGCCTTTCTTTCTCGTGATCACCATCACAGACTTAGGCTTGTCCTTCTTCATCTGTAACTCGGCTGTCCTCAACATGCCCAACAACTCTGACAGTGGCCTATCAAAGTTGTTCCTGTTGTAGTTCATCACAAACTAACTGTAAGATTCTGGCAACGATTGCAGTATCACGTCAGTAGCCAACTCTTGGCTCAGTGGAAATCCCAGTCTCTGCAGGTTCTCCACATACCCAATCATCTTGAGTGTGTGAGGACCAACTGGATCTCCTTCTGTCATGACGCACTTGAACAATGCCCTAGAAACATTGTACCTCTCTTGCCGTGCCTGATCTTCATACATGTTCCTGAGATGCAGAATCATCTCTATGACACCCATGTTCTCATGTTGCCTCTGCAACTCATGGTTCATTGAACATAGCATCAATCACTTTGCATCAATGGCATCATCAGAATGCTTCTTGTAAGCATCCATTTCTGTCCTTGGTGCATTAGGAGCGGGTTCCTCTGGAATTGGAGTATCCAGGACATAGAGCTTACGCTCTTGAGTGAGAACAATTCTCAATGTCCGATACCAGTCGTGGAAGTTTGTCCCATTTAGCTTGTCCTTGTCAAGGACCGATCGCAAAGAAAAGTTGTTGTTGTTTGTTGCCATTTGAACTACAAAAGAAAAATATGCAATTTTAGTCCAAAACTCATTTTTGACTTGTTTGATTGATTTGAAAATTTGACGATATAATTAGGACTTTAATTAATTATCGCTCCTACTATTTTACTTCAAATTGATAGCCCTCACCATCAATTCAGAAGATTGCAGCGTACAATCTTCTAGTGGGCAAGATCCTGAAATCCTCTAAGTCATGGACCAGCTTGGGCTGTCACCCACAACATAGATCTCTCAGGTAGGCAACTTTTGCCAATTGCATCATATGAAACTCTTGATAAGATGTCATATACAACTCCTTGCAATGATCATCTCCATGCCTCAAGGCGCTAGATCCTATCTAGGTCACCTTGTTAAGTCCGACCCAAAACGAACACGATGAATATGCACCCTGCTTGGGCAGACCCACACATTCATCCTTCACGCTTCCACGAGATAGACGGTGCACCACGCTTGGGCGTGCCCACACTTGGTCGATCAAGCTTTTCACGTGTGTCGCATTTGGAAGGCATCTAAAACTTAATATTTTAATGAGGGATTTGGTTTTATATACATATACATATCCAATCACCACAATACATAGTCCATATCATATACATGCTATATCCCATAGAAAACATGCACAAAACAATAAAAGCGATGATTATGGCCATCCTAATGTGATTCCTCGAGCCAAGAGGAATCACGGTCATCTAGGTCAACATCACATGCAACCTGTACAAGATGAACTTCTGTGCCTTGCCTTCTGAGTTGATCAACTCATCACATGAATGATCTGTACTCTCCAGCCTGTCGTCTGGGTGCCACCAGTCGATCGGTTGGCTCCTCTAACTGATCGGTTCGCCTGGTCATCGTGATCTCGTCATGTCCGCCACCCACTCGTCTCGCTCCTCGAACCGGTCATCAACCGATCGGTTCACTCCTTGAACCGACCGTCTGGAAGGTCAACCGATCGGTTCACTCCTTGAACCGATCGTCTGAGCAGTCGTCTTGATGTCCGCCGGTCTTTGACATAACAGGAAATAAAATCTTATTCTATTTATTACATTGCTTTAAAAAAGGAAACCCCGAGTTACATTCGGGGGAGCAAAGGTAGGAAAGAATCTCGAATTATTTCGAGTTACATCAGGAATAAGAGAGGGAAGATCGGTGCGCAGACCGAGATGCAAGCAACCACACACAACCAATCACAGATAGGGATTTATAGGCCATAATCATGCTACACACATCCACCACAAAACTCATTTAAGGGCGACGCGTATCGAGTACATTAATAATACATATCATATATGTAATTAGGGATTTGTGTATTTAGGATTGGACATGCATAAAGCCGATATTATTCGCATCGTATGCAATAAATAAAGGCGACAAACCAAAATCGATCATATCGATATTCCTAAAATATAGAGCAGTTGACGTGGCTCTGATACCACTGTTGGGTTTTATAGGGGAGACAGAGAAGGCAGCAGAAACAAAAAATTTCTCCCCCAACCCATACCGAGGAAAAGCGTCAACGTCTATATAATAGGAAAGGATGGTTTGTGGAATCATACCTTGTCCCGAGGCTTGCTCGGCGACAATACCGCGCGCAATGCGCGGTCTTCAACTCCGGACTTCGACGGTGTCTGTGCAGCTCCTGGTCGCACCGGGACTGACAACTCCTACTCGAACCGGACTGTCGGATGACAGTTGTCCTCCTAAGCGGCAGTGTCCTCCCGCCTCTGTAGTAGTCCACACGGACCACCTGGAACTCCACTCTCCTTGTCCCACAAGGAAGTGGAAGGATTCGCACCCTCCTATTGACGTACTAGTCACCAACACGCTCTCCTACCTCATGTTGCAACTACAGTTGTCCTTCCCTTGCTGCACCTCCCTTTTGCGGGAAGCACTTGCTCGGGCTCTCTCACGGTTACCAAAACCAGAGAGAACGACAACTTGCAGAGCAACTGGTTGCATTGAGCTGTACTTTGAGAAGCCCCCAATACCCCTATATATATAGGAGAGTCATGGGATAGGGTTCTCCATCCCGGGCAATGCGGGACTAAAGCAGGAGTAGAAGGGTTCGAGAATTTTCCACAAAAAGCAACCGGTTCGCAACTTGAAATCATCGGTTCACAGTTGAACCGATCGGTTCGGCCATTGAGCCGATCGGTTGGACCTGAGCCGATCGTTTGGGGCACTCCAACCGATCGGTTGGTGCCCTGAACCGATCGGTTCATGGTCCTAATCCGGCTCAAAAAGACTTTCCTTGTTTCGTTTCCAATTGGTATCGAATACCAATGTTATTCCCAATCGAATTGGGCAATTTGATACCAAAAGGAAAATACTTGCCGACATGACTTTTTCCCAACTGGTCGGTTGCACCAGTTGAGCCGATCGGTTCAACTCTTGAACCGGTCGTTTCAACCTGGGCATGAGCCGATCGGCCTGGACACTCTAGCCGACTGGTTCAGCAACCTCAGCCGACCGGTTCATCACATGAACTGATCGGTTGGGAGCACAGGTTGGGCAAAATCAGTCAATTGCGATTTCAATCAATCTGATACTCCAATCAATGCGTCCAACACCTTGAACCATACGATATTGAGCTATCGACTGATTGAGTGTTTAATTGAACTACTAAACTCCTTTAGTAATCAATCTAAACATAGCGTAGTGGACAAAACTCCTCTTCCAGGTTAAATCCTATGTGTGTGACCCTGCAGGTCCATTTCACGTTGGCAGTGAAAGTCCATAACACTTATGACTTCACAAGCAAACAGCGGTGCCTAGTCACACATCAGTGCTACCCAAGTGAAAGTAGAAAGTTGGATAACAACTTTCATCCTACAATCTGTGAATGGTGTTACAGCGAATGTATAATTCCTTTGTCACTGATATCCCGAATGAACTCGAGGCATGGAACAGTCATCCTGTCAACGTTCATTCACTTTCTTGATCTCAGAGTAGACTGGAAGAGATATGTATGACATCAGTATCATATACTGATTCACACATGTGTGCACGCCTTTCTCAATCCTACTCATCAAGTGGCCATGGATATCAAACTCCCTCAGGAGGGACAAATCCCATATCTATCACTCACCCCTCAAAAGCCCCATGTGTCAAAGCCACCCAATCATCACCTTTATAACAACCCATGTTTCAGGACTGCGTTTGATGATGTCAAAGTGTGCCCAACGACATGTGTTGAGTGCAGTGATTTCAGGTCTAAGAATCACACCCACCACCATCACTGTGAGTACTGACTGTGACTACCATCTCATGGTTCCATGTGTCAAACTCACGGTGGGTCTGTCCGGTACCTTGTTCTCTAACAAGTACCTATGTGTTTGGTTTGATATCTCTATATCATGACTAATGAGATTCTGTCATCAACCAACACCACAATCTAGTCTTGTGTGTCATTGCTGTCTATCTACCTTCCACAATGACATCCGACTAGGGACATAACAAGAATGTACAAACTCTTAGCATCCGTATGATCTCATCGTTCAGGTCCTCAACCTGAAAGCATACGTCATTGAGTACTATCATTCTCTAGACATTCAATCTGTTCTATCACTATCTCATATGACTGAACCAGAAAGAATTGGAAGCTTTCCTTTGATGTTTATCAAATCAATATTAATGTATCCCACCAATCATCCCATGATTGGCTCTCAGGGCATACATACCAACAGACTCCCACTTGCACTGCGAGCCAATCACCCATGAATCATATTCATAGTAATTTTCAAACATGTCCCACATGTTACTGTGCTGTAGTGCCAACATAGTGAGTAATGGCAACACCTTGCCAAAGTCTGTACAAATTGCATGTCTCTCATCTCTTCGCTGTACGTCACACGTATGAGATGGAGTTGTCGTAATATGCGATCTTGTATTCCATTTGCTAACCTTTAGCCATATTGCATGATCAAGGATTCCAGACTTGTCATCAATGAGTGGAATATAAGTTCATCTCATGAACTTTCAGATCCATATAGTATCCACTGCTGTTCACTAACAGATAGATACTCAGCTTTTCCCTTTTAAATGGCTTTATTGGAACACTTACAATTATCAACAAACATTCACTTTTATACATCTCATGTATATATATTGCGATTAATTTTCTGTCCTTTCGGAAGTTCGCATCAATGTAACTCTTTACATCGAACTCTTCCTTATCTCCATAGAACTAGTACTTCACAAGCACTTATCAAGTTCTCATGGTATTCCAGTAACCCTTACTCGAAATAGACAGACATCCACTCGTCATGTCACACATATGAGTTATCAGGATGAGCACATCATATTGCCATGTCCTACATACAAGATGATGAATGCATTTTATTCTTGCCATGTCATACATGCAAGATAATGGGATGATTACATACATTATAGATCTATATCTATTCTTAGTGTTCCCATTCTTCATAAGAATTGGACACTTGGCCTTGGGATACTAACTCCATGTGTCATGGACAAGTTTTCTCCCACTAAATCTATGCATACTGAACACTTCAGTACATATTGCCAATGTATGCTTTCTCTTTCCAGGTCAAGAGATTTTCGAGAACTATCTCTATAGATCTCTATTCCTATCACATAGGAAACATCTCTATCTTCCTTAAAGATAATTTCCACATTCGTATTTCCAATCTAGAACATTTCCATTTCACATCAATATGTGGAATGTGAACACGCTCCCACTAAATCACAGATCCCTTCTTTATCTTTGACATATCAGTCAAACCCTTTGACTATATCATCAAAATAAAGATCCAATTTTGAGTTGCTTGTACTCAATCAATCACATTGATTAGTCCATTGTAACTTATAGACTTCATTTGCATTAGTGGATTCATGAACCTTATAGGCTGTGTCACGTACACATCCTGGTTTTATTCCTCATAGGAATGCGGTTTTAGTATCCATATGCTAAATGTCTTAGCCATTAAGTTGCAATCAACAAGCATCATCCTTCTCAAAATGTTATCCATGTGTCTTAATCACTTAAGACTCATCTGCACTTATGGATATGATCCAATGAGTGCTACCATCAAGGTCATACCTTATGGTTCACATGGAAGTCATTTAGGATGTAATGGTTTTAAACCATAACTCAAGATTCGGTTCCTCATATTCATCTTGATAGTTGACTCATCACATGAACAACTCATCACATAGATAATTGAGGTGTATCTGTTAAAGATATAAGAACTCACAACCCTTGTGATTCTTGATTTCTTTTATTAGTGTGGGGTATTCTTTTATTAAGAAGAATTCAGTTATTTGATAATCATTCTCTAACTCCTTAGAGTATGATTCCTTCTTGATTCAGACATCACCATGCCTTAATCATGAGTTCACTATGATACACTATCATAATCACTCATAAGGATCTCAAACATTTGGTCCAAGTATTTCATTCATTGATCTCATCAAGAATTAATACTTTACCAAATTTGTACTTCATTTATGATAATCTTGAACATTTCAAGACATTCATATTGGTATTTCACTAAACACCATTTGTAGTATTAGCATTTGTTCCAATAGGTATGTAAATACATCACATGTATTATACCTAATATGATAATCACTCTCCCACTACATTAGTGAAGATTTATTAATCATGTCCAAGATATTCATGTCTCTTACGGGTTCTATAACCAAAAGAGTCTAGATTTATCCATCACATGGAAACTAGAAATGAATTTCTCATGATTAATGCTAATTAAATTGTTTGAGTTATCTATAACTTTTAGGTATCGTCTTATCTTATGCATATCAAATATCACAAGATAAATAAGGCATTGCCACAAAGATCATATCTTTAAGATTGAAAACACAACTTTATTAATTGCCATCATTGTCATACAATATGCAAAAATAAAGTGTTTCTATCTATTGGCAAGTATTAAATAGTAGTTCATAACTGTATTACATGCCTTATTGGATGAAAATAAACTAAAGTATTCCTATCTATAAAGGCAACACTTGCCCCAAGTAAGAATGCTTTACACTTTACATCTTGATATCATATATCTCAAAAGTGTTACAAGTTTACTTTCATGACACCTTTAAGTAGAGGCTTCAGTTGCCTCCTTCTTCTTTTGTTCTTCCAGGTAGAGAAGACAATTCCTTTTCCAATGTCCTGGCTTTTGACAATAGTGGCAATTTCCTTTCTTGGTCACGCCTCCCTTGGCCTTGAGAGCTGAAGATGGCTTGGACTCCTGGCTAGCTTCAGAACCTTTCTCAGCTTTTCCCTTGCCCTTGCGCTTGGACTTGCCTTTCTTGCTCGTGATCACCATCACAGACTTAGGCTTGTCCTTCTTCATCTGTAACTCGGCTGTCCAACATGCCCAACAACTCTAACAGTGGCCTACCAAAGTTGTTCCTGTTGTAGTTCATCACAAACTGACTGTAAGATTCTGGCAACGATTGCAGTATCACGTCAGTAGCCAACTCTTGGCTCAGTGGAAATCCCAGTCTCTGCAGATTCTCCACATACCCAATCATCTTGAGTGTGTGAGGACCAACTGGATCTCCTTCTGTCATGACGCACTTGAACAATGCCCTAGAAACATTGTACCTCTCTTGCCGTGCCTGATCTTCATACATGTTCCTGAGATGCAGAATCATCTCTATGACACCCATGTTCTCATGTTGCCTCTGCAACTCATGGTTCATTGAACATAGCATCAATCACTTTGCATCAATGGCATCATCAGAATGCTTCTTGTAAGCATCCCTTTCTGTCCTTGGTGCATTAGGAGCGGGTTCCTATGGAATTGGAGTATCCAGGACATAGAGCTTACACTCTTGAGTGAGAACAATTCTCAATGTCCGATACCAGTCATGGAAGTTTGTCCCATTTAGCTTGTCCTTGTCAAGGACCGATCGCAAAGAAAAGTTGTTGTTGTTTGTTGCCATTTGAACTACAAAAGAAAAATATGCAATTTTAGTCCAAAACTAATTTTTGACTTGTTTGATTGATTTGAAAATTTGACGATATAATTAGGACTTTAATTAATTATCACTCCTACTATTTTACTTCAAATTGATAGCCCTCACCATCAATTCGGAAGATTGCAGCGTACAATCTTCTAGTGGGCAAGATCCTGAAATCCTCTAAGTCATGGACCAGCTTGGGCTGTCACCCAAAACATAGATCTCTCAGGTAGGCAACTTTTGCCAATTGCATCATATGCAACTCTTGATAAGATGTCATATACAACTCCTTGCAATGATCATCTCCATGCCTCAAGGCGCTAGATCCTATCTAGGTCACCTTGTTAAGTCCGACCCAAAACGAACACGATGAATATGCACCCTGCTTGGGCAGACCCACACATTCATCCTTCACGCTTCCACGAGATAGACGGTGCACCACGCTTGGGCGTGCCCACACTTGGTCGATCAAGCTTTTCACGTGTGTCGCATTTGGAAGGCATCTAAAACTTAATATTTTAATGAGGGATTTGGTTTTATATACATATACATATCCAATCACCACAATACATAGTACGTATCATATACATGCTATATCCCATAGAAAACATGCACAAAACAATAAAAGTGATGATTATGGCCATCCTAATGTGATTCCTCGAGCCAAGAGGAATCACGGTCATCTAGGTCAACATCACATGCAACCTGTACAAGATGAACTTTTGTGCCTTGCCTTCCGAGTTGATCAACTCATCACATGAATGATCTGTACTCTCCAGCCTGTCGTCTGGGTGCCACCAGTCGATCGGTTGGCTCCTCTAACTGATCGGTTCACCTGGTCGTCGTGATCTCGTCATGTCCGCCACCCGCTCATCTCGCTCCTCGAACCGGTCATCAACCGATCGGTTCACTCCTTGAATCGACCGTCTGGAAGGTCAACCGATCGGTTCACTCCTTGTACCGATCGTCTGAGCAGTCGTCTTGATGTCCGCCGGTCTTTGACATAACAGGAAATAAAATCTTATTCTATTTATTACATTGCTTTAAAAAGGAAACCCCGAGTTACATTCGGGGGAGCAAAGGTAGGAAAGAATCTCGAATTATTTCGAGTTACATCAGGAATAAGAGAGGGAAGATCGGTGCGCAGACCGAGATGCAAGCAACCACACACAACCAATCACAGATAGGGATTTATAGGCCATAATCATGCTACACACATCCACCACAAAACTCGTTTAAGGGCAACGCGTATCGAGTACATTAATAATACATATCATATATGTAATTAGGGATTTGTGTATTTAGGATTGGACATGCATAAAGTCGATATTATTCGCATCGTATGCAATAAATAAAGGCGACAAACCAAAATCGATCATATCGATATTCCTAAAATATAGAGCAGTTGACATGGCTCTGATACCACTGTTGGGTTTTATAGGGGAGACAGAGAAGGCAGCGGAAACAAAAAATTTCTCCCCCAACCCATACCGAGGAAAAGCGTCAACGTCTATATAATAGGAAAGGATGGTTTGTGGAATCATACCTTGTCCCGAGTCTTGCTCGGCGACAATACCTCACGCAATGTGCGGTCTTCAACTCCGGACTTCGACGGTGTCTGTGCAGCTCCTGGTCGCACCGGGACTGACAACTCCTACTCGAACCGGACTGTCGGATGACAGTTGTCCTCCTAAGCGGCAGTGTCCTCCCGCCTCTGTAGTAGTCCACACAGACCACCTGGAACTCCACTCTCCTTGTCCCACAAGGAAGTGGAAGGAGTCGCACCCTCCTATTGACGTACTAGTCGCCAACACGCTCTCCTACCTCCTGTTGCGACTACAGTTGTCCTTCCCTTGCTGCACCTCCCTTTTGCGGGAAGCACTTGCTCGGGCTCTCTCACGGTTACCAAAACCAGAGAGAACGACAACTTGCAGAGCAACTGGTTGCACTGAGCTGTACTTTGAGAAGCCCCCAATACCCCTATATATATAGGAGAGTCATGGGACAGGGTTCTCCATCCCAGGCAATGCGGGACTAAAGCAGGAGTAGAAGGGTTCGAGAATTTTCCACAAAAAGCAACCGGTTCGCAACTTGAAATCATCGGTTCACAGTTGAACCGATCGGTTCGGCCATTGAGCCGATCGGTTGGACCTGAGCCGATCGTTTGGGGCACTCCAACCGATCGGTTGGTGCCCTGAACCGATCGGTTCATGGTCCTAATCTGGCTCAAAAAGACTTTCCTTGTTTCATTTCCAATTGGTATCGAATACCAATGTTATTCCCAATCGAATTGGGCAATTTGATACCAAAAGGAAAATACTTGCCGACATGACTTTTTCCCAACTGGTCGGTTGCACCAGTTGAGCTGATCGGTTCAACTCTTGAACCGGTCATTTCAACCTGGGCATGAGCCGATCGGCCTGGACACTCCAGCCGACCGGTTCAGCAACCTCATCCGACCGGTTCATCACATGAACCGATCGGTTGGGAGCACAGGTTGGGCAAAATCAGTCAATTGCGATTTCAATCAATCCGATACTCCAATCAATGCGTCCAACACCTTGAACCATACGATATTGAGCTATCGACTGATTGAGTGTTTAATTGAACTACTAAACTCCTTTAGTAATCAATCTAAACATTGCTTAGTGGACAAAACTCCTCTTCCTGGTTAAATCCTATGTGTGTGACCCTGCAGGTCCATTTCACGTTGGCAGTGAAAGTCCATAACACTTATGACTTCACAAGCAAAGAGCGGTGCCTAGTCACACATCAGTGCTACCCAAGTGAAAGTAGAAAGTTGGAGAACAACTTTCATCCTACAATCCGTGAATGGTGTTACAGCGAATGTATAATTCCTTTGTCACTGATATCTCGAATGAACTCGAGGCATGGAACAGTCATCCTGTCAACGTTCATTCACTTTCTTGATCTCAGAGTAGACTGGAAGAGATATGTATGACATCAGTATCATATACTGATTCACACATGCGTGCACGCCTTTCTCAATCCTACTCATCAAGTGGACATGGATATCAAACTCCCTCAGGAGGGACAAATCCCATATCTATCACTCACCCCTCAAAAGCCCCATGTGTCAAAGCCACCCAATCATCACCTTTATAACAACCCATGTTTCAGGACTGCGTTTGATGATGTCAAAGTGTGCCCAACGACATGTGTTGAGTGTAGTGATTTCAGGTCTAAGAATCACACTCACCACCATCACTGTGAGTACTGACTGTGACTACCATCTCATGGTTCCATGTGTCAAACTCACGGTGGGTCTGTCCGGTACCTTGTTCTCTAACAAGTACTTATGTGTTTGGTTTGATATCTCTATATCATGACTAATGAGATTCTGTCATCAACCAACACCACAATCTAGTCTTGTGTATCATTGCTGTCTATCTACCTTCCACAATGACATCTGACTAGGGACATAACAAGAATGTACAAACTCTTAGCATCCGTATGATCTCATCGTTCAGGTCCTCAACCTGAAAGCATACGTCATTGAGTACTGTCATTCTCTAGACATTCAATCTGTTCTATCACTATCTCATATGACTGAACCAGAAAGAATTGGAAGCTTGCCTTTGATGTTTATCAAATCAATCTTAATGTATCCCACCAATCATCCCATGATTGGCTCTCAGGGCATACATACCAACATCATCTCCACAGGGCATAATGTTGTTTGTAAAACATAATCAACCATGTAGTATAACTTGTTAGAGATGACTCCAAGTTAGTTGATTGATGTTACATTACAATAATGTTTATATTCTCCATATCTCCTAAATTGTAGAGATCTTGTTATACCTGCAACTGTTATGGAATACTTTGAAGGCTTTACTACTTTAAGATATTCTTTGATGTAATAATAAAGCTTCTGGCAAAGAGTTATAACTCTCGCTGGGAAAATTATGTATAATTGTCTCACCCCGTAGGCTTCAACTTTTTAGGTGGACTTCGGAGACGAAGGAACCAGCCTACAGGTGACCAGTCTCAGCAGTAGCACCAGGGGCAGCAGTAATCTCAGGTGGAGATTGTCCTGCCATATGGTGTAGTTAGAGTCAGTCCTATGTATCCTCTGTACTCTCAGGTCTTGGAGTCTTTTGTATAGTGATTTTGAGATTTTGTATCTTGATGTATATAATTACTCAAGAAGTAATTATCCTGAGATGTAAACAGTTTATCTCTCTTTATGAAAGAAGTTTTTATGGATCCAAGCTCTTGTCTCGGAAAGTTTTAATTTCCCGTGATTTTTTTTGTCTTCCGCTGATTACCGATTCGCTTTCGCTACGTTTTAATCGTGTTTATGTCATGGTTTGGAGACCAGAGCCCACAATTAGTGGTATCAGAGCTCCAGGTTCAGTTGAGTCTACAGAGGCATAGGACTTAGGATGTCGAGTCTACCTTTAGTACTCCTTCCTCATCTAATAGAATCTTCTGCTCCTCAGGAGAATAAGATACATAAGAATGTCAGAACATCACGATGAACACGTGGCAGAAAGTAGTGCTAGTGCACCTCGAGGCGGTGCGAGAGTTCTGAGAATAGAACAACCTGCACCTGAGTCGCCAAGAGAGCCACCCCAGTTCGACCCAGCTGACATGAGTGATCCAGCTGTACAGACGATGTTCGGGCAGTTCATGACTGCCATGACACATATAACTGATAGGATGCCCATTCCTGCACATAGGGCACCTGTCCAGCCTGAAGCACAAGGTATTGGTAAGACATTCGAACGACTTCATCGTGTCGGAGCTACCGAGTACTTCGGAACTGCCGACCCTACAGATGCTGACTTATGGCTGACAGAGTTGGAAAAGGCTTTCAGGATTCTTATGATCCCGGAAGCTGAGAAGGTTAGACATGCTGTCTATCTTCTCAAAGGCAGTGCTGGTCACTGGTGGAACATGGAAGAGCAGAAGAGACCTGGAGTAGAGTTCTCATGGGAAGAGTTTCGTCGGGAATTTATCAATAGATATTTTCCAAAGACCTTCCTAGATGAGAAGATCTCTCAGTTTGAGAAACTAAGGCAAGGTATGATGAACATTAGTGAGTATGAAGCTAAGTTCATGGAGTTGTTGCGGTTCTGTCCGCACATGGCTACTACGGATGAGGAAAGAATCAGAAGATTCAAGAAGGGTTTGAATTCTGATATGTCAACCCCTGTGTCTGCCTTAGAAAACAGAGAGAGATTCTCTACCTTCGTTGAGTCAGTCCGAAGGATAGAGAGATCTGTGGTTGAGAAAAAACAAACCCATAAAAGATATCCACAGTTCCAGGGTTCTTCATCTAGGGATTCCAAGAAACCTAGATTCTCTGTACCTAACCCTCCACCACCCAGATCGAGTATTCAAACTCAATGGACACCAAGCAGAGGTAGAGGGCGAAGTCAACCGCTTCAAGGGACGCACAGTTCTGCATCAGTGTCAGTTACTGGACCACCCAGACCACAGCAACAGGAGAAGAGTTGCTACAACTGTGGTAAGGTGGGACACTTGATGAAGGATTGCCGTTCTAGGCCTGTCGGTGTGACACAACAAACCCCGAGACATAATCAACAGGGATCTCAGAATAGACAACATCAAGGAGCAGCTCGAGGACGTGGACAAGCGTCACAAGCTGGATCATCAACACCACCTCAACACGAGGCGACTGCGAGGTTCTATGCTATGAACCCACCTGAGGCAGTGGTCAATCCACGGGTAGTGGCAGGTCAGATGAAACTTTTATATTCTGATATGTCTACATCCTGTGTTGTATCCATTTTGATAGATCTGGGTGCTACGCACTCTTTCATCACTCGTGAAGTGATTCATAAATGCAATATGACTGTTAGTCATAGAGCAGATAGTTTGTTGTTAGAGACTCCGTTGAGTGGGTCTGCCGTTTTGCAGGAGGTATGTTCTCCCTGCATCCTCGTCTTTTCTGACCATCACATTCAAGTGGATCTTATACCACTTGATATGCAGGGTTTTGATATAATCCTCGGGATGGATACCTTAGAAAGGTATAGAGTTGTCTTGGATTGTGAGTCCAAGTTGGCTGTGTTTGCTGATGAAAGCAACACATGGATCTTTCAAGGAGAAAGAAAGATTCTGCCCACCTGTCTTGTATCAGCCATGGTTGCTGATAAACTATTGAGGCAAGGATGTCATGCATTCTTAGCCCATGTGGTAGATGTTACCAAGGAAAGGACCAATCCTGCTGAAGTTCCCATAGTCAGGGAATTCGAGGATGTGTTTCCTGAAGAACTTCCTGGTATACCACCACCACGGGAGATTGATTTTGAAATTAATCTGATCCCAGATACGAAACCCATAGCTCAAACTCCGTATAGGATGGCGCCTGCCGAGATGGCAGAACTCAAGAAACAGCTTCAAGAGCTACTTGAGAGAGGTTTTATCCGACCGAGTACTTCACCTTGGGGTGCTCCGGTCTTGTTTGTTAAAAAGAAAGATGGGTCAATGCGGTTGTGCATTGATTACAGACAACTCAATAAAGTAACAATAAAGAATAAGTATCCTCTGCCAAGGATTGATGATCTCTTTGACCAGTTGCGTGGTGCAACAGTCTTTTCAAAGATAGACTTGAGGTCTGGATATCACCAACTCCGTATTAAGGATAGTGACATATCCAAGTCTGCCTTTAGGACAAGATATGGTCACTATGAGTTCACGGTTATGTCGTTTGGACTAACCAATGCACCAGCTGCATTTATGGAACTCATGAATAGAGTTTTTCGACCTTTCCTTGATCAGTGTGTTGTCGTCTTCATAGATGACATTCTGATTTATAGTAAGAATGCTCAGCAGCATGAGCAGCATCTTCGCCAAGCTTTGACTTTGCTAAGAGAACATAAGTTGTATGCTAAGTTCAGCAAGTGTGAGTTTTGGCTGCCAGAAGTATCTTTTCTTGGACATGTGATATCCGCCTCGGGAATTCGTGTTGACCCTACAAAGGTAGAATCTGTTCTACAATGGGAACAACCGAAGACACCGACGGAGATTCGAAGTTTCTTGGGGCTAGCTGGCTATTATTGAAGGTTCATTAAGAACTTTAGTTCTATAGCCTTACCTTTGACCAAGTTAACCCGGAAAGATGTTTCTTTTTCTTGGAGTGATAAGTGTCAACAATCTTTCCAGTTACTGAAGGAGAGGTTGACAAGTGCACCTTTGCTAGTGCTACCTGAACAAGGAAAAGGGTATATAGTTTTCTGTGATGCTTCCAAGAACGGACTAGGATGTGTGTTGATGCAGGATAAACAAGTGATTTCTTTTGCTTCCCGACAGCTTAAGAAACACGAGGAGAATTATCCAACACACGATTTGGAGTTAGCTGTTGTGGTTCATGCCTTGAAGATCTGGAGGCATTATCTCTACCGAGAAACATTCCAGATTTTCACAGACCACAAAAACCTTAAGTATATCTTCTCTCAGCATGAGCTCAACATGAGGCAACGTCGCTGGATGGAGTTAATCAAGGACTACGATTGTACAATTGATTACCATCCAAGCAAGGCCAATGTTGTTGCAGATGCCTTGAGTAGGAAATCAGCAACATCAACCATGAATAGGGCACAACTAAACTCTTTAGTATGCTCTAGGAGAGATATGCTTATCTCTTTAAGGCAAGACAATGTGCAGTTGAAAGTGTCATTGTTAGCCGGTTTGTTAGCTGAGATGCATATTAAACCTACCCTAAGGGGGCAGATTAAAGAGGCACAGCTAGGTGATGCTGCAGTTCAGCAGATTAGATCTGAGTATGGAAAGGAGAAGCAAGATGGTTTCCATGACTCAGAGGATCAAGTAGCTTGTTATAGTGATAGAATGATAGTCCCGGATGTGGACAACTTGAGGAAGTTAGTCCTGGAAGAAGCCCATTCTTCCATGTATGCTATGCATCCAGGGAGCACCAAGATGTATCAGAATTTGAAAGATCTGTATTGGTGGCCTGGAATGAAAAAGGACGTTGCAGAGTTTGTTCTGAGGTGTCCTATGTGTCAGCAAATTAAAGCCGAACACCAGAAGCCTGCAGGAACAATGCAACCTTTACCCATACCACAGTGGAAGTGGGACCATGTGACCATGGACTTTGTTGTCGGCCTACCCAGGACAAGCAAAGGACATGATTCCATTTGGGTAGTTGTTGATAGGTTGACTACGACAGCACATTTCTTACCTGTCAAAACAACCTATTCTGCTGAAAGGTTATCAGAGTTGTATGTTAAAGAGATAGTGCGTTTGCACGGAGTTCCTGTCACAATAGTTTCTGATAGAGGTCCTCAGTTTACAAGTCATTTTTGGGAACAGTTGCACAGAGCCTTAGGCACTAAGCTAAGGTTTAGTACGGCCTTTCATCCACAGACTGATGGACAATCGGAAAGGACCATACAAACCTTATAAGACCTATTGCGAGCATGTGTTCTCCAGTTCACCGGAAGTTGGGATCTACACCTAAGCTTGATAGAGTTTGCCTATAGCAATAGCTATCAGCATAGTATTGATATGGCACCTTATGAAGCATTATATGGTAGACGTTGTAGATCACCCTTGTGTTGGTTTGAGACTGGTGAGCACCAGTTGTTAGGTCCTGACCTGGTGCAGCAAACCACAGAAAAGATTAAAGTTATACAACATAAGATTAAGACTGCTCAGGATAGGCAGAAATCTTATGCTGACAAACGTCGTAGACCCTTAGAGTTCCAGGTTGGAGACAAAGTGTATCTTAAGGTCTCACCATGGAAAGGGGTCCTTCATTTTGGAAGGAAAGGGAAGTTAGCTCCTAGATATATGGGGCCTTATCCAATCATTGAACGGATTGGAAAGGTAGCATATAAACTAGAGCTTCCCCCAGAAATGTCACCCAGACACCGAGTCAGTTATACAACCTATGGAGGTATAATTGAATGATGACATATCCTATGAGGAGGGACCAGTGTCAATCCTTGATAAACGAATTAAAAAGTTAAAGAAGAAAGATATAAGTCTTGTGAAAGTCCTCTGGAACCATCGTGGTATTGAAGAAGCCACTTGGGAGTTAGAGGATGAGATGAGAAGGAAGTATCCTGCCCTTTTCTCTTAGTACGTTTTATCGATTTCGGGGACAAAATCCTTGTAAGGGGTGGATAATTTGTAACATCCCTGACCTGGGTTATGAGTTAACCCTAGGTGTTTTGCCTAAATATGTAATTAAATCTTTGTGATTAACTTTGAGCATGTAATTAAGTTTCTCAGAAACATATATTTCAGTATTTGCTCCTTTTTATTTAAAGTTGTAGCATTGTTTTGATATACAGGGACCTATGTGAAATTTACCCAGTTAAAAGGGTTAGCTTGCAATTTGCACATGTTGAGATGTTCCTCTGATGTTGAGACATCATTAGAAATCTTTTTGGCAAAGTTTGAGGGATTTCCCAAGCTAGGGCACCAAGGTGCAGCTGTGGAAGCAATCCCGGTGCTTGAAACCCTAGTTTGGGGTAAAATGCAATTTACCCAAATTTAGGGATACAAATTGTGAAATATGTCATCTAATGTATCTTTTTAGACTCTTGCCATCATTTAGAGAAGAAATGATGGGGAAGTCACCTCAATTGAACTATCAGACTATGAGATATGCCTTGTGATTGAATAATCAGGGTATATGTGCAATATTTCCTTAGGTATGTACCTTATTATTAGCTTGCTCTCCTTTACCTTCTTTTCCTAAAGCCTTAAGAGAAGGTTTGTCCTTAGAATAAAGAGGAAGGGACGATCAAGTAAAGAAGGAGGGACCTATTTGGAATTATGGACAACTTATGAACTAATGTTGAAAATCCTACCCCATGTATATAAGCTCTCCTTCCCTTAGTTGCAAGGGAACTCACCCTTCATTCCCTTACTGTTTCATTTCACCAAAGTCGACCAAGGACTGACTTGGAGCTAAGGAGGATGACCAAGGGGTGCAAGGTAGGTTTAAACCCCTCTTCTTGCTTAATTCCATGGTTAGAACTCGAATTCAAGGTCATCTTCATGACTAATTCTCGAAACCCTATCTTTCTAGCCATCTCTTCTCATCCTTCCTTGGGTTTTCACCTTGGCCAACCTGTAAGAACTCAAGGACGCCATTAGAGCTTGGAGCTTGAAAGCTTGGAGCTCAAGGAGCAAGCTTTAGGTGGGTTTTATAACTCTAAACCCATGCTTTACTATGTGCATCTTTATATGCGGTTGGATGATAGCTCTTAGTGTTTCTCTACTTTTCCCTGCTATGTTGCAAGTAAATCCATGGGATATTCGTACTGTTCTTGAGCTAGGAGATGAAGGCGTGATTTCCAAGAAAAACCCACCGCTTTTCACTTCCTTAAACGGTCTCAACACCGCGAGGTGAGCAAATGGTCTCGAGACCGCGACAGGGAAAACGGTCTCCAAGACCGTTTGGCCCCATTGACCGAGCGTGGATCGTATAAGAAATCTGTTCCTCATTATATAGGCTAATTACCCTCAAGATTTGGGATGCTAACTCCAAAGGAATCGGGCGATATGACCTTTTTAAGTAACAACTTTATTTGAATTTATTCCTGATTTTCAAACGGTCTGAAATTGCCTTTTTGGGCAAACGGTCTCAAGACCGTGTAAGGTCGTTGACCAGGCGTTGACCGTATGAGATTACTGTTCAAAATAATGTTAATTAACAACTCACCAAGTTTTATGGTCTAGTTCCAAACGGGCTAAGAGTTGAAGGGTGAATACTAGGGCTAACCCTAGGAAAAATCAGTACTGAAATTATGGTGACCTAATTAGGGTTTTTAGGGTTGATTGACCTAAACGGTCTCAAGACCATTTGGGGGTAACCAAACGGTCTCAAGACCGCGAGGGAAATCAACCAAGACCGTTTGGAGGTCTGGGGTCAAGGATAGTTGACCAATTGAAGGTACAATTACACCGAATTACATTGCAATAAAATATTGTCATGATCATCAACTCGATGGGTCAGACCTTGATGAATTTGCACTAGAATCCAAAATTGGATGGGCAAACGGTCTCAAGACCGTTTGGAACTCATCCAAACGGTCTCAAGACCGCGAGGGCAATCAACCAAGACCGTTTGAAGGTCTAGGGTTGAGTAATTTGACCAATTGAGGACCCAATTGCAAATAAGTTATCAATTGATCAAAATACTGAATTGGTGACCCAATCATGGTTCAACCTCTATAAAATCACCTTAGATTTTGATGAAATCTTGGGCAAACGGTCTCAAGACCATGTGGGGTCCACCTACATGACCTCAAGACCGTTTGGGCCAAGTTTGAGCCCAATTGGAGCTCAATTGAAGGGTTCAACCTTGTGTTGATGCACATTGTTGAGTATTGATGGGTGAACATTGATAGACCCTAATTGAATCGATTTCAATCCTAATTGGTCAACAATTGAGGGTCAATTGAATGACCAATTGGTTAAGCATAACCTTAGTTGACCCAATCCATAGGTGGTCAACATAACTTTGACCTTTTGAGGGCTTCAACATCGGTTAACATCATCGATTGTATCTTTGATTTTGTTTATGGACCAAGCGGCTGAGACCATGTGAGCCTCGCGGTCTCAAGACCGTGAGAGGGCTCGCGGTCTCAAGACCATGAGGGGGCTCACGATCTCAAGACCAATAGGAGGCTCGTGGTCTCAAGACCGCGAAGGGCCTCGCGGTCCTGAGGTCAAACTAGCTAAACGGTCAACGTCTCTTTGCGGTCTCAACTCCAATTTGATCTTCGCGGTCTCAACATCAATTGAACCAATGATAGGGCTTCACGGTCTTGAACCACTTGAAGAGGCTCACGGTCTTGAAGCCTAAGGGGGCTCGCGGTCTTGGAGTTAGAAAGAGGCTCGCGGTCTTGGAAAGTCAAAGTGGGCAAACGGTCAACACTTTCAACCGATCTCAACCCAATTGATGATTAATGATTGAAATCAATCAATGTGATTCCAAGTTGACTTCTTTCAATCAATTCATAATATAAATGGTCCAATGTTGCCAAAATCAAACCCTAATGATAATCTAGTATAGTAAGGGGTTATTTGACTAAGGTTTTTGACCATAATGATGATCAATGGGGGGAATTACCAAAATACCCCTGAAGGGTCAATTGAGTTAGACCTGGCTCAATTCAAACTCTAATTACATGAGAATGATGTTTTTAGTCATAATGACTCTATCCAACTTGATCTAGTCTAATGTTATCATCCACCATTAGTATGATGAAAGAGAGAGTACTTCTAGAGAGAGAAAGTACCCTAGAGAGAGAAAGTAACTCTAAATCACATAATGGTGATGTTTTTGGCTATGTTAGCCTATGATGACTTAATCCGACCTGATCTAGGGTGATGTTGACATCACCTAACCTTATGATGAGAGAGAAAGTACTTCTAGAGAGAGAAAGTACTTCTAGAGAGAGAAAGTACCCTTTTTAAGTGGAAACTCAATTGAAGCATCCCCAATACACAGAAATGAGCATAATTAGGGTATGATCCACCTGTGTGAGATCATAGAAACCCTAATTATGATAAATGATGAACTTTTAACTAATCTAAGATCATCAATGAAGATGTTACTCATACATGATGATGTTATGAGTCCAATTCACCTTAATTGGAATAGTAAACCCTAATTCAAGGGTGATGACATGTAATGTGAATAGTAAACCCTAATTCAAGGGTGATGACATGTAACGTGAATAGTAAACCCTAATTCAAGGGTAATGGCATGCTTTTGAATATTAAACTCTTTTTGATAAGAATTAGAGATTTAAACTCTTATGACAAGAGTAGGAAGGATATTCCTTATTTTTGTATTACCTTTATCAGTTGTATTAACCATACAGGTTCTGATATGAAGGTAATCATATCTAGGTATGGATGATGATGTTATATTCATTAAAGGCATGTTGTTAGCCTTATGAATAAGTAAAATAATCTGATGTCTTGTCAGTGGCATCCTATACTGATAATGGGCTGCGAGAGCCATGAATACCATCAAAGTCATGCCTTAGAGATGACTTGTGATGAGGATAATGAGAAATGATGATTGATATGAGTTAGGCCTGTTACATTTAGTATTCTTCTTTTATAGCTGCTATGCTATTGTTATTGTTTGCAGAACAATGTATGCTGTTAAAGAATACTGAATGTACCTAACTAATCAAGTATAATGTAGAGCCCTGATCATAGATCCATCATTGTCAGAAATTAAATGATGGTGAAACAGGTTTTCCTCAGGGAACTCCTGGAGCACATACTTTTGAGTATGTGGGGTACATGGATGTGTAGAACCTTACATCCTAGTGTAGGAAAGTGATGTAGATGTGTAATCCATCCATCCTTCACTATAATTCCATACCGTATCAGTGGTAGGTAAACATGAAACCTCCTGATGACAAAGACAGCACAGATATCCATATCAGTGGTAGGTAAATATGAAACCTCCTGATGACGAAGAGAGTACAGAACGCCACTGTGACTCTAGAATAGCGAAGGACTAGTTTACCCTGGTGAGCTATATTAAGTAGAGACACGAGATGTCCTACAAGTGATCCTATTACTGACTGCGGAAGGTGAAGGTCATGAGAATCCGGCTCTCTTAATGACCTATGTATGATACTGATGTGACTTCTCAGCGATCAGTTGGAGTATGAGGGGGTAAGCCTCATCTCCACAGGGCATAATGTTGTTTGTAAAACATAATCAACCATGTAGTATAACTTGTTAGAGATGACTCCAAGTTAGTTGATTGATGTTACATTACAATAATGTTTATATTCTCCATATCTCCTAAATTGTAGAGATCTTGTTATACCTGCAACTGTTATGGAATACTTTGAAGGCTTTACTACTTTAAGATATTCTTTGATGTAATAATAAAGCTTCTAACGAAGAGTTATAACTCTCGCTGGGACAATTATGTATAATTGTCTCACCCCGTAGGCTTCAACTTTTTAGGTGGACGTCAGAGACAAAGGAACCAGCCTACAGGTGACCAGTCTCAGCAGCAGCACCAGGGGCAGCAGTAATCTCAGGTGGAGATTGTCCTGCCATATGGTGTAGTTAGAGTCAGTCCTATGTGTCCTCTGTACTCTCAGGTCTTGGAGTCTTTTGTATAGTGATCTTGAGATTTTGTATCTTGATGTATATAATTACTCAAGAAGTAATTATCCTGAGATGTAAACAGTTTATCTCTCTTTATGAAAGAAGCTTTTATGGATCCAAGCTCTTGTCTCGGAATGTTTTAATTTCCCGTGATTTTTTTTGTCTTCCGCTGATTACCGATTCGCTTCCGCTACGTTTTAATCGTGTTTATGTTATGGTTTGGAGACCAGAGCCCTCACTTCCTCTCTCTATCCTCGTGCATGTCACTCCGCACAGTTATTGTTGCAACACGAGTTTCACCCCCCTGGTTGCAGACCTCTCAAAAGGGGTTCTACGGTGTTAGGGCACCTAAGTCTATTAACTGATAAACATATAACCATTTAAACAGGAATATCACATTTCATACTTATTTCACATTATGGGTATCACTTGGAAACACATATATATCATTTGTCATCTTCAACAAGACTCAGTAACATCCCTTTCTAGGGCATGTCATATCTCATCACCTGCAATTTACGAGATATGTATTGAAATATAAGAAGCCCTACAGTATGTACATATCATCTCAGAGAGAACAAGCATATAAAGTTAAATGCACTAGAAACATACAATTCAACAATTAAGCATCACCACATCTCATATCGAGACCTTTCATATTACCATAGCATGATTCATTGAACACCCTATCCTTAGGGTTTCATTTTCCTTATTCATTCATCACATGCCAACACCCTACTCTTAGGGTTACATTTGCCTCATTCACCTTTTCATTTACCTCATTCACTTGTCACATGGCTCTCATAAGGATTTCATAGGATATCAGCATTCACTAAATAAAGATTGTTTCCAACAAATCATATGAAATCAATATAGACATGAAACCATGGAAATTTAACTAAATTTAGGTTTTCCATATCATTCACTGCAATATCATGTATCCAGAATAAAATTCAATTAAGATAACCCATGAGGTACATCCTAACCACTTATAGGATTACTAGTCCTTTTCAATAAGGTTGAAACTCTAGTGATGTCACAATTAGGTTAAACCCTAATTACATCATTTGATATAAATCTGAAAAACATTCTCACTAGGAAGTGTTGTATACATTTCTGATATGAATCTACCATTTAGGAATCATTCAAACAGAGAAGGAATCCATATCATATAAATTTGCAACAATCTTAAATCAAACGGACATTTCAGGGTTTAGAATCACATACTAAGCATTTAGGGATTTGGATGCTATAATCAAATTTCGTGCATTACAGTGTTTGAAGGAAGAACCCACTCACCCTAAGATGTGAAAACACCTCAAAACTGCAGCTCAACTCAGGGAATCTCGAACTCACATCAAATCCCTAGCAAATCTCCCAATTCTTCTTCCATTCAACTCGGGAACCTTGAAAATGAGGGATTATGAAGAAAGGGTGAGAAAAGAGGGAATTTCGACATCATCTTGGATCAAATCAGAGCATGGACGGAATCTTGACATGAGAGAGAAGATCCACCATAAAAGTATATGCAAAGAATCCAAACTTACTTGATTTCACCCTTCCTGGAATCGCAAAACCCTAATTCAGCAATTCCCCCACTTTCTCCACTCAAGCCCTAACTCTCCCTCTCTCTCTAGATTTTCGTTTCTCTGGGATGGATGACGAAGAATGAGAGCTGTGTGTGTGTGTGGTCGATCATATAAGTCAATTGAGCTGCTTGGGTCAATTGCATATTGACCCAACACTCAACTTTAATTATATTGGCTGAATATTCAGTTATACAAAAGTTACTGTAATTCGTTTATTTCAGAGATCAAACATTCTCCAACAATTATAGTAATTTAGCACATTGTTTATAATTTATCTATAAAGCTTCAGTTAAAATTTGAGATGATTTGCAGTTACCAATAAATAATTAAAAATAGAACAGTGCACTGCTATATTGCAGTCTGCAGAATATTCAGCCGAGTTTGTCCTGCACAGAACTCGACCGACACCCTTACTGTAGAGATCAAAAGTCATCCAAAAATTATTCCAATTTAAAAGAGTGTCTAAAACTGTGTTTTTCAATCACAGTTAAAATTTGAGATCAATTGGATATACCAATAAAAAGATAAAATTCAATTACCACACTGCTGTATAAATCTGGAAATGTGATCGGTCGAGTTTGAAACTCGACCGATAAACAGGTCAGAACATTCTTCAAAAATTCTGATATTTACCAATGTTGTTTACATTTTATATATGCAAATCATATCCAAATTTGAAGTAAATCAGAGTTACACATAAAATACTAAAAATCATTTAGTGAGACATTCTACTTATCAAATTCTGTATTCATGTATCATCAAAACCCTATTTTGGGCCGATTAGGGTTTATGCTTTTCAAACCCTAATTCTCAAGACAAAAGAACATTTAGACTTCTTATCATAGTTAAAATATCCTAATTGTGTTATCGTCATTAATTATATTTCAAGAATGATTATTCCAATTAATCTTTGCAATTGTCTAGGTAAACCCTAGTTTACTAGTTAAGCTCAATTGGGGTCGTAACAATGCTATACAAAGTAACACCACTTATACCCTTATTAGGGTTAGGGTTTCCCAATTCATATCAATCAGGGTTACTCATCCCCTTACACAAATTAGGGCTATATTTTCAAATTAGGGGTTCATAATACATAGCATCACCCTAGATTAGGGTTTCACATCACATTAGCCTGTATTAGGGTTTCTCATCGCATCATTATCTTGAATTAAGGTTTCTAATGAAATTTCCCTTAAAATTAGGGATTCACGTAGCTTCACCCGAAATTAGGGTTTTAATGAAGCATTCCCTTAAATTAGGGTTTTTCTTTAAAATTCCCTGAATTAGGGTTTCTCATATCATTGCTCTAAATTAGGGTCACATCATCACCCTAGATTAGGGTTTCACCTAGCTTTACCCTAAATTAGGGTTAAGGTTCAACAACCTTCTCGATTAGGGTTTCAAGATCTCATCATCATGGACCAAACCCTAATTACATATTTTAATCATGTTGAAAGTGTTGAGGATAAATTACTACATGGTTATCACTCATGTATAAGTTCCTCTCTCTCATCCTCTCTAGGAGGTTAATTACTTAATCTTGATTAGATTGAATCAATTTGAATAAAGAATTGACATAGTGTATTAAGTCATTACTTCCATAAGCATTAAAGGTTATCCACTCTAAAGGTACTAATCACCTAAGCACTTTATAGGTACAACCATTATAACCATTCTTGAGTTACTTTAATAGTACTCATTTCATTCTGAGATCAATTGAACCTTCAACAGTTTTGACTAATAAACCTTCAAACGGTTTGGATCTACACCTCCAAACGGTTTGAGAACGTATGGACCTTCACACAGTCTAAGACCGTTTAGACCGCCAAACGGTATTGATCAACCTTTCAAATGGTCCTGACCAATTGCAAATCGAATCAACTCATTCGTTCTTGAAACCTAATCAACCCATTCAGTCTTGAAACTGAATCATCCATTCGGTCTTAAAACCGAATCATCAACCATTCGATCTTGAAACCGAATCCTCCATTCGGTCTTGAAACTGAATCCTTCATCCAGTCTTGAAACTGAATCCTCCATTCGGTCTTGAAAACTGAATCCCCTATTCAGTCTTGAAACCGAATCAACCCATTGTGTCTAGGGTTTGCAATCAATGGACCCTCTAATCAATTAAACCATCCATCAATTGGACTATTGAAAAAGTACATCGGATTGTAGCCCTTGGATCTCCAACCATCCTCTACAATCAACCATTCACCTCCAAACAGTCTTGATACAATTTGGTCTCAAACGGTCTACAGACTGTTTGACCTCCAAATGGTCTTGAGACCATTTGGGTCAACCAACCTTGAAATCGATTCCCTCAACTAGGGTTTCAATCAATTCAACCGATTAGGGTTTGAAATTAGTGGATCATCCATACATGGAACCTTTAAAATCAAATCAATTGGTATCATTGGATCATCATCCATCCTCATCAGTATAGATCCTCCAAACGATTTGAGACAGTTTGATCTCATACGGTCTTGAGACCGTTTACTCCCAAACGGTCTTGAGACCTTTTGGTTTCAATCGATCTTGAAACCGATTGGTTCCAATGCTGAAACTGTTTGCTCGTGTACTTTGTTTGAGGTGTGTGCTTAAGATAACATCATCATCTTCAATCTCTAGACCTTCAAAGTTGGCTATGATTCTTATGGTAATTCCATCAATTAACCAAAGGAATTTCAAGAAGAACAAAACGATCAATCATGAAATGAAGAATTGAATGCATTAATAGCATTTAAGGGTTCAAGTTATATAAACCACCTTCAAAATTGAATCCTAGCTTCAAACTTCATGTCATAAATGCTGAATGAAGCTTCCTCAACTTCACAAGGCTCTTCCTCAAGTCTTTGAGTGAAATGAATGGCTAGGGTTGAAGATTGAATGAAGAAAACAAGAAAATAAACATTGAAAATCGATTTCCACCATGAAATTAAGGTTGAAGATGACTATGGAGCTTACCTATAGGTTGGGGCACGTCTGCCTGTTGCTCCTAAGCTCCCTTGTGTTCAACCAAAGAAAGGAGAGAAAGAAAATCTGAAAAAGAGTCTTCAAGTGGGTGGGAATTGAAGTGTTTATAAGTGAATTTCAATAAGAGAGAAAGTGATATAAAAATCCTTTAACTCCCAAAATTGGTGCCACATCTCCCCCTCAAATACTTTCATGCAAAGCCATATTCCCCACCTTCGAACTCCTCTTAATTATCCATGATTTAAAAGAAAGAAAATTAAGCACCTTAACCATTATAATAATAATATCCAAAATTGAGTGGATATTACTTTTCCTTTTACTAATATGAGTGGGCTCTCCACTCACTTTAGATATTTCGTAGCCTTTGCAAGTGACAAGGACGTTCATACTTATGCAAATCCAACCATCTCATTTTTGGTTGAAGGGTACTTCCATTAATATATTTATTTTTGTATTAAATTGAATTAGGCTTTCAATTATGCTTAAATCTTGATTATTTTAATATCAAGATTCTCTCTCTTCCAAAGTGATTCAAATGAGGCGCCCCTCTCATTTTATTTTCTCTAAATGATTCCAAGAAACATGAGGGACTCTCTAGAGGTGGTATTTTTCATAATGAACCCTAGGTTTTGGGTAAATTGCACATTACACCAAAATTAGGTTTTAATGCACAAACATTGCTTAATAGGCTCTTTCTCGGTACTCAGGCTTCTACAAGCCATACCTCTGCATCATTTTCATTATTATGATGCTTCAACATTTGAGGAACATTTTATCATGTAACATTTGTAATTTAACCCCTCAACTTGGGTAATTTGCACTTTAGTCCAAAATAAGCAAAAGGATGTTTCAACATTATTCAAAAGAGACTAAAATTGAAACATAAGTTCCTCTTGAGTCTTAATTACTTTTCAAGAGATAAGAGAAAGCATATAATTAACTTTATAAGCAAAACATCTAGGGTTAAGGCATAACCCAGGTCAGGGATGTTATAAATTATCCACCCCTAACAGAGATTTCGTCCCTGAAATCTTCAAGAGAAAAGAGAAGGGTACTTCCTCCTCATCTCTTCCTCTACCTCCCATGTAGCTTGTTCAATTCCACGATGATGCCAGAGAAATTTCACAAGACATATCTCTTTCTTTTTTAGCTTTTTAATTCATTTATAAAGGATCATCACAGGTCCTTCAACATATGATATTTCATCATTTAATTCTACTTCCACAAGTTGCAAAACTAACTTTGTGTCAGGATGACACTTTATCAGCATGGAGATATGGAACACTAGATGCAACTTATGCAGTTCAGGTGGCAACTCCAGCTTATAGGCTACCTTTCCAACCCGTGCAATGATTGGATAAGGCCCCATAAATCTAGGAGCTAACTTCCTCTTCTTTCCAAGTCTAAGGACACCTTTCCAAGGTGAGACTTTGAGATATACTCTGTTCCCAACTTCGAATTCTAAAGGTCTTCACCATTTGTCAGTGTATGACTTCTGTCTATCCTATACAACCTTTAATTGTTGTTGGATTACTTTAATCTTCGCAGTTGTCTGCTACACTAGCTCGAGACCCAGAAATTGATATTCTCATGTTTCATACCAACATAACGGAGATCTACAACATCTACCATATAATGCTTCATATGGTGCCATGTCAATACTGTGTTGATAGCTATTATTGTAAGAAAATTCTATCAAGCTCAGATGTAGATCACAACTTCCTAAAAACTGAAGGACACATGCCCTAAGCAAATCCTCTAAGGTTTGTATGGTCCTCTCCGATTGTCCATCTGTCTGTGGGTGAAAGGCAGTACTAAACCTTAACTGCGTACCCAAAGCTTTATGTAGTTGTTCCCAAAAACGACTCATAAACTGGGGACCTCTATCTGAAACGATAGTAGCTGGAACCACGTGCAACCGCCTTATCTCATCTATATATGTTTGTGCAAGCTTCTCAGTAGTGTAAGTTGTTTTGATAGGAAGGAAATGTGCTGTTTTAGTCAACCTATCAAATATCACCCATATGGAATCATGGCCTTTGGTTATTCTAGGCAAACAAACCACAAAGTCCATAGTTACACGATCCCATTTCCACTGCGGTATAGGCAAAGGCTGCATTGTTCCTATGGGCTTTTGATGTTCAGCTTTAACCTGCTGACACACCAGACACAACATAACAAACTCAGCTACATCCTTCTTCAATCCATGCCACCAATACATATCCTTCAGGTTATGATACATTTTGGTGCTCCCTAGATGCATTGCATACATAAAAGTATGAGCTTCCTCCAAACCAACTTTCTTAAATCATTGGCATTAGGTACTACCATCCTACCATGGTAACAAACTACTTGATCCTCTCACTCATGGAATCCATCTCGTTTCTCATTACCATACTCTGACCTAATCTACTGAACTACAACATCAGCTTGATGTGCTTCTTTAATCTGTTGTCTCAGAGTATGTTTCACTTGCATCTCAGCTAACAGCCCAGTTAACAATGATACTTTAAGCTGTATATTATCTTGCCTCAAAGAGATAAGCATATCTCTCTTAGAGCACACTAAGGAGTTAAACTGTGCTTTATCTAAGGCTGGTGATGATGATATTCTACTCAGTGCATCAACCACTACATTAGCCTTCCCTAGATGATAATCAATTGTACAATCGTAGTCCTTGGTTAACTCCATCCAGTGGCGTTGTCTCATGTTCAACTCATGTTGTGACAAGAAATATTTTAGATTCTTATGGTCTGTGAAAATATGGAATGTTTCTCCATAATGATAATGCCTTCAGATCTTCAAGGCATGGACCACAACAGTTAGTTCTAGATCATGTGTCAGATAATTCTCCTCATGTTTCTTAAGCTGTCGAGAGGCAAAAGAAATCACTTGATTATCCTGCATCAACACACATCCTAGACCATTCTTAGATGCATCACAGAAAACTATGTAACCCTTCCCTTGCTCAGGTAACACCAGCACATGTTCTCTCGTTAACCTTTCTTTCAACGACTGGAAAGAATGTTGACACTTGTCATTCCAAACAAAAGGAACCTCCTTCCTGGTCAACTTGGTTAGTGGTAAAGCTGTAGAACTGAAGTTCTTAATAAACCTCCTATAGTATCCTGCCAATCCTAGGAAACTGCGTATCTCCGTTGGTGTCTTTGGCTGTTCCCATTGCAGAACATATTCTACCATCTTAGGATCAACACGGATACCTGAGGTAGATATTACATGTCCAAGGAAAGAAACTTCTGGTAACCAGAACTCACACCTGCTAAACTTAGCATACAACTTATGCTCTCTTAGCAAAGTCAAAGCTTGACAGAGGTGTTGCTCATGTTGTTGAGCATCTCTACTGTATATCAAGATGTCATATATGAAGACTACTATGAATTGATCAAGAAAAGGTCGGAAGATTCTATTCATGAGTTCCATGAATGCAGCTGGTGCATTATGTAGTCCAAATGACATAACTATGAACTCATAGTGACCATACCTTGTCCTAAAGGCAGACTTAGGTATGTCACTCTCCTTGATACACAACTGATGGTATCTTGACCTCAGATCTATCTTAGAGAAGATAGTTGCACCACATAACTGATCAAATATGTCATCTATCCTTGGAAGAGGATACTTGTTCTTTATGGTTACTTTATTCAACTGTCTGTAATCAATGCATAACTGCATTGATCCGTCCTTCTTTTTAACAAAGAGAACCAGAGCACCCCATGGTGAAGTACTCAGTCAGATAAAACCCTTCACAAGCAACTCCTGTAGTTGTTTCTTGAGCTATACCATCTCAGTAGGTGCCATTCTATACGGTGTTTGTGCTATTGGTTGCGTGCTTGGGATTAGATTAATCTCAAAATCAATCTCTCGGGGTAGAGGTACACCTGGATGTTCCTCAGGAAACACATCCTCAAACTCCCTAACCATCCTAACTTCAGAAAGATCAGAACTCTCTATTATGGTGTCGACCACATGTGCCAGGAATGCAAAACATCCTTGTCTCATCAGCTTCTCAGCTACCATAGCTGACACAAGATAGGTTGGAAGAATCTTTCTGTCTCCCTAAAAGATCTATGTGTCACTATCATCTATGAACACGACTTGCTTGGAACTACAATCCAAGATAACATTATACTTTTCTAGAGTGTCCATTCCAAGAATTATATCGAAACCCTGCATCTCAAGTGGTATAAGATCCACCTGAATGCGATGTTCAGAAAAGGAAAGAATGCAGGGAGGACACACCTCCCGTAGCACTGCAGATCCAAGCAAAGGAGTTTGCAACATCAAACTTTGTACCCTATGACCAACTATCGTATCGCAATCAAGAATCACTTCTCGAGTGATAAAGGAATGCATAGCACCCGAATCAATTAAAATAGATACAAAGAAGAATGAAGACATATCAGAATGAAATAGTTCCATCTGACCTGTCACAACTCTAGGGTTGACTACTACTTCGGGTTGATTCATCGCATAGAATCTCATCGTTGCTTGTTGTTGACCCTATGCTCAGTTGTTGGGTGACAACGAACCATCTTGTGATGCTTGTCCACGTCCTCGAGCGCCACTAGAAAACTGTCTCCTCTGAGAGCCTTGCTGACTCTACCTCTGGGGTTGAGTCACCATTGTGTTCCCGACTGGACAATCCCTTGCTAGATGTCCCACTTGTTTTCACTAATGACAGATCCTGGTCTCAGGATAGGGTCTATGAGGTCCAATCACCGATGTTGATTCTGTGCTGGGGCCTCTATTTGGAACAAAACTACGGCCCTTACCCCAACTCGACGTCCATTGCGTATGGGTATTGAATCTTGATGGTGCTACTGGTGCAGAAAACCTTGGCTTCTTAAAGCCCTCAGACCATTGTCCTTGAAACTGAATGTACACCTTCTTACCACTGGTTTGTCGCTTCTCGATCACAGACCTCTCTATCCGTATGACAGACTCCACAAATGTGGCAAACCTCTCCATGTTCTCCAGAGCATACACATGAGTGGTCAATTCAGCGTTCAACTCTTTCTCATAACGCTGAATTCATCAGTAGCTGCCATATGCAGATGGAACCGCAAAAGCTCCATGAATTTAGCCTCATACTCGCTAATGTTCATCGATCCTTGTCTTATCTTCTCAAACTGAGATATCTTCTCATCTAAGTAAGTCTTAGGGAAGTATCTAATGAAAAATTCTCTTTGGAATTCTTCCTATCTGACTTTGACAGCTGGCATCTTGCCCTCTTATATTGTCCACCAGTGGCCAGCACTCCCTTTTAAAAGGTACACTACTTGTCTCACCTTTTCGGCTTCTGGGATATTGAGGATTCTGAAAGCCTTCTCCAGCTCAGTCAACCATAAGTCTGCATCTATTGGGTCAGCTGTACCAGCATACTCTGTGGCTCCTACCCGGCGAAGCCTCTCATATGTCTTACCAGCTCCCTATCCCTCGTTATGGGTTGGTGCCTTGGTGCAGTTGGTGGCATCCTATCCATCATGTGCGTCATAACTGCCATGAACTTCCCAAACAGAGCGTTGAAAGTGGGATTCTCTATCATGGTTGGGTCAAACTGGGGCTGTTCAAGTACAAGTTACTCCCTAGTCTGGTCCCTTGCACCTCTTCCTGGTGTAGCAACACTGCTCTCAGCAGTGTGTTCTTCATGTGATCCAGACATCTTCAAGTTCTTCTCCTCCTATATGAGAAGAAGTCACTATTAGATAAATTGGAAGACACTAGAACGGACTCAACGACTTAATCCTATGTCTCTGTAGACTCGGTGAACCTAGAGCTCTGATACCACTATACTTGTCGCGTACCAATCATAAAAATATTAATTACTTAAGCGAAAGTGTTCGTTAACAGCGGATTACTGAAAATCACTAAAAATTAAAACCATTTACAAAGAGATCCATACACTGGAAAACTTATTTCAAAAAGAACCAAAGTAATTCAATTACATTCTGGTTCACAAGTACATATCTTGTATCATTCCTTCTCAAGGATCACATACATCAACTGCCATGTTAAAACTATACATAGGCAGCATAAGAACCTCGAGGCATCAAGACAAAATCTCAGATCGATTCAATAAACTAACTACTGACTCCGAGGACCTAAGAGTACAGAGACTACACATAGGACTCTATGTACACATATACAAGACATGACGGCCAGTGTCTCCACCTGAGTGTCACTGTTGTCCTTGTTGCTGCTATTGCTGCTCTTCCCCTACTATAGGGTTCCTGTCTCTTCTTCTTTGTCTACCTAAAAAGTGTTGGTGACCAACGGAGTGAGACCCAGTCCCAGCGAGAGATATAACTGTAACACCCCTCCCTAGGGTTTCATCATATAACCAGCGGAAGTACAACCTAATCCCCAACATTATCCATAATGTGGGATACTTGGCATTTTAGGGAGGGTTGTCACAAAAAGAGTAATCATTGCAAGTAAACAAATAATTCACCATTGAGATTCATACATTATTATATGAATAGGGAACTACAACAACAAGTATAGAATTCTAATCATTCCTCAACATGGGAAACTAAACATAATAATAAACAACTCTATATGATTGGATCGCCTAGAATGGATGGCACCCCACCAGAAAGCTCTTTGATGTCTCCTAATCTTGGCTTGCTCTTCTTGAGTTCTTACTTGCTCCAAATCCTGGGGACATCGCGTCCCCAGCCATGCAAAGGGAAAAACAACACATCAGTAAGCGGTACTGGCACTTTATAAGATAAACAAAGTAAATATACTTGACATGTAAGGAAATTGACATAAATTAACTTTAAGCATTCTTGAGTCATCATTATTAACATAAAGAATTGAAAAGAAATCTTATGCATCCCTCTGTGACGCCCCCTTAGGAGCACATGATTGCTAGGAAAGCCCTTGATGCTAGGAAAGCCCTTAATGACCCTTTTGAGGTCCATAATCGGGAGCATAATAAGACTATTTCAATTCCAATTACTTGACCATTAACATGATGTTGACATTAACATAAATCATGATTCTTTAAATCATAACATGAAGGGATTACTCCCCGCTTGATTACTAACATGATTTCCATGAATCTTTCATGGTAACAATAATCATGGTGAGCATTATAACATAAGACATAGTATGTGACAAACAAAAAGCAATGATATATTGAACATGATTATAACATTAGACTTGAAACAATAATGTCTATTTTATATCTAACATGCAAGCAATCATAATTATTTATGCTCAGAAGCATGGCCCGTTTACCTTGGAACAAGGATGATCCCTGAGTCAGATCTAGGTCTAACCTTCCCTTGACTTAGCTCTATAGACCTGTCCATAATCATTAAACATAATTAATCAATACATAGTATTGATCTTAGGTGACTTAGGGCTTGAGTGTATTCGGATCAGTCTCATAAATCAACATTATTATATAAAGAAAATCTAGGTTGACCCAGGTCACATTAATCATGTTGATGCATGATTAGGGTTTCATGAGTCCAAAATATCGTTTCCAACAAAACTTCAGAATAAGAGATCAAAACATGGTCTAGAAACCTTAAAATCGTATTCTACTCGATAAACCAAATCCAATGACTATTTATTCATAATTTTCTGACAAACGGTTGAATTACTATGAATTTTCGAAATTCTGGCCAATGAGAAAATAGGAAAAAGCCAAGTGGATAAAACTCGACCCAAGACAGTGGGCCGGGTCTGAGTTGGACCAACCGGGCTCGGCCAACTCAGCAACGAAGATCGCCTCTGAGGGCTCGCGGCTAAACCAGGGGAAAAAGGTGAAATCCCTGAAACACCCTCCTGGTGGAAAACGTCGAATGGACAACGGGCAGGGGCACTTAGGTCATTTCAAGACCTGGTATCTTCCCTCGCGAGCCATGGCTCGAGCAGGAAGAATGGAAGCTCAGACACATGTCTTGTAAGCGGAAGACCATTATTCTTGGAGAACGACGGTTCCCTATGGCTTCCCTATGTCAATCCGAAGCTATTGAGCTAAAGCTCGGCCCCAGGGGTGATCTCGAGCTTCAGGAACACTTCCTGCCATGGCCGAGGATGACTCCTACATTCAAAAGCTGAAAACGATGGCGATTCCATAAAAAAAAGAGATGCAGGAGTACTCATGAACTCAAGTCGGAACCGAAGGACACACTGTGTGCGAAGGGCAAGGTCAGATGACCACTACCTCGCCGGAGCACAGCACCTGAGATGAAAGTCAGAGGTCGTTTACAGGACCCGTCGATCGGTGGGTTATCATGACAAACTGAAAGCGCAGAAATGAAACCGAGGTGCCGAGGATGCTCACCGTGGTCAGAATTGGACCAGGGTGGTCGGAGATATCGGGGCGAGGCCGGGATTGCCGGAGATATATCTCGAGTAGGTCGGGGAGGCTCGGGATCCTGCGAGTTCAATTGATGGTGGAGGAACGATCTATGGGGGACGGCGGTGCTATTGGAGTAGTTATATAGGCATGAGGATGGCTACCTCAGCCTCTGCAAACCTCGGGGTCACGAGGGGATAAAGCCCTAATTGGGCGTTTCGTCAACAGAGAGAGATGGAGAGCGAGTAATGGCTCGCTGGATTCGGGATCGTCTCACAGACATAAATGAGAAGGAATTTCGGGAAACGGTTGAAAGATGAGAGAGAACGAGATCGGGGAAGCACTGCCTGTGAAACGGTCGTGGTTCGCGAAGGAGTCAGAGGAAGGAGAAGGCTCGGGCGTCGTTGGATTTGTGATGGACGGCTGACGATGCGCACACAGAAGGAAAGAAAGAAAAGGGGGCGCGTTAGATTAAGATCCGACGGTGAGAAAAGCGTGCGCAAAAAATTAAATGGGAGAGTAACACGTTACAGGCATTAAATCACAGACTTTATGTCTAATTGATTGTATTAAACGAAATCATATTCAAACCTGTATATAAGTCTTTTAAATTCGATTTGGATGGTCAAACAAGGGTCAAATGAGTTCAAATTTGAACCATAGGAAAATAAGAAGCTCTAGAATATTCTTGTGAAGCTAGATTTCGTTTTTGTACATATAATAGTCCATAACTCCCATATCTTCATGAAAATTCATTTAAAGGTAATATAATTTGAAAAGAATCCTATTGTTGAATTCTTGAGTCATAACTCCAAGGTTACTATTTACTAGTCACCTTATAACCTTTCTCTATGATTTATGGCTATTTTGTAGGAGAGAGAAAAGGTGAAAAGGAAAACATATATTCAACATTTGGGTTAATTGAAATTCATTTATAGCATGCATATGAGAGAAAATATATTTTTAGTCTTATTTTCTTTTTCTCTCTTAATTTTCTAAAGGGATATTTTCATGGCCTTTTGTATCAAACCCCTCAACTAATTATTATTTGGGAAAAGTCCCATCATATCTTTTAAATTATATAAGAAAGCTTGGGATGTGACAATTCTACCCACCTTAAAATAAATTTCGTCCTCGAAATTTCCTAGGGTACTACCCACCTTAGGATTCTTGTTACTTCTTCATATAATTAACACATCAACAAAATTTGCATCAAAAGTGAATTCATTTCATAAAAAGGTTCAAATGAACGTAAGCTAATTATTACATCACTCTTCATCTCCCTTCTCTACTTCCATAGAGAAGATTCTAGCTTGTCTTTTGGTAGGTGGAGGGTGGCCCTTGTTCTGGTCATGGTCCTTCTTTGCAAGCTTAGGGCAGTTTGACTTGAGGTGTCCGATTTCTCCACAATAGTAACATGAAACCGTACCATACCTACATGGGCCTGCATGGTTTTTCTTGCACGTCGGACATTGGGGCTTCTCAGCTTCAACTGCAGGTTCAGGTACCTTTCTTTTAGGGTTGTTGGGAGGCTGGTATTGGTTGTTCTTTTGGGGGACTTCTTTCTTGTAGGACCGTCCAGGGTGATCTTCAAGCTCTAGGGCTGCATCTAGGGCTGCTTGGAGGGTTCTATGGCCTCTTCCTGACAAGGCAAAACTCAAGTCGGGCTTGAGTCCTCGGATGAATTTCTTTGTTCTACGTGTTTCATCATGATCATGGCCATACTTTTGGAGGACCCTGAACTTCATGGCGTATTGGGTAACAGTCATGTCACCCACTTGAGCCAGATTGGAAAACTCAAGCTCCTTCTTCTCAATCATTTCTTATGATACATAATGCCCTTGGAAGGCTTCAACGAATCCTTCCCATGTGAGTGGAGGTGCATCACCTGCCCTTGAGTTGAGGAGGTTTTCCCACCATGTGCGGGCTGCCCCCTTGAGCATGTGGGTTGCAAAATGAACCCTAGAGTATTGAGGGCAGTCCATGTCTCGAAAGCAATGCTCTAGTCCTCAGCTTTGGTGACTACATCAATTTCTCCTTCACCCGAGAAAGAGTCGGGCCTTATCTTTAAGAAGTCTACTAGAGTGGGCTCATGATGCCTAGGCTGAGGTTGGCCTTGTGCTAGGACATTGGTGAGTGCTTGGACAAGATCTTCTATAGTCGGCCTATTGTTCTCTCTTGGTCCACTTTCCCCACTAGCAGAGCTAGCACCATCATCATTACCCTTTCCCTTGTCTGCTCTCTTAGGGGCCATTTGGAAAAAGGGTCACATAAACCTAGGGTTAGAACATATAAATCAAATTGTAGCTTTGGTGGCCATCCATTTATTTGCTCTAATACCATTAATGTAACACCCCTCCCTAGGGTTTCATCATATAACCAGCGGAAGTACAGCCTAATCCCCAACATTATCCATAATGTGGGGTACTTGGCATTTTAGGGAGGGTTGTCACAAAAAGAGTAATCATTGCAAGTAAACAAATAATTCACCATTGAGATTCACACATTATTATATGAATAGGGAACTACAACAACAAGTATATAATTCTAATCATTCCTCAACATGGGAAACTAAACATAATAATAAACAACTCTATATGATTGGATCGCCTAGAATGGATGGCACCCCACCAGAAAGCTCTTTGATGTCTCCTAATCTTGGCTTGCTCTTCTTGAGTTCTTACTTGCTCCAAATCCTGGGGACATCACGTCCCCAGCCATGCAAAGGGAAAAATAACACATCAGTAAGCGGTACTGGCACTTTAGAAGATAAACAAAGTAAATATACTTGACATGTAAGGAAATTGACATAAATTAACTTTAAGCATTCTTGAGTCATCATTATTAACATAAAGAATTGAAAAGAAATCTTATACATCCCTCTGTGATGCCCCCTTAGGAGCACATGATTGCTAGGAAAGCCCTTGATGCTAGGAAAGCCCTTAATGACCCTTTTGAGGTCCATAATCGGGAGCATAATAAGACTATTTCAATTCCAATTACTTGACCATTAACATGATGTTGACATTAACATAAATCATGATTCTTTAAATCATAACATGAAGGGATTACTCCCCGCTTGATTACTAACATGATTTCCATGAATCTTTCATGGTAACAATAATCATGGTGAGCATTATAACATAAGACATAGTATGTGCCAAACAACAAGCAATGATATATTGAACATGATTATAACATTAGTCTTGAAACAATAATGTCTATTTTATATCTAACATGCAAGCAATCATAATTATTTGTGCTCAGCAGCATGGCCCGTTTACCTTGGAACAAGGATGATCCCTGAGTCAGATCTAGGTCTAACCTTCCCTTGACTTAGCTCTACAAACCTGTCCATAATCATTAAACATAATTAATCAATACATAGTATTGATCTTAGGTGACTTAGGGCTTGAGTATATTCGGATCAGTCTCATAAATCAACATTATTATATAAAGAAAATCTAGGTTGACCCAGGTCACATTAATCATGTTGATGCATGATTAGGGTTTCATGAGTCCAAAATATCGTTTCCAAAAAAACATCAGAATAAGAGATCAAAACATGGTCTAGAAACCTTAAAATCGTATTCTACTCGAAAAACCAAATCCAATGACTATTTATTCATAATTTTCTGACAAACGGTTGAATTACTATGAATTTTCGAAATTCTGGCCAATGAGAAAATAGGAAAAAGCCAAGTGGATAAAACTCGACCCAAGACAGTGGGCCGGGTCTGAGTTGGACCAACCGGACTCGGCCAACTCAGCAACGAAGATCGCCTCTGAGGGCTCGCGGCTAAACCAGGGGAAAAAGGCGAAATCCCTGAAACACCCTCGTGGTGGAAAACGTCGAATGGACAACGGGCAGGGGCACTTAGGTCATTTCAAGACCTGGTATCTTCCCTCGCGAGCCATGGCTCGAGCAGGAAGAATGGAAGCTCAGACACAGGTCTTGTAAGAGGAAGACCATTATTCTTGGAGAACGATGGTTCCCTATGGCTTCCCTATGTCAATCCGAAGCTATTGAGCTAAAGCTCGGGCCCAGGGGTGATCTCGAGCTTCAGGAACACTTCCTGCCATGGCCGAGGATGACTCCTACATTCAAAAGCTGAAAACGATGGCGATTCCATAAAAAAAAGAGATGCAGTAGTACTCATGAACTCAAGTCGGAACCGAAGGACACACTGTGTGCGAAGGGCAAGGTCAGATGACCACTACCTCACCGGAGCACAGCACCTGAGATGAAAGTCAGAGGTCGTTTACAGGACCCGTCGATCGGTGGGTTATCGTGACAAACTGAAAGCGCGGAAATGAAACTGAGGTGCCGAGGATGCTCACCGCGGTCAGAATTGGACCAAGGTGGTTGGAGATATCGGGGCGAGGCCAGGATTGCCGGAGATATATCTCGAGTAGGTCGGGGAGGCTCGGGATCCTGCGAGTTCAATTGATGGTGGAGGAACGATCTATGGGGGACGGCGGTGCTATTGGAGTAGTTATATAGGCATGAGGATGGATACCTCAGCCTCTGCAAACCTCAGGGTCGCGAGGGGATAAAGCCCTAATTGGGTGTTTCGTCAACAGAGAGAGATGGAGAGCGAGTAATGGCTCACTGGATTCGGGATCGTCTCACGAACATAAAGGAGAAGGAATTTCGGGAAACGGTTGAAAGATGAGAGAGAACGAGATCGGGGAAGCACTGCCTGTGAAACGGTTGTGGTTCGCGAAGGAGTCAGAGGAAGGAGAAGGCTCGGGCGTCGTTGGATTTGTGATGGACGGCTGACGATGCGCGCGCAGAAGGAAAGAAAGAAAAGGGGGCGCGTCAGATTAAGATCCGACGGTGAGAAAAGCGTGCGCAAAAATTTAAATGGGAGAGTAACGCGTTACATGCATTAAATCACAGACTTTATGTCAAATTGATTGTATTAAACAAAATCATATTCAAACCTATATATAAGTCTTTTAAATTCGATTTGGATGGTCAAACAAGGTCAAATGAGTTCAAATTTGAACCATAGGCAAATAAGAAGCTCTAGAATATTCTTGTGAAGCTAGATTTCGTTTTTGTACATATAATAGTCCATAACTCCCATATCTTCATGAAAATTCATTTAAAGGTAATATAATTTGAAAAGAATCCTATTGTTGAATTCTTGAGTCATAACTCCAAGGTTACTATTTACTAGTCACCTTATAACCTTTCTCTATGATTTATGGCTATTTTGTAGGAGAGAGAAAAGGTGAAAAGGAAAACATATATTCAACATTTGGGTTAATTGAAATTCATTTATAGCATGCATATGAGAGAAAATATATTTTTAGTCTTATTTTCTTTTTCTCTCTTAATTTTCTAAAGGGATATTTTCATGGCCTTTTGTATCAAACCCCTCAACTAATTATTATTTGGGAAAAGTCCCATCATATCTTTTAAATTATATAAGAAAGCTTGGGATGTGACAATAACTCTCTGCCAAAAGCATTATTATTGCAGTTTAATAGAATAAAACTGAGCAGAGGAATCATATATATTCAGCAGCAGAAAAATCAATGTCTAAGCAGATTAGAGCAATACTTATTTTCAAAGCATTTCAGCTATGACTACAACAACATATTATTTATTTAATAAGGAATATGAAGAACATGTATAACATTTATCCATCTAGGATATGCTAAGAATGATAACATCAACCAATGATTCTCGTATTTCCACCTTAAGCAAATATTCTACCTGGCTGATTACATTTTACAAACATACTTAATGCCCTAAAGAGACGAAGTATACCGGTCATGCTCCAACCGACCGCGATTACGTAAAGCATCGATGCCAAACTAGATCAATGGAAGAGCCGGACTCCAAGACCTCAACCTTCTCAGTCAGTACAAGATTATATGACAGAGACATCACGTGTCAAACTGTAATTAGCATGCCAGGGTATATTGTCATCTTCACTATAGAGTTATAGCCCGCATCACATACTCTCTTCCGGGTTATGGCCCGTAGCCAATGCCTGGTATCATATCATGGAATCATGGCCCATAGCCATACTCAAACTGGGGTATGGTCTGTAACCAATCCCGTGCATAGGACATAGCCCGCAGCCATTCCTATGGGGCATACAGATATAATTTCCGAATTACCCCCACATATTCAAAACTATGTGCTCTGAGTTAAACTCATTTCACCATTCAGCAAATTTTGACGCTGATGGATCTATGGTCAGGGAAACTACATTATATGAAATCACTTGATTAATTAAGTGTATTACCGTATTCTTTTAGCATCAAACAAGTTTCCAAACATCAATTATTTTAACCATTACGACAAAGTATGTGTAATACTTTCATCAAGTACTGTTCAAATTTTTAATAAAGCATTGGGATCTCAATCCCTCATCTCATCAGGAGCATTCTCATTCTTTCACATCTCATCATCATGATCATAGAAAATGGGTATTCAAACCCTCAGTTTATCAAGTAACACTTGTTACCACTTATCAGGTAACTATTACCTTTAGGTCATCTGACCAAGGTAAACTTGATACTTGCTATACAAGCATCTCACATGGCTCACAAAGCCCATTTTATCTCTTGTTACCTCTCACTAGGCAACAAATCATGTTATGGCTAACAAGGACTATTAACAATTTCAATAAATGAAACATCATAGCTCATACCTGGCTATGCTCATCATCTCATGATACCTGCATGGTTAGAACACATGATGACAGTTATATCAATTACATTTTAGCACCATGCTATACAAAGTAACACCACTTATACCCTTATTAGGGTTAGGGTTTCCCAATTCATATCAATCAAGGTTACTCATCCCCTTACACAAATTAGGGCTAGATTTTCAAATTAGGGTTTCGTAATACATAGCATTACCCTGGATTAGGGTTTCACATCACATTACCCTGTATTAGGGTTTCTCATCAAATTGTTACCTTGAATTAAGGTTTCTTATAACATTTCCCTTAAAATTAGGGATATATGTAGCTTCACCAGAAATTAGGGTTTTCATGAAGAATTCCCTTAAATTAGGGTTTTTCTTTAAAATTGCTTGAATTAGGGTTTCTCATATCATTACTCTAAATTAGGGTCACATCATCACCCTATATTAGGGTTTCACCTAGCTTTACCCTAAATTAGGGTTAAGGTTCACCAACCTTCTCGATTAGGGTTTCATGATCTCATCATCATGGATCAAACCCTAATAACATATTTTAATCATGTTGAAAGTGTTGAGGATAAATTACTACATGATTATCACTCATGTATAAGTTCCTCTCTCTCATCCTCTCTAGGAGGTTAATTACTTAATCTTGATTAGATTGAATCAACTTGAATGAAGAATTGACATAGTGTATTAAGTCATTGCTTCCATAAGCATTAAAGGTTAACCAATCTAAAGGTACTAATCACCTAAGCACTTTAGAGGTACAACCATTATAATCATTCTTGAGTTAATTTAATAGTACATATTTAGTTCTGAGATCAATTGAACTATCAACAGTTTTGATTAATAAACGTTCAAACGGTTTGAATCTACACCTGCAAATGGTTTGAGAACGTTTGGACCTTCACACGGTCTAAGACCGTTTAGACCTCCAAACAGTCTTGATCAACCCTTCAAATGGTCTTGACCAATTGCAAATTGAATCAACTCATTCAGTCTTGAAACCTAATCCACCAGTTCGGTCTTGAAACCGAATCATCCCTTCGGTCTTGAAACTGAATCCTCAACCATTTGATATTGAAACCGAATCCTCCATTCGGTCTTGAAACTGAATCCTTCATTTAGTCTTGAAATTGAATCCTCCATTCGGTCTTGAAAACAGAATCCCCTATTCAGTCTTGAAACCGAATCAACCCATTGGATCTAGGGTTTGCAATCAATGGACCCTCTAATCATTGAAACCATCCATCAATTGGAATATTGAAAGTACATCAGATTGTAGCCCTTGGATCTCCAACCATCCTCCACGATCAACCATTCACCTCCAAATGGTCTTCAGAACGTTTAACCTCTAGATGGTCTTTGGACCGTTTGGGTCAACCAACCTTGAAATTGATTCCCTCAACTAGGGTTTCAATCAATTCAACTGATTAGGGTTTGAAATTAGTGGATCATCCATACATGGAACCCTTAAAATCAAATCAATTGGTATCATTGGATCATCATCCATCCTCTCAGCATAGATCCTCCAAATGGTTTGAGACCGTTTGATCTCAAATGGTCTTGAGACCATTTACTCTCAAACGGTCTTGAGACCTTTAGGTTTCAATCGATCTTGAAACCGATTGGTTCCAATGTTGAAACCATTTTCTCGTGTACTTTGTTTGAGGTGTGTGCTTAAGATGACATCATCATCTTCAAGCTCTAGACCTTTGAAGTTTTCTGTGATTCTTATGGTAATTCCATCAATTAACCAAAGGAATTTCAAGACGAACAAAATGATCATTCATGAAATGAAGTTTGAATGCAATAATATCATTTAAGGGTTCAAGTTATAGAACCCGCCTTCAAAATTGAATCCAAGATTCAACCTTCACGTCCGCAATGGTGAATGATGCTTCCTCAACTTCACAAGGCTCATCCTCAAGTCTTTGAGTGAAATGAATGGCTAGGGTTGAAGATTGAATGAAGAAAAAAAGAAAATAAGCATTGAAAATCGATTTCCACCATGAAAGTAAGGTTGAAGATGACTATGGAGCTTACCTACAGGTTGGGGCACATCCTCCTGTTGCTCCTAAGCTCCCTTGTGTTCAACTAAAGCAAGGAGAGAAAGAAAATCCGAAAAAGAGTCTTCAAGTGGGTGGGAATTGAAGTGTTTATAAGCGAATTTCAATGAGAGAGAAAGTGATATAAAAATCATTTGATTCCCAAAATTGGTGCCAAATATCACCCTCAAATCCTTGCATGCAAAGCCATCTTCCCCACCTTCTAATTCCTATTCATTATCCATGAATTAAAAGAAAGCAAATTAAGCACCTTAACCATTATAATCATAATATCCAAAATTGAGTGGATATTACTTTTTCTTTTACTAATGTGAGTGGGCTCTCCACTCACTTTAGATATTTCGCGGCCATTGCAAGGCACAAGGACGTTCACACTTATGCAAATTCAACCATATCATTTTTTTTGAAGGGTACTTCCATTAATATATTTATTTTTGCATTAAATTGAATTAGGGTTTCAATTATGCTTAAATTTTGCTTATTTTAATATCAAGATTCTCTCTCCTCCAAAGTGATTCAAATGAGGCGCCCCTCTCATTTTATTTTATCTAAATGATGCCAAGAAACATGAGGGACTCTCTAGAGGTGGTATTTTTCATAATGAACCCTAGGTTTTGTGTAAATTGCACATTACACCAAAACTAGGTTTTAATGCACAAACATTGCTTAATAGGCTCTTTCTTGGTACTCATGCTTCTACAAGCCATACCTCTGCATCATTTTCATTCTTATGATGCTTCAACATCCAAGGAACATTTTATCATATAACATTTGCAATTTAACCCCTCAACTTGGGTAATTTGCACTTTAGTCCAAAACAAGCAAAACAATGTTTCAACATTATTCAAAAGAGACTAAAATTGAAACATAAGTTCCTCTTGAGCCTTAATTACTTTTCAAGTGATAAGATCAAGCATATAATTGACTTTATTAAGCAAAACATCTAGGGTTAAATCATAACCCAGGTCAGGGATGTTACAATTATAGCATAGGTCCGACCATTGCAACAAGTGACCCAAGAAACCATTGGTCTAAGGTTTAATTGATGCTACAACTACAATGCTTAACTTACCATAGGTTGTCGAGACCTGATACACCATCACCATCATTAGTGACCATGTAATCACCAAAATTAGTTAAATAAACACTATATTCATTACTCAACATCAAATATTAAGCTAATGTCATCATTGATTGATAACATGAGTAGGTTACTTAATGATTGATCATTAGACTTCTAATTGATTCAAAACCTGACCTAAGGGGGTGACCATTGGCTTTCACCATCATTTGACACCTTTGATCATGACTATAAGTTGTCATGAAGACAACACCATAGGGTTTTTGCAATTGTAACATCATTGGGTCATGGATTTATATAAGAAATCAACTTTAAACCTTAAAATTGACCATTGGTTGATAGGTGATTAGCACCATTGGTTGTCAAACCAACATGATCTAAGTCATATTATACATTAGGAATAACATACACATGATCACAGGTTCATATAGAACTGAAATCAGAACAGGGAACATTATAAAAATCAAAATCCAATTCAAGCATAACTTTTTAGTGCATAAATCATCATTTTCAAGCAAAAACATGATCCAGAAAGATTATGATAAGCAATAAACGTGGAGCAAGTTATAAAACTTGCCTCTAATGAGAAGATGAAACCCCAAACAGAAGCAATCTCGAGCAGGTAGGGTAGAAAATCAAATCATAAGCTATGAACTCGTCCATCTAGCACCTTTCTTCATCAAATGAGCAAATCCTAAGCATAAGGAGTAAGAAAGGTAGGGTTTTAAAGATTTAGGTCAATTTTTACCATGGAATAGAAAATTTACAACATTGAGGAAGGTCTAACGAAGGAGAAGTGCAAGAAAAACGTAGAAGGAAGGAAGAAAATAACTTGCCTTGGTCAAAATGCCTAGAAGATGACCTCATAAACCCTAGGTATGGCTAAATGGAGCTCTAGGAGACCTTCTTCTCCAAAAAGAGGTTGTCTTCTATCTTAGAGAACTTGGTTCCACAAAAAAACAGAGAATATTTGTTTCTCCAGGTTAAAGGAAAGAGAAAGCAAGTATAGTTTCTAGCTTGGGCAAGGAAGAGGTAAATTAGCCCATGGATAAGGATGGAAGCAAGCATGAGGTGTAAAAGCAGCTTCCCCATGTTTCTATGGCCTTCAACTATTAAGAATATACAAGCACAGACACAAGAAGATCCCCCAAAGTCCTTATAGACCTTCTTAGATTTACTTTGTCAAATTTCCCAGCCAATCACATAATTCATTAGTTGATAGCTACTAAAGGTAGCTCATCCGTGAAGGGGTAAATCCTAAAATACCCTTGGAGAAAATACCTTCAAACCAAGGTTTAAATAGGCGCCCCATGGTTCAAAAAGCCCAAGAATGATGAAAGAATATCCAAGGAACATAATCCAAGTGATAAATTGCAAAGAAATCTCTCAATTGGGTAAATTGTAGAAAAGTCCAAAATGTGTATAAAATTGCATAACTTGCTCAAACAATGTCCAAATTGGACCAAATTCGAAACTTAAGCTTGTATTATGATTTCAAAGCATATAAAAAGGTTATATTAGGGTTCTAACAATTCAATTATGGGAATTAAGCTTATTCAACTCATTAAGCAAGTTCAGGGGCCTTACAACTATAAACCCCTAATAGGGATTTTGCACCTAAAATCCAAGGTAAACAAACATGGGTACTTCCTTTTCACCTCATCCTATTACCTTCTAATTGTTACTTGCATATCATGGTGATGTTACATCATTCATACATATATCCTCTTGGGTCAACACAAAAACCCTGAACTAAGAATACATTCTCAATATGGAATGTAGAAACTTGTTGTATCATCTATACAACTCTAATAGTAACTTTCAAATTTAAATTCTATCTTTCATCCACAAATTATATCTATTGTATCAACACAATACTCAAAAGTCATACTTGTTGGCTCTTATCAAACATAAAACATTATACATCTCTTATCATATGTAACTTATGTCATCCACTCTAAATCTTATGCATTGATATTTGATCCTAGGTTTATCTTAAAGGAACACGGTATCACAAATATATTAATCAATAAACCATTTATCCTTGATAGTGGTCTTTTACATCTATCATTGAACCATACACAAAATTATAGAATCACTTTTGTTTTTCCTTCCGAACAACATTTAGAGGCTCATCACCAACTCTCTCTCTCTCTCTCTCTCTCTCTGTCGAAGAGGAATACTTAGAACATTCATATAATAAACATCTCCAACCTTCGCATATTTCTCATATTATTAATACATCTTAGATACTGGGATTTATTACCTTGGTATCCACCTCATGTGCTATAAGCAACTCACATCCTTATAGCATATACTTTTACCAACATAACAAATATCAAGACATATAAGAGAAGTCTTCCTAATTATTAGAAGTCTCAAATGAAAAATCATCACAAAATTAATGAACTTGGAACCATAGTCCAAACAACTTTATGCTATAATAATCTCTACACCCTCATGTTTACAATGAATCCATGCATACCAAGTGGTAATGATCCACTTGAAAGATGTGCCCTAGAAAGGAAAGACACAAAGGGAAACACACTTTCCACATCATAGCAACATTGTTCAACAATCACTAGCAAAAAGGTAGCCAATTATATTTTCATTATACAGGTCACAACTTCTTATATATCATTTTACCTTTTTCATTTGGGGTTCCTTTCCATTAACACATGAATCATCATGATTAACATATCTCATTATTCCTTCCTTGATGTCTATTTATTGCACTTGGTATGTTCTCTTATTTTATTATGTTTTTGAACCACTTATCGATAGGTAAATCATCATATTCCACATTTTCTTCATTAAATTGGGATCATCTTCCTTAATTTCTTTCACATTCCATGCTAATTTTTCATTAACACTTTCTTATACACATAGGTTGGTCTGAGATTAACTCACGTTCCACCTTATTTCTTTATCATTGTTCCCATTCATCTACTCATTTTGTACTTGTAATAGGAATTCTCTCTATCTTATGTGGATTTCATAACTTGAATCACTTTATAAGCATAGAATTGTTTGTCTTTTATTTTATAATCTTCTTGAATCTCATCTTCATGAACTCCTCTTTTCCTTATTTGTATTCAGATTTAGATTTCATCGTGTTGTATCTTTCTCTTACATTTACCAAACATTCAAGTTTTGATAGATCATGATGCAATTCTCATCTTCTTTAAGGTAGGATTGAGATATTCACACCATAGTTTCTTATTCATTATGCTCTTTAGATTGTCTCAAAATGACTACTTGATCAGAGTAATCAGAAAGATAACAATCTAAGAGTTCCACACTTACCTTTTCTTCAATAATTGAATACCTGGCCAGGGCATCCAAGTACTGAGGTTAGGTAGTATGCACCATTTTTTGTGTCACGTTCCTAACCTAGACATCATCCTAGTGTTAATTCCTAGTGTCCCTATAGACTCAGTGAACCTAATGCTCTGATACCAACTTGTGAGAACCCGTTACACTAAACGAGATTACTCAAAACATAAAACATAATCAATCACTAATTAATCACATACCCAAAAATATGGGTAAATTAAAACCGATTTCATCGTCATCACCCGCTCAGAAACATTTGCATAAGAGCCCAACATCTTTCTTATATCCATACTATGCCTAGAATTTGATACAAATTGTTCTATCATCTTAGCCACCAAATATATACACAGGAGAACAATATTCGTATATGCCACACAAACAAGTATCAATAAGCTAACAAAAGTCTGATTCGTTTGAAACACCATATACAAACTTTTTCTCACCCAAACCTGAGAGTACAAGGACAACTCTAGGACACATTAGATATCTAATAAACTTTATCAAAGATTCATTACTATAGCTCCTCTTTGCTGCCACATGTTTTTTTTTGTCACTTCCGAATACCTAAAAAAATGTGGCAAACCACAAGGGTGAGGTCCATGTCCCGACAAGAGATATAACCTCCAACACCATTTATTGATTACAACATTTTAGGTAATGAGAAAATTTAAGCAGTTTAATCATATATAACAAATAGGCTCAACAACATTGATGATTAACGAAATATAAAAAGGAGCTGATAACAATTATCATCATCAAGCTAACTATCAACAGTTTCCTTATTAACCATATAAGAAATTCAATAGCATATGCATAACTAGCATAAGCAAGTCTAGTAGCATATTATCTCTATTAGCATGAATAAGTCTAGCATCATAAGCATATCTAACAAAATTAGCATGTCTAACAATTTGAATAGATCAATATCATAAGCAGATCTATCAACATAAGAACGAGTATTTGCATAAGCATGATTAGCAATATATGCATTTCTAATTATAAATACATGGCTAGCATGCTAAAGATAACTAACAACATGAGATAGCTAGCATCATGATTATAATCAACAATAGCAGTATAGTGATCAACATAAGCATAGCTACTATATGTATGCATCTACAATCTTAAGCATATCCACAACCTAAGTATATCTACAATCTCTTAATTACACTAAGCATCATCTTTATGTAAAGATAAAAAACAAGGGTTACAAATATGCTACACAAATGTATTACATCTTTTATTATGCCCTTAGGAAATTGAGGATACCACCCAAAATCCAACTGACCACTGCTAAGTCAAAATTAGTGCCATACAAGATCTAGGAAGAGGTGGACTCCTAAGATCTTCTCCACCCCCAGTCAGTACGGGTCCGCCATAGCGACACATAAAGTCAAGCTACTAACAACCTAGTCTGTCCTTGGTATAGGTCACGACACTAGTGAAAGGAGGTGGGTACGCATACCCTACCATCCGAGGTACAACCACAATTGTCCTCCAATCTCATCACATATATAATCAGTGAGACACGACCGCAGTTATTCTCAAACTAAGGGCTAGGTATGACCGCAGTCATCCTCCCTAAACACTTGAATTTAGGATGACTAGCACCCTACATACTCATCAGTATGCGCACTGAGTTTCCCTTGGGAATACTCGTTTCACCATCTGGCAAGTTCTCACACTCAGATGGATCTATGGCACAGGGTACTACATGATTTGAATTTCATTTGATTAGTTATGCCAATTGGGTGAATGAAGGCTGCATGAAACAAGTGGACATACAAACCCTAATTCACTTCTAACAAGCATATAAATATCACAACTTCAAAAGATATAAAACATGTGAAACATAATTTCTCATGTCATCATCACATGGTACTATTTATTTGCATTCATTAGGCTACACTAGTCATCATAATATAACATCCTTTTCACAATATCACAGGGTACAACCCTTATCAACACAAGAGGATTACACCTCATTCAGGGCTCAGCCATGCCCACAGGTCATTAAGACCATCATACTATCCCTGCAAGATCATCATTATCTTTGCATGCCTTATAACAAGGCTCAACAACATTACTTACATATAATACACTAGATCAACGCAATATTGCGTTAATGATCTAGGATATATTCATAAACAATCATAGCAAGGTTATATTAACATTAAGAACAATCCTTTATTACATCAACATGTAAGGAATCTAGATATGATTAACTCTCAAAATTTATTCATTATGAACATGTTTAGCATAAGAAAATATTAACCATCTGGCTATGATAACCACCAATTTACATATCAAGGCTATGATCATAGTAAGAAGGTTATTCCACCATCATTCCATGATATAAGAATGTTAAACATGAATACTCATCTTTATCTATTTTCTTCAGAGTTAGGTTCACAAGATAAATTATATTAATGTTACTAATCATCGCTTGACATGATTTTTACCGTGTGTATAACGCAAGAGTACATATCAATGTAATATAGGCCTTGTGAGGCCCGAGTCGTAATCAGGGAAACATGAATTTCAGTAGACTACTAGTAATTGGTTGCGACCAACTAAACCGATTAAAGAGTTGATAGATTTGAAAAAGAAAATAAAATAAAGAGAAAACAAAAGTGCGATGATTAAATGTCGGTTTAATCAAATGGAATGGGATTCCTTAGGATTTCCAATTTCACCACAGGGTCTCGTTATACCTAATATCTTGCATTAATAATATAGATTTTATCGAATATTGGATAGAGAGCCTGTAATCAAGATTGCCCGCTTCCACAGTACAATCCACTACCCAAATGTAAGCCAATTCTACTTCCGTAGCAATTTATATCTTAGATTAGGTGCATTAACAATGACTCACTATCTGTACGTCACCTAGTCTAAGGAACGTATAAGATGGTGTATAAAAGTGGATTTTCTGACCTTTAATCCCCTTTCCAGAGTAATTATGAGTCTAATTGTTTACCTATAGTCATGAAGCATAAGTAAATCACGCAATCTCCACAATTATATATCCAAGAAACAAGAATTCTATATTAATTAATGCAAAAATTCATATATAACGATACCCCGAGCTACTCCCGGGTCCTAAGGAACGATGGGGATTAGCCCCGCATGGTTGAAAATGGAGAATACATAGGAGTAGAGAAGAAAATTGTGGGAAACATGGAGAAAACTCGTGTAATCCCTGATACGAAGGTGTTCCTGGAGATCCTCCTCGAGAAACGTGCGTTTTGCAATCTTCCGGCAGCAAAATCACCCATCGAAGGTGCCCAGATTGCCCGGTTGCCGGCCTTCGGCTCTCTTCTCCTCTCTCTCTCCTTCTTGGATGTCATTCGGCATGATACGAGATCCCCTCTAGGGCTGGCCGTGCTCTCCTTAGGTCATAGGACCACTTTACGACACAGAAAAAGCTCAACCGTCGGATTAAAATGCTCCGTCTTAGTGCAGAAATTCGGTAGATCCCGACACTGTCGATACCATCGACACCCAGGTCAATGGTAACGACCATGATGTTGATATTTCCTTCCAAAATCAAGTTTCAGGGTTGATTCCTAATGAAATGTCGATACTATCGACATCAGGGTCGATGGTATCGACTCTAGACAATGTGAAAGTACCTGAAAATGTGCCGAAACATGTGCATAAGTCCGAGGATTATATAAAATCATATAAATATGATAAAATAAGTATAATTTGATGCAAATAGAGTTTAAAGTCCAACTATAGTGAATTATGCAAATATAATCAAGAAAATAACAAATATGTGCATAAAACAGATATAAAATAAGCCCGTAAAAGTGACTCAAAACCCATGCATCAAACTCCCCTAAGCTTAAACCTTGCTCATCCTCGAGCAAGAAAACTTTGGATCTGGTTGAGATAAGTCAGCATAAGGACATAAATACATGAAATGCGTCTGCATCATCCCCACTTTCTTTCCACAAACCAACCCTCCTTGACCATTGAACACTAACTGCCCTCCAGGCGACCAAGACCTATGTAAAAGATGTCTACCCCCAAATCAATGATAAACTATCAATTAAAGTAGTTAATATGATAAAATCATCTGGTCCAAACTTGATGCATCTTGTCATCTCCTATCTACGTTGCTCATTTCCTAACTACCATCTAAATGGAAGCAGATCTCCTGGTATTCATGAATGACGAGAATATCATGGGTGGCCTATCGATTAGAGAAATGGGTGGATGTGATAGGTGGCTGTGGAAGAAATGGAACCACATAACAGTCCATCATGCATTACAAAAATTAATGATCTATCATGATGCAAAATGCAAGTGAAAATGTCCTAATGCTACATTTTTGGTGGAATGATGCAAGCACTATCATTCCGTCTCAAGGTGAGATGGAATATCTAAGAAAACTACACCATGTACTTATTCTTCTTAGTATGTAAGTAAGAACAGGTTCCTTTATCCCTCTCATTCATACTTACTTATAATTCTTCTTTTTTTCTTTTCTTCTCTTTTTCTTTCAATTTTTTTCATTTTTTTTCAAGCCCTTATTTTCATAGATGACAATGAATTATTTGTCAGGCTCACTTCTTGTTACATGACTTGTACATTTGAAGCATTCAGAATGTATGGAACAAGTTTAACACCTTTCATGTTTTCACAAGAACGTACAACACATGATGTACAACTATATGCTCAAAAGATGTGAATGCACTACAAAATGACAGTTATGCAATTAAATGACACACACCTAAGGATAATGTGCATGTATGAATACTCTATCCCTTTTTTTCATTTTTATGCAAAAATGTGTGAAAATAGTTGTAATGCAAGACCTATCTACATGAGATGTAATCAAAAAGTGAAAGAGAGTAATGTGCTAGTGTGAATGAGATTGCGATGGATCAGATCACAAGACTAACTGACAGAACCTTTTGAAAACATCACATGTCCCTCTCTAAAGACCTTTGTATAGGGTAACTGAAGGATTTCTCTCTTAAACTTTAGTCTATTCTCATGTTAGTATTTTATCGGTTCAGGCTCAACAACCTTGTCAATCACATTTCCTTGGACAATAAAGAAGCTCATTCATGTCCCCATGTCCTGAAGCTGACTCGCCCAAGCACTTCCTTAGTTATGAAACTCAATTTGTTACAACCCCACCTTCCGGTAACCCCCAATTAAGGGAGACTGAGAGTTCAAATCCGCACACATAATTTCTGAATCAAAGGTTCAACAATTAACCAAGAATGATTATTAAATTTTAACAGACTAAACTGGAAAGTTGTAAGAAAATAAACTTTTGCATACCTTTTGAAAACTTGGATCTCTAAATTTCTATCCACGTATGATTAATGCTACTCTAACTAATCCTCCTTGTATTTTAATTCATGTATTTCACAATATGATGATTTACTGTTTGTCATTTTGGCTTTGTACCTGAAATGCCGACAAACAAAACGTCGGTCAACATAAAGCTAGTATGTGGGGGAACCAATAATCGTGCAATTATTCATAACAATGTATTGTAGCCAATTACCATTTAACAAATAATTTTACATTTTAAATATAACTATGTGATCCATGCAATCCCTATCCTCTGCGTTGTCCGTACAGTGGACCTGGATACTACTTCCCTTATAGTAGATCCCCATTAAACCCCTCATGGTCCCACCTATAGGTGAACCCGTTTCTAGGGTTGAGTCACATGGCACTACCTGTAAGTAGCTCACTCCTTAACTCATGGAATGCTAAAGGGTCTCATGGCACTACACTTGGTAGCCCAATTTCTAACCCACGATAACCTAGGCCTTACTCTAGGTCACCCCTTTTTAGCCTTTACAAGCCACGGAGGTGGATTCAGATCTAAGCCAATTATATATATATATATATATATATATATATATATATATATATAAATATATATTCATGGTGATAATCATAGTCACTTTATAGTTGCATGAAATAAAATGCATCCAACAGTTATTTTCAAGCAACGATAACCACATTTGGAAATTGTCATGAAACTAAAGTGATTATTCATAAGCGTGACCACATACATGTTTAGTAGATTTCTCAAGCTAATATCCATTCCAACCAAGAAAGCAATCCAAGCAAGTAATTCAACCACATAATCAAGAATCCTGAAAAACACATGTACTCTATTTACTGCACACTTTATCAAGATTCTTTCTATTCAACTTGAAATCGCTTCCTAAGGTGTCAGTATCCATTTTAGGGTTTCATTTTGCATTTAGGGTTTCACTTCATTTACTATTTTAAACCCTATTTCTATTCAATTACTTACAAACCCTAATTTCGGATTAAAGGAACACTTAAACATTAATTAAGCCCATTATGCCTCTTTTATGTTAAAACTACCATTTTTATCCTTTTAATCCATGGCAAGATCATTATACTCATTTATCATCAATTCATGGTTCATTATGGCCTAATTCATAAATGAACTCGATATATCATTAAATCCACCTTTTAGTTATTAGAAAACCCTAATTACTATATTAAGGGTATTTACCCATAATTAGGAATCTTTGTACTCGAAATAGATTAGAACCATCATATCTCAGCTTTGTACATGAATTTGACCAACTAAAATCATTAAGGATCATAATTACCACAGGTAGGGTTCAAGGTTCATTAAATCATATGGAACCCTAAATTAATCAAATTATGCATGAAGATCATCCCTTTAGATCTAATATGCCTTTTTTATTAACAACAAGTTAATATCTATTTTAAACACTCACATAACCCCGTTCTAATTCATTAATCATCAAAGGTTAGGGTTTTTCATTGATTAAACTATTAAAGATAGCATCTTGATATATTTCTTGAATCAAAAGAAGAATTAGGATTCAATAATAATTTCTTTGTGTTCCTCTCATTTTGAGGATCAATTTTCATATATTACTTGTCCTAATCGGAGTTACCAATATTTAATTACGAATTTAGTAAGATTTCACTTACTTGGGCCAATAGGGAGGCGCCACGTAGCTCCTTGCATGCAACGTTGCCCAATGTTTTGGAAAACATTTCGAATTGTCGATACTTCCCCCGCGTAAGTGAAAGATGCTTCAGCCTGTGGTGGGGTAAAAGAGTCCAATTCCTCCCAAGCTCCATCTTCCTCATGGGCAACCCTAAGCTGCCGCCTACAACGGCTCGGGGGAGCTCTCCTCCTCCCTCCTTGGGCTCCAGGGTGCCGACGATGGCCCCAAAGTTTCCGCCTCCCTCTGTCATATCTACAGAGGTGCAAAGCCAGGGCCCCAGTGGCTGGGATTAGGCACGGCGACCTGGATCAACCTTCCATGCCCGCAGGTCATGGTAGAGGAAGATGCACCCTCAGATCCATTGAAGACCTCCTCCAACCACCTTCCCACTCTGGTTAGGTAGGGGAGACTTGCATCAACCTTTTCACATCCTCCCCAGATTCTGGGGTCGACTAGACTCCCTTGTGAACTCACTTCATCGTGAAGATGAATGTGAGTGTTGTCGTCGTCGTCAGGGATACCTCTAGTTCCCACACGATTTGTCGTGCCAGTAGGGGTTCTGCTTTCGTTTCACCCACTCGAAGATCCTCATGCCCTCTTGATTGTGACAGAAAGAGAGAGGATCAGCTATCAATGTCTAGGGTTCAAACAAAGAAGAAGAAGGAAGAGAGGTGCGCATGGGATCCTTTCTAGACTTGAACTGGAGGATCTACCCTCTTATATAGGGGTCAGCGACAAAGCCCTAAAGTGTGCCTCCACGAGGACTCAAGTCTTTCCCAAAAGGAAACTTATATTCCTTAGTTAAGAAGCAACCTCTTCTCTCATCATTATCTTCTAATATAATTATATTGTTTGGGTATTTAGAAATTCGAAAACCTTTTTCCCTTATTCTCTTTATTCTTGGCTTTTAATCCATTAGCCACGAAATATATATTTCCTTTTTATTGAAAATACCACTTCTGTAACAAAACAATAAAATTCATTAATTAAGCATCATATTATCCTCTTAATTTGCAATTTTGGTATTTTCTCTTTCTTTCCTCTTTATTGGGACTCCTTGGATCCCAAGAAACTCTATTATTTCGAAATCCTTTTTATTGGATACTCGTTATCCTTCTAGATGCATCTAAATGCATTATTTCACATTATCTTGTTTATTTCTCTTTAAAATATCTCTTTTTGAGGATTTCTCTTTATTTCTCTTTTATTTTACTCATTGGTATTCCTTTTAATATTAGGAATCCTTGGGATACGAAATTCCACCAAGAATAACTCAATTATACCTCTTTTCACTTGTTTTCCACATTTTACCATTGTTTTCAATTTCTCTCTTAATAAAGAAATACTTAATTAATCTTTTCTTTTCTTGTTGCCTTTTCTTTGCAACTTTTGACTCCTTGGAACCCAAGAGGCACGAAATCCCTCTTTGGATTTGTCTTCTAGAGGTTTCCTTCTCATTCTTTTCTCAAAAACTCAATTATTCATTTACTAATTGAATTTTCTTGTTATCTGGGCCCAATAGCCAATAAAGCCCACAACACAATCATCAAGGCTATTGTAAACAAAATCCATTTATTCAAAACAAATCATATCTTTATTTGTTAAAAAATCAATAATATGAGAAATTACATTTCTCGGCAAATGAACCCAAAAATTGGGGTTGTAACATCCTTCCCCTCTTATAGGAATTTTGCCCTCAAAATTATATCAAGCAAATAAACAATTCAGGATAAGACTTTTCCATGTCCATCATTGGCCCCTATGTGGCTTCACCTTACTCATAGCGCTTCCAAAGAACCTTTATCATCACATATTCTTTTCTCTGAGTTCTTTCATCGTGGCATCTATAAACTGCACAAGTGACTCAGGCCATTTCAGCCTCCCTTGGGGCTCACTAGGTTCATTGCTAAGCACATGGTCGGGGTACCTCACATAGTGCTCTAAATTGGACACCTAGAACTCATCACACATTTCTTTATCCTGAGGGGTAAGATCAAACTTAACCTTCTCCAGAAAACCATTATAAAAGAACCCATGCATCGGAGACTCAACTCTCTTAGATATAACTTAGAGGGGTCGGATTTTCATGTCACATATTCTCCCACAGTGAACTGCATGTCAGTCTACTTTGCATCCGCTCATGACTCATGTCATCTATAGGCTCCTTTCAACCATTGCACGATCAAAGAAACTTCATCTACACACACTGTAGTCCTTTTCTAACCATCATGTGGTCCTTTCACCAACATCACCTTACTGAAGTGGTGACCGACACAACCTCCCTTACAGAGCTTCTTTAAATCTCGATACTGGGTATGGTGGTTATCATCACATCTTATAAAGGATAAGAACTATCCCTATCTATCACCCTGAACGAGCACACATGCTCTCATCTGGATCATACTAACCATTAGTTAAGGGTGATAAATTGTACTAACATCGAGTTATTCATGTAACTACTTCCACCTTTTGGAAGGGAACCTTTACGTCAAACTCAAGAACCTTTGAACTCACTTCATGGTGTAGTTGAACCATCTCTCTCATGGGTAGTTCAACTAGATCTATCCCTTGACAAAACTCTTTCTTTCTCATGTCATCTTGGTAAGGCGATCTACCATAACCCATATTGCATCTCGACCTTCACTGGTCCACAACAGACTTGCAACATCCATTGTGATGAAATCCCTTTCTCTTTTGGGGACTCTTTATCCCATATATCAATGCAATGGGTTACTGGTGTTCCTCCTTCGCCTTCCATCATGCATGAAAACATACCCCATGCAGACTCATCTCCAACATCCATAGTACTTCTATCATTCATTATCTCAGTAGTACCAGGGTGTATGGTTATCTTAAAATCATGATTTCATGTATGTCATGATTCCTCGATTCCTCGGAAACCCTAAACCACTCCCATCAGGGTTTTATAACCTTCCTATCGAAAGAGGTGTATCTGAGGTTCTATCACCATCCTTTCATTATATTAAGGACTAGGCTGACTAACCAATCGACCACTAACTTGTTCATCATTTCTTGTTACATCTGAGTGTTAGCCCGAACAAATCTTCTTTCTCGATCTCAGGGTTAGCCTAACAACCTCAACTTCTTCTAGCCAGACTAGGCAGATATATCTCAACCAGAGCATCCGTTACCACTTCACATCCTTAGGTATTATGTAATGTTGAAGACATACACCTCCATGTATTCCACTTATTATCTCATCTCAGTTCTAAGTCTATCTTCATCGAGAAAACCTCTGAGCTCATTCCTTTGGTTTTCAAACTCAACCTCGTATAACTCATAGCTCATGCTAAAACATCCTTATAAGGTGACTACCTCATTCCTCTTAGTGTTTGCAAACCATCCATATATCATTCACTTTACCAGGGTCTGTTATCTTCTCTGTCCCAATATCTCGTGGCAATGTTCCAACCCACATCATCTTTATCCTTGGTGTATGACATGCATATTGTCCTATCTCTCACACCCATAACAAGAGGAAATAAGCATTTCACTGCAGTCCAAATAGAAAGTTCTTCCTATTCCAAGAGTAGAGATGGTACATCCCATCTTGCCAGTACACCTTTAAATCTAAGTTTTTAACGTGCCGTTTATGCCTCTATATTACAATCATCTTGCTATCATAGTTACCTCCATGGAAAACTGGTTTTGAACCTACTTGGGTTACCACAATCCTTGGTCATTTCCTCTAGGTCTATAGGGTGCCAACACTTTAGGGGTCATCCCTCTTCTCTTATGCATCCAGAGAGTGCCCTACTCATCTGCCCTTTGGGTCCCATGAGTTCATGATGGTGATCAATCTCCTAACCCATGGCCCTCAGACAATGATAGTTGTTACCTCCCGACCCTATGGTCATCTGCAACTAGGGAATTAGGCAAATCCTACTACCATCGGTCTTATCCCTACATGACCCAAGGATAGACTTAGGATTCTCTTATAGTACATGTCCAACTTAGTACCTTACCCAAGCCTTCATCATCTCTCTTTCTGCATTCAAGGTCTGAAATTTTACCAAGAATAACTCAATTATACCTCTTTTCACTTGTTTTCCACATTTTACCATTGTTTTAAATTTCTCTCTTAATAAAGAAATACTTAATTAATCTTTTCTTTTATTATTTCCTTTTCTTTGCAACTTTCGACTACTTGGAACCCAAGGAACACAAGTGGCACAAAATCACTCTTTGGATTTGCCTTCTAGAGGTTTCCTTCTCATTCTTTTCTCAAAAACTCAATTATTCATTTACTGATTGAATTTTCTTGTTATTTGGGCCCAATAGCCAATAAAGCCCACAACACAATCATCAAGGCTATTGTAAACACAATCCATTTATTCAAAACAAATCATATCTTTATTTGTTCAAAGATCGTTAATATGAGAAATTACATTTCTCGGCAAATGAACCCAAAAATTGGGTTGTAACACAATTACTCACAAGAATAAGCTCAAAAAGTTTACAATATGCTCATTTTTTCATGTGCACACAACCCAAGAGTAATGCTTCCAATTGAAACCATGCATTTATTGCTCCACATATTACACTAGATAGATGTGGAGCCTACAAAAGCGGTAAAACTAGAAATAAATACAACTAATATTTCATAAGTAAAAGCAACATAAATAAGTAAATAATAACTAAGATAGGGAGGGCAGTTCCAACACCCCTCCAAGATTGAATATGACTATGGCCTCATAGTCAGCATTCCCACTTAAGAGGCGGAACAACGGTACCATTCGCTTTGAAGTGTGGTGAAGAAGGATGGTTGGATGCTCAAGTGGACCAAGTGATGCTTACTATCTCCCTCTTTTTGGTGGCCCATTTTTGTGTATTAGTGGTTCTAAGACGTGACTTGCATCATCCTTCTTTGCTCTGCAAAAATGGTGTGAAAAAATCTTGTTTCGACACCTTTTACGGCCTGTTTTATGTAGCTTTCCTGCACGTGTCGATACCATTGCCACCAAGGTCAATGGTATCGACTCAGGCTCAGCAATTTTGGTGTACCGATGTATCTAAAGGCCTCGAAAATAAAAGGTGTTGATACTATCGACATGGGTGTCAAAGGTATCGATGATTACTGATAAAAAATTTCTAAAAATCTTTAGGCATCTCGATACTATCGATACTAAGGTCGATGGTATCGACTCTTTCTCATCGTTTACTGATCCAAACTTGATACTATCAATAGAGGTGTCGATAGTATCGACCATAAAATTCTGCACACTTCAAAACACGAGTTAGGGTACCATTTTTACAAAAAGTTGTTTAGCAGTAAGTTGACATTGAGGCCTTTTTATCCTGCATCATATATGTATCAAAATTGCAGTCATTGAATAGAATAATTATTTCATTCATTTTAAGTTGTATCATACTTCTAAAGTGGTAAAGAAGTTATCTGACATCTCAAACAGTATCTGAATATTGAATTTGCATCATACTTACAGGAACCTAGAGAAGCAAAGAAGAGAAACCTCTTTAAACAACTCTTTAAAAGCTGAAGAAAATCATATTATAATCTTCTAGAGCAGAAGGCCTCAGATAGCAATAAAAGAGCTAATGATTTTACGGGCAGCAGTCATATTGGTACAAATTAAATGTAACCTGAGAAGAATCAAGACTAATATCAAAAGATAGATCATTCTTAAGTTTTAGAACAGTAAGCCCAAGAAGGCTTCACAATAATTGCATGAGCATCAACAACACAACTCTAACAGATTTTGAATTCTAAAATAGTAGAGAAAACCACAGGACTTAAACCCAGAGAAACAAAAATCAAAAATCAACTTCAATTAACTCTATAACATGCTAAGAAATTCATTTTAAATAATCCTTTAGAGAACATCAGAATGCATGCCCTTGTCTTTGTGAACCCTCTAATTCTAGTGCAGGAATCTTTAGAAACTATATATGTTATCTAGGACTCATATCCTATCAATATGGAGTCAAATTCAAGGGGGTTGAGAAGGGATAATTGACATCATCAAATATATTGTTTGTCATCAATACATCTTTTGTTATGCATTGTACTTGCATTTGTTATAGTTTGCTTCATTAGAACTTAATACATGAACTCTTAAACTGCTAATATTGACAATGTCTGACTAGATAAATCATTATAGTGAGATACATGCACATATATACCTAGGAAGAGGAGTACATAAAATAGCCTTTGTTCACCAAGATCTACCTTGTACTTGGACAACATAAAAAACTCTCTAGTAGCCTCTGTTCACCAGGATGTTCACCTGTATATAAAGGATGTTCACGGTGAGGGATAAATTGACATGAGATTTCCTTTCTAGGAACTAATAACAAGGAAGGTTTACCTCCATTTCTACACATATAACAACGAGAAAAAAATGCAGAAAGACTTGTCAAGCCCTTCAAGAATTCCTATGAAGCAACATGATCATAGCTGCCCCTACATTGGTCGAAACTCTACTGGAGATGAGATTCAAAAACACCTTAAGAAGCCATCTGAAACTGCAAAAGATCCAAAAAGACAAAAAAATCCATTAAACAACATCTGAAGAAAATTCAAATAATTACCAGTGTGTTTGAGCAGCACTGTGAAGAAAATTCAAATCATTACCAGTGTGCTCGAGAAGCATTATGAACAAAATTCAACTTATGAAGAAAATTCAAAGAGGTGAGATTCAAATCATTACCATACATTGTGATTCAAGTGAAATGGTGATTTTTCAGCAGCAAGAAGTAATTCTAAAAGGGAATGGTTCTCACAAGAGAAAGTTTGAGCCATGTCATAATCATCTTCAAAAACGGTGGGTTCACACAAACCCTAAGGAGCATTCAACAACCAATAACAACCTGAATAGACAAAGCTTTTTCAGATAGATTCCAACAGCTGTAACATTAAAACTGAAGAGGGCAACCAAAATAGATCCAAGAACTCAACCTAAAAACAAGCATGGTCTACTTCAATGTTTACAAATAAGAGATTGTTCAAAGGAGAGAAGGAAATAGAAAGAGTCCAATCCTTTAGTCTTTAGCTAGCAATAAAATTAAGTAGCAATAAAGGAGGATATATGAAGGGATGTGGGACAGACTTACAAGCTAAACTCGAGGCTATTTAATCTTCAGAGTAATGAGTTGAGCCTGCTTGGATAGGGGATCAATAAAACCTTTAATATTGCATTATATTCTAGATAACTCGACCAAGACTAATCATGCTTAACAGAAAGAAGAAAAACTCCATGAATCTTATGCTCAGTGAAAGAAGTCAGTTAGCTATTCAGATCTTCCTGAATCTGACTCTGACAACTAGGTAACAATAGCCAAATAAAAGACTCTAGGGTCTTGGTATTTCACAACATCCTAATAGAAATCAAAACTGACCAATTTTATTATTCGACTCTTAAATAGGCATAAGCCATTGGAGTGTGAAGATAGATCAAGAGAGTAATGTATCAATTCCACGAAAAGCAAACAAATTGAATTATCCAAGACAGAAAGTCCAACTGACGTCTAGGAAACTAATACCCAAAATCCATCTTAACACAAAAGTCCAAAATAGATGTAGAGAACAAAACTTGAATGCGGTGATTTAGCACAACAAGGTAGAGTTGTTATAGCAGATGTTCAACTAACAATGAATAAAACCAAAAGAAAGTTCATTTAAGCTGGGGATTAAAGTCATAAGCTTGGATGCACGATTCCTAGTATGGAAGAGCATCAATAGCTAAATAGGGTAGCCCCCAAAAAAACTTGTGATATGAAGTCAAAGTACAAAATTTCATAATTCTTGTGCACAGACACACTCTGTATGTGAAGCAGCTGCAATTGACTTATAACCACTTCACTCAAGGAACAACATGTCCAATTCACTAAGTAATTGAACCTTGTTGAATTAAATTAGTTGCAATATGCTTATCACAAACATTTCCAACACTAGTGATGAGAATGGTGATACCATCTATGAGATCTGCCTTCATGTGAATGCTCTCCCCATCACGACCTTAACTAACATAAATTATACATGAGCTTTAATGTTATAACTGTTAATGGAGTGATCTTATCTATCTGTTATTGATATCCCAATAATTCAAGCCAGGGTACAATGCCCCTCCCCAACTATTCCATTATGGAGGTTCCCTAATGCATTTCAGGTACCACCACAATAGTACTCAAATGGGTTATAAAATACTAATCTCAGATTGATGTGGTCCTTATCTTACATTTAGGTGTTCCTCACTACACCATTGAGATAAACTCTCTTTTGTCCTGTATGTCCATCAAGCAAGATTAGTGCCCTACCAAATATTATGCATTCAATAAGATGATTCAATGCCAATTAGTATATGACATCAACCTGGGACATGTCATAAGTGGGTTTTCATATCCAAAGATAAGCATGTGAATACCTTTATTCATAAGTAGGCTAGTAGCAATTGTATTATAATTCCATTCACTTAAATTCAAAAGGCCAAGAGATGATGTACATGTATGGAAAATGTGGTTTAGTAATCTATCCAACTACAATTTGTACCTCAATGAAACCCTACTAGAAAGCAGTATAATGGAAATAAAACTATCCAACACTAGTAGATTATATTACACACAATAGTTGTTGATATAGTACCCCTACCTCTGGCACTTCAGTTAGATATGTTATAGCATGTTTGGAAGCATCTGGTCTAGCAATCCACTCGCTTAACCTGTGCCAAATGGAATGAAAATAAATGCAAATCTAACCAAACATGGAAGCAAAGAAAATTGCTGGCTACTTCAAACTTCAATTGGACCTGAGAAATGTGGGATCACCAATTGATCAAAATAATGATTTCTCATTTTACTTGCATCTATACATCCTATCTGTCGTACACAATAAAAGAACAATGCTGTCAAATATGATCTTGTACCTTATTTGTGTGTTGCAGCAAGCCAAGATTAGGCTTCACCATTTCTTTTCACTAGACAGAAGCATAATCCCAAAAGATACACAATCAAGACATCAGCATAATTCTGCACAAGAAGAAACAGATCAGAACCATGCATGTAAATCAGAGCATTTAATTGGAGTATGGCCTCTACGAAGCACCATCTATAGGTTCCATTTGGGTTTGAGCACCATCTATAGATTCACTTTTTGATGCTAGGATAATGTCCACAACAAACCTGATTATATAAGGGCCTCTATAAGTTGTCCCTCATTGTATAAGGGCCTATGTAAGTTAAGAAGGGACCATCTTTAGTATACTTCTATGAGTTCTTCTTCAGTAATTATAGGAATCATGTGAATTAAACAAATTAGCTTAAACATAGATGCTCATTAGTTCCATTGAGTTAAAAATTGGTATATTGGGCCGGGTTGACACCAAAACTTGAGATTATTGACTCAGTTTGTTTATCCCAGACTATAGGACTACAGTGGAGTTTACTAATCAAAGAGAGTCTTGTCCAGCCAGATACATGATTATTGTTCAAGGCATTTGGGATGTCAGTTTGAAGTTTGAGGAATGTGTAGTCACTTTTAGAGTGAGAATTGCCAATGCCTTAGCAAATATTCTGGCTAAGACAATGTTGAGGGAAGAGGTTATATCTGAAGAGCTTCTTGAGTCCCCAACTATCATGATAGCACATTGGCCTGACATATACAAACATTAACCTTGCCACTTTAAGAATAAAAACCAACAACTTGAATTTCTTGATGACAAACATATCACCTCTATGACAATAATCTCTATGCAGACAAAGTTTAATTGTTGAAAATAAATTTTCCATACCTAACAATATAGACCAGTACTACTATCTCTCAAAATACAGTCCATGGAATACCTAGAAGAAACATACTAGAATCCATTAAGTATATGACCAAGGCCAAAGAGGATGACCAACACATGTCGTATAAAATCAAGGATGCTAGCATTACAGTCCTTCAAGTTCAGTTTAATAGATTTACTTTGAGCATTTTCTAAGAAAGAATCATGGCTTAAAGTTGTCTTGAGAAGGTTACATGCATTGATAAAAACTCATCCTATACTAAGTTTGGATGGTTCGTAACAATTCTATATAGACATGTTAAATACTTAAAACATGGGAGGGACAAAAACTAGAGCAGACATGGATCACATATGGACTAAACATCAGAGACTATATTATACAATTATATTAGGGATACTTGCAACCCAGTTGACCTCACAACGTTGCCGTAGAGCTCTCTAGAGAACTTAAGTGATCTAGATAGTAATGATTACTATCTTTCAACATGGAGGCATGGGTACACACTCTAAAAAAACAAGAATCAATCCCAATTAAAGATGGAAAAGGTAGCATTGTATTTCAAATGCTAATCACCATCTGGTCGGACAACTCATGAAACCAAAATGAGGATTCAAAATCCATACAAGACTCCTCAAGGTTGACTAATTATTGACCCCAAGATGTGAGGTTTACATAGTTCAAACGTGCAAAAGCCCTGTGATGTCATTTTAATACACTATTCTGAATGCGTCGCCATATACTTTGTAGCATGTGAATGAATCACAACTAAAACTACAGCTTGGAGGGGGGTCTTGAACAACTTAAAAGAACAATGACATGCACATGCAACTAGATCAGTTCAAAAATACATTAAGCATTTATGTGGAGCTTAGCTTCCATGCCATCTTATTAGGAATACCATTGGTTGGTTGGTTTTCATGTCTAGAACGCCCATTATTGATATTAGTTCCCTTTTTTGACATATTAGATATACTTGTCAACATTGTGTAAGCTAGCAATTGATACTTTAGATCTGTCTACAGAAATGAAAATCCAAACCCATATATCGATACTAGCTATAAAATATAAGAAAAGTGTACTCAGTCCCAGTTTCTTGCTTAATTTGCAACATATGACAATAATAAACAATACATATAGGGTCCTTGAAACATATTTCGCACAAGATGTGTCCCATTCTAGTGTAGGAACCCACCTCATAAGACTCCTTCATATTCCTAATTATTACAGTTAGTATGTGAAATGTACTCATGAATGAATGGCATTCGTGGAGGTGAAGCAGGGGAGTTTCCTAGAGTGGACAACACTATTTGACTTGAGTAGAAAACACTATTCAACCTCAGTCTAAACATGAATGGAGGTTGGGTGGGGGTATGCAGGAGTTTAACACAATGATTAGCCCAACTAAGAAGATAGGTAGAAACCTATTAGATCACAAGGAAGAAGCTGCATTTATAGAAACCTTAATAGAGACAATAATAGATGTCGTTGAAGAGTGACATGATTCACTGACTACAAAAGATTCAACACAAACAATTGGACTGAGTTGTAGTAGTAGGTCTTGATTAGGGATCGTCTGAGCATTATTGTCCATCATCTACCCAGAGTTCATTCAGATCACAACCAACACCTACAACCAATGTCTATGAATAACAGAGGGTGGATATTCAGAAAAAGGTTGTGTGAAGTCAAAACCCATGCTTCAGAAATCTGCTACAAAGGCCATGGAATGACACAATACATTTTCACAAGGCTCTGAACTACTATAAAAAGAAGTTCATTTAGTCATATGCGACAGAAAGCAGGGCGAAAGCAAATGTAAGAAGAAATTTTGTGTGAGTTGGCTCATTGGCAGTCAGTACTAGAACAAAGTTTGTTCCTTAGATTGATGGAACTTGCATTTGACTTCAAGAGAAGTACTAACCATATTATGGACGAGAAGGAGAAGTGGAGTCAAATGGCCTATCTATGCTGTCTCAAGAATGGAGAGTATACTTCCAAGTCATACTATGAGTTCGTTAATAATAGGAGAAGAATGAACTTAATCTAAGCTCTGAAAAACATTACAAGGTGTTGGATTACTAACCTTGGGGAACCCAATATGATGGCGTGTGAACACTTTGTCAACCTCTTCGCTGTAACCTACAACCCAAGATTTTGAGGAATAAAATTTTGTGACTAGTCAGCTCAAATAGACATTATGAATCTCAAAAAGGCCATCTAATGAAAAATCCATTAGATTTACTCTTATACATGGTTTCAATCAATTTATAAGAATTGGCATTTTAATGTAGTTTCCAATGAAAACTAAAAAGGATGGAGCAATTTAGCATTAATCATAACCTATATATCGTCACCATAGTAAAATACCCGAGCCACATATTTGGCCATGTAAAGCATATCTAGACTTGAATGTAGTTATCACTTTATCTCTTGCACAACTAAGTCATTGAATGAATGACCGGTTATGAAACTAGATAACAAAGGCAGGCACCTGCCTAATGATGCTCACTTGCAAGTAGATAACAGCCATTAACTCATCTTCACCACCCCAAATGTTCCTCATGTCAAATTTGTTCTGCCTAAAAAGAAAACACCAAAGCACGGGTCAACAAGGAGAATAGTGGGAAGTCCGAATCAATTGTCAAGTCTAGAATCAGAACTGTCTGTACGTCACTTAATAGAAGCATTGTTAACATAATTTCACAAGATTACAAATGTGAAAATTTGAGTTTTCTTTGTTACCCAAAAGAAGATTTCTGTCATTACGACCATGTATCAAAAACTTGCAAGAACACCATAGTAGAATGAAACATAATGGAAGGTAGATAGAAATAGTTTTCAAGCAGTAATGTTTCTTGATAAATATTACTTAGTTTTAGTTCACTTATCGAATCTCTGCTTGTGAAACTAGGTAGCAAACATTCACTAACAATTGACCTCTTGGTCATGAAAACTTTTAAATTTTCTTGGGAAGGAGTTTTCGTCCAATGTCCAACTTATGAACTAATGTATCGGTAAAGAGTGAATGAGGTGATCATGATATTTCAGTAGATTGCAGTAGGCATCCATGTTCTGAACCATATATATCAACTCATGCTCGATGTGCCACTTTACAAAAGCTTTAAAGGAGCACAACAACGCTACACTAAAACTTGCTCCAAACAGCTAGATGAGAAAGACATACAATGGTAACAACAAACAAAGGCATAACCACTCCAATATATAAAAACAACCAAAAGCCCTCATCTTCAGATAAGGATTAAAAATAAAGGACAACAACACATATTTTATACAAAGAAACCAATTCTTCAAGATAATAGTACATCGTGATCTACAACTTTAGATATAGCATAGAAAACCATGCACAAAAACAAAAAAACCTTCAAGTAGAAAAACAATGTCTCCAAAACAAAAATTGCACCGACACGAGATCCCTCCCAAATAGAAGATAATAGGGGATGTGCTTGAGCTATCACTTCAAACTTCAAAAAGGGCTTCCTATACATGAGGATTTCTAAGTGTGCATGGCCAATGAAATAGTAACTCAGTATAGAGAACCAACCTCATAGGACTCTAATTTCCATCACTAAATTTTCAGTCTGCTCATTGACCTCAGACATAACAACACTTATCTCATGTATCATTGGTTGAAGTTGACTTAAAATTGTCAAGCTGCAATTTACTAGAATTATAAGCCATAACCACATAATAAAGATCAAGTAAAGAATTTCATAGATTTTGTCCCTTAAAAAACCTCACAACATCATGAACAAACAATCTCAGACTCAATATTTGTGTTGTTCTATCCTAACACTGAAAGGAAACCTTACAAATATGCCCAATACAAGCTTTGCATCAAAGGATGTTATTATTATAGTCAAATCTAAAAAAATAATTGATGGTAATGGAAGCTTCTCACTAGGATTCCTTTCTAATCCCAGGATTCCAAATCACAATATGTAGTTCCAGGAGCCTTTCCCACTTATGTTACAACTATACTATATTCTCTTACGTGTATCATGAAGTTGGAGATCATTTAGATGCTTATTTTAGAAAGTATCCGCATCCATGAAGCAATGTATGGGAAGGGATTAGCTATCATTACTTAAGCTAAACACAAATATCATAGATGCATATGATGACTAAAGCACAAGTGTAGTCTTTAGTGCAAGACCATCCAGAATACATAACATTTAGGGGTGGAAATCTTTGCTCCAACTAAATAGGAGAAACAAACATCCATCCAAGGAAATCATTAGTGTAAGACCATCTCCGAGCAAAAAAAATTTGCCAAGGTTTGGATAGCCAATTAATTTATAATTCAACATAACGACTATGTAATAAAAAAGTAGCAATCAACACCAAACAAAAGAAAGAAACTGAAGGTTTTCTCTGAAACTGTCCTATACCAGTTCCTTTACTAGTTTGGATTCAAATAATAGGAAAAAAGTCTCTTAGGGATTAAGGTGTAGGACATATATCGTAAGCGCTATTTATTAGTGTATATATTTTTGTACATTATTAGGCTCATGGATAAAGAAACAACAAAACACTCACCTTGCCAATAGATTTTTCTTGAACCAAATGAAATTCTTATATCAGATTGAATCAATGAACCATAGTATCTGCAAGAAAGAGAAAATTTAAAATCTGTGAAAGCGATGGTGTCCAAAGTCCATTCTAATTTGTAATCATTAGTTAGCATTCAAAGTTTTGCAGGGCATCATAGATGCAAGTCACACAATAGTTCTCATCGACCACCATGATTCCTAACAGGGTCAAATGAAGGAGTTGGACTTTGTTCCAACAAGTTCATGTTGTTGTTTCTTGTTTGGCTGTCTAACCAGTCTATTGTCCAATGCTTCACTTACCTTTCGAACAAATACTTTCTAGGTATATGATATACTTTTATGTAGGTTGATATATAAGCTTTGATTTCTCTAGACATTGTACTTTAACAAGATGTCGGGGTTACTAACAGGCATGATCGAGACTAATACTATTAGGTGGCCTGGATTAAGATGTGGAAGTCTTCGATTATGTAATGCATTGTCTGTCTAAAATGTATTATGATAGTATCCAACGTCTTAGACAATAGTGCTTCTTTCAGGTATAAAACCTTTGTGATCATTGAATCCCTTGAACATGCTATATTGTTGTGGGACTTCTAATTGTGCATATTATAAAGTATAAGTTATTTTTTTAGTCTTGAGCATTTAAACATTTCCTAGCTGATCTGGGTGCTGTTAATGTGGCTGAACTATTACAATAATATACCTGAATAGAGGGCTTAAGTAGGATTATGTTTTAATATTCACTTGATATCCACTCTATTTTTATGACAACTAAGTGGAGAATACTTTCTCTGGAAAGTAATATCATCCCTAAAATGCACATGCATAGATGCATAGTACATACCAATCACCACACTAGATCTACATAATTACTTATAGCAAAATTATATGAGATGCAGTAAATGTTGTAGAATATAATGAATATTTCTCACCTCCATAAGAATGAGACCTTGTAGTTACTATCTTTAGAAGTAGAGGCACATTTTTCTAACTTGTCTTGGAATATCACTTACCTAATCTAAAGAATTATAGTACCATTACTGAGCAATGCAATAATAAGCCATCTAAGATAATAAAAAAGTCTATACTTAATAGGTTTCAGAATAAAAATTAGTATCGTATCACCGCTTCAAATATAAGAACATTATAAACAAGTATGAACATGAAAAGTGGTTTGACTAAACTAGCCCTTTCACAAGGAGTGCAGACCCTACAAGACTCCAAATATAAACTCTAAAGTCATAAAACAGACAAGAGTAAACACCACTTTTTAGACCATCCACGTTAAAAAAAGGAAGTATATACCCTCCAGAACTCCAGAAGTTATAGCAGAGAATGACAAACAAAACCGTGCATGTAGGTAAAACATTATATTTGTTTGTTGTGTTTCTCAACCGCCTAAAATTCAGTAGCACTTTGGAAGAAAAGGTGCTCATATGACAATAGAGAAGAAACGATATGTTAATAATGAGGTGTTTCAGAGTGAAACATAAAGTCATATTCTATCCACATGAACTAACTATGTAAGCACAATATTTTCATCTCTATTTATCACTATCCTATTCAGGTATTTTAAATATATACCAAGGGTTTGAGAGAGGTGCAAGCAAGAAAAGGCACCATCATAACAAACAAATACCTTGGAAAACTTGAATACCTTCTCCATGAGCACACATGGTATGTGAGGAGGGTTTTCTCTTGAGTTTTAAGAAAACAATTCCACTGATGATGGCACTGCTTGTTTCAGTCTTTGTAACAGTAAATAATGCTTTAAAAGCCTTCAAGATGGAAATTGTGTGACTTCAAAACTATAACTACTTACGAAGATCATAGGAACCATGTTGCCTTGAGGACATAGATAGGTGGAAGCATAATGCAGTTGAGGGGCACACCCTACAATTGACACATTTGGAGAGCACCAACCGAACAACATGCATTCTGGAGGAGGAAAATTGTTAGTGGTGGTGTAATGTAGCTTAGGAGCACGACCATTCATAAATCAGCGAGAGTGAGGAAAGAGGGGAAATCCATAGTGAATGTAAAAAAAGGTTTTTCTTTCTTTGTTTATCTTGAAAAGGCCTAATGTACAGAACACTCTTAAATGAGAAGTCCTTAAATAATTACCTAACCCATTCAGTCATATTTTATTGGAGTTTGGCATTTAATGCACTTAACACTTGAGATTTTACACCCTTATAGAAAAATAGAATTCTATATTGCTCTGTACTAACATAAGAAACTGAAATAGAACTGAAATGAAATAAGTTCGCTCAACATGTGTAAGTGCCTTAACTTACCAATATGAAGGGGGAAATTAAACTTCGAACCATACCAAGAGATTTAAATGGCAGAACAATGATTTTACCTTTGAAGACTTTAAGGACAGCAACTTATGCAACTGATTCATCATTAAGGTCACCATCAAATCTTAGCTTCATACATGGTTGTTAGACATATTGATGAGCTCTGTAATTTTAGTTGTCCCAAGTTATCATTTGAAGATAGAGAGCATGTTAACCCTAGAGCGTAGCTGACATTTGAGTTCCTAAATAAAACTATCAAACACATCAACCATGTACCATATGCATGAATGATTGGAGTAAATGTAACTTTAGAGAATAGAGCAAGTAGTAGGAATCATTTCATATTTTAAAAATGTGAACTAATTAATATATTCCATCAAACTTGATATTAGAATTGACTTAATACCAGACATAAACACTGTTAAGCACCCTAAAAGATACCAAAGTTTAGTGTAGTTACTGCACTCATGGATGGGCTCGATAAACTCTAGCCAATTCCAATAGCAAGTCCAGTCATTACCAACATCAAAGCAACTAGGATACAGGACCGCCTTGCATTATGATGATAATAATCAAATCCTAGCACACTAATAAGAAACATATTTCAGTTTTAGATCAAAAGGGAGCAGATAGTGCCCAAGCACTTTTGAGTTAAGACCTTTCAATGTTTATTAGTAGCTCAAAAACAGACAACATAGCTAAGAGATAGATCACAATAGAGTGAAACGCTACAAATAGATAGAACCATCACTCCATTATATCACCAGAACATATGCAATTCAAAGCCGAAGAAACCAAGGAGAAAACATGCATTCCTGCTGCTCTTATTATCAAAAACTCATACAGATAGGCAAAACCATATCCTCTCGGAAAGAGTAGATAAGGAGAATTTCATAACATGAGGTAAGAACACCATCAAGCCTCCTGCACAATATAATAACCAGACCGAAGACTTGTATACAAGCTTAAGCTTAATATATACAACAAGCAGGTTATAAGCCTCCTGGATTGTAAACCAATTTATGTGACAGGAAATTCTATCGCATATGTATTTGATGATGTTTGTGCTTTATACCTATAAATAAACCCTGATTTAAGAGGAAATTCAAGGGGTAGTGATTGATACCTCCTACTTGTTCCCTCGACAATCTATAAGAACTTTGGTCTTTGGCAACAGATTCATCATGGGCATTGCAGCAACATGGTTGGATCCATATAAAGATGTCACATCCTACATATGAAAGCAAAGGCATATACACTATTTTATCACAAGAAGGAAAATGCCCAGGCATGGCATGGAGTCCAAACTGTCCATCATTTTCCATTTCACTATTGTTTATCAGGACAAAGGCATGGGCATCCCCACCTCTACTTCCACTTGGGTTCCTAAAAGCATGGCAGGGACCTGAACTATAAATTGATCCAAGCGTGATGTATTGGTAAAGAAATACAAACATGCTCTGAAATTGTTGACAAAACAAAAGTTTCACTGGTAAAGAAATACAACCAAGCCTAATGTACTATCTTAAGACAGTCTGACTTGGACCCAAATTCATTCTAGGTAAAAATATTCAATGAATGAGCTATTGGTGGAATTATATTCAAGGACAGTATTTATCAGCTTGGCCATGACCATGAGACGTGATTCAAGAAGAATATCATGTACTGCTGTAACACCACCCGAACTAACTAGACTTACATGCTTCTTAAACCAATCACTAAAAGTGTTCATATGAATATTACTGATTCCCCAATGTCTTGCACACAGATACAGTTTCTTCACATGGTGAATGTGTTCCCTGCTAAGAAGTACATAAGTCGTGTGTACAAACATCTAACGGTGAGCATGCATATTTCTTAATAATTTAATGAACTCACTCCATGAACAGTTCAACTGCAACACAATTAGATAAAATATACTGATGTGCAGTTTTTAGCATCACATCTTAAAGATAAACATGAATACTCTTTCCCATTTGACGCCCTTTGTGTGAAAATATAGACCAATCATCATCAGTAACAATATCGTCACCTTCAACATCATTTCTAGCCAATTTTGTGAACCTTATCTCTACCCCGGAGAGATACCTTGAACAAAATGTTACACATTCATCTGCCAGGTAACATTCTGCTATGGAAGCTTCTGGAGCAGCTTTATTCCTCACATATTCTTTCAATGTTTTCAAGTATCTATAATGATAAATAGAATTTATTTAAAATCAAAAAATATATTTGATAAATTTTTAGTGAAACAAATAGTAAAAACATACTACCTTTCCACTGGATACATCCAACGATAAAATAGTGGTCCAGCTATCTTAGCTTCTCGTGGAAGATGAATGACCACGTGCTCCATTATGTCAAAAAATGAGGGTGGGAAAATCTTCTCCATGTTGCATAGAGTCACCGCAATTTTGGATTCTAACTTCTCAATAGCATACGGATTTATCTCTTTTGAGCATATGTCTTTGAAAAATCTAGACAACTCAGTTATCACAGTTATGACGTTCTTGCTCGGCAACGCTACCCGTAAAGCCAATGGAAGAAATTGTTGCATTAATATATGGTAGTCGTGACTCTTTAATGCCAGCAATTTTCTTTCTTTGATGCATGCATTTCACGAGATATTGGAGGAATAACCATCTGGAACCTGTAAAGACTTCAAACACTTACATAATAATTGTTTTTCCTCTTTTTTCAAAGTAAAACAAGAAGGTGGAATAATATTCTTACTTCCGTTCTTGATAATGTGCAGTCTAGGTCTTATTCCCATCTCTAAAAGGTCATAACAAGATTTTTCATTATCCTTTGACTTGTCCATCCCAAGTAAAGTGTGAATCAAACTCCCACATACATTCTTTTCAATATGCATTACGTCAAGACTATGACGAATAAGGTTGTACTTCCAGTATGGCAACTCAAAGAAAATGCTTTGTTTTTTCCAATTGTAAGGCATATTGTCTACATCTCTGGTTTGAACTAAAACTTGATTTCGAGACAACATCTTTGGAGAAGTTCTTAATTCTTCTTTTCCATCAAATGAGGATATATCCCTACGAAATTTATGTTCCATCGGATGGAACCTCCTGTGGCCCATGAAACATTGTTTCCTACTATGTGGTAGTCTAATAGACCACGTGTCCTTATTGCAAATAGGGCATGCATCATACCCACTAGTTTGCCAACCAGATAAATAACCATAGGCAGGGAAGTCATTTATCGTCCATAGTAAGGTGACACACAATTTGAATACAGCTTTACGATCAACATCATAGGTATCAACACCAACTTCCCACAGTTCTTTCAACTCTTCAATCAAAGGTTGTAAGTAGATATCTATCTTCATTCCTGGTTGAATTGGACCAGGAATAATCATAGAAAGGATAAAATTAGGTGTCTTCATGCATAACCATGGTGGCAAATTGTACAGAATCAATATGACTGGCCAAATACTATATGAGTTACTCATCGTGCCAAATGGATTAAATCTGTCAGATGCTAAACCAAGACGCACATTACGAGAACCAGATGCAAAATCAGCATGCATGTTATCAAATGTCTTCCATGCAGGTGAATCTGTTGGACGTCTTAAAACTATGTCCTTGGTGCGACTTTCATTGTGCCACCAAATTAGTGGTGCGACTCTAGAGGACATAAACAATCTCTTCAACCTAGGAGTCAAGGGAAAGTAGCGCATAACTTTACAAGGAACTCTTTTCTTTTTATTTCCCATACTTTGTGCACCGTCTACATCAGTTTCAGTCTCTATATATCTAGAAACATGAAAACGCGGGCATGAAGTATTATTTGCAAACTCCTTGCGATACAAAATGCAATCATTTATACAGACATCAATTTTCTCATAGTCAAGACCAAGGTCCCTAATTATTTTCCTTACTTCATAGTATGAGCCAGGAAACGTGTCACCCTGAGGAAGCAAATCCTTCAAAAGTTCGAGCAACTCAGTAAATGATTTATTGCTCCAATAATTGCTACATTTTATATGAACAACCTCATGATGGTATATAGCTTAGAATATTTCTTATTTCTAGGATACAACTCTGGTGCAGCAATCTCTAACAATTTGTAGAATTGCTCAGCTTCTTCGTCGTCAACAAATACAAATGAATCATCGTCGTTGTTGTCCATAGTTTCTCGACAGTTTTGGACTCCATATGCATCGTGCAACATGTCTCTCATATCATCAAATGGCATGTTGTCTTGCATAGAAGAATCTTCCTTGGCATCAAAAGAAGTCTCACCATGAAAAATCCAATCAGTGTAGCTGCTGAAAAAACCATTCCATAACAGGTGCTCGGTTGTCACTTGACGGTTGTGTCTTTATGTATTTAGACACTTTTTACAAGGGCATAAGATAGTCTCATTCCTACTATATTTTTTGAAATCGTCATCTATGAATTTGACTACCCCAGTTAAGTACTTTGTACTGGTCCTGTCTTCCTCAACTATCCAGCTTTTGTCGATCATACTTCCCTAGATAAACGTAAGTAAACACATCAATAAAATAAATTTATAAATACGTAGAAATTGTTAATCAAACGGAAAGATTAAAAAAAATAATAATAAAGAAGGTAAAAAAGTATACATAAATTTAACACAATGAAAAATTAAATATATAAATAAAACCCGAAAAATAATCAATTTAATAATGACTTTTTCTTAGAACCAAAAAAGAAAGAGAGAAACGAATCAAAAAAATCAATAAAGTATAATATCGATCATATTATACATTATATACTACATAATACTTTGACAAGCCATGTATATATCTATATATCTATGACGTATTGGCAATAAATATCAAAATTGTTTTGTCTTGTACAGAATACAATTGAGTTAGCATGTAAGAACGTAAGCCATGCATGTATAACATATACATATAGGTTGTTCTACAAGCACATGAAAAACCTGAGCGCAATGGTTATGTAGAGACTCATCTCTTTTAGGGGAGTGGTAGTCTATTATGTGAAGAGTCATCTCATGAATGGAATGAGCAGTTATATGTAGGTTAGTTTTATGCATTTTCCATTTTCCTGCCAAACATCTTTTAGCTATGGCTCTCTCAGCTTACATAAATTTTGGTTGGTTCTCCTATAAGGAGTTTATGTATATTAGTTAGAATAAGATTTCAGAATCATGCCTGCTTGTGTATAATTACCATGCTTGAGTAAAACACAATTGTATAGTTATCTAGATTTTTTGGTCATTTCAATTGAATGTCTATACCTAGTGAAAAACCACTGTGAAATGATCAATCCAGATCCATTTTTACATACTCAAAACAGACCCCACTACATTCTGCCACTTCCACAAACTACTACATGCCATGAACACTACTTTGCATGGAACCCCTAGTGCCAAATGTGCAGTTAGGACACCAACGCCATATTTGGCATCTCTATTCTTTAAAACAGTGGAGTCTCCTTTAAAGTGAAGTCTATATAGTTGGAACAACTTGAGGTTTGTGTACTGGTTTCTTGATTTTTTCTATTGTGTACTTATATCCATATAAGCCTTACTCTGAGTTTTATTGGAAACATGAATCCTTGATGGGGTTTTTGTGGACCTCAAACTCACAATATTGTCCTCTACATCTTCATCATTTGGAAAGGAAAAAAACAACCTTTCTTTCCCTGACGCTATCAATATAGTCTTTGTTGCATAATTTTGACTATTCTTCCCTCTCAACCACCCAATGCACTTGCCACTACTATGTTTTGCATCAGCGTGGTGGTATTGTTGCATAATTAATTGTCTTTAATTGATGATGTGCTCATTTTTCATCTAGTCTTCATGTTGTGTTCATGTCTCCTAATCTGTAATGTAGACATACCTCAGTAGAGATACATATATATTTGAACATGCACCATGGAAACCCATGACATGCTATTGATGGACCTGAATAGTTGAAAACTTGAATAAATTTTTTTGAGGGACTAATATACACCACAATTAATCCATTTTGAATACTTCAACTTGTTTATTGATGGCATTGAATTGAAATATCGTACATCCATCTTGATTATTATTCCTGAAATGGCTATTAAATGGGACTTCCTGGATATTGCTAGTTTCTCTGAAGGGATCAGATAAATATAAGCTTTATCATACAATAGTAAACATTACACTAAAGGTTCTCTTTATACATAATGTAGTTCAAAATGGGAAGTCCTTTTTATTGATGACTAGATGAAGTGTCTAAAGGGAAGCAAAAGATTATAAAACTACTACATAACCTACTTGGTTAGGTTAGATGTATTGTATTGCATGTTTATAATACTAGTTTATAGTTATCCAAATTATCTAAGAGATAATTGACTGGGGTGAAACAGATTATGGTGGCAATCTTTCCCCCAAGAGAAGGATCACATATATTAAAATTGGTATTTGCAGGACTTACAACCAGCAATCAAGCACTATGAAGTTACACCTATGTGTATATAAAGTCACAGAGGGCATAGAATGAAAGCTTATTGGATACACCATGGATATTTATATGACCACGTCAGTTGTCACTTAGAAAAGCATGGTTATCCCCTATTTATACTACAATTTTGAGGAAAAACAACCCTCTGTATTCAGTCTCTTGTTTTGTAAATGAGAAATCCAATAGATCAAGTATGTAAACACTAAACAAGTGTGAAAGGTTGTGGTGTACCATTCTAAACACATAGAAAACAAACTGAAAGGAGTATTGGAATCAAGTTGAGGGAAAAAACAAACATTTGTTTAAGTTAAATTTCTAGTTAGTAGTATAGAATAGTCAACCAGACATGAATTCAGTTCACCAGCTTTAGTGTACACTAGCAAAATGATTTCTCCAGGATAAGCCTGCCTAGTGCCTACTCTATTGTGAAGATCATTGATGTTCTATAGGGATTAGTATAATACATGTTTTTTCCTAGTCTGTATTTTGTTACAAAATGAGCCATTTTTTCTATAGTTTAGTTGAATAGAACTCCTGCTCTTTGAAGTTGTTACTTGTGATATAGGTGTACCTTGAGAAAATTGGATTCATATTGAGGATTTAGCCTCGATGGTAACTTGGCATGACCAGTTAATATAGTGTACATGGACCTAATTCCAGCTCAAAAATATGCCAAGATCAACATAAGACACAATCTTTATACATTAGCTGATTAGGTCCTCAATTTGTATTACATATGTTAATCATTCCAAAGAGGGGTTATTCATATTATAAATTATCAATTAACTATTCTTCATCATGAGGTTTTGATTTAGTTTAATTGAACCTTTACAACTAGTCGGTCATATTTGGCATTTATTCTAGTTAGACGCTAGCATTTTAAGAAGAACACAGGGGGAAGACCATCAGTATAATGAGTGTCTTAACATTACACAGTGACTCAAACAAACCTCCCAAGAAAAGATTCATCGCAGAAGTACTGCGACACTTTCTAAAATCAAGAGCATGACACAGTGACTCCAAATAACTGTTGTTGCTCGAGTAAAAAGAATAGATCAACGATCAAGACAAGTCTAAAACATTAAGTAAATACAAAAACATAAAGCATGCATATCAATGAGGTCTATTATGAGGCCATTCTATTGGTGATTGAACGGCCTCTCAATATGATTTTTTTACTATGACAATGTATTCTACTCGTTCTGATTTCTGAAACCATGCACTATCCCTCATCCCCCAGCCCCCACCCCACATACAAACGCTTCCTGTCAGGACATTGACTAAGATCTTATTTGGAACCTATGCGAAGAATATCAACAAATTATTAAATGCTACTGATAGGCATTGAATCACAATTATTGCTTTAAAGATGTACACTTAGTTTTACTACTTTGTCCCTCTATTCTTATGTGTTTGTTTAAGAATAAGATCTCTTTATGAAAATAGTTCGAGTAGTTCTCTTGATGCATAGATCAATTTCATGGAGTATGAAGGAGGAAAGATAGGAAAATAATATTGGATACAACAATGTTTTATTGTTATGATGTAGTACACACTATGTCTTATATGTATATGATTGTAGATGCCCCCTGCTAGGCAATATTAGAATAATATTAGATCAAATTGTTAGTTTAACAAAACACAACCTTTGCAAAAATATATCAAATTACAGAAACCTATTATTTCCATTTAAATTTTATAAAAGCCTCACCGAAGACCTCACTATTACCATCCTCCCTCCTTCCTTGATTCTTCTCTATCAGACACCCCTTCCCTCCCATTTTGTCCTTCATTCCTGCATGTTGTTGCATGGCTACAACAACTGGCGATTTGTTGATTTTGCTGCTACGAAGCAACAAGGGTTGGATGAAGTGGTGGGGAAATAAGGAAAAGGTTGGAAGGTTGGAGGTGATATTAATAAGCATTCTGCTGAGGTTTGCTGCGCCAACACCATTTTAGATTATTGTTTCTACAAATTGCTGACTGACATCAGCATCATTGCGTGGAGCATTCTGTTACTTCTCCTTCCTACTTTCCATCTTACATTTTTGTGTGCATCCTTACATTCCCTAAACTCGACTTCTTAGTATTAGCAGTGATCCACCAGAACCTCATTGCATGGAGAGTAAGATGTACAATCAGTGGCGTAGTCAGAAATTTTTATTAGGGTGGGTACCATACAAAATATATTGATGGTTCATGAAAAAAAAATATTGTAACAAAACACAAAGCTTTTAGTTTTTCAATATCTCTGATGACTCTGATTAATCTATACTTAATTCATATGAAATTTTTCTCTTATGAAATCGATGAACAAACAAGTGGACATGACATTACTGATCTGGGAACATTATTAAATATTTTGAACATCCACTATAATGGTAGTCATGAACAGACACAATCCTGGATGTCGAGGAAGGTTTGTTATAAACAAAAGACAGCAAAATTATTTGCATGATTATTCAATAAGATATAAGTAAAACCATGATTGCAGCAATGTTTACTTAAACTTGGTATCGTCAATAGATATTTCCTCAGATAAATAGAAAGACAACACTCAAGTATTACCCTTTACTAGATTGCCATAGTTGTAGTCTGTCATCGTCATTCAGTATTTATTGTATTATTATATTTATAACTGATAATGGTAACTGTTTGACTCCCACTATAAGTGATATATTATAGGTTGCCGAATAGGCCCAGAAGGAATGAAAACAACCAAGAAAATCTCAACAACCTCCAGCCATGGTGTTAATTATTTATTTGAATATGGGTTCGCTTTTTAGGAGAGAGATACAATGCGGATTGGGAAGAGGAATGTGGTATTGTTATTATGATTACCAATGCAGTGAGGAAACTTAACCCCTCATTTCTGTTACAGAAACAAGTTTAGCGGAAGCAATATGGCACATTCTGATTCATCAGGTGGGGCACAATTGAAAGACTAACCTGGACGTCTGGGCGCTCTGTTGTTGGGTGGCGAGTTGCAGAGACCGTGCCCTCGGGCTGCTGGGCGGTGATGTTGTAGAGATGTCGTGCCCCTCAGGATGCTGGGTGGTGGCGGTGAAGAGAAGTACTGATTGGGAAATCGAGAGGAAACGACCGTCCGCCCTAGTGGTAGATGATCGTTGATGTCGGGGTACCCTCGAACAGAAGTTGGGTGGTGATGGACGTCGGGGCTCTGATGCTGGGTGGAGATGATAGAGGGACCGGAGACGATGGAGGCACCGGAGACGATGTAGGGATCATGCGGCTGCTGGGCGGCGATGCTGTCCTCGGACTGCTGGGTGGTGAGCTCAGTGCACGGACTGCGTGCGGGCGAGTGCTTAGGGCAGACCAGCGGTGATCGGCTGGAGGCTCTTTACGCGGGTGATCTGTGGGAGAGCGGGCGAGCGATCTGTGCGGAACCTGATCGCCTGGAGCACTTACGCGGATGATCAGTGGCATAAATCACGGGTATTTCAGAGCCTGCTTGTGTGGTTTTCAAATCTCCTACTGGGAATATTGCACGCGGAAGAGGATGATATGAAGTTTGATACGGAAAAGCAGAAATGATGAAGGCGATAGAGTGTTATCAAGTATATTTAAAATGTTTCTCACCATGTCTTTGAAGCAAAGGTAGCGACTGCAACAATTGGGTCTATTTAAAACAATCCCATATATATATATATATATATATATATATATATATATATATATATTTATATATATATATATATATATATATATATATAGATTATGAGTCAGGCTAGAATACACTCGAGTGTACGGATCACACGAATACACTCAAGTGTGTTTGCATATCAAGACTATTTTTTGCAAAATGTAAACTGTTGATCTGTTGGATCAATGGGCTCTAGAGGGGGGGGGGTGAATAGAGCTACACACACTTCACAAAATCAATTAGACCACCAAATTTAATTGTAGTGCAAAAACTAAAGCAATCAACAATTTGATGTCCTATTCTAGCATACAAAGCAAGGATAAGAGATAATGAATAGCATGCACTTGGATAGGTGGTTTAGAGTGATTCCACGTCCTAAACTTAGGAACGATGTCAGTCCACTACCTAGAGTTGGTTAGACTCTAGGATTTGCAACTTGGTTCTCTTATATATCACTGTAAGATTGCAAGATACATAAACCACAAAACCAAGGGCTTAATTTCTCAAGCTAAGATCTTCTACCCATCCAAGGACTTACCCACAAAGCAAGATTCTTCAGCCTTCTTCAAAGGACTTACCCAATCTTACCTTGGTCTTCAGCCTTGTAGGATTTACCTATCTCACTTGAGCTTTGCCTTGCACCTCTCCTTCACTTGGAGAGCTTCTCCACGTTTTCCCTTCACTAAGGGACCTGGAGCACACGAGCTATCTTCACTCTTGAAGATCAGCAACACATCTTTCCCTTCACTCGGACAAGAACATCAGCAACTCCTCTTTCACTTGGACAAGTAGCTTCAATCAATCTTCAATGGGATCTGGAGGTAGGAAGAGAGAAAGAGAGCTTTACATAATACAAAGGATAGCTCTCATACACATGGACCTAACTCACTCTTAACTCACGAATTTGTCTTGAATGTAGAGAGAGAAAGGGGCTCAAGGGCTTAGAACACTCTCAACTAAGCTAGAACCAAGGTTGGAATGGAAGAGCAGCTTGGAATGAAGTCCAAGGGGTTCTATTTATAGTTAAGGGTGGCCCTTTAAGTTGTGGGACACTTGGGTGCAAAAGTAGTCATTTTTGTTCAAGAAAAGGGCTCTATTTTTTCCCAAAATAATTCACCAACGGTCATATTAATTTTTCTGCAAATTCCGTACAATGCAATCGGTCGAGTTTTAATGGGGGTAACTCGACCGATCAAGTAAGAGGCAAACCGATATTCAAATGATCGGTCGAGTTTGTCCTGACAAAACTCGACCGACCATTTCAACTGGAAATGGCGTTCTACCTGATCGGTCGAGTTCTGTGGGTGCATAACTCGACCGATGCAATCTTCAGAAAATCGACCAAGGATGATCGATCGAGTTTCAGGCTAGGGAAACTCGACCGACCAAGTGCCTGTAATTGATTTTCTAATTTGCAATAAAAGTTATTAGCACTTGGTGAATTTTGTCCCAAACATTTTTCTCTTATAAGTTACAAGCCAATTCATCATTACAAGTGATTACATTTATGTTCTAAGGTAGTTTACATAGAAATGCACACTTGTAGCCATTTTGGCTTGCACTTGGCCCATTCTAGGGCTTTGTATATATGATCCTTTTCATGTACCTAATTCCTGCAAACAATCTTAAACGCACATATTAGATACATATGAATGGAATGGTTAAGTCATTATCAAAATATAGGTAATGTATAACCCCTAGGTCAACATTCTCCCCCTTTTTGACAATGACAAACCATTCCTCAAACATATTGAAAAGGATAAGAATGTTATACCTTTGCCTTGTAAATTAGGGGGATTCATGATAAGTACAATTTGAATTGCTTCCCCTCAAACTATGCTTCCTCTCACCTGCATGTTAGGTTTTCTATACATGGCAATACCAATATATGTGTAATATGTAATCCTTTGCATGTCACATGATCAACAACAAATTAACAAGAAAAGGGTCACCTAGGCAAGAAGGCAATAGTAGAACAACAAGAAACAATATGATTGAGTCTCAAACCATGACATATTTCTCCCCCTTTTGACATTATCAAAAAGGTGGGGGGGTAGAAGAGAAAAAACTAGGTCTTCTCCAAGACTCAACCAAACATATATGCAAGGTAATAAACAACATTGTAAAAGCATATATCATACAACCATGGGGGAAAACATACAATCCAAGTCAGAATCAAAATATAGCTCAAAAAGCACCAAGAATAAGATAACACAGAATAAGTAGCCAAAGTGCATAGCAATGATATTCCAACTTAGAAAGATGTCCTCATAAGCAGCAACTACAACCATAAAGCGAGAAAACAGAAAATAAGAAAATAGTAGAACTCAGAATAATGTGCCAGGATGTTGCTTATACATAAGAGTCTAGAAAGATGTATATAATGGACATGCTATGTAACACCCCTGACCTGGGTTATAAGCTAACCCTAGGTGTTTTGCCGAAATATGAAATTAAAAGTTTGTAATTATCCTTTGGCATGTAATTAAAGCTTTTATGGAACATAAGTTTCCCTTTCTGTCCCTTATAAACCAATGTTGAAGTATTGGTTGCAATACAGGGACCTATGTGCAAATTGCCCAATCAGAGGGGTTAAACTGCAAATTTCACATGTTTATATGTTCCTTTAATGTTGAGACAACATAAGAATGAATATGATGAGGTTTGAGGGATTTCCCAAGCTTGAGCACCAAGGTGCAGCTGCGGAAGCAACCCCTGTACTTGAAAACCCTAAATTGGTGTAAAATGCAATTTACCCAATTTGAGGGGTGCAACTTGTAAAATACATCATCTAAAACATATTTTATGACTCTTGGCATCATTTAGAAGAGAAATTATGAAAAGGTCACTTCATGTGAATAATCATATAATAAAGAACACCTTTGTGATTGAATAATCAAGGTGTATGTATAATAGCCTTTTATGTGTATGCTTTAGTGATGGGTTGATCCTCGTTGCCTTCAATTCTTGACCTTAGAAGGAGTTTGTCCTTAGAAATAAGATGTGGGGACGTGCAAGGAAGAAAGGGAGGACTTAGATAAGAAATGAGGAAAACATATGTCCTTATGTTGAAAATTCACCTAAGTATATATATACAACTTTTCTCACTTAGAAAGGGAACGACCCTCTCCCTTTCATTTCTTTTCCCCTTGCTCAAACCGACTAAGGAGAGATCTGGAGCTCAGGAGGATGACCAGGGGAGTGCAAGGTAGGTTTGGATCCTTCCTTTTGCTTAAATTCTTGGATGAAACTCGAATTCAAGGTCAAATTCATGGCTAGCTCACTTAGCTCTATCTTTCTAACCATCTCTTCTCAACTTTCCTTGGAGGATTCACCTTGGCCGACCTGTGGAGCTTCTAGGACGCCATTAAAGGCTTGGAGCTCGAAAGCTTGGAGCTCAAGGAGAAAGCTTTAGGCGGGTTTTATAACTCTAAACTTTATGCTTTGATTATACATCTTTTCTATGCATATAGTTGATAGATCTTCTTCTTCCCTATCTTCCCTCGCATCCTTGCAAGAAAAATCGTGAAGAACTGCTACTGTTCTTAAGGTAGAAGATAAGGGCGTTAATTCCTATGCTTATCCACAGATTTCCACTTTATCAAACGGTCCCAACCTCTTTGCCCAAACGGTTTGAAACCGTTTGGTGGGCAAACGGTTTCAGGGTCGTATGATGGAAAACGGTCTTCAAGACCGTCTGGCCGCGTTGACCAAGCAAAGACCGTATGGGAATCTTGTTCATAATTATGTAGGTTAATCACCCAAAAAAGTTGAGAGGTTAACTCCAAAGGAATCGTGAGATATGAGCAAATCAATTAGCAAAACCAATTGAATTAAGTTCTGATTTTCAATATGTTTAATTTGCCCTTTTTGGGAAAACGGTCTCAAGACCGTTTAAGATGGTTGACCAAACGTTGACCGTTTGGTATTACTGTTCATAATGATTTTGATTAACGACTCACCAAATTTGATGGATTAATTCCAAACGAGTCATGAGTTGAAGGATGATTAATAGGGCAAACCCTAATTGAAATTAGTGCTGAATCTCCAATGAGTTAAGTTGAGATTTTGGGTTAATGAGACCAAACGGTTTCAAGACCGTTTGGGAATCACCCAAACGGTCTCAAGACCATTTTAGGGTCACCGCAAGACCGTTTGGAGGTCTGGGGTCAAGTATAGTTGGTCAATTTAAGGTCCAAAGGTACCAAATCATATTGCAATTAAGTATTGATGTGATGATCAACTCAATAGATCAAACCTTGATGAATTTTCACTAGAGTCCAAAGGATGGATGGGCAAACGGTCTCAAGACCGTTTGGAACTCATCCAAACGGTCTCAAGACCGTTTGATGTCAACCCAAGACCGTTTGGAGGTCTAGGGTTAAGGTAATTTGATCAATTGAGGGCCCAATTACAGTGGGTTATTGAAATAATCAAATTGCTGTTTTCTAAGTATAGATCTTGTTGAGTTTTGGGTTGAAGGACCCAAACGGTCTCAAGACCGTTTGGGGGTTCCTCCAAACGGTCTCACGACCGTTTGGGCACAACCCAAGACCGTTTGAAGGTCTAGATTTGAGATAATCTAGTGGTTTGAAGGTCCAATTGCAATAAGTTGATGAATTGATAAAATTGCTGATTTTAGACCTAATTGGAGTTCAACCCTAATCCAACCGACTTGGTTTTTGGTCAAACTTTGGGAAAACGGTCTCAAGACCGTTTGGATGATGTCCAAACGATCTCAAGACTGTTTGGGCCAAGTTTGGGCCCAATTGGAGGTCAATTGATAAGTCCAACGTTGAATTGATTCACATTGTTGAATATTGATGACCATCCGATTTGAAACCCTAATTGAATTAGAATCAACCCTAATTGGCTTTCAATTGAGGTTCAATTTTATGTCCAATTGATTAAGGCTAATCTTGGTTAACTCAATTTATAAGTGGTTATAATGGATTTGGTTAATTGAGGGGTTCAACATACATATCCATGACCAATTGTATCTTTTGAACCACTTTGGAGGTCCAAACGGTTTGAGCCCATTTGGACCAAACGGTCTCAAGACCGTTTGGATCCAAACGGTCTCAAGACCGTTTGAGGTCAAACGGTCTCAAGACCGTTTGAGGCCAAACGGTCTCAAGACCGTTTGGGCTCAAACGATCTCAAGGTCGTTTGGACCAATCGATCTCAAGTCGTTTGGATCAAACGGTTTCAAACCGCATGAGCTTCAACCGGTTTGGGAAGTCAACCTTTCTAAACGGTCAACACATCCAAACGGTCTCAAGACCGTTTGAGGTCAAACGGTCTCAAGACCGTTTGAAACCAAACGGTCTCAAGACCGTTTGGTGGTTGAAGGTTGAAACCGTTTGAAGGTGTTCAAGGTGGTTTGTACTTAATCAATTGATGATGTAATTGGTTCAATGGTGACCTAATCTAAACCCTAATGGTATCCTAGGACATTAAGGGACTAAGTGATTAATGAATTGACCCATGATGGTGATCATGTGGTAAATTACCAAAATACCCTTGAGGGGTTTAATTGGGTAATACCTTGTTCTAATCAAACCCTAATCACATGATAAGTGATGTTTTGGTTTATGCTAGTCAATAAGGACTTAACCCAACCTGATCTAGAGTGGTGTTATCACCATCTACTAGTAAGAGGAGAGAGAAAGTATCTTAAGAGAGAGAAAGTATCTGAGGAGAGAGAAGGTACCCTTTTATGGTGGAAACTCAAGTAAGATACCTTCAATACACATGAATGTGCATGATTAGGGTATGATCCACCTATGTGAGATCATAGAAACCCTAATTATGATGTTTAGTGAATCTTAATCTTATCTAAGAGCTTTAATGATGATGTTTCTCATACATGATGATGCTATGAGTTCAACTCACCATAAGATGAATAGTAAACCCTAATTTTAGGGTAATGACATGTGATTTGATTAGTAAACCCTAATTTATTGAGATGTTTATAAGGTAATACCTTTAAATAAAGTATAGTCAAATCAATGAGTATGATGTGTTCACACCATGATAAGATTGAGAAGTGAATTCATACCTTGAATTGATAATCATTATGATGTTCAATAAATGTTGTATTTAAGACAAATACTCACCATACCCTTGTATGCTTCCAAGGATGGCAGAGTTGCATACTAGAATTGGACTAATCATCCATAAAGGAAATATTAACAATGAAGGATGGGGTATGCTAACCTTATTCCTGTCTCATGCCTTTAGGTATGGAACTTTGAGAACAAGTTAACAAATATGATGTCATATAAGAAAAAGAGTTTATAACCTTATTTTGTATAAGGTGAAACCCTATTTTCAGTTGTGCTTTTAAGCATGAATCCTCATGTTTGAAGTATGAGATGAGGAAACAATATTCCTAATCAAAAGTAAAGGAAATGAATAACCCTAATTGATGAAAATTGGGGAAATTGATTCTTCTATGAGTTTGAAGGTATAACCTCTAGAATGAAATATTTACTGTTATCAGTTGAATTAACCATGCAGGTTGTCATGAGATGATGATCATATCCAGGTATGGATTATGAAACTACATTCATTGAAAAGCATGCTTTAGCTTTATGAATAGTGATATATCCTGTTGCCTTGTCAATGTCAACCTATGAATTGAATGGGCTGTGAGAGCCATAAATACCATCAAGGTCATGCTTTAGAGATGACTTGTGATGAATGTATTGAGAAATGATGATTGATAAGAGTTAGGCTTGTTACATTTAGTATTCCCATTTTATAGATGTTATGCCAATGTTATTGTTTGAAGAACAATGTATGATGTTGAAAGAATACTGAATGTACCTAACTAATCAAGTGAAATGTAGAGCCCTGATCATAGATCCATCATTGTCAGAGTCTAAATGATGGTGAAACAGGTTTTCCCAAGGGAATTCCTGGATCACATACTTTTGAGTATGTGGGGTATATGGATGTGTAGAACCTTACATCCTAGTGTAGGAATTGATGTAGATTTTTATAGTCTGTCAAACCTTCACTACAAAACCCAAAAGGTGAGATGTACCACTATTCTCCCAAACAAAACACAAACACCGCATCGGTGAGAGATAAATAAGAAATCTTCCGATGACGAAGAGAGTACAGAAGACCACTGTAACTCTAATATAGCGAAGGACCAGTTTACCCTGGTAAGCTATAATAAAAGACGTCCTGCCATATGTCTAACAAACAATCCTCTAACTGACTGAGGAAGATGAGGTCTTAAGAATCCGACTCTTTTAATGACCTATGTATGATACTGATGTGACTTCTTAGCGATCAGTTGGAGTATGAGTGGTATGCCTCATCTCCACAGGGCATAATAATGTTTGTAAAACATAATCAACTGCGTAGTATATCTTCTTAGGTTTAACTACGAGGAACAACGTTTGGTGTTACATTGTTTACATTAATGATCTGTTCAGATATTTTGTATACATGTCCTTTATATGCTTTAAAGACATGGCTTCTTAAGTAGAAGTTGCTTCACTTGTTATTAAACCTGCTGTTGTATGTTTTATGTTATAATAAAGCTTCTAGTTGAGAGTTATAACTCTCGCTCGGACAATTTGTATATTGTCTCACCCCATAGAATTTAACTCTTTTTAGGTGGTCGCCGAAGACGAAGGAGACCGTTTAAATATGAGCAACAAAGACAACAACAGTACCAGGGGCAGTAGTGAATCTCAGGTGGAGATACTGGTTGCTGAGTTATGTAGTTAGATAGTCCTATGTCGTCTTTGTACTCTCAGGTCCTAGGAATCAATGTTTTGAGTTTTTGGTGTTGGCTCCTCAGATTTTGAATCATGTTGTATATAACTACTCAAGAAGTGGTTTAACAGAGATGTAAACTGTTTACTAGGTTTCTTATAAAAAGGAATTTTATAATTTCCAGATCTTGTCTCAAAAATTTTAATTTCTAGTAATTTTTCATATTCCGCAACTAATCGAATGTTTCCGCTAAGTTTATATCGTGGTTTTGGAGATCGCAGCCCACATGCTAGACTATAAGCTAAGAACGCCTCCTAGACATCTAAGATATCTATGTCAATTGCTTCCTCTTCGTCGCCAGGGTTGTAGTCATCATCGCCATCTGAAGGCGGAGCAGCTGTTCCAGCAGCAGATCCAACACCATCACCACCATCCTCGTCAGAAGCATCCTCACCATCACCATCTTCAGCATCAGCATCCTCATTGACATCCTCAGCCAGGTCGGGCATCTCCTCGTCATAAGGACCAAAAGAGTGACTGGGCCAACGGGCATTCTACTGGGCCCACGACATACCAAGAGCAACAAGCTCCTTGGCTTGCGGGAAGGACGGAGTAGAGTCACCCAGGGAGGCGAGTAGAGTGGCCAGGGGGCCAACAGGTAGCGGCAGGTATGGAGGGGTGGAACTACCAGCAACATACTGAGGTGGAGCGGCAGCGGAAGGCTCGACAACATACGGTGTTGGAGCAGGGAAGTAATTCTCATATGTATAAGAGGCATAGGCACTACCCGGGTATGGCTGGTAGCAGGGTAGAGTGAAGCACAAGACAGGTTCATGGTAGACATGATAGCACACAAGTCCTGGTCGAGGTGCTCCTGGACCTGACGGTTGTACGCCTATTCATGCATCATGAATCCCAGGTGGGTTTCATTTGATTCACGGAAGGACGCACGGCTAGGGCAGGGATGTGGCTGTGGGGGTGGAGCATGGGTGGAGGAGGGTGGTACACCAGAAGCAGAGGCTGAGGCTGAGGCGGAGCCAGAAGCACCAGGGGCAGGGCCGGAGGAAGAAGCACCAGGGGCAGGGGTAAAGACCGGGACAGCCTTCAGAAGGGTGGTTTCACTAATGCACACTCCCTTTCTAGTAACCGGGTAATGGAAATCAGAAAAGAGTGATTTATCAGTGGCAAACTGGAAGAGACCACATATCAGGGTTGGGTAGGGAGGGTGGGTGCCCTTGGTGTTCTTTTTGGTGTCAAAATAGGTCATATGATGTAAGATATAACGGGCCCACTTGACACCTATATTGTTTAACAAACAATACATCAGGACCGCTCTGTTTTCCGCAATGTCCGTTTGATTACGCTTGGGATGGATATTGCAGTTAATCACAAGGGCCAAGATGCTCCTCTAGAGTTCAAGGGAGGAGGAGGGAAGGGTTGACCGCTTCTTATAGGACATGTCAGGTTTCTTTAAAAACTGAATATCCGGTAACGTCAATTCATGGTGTTTATAAAAACCTTCCAGGTCAAGAAGATCAAAATACGCGTCATAGTCCTAGCGCCAAGTAGTGTTTTCTTCGTCTCCGACAAGATAGCGATTGAAAGTCTCCTCAGTGAGTTGAAAACGACGACCGACGATCATCGATGTGAGGACTACTTCGGTATTCGGCAGGGGAACAAGCGAATCGTAGTTCCAACGCAGATTTGCATAGAACTCGTGAACTGCTTTTGTGTTAAATAACTGATTATTGAAGCAGTCACATTCGATTGCTAGGGCGAAGAGGTGGTGTTTTGGCAAGAAGCCTCGAGATAGAGGTGATATACTCTTGAAAACGGTTTGCATCAACTAAGGGGCGAAAAGGAAAAGGAGATCGTGGAAGAAGATCCTTATACCTATTTACCACCTCAAGGGACACAAACGAGGTGTTGTCAAATAGAATCAGGCAGTTGGTCGAGGAGGAGGCAGGAGCATTGCTAGGGGCGGCACGTTTTTGCCTATGGAAAGCCATGGAAACGAAAGCAAGAAGGAAATCGTGCACACAAGCAAGATCGAACCTCAAAAACTGAAGAAGACACACCACAGATGCCCGGGGATGTCAAGAACAGGTTACTAAGTCTCCCTAGGGTTAGGAACGGGGGAGGGTTAGGGCCTGGGTTGAGAGCATGGACTAGGAGATGAGGAATCGGTCAGCTATTTTCTAGTTGCAAGGGAAAATAGTCGGCCGATCCTAACTTTTAAGTTGGCACTGCCCGTCGATCGGTCGAGTTCTGAGGGTGACAAACTCGACCAAATGGTCCACTGAAGATAGCTCTTGGCTCCTAATCGGTCGAGTTTTCTAGGGTGGAAACTCGACCGAAGGTCAACCTGACCTAGCTGTCTAATTCTTAGATTCTAGCCATATACATGCTGATTAAATTTATTTTTCCATTCGATTATGCATAATTAACATACCTAGGCACATTTTGCTCATCATTGGGCACTATTTAGCGATAAAACTCGAAATTCGATAAAACCCAAAAAAAAGCATAAAACTAAGCATGTTGATAGACAATTTAAGCATAAACAAGCATGTATATGAGCAACATAAGGTGAAGATAGACATGAGCAAGCATATAGGAGAGAGACCACTAGCTAGATCACATAGCAATATCATTTAAATCAACAATGAGCAGTTTAGATCGAATAAAATTAAATTGATCTCTAGATAGAGGTTTTGTAAAAATGTCCGCCAACTGATTTTCCGTGTCCACATGTGTGATATAGATATCTTTCTTGGCAATGTGGTCACGAAGAAAATGATGGCGAACCTCTATATGCTTAGCTCTACTATGCAATATAGGATTGTAAGATAGGTTAATTGCACTAGTATTGTCACAATAGATAGGAGAAGCATCAAAAAATATGTTAAAGTCTTGGAGAATTTGCTTCATCCATAAGACCTGTGCACAACAACTCCCGGCTGCAATGTATTCAGCTTCGGTAGTTGATAATGCCACTGTGCTTTGTTTCTTGGAGAACCAACACACTAAGCATGGTCCTAGAAGGAAGCAAGTGCCACTTGTGCACTTTCTATCAATCAAACACCCTGCGTAATCCGCATCACTATATGCTTTAAGAGTAAAATCCCTTAATTTAGGTTACAATAGTCCAAAATTTTGGGTTTTGGCTAAGTACCTCAAAATTCTCTTAACAGCAGTGAGATGCGACTTCTTAGGGCAAGATTGAAAGCGAGTGCACAAGCCAACACTAAACATAATATTAGGTCTTGAGGTAGTTAAATAAAGTAAACTTCCTATCATACCTCTATAGAGCTTCTCATCTACCTTTTCACCTTCTTCATCTTTGTCAAGTTTGGCAGTGTTTGACATGGGTGTATCCATCGGCTTCATGTTCTCCATCCCAAAGTGCTTGAGTAGTTCAGTTGTGTATTTGCCTTGGTTGATGAAGTTTCCTTCCTTTGTTTGCTTGATTTGAAAGCTGAGGAAGAAGGTCAACTCACCCATCATGCTCATTTCAAATTCAATCTGCATAAGAGAACTAAACTCCTACAAAGATCAAGATCAGTCCCGCCAAAAATGATATCATCAACATATATTTGAATTATAAGAAAATGGTTAGAAGTGTGTTTTAGAAACAAGGTAGAATCAACTTTGCCCATGACATACCCATTAGCTAACAAAAAGTTCTTTAATTTCTCATACCAAGCTCGAGGTGCTTGTTTGAGTCCATAGAGAGCTTTTTGCAACAAATAAACATGATTGGGTAATTTGTCATTTTCAAAGCCCGGAGGTTGAGCAACAAATACTTCCTCCTCGATTGTACCATTAAAAAACATACTTTTAACATCCATTTGATATAGCAAGAAATTTTTATAACTAGCAAAGGCAAGTAGCATACGAATAGATTCTAATCTAGCAACAGGAGCATAGGTTTCATCAAAATCAATACCTTCCTGTTTGTTGTAACCTTGTGACACTAACCTTGCTTTGTTCCTTACCAGTTTTCCTTGCTCATCTAGCTTGTTGCGGTAGACCCATTTGGTGCCAATGATTTTTCTATCACTTGGTCTTGGCACTAGGGTCCACACACGATTCTTCTCAAATTGTTCTAGCTCTTCTTGCATGGCAAGGATCCACTCATCATCACCAATGGCTTCTTTGATGTTCTTTGGCTCTAGTTGGGAGATGAAGGCACTATCTGCTTGTTCTTTGTTGTGAGCAACTCCTATCCTCACTCTCTCTAACGGGTTTCCAATGATCAACTCCTTGGGGTGATTCTTTGCAAAGCGGGGAGTGGGATCCTTCTTTTCTTCTTATTTTTCTTCTTCTACCACCTGCTTGCCTTTGTATTTGACGTTGATATCTTTTAAGATAGGAATTATTTCATCTACAACATCATCATCACCAATATGCTTGCCAACAACAGGGTTAGTTTCAATAAACTTAACATTGATAGATTCTTCAATTTTAGACAATTCAATGTTAAATACTCTATATGCCCTAGTAGTAGTTCTATAGACTAGGAAGAAAGCCTTATAGGATTTCGGATCAAACTTGTCGAGAGAATCCTTCTTGTTTAAAACAAAACAAGGACATCCGAAAACATGAAAGAAATCAATAGACAGCTTCCTACCACGCCATAGTTCATAGGGGGTTTTCTTGAAAGTCGGATGTGTGAAAACTCAGTTTTGCACAAAACATGACGTGCTAACGGCTTCAGCCCAAAACTTCTTAGGAGTGTCATACTCAAGAAGCATGGTCCTAGCCATCTCTTTTAGCGACCGATTCTTCCTCTCAACAACCCCATTTTGTTGAGGTGTGCGAGGAGAAGAGAAATTGTGCGAATAACCCGATTTTTCACAAAAACGCTCAAAAAGATCATTTTCAAACTCTCCCCCATGATCACTACGGATAGAAACAATACGACAAGAAGCTTCATTTTCAACCCGTTTACAAAAACTCGAGAAAACATCAAGAGTATCGCTTTTGGAAACGAGAAAGAAAGTCCAAGTATATCTAGAGAAATCATCAACAATAACAAGACAATACTTGGAGCCACGAAGCGTTTGTGTTCTCATTAGTCCGAATAGATCAATATGAAGAAGTTCAAGAACTCTCTTGGTACTCATGACTGCTTTGGATTTGAAGGAGGATTTGGTTTGTTTCACTTGTGTACAAGGTTGGCATTCCTCATCCTTATCAAAATCCAATTTAGGAAGTCCTCGAACCAAGTCCTTTTTGTTCAATTTCTTCATTTGATGCAAATTCACATGACCCAAACGACGATGCCAAAGAGAAAGATCGTTTCTATCCACAACTAAGCATCTATTTAGTATGGTCTTAAGAGCATCGAGAACAATAACATAGAGATTACCATTTCTAGTTCCCTTATATGTAACATTGTAGGACAGGGAATCTAGAAGCAAGTATTCTAAAGAAGTAAATATCACAAGATAACCATTATCACATAATTGGCTAACACTAATTAAATTGTGATTTAGGCCATCAACAAGCAATACATTTTTAATACATAGTTCATTGCCTATATCACCCTCATCTATAACCTTACCCTTCTTGTTGTCCCCGAAGGTTACCGATATTCCTTTCATTTTCACAAATTTGTTGAAATCGCTGATTTTTCCAGTCATATGCTTAGAGCAGCCACTATAAACAAATCATTTCTTTTTAACCTGAAAGAAAAGAGGATGTCGGAACCCAACTCAAACTTTGGGGTCCGAGGTTAGCTTGGGGACCCATTTCATCTTTGGGTTGGTCCCCTTGGGCTTGTAAGGACAATAGGTAGAATAATGGTCATCACATTTGCAATGAATACAAACCATAGGGTTTTTAGAGCCGGAAGACTCTCCATTGAAAATTGGAGGTTCCACAGGGAGCAGTCCCATTATATCCTAAACCACTAGTACCAACTTGTTTGGTAGAGTGCTCTAGGACATCATTTAGGGATTTCTTTCCCGAAAGAAACCTTTGCAAAGTAGATCTTAATTTAGCATTACCATCACTAAGATTTACAATAGTAGTAGATAGACTAGCAAAATCTTCTCTAGTATGCAAAAGGTCGGCCTCAAGATAGAGGACTTTAGTAAGAAGAGAATCTTTTTCTAGAGTCAACCTAGCAACTTCATTTCTAGGCAAAACAGGTCTAGAAGATAAATCATTTATTTAAGCAAGCAATTTAGCATTTTCAGATTTAAGAACAACTATTTCTCTTTCATAAGCATAGATTTCTTCTCTCCTACCATCATCAATAAGCTTGAGTTCAACATTTTCAGCTTTAAGAATATCAAGCTCATCTAGGCAATTTTGGTTTTCTATCTTAAGATTTTCAATAGTTTTAAGATATGTACCATTCTCAAACTCTACTCCATTGTATTGAAGTTCAAGGTCAAGAAATTGCCCTTGCAAGGATTCTATGCTATCGAGATGTGATTTTTTATTTTTATCAAGAATGTCAATTTTTGCATAAAGGTCATCAACTATTTTGCCTAATCTTTTCCTTTTAGATTTACATTTAGAAAAAGATGATTGGCATTCATTAAGCATATCAATGAGAGTTTCCTTAGATAGCTCATGTAAACTAATATCACTTACTTTGCTTACCTCACTTACCTCAATTACATCTTTACTAGTAGAGGCCATGAGGGCAAGATGACATTCTCCATCTTTGGAGCTTGAGGAGCTTGAAGAAGACTCCTCCCACGCTACATGAGTTGCATCTTTGGATCTTCTGTCCTTCTTGTCTTTCCTCTTGTACTTTGCTTCTCTTTTGTACTTGTCATCCTTCTTGTGGCTGCTCTTATGATGGCTCTTCTTGGCCTTTGGGCAGTCACTCTTGTAGTGGCCTTTTTGACCACACTCGTAGCACCTAGGAGTTGAGGAGGAGGGATTGCTCTTGAAGTGTTTCACTTTTCAGTAGTTAGCTTCATGATCATTGACTCCTTCATCTTCACTTGAGGAAGGGCAGGGAGACTTCATTGCAAGTTGTTGTTGTCGGACCATTTCTTCAATTTGATCTTTCAAAGTTGTGTCCTTTATCTTCTTTGATTCCTTCTCTTCTCTTTTCTCCTCTTCCTCTTACTTGTCAAGCCTAGGTTCATGGGCTTGGAGGTTACCAACCAGCTCCTCGTTTGACAACTCACTTAGCTTGTAGACTTCTTCAATTAAAGTGACCTTTGGCTCCCATCTCTTTGGAAGAGATCTCAAGATCTTGGCATTGATTGTACCTCTATCCATGACACTCCCAAGGGCTGCAAGGCTATTCAATATGACATTTAACCTTGTGTACATATCCACTACTCTCTCATTCTTCCCAATCTTGAAGTTCTCAAGAAGACCACCAAGCATGTAGACTTTGGCCTCCTTGACTTGCTCGGTCCCTTCATAGGTTACACACAACTTGTGCCATATCTCATGCGCCGTGTCTCAAGAAGAGATCCAGTTGAACTCGGATGGTGTAAGGGCGGCGTAGATGATGCTCACGGCTTTGGCGTTGAGTTGAGCATGCTTCATCTCAGCTTCCGCCCATGTGGTGATGTCCCCTTTTGGATCTTCATACTTGAGATGGACAATCTTTCACATTTCGTAGCTCACCCCTTGGAGATAGAATTGCATTCTCCTCTTCCAATATAAGAAGTTTGTGCCGTCGAAGACCGGGGGTCTCATGGAGAATCTTCCTTCAAGGTTGAGTGACCCAAGAGCCGAATCTCCCATCTTCTCCTACTTATTGAAGTTTCTTGGAGAAGACCTTCTATGATACCACTTGTTGGATCAATGGGCTCTAGAGGGGGGGGTGAATAGAGCTACACACACTTCACAAAATCAATTAGACCACCAATTTAATCGTAGTGCAAAAACTAAAGCAATCAACAATTTGATGTCCTATTCTAGCATACAAAGCAAGGATAAGAGATAATGAATAGCATGCACTGGGATAGGTGGTTTAGAGTGGTTCTACGTCCTAAACTTAGAAACGATGTCAGTCCACTACCTAGAGTTGGTTAGACTCTAGGATTTGCAACTTGGTTCTCTGATATATAACTTTAAGATTACAAGATACACAAACCACACAACCAAGGGCTTAATTTCTCAAGCTAAGATCTTCTACCTATCCAAGGACTTACCCACAAAGCAAGATTCTTCAACCTTATTCATAGGACTTACCCAATCTTACCTTTGTCTTCAGCCTTACAGGATTTACCTATCTCACTTGAGCTTTGCCTTGCACCTCTCCTTCATTTGGAGAGCTTCTCCACGTTTTCCCTTCACCAAGGGACCTGGAGCAAACGAGCTATCTTCACCCTTGAAGACCAGCAACACATCTTCCCCTTCACTCAGAGAAGAACAACAACAACTCCTCTTTCACTTGGAGAAGTAGCTTCAATCAATCTTCAATGGGATTTGGAGGTAGGAAGAGAGAAAGGAGAGCTTTACATAATACAAAGGATAGCTCTCATACACAGGGACCTAACTCACTCTTAACTCACGAATTTGTCTTGAAGGTAGAGAGAGAAAGGGGCTCAAGGGCTTGGAACACTCTCAACTAAGCTAGAACCAAGTTTGCAATGAAAGAGCAGCTTGGAATGAAGTCCAAGGGGTTCTATTTATAGTTGAGGGTGGCCCTTTAAGTTGTGGGACAATTGGGTGCAAAAGTAGTCATTTTTTGTTCAAGAAAATGACTCTATTTTTGCCCAAAATAATTCACCAACGGTCATATTACTTTTTATGCAAATTCCGTACAGTGCAATCGGTCGAGTTTTAATGGGGGTAACTCGACCGATCAAGTAAGAGGCAAACCGATATTCAAATGATCGGTCGAGTTTGTCCTGACAAAACTCGACCGACCATTTCAACTGGAAATGGCCTGCTACCTGATCGGTCGAGTTCTGTGGGTGCACAACTCGACCGATGCAATCTTTAGAAAATTGACCAAGGATGATCGGTCGAGTTCCAGACTAGGGAAACTCGACCGACCAAGTGCCTGTAATTGATTTTCTAATTTGCAATAAAAGTGATTAGCACTTAGTGAATTTTGTCCCAAACATTTTTCTCTTCTAAGTTACAAGCTAATTCATCATTACAAGTGATTACATTGATGTTCTAAGGTAGTTGACATAGAAATCCTAAAATGCACACTTGTAGCCATTTTGGCTTGCACTTGGCCCATTCTAGGGCTTTGTATATATGATCCTTTTCTTGTACCTAATGCCTGCAAACAATCTTAAACGCACATATTAGATTCATATGAATGGAATAGTTAAGTCATTATCAAAATATAGGTAATGTATAACCCCTAGGTCAACATGATATTCACCCTCATACTATAACTAGGCTACATACAAATTTTGAGCCCATTTGGATGAGTGTAATTCACTCATCCAAGGGCAACAAAATCGACGCATCAAACTAATTTGAAATGCATAATTTTTGCGGTCTTCATAACATGAGCTATACATATCCAAATGTACTCAAATTTTGCGTATGAGTTGTTCACGAGATGTTTAAGAAGATCAACGAATTAGATTTGTGTATATGTATATATATATGTATATATATGTATATATATATATATATATATATATATATATATATATATATATATATATATATATTGTGTGTGTATGTATATATATATATATATGTGTGTGTGTGTGTGTGTGTATAATATATATATATATATATGTATATATATATGTATATATATATGTGTGTGTGTGTGTATGTATGTATGTATGTATGTATATATATATATAGATATATACATATAGATATATATATATATATATATGTGTGTGTGTGTGTGTATATATATGTGTATGTGTGTGTATATATATATAATCCACACATATATATATACATATATATATATATATATATGTACACATATACATATACATATATATACATATATATATGTATATATATGTGTCTATATATATATATATACATATATAAATACATATATATAAATATATACATATATATACAAATATGTATATATATGTGTATATGTAGATATATGTATATATACATCAAATTGGTATTCCAAATGCTTTAGATGAAAGAGTATGTCTTAACCCAGGTTCTTATTTGAAATCCTAAATTAAATGGGGAGAGAAGAAAATTACAGCGTTTAGGATAATAGAGAGGATAAAAAGAAAAAGTATGCATGAGAGGCATGTTAATATGACTAAAACCAAAGCAAATGTCTAGTAGGAATCACATTGGCATGTAACTCCTCATATACCCTCTAGTCTTGATAGGAAAATATTTTCGTCTCCTAGGTTGTGAACCATTTTATACACCATTGTCTTTCCCAAAATACACAAATAATTCCTTAAGATTATATAGAATTTCTAAATGCACTAATTATTGAAAGTCATTTATAATCTCGTTTAAGGGTCTTTCCTTGGCCATCAAGTATCCCATATATTACATCAATTCAATGTCTCCAAAACTCATATAATGATGTAGATTTATCAAAATTCTGATTTCACTTTTCAATGTAGTATTATAACAAAAGAGTGTCACAACATTTGATATAAACTCAAATGAACCAATAATTCTTGAATTGGTGTCCCAGAAGAACTAAGAGCAAACAAACATTACTGCATTATTTATTTAAAATATCATATCTAATTAAAAAATTAGTTAATAATTTTGTATGAAAGGAGGAAATGTGAACTTCAATGGCGTTCTTCTTATTAGACCATGAGTTTATACAGTTGATGGTGTTGAACACATGCATCTATGAAGCGTCCATGGTCTTGCCTAGCTTTTCCATGATGCATTCATGTACCTTTATTCGTCTAAACTTCTCTATCATCTTGTAAACATGACTAAAATTTTCTATAATGAGCAATGACATCTCAACTTGTGATGCATCTTCTATAGTCTTCCGCAAGTTGTATTTATCAACCTCCAAAGAAAAAATAATTTTTTCTTCCATCTTATGTAGATAGAACCTCAGTTAACTTATTGTTTTTGGGAGGGAAGCTCCATGCACTTTCCACACCAACATAGACATCAAACAGATTACATGATCCCCTTATGTGTTGTGTACAGTTTATTTTGGTTCTTAGTTGTAGAGATCTAGGACTTAGACGAGTTTTTTCTTTTGTATCCCTCTTTGTTCCATTGATTCATCATCTCATGTTTGATTAATAATTAGAACAAATTCTCAACAATACTCATCACATTGGCAAACTTCTCCTTTGCTTGCTTTCCATCCTTGAGAGGAATGGATTAGAAATACCTACTCTTCATTGTTGGTACAACGAAATGATCGTTCCCATTTTTGCTTCCTCTATATCATCAAAGACTTAATGATTGACATCTTCACCTTCTTCCAGCACAATGGGAACCTACTAGTTGGTGTTTCCTTCATTGGTGGTTTGAATCTTTATCTATTGATTCTTATGCTTTGGCGGTTGTATGGTTTGTGTTGGTTAATGGTGTTGATGATTTGAGGAAAGATCATGATTGTGGTAGTCCAAGTCGCACAGAAGTTTCTATCACTGTGATTGAACACCTTATGACAAACACAACTATTTTCTTTGAACTTAACTATAATTTCCTACTCATCATTGCAATTAGTCCACCATGACAAAAGTAGGAGGCTCTTGATCAGATGAGATGTCAATCTTAAATTATGAACAATCTAAAAAATATATGTCAACTCTTCGATCTATAGCTCTAGGTTATCCAAAAAAGTGTGTGGTGACAATAGTTTCCCTTCAAGACTAATGTCTCCCCACGTACTATGGAGATACTCTTGTAGCCTTCTCTACAAATATTTTCTTTTGACGTCCATCTTCTAACCAAGAAAAGAAGGTCGCTTAAGAACAAGGGGTCCTAGTTGAGGGCCTCATTGAGGTCAGTCTCATTATCAAACCTATCAAGGATCTTAACATTAGGAATTAGGAAAACTTCGATCTTTCCTTTAGGATTCCATGATCTCAACATACATTCATTCAACATTGTCCATCTCCTCCACAGAAGGACCAGTAAATCAAGTCTATTGCCTTCGTTGGACTTCCTTAAAAAAATCGTCTTGGTTTCAATACCTACGCCACCTCATATGCGAGAAGTAGTCCTATGAACTAAACTCATCCAATTTCTAGCAATGGTTACATTTAAACCCAACTTTCCCAAAGGAGGTGGGTGGATTTTTAGTTTTAATGGAGGTTTGGGTGGGAGTTGGTGGCCAAAGACTGAGACAGAATAGAGGTTGTTAGGGGAGGCACATATGTGGTAACCGGATATGTACTTGACATGGAGGGAACTACAATCCCTAGAGAGGAAACTGAGTTGTCGAGGGGAGAGAGGTTGCTTGTATAACAACATTGTTGTTTTTGTACCATCGTTCATCTAACATAAAGTGTCACTACCATAGTGTTTGAGACTAATAGTCTACTCATATTTTTTTTCAAAAACATACCAACACATTTAGTAGAATTGATGTCACTAGATGGATTTACAACTCTCTCAATGGAAGGATTACTATATAGGCACAACATAGATAGAGAAGGGATAATCCAAGACAAGTATCAAAGAGGAGAAGGCATCTTATCAAGAAAGAGATGGTCATTAGTTCACACCTAAATAATGAGATGGCAATCTCATTAATTATAGATAGTTCACATTGTATGATACACTTGTGATCATTGGCAGAGGGAGGGGGTCCCAGAGGGGAAATTTCCAACCCTCTCAACTCTAGAAAAATTTCTAAATTGTAGTAGTAAATGCCCCTTACTCTCTTAATTGTTAAATGGAAGTAGTAAATGGATACCTAAAGTATAAAATTTTCTTAAATAGTAGTACTAAATACCCTATCTCAACCCCAAAAATTTAGTTTAGTATTAACTTAAACAAAAAGTACTCGTAATAATTTACTCAAAAAATGTAAATCCAAAAATCACCCCATTCAATTTGCATTCAATATGTATTCATTCCATAAAATAATGAAAGTTGAATTAAATAATTGTGTGGTTTTTCAGTTTCACAAAATTCACACCTCATATGCGAGAAGTAGTCCTATGAACTAAACTCATCCAATTTCTAGCAATTGTTACATTTAAACCCGACTTTCCCAAGGGAGGTGGGTGGATTTTTGGTTTTGATGGAGGTTTGGGTGGGAGTTGGTGGCCAAAGACTGATACAAAATAGAGGTTGTTAGGGGAGGCATGTATGTGGTAACCAGACATCTACTTGACGTGGAGGGAACTGCAATCCCTAGAGAGGAAACTGAGATGTCGAGGGGAGAGAGGTTGCTTGTATAACAACAATGTTGTTTTCATACCATCGTTCATCTAACATAAAGTGTCACTATCACAATGTTTGATACTAATAGTCTACCCATGTTTTTTTTTCAAAAACATACCGACACATTTAGTAGAATTGATGTCACTAGATGGATTTACAACTCTCTCTATAAGAATAGAAGGATTATTATTTAGGAACAACATAGATAGAGAAGGGTTAAGCCAAGACAATCTATCAAATAGGAGAAGGCATCTTATCAAACAAGAGATGGTCATTAGTTCACACCTAAATAATGAGATGATAATCTCATTAATTATAGATAGTTCACATTGAAGGATACACTTGTGATCATTGGCAGAGGGAGGGGGTAACAGAGGGGAAATTTCCAACCCTCTCAACTCTAGAAATTTTTCTAAATTGTAGTAGTAAATGCCCCTTACTCTCTTAATTGTTAAATGGCAGTAGTAAATGGCCACCTAAAGTATAAAATTTTCTTCAATAGTAGCACTTAATACCCTATCTCAACTCCGCAAATTTAGTTTAGTACTTAATAATTGACACAAAAAATGTAACTCCAAAAATCACTCCATTCATTTTGCATTCAATATGTATTCATTCCTTAAAATAAATTAAGTTTTATTAAATAATTGTGTGGTTTTTATGTTTAACAAAATTCACACAAAAAAATGAAGTAAACGCATATTTTTGTCCAATATAGTATTCAAATAATTGTGTCAAACAAGGTAATAAAAAGTTATGGCATCAATACATAATTTAAAAAGTTAAGTTGTGTTGACATGACTACACATGGCTATTCAATTTTAACAAAATATGTGCGAGAAAGTTCATCCGAAGAACATTTTCTCCATAATACTTTCATGACAAAGTCTATAATACATAAAAATTAAGAATATGATATGCAAGATTACAAAGTAAATACAATATTTTAGTGTGAACTGTGGTAGATAGAGTCGGTACGAATGCAATTATGATTTAAATAAGACAATGTTTGAATATTGTGTTTAGAATATAGATATAAATTTAAAACAATATAAACAAAATAATACTCTTGTGTCTGTGTTAACAATTATCATACCAAAAAAATTCCTTTCCAATTAAAATATGAGTTTCAGAGCTTATTTTATGCCAATCACCATAACCTATACATTCATGTAGTCCTAGATCCAGATACATACTATGTTTTTTGCATAATGATCTTCTGACTATCGCTGCCAACATCAAAAGATCATTTTTACTTCAACCAGTCATTACTGTTCTTTAAAAGTTGGCAATTGAAAATAGACAAGTACTATCAAGGTTTTGATCAATTCACAAAAAATAGGTACATTCCTTTAGTTGATTAAATTTTTAGTATTGACATCACCATAATAAAATCAATATAACAACTATCATAAAACATATATTGATGATTGATGTATTGGATACACCACTATCAATTTGTTTATTTTTAGTACCATTAAATATATTATTATATGTAAACTCTCATCATATTTAATATAAATTGTATGTGATTTTGTTATTTACTTTACTTGATTAGATCTATACAATCTTAAGACTATAAGATATGAAGAAATATTTTCATACATTATCCATACCAGGGTCCAAATCTTGATCCTTACCAAATATTATTACTCCTGGCGTTGAACAACCATCAACACATGTTAACGTGAGTAACAATGATGATACTAGCTTACTATAAGAAATGAGTAGAATAGAAACTAGATTGGACGAGATTGAAACGGAACGCGGGTTACAACTTAAATTGTATGACTTTCTAATAAATAAAACAGGCTAAATCTGAAGATTTTTATCTACAAGAAGGGTCATTTCAACTATATAATCATGAGTTTCTTAAAAATGTGATTGGTAACAAACTGTGAAGATTTTACAAAATATGATTTTTTAAATTCTCAATATTGATAGAGTATAGTATTTCTAAAGATGTTGCTTATTCTCTGTGTTTTATACGGTAAGCACAAAGTCCATACATATATAGTAGTTTACAAAATCTAGTGACAACATCAACAATGAAAATATCATTATTTGTCATGAATACTACTAAAAATTGCTAACACAACCAGATGAATGATAAGTTATCAATGATTCAATAGTTGCCTATATTGAAAAAAAAATATTTGACACCATTCACAATAAAGTAATAGTGTAACGAGTTCATGAAATGAGAGCTCAATTCTAGTTGCGATGATGAAAATTATAATTTTATTATCAAATGAATTTGTATATCTAAATATTACAGTTCTGAGTGTGTTTTAGATATTAGTTGACAACTAGTAATATTATTGGATTTTTTCCAAACTTTTAATTAATGACTAATTTATTTAATAATTGTGTCCCCTTTCCAGATGTGGCTGGCACTACCCCTACTTGTGGTTACGCCTAAGAGAGCAGGTTGAGAAAAAATCTTCTTACGACAGATGTATGGCCATTTATAGCAATCCGAGCCAACTTGGTGCATACGACGATATCTTCATTCGGAAGCATGGTTTTCGATTAAAATATGTGTGCAGTTGGAGTGACCTGGGTCTATATTGTGTTATTCTGAAACATAGTTCTCGGTTAAAAAATCTAAGAACGCATCTCATCAAGAGATGGTCATCTGTTCACACCTATATTACGAGGGAGCCATCTCATCAATTCAAAGACTGTTCACACTACATGATACACTTGTGATTACGTCTACGTGAGCAGGTTGGCAAAGCATCTTCTTACTGAAGATGTATGGCCATTTATAGCAATCAGCGCCAACTTGATGCGTACAACATATTTCTTCAATCAGAAGCATGATTCTGGATTTTAAATGTGGGCAGTTGGAGTGGCCTAGATTTATATTGTGCTATTTGCCAACACTACATTAGGGGTTTGTTTGGTAGGATGTTGTTTGTCTTCCTTACATTAAAAAGCAATATTTAGTTCGGCAAAGAAAAAAAAATTGGTATGGTACAGTCAAGTACAGTTGGTAGAATTCTACCTCCCTCAACTACTGACATGGCAGCAAATTCCGAAAAAATGTACCGCGCCATGCTTGGGCGCATTACGATGTAGAAGAGGGTGGCAGTGCTACACTCCCGCACAGTCTAACACATTTATTCCGTCCTCCCAGTGAACATACAGCTGTAATCACCTGATCACCATCTCAGTCAGATCTTGCATTCAACCGGAACGGCACCAAACCTTTTACTTGTATAGCTGTTATGCATCACCGGTGCAACCGGGACAAGCTGACTGCTCCGGTAAGTCTGCTTTTCTACAAACGACTAAGAACCAATGTAATAGGTAGTATAAGATACAAGTTTTTATTTGACTTGCATTTTAATTCATCGAACCGCATCCTACTACATCTAACCAAATTAGCCCCTAGGTTAGAACCACAGATCCTTAGCCCTTGTTTGGAAACGGCTTGGGATTGGCTTGGACCAGGATTAATGTTTGTCTTATTAGCCACGTCTGCGCCACATTTGCAAATCCGGTACCAAGCCAGTCCGAGCCAGTCATGTTTTCCAGTTGCGTGTTTGGCTTGAAATCCTGAAACGGCCCCGTTTTGGTTTCCGTTACACCCAAAAGCAGGCTTGGCCCAGTACTACCAGCAGCAGGTTTAGAAATTCCAAGCTGGTTTAGGCTCTGACTTTTATGTATTTTATTTTATATAGCAGACTGAAAATCGCAACTTACGAGGCAAGCCAGATTGGTTTGCCAAACAGGATCAAGTAATCCCAATCCGGTTTGATGGCTAGACTAATCCAAACAGGTTTGACATAGACCTCAGGTTTGACATAAACCCAAGCCTTTTCCAAACAGGGGCTTAGGGATGTCACTGCACACGTCTCAGTGCGCGTGGAAAGTCGCGGCATTTCACGGAGCCATGGAGGTCGGTCTGGATCCCTCGATCCAGCCATCATTGTCAGCAGCATATTTTTGTTGCCGTGGACCCTGATTCGTTGTTGTCGTGCCCGACAAATTGTCATGTGGTGTTGTGGCTATGTTTTCTGGATGACAATGATTCAATATGTAGTTGTTAGCGTTGTCCTATGGCAGTAGCCAATTTTATTTCCGCGTGGGCTTTCTTTCCAAGAAATAAACAAATTGGAACGGTTAGCTTTTTTTTTTTTCCGGGGTGGCCCTATCAGGTAATGAGAAGACCCCAACAATTGAAACTGTAAGTGTCAATGCTGAAAGATGTTGTTATGGAGCAGCGTGGTATCTGAATGAAGAGAAGATGGCACACACATACCAGTCATGGGACAGTTCTTGAATACGATCTTTTAACTTTCATGACAACTAACACCGGTTCCTATTTTGAGCTGAGACGTGTTTTCACAATGCATCGTAAACATTGTAGTTGCTAATTGACATACACAAACAGAAAGCTAGAAAGAACAATGGACTTAACGTAAGGCCTAGTTTGGGTAGATACTTTTACAATCCCACTAAACTTAAACATACAATGGTATTTTACCCTGCCAGTTTTAATCGATCATTGTTAGCTGTTGTGTTAAATGAGCACGGAAAAGGTTGCGTCCTTTTCAAGTCCCGTCAAAACAGGTGGGATTTGGACTACCGATGTTGCTGGGCATGGATGACCGAACAGTCGTGTTCTTTTGTCAGGCGAGCCCACAGCTGGACATTTAAACCGCCGTGCTACTGTTTGATTTAGCGGTATTTAAGATGCTGTCATCCGAACGACCCCTAAAAGTTTGTATACACATATTAAAAATTAAAAAAAAAAGGTTAAATTTTGGATATCGCTACCTTTTCAATGAGATAGATAAGCAGAAGTATTTTTTGAAGGTAGGCGAAGAAGAGATAGAAACGAATTACTATTTTAAAAAGCTAACATAATCTCTACACGTTTTTTTATAATTCATATTAGAATTAACAAATAAATTAGAATTATATGCTATATATAAAAAGTCAAAGGCAGACAATTATAATGAAATAGAAGGCAAATGTGCAACAAGTTGCGCCACCAACCTCTTTCCTCTTGTGTTAGAAATTTAAAAATATCAAACCGGAAAGGTATATATGTTGATCCTCAATGCACGCTTTCTCATGCTTAACCACTTTGACTGAACTAGAATACAACCGACTACTGATACTACACAAAGTTCAAACCACGAACCAAACTATCTTCACATTATGTGTAGCACAAGTAGTGCCATGATCCAATGAAGAATAGTTGATGTCTAAAGAAGGCAATCACGGGGGTATGGCACACTAGCTTTAGCCTCTGTTTCAAAATGCATTTTTCCCTTTTCATGGACCTCCCCCACCGGGGGCTCTGTCTCCTTAATCACAGATATATACTTCACTTGATGATGTACTTGAGCAGCCTCTACATTCCCATCTAGTTTTTGTTGAATGATTTGCTTCATGGCAGCCACCTCAGTTGCAATTTGGGTTATGGACATCTCTAGCATCCTCAGTTGTGCACCATGGCTCTGTATCTGCGCCCAAACTGGTTCAAGTACTCACCGTGTGAATGTACTGTCTTGGCGAGTGAGCCCATCAATTCCTGATTTTGCTTCAGCACCTGACTAAGCAATTCATTGTTCTTTTCCTCTAGGCTAGGCTGTGGCTTCTGAAAATTTTGTTCCTTCCTCCAATCATAATTGTCATTTCTATATCCCTATTGATGCATATACTTTGCATGCCCTTCATCATTAGACCCATTATCCTCTTTCTCTAGGAGCTTCTTGGCTATAAGATCCATCTTGTCATTAAGCACTTTGATGGCCTTTGCTTCATGTGTCACGCCGACCTGCTCGGGTGCATCTCTTTCACCCTAAGACTACTTTTTGGACATGTTCCTTAGAATCTCCCAGCACCTTGTGCCTGTGTTGTTCAAAAAGAAACCAGAACCTACTAAGTCCAAATTGCTCCTATCATGTTCATTTAAGGCGAAGTAGAAAATTTTAGCTTACTTCTCCTTATCTAAGCCGTGATGTGGACACTTCCTCAACATTATCTGGAAGCGCTGCCAAGTTTCAAAATAAGCATCACCGGCTCACTGGCTAAAGTTGTGTATCTTCCTCACTAGATCGTTCGTCTTTTCAAGCGAAAAGAACCTCTCAAAGAAAACCTCAACCATGTGATCCCAAGATTCAACGTACTCATCATCCAGATTGTGCAACCATTCCCAAGTATTGCACACTAAAGAACTGGGAAAAAGTTTTAAGTAGAGTGTCTCTTGTGGGAACCTGTCAATCTTTATCATATCGTAGTTTTCCACGAACGTGCTGATGTGGGTCACCGGATCTTCATTCTTCAGCCCATGGAATGCATTAGATTTGACCAAATTAATTAGCCCTGGATCAATTTTGTAGTTAGGAATGTTGATGGATATCCTCTTGATTGGCCCCTTAGATGCAGAGGAGGAAGAAGCCTTGATCTTCTCCCAGATCGTTTGTTCCTCATTTTCCGCTCTGTCACCCATTATTACTTTACTGGTACCTAAAATTTCAAATGGTAGTGTATAAATTGGTACTAATAATTAAAACAATTAATAAGATTTGCAATTCAATTCAAAAGATTAAAAGAAAAATTACAGGAATTAAAAGTGGCCTAGTGTGCCGCTTGCAGCACTCGTAGTGCTCAAATTCACCGTTTCCCCGGCAATGACGCCAAAAACTTGACACGATTTTTACCGTGCGTATAACGCAAGTGTACGTATCAATGTAATATAGGCCATGTGAGGTCCGAGTCGAACTCAGGGAAACATGAATTTCAGTAGATTACTACTAACTGGTTGTGTGATGTCCCCGAATTTTCTAAAACTTAATCTGATGTGAAACGTCCAAATTGAAACCTCACCTCAGTGAGAATTTCAATTTAAACATCCCACACTAGGATAAGTAGAAGAAAATCAGAGGAAGTCAGAAGGAAACAATCGGTAGCACATGCACATGAACAATAATAAAACCATACACACATGTTCACCATTCAACATATAATTACAACATGAATTGTAACAACATTTGATGTTACATATTGAACATTAAACATCTATATATTCATGTACTACCACTAAACTACATGATCTTAAGACAATAGGTCCACCTGTACATAAGCTCGCCACACAACTCTCTCTATCCTGGATCTTCAAGAGCATAAGCACAACCTAAACAAAAGATTACATGCGGTACACGTCAGCACAATATTCCAAAATATTGTACTGAGTATGCCTACGTGTCTTTTATATACCTCTCATCATATCTTGGCAATACGATAAAACAAATACTTGGCAGTTATAAAGAAATATAAGAAAATCATATACTTGCACAAAGATGTTCATTAATAAAAGAGAACACATATTTTTAATCACATTTCCATCATATATCTCATACATCTGCCCCCAAGGGCTTTGATGTTTTTAGGCCTTATGATCTACTACCAAAGAGTTTGAGATCATTTAACGTATGATCTACTACCAAAGAGTTTGAGATCATTTAACGTGTGATCTACTACCAAAGAGTTTGAGATCTAACACATGTGATCTACTACCAAAGAGTTTGAGATCACTTCAATGCACTGTACTACCAAAGATTTTAGTGATATCATATGATGGATCCGATATCTTATGTTTATTGTGTTCATAGCCATAAGTATGGAAAATCAAACAATATATCATACAAGAACAATCATTTCATCCAATACCATATGCCAAGTATTTTACTGCACATATAACACAAGCATATTGTATAATAAGCCAAGTAAGAGGTAATGGCGTACCTTGATCAAGAGATAAATTTAATCACATATTCCTGATGTCAACTATGTATCCCAGGTCAAATCCTGATAAATATAAGATCACATACGATCATTAGGTTCTCATCATCTTAAGTCTCATCTTAACCTTAATTATGTTCATTATGGTTTAGCTTATCTCATTAGGATATTCTCATCATTACTTGTATTCTTGTCTTATATTTATCTTAATGATGTCATATTCTAGATTATAGTTCATCAACTGGATATACTCATATATCACATTATTATGTGAACATACTTAACATTATGTCACTTTCATTAACCATATTAGGGTAACATCACATGTATTAAGGGTGCTCTTCGTATAACATGAATTCTATGCATATAATTGATATCAGAGTTCCACATTAGCTTCCAGTTACATATATGAGGATATTCCGTGAATTTCATCATTTATTGAGCATGTATGCATTTATTACATTTTATTTAGGGTTATTAGTCCGAGATAGCCATTCTAAGCAAATTACATAATTTTGTGCATCAACATCATGATTACTGACCTTATATGGACTAAAAACACGATTTATGATTTACTGGTATTTTCTCATAATTTTAGGCCAACGTTTGGTATTTATTATCCATTAAACAAGTATTACATATATTACATGATATCACTGATATTAAAACATTAAAAGGTTGATATTATGCTTCCATATTATTCTACGGATTTTTCTGAGAATTTTGGTACCTTACTTGTATTTTTCTGATGAGCAAGATAATTTCTATGATCTATTGAATATCTGGGAATTAACTAAGATGTTTACCTTTGTGGGCCAATCACACGTTGCCATGTGTCTATGTAGGGTTGTCACTCCTTGCTGTGGGTGTCAAGTTAGCCGCCAGTTCTATGAATTGAATCCGGTTCATCAGTTGGTTTGAGGAGGAGCCTTTTCCCTCCCCTAGTCCTCGCGAGCGTGCGTGAGGGCTCTCTTCCAGCCAAGAATAGGCCGCAACTCCAAGGTCCTTCGCCCAGCTACAACGAGAATTCAATTGCTTCCCTTTAGCTTGCGAGCACTGCCGCTAGCTCCAGCCTCTGGCCAGAGATCCTGTACGACTCGGCCCTCCTCGTCAATGATTAAGGTTGCCTTCGGTTCTGTCCACCATCCCTCTACGCTGCTGGCCTGGTTCCTCGTTGTTCTTCCGTAAGTCATCCGCCGCCGCCTGGGATCTCCTCCGGCGTGCGACCGACAACAGGGTCAACAGATTCAGCCCTACTCCCTCAGTACCGTCAGCTACTTGGCTCAGGCTTGGGGCTGCATGATGGTTCTCCGATGTTGCCGCAGTCGATGCTGCCTGTTAGTCCTTCTCCGCAAGAGTCAGTACCACCACATACCTATGCTCCGACGCTCTGTGTGGTCCTTCTATTTCCCTCCTTCTGGCCACCACCGTTGATGGCTCTTTGGTGGGAGATCAGTGTCGTTCTTCTTGCCTTCATCTCTGAAACCTTTAGCAGTTGGCTCGCGAACACCAACGGCGTCTGGCTTCATGGAAGGTCCACTCCGTCCAACCTGTCTGCACTCACCGTGGCCTGAACGCCGGCAAGTGGCTGGCCTCCCTTTCACTCTCCACTCATTCTCTATCATCTCAGGTCTATGTCCATTTGTTCGTGGTGAGGTATTCGTGTGATCCCCTCGTCAAAGATAATATGTTGAGGCAGTAAAAATTGTTCCTCATCCCACGCCCTCGCTCATCGTGGCATCGTGGTACATCATCCCCTTGTCCGTGACCCAGCTACAACTGACGTGATGAAGACCGTCATATTCAAACACATACGATCAGGTTCTTTCCAGATCATGTCTAAATTGTGGCTTTCAACTATATCCAGGGTGAGGATGAGGTTACACCACCTACCTAAATCTCCTAAACGTGTGATATATGCACTGATCAAAGCCTAAGTCTTGATAATTAGAATACTTATGTCCAAATCTTTCAAAAATGCTCATTATTTCATCACAGTAAAACATAAATAACTCTTTCTAGGAGCACTAAAACATTATGTATCTTTTGACTATAGCTTTGTCACCACTAAATCTATATTATACTCAACTTTGGTGCCAAGTCTCCATTGTTTGATCTATCAATAAATTTCTCAAAAAAAGCATAAACTCTATGATCTTAATGATGATGTCAACATCAATCAACACCTACACTTTACCAAAGCACTTGTAACTCTTATAATTAACTCATGATGTATGAATTCACTTATGTCATTGGACATTTAAGGATTCCAAAAGTCCACTCCATCACATCCTACACACCTTAAAAGAAATTTCGTTCTCAAATTAAATCACACTCATACTTCCACAGAAAACCTTATCTTGCCTTCATCCACATGTTCGACACCACTCTATGTGCAACATATCCAAAAGTAAAGCTCCATAAACATTTCCAAACCGCTATTAGGAGGTTTTAAAGCATCTAGGGTGGATCACCCCTTCATAAAAGATTGAAACAACGTCTTATAAATTTTAGTTATGTCATGATATATCTCATATGTTAAGGTTTCATCCTTATCTTTACCCATGCATTAGGGTTCTCCCATCATATTACCATGTTCTAAAGGTGTTAATTAAGATTAACCCCATTTTATTTAGCTCATTGTTAGAACATGTTCATCATTAACATATGCCTTTTTGGAGGGAGTTAACTATAATTAACCCGTGTTATCCCTCTAGATCACATAAGGTGTCATAAACATTATGTTGTGCTAGATGTCAAACTATATATTCCATCTTTATTGAGCACTTAGATTAACACCTCATGTAACATGTTTCATTAACATGAACTTATTTCATTGCTCATAATAAATCACAACATATATTAGTGATTTCATCACATGATCAACCAAGGATATCACATTATCATCTTTATTCATATATATGGTTAACCATTTATGCATTTCCATCTATTAAACCATCTCTAGGTTGCTATTTTGTCATGTCTATATATCACATCTCAAGATTAGATCACATTCTTACATATATCATATCATGGTTGTGCTAAACAAACTTATACAAGTAGCTAATAAGACACATATACCAAAATTCATCTAGTCCAACTGAGGTTCTCCTGACCCATATCATGAGGGCAGTTCCATGCTCAGTCTCTCTGAGCTAACTCAACTCTATGAGTATCTCGTATGCACATACTTTGTCTTCCCTCTCGGTCTAGAGTTCTTAGATCTACCTCATTGGCACTAGCTAAAAGATTCATTAGCTCTAGCCACATAAGCACAAACCAAAACATGATATGATATACCCTTCATAGGTCTCTACCCATGAGTTATGCTTACCCAAAACACTCTTATCAACATAACCACTAGATTCCTACAAGGAACCACCAACCCAAGCATGAGGCTTCTCATAAACTAAAACATATACCTCCTCCAGGGTCTTGGGACTCTCTTTCCCTCACCCAGATGGTAGGTTCTCATATTCATATCCCCAAAGCATACATAACCAGCCTCTCTCTATCTCTAGGGTTTGGTCCTCCCAAGCACATCTCGGGTTCAACAAGACAATAGGAATCATGCATTAAGCAACTCAACTTATTCACTCAGGAGTAGCCTAGTTTAGGACATGTCATATCACATATCTCAAAATTTTCATATCATGGAGTCTAGGTTCTCTGACCTTCTCCCTGTGGGTCTCACTCTCTCTGGAGTTAACCCCAAAACAGTTCCTAACACTAGAGGTCCTCCTTCGTAAAAGAGATTGAGGCTCATGCTGACTCACAACCTTGTCTTAACCTATCTTATCTTATCTTACAAAACCATACATACTTTCATCATCAAGGCCTATCTCAAATCCTCAAAACTGAAGTTAGATCCTCAAAGACAACATATATCATCACATCTATCTTATATCATCTATATAAGACTTACATCATATCATCAAAACTTATTTCATCTATTCCATCTATCATATATTCTAACAAGGCTCTAGACATCTAATCTAGAACTACACTCTCTTCTAGACTGATGTCATTCACTTTCCCTTAGATTACATGACCACCTCCTACTCGTACATGTGTGGGGACACATTTTTGTAATACATATATTTAATAAAATATTATATAGTTTTTCTTTGATAAAACATGCGTCAGAGAAAACTATAGAGGTTCGATTCGATTGGAATCAAAAACCAAATCTAGAAACGAGTGTCCCACACATAGTAGAGAGTACAGTGTCATGAAAACTAGTGTAAAGGGTGAGAACAAGGGGTAGACTAGTGTAGCTACTCTAGACAACGTGCACAATATGTCTAGGGTTTCTCTTCCCTTGATGCACGTCATTTCCAAATAGTGCAACGTCCCATACCGTTGTATTACAAGGAAAGAATGACATCTAAGGACATGCTACTCAACAAGCACCAGTCTAGGCCTAGTTCTCAGACATCTAGGTGCTAACCTTGAGGCTAGGTCAGATCTAGTCTCTCAAAGATGACTAATCTAACCCTAAAAGATTATTAAGTTCAAGATTCTTTAGTTTAAGTTGCATAATGAAAAAATGTCGGGCTTTGCTATTGTTCATGCTCTGATACCACCTGTGACATCTCCGGATTTTCTAAAACTTAATCTGATGTGAGACGTCCAAACTGAAACCTCACCTCAGTGAGAATTCCAATTTAAACATCCCACACTAGGCTAAGAAGAAGAAAATCAGAGGAAGTCAGAAGGAAACAATCGGTAGCACATGCACATGAACAATAATAAAACCATACACACATGTTCACCATTCAACATATAATTACAGCATGAATTGTAACAACATTTGATAGTACATATTGAACATTAAACATCTTTATATACATGTACTACCACTAAACTACAGGATCTTAAGACAATAGGTCCACTTGTACATAAGTTCTCCATACAACTCTCTCTATCCTGGATCTTCAAGAGCATAAGCACAACCTAAACAAAAGATTACATGCGGTACACATCAGCACAATATTCAAGAATATTGTACTGAGTACGCCTACATGTCTTTTATATACCTCTCATCATATCTTGGCAATAAGATAAAACTAATACTTGGCAGTTATAAAGAAATATAAGAAAATCATATACTTGCACAAAGATGTTCATTACTAAAAGAGAACACATATTTTTAATCACATTTCCATCATATATCTCATACATCCTCCCCCAAGGGCTTTGATGTTTTTAGGCCTTATGATCTACTACCAAAGAGTTTGAGATCATTTAATGTATGATCTACTACCAAAGAGTTTGAGATCATTTAACGTGTGATCTACTACCAAAGAGTTTGAGATCTAACACATGTGATCTACTACCAAAGAGTTTGAGTTCACTTCAATGCACTGTACTACCAAAGAGTTTAGTGCTATCATATGATGGATCTGATATCTTATGTTTCATGTGTTCATAGCCATAAGTATGTAAAACCGAACAAGATATCATACAAGAACAATCATTTCATCCAATACCATATGCCAAGTATTTTACTACACATATAACACAAGCATATTGTATAATAAGACAAGTAAGAGGTAATGGCGTATCTTAATCAAGAGATAAACTTAATCACATATTCCTGATGTCAACTATGTATCCCAGGTCAAATCCTGATAAAGATAAGATCACATACGATCATCAGGTTCTCATCATCTTACGTCTCATCTTAACCTTAATTATGTTAATTATGGTTTAGCTTATCTCATTAGGATATTCTCATCATTACTTGTATTCTTGTCTTATATTTATTTTACTGATGTCATATTCCAGATTATAGTTCATCAACTGGATATACTAATATATCACATTATTATGTGAACATACTTAACATTATGTCACTTTCATTAACCATATTAGGGTTACATCACATGTATTAAGGGTGTTCTTCGTATAACACGAATTCTATGCATATAACTGATATCAGAGTTCCACATTAGCTTCCAGTTACATATATGAGGGTATTCCGTGAATTTCATCATTTATTGAGCATGTATGCATTTATTACATTTTATTTAGGGTTATTAGTCTGAGATAGCCATTCTAAGCAAATTACATAATTTTGTGCATCAACATCATGATTACTGGCCTTATATGGACTAAAAACATGATTTATGATTTACTGGTATTTTCTCATAATTTTAGGCCAACGTTTGGTATTTATTATCCATTAAACAAGTATTACATATATTACATGATATCACTTATATTAAAACATTAAAAGGTTGATATTATGCTTCCATATTGTTCTACGCATTTTTCTGAGAATTTTGGTACCTTACTTGTATTTTTCTGATTAGCGAGATAATTTCTATGATCTATTGAATATTTGGGAATTAACTGAGATGTTTACCTTTGTGGGCCAATCACATGTTACCATGTGTCTATGTAGGGTTGTCACTCCTTGCTGTGGGTGTCAAGTGAGCCGCCGGTTCTGTGAATTGAATCTGGTTCATCAGTTGGTTTGAGGGGGTGCCTGTTCCCTCCCCTAGTCCTCGCGAGCGTGCATGAGCACTGCTTCTTAGCCGTGATGTGGACACTTCCTCAACATTATCTGGAAGCGCTGCCAACTTTCAAAATAAGCATCACCAGCTCACTGGCTAAAGTTGTGTATCTTCCTCACTAGATCGTTCGTCTTTTCAGGAAAAAAGAACCTCTCAAAGAAAACCTCAACCATGTGATCCCAAGATTCAACGTACTCATCATCCATATTGTGCAGCCATTCCCAAGCATTGCGCACTAAAGAACTGGGAAAAAGTTTTAAGTAGAGTGTCTCTTGTGGGAACCTGTCAATCTTTATCATATCGTAGTTTTCCACGAACGTGCTGATGTGGGTCACCGGATCTTCATTCTTCAGCCCATGGAATGCATTAGATTTGACCAAATTAATTAGCCCTGGATCAATTTTGTAGTTAGGAATGTTGATGGCTAGCCTCTTGATTGGCCCCTTAGATGCAGAGGAGGAAGAAGCCTTGATCTTCTCCCAGATTGTCTGCTCCTCATTTGCCGTTCTGTCACCCATTATTACTTTACTGGTACCTGAAATTTCAAATGGTAATGTATAAATCGTTACTAATAATTAAAACAATTAATAAGATTTGCAATTCAATTCAAAAGATTAAAAGAAAAATTACAGGAATTAAAAGTGGCCTAGTGTGCCGCTCGCAGCACTCGTAGTGCTCAGATTCACCGTTTCCCTGGCAATGACGCCAAAAACATGACACGATTTTTACCGTGCGTATAACGCAAGTGTACGTATCAATGTAATATAGGCCATGTGAGGTCCGAGTCGAACTCAGGGAAACGTGAATTTTAGTAGACTACTACTAACTGGTTGTGTGACGTCCCCAAATTTTCTAAAACTTAATCTGATGTAAAACGTCCAAATTGAAACCTCACCTCAGTGAGAATTTCAATTTAAACATCCCACACTAGGCTAAGAAGAAGAAAATCAGAGGAAGTCAGAAGGAAACAATCGGTAGCACATGCATATGAACAATAATAAAACCATACACACATGTTCACCATTCAACATATAATTACAACATGAATTGTAACAACATTTCATATTACATATTGAACATTAAACATCTATATATTCATGTACTACCACTAAACTATAGGATCTTAAGACAATAGGTCCACCTGTACATAAGCTCACCACACAACTCTCTCTATCCTGGATCTTCAAGAGCATAAGCGCAACCTAAATAAAAGATTACATGTGGTACACGTCAGCACAATATTCAAAAATATTGTACTGAGTATGCCTATGTGTCTTTTATATACCTCTCATCATATCTTGGCAATAAGATAAAACAAATACTTGGCAGTTATAAAGAAATATAAGAAAATCATATACTTGCACAAAGATGTTCATTAATAAAAGAGAACACATATTTTTAATCACATTTCCATCATATATCTCATACATCTGCCCCCAAGGGCTTTGATGTTTTTAGGCCTTATGATCTACTACCAAAGAGTTTGAGATCATTTAACGTATGATCTACTACCAAAGAGTTTGAGATCATTTAACATGTGATCTAGTACCAAAGAGTTTGAGATCTAACACATGTGATCTACTACCAAAGAGTTTGAGATCACTTCAATGCACTGTACTACCAAAGAGTTTAGTGATATCATATGATGGATCCGATATCTTATGTTTAATGTGTTCATAGCCATAAGTATGGAAAATCAAACAAGATATCATACAAGAACAATCATTTCATCCAATACCATATGCCAAGTATTTTACTGCACATATAACACAAGCATATTGTATAATAAGCCAAGTAAGAGGTAATGGCGTACCTTGATCAAGAGATAAATTTAATCACATATTCCTGATGTCAACTATGTATCCCAGGTCAAATCCTGATAAAGATAAGATCACATATGATCATTAGGTTCTCATCATCTTACGTCTCATCTTAACCTTAATTATGTTCATTATGGTTTAGCTTATCTCATTAGGATATTCTCATCATTACTTGTATTCTTGTCTTATATTTATCTTACTGATGTCATATTCTACATTATAGTTCATCAACTGGATATACTCATATATCACATTATTATGTGAACATACTTAACATTATGTCACTTTCATTAACAATATTAGGGTTACATCACATGTATTAAGGGTGCTCTTCGTATAACATGAATTCTATGCATATAACTGATATCAGAGTTCCACATTAGGTTCCAGTTACATATATGAGGGTATTCCGTGAATTTCATCATTTATTGAGCATGTATGCATTTATTACATTTTATTTAGGGTTATTAGTCTGAGATAGCCATTCTAAGCAAATTACATAATTTTTTGCATCAACATCATGATTACTGACCTTATATGGACTAAAAACATGATTTATGATTTACTGGTATCTTCTCGTAATTTTAGGCCAACGTTTGGTATTTATTATCCATTAAATAAGTATTACATATATTACATGATATCACTGATATTAAAACATTAAAAGGTTGATATTATGCTTCCATATTGTTCTACGCATTTTTCTCAGAATTTCGATACCTTACTTGTATTTTTCTGATGAGCAAGATAATTTCTATGATCTATTGAATATCTGGGAATTAACTGAGATGTTTACCTTTGTGGGCCAATCACACGTTGCCATGTGTCTATGTAGGGTTGTCACTCCTTGCTGTGGGTGTCAAGTTAGCCGCCGGTTCTGTGAATTGAATCTGGTTCATCAGTTGGTTTGAGGAGGTGCCTGTTCCCTCCCCTAGTCCTCGCGAGAGTGCGTGAGGGCTCTCTTCCAGCCAAGAATAGGCCGCAACTCCAAGGTCCTTCGCCCAGCTACAATGAGAATTCAATTGCTTCCCTTCTGCTCGCGAGCACCGCCGCTGGCTCCAGCCTCCAGCCAGATATCCTGCACGACTCGGCCCTCCTCGTCAACGATTAAGGTTGCCTTCAGTTCAATCCACCATCCCTCTACGCCGCTGGCCTGGTTCCTCGTTGTTCTTCCGTAAGTCAGCCGCCGCCGCCTGGGATCTCCTCCGACGTGCGACCGACAGCAGGGCCAACGGATTCATCCCTACTCCCTCAGCATCGTCAGCCACTTGGCTCAGGCTTGGGGCTGCATGATGGTTCTCTGACGTTGCCGCGGTCGATGCTGCCTGTTAGTCCTTCTCCGCAAGCGTCAGTACCACCACATACCTCTGCTCCGACGCTTTGTGTGGTCCTTCTATTTCCCTCCTTCTGGCCACCACTGTTGATGGCTCTTTGGTGGGAGATCAGTGTCGTTCTTCTTGCCTTCATCTCTGAAACCTTTAGCAGTTGGCTCACGATCACCAACGATGTCTGGCTTCATGGAAGGTCCACTCCGTCCAACCTGTCTGCACTCACCGTGGCCTGAACGCCGGCAAGTGGCTGGCCTCCCTTTCACTCTCCTCTCGTTCTCTATCATCTCAAGTCTATGTCCATTTGTTCGTGGTGAGGTGTTCGTGTGATCCCCTCATCAAAGAGCATACATTGAGGTAGTAAAAATTGTTCCTCATCCCACGCCCTCGCTCATCGTGGCATCGTGGTACATCATCCCCATGACCGTGACCCAGCTACAACTGACGTGATGAAGACCGTCATATTCAAACACATACGATCAGGTTCTTTCCAGATCATGGCTAAATTGTGGCTTTCAACTATATCCAGGGTGAGGATGAGGTTACACCGCCTACCTAAATCTCCTAAGCGTGCGATATATGCACTGATCAAAGCCTAAGTCTTGATAATTAGAATACTTATGTCCAAATATTTCAAAAATGCTCATTATCTCATCACAGTAAAACATAAATAACTCTTTCTAGGAGCACTAAAACATTATGTATCTTTTGACTATAGCTTTGTCACCACTAAATCTATATTATACTCAACTTTGGTGCCAAGTCTCCATTGTTTGATCTATCAATAAATTTATCAAAAAAAGCATAAACTCTATGATCTTAATGATGATGTCAACATCAATCAACACCTACACTTTACCAAAGCACTTGTAACTCTTATAATTAACTCATCATGTATGAATTCACTTATGTCATTGGACATTTAAGGATTCCAAAAGTCCACTCCATCACATCCTACACACCTTAAAAGAAATTTCGTCCTCAAATTAAATCACACTCATACTTCCACAGAAAACCTTATCTTGCCTTCATCCACATGTTCGACACCACTCTATGTGCAACGTATCCAAAAGTAAAGCTCCATAAACATTTCCAAATCACTATTAGGAGGTTTTAAAGCATCTATGGTGGATCACCCCTTCATAAAAGATTGAAACAACGTCTTATAAATTTTAGTTATGTCATGACATATCTCATATGTTAGGGTTTCATCCTTATCTTTACCCATGCATTGTGGTTCTCCCATCATATTACCATGTTCTAAAGGTGTTAATTAAGATTAACCCCATTTTATTTAGCTCATTGTTAGAACATGTTCGTCATTAACATATGTGTTTTTGGAGGGAGTTAACTAAAATTAACCCGTGTTATCCCTCTAGATCACATAAGGTGTCATAAACATTATGTTGTGCTAGATGTCAAACTATATATTCCATCTTTATTGAGCACTTAGATTAACACCTCATGTAACATGTTTCATTAACATGAACTTATTTCATTGCTCATAATAAATCACAAGATTAACCAAGGATATCACATTATCATCTTTATTCATGTATATGGTTAACCATTTATGCATTGCCATCTATTAAACCATCTCTAGGTTTCTATTTTGTCATGTCTATATATCACATCTCAAGATTAGATCACATTCTTACATATATCATATCATGGTTGTGCTAAACAAACATATACAAGTGGCTAATAAGACACATATACCAAAATTCATCTAGTCCAACTGAGGTTCTCCTGACCCATATCATGAGGGCAGTTCTATGCTCAGTCTCTCTGAGCTAACTCAACTCTATGAGTATCTCATATGCACATACTTTATCTTCCCTCTCGGTCTAGGGTTCTTAGATCTACCTCATTGGCACTAGCTAAAAGATTCATTAGCTCTAGCCACATAAGCACAAACCAAAACATGATATGATATACCCTTCATAGGTCTCTACCCATGAGTTATGCTTACCCAAAACTCTCTTATCAACATAACCACTAGATTCCTACAACGAACCACCAACCCGAGCATGAGGCTTCTCATAAACTAAAACATATACCTCCTCTAGGGTCTTGGGACTCTCTTTCCCTCACCCAGATGGTAGGTTCTCATATTCATATCCCCAAAGCATACATAACCAGCCTCTCTTTGTCTCTAGGGTTTGGTCCTCCCAAGGACATATAGGGTTCAACAAGACAATAGGAATCATGCATTAAGCAACTCAACTCGTTCACTCAGGAGTAGCCTAGTTTAGGACATGTCATATCACATATCTCAAAATTTTCATATCATGGAGTCTAGGTTCTCTGACCTTCTGACTGTGGGTCTCACTCTCTCTGGAGTTAACCCCAAAACTGGTCCTAACACTAGAGGTCCTCCTTCGTAAAAGAGATTGAGGCTCATGCTGACTCACAACCTTGTCTTAACCTATCTTATCTTATCTTACAAAACCATACATACTTTCATCATCAAGGCCTATCTCAAATCCTCAAAACTGAAGTTAGATCCTCAAAGACAACATATATCATCACATCTATCTTATATCATCTATATAAGACTTACATCATATCATCAAAACTTATCTCATCTATTCCATCTATCATATATTCTAACAAGGCTCTAGACATCTAATCTAGAACTACACTCTCTTCTAGACTGATGTCATTCACTTTCACTTAGATTACATGACCACCTCCTACTCGTACATGTGTGAGGACACATTTTTGTAATACATATATTTAATAAAATATTATATAGTTTTTCTCTGATAAAACATGCATCAGAGAAAACTATCGAGGTTCGATTCGATTGGAATCAAAAACCAAATCTAGAAACGAGTGTCCCACACATAGTACAGAGTACAACGTCATGAAAACTAGTGTAAAGGGTGAGAACAAGGGGTAGACTAGTGTATCTACTCTAGACAACGTGCGCAATATGTCTAGGGTTTCTCTTCCCTTGATGCACGTCATTTCCAAATAGTGCAACGTCCCATACCGTTGTATTACAAGGAAAGAATGACATCTAAGGACTTGCTACTCAACAAGCACTAGTCTAGGCCTAGTTCTCAGACATCTAGGTGCTAACCTTGAGGCTAGGTCAGATCTAGTCTCTAAAAGATGACTAATCTAACCCTAAAAGATTATTAAGTTCAAGATTCTTTAGTTTGAGTTGCATAATGAGAAAATGTCAGGCTTTGCTATTGTTCATGCTCTGATACCACCTGTGACATCTACGGATTTTCTAAAACTTAATCTGATGTGAGACGTCCAAATTGAAACCTCACTTCAGTGAGAATTCCAATTTAAACATCCCACACTAGGCTAAGAAGAAGAAAATCAGAGGAAGTCAGAAGGAAACAATCGGTAGCACATGCACATGAACAATAATAAAACCATACACACATGTTCACCATTCAACATATAATTACAGCATGAATTGTAACAACATTTGATAGTACATATTGAACATTAAACATCTTTATATACATGTACTACCACTAAACTACAGGATCTTAAGACAATAGGTCCACCTATACATAAGTTCGCCACACAACTCTCTCTATCCTGGATCTTCAAGAGCATAAGAACAACCTAAACAAAAGATTACATGCGGTACACATCAGCACAATATTCAAGAATATTGTACTGAGTACGCCTACATGTCTTTTATATACCTCTCATCATATCTTGGCAATAAGATAAAACTAATAGTTGGCAGTTATAAAGAAATATAAGAAAATCATATACTTGCACAAAGATGTTCATTAATAAAAGAGAACACATATTTTTAATCACATTTCCATCATATATCTCATACATCCGCTCCCAAGGGCTTTGATGTTTTTAGGCCTTATGATCTACTACCAAAGAGTTTGAGATCATTTAATGTATGATCTAATACCAAAGAGTTTTAGATCATTTAACGTGTGATCTACTACCAAAGAGTTTGAGATCTAACACATGTGATCTACTACCAAAGAGTTTGAGTTCACTTCAATGCACTGTACTACCAAAGAATTTAGTGTTATCATATGATGGATCTGATATCTTATGTTTCATGTGTTCATAGCCATAAGTATGGAAAATCAAACAAGATATCATATAAGAACAATCATTTCATCCAATACCATATGCCAAGTATTTTACTACACATATAACACAAGCATATTGTATAATAAGAGAAGTAAGAGGTAATGGCGTACCTTAATCAAGAGATAAACTTAATCACATATTCCTGATATCAACTATGTATCCCAGGTCAAATCCTGATAAAGATAAGATCACATACGATCATCAGGTTCTCATCATCTTACGTCTCATCTTAACCTTAATTATGTTCATTATGGTTTAGCTTATCTCATTAGGATATTCTCATCATTACTTGTATTCTTGTCTTATATTTATTTTACCGATGTCATATTCCAGATTATAGTTCATCAAATGGATATACTAATATATCACATTATTATGTGAACATACTTAACATTATGTCACTTTCATTAACCATATTAGGGTTACATCACATGTATTAAGGGTGTTCTTCGTATAACATGAATTCTATAAATATAACTGATATCAGAGTTCAACATTAGCTTCCCGTTCCATATATGAGGGTATTCCATGAATTTCATCATTTATTGAGCATGTATGCATTTATTACATTTTATGTAGGGTTATTAGTCTGAGATAGCCATTCCAAGCAAATTACATAATTTTGTGCATCAACATCATGATTACTGACCTTATACGGACTAAAAATATGATTTATGATTTACTGGTATTTTCTCATAATTTAAGGCCAATGTTTGGTATTTATTATCCATTAAACAAGTATTACATATATTACATGATATCACTGATATTAAAACATTAAAAGGGTGATATTATGCTTCCATATTGTTCTACGCATTTTTTTGAGAATTTCGGTACCTTACTTGTATTTTTCTGATTAGCGAGATAATTTCTATGATCTATTGAATATCTGGGAATTAACTGAGATGTTTACCTTTGTGGTCCAATCACATGTTGCCATGTGTCTATGTAGGGTTGTCACTCCTTGCTGTGGGTGTCAAGTGAGCCGCCAGTTCTGTGAATTGAATTTGGTTCATCAGTTGGTTTGAGGGGGTGCCTGTTCCCTCCCCTAGTCCTCACGAGCGTGCGTGAGCGCTGCTTCTCAGCGCTTCATCTACCGCCGTGAGGGATCTCTTCCAGCCAAGAATAGGCTGCAACTCCAAGGTCCTTCACCCAGCTACTATGAGAATTCAATTGCTTCCCTTCTGCTCGCGAGCGCCGCCGCTGGCTCCAACCTCCGGTCAGAGATCATGCACGACTCGGCCCTCCTCGTCAACCATTAAGGTTGCCTTCGGTTCCGTCCACCATCCCTCTACGCTGCTGGCTTGGTCCCTCATTGTTCTTCCGTAATTCAGCCACCGCCGCCTGGGATCTCCTCCGGCGTGCGATCGACAGCAGGGCCAACAGATTCGGCCCTACTCCCTCAGCACCGCCGACCGCTTGGCTGAGGCATGGGGCCGCTTGATGGTTTTCCGACGTTGTCGTGGTCGATGCTTCTTGTTAGTCCTTCTACGCAAGAGTCAGTACCGCCACATACCTCCACTCCAACGCTCTGTGTGGTCCTTCTATTTCCCTCCTTCTGGCCACCACTGTTGATGGCTTTTTGGTGGGAGATCAGTGTCGTTCTTCTTGCCTTCATCTCTGAAACCTTTAGCAGTTGGCTCGCGATCACCAGCGGCGTCTGGCTTCATGGAAGGTCCACTCCGTCCGACCTGTCTGCACTCATCGTGGCCTGAACGCCGGCAAGTGGCTGGCCTCCCTTTCACTCTCCTCTCATTCTCTATCATCTCAGGTCTATGCCCATTTGTTTGTGGTGAGGTGTTCATGTGATCCCCTCGTCAAAGAGCATACGTTGAGGCAGTAAAAATTGTTCCTCATCCCACGCCCTAGCTCATCGTGGCATCGTGGTACGTCATCCCCATGCCCGTGACCCAGCTACAACTGACGTGACGAAGACCATCATATTCAAACACATACGATCAGGTTCTTGCCAAATCATGGCTAAATTGTGGCTTTCAACTATATCCAGGGTGAGGATGAGGTTACACCGCCAACCTAAATCTCCTAAGTGTGTGATATATGCACTGATCAAAGCCTAAGTCTTGATAATTAGAATACTTATGTCCAAATCTTTCAAAAATGCTCATTATTTCATCACAGTAAAACATAAATAACTCTTTCTATGAGCATTAAAACATTATGTATCTTTTGACTATAGCTTTGTCACCACTAAATCTACATTATACAAAACTTTGGTGCCAAGTCTCCATTGTTTGATCTATCAATAAATTTCTCAAAAAAAGCATAAACTCTAGGATCTTAATGATGATGTCAACATCAATCAACACCTACACTTTACCAAAGCACTTGTAACTCTTATAATTAACTCATGATGTATGAATTCACTTATGTCATTGGTCATTTAAGGATTCCAAAAGTCCACTCCATCACAGGTTGCGACCAGCTAAACCGATTAAAAGAGTTGATAGGTTTGAAAAAGAAAATAAATTAAAGGGAAAACAAAAGAGCGATGATTAAATGTTGGTTTAATCAAATGGAACTGGATTCCTTAGGATTGTCGATTTCACCACAGGGTCTCGTTATACCTATATCTTGCATAAATAATATAGAATTTATCGAATCTTGGATAGAGAGCCTGTAATCAAGATTGCTCGCTTCCACAGTACAATCCACTACCCAAATCTAAGCCAATTCTACTTTCGTAGCAATTTATATCTTAGATTAGGCGCATTAACGATGACTCTGGGTATTTCTCCACTATCCGTACGTCGCCTAGTCTAAGGAACGTATAAGATGGTGTATAAATGTGGGTTTTCTGACCTTTAATCCCCTTTTTAGAGTATTTATTAGTCTAATTCTTTACCTATGGTCATGAAGCATAAGTAAATCAAGAAATCTCCACAGTTATATATCCAAGAAACGAGAATTATATATTAATTCATGCAAAAATTCAATATGATAGTTCCCCGGGTTACTCCCGGGTCCTAAGGAACGATGGGGATTAGCCCAGCATGGTTGAAAATGGAGAATACATAGGAGTAGAGAAGAAAAACATGGGAAACATGGAGAAAACTCGTGTAATCCCTGATATGAAGGTGTTCTTGGAGATCCTCCTCGAGAAACGTGCATTTTGAAGTCTTCCGGCAGCAAAATCGCCCGTCGGAGGTGCCCAGATCGCCCGATTGCCGTCCTTCGGCTCTCGTCTCCTCTATCTCTCCTTCTTGGATGTCATGCGGCACGATATGAGATCCCCCCTAGGTATGGCTGTGCTCTCCTTAGGTCATAGGACCACTTTACTGCACCGAAAAAGCTCAACTGTCGGATTAGAATGTTCCATTTTAGTGTAGAAATTCGGCAGATTCCGACGTTGTCGATGCCATTGACACCCAGGTCGATGGTATCGACCACGATGTTGATATTTCCTTCCAAAATTGTGTTTCGGGGTTGATTCTTTATGAAATGTCGATACTATCAACACCAGGGTCGATGGTATCGACTTTGGACAGTGTGAAAGTACTTGAAAAAGTGTCGAAACATGTGCATAAGTCTGGTGATTATATTAATCATATAAATATGATAAAATAAGTATAATTTTATGCAAATAGAGTTTAAAGTCCAACTATAGTGAATTATGCAAATATAATAAAAAAAATGACAAATACGTGCATAAAACAGATATAAAATAAGCCTGTAAAAGTGACTGAAAACCCATGCATCATCGCTCATACCTAAACCCTAACTCGCGGCATCCTCATTGGATCATGGTTTCATAAGGTGAAACATCACCATCACATTCCATACCATTCTCAAGTATGAACCCACACATAAGTCAAGGTGTATCCATCGGGTTATAGCATACTAGGGTTTCAAAAACGGTAACTGAATACTCCATCATTGTATTAGTCATTCAAGGACTATTTATACCCAATTACCATCAATTAGTTATATTAAAGCTAGGTATAACAAGCTATACCTCATTAGGGTTACATATCAACACTGTATGATTATCATCCCATCTATTCATATGATTGAATAGGTAAGACTACCTTATTAAGCGTAACCCTCCATTTGTTCCATCATCATTCAACCCATATCACCATACCACAATGTCACCCAGAACCATTGGATGTTTAAAAGGTTAGACAATTGGGTGTTTGCATAAGTAAACACCTTGGATAAACCACCTATGATGTCCTTGATTTGTTCTCAAGAAAGACTCACCATATAACCCTAGACATCCCTTGATTAACAACACAAAAGTTCCATTAAAAGTAAGGTAAAACCCATAATTGACTGTTCATTTAAAATAAGCCCTCCATTGTCAACAAGTAAGCTCCTTAATTTGATAATATAAAGAAAACCATCTAAATCACATTATTAGGTAAAAAATATTACATTAGCTATTATTCCACTTTATTGGAGGAGTAAACATTATATCTTGATCATTTGGTCAAGTTCATATGTTAAACCCATCAATTATAGTATAGTACCGACCATTGCATCAGGTGACCCAAGAAACCATTGGTCTAAGGATTAATTGATGCTACAACTACAATGCGTAACTTGCCATAAGTTGTAGACACCTAATCCACCATCATTAGTGACCATTAAATCACCATAGGTTTTTAGATCAACACTATATTTATTAGTCAACATCAAATATTAAGCTAATGTCATCATTGATTGATAACATCAGTAGGGTACTTAATGATTGATCATTAGACTTCTAATTGATCAAAAACCTGACCTAAGGGGGTGACCATAGGCTTTCACCATCATATGACACATTTTATTATGACCATAAGTTGTCATGAAGACAACACCATAGGGTTGTTGCAATGGTAACATCATTGGGTCATGGATTTATATAAGAAATCAGCTTTAAACCCTAAAATTGACCACTGGTTGATAGGTGCTTAGCACCATAGGTTGTCAAAAATACCTGATAAAAGTCATATTATAACATAGGAATAACACACACATGATCACAGGTTCATCTAGAACTGAAATCAGAATAGGGAACATTATATAAATCGATATCCAAGTCAAGTATAGCTTTTTAGTGCATAAATCATCATTTTCAAGCAAGAACATGGTCAAGAAAGCTTATGATAAGCAATAAACGTGGAGAAAGTTATAAAACTTGACTCTAATGAGAATATGAAACCCCACACAGAAGAAATCTCGAGCAGGTAGGGTATAAAATCCAAGCATAAGCTATGAACTCGTCCATCTAGCACCTTTCTTTATGAAATGAGCAAACCCTAAGCATAAGGAGCAAGAAAGGTAGGGTTTTAGAGCTTTAGAGCAATTTCTACCATGTAACAACAACGTTTCCACCTGGAGGAAGGTATGAGGAAGGAGAAGAGAAAGAGAAATGGAGCAGGAAGGAAGAAAATAACTTTCCTTGGTCGAAATCCCTAGAAGATGACCTTGGAAACCCTAGGTTGGGCTAAATGGAGCTCTAGGAGACCTTCTCCAAAAAGAGGTTGTATTCTACCTTAGAGAACTTGGTTCTGCATAAAAACAGAGAGGAGTCATTTCTCCAAGTTAAAGGAAAGAGAAAGCAAGCATAGTTTCGAACTTGGGCAAGGAAGAGGTAAATATAACCCTTGGATAGGGATGGAAGCAAGCATGAGGTGTAAAAGTAGCATCCCCATGTTTCTATGGCCTTAAACTATTACGAATATACAAGAACACACACAAGAAGATCCCCCAACGTCCTTATAGACCTTATTAGATTTCCTTTGTCGAATTTCCCAGCCAATCACATAATTCATTAGTTGATAGCTACTAAAGGTAGCTCATCCGTGAAGGGGTAAACCCTAAAATACCCTTGGAGAAAAAACCTTCAAACCAAGGTTTACATAGGAACCCCATGGTTCAACAAGCTCAAGAATAATGAGAGAATGTCCAGGGAACATAATTCAAGTGATAAATTGCAAATAATCCTCTCAATTGGGTAAATTGTAGAAAAGTCCAAAACGTGCATAAAATTGCATAACTTGCTCAAACAATGTCCAAATTGGACCAAATATGAAACTTAAGCTTGTATTATGATTTAAAAGAATATCACAAGGTAATATTAGGGTTATAAGAATTCATTTATGATAATTAAGCTTATTCAACTCATTAAGCAAGCTCAGGGGCCTTACATTTGTCATAGTGGACTAATTGCAATGATGAGTAGGAAATTACAGTTCAGTTCAAAGAAAATAGTTGCGTATGTTATATGGTGTTTAGTGACAGTGATGGAAACTTTCGTGGGGCTAGGACTACCACAATCATGATTTTTCCTCAAATCATCAACACCATTCCTCAAATCATCAACACCATTAACCAAGGCCAAATATGTAAAAGGCACAAACACAAACCATACAACCGCCAAAGTATAAGAATCAATAGTGGATGATTGAAGCCTATAACTAAGGTAACACCAACTAGTAGGCTCCCATAGAGTTGTAAGAAGGTCAAGATGTCAATCATTAAGTCTTTGATGATATAGAGGAAGCAAAGATTGGAATGATCATTCAGTTGTACCAACAATGAAGAGTAGGTCTTTGTAATCCATTCCTCTCAAGGATGGAAAGCAAGAAAAGGAGAAGTTTTTCAGTGTGATGAGTATTGTTGAGAATTCTTTCTAATTATTAAATCAAACATGAGATGATAAGTCAATGGAACAAAGTGGGATACAAAACCAAAACCCTATCTAAATCCCAGATATCTACAATGAAAACCAAAAGAAACTGTACCTAACACTTAAGGGTGCCGAAAATCTATTTGATGTCTATGTTGGCATGGAAAGTGCATGGGGATTCCCTCCCAAAAAATATAAGGAAACTAAGGTTCTATATACATAAGATGGAAGCAAAAATACTTTTTTCTTTAGAGGTTGATAAATAGAACTTGCAAAAGACTATGGAAGATGGATCACAAGCTGAGTTGTCATTACACATTATAGAATTGTTTTGTAGTGTTTAAAGATGATAGAGAAGTTTAACGAATAAAAGTACATGAATGCATCATGGAAAAGATAGGAAAGACCATGGACGATCCATAGATGCATGTGTTCAATACCATCAACTATACAAACTCATGGTCTAATAAGAAGAACGTCAATGAAGTCACATTTCCTCCTTTCAAACAAAAGTATTAACTAATTTTTTTATTATATATGATATTTTAAATAAATAATGCAATAATGTTTTTTTTTGTTCTTAGTTCTTATGGGACACTAATTCAAGAATTATTGGTTCATTTGAATTTATATCAAATATTATGACACTCTTTTTTTTTTGGTCAGTCAAAAAGCGTGTTACTATTAATACCAAAAACTTCGGGCACTAGGTACCCCATTACATCACGTAGAGCTTAAGAGCTCAAAAAAAGAACAAAGTCCCCACGCAGGGGGACACACATGCTAACTAGGAAAAGCAACAAAACTAAGAAACCAAACAAACTAGACAAGCTAGGTCCAGGCGGACCAACCAGCATAAGGCTGCAACAAACCACTATTACATACAATCAACGTAATATTGTGACACTCTTTTGTTTTAATACTGTATTGAAAAGTTATATTTGAATTTTGATACATCTACATCATTATATGAGTTGTTCGAGACTTTGATTTTATGTAATATATGGGATACTTGATGGCCAAGGAAAGACCCTTAAACGATCTTATGAATGACTTTCAATATTTAGTATATTAGAAACTCTATATAACCTTAAGGGAATTATTTGGGTATTTTGGGAAAGACAATGGTGTATAAAATGTTCACAACCTAGGAGATGGAAATATTTTCCTATACAAGACTAGTGGTTATACTAGGAGTTACATGACAGTGTGATTCCTACTGAACATATGCTTAGGGTTTAGTTGAGTTAACATGCCTCTCATCCAGAATTTTTCTTTTTATCCTCTCTATTGTCCTAAACACTACAGTTTTCTTTTCTGCCCATCTAATTTAGGATTTCTAATAAGAACCTGCGTTAAGAACATACTCTTTCACGGAAAGCATTTGAAATACCTATATATATGTGTGTATGTATAGAGGTACATAGGTATATATATATATATATATATATATATATATATATATATATATATATATATATATATATATATATATATATATATATATATATATATATATATATATATATATATATATATATATATATATATATATAGGTAATCTGCTACTAGTTTGGGTAGTTCAGACCACAACTGAATCACCGGGTAGGTTTGTTGTCCAATTTTGAGTGTCTTCTTGCTTCAAAAATCAAGTAGCTAAATATGAGCCATTAATATGGCACCAAGAATCAAAGCACAAGAGTGAGATAAACAATATTTTATTTCAAAATATTACACCCTTACAAAAGGTATTTGTACATTATCTCATGTATCAATAAAAAAATGATACATGAGTTTCAAATTATGCTTGATCCACTTTTGATTCTTGACGCCCTTCCAGATCTTTAGAAGATGAGTCTTCCACAAGGAAAGGTCCTATAATTAACATTCGACAACAGGGAAGAACATAACATAGCCCAAGTGTGAGGGTATGGGTTAGACAAATATCTAAGTATGGGAAAATAGAGATAAGAAAAAGACATTATTGATATAACTATATTCCTAATGCATTACTCAGATAACTAAAGTAACAAAAATCCCAAACAAAATTATTGACCATCTACTAGCATGAAGCATAAGGAATGTGTATGTATGTAAATTCATAAATTATTTATTAGATGACAACTCTATCAAAATGATAGACGGATACTGTGGAGCATAATCAGAATTATTGGTAAAATGATAACAAAAAGGGAGACCTTATTCCATAAATGAGTTTAAATACAACTCTCAGAGAAGGTGTCAATTCACCTTGGGCAACTGACCTGCAACCACAAAAACTTGCTTAGCCAAGACTGTAGTCCATTTGGGTCAGAAAAACACATGTAAGTACCCTAGCACACCCCCAGCCACTCGTGCACACTGCATGCTCTATTCATTGAATTAGATTAGCACATGCAGCCACCGATCGCCTTACCAAGACCAGAAGAGGGTGCTCCTTGCACAAAATGCCACTTGGATAATCATTAGTTAGCATGCTTAATCTTTGCAGAAGATTATTCCCCACTACTAACTTGATCATGCCTGACTCTACATGACCAACCCAAGTGTGGGCCTGAGTATGCTAGAGCATTATACTCATCCATCCTTGAATCCGAAGGACTTAAATCCAGATCCCAAATGTATCAATCCCCATCCAAGACATGCTGACTCTCTTACCAACACATCTCCCAATATAAGGTTTATAATTAAAAGGAAATCATCAAAGATATACAACTCAAAATGATGGCTATTCAAAATTAATGAGGTCAAAAGGTAGTCATGAATAAATGAATCGCTTGTTCAGTATTTCACTATGACACCTAAAATGTAAACTTGTGGGATTGTGGAATTGAATCAGACAAATCTATGGCCAGAAGCGTCCAAGAGGTTAGGGAGTCCCCCCGTGCGAACACGGAACAAATTAAATAACCTTTCCTCTTTACTGGCTATAGGAATCAGTGAAACATGCTTCTAGTCACCTTAGAAATGTCTGATGGAATTCCACTTTCCAACAATATCACATGATTAAATAATAGAGAGAGATAATGGAAAAAGGAACCAAAAGACAATAGGATTGGAATCCAAATAAATGTTTGATAATTATATAAAACATTTAAACTCAAAATTAAAGGATAATATGGACGAATATATGGAAGTGATACCTAGCTTATTAATAAAGAGGTTGTGTATAGTTGATCACTTATTCATTCTTTAGGAAAGTACATGGAGTATGCCTATACTCTTACTGCATATAATACCAAACCATTCTATACCATATCTTTTATTGATGTTGATATTGAATATCATATTAAACAATAATAAACCCCACTTTTTGGATGACAAAATGTGCTAACCATACCTTTATATGTCCTTAATACATGTTTCCACAAGAAGACCACAGCATCATTAAAGATATCCAATCTTGATATATTTGGGCAGCATTACATTGCATTTTCCATCACCTCGATCCTCATCCCCAACAAGAACAACTTCAAAGATTTCTCTCACTATAGTAGAAGCGAGATGGATTAAATCATCATGATATAAGTGGAACATATTGTATTTGGATTATATTACTACAGTGGAGGAGGGAGATAGTAGGTTTCTATATACATAGGGTTTGTTGGGAAGTGGTTATATTCACTAACATAGAGGAAGAGAGAGTGATTCACTAGTCTATAGAGAGATGTTAGGTTTATGGTAGGGAGAGGGGCTAGGATAAGGGAAGGACGTCCACCTTTGTTTTAAGGATGAAGAGGAGAGAACTTGTACTATGGTGGGGTGGATGGGGGATCTTTGTATAGGAATGGTGAAGGGTAGCATGGTCCTAATAGAAAAAAGTGTGTGGATGACACATGGTTGAAAGGTGTCATCTTTAGGTATATGTTTACTAGTTAGGTTACACATGGATGGTTAGGTGTCATATCAAGAATTGCTAGATGACACATAGAAGCTTATGTGTCATCTCAAGATAGTTATTAAAGGGTGGTTGACACATGGCATGATAGGTGTCAACTTTTTGCGTTGTTAGGTGTCAAGGGAAGGAGTGTGCCACTCAGCTACTTGCTTCAACAACTAATGTTCTTGCTCAAGCTACCTACTTGCTATCCAGCTATATGTTTGCCTCCATAAGCATCTTGCTTGCCACCCAGCTACCTGCTTGTGTGCTTACCCACCAAAATGTTATTTTTCAAAAATTGACAAAAAGTACCGCAATTATATTATCAATATATAAAAGCTTAATATAAATCATACTAGATTATTTTAACATTAAAATTGATTTTACAAAAAAATCCTCAAAGAAGCTTGTTTTTATGAATATCTCTAAATAAGGCATTTTTGTCAATATATTCCTTATTTAGAGTTATTCATAAAAACAAGCTTCTTTGAGGATTTTTTGTAAAATTAATTTTCATGTTAAAATAATCTATTATGATTTATTTAAAAGCTTTTATATATTAAAAATATAATTCTGGTACTTTTTGTCAATTTTTGAAAAATAACATTTTGATGGGTAAGCACACAAGCAAGTAGTTGGGTGGCAAGCAAGATGCTTATGGAGGCAAGCATATAGCTGGATAGCAAGTAGGTAGCTTGAGCAAGCACATTAGTTGGTGAAGCAAGCAGGTGAGTGGCACACTCCTTCCCTTGACACCTAGCACCTCCAAAAGCTGACACCTATCTTGCCATGTGTCAACCACCCTTCAATAGCTATCTTGAGATGACACATATGCTTCCATGTGTCATCTAGCAATTCTTGAGATGACAACTAACCATCCATGTGTAACCTAACTAGTAAACATCCACCTAAAGATGACAGCTTGCACCCATGTGTCATCCACATACTTTTTGCTATTAGGACCATGCCACCCTTCACCATTCCTATATAAAGAGCCCCCATCCACCCCACCATAAGAACAAGTTCTCCCATCTTCATCCCCAAAACAAAGGTGGACGTCCTTCCCTTATCCTAGCCCCTTTCCCTACCATAAACCTTGCATCTCTCGACACTAGTGAATCACTCCCTCTTCCTCTATGTTAGTGAATGGAACCACTTCCCAACAAACCCTCTATATATAGAAACCTACTACCTCCGTCCTCCATTATAGTAAGATAATCCAAATACTATATCTTCCACATATGTCATGATGCTTTAAGCCATCTCTCTTCTACTCTAGTGAGAGAAACCCAAGAAGTTGATCTAGTTGGGGATGAGGATTGAGGTGATGGAAAATATGACGTAATGTTGCCCAAATATATCAGGATTGGTATATTTAATGATGGTATGGTCTTCTTATGGAAATATATACTAATGACATATAACGGTATGGTTCCCACATTTTATCATCCTAAAAGTAAGGTTTATTATTGTTTAATATGATATTCAATTTCTATTATAATATATTATATCAATGTCAATAAATGATATGGTATAGAATGGTTTGGTATTATATGCAATAAGAGTATAGGCATGCTTCATATACTTTCCTAAAGAATGAATAAGTGATCAACTATACACAACCTCTTTATTAATAAGTTAGGTATGACATCCATATATTCATCCATATTATCCTTCAAAATTGAGTTTAAAGGTTTTAGATGATAATCATGTATTTCTTTTTATTCCAGTCCTATTGTCTTTTGGTTCCCTTTTTCCTTTATTTCTCCCTATTAATTGAATCATGTGATATTGTTGGAAAGTGGAATTCCATCAGACATTTCTAAGGTGACTAGAAGCATGTTTCACTGATGCCTGTAGCCAGTAAAGAGGAAAGGTTATTTAACTGGTTCCGTGTTCGCAGGGGGGGGACTCCTTAACCTCTTGCACGCTCCTGGTGATAGATTTGTCTGATTCAATTCTAGAATCCCACAAGTTTACATTTTAGGTGTCATAGTGAAATACTTAATTGTTCATGGCTACCTTTTGACCTCATTAACTTTGACTACCCATCATATTGAGTTGTATATTTTTAATGATGTCCCTTTAATTATAATCCTTAAATTGGGAGAATTGTAGGTAACAGAGTCAACATGTCTTGGTTGGGGATTGATACATTTGGGATCTGGATCTAAGTCCTTTGCAGTCAGGGATGGATGAGTATAATGCTCTACCATACTCAGGCCCACACTTGGGTTGGTCATGTAGAGTCAGGCATGATCAAGTTAGTAATGGGGAATAATCTCCTACAAAGATTAAAAAATGCTAACTAATGATTATCCAAGTGGCATTTTGTGCAAGGAGAATCCTCTTCTGGTCTTGGAAAGACGATCGGTGGATGCATGTGGTAATCTGATTCATTGAATAGAGCATGCAGTGTCCACGAGTGGCTGGGGGTGTGCCAGGGTACTTACAGGTGTTTTGGTGACCCTAATGGACTAAAGTCTTAGCTAAGCAAGTTTTTGTGGTTACATGCCAGTTGCCCAAGGTGAATTGACACCTTCTCTGAGAGTTGTAATTAAACTCTTTTATGGAATAAGGTCACCCTTTTTGTTATCATTATACCAATAATCCTGATTATGCTCCACAATATCAGTTTAACATTTTGATAGAGTTGTCATCTGATAAATGCTTTATGAATATACATACATAGAAATTCCTTATGCTTCATGCTAGTAGATGGTCAACAATTTTGTTTTGGACTTTTGTTACTTTAGTTATCTGAGTAATGCATTAAGAATACAATTATATTGATAGTTTCTTGCTGCTTATCTCTATTTTTCCATACTTAGACATTTGTCTAACCCATAATCTCCCACTTGGGCTGCGACATATTCTTCCATGTTGCAGATTATATTATTTGTAGGACCTATCCTTGTGGAAGACTCATCTTGAAAAGATCCTGAAGGGTGTCAAGAATCAAAGGCTAATCAAGCTTAATTTTAAACTCATGTATCATTTTTTTATTGATATAGGAGATAATGTAAAAATACCTTTCGTAATGGTGTAATATTTTGAAATGAAATATTGCTAATGTCACTCTTGTGCTTTGATTCTTGGTGCCATATTAATGGCTCAGATTTAGCTACTTGATTTTCAAAGGAAGAAAATCAAGTAGCTAAATTTGAGCCATTAATATGGCACCAAGAATCAAAGCACAAGAGTGAGATAAGAAATATTTTATTTCAAAATATGACACCCTTAAAAAAGGTATTTTTACATTATCTCTTATATCAATAAAAAAAATGATACATGAGTTTAAAATTAAAGTTGATCCACCTTTGATTCTGGACGCCCTTCAAGATCTTTTCCAGATGAGTCTTCCACAAGGAAAGGTCCTATAAATAATATAATCTGCAACATGGAAGAATATGTCACAGCCCAAGTGGGAGAGTATGGGTTAGACAAATGTCTAAGTATGAAAAAATAGAGATAAGCAACAAGAAACTATTAATATAATTGTATTCTTAATGCATTACTTAGATAACTAAAGTAACAATAGTCCAAAATAAAATTATTGACCATCTACTAGCATGAAACATTAGGAATGTGTATGTATGTATATTCATAAAGAATTTATCATATGACAACTCTATAGAAATGTTAGACCGATACTGTGTAGCATAATCATGATTATTGTTATAATGATAATAAAAAGGGAGACCTTATTTCATAAACGAGTTTCATTACAACTCTCACAGAAGGTGTCAATTCACACCTTTGGTAACTGGCCTACAACCGCAACAACTTGATTCTAGCTAAGACTTTAGTCCATTAGGGTCACCAAAACACCTATAAGTACCCTGGCAAACCCCCAACCACTCATGCAGACCGCATGCTCTAAATAGTGAATCAGGTTACCACATGTAGCCACCAGTCGCCTTTCCAAGACCGGAAGAGGGTGCTCCTTGTACAAAATGTCACTTGGAGAATTATTAGTTAGCATGCTTAATCTTTGCAGGAGATTATTCCCCATTACTAACTTGATCATGCCTGACTCTACATGACCAACTCAAGTGTGGGCCTGAGTATGGTAGAGCATTATACTCATTCATCACTGATTCCAAAGGGCTTAGATCTGGATCCCAAATGTATCAATCGCCGGCCAAGACATGCTGACTCTATTACCAACACATCTCCCAATTTAAGGATTATAATTAAAGGGACATCATCATAGATATACAACTCAATATGATGGGTAGTCAAAGTTAATGAAGTCAAAAGGTAGCCATGAACAATTAAGTATTTCACTAAGACACCTAAAATGTAAACTTGTGGGATTGTTGAATTGAATTAGACAAATCTATGGCCAGGAGCATGCAATAGGTTAGGGAGTCCCCCCGTGCGAACATGGAACCAATTCAATAACCTTTCCTCTTTATTGGCTACATGCATTAGTGAAATAGGCTTGTAGTCACTTTTGAAATGTGTGATGGAATACCACTTTCCAACAATATCACATGACTCGATTAATAGGGAGAAATAAAGGAAAAAGGGAACCAAAAGACAATAGGAGTAGAATCAAAAGAAATGCTTGATTATCCTATAAAACCTTTAAACTCAATTGTGAAGGATAATATGGACGAATATATGGAAGTCATACCTAGATTATTAATAAAGAGGTTGTGTATAGTTGATCACTTATTCATTCTTTAGGAAAGTATATGAGGTATGCCTATACTCTTACTGTATATAATACCAAACCATTCTATACCATATCTTTTATTGACGTTGATATAATATATTTCAATAGGAATTGAATATCATATTAAACAATAATAAACTTTATTTTTTGGATGAAAAAATGTGGGCACCATACCTTTATATATCCTTAATACAAATGTCCACAAGAAGACCATAGCATCATTAAATATATCCAATTTTGATATATTTGGGCAACATTCTGTCACATTTCCCATTACCTCAATCCTCATTCCTAGCTAGATCACTTCTAGGCTTTCTATCACTAGGGTAGAAGAGAGATGGCTTATATATTCTAGAGAAAGGATATTGTGGAAGACATAGTATTGGGTTTCTATTACTATGGTGGAGGAAGGAGGCAATACGTTCCTATAGAGAGAGTGTTTGTTGGGAGGTGGTTCATTTCACTAATGTAGAGAAAGAGAGAGTGGTTTGCTAATCTAGTGAGAGAGGAGGTTTATGGTGAAGGAGATGGGAAAGGAGGGAGAAGGGACGTTCACCTTTGCTTTGGGATGAAGAGGAGAGAACTTGTAATTATAGTGGGGTGAATGAGGGCTCCTTTTATTGGAATGGTTTAGGGTAGCATGGTCCTAATTGCAAAAAGTATATGGATGACACATGGGTATATGTGTGTCATCAAAAGAGAGATGATTTGTAGTTAAGTGACACATGGATGTGTATATGTCATCTTAAGAGAGATAAATTCGTGGCTATTTGACACATGGATGCATGTGTCATCTTAAGATATCTATCAAGGATTAGTTGACACATGGTAGAATATGTGTCAAAAATTAGAATGTGATAGATGTTTAAGAGATGAGAATGACAAAAAGCTCCTTTCTTTACCTAATAGTGTGTTTGCTCAAGTATCTACTTGCTACACAACTACATGCTTGCCTCCATAAGCAACTTTCTTGCCACCCAACTACCTACTTGTGTGCTTACCCACCAAAATGTTATTTTTTCACAATTGACAAAAAGTACCTCAATTATATTTTCAATATATAAAAGCTTTTAAATAAATCATAACAAATTATTTTAACATTAAAATTCATTTTACAAGAAAAATCTCGAAGAAGATTGTTTTTAATGAATAGCTATAAATAAGGAGTTTCAATTTGGCCTAGAGATTAGAATGTTACATATACCACCCCTTCAAAGAATTTTCGTCCTAAAGAATTATAAGATTTAGGTTATGACTACATATATATATACATATATATACCTATATATACACACACACACACACACACATATATATATATATATATATATATATATGAGATTTTTTTTAAATAGACCTGACTATTGTAGTCGCTACCTTTGCTCCAAAGACGTGGTGACAAACATTTTAAATAGACCCGATAACACTCTATTGCCTTCATCATTTCTGCTTTTCTGTCCTTGTCTTTTTTTCTGGTGTCTAGCTCATTGTTTTCTTTATGTTGAAGTCCTCAATGTACGAGCTTGTGTTTTCAGAGAACCAGTGGTTGTGCTAACAGAGATGTGCCATCATCCACTTAGTTGTTATATTGACTAAAACTCAAAGAACAAGAGAGGGGCTTGGAGATCTTATCTCTTGCTTCCCCACAACAGTGACTAGTCTAACTTACGACAGTGAGGCATCGACTTCTTGATTGGAGAGGGTCATGGAAGTGTATTTCCTACTTGTGATTGCTTTAACATCCTTGTCATCACTGACTTATCAATTTTCCCATATCTTGCACTTCACATATGACTAGCTGCCTGTGTGAGTTGTGAGAACACAAGGCGATGAAATAAATAGGTATTTCTCCTTTGGAGAAGTAGTGAGGTGCTGGTTGTTGGGAGTGATTGTTTTATGCTTTTCAAGATGAAGACAAAGGGTGAGTAGTAGGGGTAAGCATATCTTGTCCACCTCGGCTAGCATTGCCACTGGAATAGGCATTTTTTAACCTATGGTGAGACACAATTTTGAAAACTCCCTCTTTTAGCACCACTAGATGTGGTAGGGGCTACCTCAAAGAAGCCCATAAACAGAACCTACACATGTTTGTCAAAGAAATTGCGATCATTTCCTTTTTGTCGTCTATTGTGATTTGTGTAACACTATAGGGAATTGTTTTAATTCAAAAATAGAAGTATCTTGTGATTTCTTTTTGGATCCAAGACATAAGATTAGTAAACAAAATATAGTATGTCGAATGGATGAAGTTGATAATGTACTTTGTCATTTAACTAAGAAAAGTGCCTAAAGGAATTAAAGAGAAGACTGAGAGGTGATGATAGGAAATTAGAGAATTAGTATTTTGTAATTGACATTATGTGTTTGTGCTTGTATAGTTAGTCAAACATAGGATGCAAACTAATTATCTAACTAGGTAAATGTGTTGTCATAACGAAGCATCTTGGACTTATGGATATGCATTTGGAATAATATATAGGTAAAAATTATGAAATGAGAATATCTAGACCTTGAAAAAAAATACGATTTCAGTAGTGTATATTATATAAAGTAGCTATTTGGTACAAAACATAAATTTGACACAGAAAGTAACTATGTAGTTAGAAAAGTAAATATTTAGTGTAAAAAATAAGTATGTAGATCTAGGATCAATTTTTTTCATACTTACCATAATTAAATTTGTATCTATGTGTTTGTCTAGCAATCAAAATATATATATATTTGTATGGGTATGTTTTTAGTGATTGCATAAAGCACAAGCTATTCGGAAAATTCTTGATTTTGTGATGGGTGTTTGGTATAAAATTTTAATGAAACAATTCCCATTATAAAATGTGAATTTTGAAAAAATCATGGTTTGGCGATGGGTGTGTGGTTTAACTAAGAAAAGTACCCATAAGAATTGGTCAACAAATTGGGAGGCGACGATAGGAAATTAACGAGTTTATATTCTATAATTGACATTATGTAATGATGTTCTATACATACCCCACATGTTGGGAATGGATCACTTCTACTACTCATGTGATTGAACATGATGTTGGTGAGTATTTTTCAATGACGACCACATAGGGGATGGTCGACATACAAAACTCCAAGCGACAGATCATGAGTGCTACAAAGCATCTGAAGATCCACTATGCTCTTAGGATCACCTAGGATGATGTAAGTCATCCCCAACCTTTTTGATCTTGTTAATTATCTCATTGTATTTAAGAACATATTTATCTAA